>JAUMJJ010000021.1:0-1341066 GCA_033556795.1 Tapera naevia
AACCCTAACCCTAACCCTAACCCTAACCCTAACCCTAACCCTAACCCTAACCCTAACCCTAACCCTAACCCTAACCCTAACCCTAACCCTAACCCTAACCCTAACCTAACCCTAACCCTAACCCTAACCCTAACCCTAACCCTAACCCTAACCCTAACCCTAACCCTAACCCTAACCCTAACCCTAACCCTAACCCTAACCCTAACCCTAACCCTAACCCTAACCCTAACCCTAACCCTAACCCTAACCCTAACCCTAACCCTAACCCTAACCCTAACCCTAACCCTAACCCTAACCCTAACCCTAACCCTAACCCTAACCCTAACCCTAACCCTAACCCTAACCCTAACCCTAACCCTAACCCTAACCCTAACCCTAACCCTAACCCTAACCCTAACCCTAACCCTAACCCCTAACCCTAACCCTAACCCTAACCCTAACCCTAACCCTAACCCTAACCCTAACCCTAACCCTAACCCTAACCCTAACCCTAACCCTAACCCTAACCCTAACCCTAACCCTAACCCTAACCCTAACCCTAACCCTAACCCTAACCCTAACCCTAACCCTAACCCTAACCCTAACCCTAACCCTAACCCTAACCCTAACCCTAACCCTAACCCTAACCCTAACCCTAACCCTAACCCTAACCCTAACCCTAACCCTAACCCTAACCCTAACCCTAACCCTAACCCTAACCCTAACCCTAACCCTAACCCTAACCTAACCCTAACCCTAACCCTAACCCTAACCCTAACCCTAACCCTAACCCTAACCCTAACCCTAACCCTAACCCTAACCCTAACCCTAACCCTAACCCTAACCCTAACCCTAACCCTAACCCTAACCCTAACCCTAACCCTAACCCTAACCCTAACCCTAACCCTAACCCTAACCCTAACCCTAACCCTAACCCTAACCCTAACCCTAACCCTAACCCTAACCCTAACCCTAACCCTAACCCTAACCCTAACCCTAACCCTAACCCTAACCCTAACCCTAACCCTAACCCTAACCCTAACCCTAACCCTAACCCTAACCCTAACCCTAACCCTAACCCTAACCCTAACCCTAACCCTAACCCTAACCCTAACCCTAACCCTAACCCTAACCCTAACCCTAACCCTAACCCTAACCCTAACCCTAACCCTAACCCTAACCCTAACCCTAACCCTAACCCTAACCCTAACCCTAACCCTAACCCTAACCCTAACCCTAACCCTAACCCTAACCCTAACCCTAACCCTAACCCTAACCCTAACCCTAACCCTAACCCTAACCCTAACCCTAACCCTAACCCTAACCCTAACCCTAACCCTAACCCTAACCCTAACCCCTAACCCTAACCCTAACCCTAACCCTAACCCTAACCCTAACCCTAACCCTAACCCTAACCCTAACCCTAAACCCTAACCCTAAACCCTAACCCTAACCCTAACCCTAACCCTAAACCCTAACCCTAACCCTAACCCTAACCCTAAACTCTAAACCCTAAACCCTAAACCCTAACCCTAACCCCTAACCCCTAACCCCTAACCCCTAACCCCTAACCGTAACCAACTCCTAACCCCTAACCCTAACTCCTAACCCCTAACCGTGAACGTAAGTTAGTTACCCCCTCACTTCCGGTCTGGATCCCTCACTTCCGGCCCTAAGTTACCCCGTCACTTCCGGTCAGGAACCCTCACTTCCGGCCCTAAGTTACCCCCTCACTTCCGGTACAGAGTCCTCACTTCCGGTGGCCGTTCAGCCCCTCACTTCCGGTACAGAGCCCTCACTTCCGGTGGCCATTCGGCCCGTCACTTCCGGTACAGAGGCCTCACTTCCCGTGGACATTCGACCCGTCGCTTCCGGTACAGAGACCTCACTTCCGGTGGCCATTCGACCCGTCACTTCCGGTACAGAGCCCTCACTTCTGGTGGCCGTTCAGCCCCTCAGTTCCGGTAGAGAGCCCTCACTTCCGGTTAGCAGCGCATCTGTCATTTTTGGTCGTAAGTGTTCAGTTCCGGTGTGTACTTTGCCTCTGTGTTCCGGTGCTAAGGTGTGTCTTCAGGTATGCAGTTTGATCTTCAATTGTGGATTTCTCCTGTGTGTTCTCGTTTCAAGTTTTCTGGTCAGTTGTGGTCCTAAGTCCTGGCTTTTGCTGTCTATTCAAGGTCTTAATTGTTACTGTGGGCTGTCATTTATGGTAGTGTGTGTGAACCTCAGTTCTGGTTTAAAGTAGTGAGTTTGCATATATAGTTTGCCCTTTAGTTGTGGTACTAAGTCATTTTGTGATGTTTGGCTTGTACTCTGAGTGTCATTTTTGGTTTCAAATTGTGTACTGAATTTATGCTGGTAGTCCTGGTGTATATTTGTCATTTTGTGGAATTTGGACATATTGTCTTTTTTTTAAAGTTATTTATGTTTGGTGTTGTTGGATTTGAGATGTTAGTAATTGTTTATTCCTGATCTGGTTTTAGTGTGATTTTTAGGTAATTTTTTTTTTTTTTTTAATATTTTCAAGGTTAGATGTGGTGTGTGGGTATTTGGGTTTTTTTGTGGTCATTTTTTGTTTTTGTGGTTGTGATTTTATGTAAATGTGTTGTTTTGATTTTATATTTGTTTTTTGTTTTTTTTGGGTATTTTGTTGTTGGTTTTGAGTCACATGTGGCATTTTATTGGTTGTGAAGTTTTATGTTTTTTTTTTTTTATTTATTGGGTTTTCATGTTCTTAGTGGTTTGTAGTGTGTTTTTTGTTGTGTGTTGTGTTTCAGGTATGTTATTTTGAGATTTTTGGTGTTGTAGTTAATTTGTGTTTTTAGGTTTTGTGTTGATGTGTGATATCTTTATGTGTTTTTTGTAGTGTTTGTGTTATTGTGTTATGTGTGTATTATTTTGGTGTGGTTTTTTTGGATGTTCCTTATTTGCATATTGTGTTTTGAGTGATGTGGAGTGGTGTGGCTAATTTGCATATTTTGTGATGAGTGATGTGAAGGGGTGTTGATTGTGTGTTTTGTTATGTGTGTCTGTGTTGCTGGATGAAAATTTTTTTAGCTAATTTGCATAATTAATTGATCAATTATTGATAATTGGAGTATAATTGATTTGTTAATTCATGTTAGTATTTTTATTTATAGTATGAGTGGGATATTAGTTACTCTAGGAATAAAAGAAGAAAAATAATAAGGGGGGGGAAGGAGGAAAAAAGAAGAAAAATAATAAGAGGAGGGGGGGGGGGGAAGGAGGAAAAAAGAAGAAAAATAATAAGAGGAGGGGGGGGGGGAAGGAGGAAAAAAGAAGAAAAATAATAAGAGGAGGGGGGGGGAAGGAGGAAAAAAGAAGAAAAATAATAAGAGGAGGGGGGGGAAGGAGGAAAAAAGAAGAAAAATAATAAGAGGAGGGGGGGGGAAGGAGGAAAAAAGAAGAAAAATAATAAGAGGAGGGGGGGGGGAAGGAGGAAAAAAGAAGAAAAATAATAAGAGGAGGGGGGGGGGAAGGAGGAAAAAAGAAGAAAAATAATGAGGGGGGGAAAGGAGGGAAAAGAAGAAAAATAGTAAGAGAAGGGGGGGGAAGGAGGAAAAAAGAAGAAAAATAATAAGAGGAGGGGGGGGGAAGGAGGAAAAAAGAAGAAAAATAATAAGAGGAGGGGGGGGGGAAGGAGGAAAAAAGAAGAAAAATAATAAGAGGAGGGGGGGGGGAAGGAGGAAAAAAGAAGAAAAATAATAAGAGGAGGGGGGGGGAAGGAGGAAAAAAGAAGAAAAATAATAAGAGGAGGGGGGGGAAGGAGGAAAAAAGAAGAAAAATAATAAGAGGAGGGGGGGGGAAGGAGGAAAAAAGAAGAAAAATAATAAGAGGAGGGGGGGGGGGGAAGGAGGAAAAAAGAAGAAAAATAATAAGAGGAGGGGGGGGGGGAAGGAGGAAAAAAGAAGAAAAATAATAAGAGGAGGGGGGGGGAAGGAGGAAAAAAGAAGAAAAATAATAAGAGGAGGGGGGGGAAGGAGGAAAAAAGAAGAAAAATAATAAGAGGAGGGGGGGGGAAGGAGGAAAAAAGAAGAAAAATAATAAGAGGAGGGGGGGGGGAAGGAGGAAAAAAGAAGAAAAATAATAAGAGGAGGGGGGGGGGAAGGAGGAAAAAAGAAGAAAAATAATGAGGGGGGGAAAGGAGGGAAAAGAAGAAAAATAGTAAGAGAAGGGAGGAAAAAAGAAGACAAACTTTTCTAACTTAAAGCACCAATTCTAAGCATGGAAAAAGGACACCACACCACACAGCAAAGTCACCTTTATTCAAATTTTGAGAAGTCTGTGGTTTAAATATTTGTTTTATTTCTTTATTTTGCAATTTTTTATTTAGTCACCTTATAATGGATATATCTGTTCTTGTGCCAACACCTACATTCAATACAGGACATAAATTGAAGTGAACTTCTACCCTCTAAACTTCATGACATCATCTTGTGAAACACAGCATTGACAGACCTGAACAAGAACTTAATACTGCTGACATTTAGCAACTTGGCAGGCAGTCTCAGATCAGATCTGAACATCATCAATTCTGGCTATTCCCCAGACAGAGCTCCACGGCGAATCTAGTGGTACCAAGACACACCTCAACAATGCCCCCCTCTGGCCACCTCCAGGTAGAGCAGGCAAAACCTGTAAAAAAATTAAGTACATAAACATATTTAATATTCAGTTTAGGATTTTCTTTTACCTACTGGCCTTAATAAAAATACCTGTATCAGCAGTTGCTCCTGTTCTTACAGCTAGGGTGATCATTACCAGTGCAACACCCACCTAGTAGATTACCATTTTCTTTTCTGCACAACAAAATCTTTATACCTAATACATTTTTACATCACCAACATTTTCATTTCCACTCAACAATATTCTAGCACTCCACAGGAAAAATGTTCCCTGAAGCCTCTAAAATTGGCCCTGCCTGCAAAAACCCCGGCCCCAGCTACGGTCTGCACCCAAACCTTGGCGATGACCGTCGCCTCGCAGACCGGCCGGGACCGGGGAAAAAAAAACCCAGCCGAGGGGAAAAAAAAAAATCCCCCGGCTGGGGTTTTTTTATTCTAATATTGCTGTGAAAATTGCCTGCAAAGCAAAACACTCTACATACAATGTGAAAAACAAGAGCTAAACCCAATCATAACCCCAACCCAATGCCACCCCTCACGCTCAACCCACCCATCCTGCGGCCAGCCCATCACAACGGCCTGTCACACCCAACCTGAAAGGCTCCCCAGGAACGGCGTTCCCGGGGACCTCAAAAATTGGCCCTGCCTGCAAAAACCCCGGCCCCGGCTACGGTCTGCACCCAAACCTTGGCGATGACCGTCGCCTCGCAGACCGGCCGGGACCGGGGAAAAAAAAACCCAGCCGGGGGAAAAAAAAAAATCCCCCGGCTGGGGTTTTTTTATTCTAATATTGCTGTGAAAATTGCCTGCAAAGCAAAACACTCTACATACAATGTGAAAAACAAGAGCTAAACCCAATCATAACCCCAACCCAATGCCACCCCTCACGCTCAACCCACCCATCCTGCGGCCAGCCCACCACAACGGCCTGTCACACCCAACCTGAAAGGCTCCCCAGGAACGGCGTTCCCGGGGACCTCAAAAATTGGCCCTGCCTGCGAAAACCCCGGCCCCGGCTACGGTCTGCACCCAAACCTTGGCGATGACCGTCGCCTCGCAGACCGGCCGGGACCGGGGAAAAAAAAACCCAGCCGGGGGAAAAAAAAAAATCCCCCGGCTGGGGTTTTTTTATTCTAATATTGTTATGATAATTGCCTGAAAAGCAAAACATTCTGCATACAATGACAAAGCCAATTCCAAAATCCGAATCACACACCCCCAAGTCCCACTCCCACCACAAAACCAAACCTCACACTCATCCCACTCATTCTACCTTCTCCTCACCACAACATACATCACACCCAGGCATTAGGGCTCCCCAGGAACAGCATTCCCAACGGCCATAAAAACTGGCCCTGCCTGCAAAAACCCCAGTCCCACCTCATCCTGCACCCAAACCTTGACAATGACAATCACCTTGCAGACTGGCTAGGAATAGGGAAAAAAAAACCCCAGGTCGGAGGAAAAAATAATCCCCCAAATGTTTGGGTTTTTTTTTTAAGTTATTATTATTGTGATAACTACCTGCGAAACAAAGCTCCAATCCACTTATAACCCAAAGGAAACAAAAATAACAACCCCCTCCCCAAACTCACCTATTCATTCATCCTAGCACACACACATATACCCATGTACACATTCATAACGTGGCACGGCACAACTTGGCATAGCGTGGCATGGCTTGGCGCGCCACAACTTGGCATAGCGTGGCACGGCGCGCCACAACTTGGCATAGCGTGGCACGGCGCGCCACAACTTGACGTAACGTGGCAGAGCGTGGCACGGCGCGCCACAACTTGGCGTAACGTGGCAGAGCGTGGCACGGCGCGCCACAACTTGGCGTAACGTGGCAGAGCGTGGCACGGCGCGCCACAACTTGGCGTAACGTGGCAGAGCGTGGCACGGCGCGGCACAACTTCACGTAACGTGGCAGAGCGTAACGTAGCGTGGCACGGCGTGGCACAACTTCACGTAACGTGGCAGAGCGTAACGTAGCGTGGCACGGCGTGGCACAACTTCACGTAACGTGGCAGAGCGTAACGTAGCGTGGCACGGCGTGGCACAACTTCACGTAACGTGGCAGAGCGTAACGTAGCGTGGCACGGCGTGGCACAACTTCACGTAACGTGGCAGAGCGTAACGTAGCGTGGCACGGCGTGGCACAACTTCACGTAACGTGGCAGAGCGTAACGTAGCGTGGCACGGCGTGGCACAACTTCACGTAACGTGGCAGAGCGTAACGTAGCGTGGCACAGCGTAACGTAGCGTGGCACAGCATAACGTAGCGTGGCACGGCGTGGCACAACTTCACATAACGTGGCAGAGCGTAACGTAGCGTGGCACAGCATAACGTAGCGTGGCACGGCGTGGCACAACTTCACGTAACGTGGCAGAGCGTAACGTAGCGTGGCACAGCATAACATGGCACTGCGTGGCACAGCTTCACGTTACGTGGCAGAGCGTAATGTAGCGTGCTATGGCGTGGCACAACTTCACGTTACGTGGCAGAGCGTAATGTAGCATGCTACGGCGTGGCACAACTTCACGTTACGTGGCAGAGCGTAACATAGCGTGGCACAACTTCACGTAACATGGCAGAGCATAACATAGCGTGGCACAGCGTGGCACAGCTTCACATAACGTGGCAGAGCATAACGTAGCATGGCACAGCATAACATGGCAATGCGTGGCACAGCTTCATGTAACGTGGCAGAGCGTAACGTAGTGTGCTACAGCGTGGCACAACTTCACGTAACGTGGCAGAGCGTAACGTAGCGTGGCACAACTTCACGTAACATGGCAGAGCATAACATAGCGTGGCACAGCGTGGCACAACTTCACATAACATGGCAGAGCGTAACGTAGCGTGGCACAGCATAACGTAGCGTGGCACAGCGTGGCACAACTTCACGTAATGTGGCAGAGCGTAACGTAGCGTGGCACAGCTTCACGTAACATGGCAGAGCGTAACATAGCATGGCACGGCGTGGCACAGCTTCACGTAACGTGGCAGAGCGTACCGTAGCGTGGCACAGCTTCACATAACGTGGCAGAGCGTAACGTAGCGTGGCACAGCGTAACGTAGCGTGGCACAGCATGGCACAGCGTAACGTAGCGTGGCACAGCATGGCACAACTTCACGTAACGTGGCAGAGCGTAACGTAGCGTGGCACAGCTTCACGTAACGTGGCAGAGCGTAACGTAGCATGGCACAGCGTGGCACAGCTTCACATAACGTGGCAGAGCGTAACGTAGCATGGCACGGCGTGGCACAGCTTCACATAACGTGGCAGAGCGTACCATAGCGTGGCACAGCTTCACATAACGTGGCAGAGCATACCGTAGCGTGGCACAACTTCACGTAATGTGGCAGAGCGTAACGTAATGTGGCACGGCGTGGCATAACTTCACGTAATGTGGCAGAGCGTAACGTAATGTAGCTTGGCGTGGCATAACTAAACGTAATTTGGCAGAGCATAACATGGTACAGCACAGCAGGACATATCTTTACATTACACAACATAACATGGTACACCATAGCATGACAAGGCATCCCTTTACATTACATAACACTGCGTGACATAACTTGACCTAACAGGGCTTTAAGTAACACAGCTTGGCATGGCATAACATGCTCGCTTGCTGGCTGGCATAATGTAACATCCTCTTGAGCCAATATGCAAGCATGAGATGCTCACTTGCCTTTCATCATTATCCTTCAGCACACAGGTTGCCCATCTGCATCTGAAAAACACAACATCAAACAAGTCACAGTGATGCTCAGTGAGAGCCGGACTATGTCAGACATCTCCTTTCCATTCAGGAATACCCTCTCTATTTTACACTATATCCAAGCAGAATAAAACCCAAACACTGAACCCCACACCTACCAGATATAACACCCATGGGATTCAAAGGTTCCCATTCTCTCCAGCAGTTCATCATAGTTAGCTTTGCTCATACTCTGCCCCTGTGTAACCTTAAGGCAATGACTACCATGGCCTGGTGCCCAGGTAGCTGCTTGTTCTGCCATGTACCTTATAGACCGTGCCTACAAGACCTGGGCTTATCAATGTATCAAACTTTGAACATTACTGTGATCATTATGGCTGATACTATCGCTTCTATGCCTTGAGCAGAGCAGCTCCAACGACACACAGATACACACAGACCAACACTGCACACAAGACCAGTGACACAACACCCATACAAGATAAAGCTCTGTAAGAACAAAGACCGGGACAGAGATGCCATTGGGCAGGAAGACCATGGCAGCCACGAGAAATAAGCAGCAGCCCTTGGAAGAGGGTAAGACAGTGGCCCATTGCAAAGAGATGTGGCCGCAACTGGGAGGATGCACGTGTAAGATACTGCACTTAAAGGCCTAAACACCTAGAAGATGTATGGAAGAAGACCCAGAACAAGGACCTAAGAAAATGGATGACCAATGATCAGGGATGTTGACATGGGCTGTGATGCAACTGCAAAGGATGAATTAAGAGATTCTTCCAAGAGTTGAGGCCGATCCACGCTTTTAAGATTGCCGTGCAAGAAAAGCAGTGCCAGAATAGCACTGTGCGATGATACAAGCATTTGAGATGCTAGAGATGGTGCCCAAGGCACATGCTGTATGCCTTTAAAGCAAAGAGGAGATCGAGACCAAGAAAGGTCTGAGACACAACACACATGTGACATAAAGCACCCAAGGACACAGACTGGAACTGCCCTGCCCGGCACATGCTAGAATGGGACTGAATAAAATCAAACCTATTGCCAATAACTGCCCAAACAGAACTTTTACTGCACATCTCTCTCCCCTACATCACCTTTAAACCCCCTCCTTTCTACTCCCAACCGTCACCTCTATTCCCAGCCCCACGTGAGCCCTGGTCCCTCAACTTATCTTTCAGAGGCCTGAGGGTCTCAAGCCATCCTTGGCAGATAAAGATGAACCCGCATCAGCTGTCTTGGAGGATTCTGCAGCCACGAGGTTCTTCTCCACCGCCTGCAAAAAACACCAAACAGGAAACTAAAATGCTACCAACAGTCAACATCCCACTGCTCAATGTCAGTGTTTTGTACAACACACAATCCTGCCACAAAACTGCTGTGGTCTTCCACTGTCCAGATCCAAGCCAATTCCAGTGTCAGATGCTCCAGCCATGATCACCTGGGGCAACTAAGGCAACAAGAGATGCAAAATTACTGTTGCGATTCTGAGAAATCAGTCCTGTGCTCCCTCTCACTACTGTCCTCAAAGGCACATCCCATTCCAAAGTTGGCCCAAACGGCACCTACAAAAGCAAATGTAAATGCTCAACTGAGTTGCTGTATCATTCTTAGCTCTTATACACTGGCTCAAACAACAGCCTCCTCAACTGCTCGGATCGCATGTTGTCACATGGCTTTGCCCCTCAGAGGCAGCGTGCAGCACCTGCAAAAAACAAAGACGACAATACATGCTCAGATTCTACCCAAAAGCACACATTGCCTGCACCAATTCCTATTTCACCCTCCATTACCTTGACTTCTTGCCCGCTCCGCCTCCATCATCTCACGCTGAGTCTTGCATGCCACCTGTAACACAGAAAGACACAGGTGCTATTATCTTCACCAATAACTCATCACCTGAACTATAACCGCTGCTTCAGTTAACTCTCCATTGCTCTCCTTGCTGGAGATGCCTCCGGCACCAGCATTCCACTGTGCTTCTTGCTCTGGGCCTTGAAAGTGAAAAAAATGTGCCCATTATCTAGTCATATAGACATCGGTCACACATTCCTACAGACAGCAACACCAACCCACCTGGCTGCTGCCCTCTGCTCGCCGCTCCATCACCAACCCTTTGTTGGTGAGGGCTCAGCCCTCTGCATCGGAAGAAAAAGCATGACACAAGTCATCCTGATGACACACCATGCCTTAGGAATTCCAGACATCTTGATTTCATTTAGGAATATCACCTCTATTTCACACCACAGCCAGGCAGAACAACAAGCAAAACCCACTACAATCAAATGATAAGCCCCACGCCTACCCCACCCTTGGGATTCAAACTGCTCTACTACCGCTCCAGCGGCTTCTCCCAGGAAAATGTGCTCATCCTCTCTGTGGCTGCAAACCCCAGAAAAATAACTCTCCTCGTCTGCTGCGTAGATGCCTATGTGTTCTGTAATAGACCGCACGGCCCTGGCCTTCAAAGTCGAAGCCTATACACGTATTAATCAAAGAACCTTACGGTTATTCTTCTAGCCCATCCTAAGACCTCTGTGACACGGGCAGAGCACCTCCAACAACACGCAAACACACACGGACCAACACCGCAAACGACACCAATGACGCGACGTCCAGAGGCAAGAGAAATGCCGTAAGAAGAATAACTCCCAGGCCAGAGATGCCATCGGGCAGGAAGGACCACGGGGCTGCGAAGAAGAATCTGCGGCAGCCCTGGAAGAGTGCAAGACCCTGGCCCGTTACAAAGAGATGCGGCCGCAACTGGGAGGATGCGTGTGCAAGAAGGCCCACTTAAAGGCCTGAAGACTTAGTGGATGCAGGAAAAAAATCCCACCACAGGGATCCAAGAAAACGGATGACCGATCATCTGGGATGCTGACGTGGGCTGCGATGCCACCGCAAATGATGAATGACCACAATCTTCCAAGAGATGAGGGCGATCCTCGCTTTTAAGATTGCCGTGCAAGAAAAGCAGTGCCACAACAGCACTGTGCGATGGGTACAGGCATTTGAGACGATAGAGGTGGAGGCCAAGGCGCGTACCGCTTGCCTCGATAGCAAAGAGGAGATCGAGACCTAAGAAAGATCCGAGACAAAGCACGCAGACAACATAAACCACACAATGACACAGACGCAGGCTGGAACTGCCCTGCCCGGCACGTGCTAGCGTTGGGTCGAGAAGTAATCCTCTCTGCCTTCACCTGCCCAAAGGGGACAACTCCCACACAGCCCTCTCCTCAATGCTAGAAACCCTCCCCGCCCCTCCCAACCTACAGCCCTCTTCCCAGAACCAGGCCAGCCCTGGTCCCTCCACTTAGCTTTCAGAGGGCCGAGGACCTGAAGACGTCTCTTGCAGAAACACTCAAATGGCAACGGCTGACCGGAAAAACCCTGCAGTCACTGGCTTCCTCCGCACCGCCTGCAAGAAAACCAAACACAAATCAAAACCTGTGCTCACAAGTCAAAGTTGCGCTGCTCTGTGCCAACATCTTCTACAAGGCACATCCTCCCAGCAGAACTGCCAAGGCCTTCTACTCGCCTGCTCCTTGCCCATCCAGACATCAAACGCTGCGGCCGTTGTCTCCTGGGGCACCTAAAGTAACAAAAGACACAAAATTACCTTGGCAATTGTGAGGAATCAGTCCCGTGCTCGCTCTCACTACTGCCCGGCTCACCTCAAAGGCTCTTCCCGTTCCAAAGGTGGCCCAAATGGCACCTGCAAAACAAAATGTAAACACTCAACTGAGTTACGGTATCGCTCTTAGGCAGCGGCTCAAACAACAGCCTCCTCACCTTCTTGGACCGCGTGCTGTCCCGTGGCTGTGCCCCTCGGAGGCGGCGTGCGGCACCTGCAAAATACAACGAAGACGACACATGCTCAGATTCTACCCAAAGTACACCTGGCCCACACCGATTCCTGTTTCGCCTGCTGTTACCTTGACTTCTTGTCCGCTCGGCCTCCATCGTCTCACGCTGGCATGCTGAGGCTTGCAAAACACCTGTAATACAGAAAGCAAACAGGTGTTTCTATCTTAACCGAGAACTCACCACCTGAACAATAACCGCTGCCTCAGGTAACCCACCGTTGCTCTCCTTGCTCAAGTTGGCTCCGGCACCAGCATTCCGCTTGCTACTTGCTCTGCGCCTTGAAAGTGAAAAAACGTACCCGTTATCTGGTCATATATACACCGGTCACTCGTTCCTACAGACAACGCTGACCCACCTGGCTGTTGCGCTCTTCTCGCCTCTCCTTCACCAGCCTCTGGTATGCAGCTCGTCCGTCTGCACCTGAAGGAAAAACATCACATAAGTCACCCTGATGACACGCAATGGCTTTGCAATTCCAGACATCTTGATTCCATTTAGGAATATCATCTCTATTTCACACTACAGCCAGGCGGAACAACAAGCAAAACCCACTACAATCAAATGATAAGCCCCACGCCTACCCCACCCTTGGAATTCAAACTGCTCTACTACCGCTCCAGCGGCTTCTCCCAGGAAAATGTGCTCATCCCCTCTGTGGCTGCAAATCTCACAAAAAACACTCTCCTCGTCTGCTGCATATACGGCTATGACTTCTGTAACGGACCGCACGGCCCTGGCCTTCAAAGCCTAAGCCTATACACGTATTAATCAAAGAACCTTACGGTTATTCTTCTAGCCCATTATAAGACATCTGTGACACGGGCAGAGCACCTCCAACAACACGCAAACACACACGGACCAACACCGCAAACGAGACCAATGACGCTATGTCCAGAGGCAAGAGAAATGCCGTCAGAAGAATGACTCCCAGGCCAGAGACGTGATCGGGCAGGAAGGACCACGGGGCTGAGAAGAAGAATCTGCGGCAGCCCAGGAAGAGTGCAAGACCCTGGCCCGTTACAAAGAGATGCGGTCGCAACTGGGAGGAAGCGTGTGCAAGAAGGCCCACTTAAAGGCCTGAAGACTTAGTGGGTGCAGGAAAAAAATCCCACCACAGGGATCCAAGAAAGCGGATGACCGATCATCTGGGATGCTAACGTGGGCTGCGATGCCACCGCAAATGATGAATGACCACAATCTTCCAAGAGATGAGGGCGATCCACGCTTTTAAGATTGCCGTGCAAGAAAAGCAGTGCCACAACAGCACTGTGCGATGGGTACAGGCATTTGAGATGATAGAGGTGGAGGCCAAGGCGCGTACCGCTTGCCTCGATAGCAAAGAGGAGATCGAGACCTAAGAAAGATCCGAGACAAAGCATGCAGACAACATAAACCACACAATGACACAGACACAGGCTGGAACTGCCCTGCCCGGCACGTGTTAGGGTTGGGTCGAGAAATAATCCTCTCTGCCTTCACCTGCCCAAAGGGGACAACTCCCACACAGCCCTCTCCTCAATGCTAGAAACCCTCCCCGCCCCTCCCAACCTACAGCCCTCTTCCCAGAACCAGGCCAGCCCTGGTCCCTCCACTTAGCTTTCAGAGGGCCGAGGACCTGAAGACGTCTCTTGCAGAAACACTCAAATGGCAACGGCTGACCGGAACGATCCCGCAGTCACCGGCTTCCTCCGCACTGTCTGCAAGAAAACCAAACACAAATCAAAACCTGTGCTCACAAGTCAAAGTTGCGCTGCTCCGTGCCAACATCTTCTACAAGGCACATCCTCCCAGAAGAACTGCCACGGCCTTCTACTCGCCTGCTCCTTGCCCATCCAGACATCAAACGCTGCAGCCGTTGTCTCCTGGGGCACCTAAAGTAACAAAAGACACAAAATTACCTTGGCAATTGTGAGGAATCAGTCCCGTGCTCCCTCTCACTACTGCCCGGCTCACCTCAAAGGCTCTTCCCGTTCCAAAGGTGGCCCAAACGGCACCTGCAAAACAAAATGTAAGCGCTCAACTGAGTTACGGTATCACTCTTAGGCAGCGGCTCAAACAACAGCCTCCTCACCTTCTCGGACCGCGTGCTGTCCCGTGGCTGTGCCCCTCGGAGGCGGCGTGCGGCACCTGCAAAATACAACGAAGACGACACATGCTCAGATTCTACCCAAAGTACACCTGGCCCACACCGATTCCTGTTTCGCCTGCTGTTACCTTGACTTGTCGTCCGCTCGGCCTCCATCGTCTCACGCTGGCATGCTGAGGCTTGCAAAATACCTGTAATACAGAAAGCAAACAGGTGTTTCTATCTTCACCGAGAACTCACCACCTGAACAATAACCACTGCCTCAGGTAACCCACCGTTGCTCTCCTTGCTCGAGTTGGCTCCGGCACCGGCATTCCGCTTGCTACTTGCTCCGCGCCTTGATAGTGAAAAAAACGTACCCGTTATCTAGTCATATATACACCGGTCACTCGTTCCTACAGACAACGCCGACCCACCTGGCTGTTGCGCTCTTCTCGCCTCTCCTTCACCAGCCTCTGGTATGCAGCTCGTCCGTCTGCACCTGAAGGAAAAACATGACATAAGTCACCCTGATGACACGCAATGGCTTTGCAATTCCAGACATCTTGATTCCATTTAGGAATATCATCTCTATTTCACACTACAGCCAGGCAGAACAACAAGCAAAACCCACTACAATCAAATGATAAGCCCGACGCCTACCCCACCCTTGGAATTCAAACTGCTCTACTACCGCTCCAGCGGCTTCTCCCAGGAAAATGTGCTCATCCCCTCTGTGGCTGCAAACCTCAGAAAAATCACTCTCCTCGTCTGCTGCATAGATGGCTATGACTTCTGTAACGGACCGCACGGCCCCGGCCTTCAAAGCCTAAGCCTATACACATATTAATCAAAGAACCTTACGGTTATTCTTCTAGCCCATCCTAAGACCTCTGTGACACGGGCAGAGCACCTCCAACAACACGCAAACACGCACGGACCAACACCGCAAACGAGACCAATGACGCTATGTCCAGAGGCAAAAGAAATGCCGTCAGAAGAATGACTCCCAGGCCAGAGACGTGATCGGGCAGGAAGGACCACGGGGCTGCGAAGAAGAATCTGCGGCAGCCCTGGAAGAGTGCAAGACCCTGGCCCGTTACAAAGAGAAGTGGCCGCAACTGGGAGGATGCGTGTGCAAGAAGGCCCACTTAAAGGCCTGAAGACTTAGTGGATGCAGGAAAAAAATCCCACCACAGGGATCCAAGAAAACGGATGACCGATCATCTGGGATGCTGACGTGGGCTGCGATGCCACCGCAAATGATGAATGACCACAATCTTCCAAGAGATGAGGGCGATCCTCGCTTTTAAGATTGCCGTGCAAGAAAAGCAGTGCCACAATAGCACTGTGCGATGGGTACAGGCATTTGAGACGATAGAGGTGGAGGCCAAGGCGCGTACCGCTTGCCTCGATAGCAAAGAGGAGATCGAGACCTAAGAAAGATCCGAGACAAAGCACGCAGACAACATAAACCACACAATGACACAGACGCAGGCTGGAACTGCCCTGCCCGGCACGTGCTAGCGTTGGGTCGAGAAGTAATCCTCTCTGCCTTCACCTGCCCAAAGGGGACAACTCCCACACAGCCCTCTCCTCAATGCTAGAAACCCTCCCCGCCCCTCCCAACCTACAGCCCTCTTCCCAGAACCAGGCCAGCCCTGGTCCCTCCACTTAGCTTTCAGAGGGCCAAGGACCTGAAGACGTCTCTTGCAGAAAGACTCAAATGGCAACGGCTGACCGGAAAAACCCTGCAGTCACTGGCTTCTTCCGCACCGCCTGCAAGAAAACCAAACACAAATCAAAACCTGTGCTCACAAGTCAAAGTTGCGCTGCTCTGTGCCAACATCTTCTACAAGGCACATCCTCCCAGAAGAACTGCCACGGCCTTCTACTCGCCTGCTCCTTGCCCATCCAGACATCAAACGCTGCGGCCGTTGCCTCCTGGGGCACCTAAAGTAACAAAAGACACAAAATTACCTTGGCAATTGTGAGAAATCAGTCCCGTGCTCGCTCTCACTACTGCCCGGCTCACCTCAAAGGCTCTTCCCGTTCCAAAGGTGGCCCAAATGGCACCTGCAAAACAAAATGTAAGCGCTCAACTGAGTTACGGTATCACTCTTAGGCAGCAGCTCAAACAACAGCCTCCTCACCTTCTCGGACCGTGTGCTGTCCCGTGGCTGTGCCCCTCGGAGGCGGCGTGCGGCACCTGCAAAATACAACGAAGACGACACATGCTCAGATTCTATCCAAAAGCACACGTGGCCCGCACCAATTCCTGTTTCACCTGCTGTTACCTTGACTTCTCACCCACTCGGCCTCCATCATCTCACGTTGGCATGCTGAGGCTTGCACACCACTTGTAATACAGAAAGCAAACAGGTGTTCCTATCTTCACTGAGAACTCATCATCTGAACAATTACTGCTGCTTCAGGTAACCCACCGTTGCTCTCCTTGCTCGAGTTGGCTCCAGTGAAAAAAAAAACAGAAAAAAAATCCTAAGCACAACAAACAAACAGATAGCTTGGCCTGCTCAAAAAGTTGCAGTGAACTGAAAGAACAGCAGAACACTAATCTCAAGGGAGACCAGAAGCTGAATGATCTCCTGATGGAAGGCATGTGGCTTATAAACCCCCAGGCCTTCCCACCATCACCTGGGAATAGGGTGGGGCAAACTCCCACAAAAGGATAAATAGGGGCAGTTCTAAGTTATTGAATCTACCTTACATTTACATCAAGAAAAACACTGAAATGAGAAGTGGGCCTTTACCAGAGGTAATGGTATGAGTTTTTCTATTACAACTTTGTCTATTGTCACAGTTTAGCTCTGACCTAGCTAATTTTAGTAGCTAAAGCTGTGCAGCTGGGCTCCCAAGGTGAAGCAGAAATGTAAATAAGAGGGAAAAGGCTTGCAGTGTGAAAACTAAAGCTACAACTTTAATGAAATTATGAAAATAATATTGATAAGGATTAAAATAATTAGACAGTATTGAAATATGTATAAGTATCTGAGATTGCACTACTGCTCTCACTCTTGATGACCATACATCACACCAAATGCTGTAGGGCAGACACGGGGGAATGGGTCCATGAGAACTGGAAGAGGTGAAACAAGAGAGGGAGGAGTATGAATCCACGTTAGTGGATGATGAGGCTCGAGTGGCACAATGCCAGGATAAACTAGATTTGCTGTAAACCCAAATACTTCTTACAAAGAATGATGCAAATATTCAGAAATTAGTCCTGTGTTGCGATCCCGAGATATGGGATGGTGATACCTGGGACATTAGTGGAGACGAATGTCCTTTAGACCCAGACCCTCTCCCCAAGAATCGGGGAAAATCTCGCCTCTGACCTCCAATTAAAATGGAAGAGACAGAAGAGCCCGAGAATACCTGTACAGTGACCATCCGCACGTTGCCCTGTCATGCCTCAGAACTAGCCAAGATCCAAGAGGAATATTCGTGGCAGCACTCAGAATCGTAAGTAGAATATTTATGGTGAATATCTTTGGCAGGAGGGGACTGAGTTCTGTTAAATTCAGCTGAGGCAGAAGGGTACTATGGTCCTGGAGTCTTTTTAGCCCCCATGCCAGATGACTGGGCTCTCTCTGTAACTATACAAGGAGCACACGGGGTTTCGGGATTAAACGCATAAGAAAAAGGGGAACCTTTGGTGCTTAAAACTGCTGGGCTTTCAGATTTAATAGCCTAACAAAAGGCTGCATATATACAGGCCATACACGATGCAGGGAGAGTAGCTGAATCTCCCACTATGGCTCCTGTGCACCCTGACCGATTCACCCTATTGCTTTGAGGATTACCAGATAGTCTAAAAACATTCACAGCCTCCGTTTGAGACAAGTTAAGCACCGGATGAGCCCAGGTGGGTGGACTCTATTCCTGGACACAGCCTAAGATACAAACAGTTACAGGAGATGCATGGGGTGAACTTTACAAGAGCGAAGCTCTAGAGACCCTGTTAACTCTAAGAGCAGTAAAAGGGTCTGTTTTGTTCAAAGCTGTGAATGGGTGAAAAAGTGTCAAAGTGCAGGAAGAAGGATCCCTAACAGACCCCCCTTTCATTCCAAATGAAATGCGTTGCGGAAAAGGGCACTAGAATTAGGAATATGAAAAAAACCTGTCATATGGGGTATTGATACCAAATTCACAACAATTAGTGGAATTAGTGAGCCAAAAGGAAAGGTTTGGTCCCCTTTCCCCAAGTGCTCCACCAGCTCCACTGCCAGTACCAACTGAACGAGATCTCAACTGGCTCAAAGAAGCTACATCAAAAAATGAGAGGCTCCGGGAATGGTGTTGAGGCACCCTTGCACCCAGGTAATGAATATCTGATGGCTTCCTGATCATGTTTCACCTACTATTGTTTTACTAGTCAGCAAGTGACAACTGTGTTTGGAATTTTTAATGCACACTGGAGCCCAGATGTCCACTCGTGCTGCAGCTTTATTTGGATTAAACCAGGAAATCCAGTGATTAAATTTTCTGGAATAGAGGGTGGAAAAAAGGATTGCCCCACTGTAGTTACTAAAATAACCCTCCCAGGAGGCGTGTGAGCTCCCGTGGCACAATTTTTAGTCTTGGACTTAATAAAAATGAACATAAGAATCATAGATTCATCTGACTGGAAAAGGTTAGGTTTCGATCTATTAAAGGGGCAGTCTTGGCAACTACCTGATGGAACAATATTGGAGTTTTGCTTATCAGCCTGCAAAACTACAAGCACAAATTAGATTATTAGAAACAGTCTTCAAATTACTTTCTAAAGAATCAGTAATGTGAAACAGTAGCCTTTACCTGCAGCAGCATTAGCAGGTGTTGGTGAAGTAATCGCAGATCCAGAATCCCAGAAAATAATATCCCAAACACATTCACCCTGTAACTCCTTTGTTTGGCTGGAGAAAAAACCCAATGGGACCTGGAAGCTAACAGTAGATTCTGGGAAGCTAAATGCTGATACTGAGTCTCTTACAGCCGCTGTCCCAAGCATTGCTGACATTATTAGTCAGATTCAAAGTCACAACTTTAGTTGGAAAGCAGCCACAGATGTAAAAATATGTTTTTTTACAGTTCCTCTCCACGACAAGGATAAAAAGCAATTTGCATTTCCATTTAAGGACTTTCAATGTACCTTTAACTGACTACTGCAGGGCTGTAAACATTCACCTACGATAGCTCATAATGCCCTTACAAAAATACTAGCCCAATTACATGTAATTTTAGGAATAACAATTTACCGATGACATTAATATCAGGGAGTATGCGAGAATCTGTTCAAGAGCAAATGACAAGGAACACTGCCTGGCAGAGAAGGACCTTGGGGTGTTGGTTGACAGCCACTGAACGTGAGCCAGCAGCAGCCCAGGTGGCCAAGAAGGCCAATGACATCTTGGCCTGTATCAGAAACAGCATGGCCAGCAAGACCAGGGGAGCGATTTTGCCCCTGCACTCAGCACTGGTGAGGCCTCACCTCGAGGACTGGGTTCAGTTTTGGGCCCCCCACTACAAGAAGGTCATTGAGGGGCTGGGGCACGTCCAGAGAAGAGCAACGAGGCTGGTGAACGGGCTGGAGAACATGTCTTAGGAGAGGCAGCTGAGGGAACTGGGGTTGTCTAGCCTGGAGAAAAGGAGGCTGAGGAGAGATCTTATCACTATCTACAACTGCCTCAAAGGAGGTTGAAGTGAGGCGGACTCTTTTCCCAAGTGACAGGTTACAAGATGAGAATAAATGGCCTCAAGTTGCACCACGGGAGGTTCAGATTAGATACCAGGAAAAATGTCTTCACTGAAATAGTTGTCAGGCACTGGAAGAGGCTGTCCAGGGAAGTGGTTGAGTCATCATCCCTGGAGGTATTTAAAATATGGGTAAATGAAGCACTCAGGAGTACGGTTCAGTAGTAGACAGGTCCTGTTGAACTTGATCTCAAAGGTCTTTTCCATCTAAATGATTGTATGATATGAATTCAACTGTTTTGTTTACTTTGCCAAGTGGATTAAACTGTGCCAATCCACACATGACGATTTTGGGACGACTTCTGGAGATGGTAAAGACCAAGTTACAGCTGAACCATAGGTACTGTATAATTGCAGCAATTTTGTTCTGCATCATACTCTGAAATTTCATGTAATGAGATATATAAAGCAGAAAGGCTGAAAACCGTAAATAAATTACTCAGACTTTTATTCTGAGAGTACTATCAGAAAACCAGCTCAGGAAAGTATTTAGATTGAAGTGCGCACTAAATTATCTGTTTTCCTAAAGTGAAAATACACCATTGGAAACGTCATAATGGAACACATATCAGCTCACAGCTTGGTGAGGAAGAGCATAATTCAGCTTTTATTTTGCTTACTTGACCAAAAAGCAATGTTCTGAACCAGATTCATTCACCCTATATGAACAACTCCAATTCCTCTGCAAGGGCTCACTACTGATTGTTTTTCACACAGTGCTCTCTACATAAAACTGCTTGTAACAGTCACCATATAAATGAAAATGCTCTCCAAAAAATAAAATAAAAATGCAGTTTCACATAAATAGGCACTAGATCTAAAGTCAGGCCTAAAGTCGGGCCTAAAGTCGGGTTTAGGTCGGGCCTAAAATCTGGTTTAAGTCAGGCCTAAAGTCGGGCCTAAAGTCGGGTTTAAGTCAGGTTTAAGTCGGGCCTAAAGTCGGCTTTAAGTCGGGCCTAAAGTCGGCTTTAAGTCGGGCCTGAAGTCGGGTTTAAGTCGGGCCTAAAGTCGGGCCTAAGTCGGGTCTAAATTCAAGGAGTAGCGTAGCTTGGCAAGGCAAGGCGTGGCGTAGCTTGGCACGGCAAGGCGTGGTGTGGCTTGGCATGGCACGGCAAGGCACGGTGTGGCGAAACTTGGGACAGCAAGCCGTGGTGTGGCAAGGCGTAGCTTGAGACGGCAAGGCTTGGCTTGGGATGGCAAGGCGTGGCGTAGCTTGGCACGGCAAGGCGTGGCGTAGCTTGGCATGGCAAGGCATGGTGTGGCAAGACGTGGCTTGGGACGGCAAGGCAAGGCGTGGCGTAGCTTGGCAAGGCGTGGCGTGGCTTGGCACCGCGTGGCAAGGCGTTGTGGGCCAGGGCAGGGCAGGGCAAGGCGGGGCGCGGCAAGGTGGGGCGGGGCACGGCGGGGCAGGGTGCGGCGGGTCGCGGCGTGGTGTGCAGCTCATCCCTGTACACCTGAAGGAAAAACATCACACAAGTCTCCCAGCAAGAGGTGCTCATCCCCTCTGTGGCTGCAAACCCCAGAAAAATCCCTCCCCTGATCTGCTGCATAGACAGCTACGTGTTCTGTAACGGACCGCACGGCCCTGGCCTTCAAAGCCTAAGCCTATACACGTATTAGTCAAAGAACCTTATGGTTATTGTTCTAGCCCATCCTAAGACTTCTGTGCCACGGGCAGAGCACCTCCAACAACATGCAAACACGCACGGACCAACACCACAAACGAGACCAATGACGCGACCTCCAGAGGCAAAAGAAATGCTGTCAGAAGAATGACTCCCAGGCCAAAGACGCCATCAGGCAGGAAGACGATGGGGCTGCGAAGAAGAATCTGCGGCAGCCCTGGAAAAGTGCAAGACCCTGGCCCATTACAAAGAGATGTGGCCGCAACTGGGAGGATGCGCATGCAAGAAGGCCCACTTAAAGGCCTGAAGACTTAGCGGATGCAGGGGAAATAAAATCTCACCACAGGGATCCAAGAATATGGAAGACCAATCATCAGGGATGCTGACATGGGCTGCGATGCCACCGCAAATGATGAATGACCAGAATCTTCCAAGAGATGAGGGCGATCCACGCTTTTAAGATTGCCGTGCAAGAAATGCAGTGCCACAATAGCACTGTGCGATGGGTACAGGCATTTGAGACGAAAGAGGTGGAGCCTGAGGCATGTACCTCTTGCCTCGATAGCAAAGAGGAGATCGAGACCCAAGAAAGGTGCGAGACAAAGCACACAGACAACATAAACCACACAATGACACAGACGCAGACTGGAACTGCCCTGCCCGGCACGTGCTAGCGTTGGGTCGAGAAGTCATCCTCTCTGCCTTGAATTGCCCAAACGGGACAACTCCCACACAGCCCTCTCCTCTATGCTAGAAATCCTCTCCACCCCTCCCAACCTACAGCCCTCTTCCCAGCGCCAGGACAGCCCTGGTCCCTCCACTTAGCTTTCAGAGGGCCGAGGACCTGAAGACGTCCCTGGCAGAAATGCTCAAATGGCAACGGCCGACCGGAACAACCCCGCAGTCACTGGCTTCCTCCGCGCCGCCTGCAAGAAAACCAAACACAAATCAAAACCTGTGCTCACAAGTCAAAGTTGCGCTGCTCCGTGCCAACATCTTCTACAAGGCACATCCTCGCGGTAAAACTGCGACGGCCTTCTACTCGCCGGCTCCTTGCCCATCCAAACATCAAACGCTGCGTCCGTCATCTCCTGGAGCACCTAAAGGAACAAGAGACACAAAATTACCATTGTGATTGTGAGAAATTAGTCCCGTGCTCCCTCTCACTACTGCCCGGCTCACCTCAAAGGCTCTTCCCGTTCCAAAGGTGGCCCAAACGGCATCTGCAAAACCAAATGTAAACACTCAACTGAGTTACGGTATCGCTCTTAGGCAGCGGCTCAAACAACAGCCTCCTCACCTTCTCAGACCACGTACTGTCCTTTGGCTTTGCCCCCCTGAGGCGGCATGCAGCACCTGCAAAATACAAAGAAGACGACACATGCTCAGATTCTACCCAGAAGGACACGTGCCCGCACTGATTCCTGTTTCGCCCACCGTTACCTTGACTTCTCGGCCGCTCGGCCTCCTTCATCTCAC
The DNA here is from genome assembly GCA_033556795.1 of Tapera naevia. NCBI lineage: Eukaryota > Metazoa > Chordata > Aves > Cuculiformes > Neomorphidae > Tapera > Tapera naevia. The sequence goes on from JAUMJJ010000021.1 coordinate 23,148, forward strand.
ACTGGAACGCTGAGGCTTGCACACTGCCTGTAATACAGAAAGCAAACAGGTGTTTCTATCTTCACCGAGAACTCATCACCTGAACGATAACTGCTGCTTCAGGTAACCCACCGTTGCTCTCCTTGCTCGAGTTGGCTCCGGTACCGGCATTCCGCTGTGCTACTTGCTCTGCGCCTTGAAAGTGAAAAAAAATGCACCCGTTATCTAGTTATATAAACACCAGTCACACGTTCCTACAGACAACAATGCTGACCCACCTGGCTGCTGCACACTTATCCCTCTCCTTCGCCAGACTTTGGTGCACAGCTCGTCCCTCTGCACCTGAAGGAAAAACATCACACAAGTCATCCTGATGACATGCAATGCCTTCGTAATTGCAGACATTTTGATTCCATTTGTGAATCTCATCTCTATTTCACACTACAGCCAGGTAGAAAAAGAGGCAAACCCCGCTACAATCATATGTTAAGCCCCACACCTACCCCACCCTTGGAATTCAAACCGTTCTACTACCATTCCAGAGGCTTCACCCAGCAAGAGGTGCTCAACCCCTCTGTGGCTGCAAACCCCAGCAAAATCACTCTCCTTGTCTGCTGCATAGACGGCTACGTGTTCTGTAACGGACCGCACGGCCCTGGCCTTCTAAGCCTAAGCTTATACACATATTAATCAAAGAACCTTACAGTTCTTCTTCTAGCCCATCCTAAGAAATCTATGCCACGGGCAGAGCACCTCCAACAACACACAAACACGCACGGACCAACACCGCACACGACACCAATGACGCGATGTCCAGAGGTGAAACAAACGCCGTAAGAAGAATGACTCCCAGGCCAGAGATGCCATCGGGCAGGAAGGATCACAGGGCTACGAAGAAGAATCTGCGGCAGCCCGAGAAGAGTTCAAGACCCTGGCCCGTTACAAAGAGATGCGGCCGCAACTGGGAGGATGCAAGTGCAAGAAGCCCCACATAAAGGCCTGAAGACTTAGTAGATGCAGGGGAAAAAACCTCCCACAAAAGGGATCCAAGAAAACGGATGACCGATCATCAGGGATGCTGACGTGGCCTGCAATGCCACCGCAAATGATGAATGACCAGAATCTTCCAAGAGATGAAGGCAATCCACGCTTTTAAGATTGCCGTGCAAGAAATGCAGTGCCACAACAGCACTGTGCGATGGGTACAGGCATTTGAGACGACAGAGGTGGAGCCCAAGGCACGTACCACTTGCCTCGATAGCAAAGAGGAGATCGAGACCCAAGAAAGGTCCGAGACAAAGCACGCAGACAACATAAACCACACAATGACACAGACGCAGACTGGAACTGCCCTGCCCGGCACGTGCTAGCGTTGGGTCGAGAAGTCATCCTCTCTGCCTTGAATTGCCCAAACGGGACAACTCCCACACAGCCCTCTCCTCTATGCTAGAAATCCTCTCCACCCCTCCCAACCTACAGCCCTCTTCCCAGCGCCAGGACAGCCCTGGTCCCTCCACTTAGCTTTCAGAGGGCCGAGGACCTGAAGATGTCCCTGGCAGAAACGCTCAAATGGCAACGGCCGACCGGAACGACCCTGCAGTCTCCAGCTTCCTCTGCGCCACCTGCAAGAAACCCAAACACAAATCAAAAGTCGGGCCTAAAGTCGGCTTTAAGTTGGGCCTAAAGTCGGGTTTAAGTCGGGCCTAAAGTTCGGGTTAAGTCGGGTTTAAAGTCGAATTTATTTCGGGTTTAAGTCGGGCCTAAAGTCGGCTTTAAGTTGGGTTTAAGTCGGGCCTAAAGTCGGCTTTAAGTCGGGCCTAAAGTCGGCTTTAAGTTGGGTTAAAGTCGGGCCTAAAGTCGGGCTTTACACAATGCGGCACAGCTTTACACAACGTGAGAGCGCGGCACAGCTTTACACAACGTGGCAGACAGTGGCCTAGCTTTACACAGCGTGGCACAGCTTTACACAACGTGGCAGAGTGCGGAAGAGCTTTACACAGCGCGGCACAGCTTTACACAACGTGGCAGAGCATGGCGCAGCTTTACACAGCGCGGCACAGCTTTACACAACGTGGCAGAGCATGGCGCAGCTTTACACAGCGCGGCACAGCTTTACACAACGTGGCAGAGCATAACATGGTATAGCACAGCAGGACATATCTTTACATTACATCACTTGACCTAAGAGGGCTTGAAGTACTGTGGCATCACTTGACCTAAGAGGGCTTGAAGTACCGTGGCAGCACTTGACTTAAGAGGGCTTGAAGTACCGTGGCATCACTTGACCTAAGAGGGCTTGAAGTACCGTGGCTTGGCGTGGCATAACAGGGCTTGAAGTACCATGGCATCACTTGACCTAACAGGGCTTGAAGTACCGTGGCTTGGCGTGGCATAACAGGGCTTGAAGTACTGTAGCATCACTTGACCTAACAGGGCTTGAAGTACCGTGGCTTGGCATGGCATAACAGCGCTTGAAGTACCGTGGCTTGGCGTGGCATAACAGGGCTTGAAGTACTGTAGCATCACTTGACCTAACAGGGCTTGAAGTACCGTGGCTTGGCGTGGCATAACAGGGCTTGAAGTACTGTAGCATCACTTGACCTAACAGGGCTTGAAGTACCGTGGCTTGGCATGGCATAACAGGGCTTGAAGTACCGTGGCTTGGCGTGGCATAACAGGGCTTGAAGTACTGTAGCATCACTTGACCTAACAGGGCTTGAAGTACCGTGTCTTGGCGTGGCATAACAGGGCTTGAAGTACCGTGGCATCACTTGACCTAACAGGGCTTGAAGTACCGTGGCTTGGCGTGGCATAACAGGGCTTGAAGTACCGTGGCATCACTTGACCTAACAGGGCTTGAAGTACCGTGTCTTGGCGTGGCATAACAGGGCTTGAAGTACCGTGGCATCACTTGAGCTAACAGGGCTTGAAGTACCGTGTCTTGGCGTGGCATAACAGGGCTTGAAGTACCGTGGCATCACGTGACCTAACAGGGCTTGAAGTACCGTGGCATCACTTGACCTAAGAGGGCTTGAAGTACCGTGGCAGCATTTGACCTAGGAGGGCTTGAAGTACCGTGCAACGAAGATGGTGAGGGGGCTGGAGCACAAGCCCTATGAGGAGCGACTGAGGGAATTGGGGCTGTTTAGCCTGGAGAAGAGGAGGCTCAGGGGAGACCTCGTTGCTCTCTACAACTACCTAAAAGGAGGTTGTAGTCAGGCAGGGGTTGGTCTCTTCTCTCAGGTGACCAGTGGTAGAACCAGAGGGCATGGACTTAAGCTTCGTCAGGGAAAGTTTAGACTTGATGTGAGGAAAAAATTCTTCACTGAAAGGGTGATTGGCCATTGGAATGGGCTGCCCAGGAAGGTGGTGGAGTCACCTACCCTGGAGGTGTTTAAAGGGAGACTGGATGAGGCACTGAGTGCCATGGTCTAGATGATGGTTGGTGTTAGTGTTAGGTTATAGGTTGGACTTGATGATCTCAGAGGTCCTTTCCAACCTTATGATACTGTGATACTGTGATACTTGACCTAGGAGGGCTTGAAGTACGGTGGCAGCACTTGACCTAGGAGGGCTTGAAGTACCGTGGCAGCACTTGACCTAAGGGGGCTTGAAGTACCGTGGCATCACTTGACCTAAGAGGGCTTGAAGTACCGTGGCAGCACTTGACCTAGGAGGGCTTGAAGTACCGTGGCATCACTTGACCTAACAGGGCTTGAAGTACCGTGGCTTGGCGTGGCAAAACAGGGCTTGAAGTTCCGTGGCATCACGTGACCTAACAGGGCTTGAAGTACCATGGCATCACTTGACCTAACGGGGCTTGAAGTACCGTGGCATCACTGGACCTAACGGGGCTTGAAGTACCGTGGCTTGGCGTGGCATAACAGGGCTTGAAGTACCGTGGCAGCACTAGATTTAACAGGGCTTAAAGTACCGTGGCAGCACTTGACCTAACGGGGCTTGAAGTACCGTGGCAGCACTTGACCTAACGGGGCTTGAAGTACCGTGGCAGCACTTGACCTAAGGGGGCTTGAAGTACCGTGGCATCACTTGACCTACCAGGGCTTGAAGTACCGTGGCAGCACTTGACCTAAGGGGCTTGAAGTACCGTGGCAGCACTTGACCTAACGGGGCTTGAAGTACCGTGGCAGCACTAGACTTAACAGGGCTTGAAGTACCATGGCATCACTTGACCTAGGAGGGCTTCAAGTACCGTGGCAGCACTTGACCTAACGGGGCTTGAAGTACCGTGGCAGCACTTGACCTAACGGGGCTTGAAGTACCGTGGCATCACTTGACCTAGGAGGGCTTGAAGTACCGTGGCAGCACCTGACCTAGGAGGGCTTGAAGTACCGTGGCAGCACTTGACCTAAGGGGGCTTGAAGTACCGTGGTGCAACATGACCTAAGGGGACTTGAAGTACCGTGGCGCCACATGACCTAAGAGGGCTTGAAGTACCGTGGCTTGGCGTGGCCTAACCCGGCTTGAAGTACCGTGGCATAACCGGGCTTGAAGTACCGTGGCATAACTTGACCTAACAGGGCTTGAAGTACCCTGGCTTGGTGTGGCATAACGTGCTCGCTTGCTGGCTGGCATAATGTAACATCCTCACCAGCCAGCATGTAAGCATGAGATGCTCACTTGCCTTTCATAGTCATCCTTCAGCACACAGGTTGCCCCTCTGCATCTGAAAAACACAACATCAAACAAATCACAGTAACGCTCAGTGAGAGCTGAACTATATCAGACATCTCCTGTCCATTTAGGAATACCATCTCTATTTTACACTATAGCCAATCAGAATAAAAGCCAAACCCAAACATTGAACCCCCCACACCTACCTTATGTAACACCCATGGGATTCAAAGGTTCCCATTCACTCCAACAGTTCATCATAGTCAGCTTTGCTCATACTCTGCCCCTGTGTAACCTTAAGGCAATGACTACCATGGCCTGGTGCCCAGGTAGCTGCTTGTTCTGCCATGTACCTTATAGACCGTGCCTACAAGACCTGTGCTTATCAATGTATCAAACTTTGAACATTACTGTGATCATTATGGTTAATACTATCACTTCTATACCTTGAGCAGAGCAGCTCCAACGACACACAGATACACATAGACCAACACTGCACACAAGACCAGTGACACAATACTCATACAAGATAAAGCTCTGTAAGAACAAAGACCGGGACAGAGATGCCATTGGGCAGGAAGACCATGGCAGCCACGAGAAATAAGCAGCAGCCCTTGGAAGAGGGTAAGACAGTGGCCCATTGCAAAGAGATGTGGCCGCAACTGGGAGGATGCACGTGCAAGATACTGCACTTAAAGGCCTAAACACCTAGAAGATGTATGGAAGAAGACCCAGAACAAGGACCTAAGAAAATGGATGACCAATGATCAGGAATGTTGACATGGGCTGCGATGCAACTACAAAGGACAAATTAAGAGAATCTTCCAAGAGTTGAGGCCGATCCACGCTTTTAAGATTGCCGTGCAAGAAAAGCAGTGCCAGAATAGCACTGTGCGATGATACAAGCATTTGAGATGCTAGAGATAGTGCCCAAGGCACATGCTGCACGCCTTCAAAGCAAAGAGGACATCGAGACCAAGAAAGGTCTGAGACGCAACACACAGATGACAAAGCACACAAGGACACAGACTGGAACTGCCCTGCCCGGCACATGCTAGCATGGGACTGAATAAAATCAAACCTATGCCAATAACTGCCCAAACAGAACTTTCATTGCACATCCGTCTCCCCTACATCATCTTTAAACCCCCTCCTTTCTATTCCCAACCGTCACCTCTATTCCCAGCCCCACATGAGCCCTGTTCCCTCAACTTATCTTTCAGAGGCCTGAGGGTCCGAAGCCATCCTTGGCAGATAAAGATGAACCCGCATCAGCTGTCTTGGAGGATCCTGCAGCCACGAGGTTCCTCTCCACCGCCTGCAAAAAACACCAAACAGGAAACTAAAACGCTACCAACAGTCAACATCCCACTGCTCAATGTCAGTGTCTTGTACAACACACAATCCTGCCACAAAACTGCCATGGTCTTCCACTGGCCAGATCCAAGCCAATTCCAGTGTCAGATGCTCCAGCCATGATCACCTAAGGCAACAAGAGACAAAATTACTGTTGTGATTCTGAGAAATCAGTCCCATGCTCCCTCTCACTACTGCCCAACTCACCTCAAAGACTCATCCCGTTCCAAAGGTGGCCCAAACGGCACCTACAAAACCAAATGTAAATGCTCAACTGAGTTGCTGTATCATTCTTAGCTCTTAGGCAGCAGCTTAAACAACAGCCTCCTCACCTTCTTGGACTCCATGTTGTCACATGGCTTTGCCCCTCGGAGGCAGCATGCGGCATCTGCGAAAAACAAAGACGACAATACATACTCAGATTCTACCCAAAAGCACACGTTGTCTGCACCAATTCCTATTTCACCCTCCATTACCTTGACTTCTCGCCCACTCTGCCTCCATCATCTCATGCTGACACACTGAGGTTTGCATGCCACCTGTAACAAAGACACTGGTGCTTTTATCTTCACCGATAACTCATCACCTGAACTATAACTGTTGCTTCAGGAAACTCTCCATTGCTCTCCTTGCTCGAGTTGACTCCAGCAGCAGCATTCTGCTGTGCTACTTGCTCTGCACCTTGAAAGTGAAAAAAAATGTACCCATTATCTAGTCATATTGACACTGGTCACACATTCCTACAGACAGCAACGCCAACCCACCTTGCTGCTGCCCAGGGAGGTGGTGGAGTTGCCGACCCTGGAGGTGTTTAAGGGGAGACTGGATGAGGCACTGAGTGCCATGGTTTAGATGATGGTGTTAGTGTTGGGTTATAGGTTGGACTTGATGATCTCGGAGGTCCTTTCCAACCTTATGATACTGTGATACTCCGCTCGCCTCACCATCATCAGCCTTTGATGCGCAGCTCATTCCTCTGCATCTGAAGAAACAACATCACACAAGTCATCCAGATGACACACCATGCCTTAGCAATTCCAGACATCTTGATTCCATTTAGGAATATCATCTCTATTTCACACTACAGCCAGGCAGAAAAACAAGCAAACCCCACTACAATTAAATTTTAAGCCCCACACATACCCCACCCTTGGAATTCTAACTTGTCTACTACCACTCCAGTGGCTTCTCCCAGGAAGATGTGCTCATCCCCTCTGTGGCTGCAAACCCCAGGGAAATTGCTCACCTCACCTGCTGCATAGACGGCTACATGTTCTGTAATGGACCATACGGCCCTGGCTTTCAAAGCATAAGTGTATACACGTATTAATCTTAGAACCTTACGGTTATTGTTCTAGCCCATTTGTACACTTCTGTGCCACGGGCAGAGCACCTCCAACAACATGCAAACACGCACAGACCAACAGTGCACATGAGAACAATGACACGAGATCCAGAGGCAAAAGATACGCCTCAAGAAGAATGACTCCCAGGATGCAGGGAAAAAAAATTCCCAGAATAGGGATCCAAGAAAACGGATGACAGATCATCAGGGATGCTGACATGGGCTGCAATGCCACCACAAATAATGAATGACCAGAATCTTCCAAGAGATGAGGACGATCCACGCTTTTAAGATTGCCGCGCCAGAAAAGCAGTGCCACTATAACACTGTGCGATGGGTACAGGCGTTTCAAACTATAGAGATGGAGCCCAAGTCACATACTGCTTGCCTTGAAAGCAAAGAGGAGACCGAGATCCAAAGAAAGGTCCGAGACAAAGCACATAGACAACATAAACCACACAATGACACACAGACTGGAACTACCCTGCCCGGCACGTGCTAGCATTGGGCCAAGAAATAATCCCCTCTGCCCAAAGGGGACAAATCCCACACGGCCCTCTCCTCTATGCTAGAAACCCTCCCTGCCCCTCCCAACCCACAGCCCTCTTCCCAGCCCCAGACCAGCCCTGGTCCCTCCACTTAGCTTTCAGAGGTCCAAGGACCTGAAGACGTCCCATGGCAACGGCCAACTGGAACGACCCCACAGTCACCAGGTTCCTCTGCACCGCCTGCAAGAAAACCAAACATAAATCAAAAGCTGTGCTCACAAGTCAAACTTGCGCTGTTCCATGCCAACATATTCTACAAGGCATATCCTCGCAGCAAAACTGGCACAGCCTTCTAGTCGTCTGCTCCTTGCCCATCTGAACATCAAACGCAGAGGCCGTCGTCTCCTGGGGCACCTAAGGCAACAAGAGACGCAAAATTACTGTTACAATTGTGAGAAATCAGTCCCATAACTCCTTCTCACTACTGCCCAGCTCACCTCTAAGGCTCATCCCATTCCAAAGGTGGCCCAAACGGCACCTGCAAAACCTAATGTAAACGCTCAACTGAGTTGCTGTATCGCTCTTGGCTCTTAGGCAACGGCTCAAACAACAGCCTCCTCACCTTCTCAGATAGCTTGTCGGACCACGTGATGTCACGTGGCTTCACCCCTCTGAGACTGCATGCGGCACCTGCAAAAAACAAAGACAACGACACATGCTCAGTTTCTACCCAAAAGCACAGGTGGCCCCCATCAATTCCTATTTCGTGCTCCATTACCTTGACTTCTCGCCTGCTCAGCCTCCATCGTCTCACCCGGACATGTTGGGGATTGCACACCACCTGCAAAACAGAAAGCAACAGATGTTTTTATCTTCACCGATAACTCATTGCCTGAACAATAACCGCTACTTCAGGTAACTCATCTTTGCTCTCCTTGCCTGAATCAGCTCCGGCACCGACATTCCACCATGCTCCTTGCTCTGTGCCTTCAAAGGGAAAAAACCAAACCCATTATCTAGACATACAGACATCGGTCACACATTCCTACAGACAACACAGGCAACCCACATTGCTGTTACACTCTGCTCGCCTCTCCATTGTCAGCCTTTGGTGCACAGCTCATTCCTCTGCATCTGAAGAAACAACATCACACAAGTCATCCTGATGACATGTGACAGCTTAGCAATTTAAGACATCTTGATTCCACTTCGGAATATCATCTCTATTTCACACTACAGCCAGGCAGAAAAACAAGCAAACCCCACTACAATCGAATATTCAGCCCCACACCTACCACACATAAACACCCTTGGAATTTTAATGGCTCTATTACCGGTCCAGTGGCTTCTCCCAGGAAACTGTGCTCGCTTCCTCAGTGGCTGCATAACCCCAGGGAAATGGCTCTCCTCATCTGCTGCATGAATGGCTACGTGTTCTGTAAAGGACCATACGGCTCTGGCCTTCAAAGTCTAAGCATACACACATATTAATCACAGAACCTTACGGTTATTCTTCTAGCCCTTTCGTACACTACTGTGTCACAGGCAGAGCACCTCCAACAACACACAAAGACACACAGACCAACACTGCACACGAGAACAATGACGTGAGATCCAGAGGCAGAAGAAATGTCATAAGAAGAATGACTCCCAGGTCAGAGATGCCATCGGGCAGGAAGGACCGTGGGGCCTCGAAGAAGAATCTGCAGCAGCCCTGGAAGAGTGCAAGACCATGGCCCGTTACAAAGAGATGTGGCCGCAACCGGGAGGATACGCGTGCAAGAAGCCTCACTTGAAGGTCTAAAGACTTAGGGGATGCACCGTAAAAGTATCATAACGGAGATGCAAGAACACAGACGACCAATCAGAGATGCTGATGTGGGCTACGATGTCAGTGCAAAGGCAGAACGAGCAGATTCTTCCAAGAGATAGGGCCCATCTACACCTTAAGATTGCCATTCAAGAAAAGCGGTGCCAAAGTAGCACTATGCCAATACGAACAGGCATTTGACACCTAGAGATCATGGCCAAGGCATATGCTGCAAGCCCTGAGCCCAAACAGGGCATCGAGACCATTGGAAGATCCAAGACACTGACAGACAGACTACACAAATGACAACAATGCAGACATAGGTTGGTGGCACCCTGCCTGGCACATGCTAGCATTGGGCCAAGAAGAAATCCCTTCTGCCTTAACCTGCCCAAAGACGACAATTCCCACAGAGCCCACTCCTCTACACTAAAAGCCCTCTCTCCCCTTCCCAAACTAATCCCCCTCACCCAGGCCCACCCCAGGCCCTGTCCCACCACTTAGGTTTCAGAGGGCCAAGAACCTGATGGTGTTCCTGGCAGATAATACTCAAATGGCAATGGCCAACCGGAATGAACCTGCAGACACCAGTATCCTCTGCACCGCCTGCAAGACAACTAAACGCAAGTCAAGAGCTTTGATGACAAGTCCATGTTGCACTGCTCAGTGCCGACGTCTTGTACAAGGTACATCCTCGTGGCAAGACTGCCGTCGCCTTCTGCTCACCTGCTCTGTGCCCATCCAAGCACTGGACGCTGCAGCTGTCATCGCCTGGGGCACCTAAGGTAATGAGAGGCACATTTACAGTTGGGCTTACGAGAAATCAGTATCACGATCATTCTGCCTGCCATCCCGGCTCACCTCAAAGGCTCTTCCTGTTCCAAAGGTGGACCAAATGGCACCTGCAAAATCAAATGTAAATGCTCATCTGAGGTGCTGTACCATTCTTAGCTCTTAGCCACCAGCTCGAACAACACCTTCTCAGACTGCATGTCGTCACGTGGCTTTGCCCCTCAGAGGCTGCATGCAGCACCTGCAAAAAACAAAGACGACACGTGCTTAGATTCTACCCAAAAGCACAGGTTGTCCACACTGATCACTAATTCACACTCCGTTACTTCTCACCTGCTTGGCCTCCATCGTCTCCTGCTGCCATGTTGAGGCTTGCACACCGCCTGTAATACAAACAGCAATGGATGAGTTTATCTTATCTGATAAATGATCACCTGAACAATAACCTCTACTTCAGGTAACTCACCATTGCTCTCCTTGCCCGAGTCAGCACCGGCACCGGTATTCCGCTAGGCTCCTTGTTCTGCGCCTTCAAAGTGGAAAAAGTGGAAAAATGAGTCCATTATCTACTCCTGTAGACACTGGTCACATACTCCCATAGACAACACAGCCAACCCACCTTGCTGTGGCACTCTACCCACCTCTCCACTGTCAGCCATTTGTGCACAGCTCATTTGAATGCATCTGAAGAAACATCAAACAAGTCTCCCTTATGCTCAGCAAGAAATGAGCTACTCCAAACATCTTGTTTTCATTTAGGAATATCATGTCTATTTTACACTACAGCCAGGCAGAATAAAAGCCAAACTAAGAGTCACACCTACCAGATGTTACATTCTTTGAATTTAAACTGCTCCACTTCACCCCAGCCATTCATTGGAGGCAACTTTGGTCATCCCCTCTGTGTCTGCATAACCATACAAAAGTGACTCACATGGTCTGCTGACTTGTGTGGCCGCTTGTTCTGCCATGGACCTTACAATCTTTACCTACAAGGCCTGGGTTTATTGTATCAACTGTAGAACTGTACAGTTATTCTAGCCGATTCTATCACTTCTGTGCCTCGGGCAGAGCAACTCCAGCCACATACAAACACACACAGACCAACACTGCACATGAGATCGATGACGTGAGATCCATCCAGAAACAAGAGAACACTATAAAAGGAATGACTCCCAGAATAGAGATGCCATTCAACAAGACCTAAGGGACTGCAAAGAAAAATCTATGGCAGCCTTGGAAGAGCGTAAGACCGTGGCTCGTTAGAATGAAATGGGGCCACAACTGAGACAATGCACATGCGAGAAGCCCCACTTAAAGCCCTAAAGTTGAAGAGGATGCACAGAAGAAGTCCCAGAACAGGGATGCAAGAACATGGATGACTGATCATCAGGGATGACTATGTGGGCTGTGATGTCACTGCAAATGATGAATGACCAGAATCTTCCAAGGCATGAGACCGATCTACACTTTAAGATTGCCATTCAAGAAAAGCAGTGCCCGATTGGCACTATGCCAATAAGAACAGACATTCGAAAGCCTAGAGATGGTGTCCGAGGCACGTGCTGCGTGCCTTGAAAGTAAATAGGAGATCAAAACCTGAGAAAGGTCTGAGACACAGCAAAGCGACTACATAAACAACACGATGACAAACACAGACTGGAGGTGCCCCACCCAGCACGTGCTACCTTTGGGCTGGAAAAAAAAAAACAAACACCAGACTCCTCCTGCTCTCTGCCCAAAGGGGACTCTTTCCGTGCAGATCACTCCTCTACACTACCTTCTAAACCTATCTCTTCTAATCCCAACCCTCTTCCCAATCCCATCCCAGTCCTTGTCTCTCAACTTACCTTTCACAGGGTCAAGGGTCCAAAGCCATCCTGGGCAGAAAAACTCAGCCCTCATTGGCTGTTTGTGAGGATCCGGCAGGCACCGGGTACATCTTCAACATCTGCAAGAAAACCACACAAGCTCAGATAAATGCTGAATGTGACTAGATACTTACCAAGAAGAGATAGACACCAAAATCCAGCAGAAATCACTCAGAGTCAGAAACCTGACAACAACTAGGTCTTGTCAAATTGTGAGCTTAAGGAAAAAAAAGCTGACATTGATGCTGTTTGAGCAAAAGCGGGCATTGTTTCAGATTGTGTGATCATTCCACCAGGTGGAATTGACACAGACACCTGAGCACCAAGCTGGTCAAGAGGTATCCGTGATATCAATCACACCTCAAAAGCATCAAAGGCTGTACCATATTAAACTGTGTTAGATGTGTCTAAGCCCTTCAGCCAAGTGTGCCAACCCATAGAGTCCAGACACTACTATAGAATTGCAAAATAAGGACATGTCAAATAAATTTAACCTACAAAGCAACCATTACAGGCTGTAAAGTCTCTAGAGATAATATTCAATCCCACAAACAACAGTGAACAGTAACAAGCTATCTCATAACTAGAAGTTACAAGCAAAGCAAATAGAAGAAAAAAAATGTGTATTATTAAAACATCTTTCTACCCCAAAACACCTGACACAGAATTAATGAGCCAAAAACATGCACCCCCTCCCCCCATACCAGAAACATACTTTGAACTACACACACTGCTTAGGCTCAGCTCACCTCAAAACTCTTACCTCCTACACTTCTGCTTCTCAAAAATTATATATATATAAAAAAAAACAAACCCAAAAAGCTAAAATAGGCTTGCATCCTCAAAAGCTTAAATGAGCGGAAAGAACAGCAGAGCACTGATCTCAAAGGAGACCAAAAGCTGAATGAAGTCCTGATGCGAGGCCTGTGGCTTATATACCCACATGCCTCCCCGCCCACCACCTGGAAGTAGAGTGGGGCAAACTCCCACAAAGGGATAAATAGGACCAGAGATGCTGCAATAAATTATCTAATCTGCCTCACATTTGCACTTAGAAGAAAAAAGCAAGTGGAGAACTGGATCCTTACCTGAAACAACACCGAAATAACAGTATGTGTTCTTTTAGTCCAACTTCATCTATTGCACACCAGCAACGTGACCTGGTATCATAATTTTTAGGTTGTAGCTTTTAGTCTGCTCTATTTCCCTATGCTTTCATGCATATTTTTTTCCTGGCTTCCTTGTACTCCTTTTATTTTTCTGTTATGTCTCCTTTCTCTTTTCTTTCTAATTACATGTCTCTGTCCTGCACCTGTAGTTGCGTTTGCCTTTTCCATCTCTTTGTCACTATCTTCATATGTCTCTTTTACTCACACCTTCTCTGGTCTGTTCCCTAGAGTTATCTTCTTCTCTGCGCCTGCATGTACTCTGCCTTCTTCTGCCTCTCACCTTCTATTATTCTCTCCCTATCCCTGTGAATTGCTCATGGTCACTAGTTTGTTTTTTTCATTCTGTACCTCGTCATCTCAGTTGCTTTTTCTGTTCATTTTGCTTTTTCTGACCCTTTGTGCTACTCCTTGCCCATTATTTTTCTCATCCCCTGTCTCTCTGCAGGGCTCATAACATATCTCTTTTAAATGCAGCTTCTCAAACTCTGTGGTTCCCTCTTCCTCATTATCACTACCCTTGTCTGTTGCTTGGTCTCACTTCCCGTTCTGCTGTTCGTCACAACAGCCCTTTGTTCCATTGCCTGCCTGTATTCCTATTTCTCTATGTCACATTCATCATCCCAGTTTTTTTTCTCTATCTCTGACATATGGCCATCCCAACTGGTCTTTCTCAGGCCTGCTCCCAGTTGTCCTTTTTGTCTCTTTCCCCTGTCCCTGTTGCTTTTTCCTCTATCTCTGCCCAGACTCCTGGTTGCTTTTTTTTCTTTCCCTCTCCATCCCTCTGTCCTGCTCCCTCGCCGTTTTCTCTTTCATTCTCTACATCACGCCCTCTCCCGTCTTTCCTAACTGTACACCCCTGGCCAGATAGCTGGCTGTTCTTTCCTTTCTCTCTTCCTCAATATTCATTCTTTCTCCATATTTCTCTCTCCTACTGTCCATTACAGTCTTTTTTTTCTCTCCTATGCTGTCCTGCTGTTATAATTGCCCTGTCCTCCTGTCAGTTTTTCTCTCCCTGTCATTCTTTCATGCTCCTAGGGTTTATATTTGAATCTCATCACCTCTGTCCTGCAGCCAATCTCTATTTTTTTCCTCTTCCATCCCTTTGTCCTGTTTACTGTCCATTTTTTCTCCTTCCCTTTGTAGGACCTCCTGTCCGTTTTCCCTTTCTTACTCCAGCTCTCCATCCCACTCTCGTTTTCTCTGTTCTTCTCTGCCTTTCTCCCCAATCCTCTGGCCTGTTCCCTCTAGGCTTTCTTGTTATCTATCGCTCCGTTCTGCTCTCAGTTGCTGGGTTTTTTTTTTTTTCATTTCATGTCTGTCCTGCAACCTAGTGCTGCTTTTTTTTCCTTCTTCCATCTATCTTTTCTGCTTCTCACACTAGGCTTTTCCCCATCCTTCTCTGGTCTCATCTCTCTTTTTTTTTTACCCATCCTGTGTTTCTCGTGCCTCTTTGTGCCTTTATTCTATGTAGAACCTTAGCTCGCTCCTCTTCCTGATCTTTCTCTAACAGTCCATGTCATGCTCATTGCCCTTCTCCCCTCATCCTACTTCCCATCTGACTTATGTTTCTCTCTGTCCTTTTGACCCAGTGCTGCTTCTTCTGCCTCTGAACTGTACCCTTGCTGCTTGTTTCCTCTCATTATCCCTCTATCCTGCTTCCTGTCACAGTTTTATTTCATACATGTTCCTCTAGCGCACCACCTTTCCAGTTGTTCCTTGCTATAATTTCCTGTTCAGTCAGCTCTGCGTTTGGCCTTTCTGTCCTCCTCTGTCCACCTCCACTGACTTTTTTCTCTAGCAGAAACTAGTCTGTTCTCCCAACCCCTGCCCAGGAACAAAAGCTGCCCTCCTACTTATTGCTGCACCATTGGAGTTCTGACACTTGTGGAGTCTCAAACTTGCTAATGACAGCTCTCTGCAGGGAGGGACGCCAAAATCCAAGGGGATGCATGTGCAGGCAGGCCAGAAACATCAGGTCCTATGGTGGTGAACTAGAGGGAAAACATTGCAGGTCTCGTTGATGTTGAAGGACATCATCTGCATGCTCTCAAAGCACATCTGAAAACGAGCGTTGTTCGTGACAGACGTGGACCCCTGGGAAGGGAACGAGTGCGAGAGAAAGAGACCTGCAGCATGCTGCACATGCTCAGATAAATGTTTCCTACGAATGGGGTACTCCTTAAGCATGAAATGTGTGTCTGTGAAAGATCAATGCAAATGAACTCGCACCACATGATGACAGAGCTTTTGGGCAAAAGGCGATTTTAGGAAGAGAGAGGAGGCAGTGCTAAAGTAGTGAAATACAGCACGATTCAAATGAAACAATTCCTCCCAAACGCCAAAAGCGAGTTTGCACAGAGACCAGATCTGAAGTAACGATAAAAATTTGATACAGTGAAAAGCTTCGTCGCTACCCTCCGCTCCTCAACATTCTGATTAAGGTTCAGCTGTTGGCTCACAAGACTATTTTGAAATCTCTTGGAAGTGAGGGTAACATAGGGTTTGCTAAAAATACTAATTGATGAGAATGGGATTCTCCAGGCAGCGTGACAGGAAGGAAACCTCAAAGTGAAATAATACGCTGAAAATGAGAAAGTATCATTTCATAAAGACCTCAGGGAAATTCCCCATGGCAAGAAAAAAAAGTGGCATCAAATGACATCAGTCGTTTTTCTCAGCATCCTTTGCAATGCATTTGTCATCTTGCATGAGGCGAGGTCTAAATTTAGGCATTCTGGGAAAAAATAATTTAAAACAAGAATACAAAAATCTCAAGGTTTACTCAAAAGGAGAGTGTCGGTTGTTCCGATAGGGAAGTTCAATTTGTAAATGATTGCTAGTAAGCAACCTCTGTTTGTGTGCTTTCATGTGTAACTGTGTGAGCTGGTTTGAGCTAGCTTTCTCAAGCTCTCAAACGGCTCAGTCCGCCTCTCTCCCCAACCTTACCCACTTTCAATGGGGAAAAAAAAATTATGTAAGAAATCAAATTCACACTAAATATATATATTTCTATATTTTTCTAAATACAAAGAACTACACCACAAAGATATGCAAAGGAGCAAGGGAAGAGGGGAAGGAAAATGGGGGAAAAGGACAAAAAAAGATCTATATAACACCCGGCATACAGCTATAACACCCAGTAACAAACAAAGTAAGGAATTAATGAAATCTTACCACGCCACCTCCCGTGTGGAGAGCCAGAAGGCCAAATCCGACCCATTAAAAAAATTTTCCGCAGGCTTGGCAGCAGACAGGACTAACGCAGGGACCTTCTGCTCCTCCACTTTGCTGGAAGAAGAAGAGAGTGTACTCTCTTATCTACCTCCTATTTATATGTCAGGTTACGTTAAAGGAAGATATGGAATACTTCCGTGGATCAAAAGTTAACCCATTACACTGTGTGGTTTCGTTGTTGCATCTGGCAACGGAGTTCAGGTTTACCAGGGCTGTAAGCCTCTCTTTCCTAATAATTAATGTCCCTCAAAGAGGCAGTGATAAAATGCAAGACGAGCCTAGAGCAGCTCCCTAAGCTGTATGAAGGAAAGCGTGTCTTTAAACCTCAGGTGCGAGTACTAACCTTAGAGTTCCTTCAGTGCAGTTCAAGGGTCAAGAGAGCAGGGAAGGATATGAAGGATCACAATGCCCGATACAAGTTGACCTTTGGGCAGACGTCACAAGCCCGTGCATTTTTCCTTGTGTGCAGCTATGACCCACCTTCCTGTAAGGGTTACATCCTCGTGCCTTGGAAACCCAGCTCGCCACTGGGCTAGAGGACAAGGTATTATTCTGAGACCAGACATAAAGTGACTCACTGCTTTTGACTGTGGGGAACGACCGAGTGGCCGGAAGCCTCCAAAAGCTCCTCAGGACTCAGAGTGCCCACTATCATTGCCCTCTTCTAATTGAGACAAGATATTATTTGAAGCACAAAAGCAGTCACCTTGGCAAGTGCTGTGGTGCCTGGAGGATGAATACGTGCCTGCTGACACCTTTGGGCCTCTGATCGGGTCCAGTCACCTTATCAACTTCTTACTGTTGTACTTTAACTGAATCCACAGGGCTTGTTCCCAAGCTGGTCTGTACTTGGGTCTCTAAAGACAATCTCCATCTGAATGGCCTTTGTAAAAAAGCACTCGAGACGGAGACATTTCCAGAGTGCTGAACATTGGAAGCAGCTAAAACCTGAATATTCCCAGAAAGACCCAAATACCAGACAGAAAAAAAAAAATTGATCTTCACAAAAAAAAAGTGATTTCAGTTGAAATTTTCTACAGAGTTCTTAGGAAAACTTTCCCACTAGCAAAGAGAACATAAACCAAGCAAGCTCCTACATTGTTAGCAAAACATATGATTCATGGTGTGGCCACGACCATTCCTTTTGAATTTGATTACGATCCGAGCATTTCATCTTTGCGACCATGAAGACAATTAGATTGCTGAAATAGCACTGCGATAAAGGAGGAAACTTTAAGAGGACACAGCAATCACAGATATCAAATAAATGAAAAGAAGCTGCATTCCACATGAAAATAACTTCTTTTTTGAGGTGTAATTCTATTTCTTTTAAATTGATATAGTCTGTACAAACATGAATCTTTCATTTTACATACTTTAAAAAGGCTGTTTTGACAAAGTGAAACAGGGTGCTAAACAAAACATTGGTCTCCTGCAAACTGCCGAGCCTCTCCTCAGAATGAGCACACAAAGCTTTCCTGCCAGCCCTGCAGCAGAGTGCAGCCATTTACAACTCCATGGTAACTCAGCAAAAGCATTCTGCTCCTTGCGAGTTCAGCACCCTGAGACAAAGCAGAAAAGGGAGCCTACCTCGTGACGCCGTTCTTGGGAAGCCATCGGTTCTAACAGGTGATTCTCCTGGGTCAAGATACCGCATAACGGGAGAAGCAACTTTGCTGTCTGTATTCTGCACACTTACCGCAACATTACCCAGTCAGCCTCCAACAGCAGGATTTTCAATAGCTTTCTGCAGCAGCCTCCTCACAGTCTGCTCCTCATCACGGACTTGGCTCCCACAAAGGCCTATCTGAAGAGAGAGTTCCTGTAGCTCGAGATATTCTGCAGCCCAACTTGTGAGCAAGCAGTAACAATAATGAGCGAGAATCGGATGCTACATCAACAAATGGAAAACAGAACCCTTTATCGATGAATAGTAGTTTAGAGACTAGAACAGGTGGGAAAAGCACCCTGTGCCGATTTGAGAATAAAAGTGTGATTATCAACACGAGCTGGAAATTACGTTGAGGTCCAATACAAAACTACGTACAGACATCATTGCCAGTGAAATAAGTACATTACCGATGCCAGACGTGAATTTATGTAGAGAGTTTCGTTTACAGATGCCCGCACAAGATGAGTCAATAATGCCAAAATGTCTCAGTTCTATACGGTTCACTGAAAAGAATGCTGTTGGTGTGAAGGTGCAAAACGTACTCCGAAGATGGTACCTATCATACAAGATCCGGTTTGTGATGAAGTTTGGCTGGATCCCGGTGAAAACCAAATGCGACACATCCAAGGTCATTTTAGGGCAATGCTTTTAAGATTTCTTCCAGGCTTACTCATCACAGCATCAGAAAGCACCACCTATACCCTTGAGGTCAGCTGTGGTCCCAAAGAGTGACTCGGAACACAGATCCCCTAGGCTGCTGTGCTGGGGAAACATCTGTCAGCGACTCTGCTCGAGTGCCAAATGTGGGAAGCTTGGCCACCAGTGCCCTATTCTGATCCGCATAGCCCCACGTGGGTTGGAGAGCATCCGATCTACTCGCTTTCCTCTGAGAAGACCGGTTCCTGGTTCCGCTTGTGCCAGACACCACGTTGGCCTTCTCCCCAGGAGCCAGATGCTCCAATTCATACCCAACAAGCGGAAGCCAGAATCTTGGCAACTCCTCGCCTTGCGGGGTCCCCATTCTCCCAGGGGACAGACTGTCCTTCTTGGAGGTTGCTATCATTCACACTGGAATGACCTCTCCCACTTCTCCTGAGGGGAGCAAGAACAACATGAGGTACTTCCTCCGCCACATGGTGTTTGAGAAGGCGTAGTCTGGTGCTATTCTAAGGAAGGAATGTGCCGTAACCCAAGTGCAAGATGACACAGGGAGAATCCAGCCCTCAACCGCTACTGAGCACCTCCTGCCTTTCTACTCGAGACAAGAGGCACCCCCCCCCCCCTCAAGAGCCTCAAACATAGCAAGAGAGAATTTATTTAGGTGGCAAGAGCGTTACTCATCACCACCTGGCACACCTCAAAGAAATAAATGGAATGTACTGGCACAAGCAGAGGTTGCCTCTTAGAGCTCTAGAAAATCTCTTCTACCACACGTAAAGATATCAAAGATGATATTTACTTACATTTATTGTTTGAGCTTGAAGTCTTTTCACTGGTAGCCATTGTCATGCCGAATTCTATAAATGATGGACTTACCTGCACCACTCTTGCAAAAGACAACTTTGGCAAATCATTGCATTGTTTTTTGCTCACAGGGCCCAAAACCAAACCTGCTTCCAGCTTAGCTGGTAGCATCCTCCAAGTATTCTCATGACTCTGGGCCTGGTAGCTAACTGCCAGATCGAAAGCTTAGCCTGACAGTACAGGTGACCTGTATACATCACTACTTTTGCCCATCCTTAAAGTCAAGGCAGTGGCCCCCTCAGCTCCGCACCAGAGACAGGCTCGTTTTCAACAACCAGCCATGAAAAGCTCTCAGTCGTATGCTGTTTCAGCTGTTTTTAAGCCCATCTGACTTGCACATGGAACATCTGATTTTTCTCTCTCTTAGCACAAACTAAAACGCCACTCTCGACAGCCAAAAACACTTACCAAAAAATCATCCTCTATAGATTGCTGGAAACAGAACCGGTGTTCCATCTAAAGTACTTCTGCAAACATTCACTCTGTAACAGAACAGTCATGTCTGAGACTTATTCAATGTTTTCTTTACCACTCATGGCTTCTCAAATGAAATTTTTACTGGATGAAGTCATAATAAATTGTTTTGTGTTTTTATTGTGCAAAACCTGCTAGAATAAATCTTAAATTGACAGCATCAGTACAACAAATTTGATTTTTGGACTACAAGTGAACTGAGGTAAGAAAAAAAATCTACCATCTGATTACTGTAACAATGAAAGCTGTCTGAGAGGCAGTTTCAATCCTGTAATCGTAACAAAGGCCTACAGCTAAGAATTATGCAGCCAATAATTTCACATAAGGAATCAACTAATGTAATTTACTCATGCGTTATTTGCAACTTCATTCTAGAATATGTGTTGGAACAAGTCGCTCATCCGCTTCACAGAGTGCGATGCTTTCGTATCCTCTGCCTGCTGAGTTTCCACAGCAGCAGAGAAGAAAGGTCTTTGCTTTTGAGATACCACAATTCCACACGCAGCAGTGAACAATAACATCAATGAAAATGAATACATGCGTGTGGTCGACGACACATCGTACCGAGTAGATAGTTATGTAAGTTGGACTACCTAAGGCTCTTCGGTTATCAGATTTGTTTTTCTTCCTCACCGTGATATTTGATAAACCTAAGGCAGAGAGCTTAGCTTTAAGTTGAATAATAGCATATTTCTAACCTCTCTACCCCCTTAGTCACCGCAAACACAGAGACAAAAATTAACAGATACCGCTGCTGCCAAAGATCTTGTACAAAAATAGATCTGTACGTCCTTCTGACGGTCTCAAAAATCTCAAGAATGTCTTTGACAAATTCCTCTCTCATCTCTCCATTTCAACAGAAACGGTCAGTCCTCGTGACAGCCTTGCATCTCAGTCAAGGTCAGAGACGAATGAAACTCCTATACTCCTTCCTCAGAATAGCTATTTGAAATCTATTCTGTTTCCATCCTCTTTGTTTCGTTTTGTTTACATTTTGGTTTTTTGTGTCCAAAGGAAATGCATTGGCAGTGCAAACAAGAAGTAGATACTGTAAAACTCCACCCCCTACCCCCAAACAGCAAGCGATCACCGCCACAATTCAAAAGGGACTCCCGAGAGGTTATCTGCATGCGCAGGATTCCACTGTCATGTTGGGGTACACCTTAAGAACCACGTTTTTATTTTCGTCAAAAAATAAGATACTAAGAGAAGACATTTTGTCAGGAACGCAACAAGGCTCAGGAACACCGGGGACAACCCCAACAGCTCTCACTATGCTCTGGATGGTGGCGTGGTTGGACGGTTTCAAGGTCTGCAAGAGAAAGATACAAAAGAAAATGTAAGCGCACCTGTGTTAGAATGGATATGCATACTCTAGAAAAAAAACTACTTTTTTTTTGAATAAGGGCCCTGGGCAGATCCCACAGCCGACTAGCCTTAAAATTTGTCTTCTCGACAATGGTCACTATAGCCGTCTCGAACCAGTGTCAGGAAACACAAATCTGAACTGGTTCTTTCACCCACCGGACCTGAGCACCACTCCCCCGCTTGCAGCTCAAGCACCCTAATGGGGACGGAGCGTTGGGCTCTCCGTGGTGTGTGCCTACCCTGGAAAATGCCCAGGTGGCATACCTTGCAAGTTCGAGGCAGTCTCTTCTGAGCAAATCAAGTTACACATGGTCTGCAATTTAGTTCAAAAACCTCGTACATCTAGGAGGGAGGCAGTCAAAGTTCTAGCAGACTGGGTCATTAGAGAAGCAAAAGAAACATAACTTGTAGGCCATGAAGTTTGACTAACGAAAAACACAAGTGCATGAGGGAAAACAAAAGTAGATAAAATGGATACAGATGACAGACTGTTTTGATTGCAGAATGGTTTGCTCTCATACAAATTTAGGTCCTTTTGCCCATTCTTCTGTGCCAAATCGGTTCTCGCCTGTAGTATACATAATCGGTGACATGGCGGAACAATCGAGCACCCAGATATCCCATAAGAGGTTCAGTCGAACCTCTAATTAATGTGACTTTTTTTTCAAAGGAAAAAGGTTCCCAGATTTACAGTCACATTAATAGGAACATGCTTTGGTTTGATATGAACAAAATGTGAATCTGAGCAGAGGAAAAAACATTTTAGTTAACAAAACCGAGACACATTAATAGCATCATAACAATAAACCAAAACATATTTGTCAAAATGAAAAATACCAAGTTTTACCCAGGAACCCCCAAACATTTCTGACTCCAAGTATACATTCGAAAGACAGATGAGCGTGAAAAGTGCAAGAGGTTAATTTCTTTGGCCAAACACTTGATTTTCAGCTGGTGAAACTCTATCAATGGCTTTTAGAGGTCTTCTGACAGGTAGTACCTGGAAATCGCAAAGTTCCATACACTCACTCAGATGCCACCAAGAAACAGATGCAATGAGATTTTTCGGGCCAAATGTGCAAAGGGCAGTTTTGCTGTGATGAGAGACTACTTGCTTTTGGAAAAATCAGTCTTAAGGGTTAGATATCTTTCTACCTGAGGCATGAGTCTCTGTCACCTCGCATGGAAAAAGAACCGGGATAACCGTGAGGTCCCAGCTTGATGTATCATTTGCGTAGCACGTGAATACATTCAGGAGAAAATGCATCCGATTCTGCTGGCAATATACACAGATGTCTAACCTGCTCCTAATTAGGGCAACATGGGTCACAACTAATGCCTGCAGCGTTTTCCTCTGTTCTAACGCAGACATTCTGTCCCTCGAATTCCAGCAGAAAAGGACCATAACAGACTTTTTCCATACTGTCTTATTGAACATAGTCTCAAAATAAACCCAAACCAGTGTACACGGAATTGAAAATGATTCACCAGGGACTGCTCAGCTATTCTTTACATACCCATTACATGTAATTTGAATGGTTTATCTTCTTCTCAGGAGCAACTTATTTCACCCGTAGGAAGGCCAAGCGACAAACAGCGCCAATCCAGGACATCCCTCACTTCTTTCCATTCATCCTTTGAGTGACTCAGATTTTTTCTCAGGTACACTCAGGTTCTAAGTCCCTTTTAAATGCAGACGTTGGGTACAGCTCAGTCTTCTTCATTGTCTACGGCTGCCTGAAAGGAGGCTGTGGCAGAGCGAGTGTTGGTCTCTTCTCTCAAGTGACAGGTCAAGGGGAAATGGCCATAAGTTGCACCAGGAGAGGTTCAGACTACATATTAGGAAGCATTTCTTTACCAAAAGGGTGGTTAGGCACTGGAACAGGCTGCTCAGAGAGGTGGTTGAGTCACCATCCCTGGAGGTGTTTAAAAAACAGGTAGATGAGTTTTTGAGGGATATGGTTTAGTGCATGATGGGTGCAGTCAGACTCGATGATCTCAAAGGTCTTTTCCAGTTGGAAGATTCTATGATTCTTCCTCCATCGCCAAGGTTTGATCTGGACTCTCTTGTGGGCAAAGGGCTGTTTTTCCCAGTATCTGCATCACGTGCTCGACAAACCCTGAAATATTTGCTAAAAGCTGACTATTTAAACAGAGCTTTTCTGCCTCAAAAGGGTAGACACCTATTTGTCATGCCTGCCAAACGTGAGGAATAGAAATAAGTAAAATGATTTCTACCTTCTGGGTCAAAACAGTTATTCTCTAGTTAGTGCTAGATCCTGGGAGTTCATCAGCATCTAAACTATTGATCACCTCTTTGAGGGCCGAAAGTGCCAGCTCTGACAACCTTAGAAATGCATACTTAAATGCTTTAGGACATACGGTGAGACACCTTCGAGCTTTTTCCAAGAAGCTGCCATGCCACAGTTTTGGGGTTTTTTTCCCTAGCAAGAGAAATAGAGGAATTTGACTGAAATTGGCTTCCAGAAGAATCAGCGACGAGCTGACACATACGAGGATCTTCGCTTAGTTTCCTTGGTAATATCAATGGTAGCCCAGAACAGGCATCTCATTTAAAGTAAAGAATATTTTAGGAGTGGAGATCATCAGAGGTTTAGGTGCCTCGGGTTTTTTTGGACTCCTTTGAACCAAAATACTCTATACCTCTTCTGGTTCAAGCATCACATACCATTTTGTCCACAACAAAACCTAGAACAATTCTCTTTTATGGCCAAGATGAAGCTTTTAGAGCTAAAGCTGCAACTCCAAACGCTAACCCAATCTTAATCAGAGGGATACAGCAGGTATTTTTAAAATTTACAGATCCTTAAATTTACAACAGAAGAGTTATAGATACTGTGCCTTTACTTAATTTCTGACCCTTATGCCAAGTCACTGGCTTGACAGAGCACGGTTCCCAACAACAGTAAAGTAAAAGGCTCGATGTGTTGTATTGAAAGGAACTGACTCCATCTCTTGAAGTTTCCTTTCAATTTTCCCTTCAATATGAAATTCAAAAGCCTGCCATCATAGTCAGAGGTAGTCAGGTAAGTCACCGCCGCCTCCTCCTCCTTCAAAGAGAGAGTCCAGTCTTGCTCTACTTGCTTTTTCTGTGTTCCACCCGCTTCCGTACATTTCTCTGCCCATCATTGTCAAAGGATGACTCCCTTGAGTCCTCAGGCTGCTGAAATGCCACGAATTTTGAAACTAAGCGCTAAAGCTTGACTCTGTCATGAATAAAGACTCTCAAATGTGAAGCTACAGTGAAACCTAAAGCCGTACCTTTACTGACATTTCCTGTTGGCATTATTTAAGCACACCCCTCATTTTAGGTCAGCCTTGAGTACTTTCAGGTTTCAGTGAATTCCAGAGGGGTCTGTGTCACTAATAACGACATTGGGCACTCAATTTTAAGGAGCAGAGTTCACTCACCTAAGTCGCAATGCTAGGAGCACAATGCCCTTTCTTGCTATTCATACGCAACAGTCTCATAAATAACAGAGGATATTTTACCAGTCAGTCAGCTGGGATCCGTCGCTTTTGGATCCACTTGGTCTCCCATAGGAGCGACTCATTTGACTCTTCCGCTTCCTCTTAAGAGCATCCCAACTTCTCCTATAGCTCCAAAGAGTGTCTCTGTCACGGTGACATTCACACCTCACGAGGCATGCATTTTTCCTAGACTGCTATGCTGAATGACCGCAGTGTGGCTCAGGCAGCAGCCAGGCCTTCAAAGTGTAACGACTGCTGTCTAATAATCAGTTTTCTGGATCTGGTTCACACTGCGTTTAGTAAATGGGTTAATAGCGAGTTCATACATCGTAAATGCTATTCAGAGATGTTTTATGGCAATTTGGGTTCTGGGAAAAAAACTAATACTGTCTAATATTTTTTGAATAACCATTACACGCCTATCTTTTTATGAGCTGTTCTAACTGCTACTCCTAGCAGCACGAGACAGACGTATAGCTTATTCACTAGACCTGAATGCGTAAACAGGGGACCAGCTGCCTTTTACCAACAAGGCAAAGAAAATGCATCATTTACAGTAACAGACGGTGCCAAAGAATCGACAAAGACCGTACCTTTGGAATTGGGAACTGGCATTCCCCCGAGCAGTAATAGGCATCGAAGGATTTAGGGGAAATAATCCACTCGCCCCAGCCAATGTCTGCAAAATCCACCTTGAGATAGCGCCGGGCGCAATACTTCGGCTCATTCCACTGCTTCCTCCTCACCTTCTTCAGCGTTTGCTCATCAAACTGGAAAGTCTGGCTCTTCGGGTGATGGTTCTTCCTCTGCTTTTTCCTAATCTTTGCCCTCTCTGCTAACTGTGACTGGAAGGTTTTATAAGGTTTTCTCTCCTCCTTGTCATACTGGAACTCGGCCCCTGGAAGCTCATTATTCTGCAATGGCAACAAGACATTTGCAGAGCGTTTTCGCCGTTGCTTCCCGAGGCTGCTCCTCACATGGTTTTGTGGCCCGGGAAAGACCCTCATCAGAGGACGACGGTGCCCTTGCAAACTAGAGATTACAATCTCTGGCTCTGCAATAGCAGAATCCTTGGCATAAATCAGAAGGTAGGGTTCAAAGACAGCAGGCGCCCTTTTCCAGGAGTGACGGCCGGTCAGATCCATTTTGACACCAATCAGGAGTTCTTTGTTTTGTTTTGCTTCATGCAGGAGCCGAGTGATATCCTTCCACTGCCAGGAAAGGACATCCTGGGAAGCGACTGAGACACTTATTGGGAAACGTCCCAG
Organism: Tapera naevia; assembly: GCA_033556795.1. NCBI lineage: Eukaryota > Metazoa > Chordata > Aves > Cuculiformes > Neomorphidae > Tapera > Tapera naevia. The sequence goes on from JAUMJJ010000021.1 coordinate 49,625, forward strand.
AGCCCGAGTGTGGTTCCCAACAGGAGGAAATGTCCAAACTGAAAGATGCATCTGAATTTCATGTTTTCTGTGCCCATTACAAGAACGGCCTCTGGCTGGGGAACAGTTCCACTGATCGTGCAGCAGATCACCGATATAATAATAGACCGATGCCGACAAGACGTTTTCAGACTCTGTGAGCGATGTCAGATTAAAAATGTACATCTCCTGACTTTCAAGGCTCCCTAGAAGAAGAAACAGATAAGAATACGGGCATTTCAAAATATTATAGAAAAAGGGCGGAGTGTGCCACTTTCTAGGTTCCACATGAAGTTCGTGGGCAATTTTCACGTGGTGCCATGGAACAGGTTTAGATGGCTACTTAGAAAAATAACAGAGCGGGTGACCCGGGGACCGTAAGTAACTGCTTTGAATCTGGTTTTCTTGTAATACTAAATGCCAATCAGAAAGACTCACGCGCTTCCTACAGCTTCTCTGACTCCAGGAAACTAGGTCAGAGGAATGCCACTCAAAAACTGATGTGCTACAGACTCTACCGCTCAAATATTTGAGAGATGTCATAATAACTTTTAGCTCTTTCTTCTTCCTCTTTCTGTAACATTTCCAAACTCCTCTCTCTCTCAAAATGCGCTTAGGTGACTATGGTTGCCCTATTCTGACTAAAGAATTGTCTGACTTTGTCAGAGACAATCAGGACATTGACAGCACCAAACCACGCTTTAGCCCAGAGCAAGCTGAAGCTGCAGAAAGGCTCCCGCCAGCTGCACTAGGCAACTGGACTGGCTGTAAACTTCCATTATCCTGTTGAGACAAGGCCTTGGTCACAAAGAAAAGATTTGCTTCCTTACTAGTAGAGGCTCGCCTTGACAGTGAGGAAGAGGAAAAGCCTGGATTCAAATGGAGCATGATCATCAGTGGTACAGAAGGCTTTTGAGCCTACTGTCAGGTAAGTCTCTTAAGCTCTGACTGCAGAGCTGCTCGTTGCAAAAAAAAAATCAGGTGGTTCCTTTAAGTGTTCCGCTCTACTGCGATTTGGGTCGCACCTATGAGGCAGGGACTTTGGGGCACAGGTGGAATTTAGTCTTAGCTTCTAAAGCTATCCAAGAGACTGTTAAAAAGAGACCCAAACCCATATAATTTAGAGTACGGCTATGTATATCAGGATGCAAAACAGGTAAGAAGATGTAGAAAGTACTACATATTTCAGAAGTTAATGTAAAGACAAATTGAAATCTCACATCACAAAGGACTTTTTTCATCATTTTAACCATCCCTCAATTAAAATAAGAAAAATTTACAGTCCCCTCAAGCCGACTGGGTCTTTGTGACTTGAAGCCCCTCACGATCGCAAGGTTACAATCAGGCACATTTAAAGTTATCGACAACAGTCTTGCAAGCAAAGAAGGAATGTTGTTCACCTCTAAAGACAAAACCCACTGGGATAGAATATCCGTTTAATCATTTTTAAGGCTCGGATGTCATGTCTAGCGATAGAGATAATTCACCGTTTTATAGCGAGCTAAAGACACACAAGCCAGATTGACAGCCTTTTGGCAAAGTCCGACACTAAAAGCATTCAACGTTTCCCTCTAGAATAAGGTCTGGGACCACATCAATTACACTGGGTCAACGTAGTCATTCTAGCTAGGACATTTAATTGATTTTCATGCCAGACAGACTTACATAGCTATTACTAGTATAGCTGAAGTTAGGCGGAGACAGTATCATAGCCATCTGTAAAATCAAAAGAAAGCCAACCCAAAAACATCTTGGCAAAACTCACCCTCTCACCTCTATACGGAGCGAAATGAGCCGAAGACAATCCTCCTTCCTGTTTGGGATGCTAAGGTATCAATTGGGAGAGATGCGGGAAGAAGTAGGGTTTCTGCAGCTCTTAAATTAGAGAATTCAATCTAACCAGAGATATCTTGTAGACAACCAAAGATGCGCTTGTAACGCAGGCTTATCTGTGACAATAGACAGCTGAGCGCTTTAGTCCCCTGTGAGGTGTGATACAAAGCCTTAGAGGCAAGGTTTAATTTTCGCTTTACTGTCTCCCACTTGACACACTGTTAGGTCTTTTCTTCAGAGCAAGGCACGTATAGATGCAAACGTTAAGGTGCTGCAAAGAGCTGTAAAACCAAGCCGCATGTAGAAGCCGAATATACGAAAGCAAACATACATTCTGCAGCCCTTCAAAAGCAGAAACAACCCGAGGTGTTGGGAAACAATGGAACACGGGGATGAACGCATCTTTGAAATCATGGCATGTCAAAACCGTCTCCCAGAGGTTGAAGATAAATTATAGTTCACACAATTTTACAAGAGTTCTGCTCCTCTGTTTTTAATCTTATTTTTTTGTTCCAAGCATGGCAAGCATAGCGATGATGGTGGACTAGGGAAGAACCACCTCCCCTCCTTCACCCTCAAAACACCATCCAAAGTCCCCCATCCCAGCAAGGCAGAACAGAATTTCCGGTACTGGCCTTTCAAAGATTGACATCTTTGTGTTCCGGCCGACATTCCATACCTCCAGCCCATGATATCCCAACTGCTAATGCCGTACAGGTAAGTCTAGCAGAACACTGTATTCTCCTTTTGGCTCCCTGTCTCCCCCTGACAATCCAAGTAGCCTTTTCTTCTAAATGTTTTTTTTTCTCATCCACATACATTAAAAAAATCAGGACGTGGTCTTGCTAGAAAGACAGAACGTTACTCCCCCATCTATCACATGCATGATTTTGTGAAATTATGGGGAAAACAACATATGATTTTCTCAGTGAAACAGTGGAGAAAAGGCCAAGTTGTTTATGGAAGACACCCTCGGTTATGTATTCAGCCTGGCCTAAGTGTGGATCATAACAGCTGAAAAACAATGTATCAAGCTTTTTCAATTTCTAGTTATTAACGTATTTCCAGGGTACTATACTTCCTTTTATTTTGATCCGACTTTCAATTCCTCAACCCAAAACCCAGCTGTTTCGCACGTTCATAGAATCATAGAATCTTCCAGATGGAAAAGACCTTGGAGATCATCGAGTCTAACTGCATCATCCGCTAAACCATATCCCTCAAAAACTCATCTACCCAGGTTTTAAACACCTCCAGGGATGGTGACTCAACCACCTCCCTGGGCAGCCTGTTCCAGTGCCTAACCACCCTTTTGGTAAAGAAATTCTTCAAAAATATTTGGTCTGAACCTCCCCTGGTGCAATTTATGACCATTTCCCCTTGTCCTATCACCTATCACTTGAGAGAAGAGATACTAAGCACACCTGATGCTCTGACCTCTGCTTGGTTTCTGTTTGCTGGCAGTGCACAAACTACATTGATTTTATGAACTGGTACTTACAATGTCTCACGAGCACATGCTAAAGAAGTTATTTGAATCGCTGTCGTATGTTGAATGACAGGATGATTTTAATTTTTATTAGGAATTCTGCTGAACAAATTCTGCCTTCTCTAAGTTAGCATATCATAACAGAATGCAAAACAAGCCACTCGTGCTTATTAAGAGACCCTAGATGGCCTAAAACAGACACAGGAGGAATAGATAATTGTCATTAAAAGCAAACCTCCATAATAGGCTCGTGGTATTATACTCTATGCCTGAATCCAAGGACTTCCAGTAGGTGGTGCTGTTTTCTTACCGAACAACTTCCCGGCTCAGACAACTCCAAACAATTTGGATCTTAAGGTCTCCAAAATCATCTTGAAACTGCTTACTAGCAGCCAGGACAGACATCTACACGTTTGCTGCTTCCGGCTCAGAAAAACCCAACCGTGTGATCTGGGTTTCTGTCACAGCTTAGAAACAGTGTGTCAAAGACATCCAAGGTTTAAGCGCAAGTGATGCACGTAAATAAGTGTTCTCCAGGCTTGTCACTACCCTTAAAAAAATGACACGCGCACAGAGGAAGAGTTACGCTTAAAATATCTACAAATATACCTTTTCCTCAGGAAAATTTCATTTTGCTTAAATGAAACTTCATCCTTAAACCCAGAGGTCAGAAACTGCTGAATAACTATCTCCACAATAATGTGGTTTAAACTATTAGCCAAAGTAAGGACCACAATTTAAACATTTTGCCCGTGTCAGGAGGTACAGAGTAGCATCTAAACAAATTTTATGGTTGTGTGGTAAGCTTTCCGTAAGCCTCAACCAGCTTGCTCTGCTAACAGCAGAGAAGTTTTACCTACCTACAGGAGCCAAGGCTTTAGTCTTTACTCTGACTTACGCTGATAACTCCTCTCATACAAACAGTTTGACGGACCTATGTCCCCCACGCTAATCCCTAGCCAAGTCAAAAACCCTAGCCAAATCAAAGCAGAGCTTTAATTCTAATACCTCATCAACGTTCGTCAATTGGCATTTCCTAGGACGCTGCCACCATGAGTTCAGTCTAAAAGGGAGAGGAAGGGGCCAAACTGCAGGGGCGAATCCATTGACATTCGTGTGGCAGCAAGCGGAAAAAGGTGGAACGACTAAGCCAAGCACAGTTCTCAGAGAAATGTGTCCTCTATAACGAGATTTTGCAGTCTCAAATGCAATGAGACCTCCTTGCGACAAAGCCCACTATCGATCTAGAAGGGAAAAAGTCAGATTCACAGGCAAAAGAATGTAAAACACAGGCCTAGAAACCTATGCCCTAGATGATCACGGCATCGCAACACCTTTTTTCTTAGGTTTTCTGTATCAAATAGAAATGGTCAAAAGGGCATCTCTTTCTGCTCAGCTGCTTTCTTCGCACTACCTGCCTAGATAAGAAACAATCCCGTGGCAGACATAGATGAGATTTTGATTCTGAACTATGATGCAGGAACATGAGGGATGCCAGATGGAAGGTCCGCCTTTGCCTGGGACAGCTCTCGGGACACAGTGAGATCTTATGAAGCATCCCTGTGCCGCACGCTGCTGCCAGAGCAAACTCGCAGTTGGGTCCACTGCCTTAGTGCCTGGGAGGAGTCCATCTGCTATCTCTGAGCAGCTGTATTTAGTAAACTTCATGCTCATTTACAAAGGTATATGATGCATATTATTGAAGCACTGGTAACTTCCCTGGATCACTGAACTCATTTCCCAATGCTGATTTCTATCCGAGAGCCGCTACGTGAGCCAAGCCTGTTAGTCCTTTCTTAGGTAAACTGAGGTCTGCTTATTCAGCTTTACTCTCTAGTATTACAAAAACAGCAGAAGACTTATTGGCAACAAAGTGTGTAATGAAGAGAAGATAACATAGGAAACAGGTTAAAAAAAAAAAAAAGTGCAACGCAGCTATACGCAAGAAACACACTTACCTTCTGCTCCTAGATAATCCAAGTCTGGATTTTAACAGCAATCTCTACTACCCTTCAGGAGATGACCGTATGTCGCTGCCAGCCCGACGAGGAATTTTCAAGGCCAAGCTCCGCATGACATAGCTCTATTGAATTGCAAGAGGTAAGACATAGCATTGCTTTACCGTGACTGTTACCCGCTTCTACAGTGTAGAGCTTTGGAGTGACAGACACAAACTGTACAGGAAGGCACTTCACAAGTAGAACGTCTCATTTGTTTCTATTCATGCAGAACATGATTTTGAAGGTACATGCAGTTAAATGGATACATTAAAGATACATCATCTTCCTCAGCCCATATACCAGTCATTATTCACCTGCGCTACGTGCCCACTACAAGCGTCACCACCCCAGTCTTCCGCATGTATGACAATAGAGCTCTCCACGTTCAGGACAGTACAGTCTCTGCAGGCCTAAAGCCAAAAAGGCTTACTCCATCACACAGGCGGTCATCATCCAAATGCCACCTCAGGGCATGCCATGCTGCACCTGTTTTGGGGTATCTGGCATGCCATTCCCAGTAACTCAGACCAGAAAGCTACCCGGCAACTTGATACTACAACTGAGGTACTTGTAACAGACTAATCTTTAGAGACGTGACCTGTGCTTCCTCACCTTCCTGAATAACCCACAGCCTTATGGATTGCCCGTTAGTAACATTATAAATGCATTTTCAGAAAAAGCAGTTACATCTGCAGAAACTGTGTCCGACTAGGGACTATCAACACAGGTCATCCACATGCATGACAGTGCTGAGAGATGGGTGGTAACATAAGCTACAAAAATCAAATTCTGGGATTAGTCCCGGGAGTCCAAACCTACATATCCTGTTCATTTGCCTTACAGAAGGTTTGCCAGATTGGGGCCCAGCCTGCCCAAATCACAGCTTAATGTTTTTTAAGTTCCTTCTACCTAACAACTACGAGTCTGCCGTTGCTTGCATTTATTTTATTTATAGGGGGATGGAAAAAAAAACAGCGAACAAAACCATAAAACCAACCAACCAACAATCCCTATGTCTCATTATCTCCTGCCTGAATGTTTTCTTAGCTTGGGTTACAGGAGACAACGTCACTACATCTCTAATACGTTAGAATTTAGCCTGTACTGTTCTTTTGCAGGCTGATGGTGGCTGGCTACTAGCCATTTTCCCTGCGCAGCTTCTCGGTTACCCCCATTTGTCTGGGTGCTTCCTACCACAACAAAGGAAAGAAAGAGATTTTAAAAAGGAGAACATAGTTCTTAAACCACAGGAACTGGCCTAGGGGCAGGTGTAATACCTAAAATTACTTGAAATTCAGTCAATAAAAAAAGAGTTTAAAGTAATTTCTGACTGTATATCTTAATTATAACATCATCAGAGAGACCTTCTGATTAAAGCAGAGTTTTTTAAATGACTCATTTGCAAGACATGTTCCTCGAGTGATGCTATGATTAAAATTGCTTTCAAATCCCAAGTTAAGGTCTCATTTGAGGCTTTTATCTTTCTGCCTTCTTCTATTTATTCTGCACTATATTTTACTTCCAGATCGCGAGCCTCAGAAGTCACAGACCAGCACGCCTCTACAGGAAGTACTGAAGGTAAGCAGATCTTTATCACCTGGAGTTCCAGTCATCCAACAGTTTCGCTAAATGGCAGGAGAAAGGAAGTTGTGCACAGAAACTGAAGAACAGACTCGACCGCAGTTTATGACTACGCTTGCTGGAATTGTCAGAGCTTTCATCTTGAACTCATGCATCATCTGACCTTCTTCCTAGCTGTCTTTTTAGAGTCATGAGGGATGGTAAAACCACTCTCTGTTGTGGTACCCGCAGGTGAAAAGATGAAAAAGGCTCCATCTTAGGATTTTTACTGAAGTGGAGCTCGCTGTGAGGGCTGCCAGCGTCATATCTCAGAAATGATGACAACTCAAACACATAGAAACAAATCAGAGCACTTAAGTCAATAAGAGAGGATGTTGCCACAATATAACTACCTATAGTAGGAATGATGTATATCCTTACATCGCTCATGGATGGATCAGAGGCCTGGGGTTTCACAGGGATCAAAGGTGGCTTTTCTAAATAACTCAAACAAATGAACTAGGTTTTGAGATTATTTAGCTATATTAATGGAAAACAAATTTGCCCAAATAGAAGATCATGTCAACGTTCCCCGAAATCAAAGGCCAAAAGCCCCAACAAGCCTCTGATAATACAGTCTAGTTGTAAATCCTGGCATACAAGAGATTTCAGGGCAACGTACCACAGAAACTTCAGAGGCAGGGATGAAGCTCTCATCCTATCCCCTCGGAAGATCGAGCAACAGAAAGAGAAACTTGCGTTTAGCAGTTGTTAGAACGTTTCATTTGATTATTCATATCTTAGTTCTTTCTTGTCGGCCGTCTCTTGTGAGACTGCAGCTGTCATGTGCAATGCTGCTTTTCTGAGACTAGAAACTTGGATGACTTTCAACAAATCCTACTGGGTTTCGGTCTCATTGTACAACATCCTAGCTTACAGGGTCTCAGAAATTTGTCAGGGGGATTACCTGAGAAACCTGGAAAACGCTTTTCCCGTGTATCACAAAAAGATCCTGAAGCCCTCTGGAGGAAAAGCAAGGCCAGAAAGGTTTTGCAGCCACATCTGACAGTTGCACTTCGGAAAATTTTCTCTCCTGAAAATGTACAATTAAAATGCACAAAAAAAGCAGTAAAGATTTCCTTAGCGGTCTCTTGATGCTGGAGAAATGAGATTATTCTTAGGGAAGTTCTGATCATCACAGAGAAAAAGCTGTCTCCACAAGAGGTTGACAGCAAAGGAGTAACAGCAACTTAATTCATTAATTTAACTGATGTAGCCACATTAAGGATAACGGAAAGCCTGCGGGAGACTGAAATTTGCAGTCAAGAAGCGCAACGCTCAGAGAAGAAGATCTGGAAACAAATTACCTCGAAAAGGAAATACTGTGGATGTGCTGTTTCCATTGCAGAGTAGACCAGGCAGCCAGGCAAAAGGAAGAAGTTAGAAACTAGAAAAATCCTTTTCGCAACCCCTGCCACTCCCAAGGAATGTTTGATCTAAGGGTTTTCTGGAAATGTGCTTTTCTACAATCAGTGACCTTCCAAAATGAGTTGCTGCTGCCTATGTGAAAGACAAAGGCAACCTGGCTAAATATTTTGCATAAATACTGATAAAAGAAACTTACAACCATTTCCAATTTATTGCTCTGGCACTTGAAACTGCAGAAAGAGGAGTCGGAAAGGGGAATTAGCGAATAGTGTGTTTACAGGACCGCTGCCACCCAATGTCAAGTGAGTATAAATAAAACCAGAAAGACCACAGAGATGGGATTTCAACCAAAGGCCTACTAGGTTTATAATAATAGACATCTTAATCGGATACGCTTAAAAGGAGCAAATATCCTCCCGCTAGGGTTCTATGTGAGCCTTCTCTCAGTGACGGAACTGCTTCTTTCAAAACAAAGCAACATGCTTTAGACTTGAGATTGCAAAAACCAGCTGAGCAACTTTATTGTCTTTCTAACAGCAGAAACAGGGGACTCCCCACTCTTCATCCTCCAAAACCAAGGTATTCACACATCTGGCCTCTAAAGCCTCCCCCCGTGGACACAAATACTTGCAGTAACATATGACGGAGAGTATGCTTAGGACAGAATCCTAAAACACTGAAACCACTCTATTCACAGTAGTTAATCTTTCTGCACAGCTACCCTACAATACACGTTGTTCCCTTGGAAGAATTAGAAGTAAATGAATTGCAAAGAGACCTAAAGAAAGGTTGGCACCCAGCGCTTGGTTTTCTGGGAAAGGAGCGAATCAATGCAGGTCACAGAAACACCCAGACAACAGTTGTTTTTACTGACAGATGCTCTTCTGTGAAAAAAAAAAATTGGCTCAATGCATTAGTGCAATATAAAATAAAGAGACTAGCAAACTAGGCTACTCACGATACAGCAAGTGTCATATAAGCAAGAAGATTCTGAGATGCAGTGGATTCGCGACGCATATCCCAGTAAGGGTCATGTTTGGGTTCAGTCATTTCCATTTAGCCCTTGCAGAGGTCAAATGTATAAAAGGCAGAACAGCAGAGGTGGGGGATATAGCGCCAAGACAGTGCCACCTTCCCTTTCTGCTAGGACCCACAGCTCTTTTGGGACTCTGCAGTATTAAAATACACCCCCACCAACTCTCTATATAAAAAATTACTTCATGCTTTCATAAATCTACCTGCGCGTACCAGTCTGTAACCGCAGAAAGATTAAAGTGTCACTGCTAAAGGTGTTCACATGCAGTATTCATTACAAACAAAACTAAATGTCTCAACTAAATTCATTTGTTGCTGCTCCTAATTGCCAGTACTGTCTCTTGCGTCGCAATGGGAGTACACCGTACATAGGCTAAAGGACTTCCAAACGATTCCATTGCTCCATCATGTGCAAATCAGCACTTAGGCTCAACAGAAGTTACCCGTGTGAAACACCGATAAAAGAAATGTCATGAGACTAGACACGTGTTAATTACTCTGCTTCCCTCATATGGTACTCAGATAGCAGAGACGCTGCACGCAGCGCTGAAAAGACAAAGCAGTAATTAAAATGCGAGAGACAAAGTAAAAGGTACATTCTGAAATACGTGTGTGTTGCTGCAGCGTTACTCTTCGAATCCTTTTCTCGGCTTCGTCCCCAGATCAAAGAATAGAATACAATAGAGCCACTGCTCAGCGAGACAGCCACCGCTCAGCAAGACGGCCGCCGCGCAGGTGCAGCGCTATTCGCACGGATACAAACGGACCTTTCCCTACGTTTTTACAGAACCGACACCTACTTGCCCGCACGGCGTCACCGACAGCGTACTGCTCCAGCAGCCAGGTGAGCGCGCACCACCGCCGCGGTCCCTGCCCGCTGAGCGCTCCCCCAGGCTCCGGCCCCGCACGGCCAAGGCGAAGCGGGTGGTTGCGCGGGCTCCCCGAAGGGCCGGGTGCTCCGCCGCGCCGCGAGACTCACCTGCTGCTAGCGGGCGGAAGCCGCGCACCGTGTTGCTCTGGCAGAGGTGCACCCCGAGCCGCCCCGGCGGGTCCCGGGGCAGCGCCGCCGCCGCCCGCCCGCCGCCACTGTACTGGTCGTAGAGACGCAGCATGTGTTCAGAGACCTTGTCCCCCGGCGGCAGCCGCTCCGGGCCGTGGTCACCTGCCGCGGCTCCTCCCGAAGCCGCTCGCCACCGCGGCCCGACCCATCCCGCCTTCGGCACGTCGCGCATCGCCAGGCAGAGGCAGCCCCAGCTCAGGCACAGGCACAGCAGCCAGCGGGTAGCCGCCGCCATCCTGCCCCTGCCACTCCGGGCAGGCTCCGGAGCCCTCATGGTCCTGGCCAACAGGCGCGACCTAGACTCCCCCACGTTCCGGCCAGATGCGACAGCCGGCGGCGACGCGCGGGGGGGGATGGGGCGGGCTGGAAATCGCAGACGGGGTTTCCTCTTTTTTTAGGGAGAGAAAAAAAAAAAAAAGCGGCGCGGAGGAAAGCGACACGGTATAAACGGCCCGTCCTTTCCGGCGCCGGGAGCGAAGGTGTCGATTCCCCTTGCCGTGCAGGCTTTTTGGCGAGAGGCCGTTATCCTCGCCGCTGGCCGCTTGGTGCCTACTGTGAGCGGTGCCGGCGCGGGTGAGCGCTGCGGCTGCCTGCGCCGCGGTGCGACTGAGCGTGAGCCGCGGCACTCCGGCCGCTCCGTGTCAGCAGCGCCCAATCGCACCGCCCTCGCGATCGGCCCCGACTGCAAGCGGGAGGCAAAGCAAAGGGGAAACCTCCACCCCAAGGAAAGCGCGCTCGCACGCGCAGAGACAGGGGGAGACTTGGCTCTGAAAATTCAATCGCTGGCACCGACCGAGTCCCTGAGGGCAGCCAGGGAATACGGGGGGGTGGGACGTTCCCTTGCCCGCCTTCACACAGTTTCTTCCAAAGGCAGTAAAATAACGCGATGGCAATAAAACGAGAATCACTATTGAAGCCACACTCAGCCTTTCTCCCCTTGAAAATCTCAAGGCTTCGCCGGACTCAGAGCAGGGTTCACAGCCAGCAGGTGGAAGGGCTGCTGATAGGGCTGTGCCGGGCATCAGCACACCTTTACTGAGGGCCAGCCATGCTCAGCGGCACTTCGCTTCTTCCTCCATCACCCTCTGACCCGGCCAGGGCTGGCAGAGGCATCCCTTGCTCAGCTGAGGGATTCCACGTGCCACAGCATCAGATGGCACTCCACTGGACATGCAACATTGTCCCTTCCACTATACATTTTGTAATGCAAAAGGTGCCTTTCCTCACGCATCTGTTGGGGAAAAACACAAGAGGTGGAAGACAAGCCTTGTCGCATTTTCACTTATTACAAAAAAAAGTCAGTTGACAAGGATTGATTTTGTTTCAACTTGAAGAAGGGAAATAAGAAAATTGGCTTGTGGATTACTATATGAAGCTTAACATGCGTTACTTCCAGCATGGGGCATTCATGTTTTCAAATGGCTACAGAAAGCCTATCATTATCGAGAGCTAAATACAGCAGTGTAATATTTGAGAGCGACTTTGCCTTTCAAATTCCAGTGCATTTGGGATTGGTAACGAAAAGTTATATGCAGTATTAATGAACCCATCTGTAACTACAAGGGGCAAGTGCCTACTGGCAGGTAGAAAGGAAAAAGAAGATTTTCAAAAGCAGAGTAATAATTTTTATATGCTTCTATATTTGAGTGCTGAAACCCACTGCAGCGTCTCTTTTCCGAACAGTTTTGAGGCATCAGATTTGATGTATGCATCTAAAAATATGATACATATGTGTACAAACACACAGAGTTTCAATATTATTCCTATTAGTAAGACTAAATATGCTTTTCACATCTATATGTAAGAAAGTTACATTAGTCCAATATTAAAACTGTACAAGCAAATGTTTATAACTAAAACATTAAGGTGCGATTGAGATTTCTGATGCAAATGATAAAACCGATTCAAATCTCTACAGGAGGAAAACGATGCAGACTGATAGCTAAAAATTCAGTACAAGTGGCAATTGCTGCCTTATATTCGCAGCAAATCCATCAATCCCAAAGAGTCTTTTGGCAACCAAAGTAGTGAACTTGCTCTTTCAACCTCAATTGTGTTATTTTCTACAGGTAACCGATGTGAGTTAAAAAAAGACAAAACAATGTGCCACAACTCTTTAAATAAAACAAGCTGACCTGAATCCTCTTTTAAACCTATGGTGCCAAATAACTGGCCATAAGAATGTGCTGTTTTGCATATCCAGCACATCTTCCAGCTAGTGCCCTGACTCTTGAGAACGCAACGGTGTTAATTGAGAATATCTTCAGTAAGAAACACTCGGAGACAGCACATAATTAACACTACTCAACTGAAGGAGGATTAGACAAGTCCTAACTGTAGTTTGACATGGACAAGCGTCCTACTGCAGTGCTTTTATTTTAATTCTTCTATGTCACAGCAGAGAGCTCCATTTATGCACAATTAAATCAGAATTTGGCTCCCACTGCTTTCCCCACTGCTTAACCACGATTAAGAGTCTAACAGAGAAAGTTATCCCTATACCATCCTGTTATAGCTTGTAAGGAAAGAGAAAGAGGACACTCGGTGCCAGACACAAAGAAAAAAGCGACATCTTGGGGCATTAGATGCCTTCTCTGAATCTCCCTTTTCAGAAATCCATTGCATATTTTTGAGCACGTGTTAGTTTACAAATAACACTTGCTTAGTGGATTGTCCCTGTGACATGGCAGGACACTGATTACACACGGTTCTATGGCTCCCAAATTTAAAAAATATGTCTAGCTCAAACCAGTTATTAGATTTTTATATGCCAGAGCTCTGTGACTGCACAAACCAAACAAAGCCAAACCAGTACACCTAAGGAGTAGGTAAATAACACCATAAATAACAGCTGGCAAACTCACATACCTGCTTTGAGATAACAGTGCACTTCTCTATTAATTCCTTCTGGTTTCTTCTGTGGAAACGCTGCAAATCATGAGCGTGTTTAGCATGGTTCAGAGAACAAAGCTTTGACTGTATTCCAGAGAGCTTACAGTTTAACCCCGCTGGTTTCTGACGAGTTGTGCTGATTTCCAAGAGAAGAAAGAGGCTCCCAAAGACATAGATATTACCCTCTTGGTACCACGTGCAATGGTGAAGCTACTTGAATGGTGCTTCCGTTAAAACTGTCACAGAGACAGAGGCACCCTCGAAAAGACAGTTCTGACAGCAAACGTTTTTAATTGCAAATGTCAGCGAGTTCCACATAAACCACCCTTTAATCTTATAGATGCAGTATTTCCAACTGTGAGGACTGCTCTGCTTTTTGGCTTCAATAAAAGAATCTGAGGGATCAAGTTCAGTGGATTATTTGGATATTGATCAGATTGCAACTGCTTCTACAATTCTACATTAATGTGTTTGCTTATAGCATTAATGGGACAGGACAGCAAGCGGAAACAAGGAAATTCACAATTGGACTGGGACACTGACATAACAGGAAAAGGGCATGCTGCCTAGCATGCCTAGCTGACCCAGCACAGTGAGACTGAACACCCAGGTGAAGGATTGCATAACCAGGAGTGGCAAACTTGGGTATGTTATGCCATTGCCCTACCTGATCTCTGTAGAAGACAGAAGGAAAAGGACCCAGAACCAGTTAGAGGAGATCAAGATGCTGAATTCCACTTAATCTTTCTCTAAATTCTCCATTAATGACTGATGGCTCGGTGATGCACATCTTGGTAACTGACCAAAAGCCTGCATTTGCTTTGTATCAATATGCAGTCAAATTGTGAGAACTTTTCTTTAGGCCAGATCCTCAGCAAATGCAAACTAGAGGGCTTCAACTATTTCAAAGTTATACATATAGCTGAAAGTTACTGTATTATAGCACTGTCAAATAAAAAACGGACAGTGCGTTTTTCCCAAGACTCACAACGAGATACTTATTTGCTAAGTAAACTAGTATTATTTCACCAATTTAATCTGCAGTGATTTTCTTCACGTAGGCTTTTGAAGTCGAAAGTGCAACAACCATTCATAACTGTTCCTAAATTTAACATCTTGGCTTTTTAGTTGTCAGCAAAATTGATCCAAATTATGCCTGAGGAGAAACTTGAGGGAACAAAACACCTAAAGTCGTCCCTGAACATGTGTCTGTCTGGTGACGGTGGATATGCACCTGGATTGGCTTTTGGAATCTTCCATTGACAAAAACAAAAGTAGTCAGTTAGAAGACTAAGAAGGGTTAAAGGATCCATTGAGCCCTAATGTTGATGGAATAGCAGTAAAAATGATTTGTGCGGAACGAGATCTAGTCTGAACTCAGTGCCGAAACACTCCACATATTTTGCATTTTTAACAGAGATGACTAAATGTGGTTTATTTTTATTTTTCTCCCTCTCCCTTTTTCCTGTCTCATTTTGTCAAATGCAGAAGCGGAGTGGCTTAATCATTGAAGTAATCACAGAAAAACCTTACCTACCTTTCCCACATTTATAAAAAGGCAAACATTTCAATGTGATACACAGACACACTCCGCATCTCAAAACACCATCCAACTTCCTAAATCGCTTCTTTGGAATACCCATACAAACTCATCCGCCTTTCTGCACAGTATACAAATCATTTTGGTAGAAATGTACAAAATGGGTCTTAGCCTAGAAGGTGGGTGTCTACCAAAAAATCATCTACTGGGATGCTGGGACACGAAAAGCTACAAAACACACAGACAAAAAAAAAAATAATGCAGAATTTGCCCCGCGTGAGACAAATTCTGCGTATGAGCTGTTGTGATTATGGTGCGATTCCATCCTATCCAGTACAGACATGCTACATTTCCATGTGCAGAGCCAAGATAACTGCTACAAATACTCTGTGATTGTGGTTGTGTTTTTTTTCCCTCTTCCTTCCTGGCTACCCCCTTCTATTAAGAAACAGAGGATGGTGTGGGAGGGAAGACATCAAATAACGCAGCTCTAGAAGTAGACTCCAAACTCCAGCTGGCATGTGCATGTGTGCACATGTGTCTGCAAATCCATATGCAGGCAGATATTTGAGGCAAAATCAAACTGAAACCACCCATAATTCCAGTTACACATAAGATAGCCCTACTGTCTTTCTCCCCTTCAGTAATACAAAAGTTACCTGCATCACAATTGGGTGGGACTGGACTTTCCAACTGATCACCCACCTACGCTTACTTCCAGCATGGTACTATAGAAAGAGAGGGTCACCGGGTGATTCTCATCTGCTCTCACCCGCATCAGTGAGGATAAATTATCCACAACCATCATCCTTCCGAACTAGAGCCGGTGCAACTCCGGTTAGGTCTGCACATCCCACTCTGTCCCCGCGGAGCCCTAGCAGCTCCTTGCTGGTATGGCTCCATCTCAATCCACCTCAGAGTCTATGGTTTGTGAAGCAACCTAGTTGATTTAATTCTTAGCTTGGGGCATGCAACAGGCTTCAAACTTATTTAAAATCATTTAAACGATGAGCAACTCCTGTGCTGTCATCAGGGCCAGCCTCACCACTCTCCAGCAGCCCCTTTCAAAAGTGCTATTAAAAACCTCCACCATAAACTTCCAGGATTCGGATTCCATTTTTTCAAAGCTTGCCATGTAATGCATGTACCTGGTAACTTTGCAGTAATTTGTTCCTTCCCACACAAATATTCTGAAGTCCCGGAGAAAAGGAAACCACAAATGCTTCTTCTGGGGAAAATGAAACAATTACAGCATAACAAAGCAACATTAGCAAAATCCATTCAACGCGTGAAGGCCAATCCCATGCTCACACTTATTAGTTGCCTGGCTTTCGACCTTTCCAAAATTTACTTACAAAAGCAATCACCATTGCTGTGGCTCCTATATCTGACTCTCCTTGCTGTCATCTGACGAATACTCTGACACAGCTTCGCCTCCACTGGCTTGTGCCAGTCCTCTGCACTGCTCGCCCGTCTCAGATGGGCTTCTGCATATTCTGCTCTGGTAGGGCTCCTGCCACTGAGTCTTCAGGTCAGCAACATCAGCTTTTTACAAGGCAGTGCATCTCCGACCCCACAAAGTCACCCATGATCTCTGGTTGAGCTGTGTCATCTTGTCCTCCTGGAAGCCATTGCTTCAGAGAAACCTCATTTCTTCTCGCTGGATTCGGTCTCGCGGCCAATCATCAGAATCCTCTGCAGTTAGCTCCGAATGACTCACTGATCCCAACATGTATAATTTTGCCGCATCCCTTATATACACACATTACCATGTACAGCACCATAAAGTTCATAACCAGCACGAGAGAGCACTAAATGCCACATCAGTCAGCAGTGTTTGGAATCTTGCTGCGTAAACTGCAACACGGAGAGCCAGCTCTCCCCTTTCATTGGGGAACAATGCGGCGCTTGCTCTCTTTCATTCTCCTTGCTCTTGATTGTAAGAGAAGTGTACAAAAATAGCCTTTCTCTAGGTAAGGTTGCGGTGAGAAACTTGTACATAACCTCTCCTGTGTACAGCTGCTACACACATCCATTATGTCTGCTTTTATACACTTGCTAGCCCAGGTGTTTGCTCAGGTGACTAGCATAAGCCTTCCCGAGGTAATAGCTTCTCTAGGACCTGGAGATCATACGTTTCTTTCATCACACATAACTTCTGCTGTGGGATCTGTAATAACTGTGCTCAGGAGCCGAGCAGCAATGAAACATGTCTCAAGTGAACAATAACCAAATGACGAGTGATGTTTTTTCTTCTTGTACAGAGCACATATTGCACACAGGATTAATCTGCGCAGCTTTGGTATGTTCAGCACCCGTGCTTTTGTTTTCTTTGCAGTGGGAACGGTGGCTTGGCCAGCACCACTTGGCTGTGCCTGCCTCTCAGAGAATGTTTTTAGTAATTTTTTTAATCTGCTTTATTCTGTGCATGTGAGGAGTTTGATTTAATGGCATATTTTCCCCTACAACTTCTTTCACTTATGGCCAAAAGGAGACCATCTAACAAACAAGCTGTACACTGTTCGGGGAGCTTCTTGTTCTTCACATGAGATTGAGGTCATCTATTAAGGTGGCACTGCCATCCCACGTTGCCTTCTTTCATCTTTGAAGATTCTGCCTCACCATCAAAGGTTGCTGCTGAAATGACAACCTTGGCGTTCATGAAGCGCTGCCGTGTTTTCTGAGCCGATATCTTACTGTACAGCTATCAAATTCAAAAGTGGGACCTTAATTACTGCCATCATGAGGGTTCCTTGGACAGCTGGCCTTCCACAAAACCACTTTTGGTCAGAGAATGCAAAGCTGCTGATGCCTCTCCGTTAAAAAAAAAAACCCTGAACTCAACTGAATTTCATTTCATGTAATACTAAAAGTTTCTATGTCAAAGCATCCCATTAAGACAATCAAAGAACTTCAGATGTCTTTCAGAACCTTGACAAGTAAAATTGTTTTTCTTTTCAAAGCACTGTGTTTTGTACTGCATAATACCTCTTCCCTCAATGCCACTTTTGGTTCAGGATGGAGCCATTCACCGCTGATCTCACACTACTTTTTGGCTTCACTCTATCAACCGAAATAATCACAACAACAACAGTTCCAAACATCGTTGCAAGATCAGATATCCAGAACCCACATAAAAAGAACAGAACTATGATTTTGGCGGAGGGGGTAAAGAAATATTAAAGAATCCAAAACATGTAATGGCTAATAAAATCTATACACTGTAACTCATGTACACAGGTTGGAAATCCTTCAGAAGCACACACGTGCACCACCACCATCCCTCGGTATAAAATCTAGAGCTCTGGGAATCCTTCGCAAGGACACAGTTTCCCGTCAATGCCTAAAATAGGCAATCTTACGGCAGGTGCAAATTCTGTACCTGCAGCAAATGTCATGATGGTGACGATACTGGAGTCTCTTTTCAGAACAGAATGGAGACATTTCCATTCACCTTACCTTTGTAGCAGGCAAAAATTTAAGGCCAGACAGTTTGCATTAATTTCTGCTAAAACGTCACAGAGCATCAGAAATCAGACAGGAGGCTTTCATGCAGTTATCGGTGGTCAGAAAGCTTCTCTCTTGATTACTGTAAGTTTTGCACGTCTGCTTCACCGTGTGCTTACCTGGGGCTAAACGGGTGACCAGACGCAGAGAGAACCCACCGATGACATGTTAGGGAAGGGGATTGCAACAGCACTTAGTTGCTTTTAGGACCTACCCCATTCATCTAAGAAAATTAACATTTCCTTTCAAATGCAAGGCAGATTAAAGAAGCTTTCAGGCCAGATTTTTGCTTACAGAGGAGGATAGATTTTCTTCCATTTAGGACCAGAAAGGACTACAATGTGTAACTTGAGAGCTTTCATTTAGGATAATGTTCTGGGGTCCTAGGTTTTGCGTATCAGAAGAGACTGAAGACCAGAAGACTAGCTCGTAGGCAAAGATGGGCAGGAAGGAATCAAATGACTTTACTGAGCATATGGAAATTCTGTGATTTACTTAGTGAATACCATTCTTTCACTGTGACTATTATAGTTTCCATATTTTTTTGTCGCAAATGAGGTTTATCACCCAAGTGATGAAATTACTGTTCCATAGGAGGTCAGCACCAACCACAATAGATGAGGCTTCCTTCATCTTTACAGCTTTTTAACTACCTAACTTTAGAGATATACAGTGTGTCGGTACGCTCGCTGACCTAGAACGCGTAAAGCCCACTTAGATGCGAATTTCCTTCCATTTTCTTGCAGAAGTATACGTAGGATTCTCCTACACATCCCACTATTCTTTCAAATTGAGAGCGTTGATTAATGAGATGAAAACAAAGGAAGCTGAATTCCTGGGAATGGCTTCTAAAGGTGAAAATCATCTTCTATTAAATTCTACTTCAAGCTATTTACTCACATATTAGGATTCAGAGATAATGTTCTCCAAACTCCAGGGGCCGCTTTCCAACTTAGCTTTTTTCAATATTACTTTAAAATCCGATAAGAAAGAAAAATGACAATTTGTTTCTCCGGAGGAATGAAAAATATAATTTGTACCCTTTCCCCAAATTGTCCCTTCTATAGCAGACTTCATAATGAGGATCTCTCCCTGTCTGATGCTCAAGCGAGGCAAGACCTAACGTTATCACAAGGGCTCAGGAGTTCATATTTTTACTTCTTGCAAAAAATATATCCCAAATACAAAGCTGTTACTATAAAGGCAATTTTACTTTAACGCTACAAAAGTATCTGTTAGTCTCTATATCTAGTCCTTCCCTCAAGCTGCCTCGAGGGCAGTAAAGTGAAGCCAAGTCAATAACCAAAGCCTAGTTTTCAGGCGAGGTGCGATGAACAATGGAAATGTTTATGTTTGGCACTGCTAAATGAGGGAAACGCCTAGAAGCATCAAGGTCAGCAGAAATCTGCCCTAACAGTGCAAGGTCTTCCCTCTGGAGATGTACATTTCCAATGTAAGGCCCTCTGCAAAATCAAAGACTTAATGCTCTCTCGGCTTTTATTCTTTCCCTCAGTAGCCCCGGGAAGAGGTATCACAGTCTTAACCCGTTTATTCGCTGAGCAGGCTTTTAGCTTGGTCTTCCCATCTGAGTTGATGCAAAGGGCTCCAGTAGGCACCAGGCTCTCCTCTGCAGCAAGGCTGGGAAGCTCCTCCTGCCACCATCACTGCCTCTGCTCCAGGGGGCTGTGCTGGCCTAGCAACAGAGATGAGGCCTAAAGCCTGGAGAAGCCTTCACATGCTCTGGAGGCTTCCTTTGCAACCTGGCTACAGTTCAGGGA
This sequence comes from Tapera naevia, assembly GCA_033556795.1. Taxonomy (NCBI): domain Eukaryota; kingdom Metazoa; phylum Chordata; class Aves; order Cuculiformes; family Neomorphidae; genus Tapera; species Tapera naevia. The sequence goes on from JAUMJJ010000021.1 coordinate 69,765, forward strand.
TGAGTAAACTAACCTCTGGTTTGTGCATTGGCTGCAAAAATTTCTGGGTTCTATGGGATGAAGCGCTCTGTATAAAAGCAAGATGTTACAGTAAAAACATTTTATTATATTTTGGATATGGCAAAACTTCATAACATCGTAAGCTTAATGAGAAAGGAAACAAGACTTCTAAGTCTGTCCCAAATTATTGCAGCTTTGAAGTGACAACTTTCACTTTGTAATTGTTGGAATGCTTCCTCTCCTTGCAGTAGAGGGATCTTTAATGCGCCAGCTGCTAAAAGCGAGGCTCTCGGCCTTCTCCAAATGGAATACGCTTGTGATGAGGCCAGCAGATAAGCCCCACACTATGGTAAGCCTAGCAGCGCCACTACCATCTTTTTTTGTCATCTGAGTTGACTCGCTCATCCTTCTCACAAGTTCAGAGTACCGAGACCAGAAATAAAACACTAATGTCATCCAGTCCCTTAAAGAATAAGGTCCAGGGGATTTTATCCAGCCCCTTTCTGCCTTTGTTTCCTCTCCCTTCACCTCCATATCCCTTTTCTTTTCTCTATAATTATTCTTTTTGTTTTCTGATAGCTCTTTCTGCAGCTTACTATTGTGCGATTCTCCAGTTCTCTGGTAAGCAGACAGCTATGTCGGCAGTTACACCAGCCAGGTCATGTAAGTACGGGCAACTTTGCCAAGTGAAAAAGAGTGTCCCGGAGAGAATTTAAAACATCCCATTGCCAGGGAACTATGAGACAGTATTTTCTTTTCTTTGCTCCAGGAAAGAATTAAGCACCTCTTTCTAGCCGCCCCACTGCCTTAGGAGTACTGGAAAAGTTGGGTCGAAACCTTCCGTCTTCCCTTTAGACGCTGCTGGAATTCACATACCCCATGGTCTTCAACAAAACACAAATGAGGGGCCAAGATACATGGACTCTACAGCCAGCACGGGGGTCTTCCTTCCACTTTACTTCCTTCCCTCAAGGAGCAAGGCACCAACCAATTCTAAACCGGTATAAAAATTCCCCTTCTTACCCCCGAATGTAAGGTAATGATCTTTCTAATTCTGGATGACTTTTAAATGGCTAAACAAATAATTGGGTAAAGAGCCGCTCAGATGGACATTAGGTCCCTCTTCTGATGATATGGTCATAGGTAACAACACAGAGATAGAGATCCATTTCCACAAACATCCGTGTCACGTTGTCTCCTGGGTAGGCCTGAAAAATAGTATATGACAGACACCGAGTCAAGAGAGAGAAAAGATGAGGGGTTTTAATAGCACGAATTTTCTTCTCCTTCCCTTAGAATGTAAAGTTTGATACATGCAACTAGCTCTGAGGGTGGGTAATTCTCAGTGAAGATTAATGTCCCAATACCAAGCATATGGTTTCTCCCAGACAGTTCTAGCAGATGCAAAGACAGTGATAAGAGTTCTTTTAGCAAAATATCACTAAGAACAAGCGGACTGTTGACCATCAAAGAAAAGGACTGCTTGTGGAGATCAGGCAGTTGGTTCTAAGTCTGTTCGAGCCAACACTATGAGAGAGAACGTGTGCCAATTTCGACTAGGCCCATAGCAAACGTCTCTAAAACTCGTTCTCTATCAGCGAGTGTTACAGAAAAGCCAAAGCCAGATGGATCTCACAGGGACTTGCAGGCCCATGCCCTGCAGCCTGTGATGGAACACAACATACACGTGTAAATGCTTCTTAGTTTGGCTCTTGGCACATGCGGATCTTTCATGCAGATGTTAAAGAGCTGGTTATTTGTTACAGATGTTCTACAGCTGCAGAAAGTTGGATCATAGGCCTGCTCTCCATGCAACCAAACACATTTTTAGGTATGCATTTTTGAATTTCTAACAAACCAATGCACTTCTTTTGAAATGCATATAATTTGATATTTTGTACTGTTACTAATCATATATGACCATTTTTCATGGGAAGCACATCAAAGAAACCATCACCCTAGATCCCTTCTGTAAAAACCCAAACAAATTATTACCCTGCTGAATTCATGGCAGTTTCGACAGTAACCAAAGCCTGGGTGTGTTCGTCACATCCAACATATAGTCCGAGGACTTCAGCCATAACATTTCAAAAAAAAAGCACTGTCAGCACCAGCGAAACACAGTCCATTTCTTACAGAGGGAAGCCATCTATAATATTATTACTCACTCAGTCCTCAACGTGAACGACAGAATACCCATGGCAATTCAGTCGGCTTTCAACTGTGGCTGAAAATGGGACGTCCAGATAGGACTCAAGCATTTGCTAATAAAGATAGAGACCGATGAATTTCAGCAACAATAGGATTTGAGCCATTTTTAGATGAAAGCTAAACATACTTTGTGCTGTCAATTGTATGCAAGACAGAGTCTACAATATTAATCGAATTTACAGAACCACTGAGGCACAAGTATTTTCCTTTCTTTCATACAATTGTAAATCCCTCCAAACCGTTTACTCCGTGCTGTAGAAACATGGCTCCCCACAAGAAGAGGCATCTAAGGGTCAAGTTTCACTTCACTGAGGCACAAAGTTTAAAATCCACGTTTGACCCTTATGCCAGCAACGATCTCCATCTGCTATAAGAACTAATTGACCTTAATGGGGCCGCTTACCTTAAGACTTCTCGAATCTTTTACAATAAGAAGGAAGAGTAAGGATCGTGTGTGCTCGGAAAAGGAGTTCTGCCCTTTCAATTCACCACTGGAAAAGCAACAGGGTAGAAGATGCCCACACTTCAGACACGGGAACCTATTCTGCTTTCTGGATTTGCTGGTGATTGGCAGGCCCTGACAGGATTTGGGATATTACAGTTCCCACGAGTTGCAGCTTTTGTTTCAAAGTAGCCCAATATCTATTTGGTTTTATCCACCTTTAGTCGTGTTTCATAATGGACACTTGATTTTTAAAAGGAGATGAATAAGGGGACCTCCGGCCCCAGGAAGCATCATGGACTTTTTAGCAAGTTTTCTTTTTAGCTAGAGGCACACGTATTGTCCTCCAAGTAAAACGCAGTATCTTATGCACCAAACGCACCTGCTTGTAGACTGCCACACTTCGGCCTTCCAGTTGCTCCTGCTTTCCTCTTTGGCCCGCTCCCTCTCCCGTGCTTCCCTTTGCTTAGTGCTTCTTGGCAATTAGATTGCTAGAACACAGCTTCAACCCGCAGCCTATCCTGTCAGTAAAAGCGACATTTTTCTCGTTCTGATCAGAAGGAAAAAGGGGAGGCAAAAGGGGGAGGGTATAAAAGAACCCCTTCATTTTGGAATTTTGCCAGTCATTTCAACTTTTGATTTTATAATCACAAGGAAAAGGCCTACACCCACTGAGTCATAAACAAGTTAGGCTAAGTTCATCCTGACAGAGACTAGAGCAGCTGCGTTAACAAGGGGAACAGCATGTCTGAGTAAACCTGAAGTATTAGCTCTTTATCGACAAAGACACTATTTGCAGTTGGACTCAAGAGTTTAGCAAACTCCATTGCATAAAAGCAATTTAGAGTATTTTTTTAAAAAAAAGGACATTTACCTCGAGATCCACGTTTATTATTTTCCTGTGACTTTTGTTCTAGAAGAGTACTCCGCAGGGATTTTCTGCAATTGCTTGGTAATTTCGGCTGGAATGTTGAGTACCACCATTTATATCCCAGTTGTAAAATCTGTGGAAACGTGAAACAGAAATACCATACTTTTAATGGATACCGTTCTAGAAGCTTAAAGGGCAGGTTGTGACCTCCTTATTCATGTTGAGTAGCCCTCAATTCCACAACAGGCCCTTGGAAAGCGAGACAGATTCACAGAGCAGAAATCTACTATTAGAAAACCCATCTAAAGACAGCCCTACGTATCTGATCACTAGCAAACCAAAACCAAGGCCCCTAGCTGTCTCCTCATTCATTCAGTACTAGTGTTACTTTAAAAAGACTCAGTGCCCCAGTTATAATTAGCAGGAAGTGGTAGCGCTTGAAAACTACTACTGTGATGGAAACAGCTCGCAGGATCACGTGAAAGCACTTCCCGGACCACCAGAGATATGCAAACCAGATGTGGGAACCAATGGTTCCCTGGAACTCTCCCGCTGCCTTATTGTTTTTCTTTCTTTTGTTTTATGATAATTCTGGTAGCGAGGACATTTTCAAAGTCTCCTCATGGGACATGTACAGCATGTACAGCCTTGTCACACTTCTGGTTTTTGACTTCTTGATTCTTTTGTCACCTGACCTCAGCCCGTTTGGGCTTCATACTTGCCAAACATCCAACTAAGAGACTGTCATTCACACGGTCTTTATTCATATTTGTTTAAAAACCTTTTCAGCTCAGGCGTACCTACAAAATGCACAATGCAATGGCACTGCTACATGTACCTCGCTGAGATACTCACTCGGTCTCCACAGTGGCACACTACATTTCTGCTGCTCATCGGATGTGTGTATCTTTGCAAAAGACAGAGGATACAGAGGAAGTCAGCAAATCATTCCATGAGAAATCTAAAACGTACATTTTAATTTTACCATCTTCTGCAAGGACACTCCATTCCACCAACTAGATATGCAGGTTTGGTTTTCTTTCCTTGCTTTGAAAGAGCGCAAAATGATAGGCCTCACCATGTATTCTAAACCTTTAAAATCCCAAACTTCTCTGGTAGGAGTAGAGGTATACGTAATGACTTGGAGATGAGGGAATTAACAATGCCCTTGCAGAATTCATCACAGCATCGCCAATGTCAGTGGGCGATACACTACTGAAGCTGAAAGCCTTGGACTGCAGCCAGGTAATGTAAAATGCTGTGCTCAGCACAAAATTATGACCTTGAGCAAGCGAGGTAGCGCAAGTAGAATATGCCCTATGGAACTCTGCACAGCTTAATGCTTAGATGCCTGTAGAAAATGAGCAAAAGGTGGGGTAGACACCATTCATTCAGCTTAGCAGTAAAAACTGCTTTGCTATGCTAATCGGTCACATTAATTTGTCATCTGCAGCTTTATTTAATGCTCCCAAATAGTCACATTAAGTGGTGAACAGAAGCGTTTTTCATTCGCTGTTGAAATCTGAGACTAAGAATATGCACAAAATTATATATTAATTACACATATTCTTTTAACTCTCTGCTTGGTTACCTTACTTCATCTGTACACCTTTTCCTCGTCTCCTGGGACATAACTTCGTTAACGAGTCCAACAGCACATTTTCTGCTGGAAAACTGCTACCAGATTGGGAAGGAATCAATATCTAGTGCAAACGCTTTTGCTACAGACTCTCACTCCATCACAAAGTAGCCACCATCACATGCTTAAATGCAGGACATAAACCCCGAGTTCCCCAATGAAACAAAGTGAATTTCTCAGAACTTTGTACCGAGGGCTAAGAGAATGAGATGGTGCCTCATCCAGCTTTCCAGCTGCCTTTCCCATGTGTAAGGCCTGAGCTTCTCATTCTCTAAAACAAAGTCCACAGATAGCAAGATGGTGGCTGCTAAGAGGAAGCCTGGATGTCTTGCCGTGGGAGGAACTTTCTCCTGCATGCCTTTATTCGTGTCCTTCACTGAAAATCAGCATCAAGAGATTCAAGAAAGCCTCACACCCACCTTGAGCTGGTAGGATGAGAAGGGCGGCTGCTGCAGCTAGAGAATAGCATTACTGGGAGGAAAAAGTAATATATGCTAGCAGAAAATACTCCTAATACTGCCTGAGCAGGGAGGAGGTCAGACGAACATTTTGACCAGAGGAGTAAGGGATCGAGGAAAGTTTCTCTGGAGCAGCCTCTCCCTCGCCAATTACTGTCAAGGTGAAACTTGCTCACTGTAATCGGTGTCGGTGCATTCTGTCACAAAGTGGCGGCAAGAAGAAGGGGCTAGAAACCGGGATCTAGGAAGTCCCATCTTATCTATGTTTCTTTCACTAGAATAAATAACAAACTAAACTTCAGCAGGAATTGCTATTTAGGCGTTTCTGTAATCTCAGTCTAAACAATCTAATTTTCGTTAGCAGAATTCCACTTCCTTTAAATATTTAAACTAACCTGAGATGAAAACACGCTATCAGATGAAGATTATCTTATGCCAAATGAAAAAAGTCAGTGTACCTCTTTTCTATTATTATTGTGTTTGATTAAAACGGGTTTTGGAACAAATGAAAATTTTCATTGTGGCACTTACGTATGCAGAGTATGAGAGACTTAGCAGCACCTATAGTCCAGCTGCAAAAAGAATGCATCTTGGTGGGGTCATTTGGTTTTTCTTCTGTTAACTTTTTTTGTGTTTTGGACAATGACTTGTCAATGCAACGGTATATATTAAGTGGCACACCATGTTTGGGAATAGAGACTGAAATAGGTTAAGATGGGGGATTTTCAATCATCAGCTAATTCTGGTCTGAGCGAATTTTCATTATGCAGGCAAGCAGATCCTCTCCCAGAACACAGGAATCCGAATACAGGTTGTGGTATCCTTAAAGTAAGCCTTTGAGTACCAAGATGGCAACACAACAAACCACACAGTGCTTCCTGAATGTCTTTCATCCAAAAATCTCTGGGTCCTTTTCTAAACACACATTAAACTGCTTGACATTCTCGTGAGATCTAAGGCAGGCATTATTACAACTCAGTGGTGGCTGGGAGACCCACGACACTAAAAATGCTGGAGATTTTCCCCTAAGATATGTGGACAGATGGCAGAGCAGCACCGTCCCAGTTGCCAGCTCCAGCCAGGAGATGGGGTACTTTGCTTGGAGTCCTGCGGCTGCTCACTTTCAGGCAGCTGGATGATCATTTTCCAAGAGACAAATCCTTGGTGAGGCTACAAAGCGCATTTGATGCCTCCGTGTCTCACCTTTTCCCTTTTTCCACAGAAGGAGACGAGCTGTGAAGAACATCTTCCACAGCTCATTCCAGGGCTTGAAATGCTACGGTGTCTGAGACCGGGACAGACTGGAGAGTGTTTCAGACGCTAAACAAACTGAGGGTTGCCAATCATCATCTGACCAACAGAGAAAAAAGTGTGCATCTGCAGGGTAAGAGCTTTGTTGCTCCAACTCACTATTTGCTATTTAAATCAGCAGAACCAGGGAGACAGAATATAGCATAAAGGTGTTTATGTCTGTGTTGCCCCCCCCCTTTGATGCCATGGGGTTAGATTATATTATCCTATTCTTTCTTCCCCTCAGGATAAGGATTGGTTCCTCAATTTGGTTCTCTACTTTTCTTTTTCCACCCACACATAGAAAAGGATAAAATCATTCCCTATAGCAGATTGGGACTTCAGTCAAAAACTAATGATAAACAAGGATGTCTTGATAGCTTTTTTCAGTTTGTCGCTCTATGAATTTGTGATGCAAACTATCTGGCTTCAGACCCCGTCCCAGTTATTTATACACCCTCTCGCTTTATTTCGGCAGCAGCAGAAGGCTGCAGATGAGGGAGATAGGGTCAACAAAGCAGGCCAACAAAGGAGATCAGAATAGGAATAAAACCAAGCGGTGGCTCCTTTATCCCAGCATTTTCTTTCTTTCTTTCTGTCCTCCTGTAGGAGGATGCCAGCCAGCATTCCAATGGGGAAACTGGCATTCTACATATGCGTGCCAAGTATGATGAAGTAGCAAAATACTCAATGAGATTTGGCCTACCAGTCCTTCCAAAGCTTCCTGGTGCAAGCAGGATTGACACCTCAGTGCACCACGACATGATATAATACAGCACATACACATGACTTCATGCCAACTGCTGTTTCATAATAAGACGCAAGTCACAGAACCTCTGGTTAAACAAGAACAAGCTACTTTTGGCAACAAAGAAATTTAAAGATGTTAAGTTTTGCTTTTCTTTTTCATATTGGAGTAGCTTTGACTGAAATAATAATATTACACAGTGCTTCAGAATACCAAGGTGGTTTGATTTGTCCACAGCTACCATGGTGGCTATTTTGGTAGCTATTTTGGTGACTTTTTTCCTGCTTATCCATGCTATACTGTCACTGCTGAATTAAAACCCCATAGCGTTGACATAAGGGTCACATTGGCTGATAAACTTGCAAACCAGTTGCAAATCAGGAATAACTCTGATGAACTCTTGTATAAAATCAGTAGAAATTAGCATCTGGCCCATAGGACCACTTCACGCCTTAGTTTCCTAAGAGGCAGCGGAAAAGGACAGCGCTGCTTGCTGCATGTGCAGTTCCAAAGCAGGGGTCACCACATTAGAGAGGAAGTGTCTGACACACTCTCTTCAAACTACTGACACTGAGAGTAGCAGGGATCTCTGCCTCTCATCGGTGACCAAGCTTTTCTCCTCAGAACTGGCACGGTGAGAGTACATTTAGCACTACAGCCAGAAATATTCTTTAAGATTGTTTTGCCCTTGCCTTTGCCATGTCTCATTACAGAGCTTGGTAAACAGCCCCATCAACAGGGGTCAGGAATGCCATTTCAGCGCTGCAAAGCAGTTGGACAGACACATGCCGTGCCAGCTAGCACTGGATGTGTCTGAATCTAGCAGAGATACAGCTTCTCCCTCTTACTCAAATCAGCACACCTCCTGCACCAGCTCTGCCGCCAGCACTGGCATCTTCTCTCTGCAGTTCTCAGATGAAGCCTTTATTTTGCAACTCTGCCCACCAACAGCAGCAACTCTGACATTAGATTCAACAGAGAACAGCGGCAAAGCTACCACTGGTTGCTCACCCAGTATGTTCAACAAGCACAGGACAAGAACTAACACATCACCACTAGTCATTGGCACTATGACTGCTCCATGGCAACAAAGCGTATGAATAGCAAATATTTGAAAATACCTTCCCGAGCTGTTGATTCCCCCCTTTCTATATTGCTTTAAAAACAAATCGTCTTTTTCCTTCTCCCTTCCTCTGCTTTTTTTTTTTCTTTAGACATAGGTGACACTTGGCAAGTGCAGCTGTGAAAGGAACACATCCATGCCTATTCCTGTCCGTTTGCTTATGATTCCACAGAAAAGGGGCAATGCACTCAACAGGCCAAGATCTTGACCTGACACTGCAAAAACAGTGCTGTGAGGATGCGCAGACAGTCAAGACCTCTGTACGTGAGACCCTACCAAGAACACCGATGATTAGCACTACACACAGTGAGTGCAGGTAAATGTCCAGTGGGGGACAGAGATCAACTTTAGGCCTGCCTTCATTTAACACTGTCAGTGGTGTGCTGGAGCAATTCTGAGATCAAAGGGGCTCGCGGAGCTCCTCTCAGCACGATAACCCTTGGATCTTACCCTCTTCTCCTGATAACCCCCCAAGCCACGTGGCTGCTCCACCTCCCGCCTGGAATCTACCTCTAAGATGGCCCATTTTTCCCTACATCAATAAGGAAAAAAAAAGACACAAAAAAGATGAGCACTCACAGCTTCTGCTGACCCAATGCGAAACTTAGCAAGCCTCCAAGTCAGCTCTCACGAGTTCGTGGGCATAGTGTGAAGGCCAAAGCACTGAGAATAGTTGAAGATAAGTGCAAGGTGGCTAATGGGAGTGCTACAGTAGCAACAAGCTTCACTGAAGTATGAACTCACACTGCCTGGAAAGCGTACCTCTGGACCCGACAAACGTGTAACACAAGTCTCAGTCCCATGACACAGTCTAGAGGCACCTCGAGGCTGCTGTCTCTCTGGAGGTTGCCTACTGATTACAGCTTTTATCCAAGCACTAAACAGTGCAGTTTGGATTGATCATGGCTCGGCATACTTCTTGGTCAGAAGAGCAGCAACACAAAGAGGACTCAAAAAGAAGTTCTCCTACACAAAAATATAGTATAGTTCATCTTGCTGGTCTGCTTACCAGCATCTAAAAGAGTCAGATTCTAATCCTCTGTTTCATATGCACACACACACAAAGCTGTTGAACAAGGTGTTACATACAGCTTATTCATCAGATAATTTTTCTTCCTCTCACAAATTATCTATGAACCAAAGAAGACTTCAAACACGTGTAAGTGAAAAGTATGCGATACATCTGTTCTGTCTACATACATAACCCCACGTGGACATTCTACAGGCAGCAGTGGGATCCAGATGACCAACCTGTGCATCGGTGCTATCCCGCCAACCACTCGCTGTCTTGCCTTGTCATCCAGTTATGTCACAAGCCATTGCGCTCCACCTTCCATGGAAGGCCAAAGGACTTTGACTGCACCACATAGTTCAACCCTCATAATCAAATTTGCCACCTCAGGAGGACGTCATTGAAATCACCAAACCTTAATTGCTACACTGTTTCCATTTTCTTCCAAGGCTTAGGATTCTTCCTTCTTCCCAAACCCTCATCACCTCTAGGCAGAACGGTTCTCTATGGGACCTGAACACGTACAAAGATAAATGCTGTTTGAAAAACAGCAGGTATTAGCAGACACCCTCCACATCAGAGCATTTAGAAACATTTCTTGTAGCCGAGACAGTATTTGAGTAATCTGCTCCATACTCCCAGCATTGTTTGAACCTCAGCTGGATACACCTTTTGCATTTCAGCGTGAAGGCTATGATTAATAGAAAAAAAGAGAAGAAATCAAGCAATAAAAGGAAAATAAATTAAAGGCCTCATGGTTATAGGCCCGATCCCAAGAGGTTTTGAAACTATGGTCAGGCTCCAGAAGTTGTGCAGTAATCACTCAGAATATACTATCTTTTTAGTTCTGTCCATCTTTAAGGAATAAAACCACCTGACACATTAGGATTTAGAGCCAATGTAAAGAAAAAGTTTTATCTTGAAGCTATGATAAAGATAAGAGAGGCATGTAACTGTTGAAGGAAAAACAGGATGAATGGATTATGCATACTGTGCAATTAATCATCACTGAAGGTCTGTTGCAAGTTGCATATAGCCAATAGACCAACGTATAAGATCTGAGTCTTTATTCTTTCGTATACCAGGACATGGTGATTGCAATAGAAGTCAGCTGATAAAGTACTATATTTTCTTCCTTATGTGCCTTTTCAAATCCTCTTCGGATGGGAGCTGGAAAAACAACCCTATGATGTTCAGCTAATTGCTTCAGGTACCAAAGACCATGTTGGATTTCCAAAACCTGACATTTTCTTATAGTAGGCAGGGTGCATTGCAGCAATTCTTACATGCTTTTTTCAAAATCCCCCTGGGTGCCTGCCTACGCCTTTAAAGCTTTTAAAAACATGACCTTCAGATGCGTGCCAAAATTGCACTGAAAACAATGCTTAAGTGCTTTGTTGATTCATAGTCATAATAAGACATGATGAACAGAAAGACCTGGAGGAACCAACTGGCAACTAGACAGGTAAGCGAGCTAGTAAAGGAAATGTCGAAGTATTGTTGCATGTCGATTTGGATATGTGTATTTGTGGATCTGGGCCAGCTTTTCCAATGTCTTCCCTTTTGAAGAAAGCAGGGTTAACATCCGTAAATAAATTAGCCTCTCGACCACAGTTTAACTAAGCATCTGAGATGAAACGATGGATTTTTCTCAAGTCACGTATTCAAAGAGTACTTACTGCATGTGCATATCTCTCTCTCCCTGCTATTTCTCTTCCTTTCTGACTGTAATCACCTTAGGCAAAGGGTTGAGTCCAGAAAGAATGCATCTATAAGAACATGAGCTAAAACTTTTAATTATCAGCTGAACTGATGAAAAATAATACTTTTATAAAAAATGAACGTTTCTCTTTCCCAGTATTTTACTTTAGTCACGTGAGGTAAAACCATGGGAGACAGCCTACCTTCAAGGCTTGGAAAGGATACTTTCCTTCTTCCCAGAGCTCGCTAACGCGAATCCTTTGAAATCCTAATGGCCTGGACATCAATAACAATCCTCACAGCCATCAGTCTGCTGCATGATTAAGGCTGCAGATGTTTAGACGCATCTTTTCCACTGGCACTGGAAAATGGCACCTGGAAAATGCTAGCCCACAAGGAGAGCTCAGTTCCCCTTGTACCTTAGCCTAGAAGACTATGAAATTGCTGGGTGTGCACACTCATGCATCATGGAGGTGGCACACTGGCCTGCCTTGCTATTTTCTGCAAGCCATTGCATAACGAGTCTCATGTTGTTCAAACTTTGCCAGCTATACAAACATTTTGAATGCAAATCTTAAAATATTTAGGCACATTTTCAAAATATTGCCCTACAACTCCCTCCTGCATCACCCACCTTTCTGCAATGTGCTCAGGATTTTATCTGTACCACAATGAACTCAGCTTTTAAATACGCTGGAATAGGAGAGATGAAAATGCATCGGTAGTTTCAATCTTGAGCAATTTAAATTCCCTTAAAGTGGCAAAACCACTAGATTTTCAGGAAAGGACTACCCTGTCTTGAGAAAAAAGGTCTTTGCCAGAGTCACTCCTATGCATACTAGACCCAAAAGGCCATCACAAAAAGCATCCTCAGAAAACCGCTGGATTACAAACTCCAGTGTTGGTGTGATCCGTTAGTATCTTACGGTTCAATGTTTGGTACAGGTAAAGGTAGCGTCTGTTTGCTAATAAGAATTTGATACAACCCATAACTGCACACATTTCAACTATTGGTGTTATGATGGGCAGCAACAAAGAGCTTGAATGGCTGAAATTGACACAACTATCAAAACCAGATTTTTTTTTTAAATGCTTTCAAATCACAATCATACTATTGATCTGGGAGACCAATAGATCTAATTTAAATGTATGTTTAGCAACAGAGCAAAAAGACGACAGGGCACCGGGCAGGCAACTTTTCTATTTAAATCCAAACAAGGCAGCAGAGCTGTGATACTAATAACACAAAATGGCATACAGACTATTCACATTCCTTATCTCCTCTCTACAGCAGATTCATAGCTTGTAATCTGACTGTGAATTTTATGCACGAGACACATGCGTATAACTACATACTCAAACTCTATCCTCCACTTGCACATTAAAATGACAGACAGTCTATGACCAAAACCTCTTTGAAATCTGGAGGGACAAAAAGGATGGAGGCCCCATTTGCCTCAACTACGTGAAAGGCATCAAATGCAAGAGGACTACACAGTGCACCGAAAGCTCTGCACGTGCTTGGGTTAGAAAAACTATTCCGGGAAGAATGGTACAAACAGAGCAGACAGTGAGAAAAGCAGGAAAAAGAAACAGATGTTGAAGGGGAGAACTTTATGCAGCTGAAGGGGTGCTACATACGTGAGGACGTGGGCCAAGCATTTGCTGGGCATTGAATACGCGAGGACACAGATCAGGGGTGCGATGTGATGGAGAGAGGGTGCGGATAAAGTGTCACGAAATGAGGCAAGTTGGCCATGGCAGTTGTTACTCTCGTGATCTGCAAACCACTTGAGGGTGTTTCAGTAACAGGAAGCAAAGAAAGTACAGGTCCTTATGCACAATGATAAAATCTGTTCAAAACAGGATAAGTTGATATGCAGAATTACTGGGGCCATAGTTACTGCAGCTGTTCAAAAAGGACTGTTTTGATAAACAGCTAACGGTACAAATGCTACACCATTCTGTAAGACCTGAAGAATCAAATATTCAGAAGGTGTATGCTTAACATGGTAGTTTCAATGACTGCATAATCCGTAGCCCTCTAAAGAACAAACCCATAGAACAAACCACATCAACAATACAGTTTTTAAGAAAATCACTCATTCTGTCTTCGATACGCAGATATAAAGAGGATATTACTGCATACTACAGATGAAGAACTGCAACAACCACCTCAGCAAGGTACAACTTCAAACCAATTTTTATTTTTTTTTTTTAAATCGATCAAGATTTTCTGCTTAGTACTCGCAAACAGCAGCTGGGGTGACACCTCCTCTTTCTGCATAGATGTCCACAAAAATGTGTCACTATGTAATATCAAGGGTATTGTAACATCGAAAATGTGAAACCACTTAAAAGATCCCATTGGAGAAGAGGAACTGTGGCACTGCCACCGAGATGCCCCAATCCCACAGTTTTAATTGGACTTCTGTGCAATTGCTGACTTTCAGAATTTTACACCGTCTAATTTTGCTAACTTCTTGACAGACTATCAGTTTGGAAGCTTGACAGTTTCCCATCTTTTCCATGTGATATTCACTCAAGGACATGACATGAGAAGATTTATCACCAATGATATCAACCAAATAGATTTTGCAATCTGCTCCAAAACCTGCCGAGTCCTATACTACCGGTGTGATTCCTGTTGAAGCTGTAAATTTACTCCCCTGTGATTCCAGTGGGACATCTTTTCCCAAGGCTGCTGTGCTCCTGGTTAAGGTCTGACAGTTTCAAAAGATGACAAAAAATTCTTTCCCTGTAGTCTTTCACACACCACTGGGACATTTCCAGTTACACTTCAAACAGAAAAGTTTGACTCATGTTTGTTAAAAAAATGAATCAGCAACTGTTGGCATAGACAGTAACGAACACTCATGAAAACAGACAAAGCCATTAAACTGATAGGTATGGGAAATAAAACCTGAGGATTTCATTAAAGCTACAAAAATGGCAAATTGCGTATGAGGCATCTGGCTGAGACGCTGCTCAGTGTCAAATGGCAGGGCTGTTAAGAAAACAGAAACATTTAAAGAAACACCCTAAAGAACAGAGCAGATCTTTCGGTATTCAGAGAATGGGAGCAGATCCCACCTCCTGTGCCTCCTGCAAGACTGAGATACTTTGATGTCTGAAAAAGACTGGCTCTAAGAGAAATAAAAGAAAAAATAAAATAGCCTTGATCTCAGTTGGGTCTAGTGAGAAGCAGCCTCATGTGTCTTCTACATATCTGCACATCACACATCAATAAAAACCCTTTCCAGAGAGGAGAAAGCAAAAAAACTCCCTTTTCAGCCAAAGCCGCTGCTTCCTTTTGAGAAGATATCCGGAATCACCATTTGCAATCCTGGAAAGTTCTCTCTCATTATGGAGCAACCTAAGAATAAATCTTATTTCAGTAGGTGTAGTGTTTCACATCACAAAAACAGACACAACAAAGCTTTTTATGTACTTTGCAAAAGAACATATCCAGAAAGTTCCTCAAGAAATACAGTAATATTATTCTGATGTTAACAATGTAGGTAGGTAACAATGATGCTAAGACCGGCAAGGAAACACAACAATTGTCATCTAACATAGGAACCAATCAAGTGACATGGGAAAAGCAAAAACGTGACAACCATGGAGTGGCACAGACAGAAACGTGATGGACAAAAGACAGAGACTAGAATTTACTAAAGTAATTAGAAAACGTTTTCAAGAAGCACAGCTTCTGTGGAGTATACACAAGAAAAAATGATTAATCGCTTCCCGAAACACTGGAATAGCATGATGGTTTAACCATGGGAAAATCTGATTTCTTGCACGTGGATAACTTTCTAGTAGTTTTAAATTAAAAGAAAGCCATAGAGAAGTCATTCTCTTCCCCGATGTTTTGAGCTGGATTCTCAAATATTGTGATTTATAACTGATGTAATCATGGTTTTCCAGCATCTGCTTAAGGTAGCTGAATGTTTTAGAGTACTGGAAATATGATATTTACATGATGTATGTAGAACAGAATACTGCCACATCCAGCAGTGAGAAAAAAAAAGCATATTCTCAACAAAAAGTTTCGAAAATTTACCAGTTCCTACGCATCCGAGAGCTATGCACTACCATGACTCCCACCTCCTACATATTTGTTCTAAAATCTGTCACGTGTCCGTTTCAAGGCAGAATTTCACAAATACAGAACGCAGCATCATTTATGCTATACTTCAGTTTATTACATAGTTATGCAAAAAACACCTTCATCAAAAGGTATTTGCAGGCACACATCAGCATTGAAGTGGAAATGCAAATGTAAAAGAAAGTTACCTTAGAATTAAAGGAGAAAGTCTATCAACACTGATCTATTAAACATATATTCCAACCCGCTCTGGCAAAACTGCAGACACCCTGGCAAATCACGGCCCGTAAAGCGCCAAAATTTCACCGTGCCTCTGCTGCTGGCACGCCTGGAAGCCAAGGCCCGTTCACCTTTCCTCTGCCCTTCCGATGAGGGAAGGAACTTCCATGGCAAACAGCCTCCACCAAAATGCCCTCCCCGTCTTTCCCCATCCACGTGCACAGCACCATCAGATGCAACGCCATCAAGACAAATATCGCACTTTCTCATGGAGACCATGTGTCTTCCACTCAGACACATAGGTCTGAAGCCACACAGGAATTTATAGATTGGGCCTAGTGCTTCAATTCTTTATCCCTTTGGTGTTCAAGGTAGCATTACTTAAACAAATAATAGGTCTCACATTATCAAAACATGTTCAATTTCCTTGCTTTGATCAGATGTGAGAGATCTGATTAATCGACTGTGGTTTTTCCACTAAAAATGTCAAATGTTGTGAATATTCAGACTTCTGTATCAGTTTGGGGCCAAAAAAGGTGAGCGTTATATACTATATCACGTGATATATGTAGGATTATATGACGTGAGAAATAATTGGACCATTCCATTGCAAAAAAAAGAAAAAGCGTCTTTCCTAACCTCGCTAATTTTACTAAGTGCTTTAAATATATCATTACCTTCAAAGAGCGTTAAGAACAGATGAATTACCTTTCCTTCTCCACCTTAAATGGTAGCCTGTGCTTCTCCAAACGCTTTCTCCCGCTGTTCTTCAGGAAATATTTTCAGTGTGGTTACAACATTTGTGATCTGCCTGTGCGCAGGAGGCCATAAATCATTAAACATTACCATATGTTTACTTGAGCTTTTGAACATCTTGGAGAGCGTGGTGTAGGCATCCCAGGAACCTTGGAGTACACCAGTGCGGGAGAGGGAGCTAGCCAGATACTGTGTCATTGCAAGGTATATTTTGATCTGGGGATGCAATGAGAAGCAGCATTGCAGGAAGTTTTCCTCTGTGGCGGCTCCAGCACGTAGGTGCAGGTGCATTGCCCAGACAGAGTGCTGAACAATGCACTTCTGACATAACAATGACTCCAGCTTGGCTCAACACATGCAGCTTTCACGTCCAAACCTTGTTACTAGATCAGCCTGGAATGTCATTCCAAATCCATAGTCTCCAGATATTAATCAAGAAAGAGGGCTGGCAGGAGGGGTGGGGGCAGCCTATTTAAAACCCGCAGCAGAGGAAAAACATACTCTCCAGAAATGTCCTATCAGCGAAAGGAATTAAGTCACTTTCCTAGCTCATGGTCATTTTCAGAGACAAAATAAAAATAATCTGCAGGACCCACAGAGTACCTGCAGTTAAGCTGTCGTCACATGCAGATGTATGACATCTTTACTATTGCAGTACATTACATTATTTCCTTAAATTGGTTTCATACTTCAGCCCCTGGAAAAGCCAGAAGAATTTACTGGGGCCGCGAGACTTGGATTGCACTGAACAAGCCCCATCGCGCTCACTCGGAAAAGAACTCCCTGCCACTCAACCATTAAGCCTGGGATAAAAGGGAAAACTAAAAGCTCCAAGAGTCATGCTGAGCGGCCACTGCAACCTGAGCTGCAAGCTCTGAAACCAGGGAGGGTTGCTCCCGTGCTGCCAAAATGACACCACGGAACCCCCCCACACCACAGAGACACCGGCATCAGAGAGCATGCGAAGGGGCTTTAACTGCAAGAGATTCTCATTTCCACTAAAAACACAAAGAATTGTTATAAGGCTTCCGAAAGGAACGTCCAATTTTGTGATGTCTTCGTAAGCACCTGAGAGCAAGACAGGAAAAGGAGACAGGGGGAAATTAAGGAAATGCAGAGACCAAGAAAAACAGCAAGAAACTTATAACAAAACTGAAGATGAAGAAAACAAAGCCGTATGCCTATTTCACAGAGAAAGAGAATGGAGTGTACTGGATGACAGGAAAAAGCAGATATTTCCATATGAAGAAAGATTAACTGGCGTCACACAGGAGAACAGAGAAATATGTTGCAATCGCAATAATCCAAAAGTAAGGGAAAACACTGCAATACCGAAAACCAGCTTTTAACTGGAAATAGTTCTTTGTACATCACTGAGGTACTCTCAAACTTCTGCAGTGGCACAGGAGATGAGCAGATTCAGGTCGTGGCACTGAGGAATTTTTCAACCCAACATTTATTTCAAGACCCCGACTGCTTAAACCTCATCAAAGATGGGAGAAATCCAGTTGCATATTCATCCTTTGTGGAATGTTTAATTATCGACATGGCTCAGACAGGAGTTTGAAAAGCAGAACAGGTAATCCGTGAGTTATCCTGAGCTCATAAAAGGTTCTCTGTCTCTCTTCACTCCTTAACCCCTCTCTTCCCCCACTCCCCTACCCCGCCCATTTAAAAAATACTAGGGGTCTTTTCCACGTGCTAGTTCTGGAAGTTTTAGGGAAAGTTTTTCCAAGGTGTAAAAACAGATCCCTCAGCAGATCCCTCCCCCAGTATTAATTCCAGTTCCTGGAATTTAATCACCCAGAAGCAAGCATTGGTCTCTTAAGGCCAGTCACAGTTATGGGCTATCTGTCACGGGAGCAGGGCTTCACCCCACCAAGCGTTAGGGAGAGATCCCCTTTATGGCAAGATGTAGCCATTCTCCATCTAAACTTTAATGTCCTCTGCCACAAATGCACAGCTTTACCTATGGCAGCTGGCAACCAAAGCCATACAGCCAGCTATCAATGCAGCGCAGGAGAATTTTGACATCATTTTCACTAGGAGACAAGCTGGCAAATGAAGAAAGTACTAGTTATTCCGTGCAAGCACCCATTAAAAAAAACTGGACATAACAACTTCAGCCACAGTTATTTCCTTGTCTAACTAGAAGGAAAATGTGGTTTCTGAGACACCCAACCAATCACACAGTGGTTCAGAATCGTCACACAGCTCTGGCTGACATTTGTATATTCGGACAAGAAAGCAAAAGCACGAAGTTTCCAGAAAAGGCCTCACAAAACTATGGGACACTGCTTCCTTCTAATCATCTCTTCAATGTCCACTTCTAAGGCACAATACCCACACTGGGCACCACAAGGTAAAATAAGCTAAGCTTGCAGAGCCAGAGCAGACATGTTTGAGTTACACCGTGCTAGCTGGGCCTGCTGCCCTAGGTGGGTGACGTGCTGCACTTGATTGTGCACTGCCTCTACTCTTCTGCCTCCACACTTCATTCTTCCTAACGAAAATTTTAAATAAAGAATGCAACTAATCACAGTACGCTGCATTTAAACTTATATGCTCCTTAAGATTTATATGCAAACACATTCCATAATGAAAGCCCCAAACTGGGTTCCTTATGCTTGGAAAAGCATGTAAATAAATGCTTTAAGTATTTCTCTAAATACGGAAGCAGTTAAGTGAATGCCTAATTAGGTGTGTTGTTTGTGACCCCACCCATTAACTGTTACTGTTTCTAATATTATTAATTACACTGCAGACATGCCAGGAAGTCCATTCTGATGGGGACCTTAAAAGAGCCTTTCTAAATGCATCTTTAGAGTGTTAGGCACGCTCCCCACATGAGATGTGGCTAGATTTGCAGCACGTTGACTGGCAGGCAGATCTTACACAAACAGCGGGATGTTTTAGAAGAGCTTGATAAAAGACAGCCCAACCACACCAGCACGTAACTATTGTCAGCACTGCAATTATTAACTTGATATTGCTTCTGGTCCACATTGAGAGAAAATTGAGGCTGGTGGGAAGATATACAACTATCCAGTGAAGCAAGATATATACGATTTGATTTCGTGGCCTGCAGTGCTCATTTCAGATGAGTGAATGCACAGGGAAATACTGCGAAAGCATTCCCTTTATTTTCAGGGAATCAGCAAGAGGAGAAAGAGCTATTGCGTTCAGGTCTGATCGTTTTATACGTCTGCCTGTGTATCATAACTCTGATTTCACATGTAAACAACTATGAATCATTTCCAATTCTCAAACCACATAGAAGCTTTAACCTAAATGACGTTCCAGACAAGTGCTTGGCCTGTTTCTGCTTCCCGAGAGGTTTTTCATACTATATTCAGTTCTTTCCAGTGATACTACAACTGCAATGACAAGGAGGAGAAGATAGTCTTTCCCCTACGTTACAAGTTTTTCTCTCCTAGGGATTTAGCGACTTGTAGTTTCCATCTCCTTATTTCAAACATGTACAGTTTATTTGTTCAAAGCTGTAAAAAGCCAATCTTTCCCCTTAAGACACTTTTTCCTAGAGATTGAAGATTGAATTAAAAAAAAAAGATAAATTAAAAGTTAAAAGTAATATTTGCTGTATTAAATACAAGCCAGATGTGGAAGCATACATCTCCAAATTAAACATTTACTGAATTGGCAGCAATGGCATGTTCTTCTCACACATGCAAACGTCAAGTATGAATGTACTCTCCTTCCTACCTAATGCGTGTATCTACCACTTGCTCTCTGTCGCCTTGCATTCCTAAGCGGCGGTTAAGAATTACACCCTGGCCTTCAGCACTGCCACTCCTCCTGTCGGCATGATGGCATCGCTTCATCTCCAAAAGATTTGAAGACTATGGCAAAAAAATCCTAGGAGTGCAACATGAGGAAGCAACGTGTCTAATTAGGAACCTAAGATGTGATTGACTATGCCAAAAATACTACTGAAAGCAACAATAGTGGAGGTACTGAAAATCTTCAAAACTCGGGACATGCCATTTTTGAGTTAGGACACGAGTCTCACATGATGAATACTATTATACAAGGAAAGGACTATGCAGTCACAGATAAACAGCAAGAAAACCATTTCCTACTCCCCACCATATGGATAGACAATGGCTCCTGTCTGAAACGCCTGGAGTGACACTACCCTTTGCCAACAGCTTTGTTCTTGTCCAAGCTCCCCAGTTTCACACCCTTTGCTGACCAGTTCCCCAAAGTCTCAACAGGAACGGGCTCAGAACTTTTGGGGTGTTAGTCAACACAGAACACAGCTGTAACCAAAGACCCAGATGGTTTTGTAAACATTAACAATGGTGAAAAACAACTGACACTAACCCTCATCGCCCCCAAATCTATTTTTTGTGACTTGTAAAACAAGTATTGCCCTCATCCACCTGTCTGAAACCAGTATCTCTTTTCTAATAGATCTAAATGAAATTAACGCTATTGGTCACGGCAAAGTCTTTACAAAATAGGAATAGCGAAGAGAGGGTTTTTTTCCCCTCAATGCCGAATTCTTCACACTGCACACTCTAATATTACCAGTGGTATGGTAATCCATGCAAATTAGAAGGGGGAGCCTGTGTAGTCCTCTCTAAGATTAGAGACTGCACATTTTGGAAACTCCAGATGATTTTATCTTTTTCCTGAAATGAAGTTTCTTTTGTGGTCTGTATCCATAGCATCCGATCATCAGAGATGCTAATGAGCTACTGATTTGCGGGCATTCACTGCTACAGAGAGGCTGACTTCTCTCATATCAGTCAAGGGTAGCTGGGGAGGGACACACCGAACACACGATGAATGGGATTCTGCAGATGTAGACCAAGAGCAAGTTACCAAAGGGTCCCTTTTCAGAGTCAACTGAAGGAAACACACACACCAGGGCAATTGGAAAGTTCTCTAAGCGAGGCTCTTTCAACACAAGGACAACCTCCTAGTTGCAAAAAAAACCCCTCCTGATTGACAAAACAGAAAACACCAAAACAAATACAATCTGTTTTTCTGTAAGCCCCAATTCATCATCTTGCTCTCGGAAAGCTGGAAGGACATCTGCAGCCACACGAGGCATCAAATACAGGCTCATGCTGCCAGTTGTAGGTGACCCGCTCCTACCTCAGGCTGCTGTAAATCAATTAATTTACAGGCAGCCATAGAGTATGCTCTGGTTGTGGAGAAATGACTTCCAGAGGCTTCAAACTGGATTCTATGATTACCGCAATCCCTGCACGTGGGTCTCCACTGCCTTGCTGCTCCTGAGGCACAGTGGATTGAGTTCAGCTCCTGCTGTCTGCTCCTCGAGGAAGAATTTCTCTGCCTACCCTCTGCCTGCACAATGGCATCACCCGTGCTGCAAAGCATGAAAATGTGACTTCATCCCTCTCAGCTCTCACCTGGGTAAAGAGGGTAGGAGCAGTGCTCTCTTGTAAATTGCTCTCAGATCTGGAGGGTACGGCATACAGCACGGAAGGGAGAAGTTGCCTTGTGCTCCATGGTTGGGAACAGATTGCCAGCCATGATTTGGCCTACAGGTCTTTACAGATTAAGAGCTGGTATCTTAGAACATACCTGACAATAAAATGGAAGGGAATTCCAACCCCAGTTAATGAATGACTGCCAAACACTGCACCTGCTTGCAGCCAAAACAGACCACAGCTGAAATGCAAGAGAAGAAGGGCATAAGCTGATGTGATGGTTCTTGCCAATAAGAAACAACATGCTGTGACTGAAAGCACCCGCGTGTCATGATGCACTTCCATTGCAGATGAGGTGCATTGCCACAAAGCCCTGACTGCTGAACCTCCCACGCTCAGACTAACATGTTCAAGGCCAAAACAAAATGATCTTCACTGCTGAGGAGATAAGTGATTTCAGATCATTAGTATAGGGGGAAATCTAGAACCCATGCTCTACAGTAAGTGGCTCCTAAACTAGCTCTGGTTTAGAAATGAACACATACGTAAGAAGAAACGAACTGCTGCAACCACAAGCCAAGCGTGATGGTAAAGCGCGACAGTACACAGTATCAAAAATGTCTACCATATCTAGCATGCTGCCACAGAAAACTAAGTAAAAAAAGGGGAGGAATTCACATAAAATTGAAATAAAATGCTTCTATTGAGAGACACTCGTATCATTCTCATTCACTAGGAGAGGTGGTCAAAGTATGGCCGATTCGACAGAAAGGAAGTTAAACTTTGTCTTTTGATGTGCTTCTTCACTCAGAGAACTTTTCAGTACAGTTTCATAGAGCAAACATTCTCCAGTTTCTTTAAACAAGTTGTATAATACTTGTTTCTCATCAGATTACATAAAGTAGCCTTGAGCAAACATATTTCATTACAGTCCAGATTCCAGACCTCTTAAGAACTTACTGCTTAACACATTCCTCCCATTTAATAAACTGGAACCAAACGAGGATTATATCATAGAAATAATACTCCCTTGATAGGGCAACGCAATAAAAGGTCAAAAATACTCAGAGGAACCACACAGATCAAATACAAGAGCGGTGCGTACAAAAGCCTCTTGTACCCACCAGATTTAAAGTACGAACATCATATAAGCCCTTAAGACCAAGTTTAATATCTTCTGACAGTTTCAAACACCTAAAAAAACCCCACTTTGCAGCAAAGTATGGATTCCTGTATTTGAAAGACAATTTGATAGCTCCGCACAAGATACTAACTTCTCTAACAAAACCTTACGGTCTCCCAAGGGACTAAGTGTAAATACAACCAAGAGTAAGAGCTTTGTAAAGATCTCAGTGAGGCAATTTCCCTAACTAACTCATTATTTAAGAAGGCAGCATTTTGGAAAAACTTAGGCTAATATGATGACTTGTAGGAAGAATCGCATTTGACAGAAATACCCAGTCTTTCAGCCTGAGAAGCAGAGATGCCATCCACAACTGGAAATCTTTATACCTACCTAAATGCTTACGTGTCCAGGGAACAAAAATGTGATGAAAAGACTTAAATTTGGAGCTTAACACGAGACTCGAAGCTGAAGGCACAAAATCGTACAAACAGTCAAATTACTCCCCTTTGCAAACAGCATCCTTGATGCATTTTGAAGTAGCTGGGTAGAAAACAAAGAGGCAGGCAAACAACACTGCAGAGACAAGGGAAGACCATTATATGTAAAATTACCTATAAGAAAATTCTTCTTAGATTAATGCAGAATGGCTCAAGACTGTTTGATGACAGCCTCCATTATTACAACTCATCTAATCCTAAAGCCATATTTAAGCTGGCGTGCAACTACAAATATAGAATCCAGCCAGCAAAGTTAAATTTAATATTCCAACCGAGAAAGAGGATGTTTTTATCTGCTCAATAAAAAGGTTTCCAGGAGACACAGTAAGCTCTGTGCCAACGAGAGCTTTTAAATCGGTACAGTACTAGCCGAATGTTTCTTCCTGGGCTTCTTCACGCCTGTTCTCCATCAGCCCAATAACAGTCTCAATTCTAACCCTTAGAGACATGATAGTAATGAAATGCTCTACTCCGAAGAGACTTAACTGATACAGAATGGGGCACGGGACATACGAATGCAGTTACAGACTTTCTGTGACGCAACCGGGCTTTCACCAAAAAAACAATTTATACGTATGACTCATCAAGAACCACATAATTTAACCATTAAATGAGGGCTTTTCTTTAGCCAGCGTACAATGTAGCAAGAGTTCAGTGTATATATAGGTATAGTTATACCTATCTGTATATGAACCTCATTAACTATAGTACACACATTCATACATATATGTAAATAAGACAAACTATATTTCCTGGCACTGCTGCACTTTATCTGAACTTCCCTTTAAGTTCAGTTGGAAAGCTCAAATGCAGTTTTGAACGTGTTACCTTCTAGTTATAAAATTTAACATATAATAATGCTCTATGTTTCCCCTTCGGCTTTTTTTTTTTTTTTTTTTAAGAATTAAAATGAAATATCACCTAAAGCTATATTCTACTGCTAGAACGAACAAAGATATAAGTTGTCCCTGAATGTTACATGAGGAAAGGAAAAAAGAGGTCAAAGCATAAATTAGATGAGACTTTTTTTAACTCAGAACAATCAGGACTAAGCACACCTACTGGATACAACAGTGACATTTCTAATTCTATTATGACGGTGCTTTTAAAGGCTTAGTTGTCGGTCGTTCATAAAATACCAATATGTAGAAAGGACAAAATACACAAAACAGACCCAATGTTATAGTTCCCCTGTTCTTAATTTACTCATAAAAAGCAACTTTCTGTTCATCTTTGTGATTTCAGTGTCTCTGCCTCATTATTGACATCTGCTGTCCCATGATCAAGCAACACAAAACCTTCACGGGCCCACTTGTTCCCTCCAATGCTCATTCCTGCTTTCTTGCTCCATAACACATATCAGAATTCGACTGAACAATGTTTGCAGCGATCTGCATTACAGAAAACCGCCCTCAGGAAATCAAGATAATGCATCAACTCCTTAGCACTGGACACGTACCAGAAGATGTGTGCGTGACATCGCAGCTTGTCATTGACAGTTGTTACCTTCTAACGCATGGGAAGAAGAAGTTCCAATAATGATTCACAACATCAGCCCACAGAAATTTTTACAGTCTCCTCCCCCACACCAATAGCGCCTGCCTGCCACATCACATACCGCTATAATACTAAGCGCAGTCCCAGGCCTCGATCAGACTGCAGGCTTTGCTGAACCAAGCCTCTAGAACTTGGCCTTCACCCACGGAAGCACAAACACACCTCTCATACGTGTATCTCTGGGCACTAGGACACACAATGCATTTTAACAAAAATACGTGGTTCAATGACAAAGCTCACTGATGATGTTTCTCATTCATCACAGGTAACACATCGTATTATTTGCCAGAAGACCTCTGCAAATAGCTTAGTTTCAAGACAAAGCATCTTCCCACGCACTTTGCTGCGGAAAGAGGTCAAAGTGAGAAGCGTTCTGGCAACTGCCGACTGCAGCTACGTGATCTGTAGCATCTCCAGAAACAGGCTCTTACCAATCAAAGCACGTCGCTATTTACAGACTTCTCAGAGTGACAGACAGGTGACAGTTGTAATGTCATGGTCAAGTTTTATTCTGTGGACTAAATAAATCTGATAGGGACCCTTCTTACAGCCGTTTGCCACAACTAACTCAGATCCCTAGCGCTTGCCTTTCAGTGACAAACATTCTCATAAGCTATCTTCGTACTCAAAAAACATTCACTATTTTTTGTATCTCCTTAATGCAAAAAAATGAAAAAAAGTCATGCTATATACCTCAGATCAGTGTTTCGAGGAAAAAGTCCTTCCCGGTCAAGTAAATTTCAAAATCATCTGTGATCTGTCTACATAGTTAATGAATGTAGACAACTCCTGCTGATGAGAATTTCGGTCACGAATGAAGATTGTGGACTGGAAAACACAAAGGGGGTCAGAAATTAAGAATAGAAACATGCATACATGCACAAGTTTCCATATAAAAACATATCAACATATTCAGAGAGCACATGAACATTTTCAACTTCACCTGGACCAGCATTAACTTCACTTAGGAGTCAAGATACTTGAGGTATGGCATAATACAGCATATTTGTAACGTAAGCTTGGCAGCACTGTAAACAAATAAATGCAGTGTCAAGCAACATGCTCTCGTCTATTCCCCATGTCTACCACTGCCACTTTGGAAGTGGTTTCCCACAGATCCCGTGCTGCATCTGTCAGCCCCAGGCATGCACTCGTATATCAAACTAATGTGTTGGACACCTATTTTTAAGCAAGGGTGGCTTTCTTTGGCCGTTCTAAAATGCTATGCTGTCCACGCACTGATTACCAGAAGGGTAAGTACGAAGGGCAAGAATGTTATATTATTTGAGAAGCACCTCTACAGACAGAGCAAAACTTATTCAACTTAATATTCGCAGCAGCTTTTGAGAAAGGCGATGGACTGAAAACCGCTTATCATAGATCTCTCTGTGCTATGACCGGACAACAGAGCAGAGTTTGCCAGCCCTCTGCCTTACTGTTTCATTCCTAACAGCTAATGAGTTCCACAGCAAAAAACCTCGCAAAATAAATACGAGCAAACAGCAAGACAAAATCCATGCCTGGAAATTAAGCTGGCTAAAGCAGGGTGGCTACAAGTAAAAGAACAAATCACTCATTTAGATGCGTATTGGAGCTGAATTGAAGGTGGCATCGAGGTAGCAGGAGGACAGTGACACATTTGGCAGCCATTTTGGCTGCAAGAAGATTACTTTCTTCTCAAGGGTCGTAACTCTCAGACAAACATTTCTCCCACTGCAAGAGAGGCAACATCACAGACAAAGGTGCTGTTGGGATGGCTTTCGATACTGCTCGCTGCTGGGAAATCCTGTTTCCCATTTACTCTTTAATCCTCCTCTTTTCTCCTTTGCTTTTATTGTCCAACTGAACAGAGAATAGGTTGGTAGAAAGCAATTCTTCACACAGAAGCACAATAAAAAAGGCAAAAAATACCAGTAGGATGAGTGTCCCACAAGACAGAAAGGTTCTTGCATCCTGGGATCCACACAAGAGAAACTGAATACTGACTGTAGAGGTTATTAGGTAGGTGAATTATAACAGTATTTGTTAGACGTAAACGGATGGTTTTACTCAACTGAAATTATGTGATACTTTGTTTTTGAATGTGGGGGAAAATGGAAACAATACCACGCGGCACTCTTTCAAAAAACATTTTTTTATTTTAAAAGCAGATTTCTAGAGCGTAATGATTTATCTGGTAAGCCTTTGTTATACTCAAGACAAGTTTCCTTTTCTAATTTTGCATTTAATTCCATCAAAACACATGTTGCTCTTTTTGCAAATTTTGTAATGTCAACGTTGTTGACATGAAGAACCAGAACGATCTCGTGCAATATAACTGACCATCTTGAAATACACGTCCCCTCCCTATCCCCATTGAACAAACGATTTATGTGTCCAGAGAGACAAGTAAGGGCAGACTTGAGGCAACGAGAAAAACAAGACTCCCCAAAACCCACAGCAAGGCAACAGTATGCTGCACCCATGCTTAGGTACGTGCCTGTCACGCATCTGAAAAGGAGATTCATTGTCTCCAGTGCAAAACAGGCACGAATCCGTTCATCTGATCAATCAAAAAGATCCGCTCCAGCCTCCTGCATACACTTGCAATTTGAATAGCAACCCGAGGCCTGTTTCGTCCAGCTCATCCAAAACAAGGAAACAAAAGCCTGCAATCTTTATGTTACACTCCAAATCCACAACAGGGAAAAAAAAGGAAAGCCAGTAAAGCTGTTCAGGTACGAAAAATAGAACAACACAGCTTTCCTTTGGCCATCACTTGCAAACAATGTAGACTCGATGCTGTTATATACAGTTGAGGGAGTAGAAAAGGATTTCAGAAGAGGCATAAAGTACAATTACTTCCTATTTACAGTTTGCTTATACATCGATGGTGTTAGGCTAGGTAAGACCATAACCTGATTGATTGAGGTATTGGGTTTTCCTGGGTTTTGAACATGTTCTTCAAACTGCGCTCCAAAAACTACTAAAATCACCCACTTAAAAGGCAGGATTCTTCAACCGTGAGGGCCTTCCACCTTTATCTTTAAAAGAAACAAAATTATACGTGCACGATTTCCACATGATATCTGAGAAAATATTGTCTATGTTGGGGTCTAGTTCCATTTGTGAACTTTTTTAAGTTGCAAGGAAAAACAACCAAACACCATCTGCCAAGGATTCACTCCTATATATATTACTTCATACTTCAAAACGTTACCTAAAATTGCTTTTCATTCCCACCAAAACCTTACCGCAGACACCTAAATATTCCAGAACTTGCCCATCATTTGGGTACATTTGTATGCATTGAAAGACAGGTTCAGCGTTCATTGAAAACAGAAGGTCTGCTTCCACTGACATGGCTATGCGTCAATCAGTCTTTCCAGGCTGAAGGACAATTTATTTGCATTTTTTTCCTATTTTGTTAACAGTACCAGAAAGAACACATTTCTCACATTTAAGCTATCACTTTGAAAAACTGGACCCTCCAAGGATCATTTTTCTCCTGTTAGAGCACTAGGGTGGAACCAAGGGACCTGCTACACCCATCAGCTCATCCGTGCTCCACCCTTCTCTCAGAGGAATTGGTATGAGAATGCACCCTGCATCGTCGTACCGTGGGGTTAGTCCAAACCGTGATCCTGATCTGCCACTAAGAAATGCTGCTTATGAAAGAGAAGCTACCAATACAGATAATCCTTCTGAGATAGACTTCAAATTTGTGATAATTCCCATATACCAGAAGGCTGTCTTCATTCTTTTCATAAGGTGATGGTGCAAATGAGCTCTCCGAAGTTGAGACCTATGCTTGCAAAGCGTACAGCAAGGGCTAACATTCTCAGCAGGACTGATTTATATTCCGGAGAGGGGGAAAAAAACAACAGGTACTTTTTAGTGATTAAAAGGTATGGCTGTCGATCATCTTACAAAAACCTTTACCTCTCCCAAAATCCTTGCCTTTCCTGTATCTTTAGAGCAGAATGTTCCTAACTTTGAAAGAAACCATTTTAACTCAGGCTATTACTTTCAGAACCTCCTCAGCACAGTTTCTGGGTATGTCTGACACTGGTTTTTAACTGCATGTGAGGGCTTTGCCAGACTGGGTCCTACGATACAGGAAGTTAACTGGAGCTTACCACTATTCAGCTTTCTTTGAAATTCTTGTAATGCATACACATTCAAGTGCAGCATGGCTGAGGAGAGTGAATACATGGGAACATAAAGAGACCAGCTTCACCTGTCTGGTGAATTAGTTTCATAATGAGAGTCCTATAATAGAACACCAAACTGAAAGCAGATGATGGGGAAGTAAAGACAGACAATATTTAGGAGTCAATTACTAACTTACCGAGGAAGCTCTTTTTGTGGGGACAGTATTGCAGGGGAGACACATGGGAATAAGCACAACCTACGCTGGAATGGGCAAGTGTAAAACATTATCAGTTGAAATGTATTTTTAACGAGTAGCAATTTATTTTTGTTGTGTAGCGCTCCCAGTGTTTCATCTGGAAATACCATTTTCTTATTTACTCTAAATTTGAAATCCTTCTAAAACTTGTGTCTGAAATTACTTCAGTTTGTCTCCTATGCTAAAAAATGCAAGCAGCCTTTTTAAAAACATGCATTTTTACCTGCCTATTCTGTACAAAAGAAGAAACCCCAAGGACTTTGAGAGCAAACACAGGTTCACAACAGCCTTTAATCTGCATTCTTCTCATTCATCCAAAAAAGAGATCCTTGCATATACTCACACAAATAAAAAAATTCATATTTGCCTTTTTTTTCTCACTTAAAATATCTTTAAGCTCTGAACATATGAATTGGATAGCATCTCTATACGCTTTCCCTGTTCAGTATCTAAATGCTGGACTCCAGCCCCCAGAGAGCACTGCCCCATGCTAACCTGGGACACCAGTGCACACAGAGGTACTGTTGGATGTTTCATTTAGATCGAAACAGAAAAAACTCTATTGTAACATAAAGCAATAAGTGCTGCGCCTTGTACCAAATGGTAAAACTCCTCTTCTGTGGCTCACAGAGACCTGGTTCATGCTGGTGTTGCAGGAATAACACCAAGAGGAGAATGCACAGCTGCTAAAATTATTAGTCAAAGCCAGACAACTCAGTTATAAGACAAAGTATAGCTTTCACTGAGGCAAGCAGAAGATCGTCATGCTAAAGGACTCCAGGTTTTTGTTAGCAAACTTCTGCACTCTGCACATTTATGTGTCACGCAAAGGGCATCAGATTCATCATTCAGGGAACGTTTTTGAGGCAGAAGCACCTCAGAAAGATCCCTGGAGCGGGACTGCTCTTGCATTTCAGGTACTCAGGTTTAGATTTAACCCTTGCTGTGCTGCGCACAGCCTGTACATTCCCCAACACTTCCAAAGACCTTTGCAGTTTGAGGATGCAAGAAAAGCAACCCACTTGGTTCAATGATTTAAATAAGTAACTGAGATACAGAAAATGTGTTTGTCACTGGGGCCAAACTCTTCAAGAAGACAATTGCAAATGCCCGCAGTTTTCATCTGTCCAGCTGGGTACCTTCACATTTATGCCCTGAGAGCAGTCCCTGACTATTCAGACCAGGGAGCCTTCACGCAAACAGGTAGGTACTCTGTCTCACTGAATGTCAGCCTCCATCCAGAACAGTAGCATTGCAGAACAGCCAAGGAAGTGCAGTCCAGCTGCTGAAGCTTGCGGTGACGGTCCGCAGCAGCAGCTGGGCTGCAAGTCACAGGTCTGCAACAGAGTTTGCCTTGTTAAACAGTTCCCTTTGTTCCCCTAGAGTAGTTTGGGTGTATTTCAGAAACACGGGCACCAAGATGTATACGCACACACAATAACCTAACCAGGCCTTTTTGAACCTGGGAAGTGGTGTTTGTGGGAAAGAATGGCTGGCCAAGAAGCAAGCGTTCTTGCTTTCAATTATTCAGAAAAAAAAAAATCTGCTTACCCTTCAGAAGAAGAAATGTTTGCTATGTATGTGACACATGTGTGTCCCAGTCCCTTACTGTTAAGTATTCAGCAGCTGCTCTGACTGGAAAGAGCTCTGTCGACTGTGAATTTGCTTATTGATGTAAACAGGCTGTTGCCTCAGTTTGAAAACAATACTCTGGCTGAGAACAGCCTGCTGAGAATGTGAGTTTAGATTAGTTCTGTTAACATTAAAATAAAGGAGCTTATTAAAACCAGAAATGCACACAAAACCTAAAATTTATTCAGGCAGACATAAAAAGTCAGCATCAGCAGTGAGAATGTAGCCACAGCCTTCAGGTTCTGCAAACCTGGAACAAAGTGTTTTTCACTCACTCTTCAGTTTGATGAGAGATAGATACTGCAGGTAATGCTCTGAGCAGAATGAAGAGACATAAGAAGGTAAGAAGCAGAAGTATAAAGGCAGTCATAGAATCATAGAATCGTAAGGTTGGAAGAGACCTCTGAGATCATTGAGTCCAACTATGCCTGTCTCCCTACTAAACCACATCCGTAAGAAACTCATCAACCCATCTTTTAAACACCTCCAGGGATGGAGACTCCACCACCTCCCTGGGCAATCTGTTCCAATCCCTGACCACTCTCTCAGTGCAGAAATTCTTGCTAATGTGCAGTCTAAACCTGCCCTGGCGCAACTTGCGGCCGTTTCCTCTTGTCCTGTCGCTCGTCACTTGCGAGAAGAGAGCAGTACTCACCCCGTCACAACCTCCTTTCAGGTGGTTGTAAACAATGATGAGGTCTCCCCTCAGCCTCCTCTTCTCCAAGCTAAACAACCCCAATTCCCTCAGTCTCTCCTCGTAGGGCTTATTCTCTAGCCCCCTCACCAGCCTCATTGCCCTTCTCTGCACATGCTCCAGCACCTCAATGTCTTTCTGGTAGTGAGGGGCCCCGAACTGAACACAGTACTCAAGGTGTGGCCTCACAAATGCTGAGTACAGGGGCACAATCACCTCCCTGGTCCTGCTGGCCACACTGTTTCTGATACAGGCCAAGATGCCATTGACTCTCTTGGCCACCTGGGCACACTGCTGACTCATGTTCAGCTGGCTGTCAACCAACACCTCCAGGTCCTTCTCCTCCAGGCAGCTCTCCAGCCACTCTTCCCCAAGTGTCTAACGCTGCAGTCGTCTGCATGCAAGGAAAGATGGGGGGTAGGGGGAGAAAAGGAGAGCAATAAGAAACAAGAGAAGTGAAAAATAAAAAAAAGCTCATGTGGGACATCCCACCCCAACGGAATGTAAGCGTTGATTTTAATTAAGACCTATCAAAAAAGTGAACTGTAGATGCTTCCAAAAACCTTCTTGGGAAGCAAGTTTTGCTCTAAAGCTACTGAAGAACTTACAAGCCTTCTAGTAAATTCAAATATTCTAGTAAATTCCAAAACCCAACCCAGTACACAAAGAGAGAAAGCCCAGGGAAGAACACCCAGAAGAGCTGCCATCTCAGCCTGTTCTCTCAAAAGAACAAAATCTTTTTTAATCACATTCTCTGCTAAGGTGCTGGCTGGGAGTGACTCCACTGATCCCTGCTGCGCACCACGGCAGGACACCACAGACCACCTCATCGTCACTACCACGATCCCACAGGAGGAGAAATGAAAAATGGGGGATCTCTAGCTGCTCAGGATGATGCTTTATGCCAGCTACAGAAACTGGGTTCCTTTGTGCTCTTCCAAATCCCCCTGCTAAACTTCAGTGCACAATTTTCCACGGTGTCCAGCCTAGAAGCAGGATGATCTATTTAAGGGATGTGGGGCTGCTGCAGCTCCCTGTTTTGGGGAGACCTGGGAAAAAGCATGGGCCAAGTATCTACTCCAATACTACAGCCACAGATAACCTTGCACAGGAAAAAGTCAGGAAAAAGACTGTAAAGAACAAGGAAAAAAAATCACAAAAAGGAATCTTTGTTGATCAGAACCTTCCATGACATTTCATTCTTTTAAAGTAGGATCCTTGATACTTATTGTGGTAAACCAAGCAGCCTTTTGGTTAAGACCATAGAGAAAACTACCGAAATTGTTTCACAGTCTTCTCAATATTTTTTGTATTGCTGAACTCTGTTTGAGCTTTGCTTGTATTAAATTTTCACCAGTTCTTGTTTTCCTCAATTGAATGTAATTTTTTTTGGCATTTCAATACCAACGTTAGTTTAAAACTGAAATAAACCACAAACCAACACAAAGAAATAGTCTCAACTCAAAACTCACTGGAAGGAAAGCTGAATTACGCATAACTTTCAAGTTTTCTTGAAGATCCGTGAGAAATTGTGTCCTTATTGCTGTGCCTAAAAGTGGCCCAGACAGAAGTCCTCCGGAGTACACAGTGACAGCAGTCAGGAAAACCCACCAGCCCAGACTGCTCCAGCCCTGCTCCATCTCAGAGGCTGAGGAGCTGGGAAAAATGTCATTATTGGGGCACAACGCTGTGCAACAGTCCATCAAAAGCCACAGCAAAAGCTAGAGAGGCTGAGCGAACCCCACGACATACAAGGAACAGGTTTGGCAAGGGCTCCTGTTTTTGACGCTGAAGGCAACGCAAGTGAATAGCAATAGCCAAGTCCAGCCGAACAAGCCAGGATCATCTTTCCTGGGCTGAGACTACTGTGGTCACATGACATGTTCATACCTGAAAAACTATCTTGTTCTATATGATGACCATATAGAAACCCAGAGAACCATATACTGACAGCGAGTGCATCCTACTGAGTCTTTATCAGCTCCAGTTCTATGGTTTGTCTGCAGCAAGTACACACATCATAGGAGATTTTCTGGTTGGTGGTGAAGGCAGCAGTCTGATCCTGGGAAAGCCCTGTCCTCGGGTAACAAAAGCAGCAGATTGAAGCCCACCAAACTCTGTATCTGTTCCTGAAAGGACTGACAACAGATGTCTGGGAAAATACAGAGCAACAGAGAAGGTGCGTAACGCTGCTTCACCAATGTAGTATCCCAACCCCCATCAACCTGCAGCTCAAGTATTTCCTAAATTAGGGGGTTTTAAAACTAAGCTATTTGGGTTTTTTGATTAATTCTTCCCTGTGAGCTGAAGGATGCATTGCAAGTCAGACAGCAGAAGCTTCTGCAAGTATAGCCGAACGTATGGTCAGTTCAGAAATGCCAAGAGTAATCACGGGATTGCTGCTCACTCATGGTACTACAGGAAATGAACATGCAGAAAGAAACAAAGGCATTCTAGTTGCTTTCCCAGCTGATTTGCTGAAAATATGCATTTCCTTTTATCCTGCTGAAACATATAACAGCTGTAGCATTAGACAAATTAGCAAAATATTTCAGCCTGGAAAGTACGTGAGAAGATGCGCAGCCTTTTTCTCCAAGAATCTCACCTTTCGAAAGTCCATAAATATTGCTTAAGGGTTTCAGAGTGAAGGGTTTTTTTCAGCTCAATCTCCCTTCATTAGAAGGGCATCAAAGCATTTTCCCTGGCAAACACCTGATTTATGAATAAATAAGTAGCGAGGCATGAGAAACTACAATAATAAGGCTATGCCTTAAATTCAGTGAAAGGGTCTGCTCAAAACTTACCCAAATATTGCACCAATTGGATTTCCACGAGCAAGCTTGCCCCCGAGACAACAGCAGTGGTACACAGAGGGCTCCTGTATTCACATCTCCGTCATCCTTGTTCTTCCTCTGACGGAAAGGAAGAAAAAAATATTATTTTCCATGAACTGGCCAAGAAAACTTTTAGGGCCCCAGACCACTCCTGCTTGACTTTCTCTTCAACCACATGTATCTGGGCAGACACCCAGCCAGCAGAAATCTCCCCACAGTGCCCGGCCCCATGGTCCTGCGGGATGAACAATCCCCCAGTGTTCGGCATGCCGCAGGTGTCCCGGAGTGTCAGCTGCCTGCCATTTATTATTGGTTTGCTGCGTACAGAGAGGCAGGCCAGGTCATCACTAACCACTCTGTGCAAACAGGTCAGGGAAATGAAAATACAGCCTGTGCAGGGGGAACCTTTAGGGGCTGGGGTTTTGTTTGCAAGTCCTGGCCTTGTTCCTCTTTAGATGCTACTTACAAATTGCTACTTGTTTGACTTGGAAATTACTTCACATAGCTGGGGCTGCACAAGATGTGTTGCAGGGAAACCAGCTGAAGGCAGGTGTGCTGCCTTTTTATTTCAAGTTGTACTGGAGGAACACTTCCTCTGCCCAATTCTGAGGGGTTTTCTTTTCAGAAGTCTGTTTTTATAATTTGTTTTCCAGTGGAGAAAGATTACTGTAAAAATAGTAAAGGATTCATCTGCATGTTTTTGAACTTGGAGGAGTTGTTTTGATTTATTTTGTTTTATTTTCCTTTACTTTTGAAAGAATTTTTAAAAAGACCTCTTACAATTACATGGAAAAATATAAGCAAATAACTTTCCAAATCTTTTCCTATTTTCCACTGACCTAAGAGTAGAACATGACCCTTGCTGCCCCTTCAGTGCAGATAATTGTTGCAGAACCTCTTGCATTTATGTTTTTTCTGGGGAGGATTATAAAATGGGACTCCCCTGTGGCTTTGGGATTAGACAAATAGCTCTATTTCAGCAAACCAGATGTCTCCAAAGCCGCTTTTTAAGATGGGGTCAAGGGAGTATGCTGGCAGCACAAACAGAGCAAAGGCATGCTGGTCGCAGGCCCGGGGACTCCAGCTGAAGGAAGGTCACATAGATGGGCTGAATGAGTAGAGGCACCCCAGCCTGGACACCACATGGGGCTCGTGCTGGATGCGCATGACCCAGTGGAGCACCTGAGCATCCTTCTCTGCATCAGGGCTTTGTCTCACAAGGCATGGTGTCCATCTTGGCCACCA
The DNA here is from genome assembly GCA_033556795.1 of Tapera naevia. Classification (NCBI taxonomy): domain Eukaryota; kingdom Metazoa; phylum Chordata; class Aves; order Cuculiformes; family Neomorphidae; genus Tapera; species Tapera naevia. Next base: position 105,744 of record JAUMJJ010000021.1, read on the forward strand.
AATCTACAAGAATCAGCATTATTTTGTTGTCAACAGACATAACCTGTGCCCATGCTGGGATGTCCTACTGCCTTGGCAAACATGATGTTTTGACAACCTACAGCTCCGATCACTCAGGCAAACCACAGGGCCAGGGCTACACTGAACATTTCTGCTCTTTGACAACTCCCCAGAGTGTTTCATGTTAAGAGACTCTGTTACCTAGATAAGTCCTCCTCTAAGGAGAAACAGATACACAAATCACTGATACCACAAGTCTTTACTTTGTACCAGACTACCTACCTACGTGGGAATCAAGGAGCACCCTAAAAAAAACCAACAAGCTGCATAGAATTTAGCAGCCTTCCTCTTCAATGGCAAGGGCTGAAATGAATACATGACCCCCTGTGCTACAGGGTTGTCTTTTCTTCTGTAACAACAACTTCAAGGCAGTGATCCTGCTGACACAAGCAAGCATTTTCTTTTCTGAAGCCTCCCCTCACTGCTCCTTGACCTTTCAGGCAGCTGGAAAACTGCATTTGGCAGGTGCAGAGAGGCATACTGGTGCTAACATCTACAGCCGCTTTCTTATTCAAAATGAGCAGAAGAAACTCTTTCCTGAATTTATTCACACCGAGGTACGAATGGGCACGGTTTACTAAAACCAATAAAATGTCACTTCACTCAATGCCAGATCAGATGAAATCTCAGAGGGACAGGAAAGGTGAAGAAGAGAGCAAGTAGAAATAAATAAAAACACACAGGAGGAATATACTTATAAAACCCTAGAGGATTAAACTCCAGGTATCATGACAGCAGCTTCTAGTAGCTGCTGTGGGGATTGCAAATATTTGCTATGCAATCACAGACACGCTTCAACCCTCCTTAAGCTACAAGACCTGAAGGACCACTGCAAAAACTCCTACCAGATAGAATAACCATTTGTTAATGGCTCAAGGTTTATATGATACTGTTGAAAAACAGCTTTACTGAGGTTAATCAAATTTAAAAAAACCCAAAATCTCTGGCCTTGAAGAGCTGCACAAAACTTGAAAACCACCTCAAATACCCACCAAAGTCCTCAAGCCTGGACAAGGAGGGGGAAAAAAACCTAAATGAACTAAAAAGGAGAAGGGAAAGAAAGTAAAATCCAGGCAAAACAAAAGTGTCTTGCTTTTAACGTATGACAGTTCAGATGCTTTTAATCGTACAAAAGCATAATCATTATTTCCTGCCAGTAAGCACAGAAGTCAGCTACATTGTTGATTTTCAAATCCTATTTAAAATTAGGGCATGATGAAAATCTGCCTAATTCTTTAGAACCATGTGGGGTATAAGACTTCTCGAAGGTGCCCCTCTGATTCCTCTGAGTTTTCCCTGACTTGAGGGCAGGTCAAACCCAACCTGTGCTGCCAGCTCCTGAGCCCCATTCCCGCACAGCCATCTGCAGTGCCTCCCTTCCAACCGTGCTGCTTCTCAGACAGAAAAGGATTTGCAACCCTAACAGCTTTTTACCTATCTAAAGAACACTTATTCCCAGTATGCGTCAAGGATATTTGAACAGATTTAACATATTTGACTGTAACAAATGACATGCCTCCAACCATTGAAATGACCTAGTTTTTCCCAGACTTTTTTTTTTCACTTTTTTAAAGTACTCTTTTACTGAAACACTCGTCATATCCGCTTGGCAGCCTTGGGGCTTGAACATCAGCTGTATACCCTGCGTGTACTTAACACTGGCACTGCTGGAAGAGACCAGGGAGAATTTCTCACTTCTGTGCAGGATCTGTTACAGATCCATATTCAACTTCAAGGGAGAGAAATAGGCCAGGGTCCGTGAGGTCGTGGTTCTGCATAGATGCAGGGCAACAGTATTCTCTGAAGGGACTCGGATGTTTGCAGACTCTTCGGGGTAGGGATCTTTTACTGACACCTATGGTAATTTGCAGAAGTTATTCAGGGATTTCTATTAATAAATACCAAATCCAAAGCCCAGAGAAACAGTACATTGAGCATCTGACATAATTTTCTTGCCACTTCCCTTGGGTAGCACACCCTGCTTTACCTCTGTTCTCGTCAATTGCTGACATATTCCAAGAAAGGCATCTGCAAGCAAAGCTGGCTTTCAGAGAAGGTAATTTCTCTCTTAGCCTTGCTGCTAATAAGGTTTTTAGTTATGTGAAGCCTATATTTAAAAAATATATTTCAATTACTTCCAACTCCATTGAAATTCACATGCTTCTGTCATGGGAGGAGAGAAACCAACCCACCAATGAGTCCAAATGAGCACCGGGAAACAGTCAAAAAGGGAGAGTCCCTTGCAGAGGTATGAATAATTCACAAAAAGAGAATACAAAAGTGGGACTGAAAAAAAGGCAGCCTAAATTGACCAAACGTCCATAAAAGCTCATAATGTAAATCAAAAACAAAAGAAAAAAAAAAGAAAAGAAAGAAGACAAACCTGAACATAAGCTAATTACTGACAGAAGATGACAGTCTAACTTGCTAACTCAACCTGCCCGAGCTGAACTCTGCGGATGCCCTTTACTGCACAGGTAGGACCGCACATGGCACTATCTATTTGGGAATTGGCATTAAAACGGCACCAGAAATGTAAACATCTCTCAGCATGCCTAGGTCTTACATTAATTCTTCATTTTGAGGTTAAACTGTTCCTTATCGTCTCACCTATGGTATCTGTAAATACCATGAAAACTCCATTACAAGCAAAACCTTATACCTTTATCTTCTCTGGGTTTGACACGAGGCTTGGGAAAAAACACCAGAAAGATTCCTCTCCTCTGCAGAAATCAGGCCAAACTCAGTCACCCACAGCCCTTCTAATCAAGAGCAGAAACGGCACCTCAGGAACTCCATTTTTACCCACCCTTGTGTTTTATACCTGTGGGTTTTCTTGACAAAAGGTCTAATTTCTCTAAGAACAACTCCTTACACAATGAAAGAAATCCAGGTTTCCTCACCCAGCACTTTCTGAGCAGTGCTGGATGATGACTTCCAGTTTAAGCACACACTTTACTCCAGACAGTGCAATGCCAGCATGGCAAATTCACGTGCCCAGTTACCAACGTGAGCTGAGATGCAGCACAATCATAAAAAGTAGACAGGCTCCATAGAGGTGATAAATCCTTGGAAGTGTAAAGTGCCAAATAGTAGCACAGACTAGATCAATGCCTACATGCTGAAAATGTGCTGCCAAGAGCCAGATTAATTTAGGGCAGGACTGAAATGGGTGCCATTTGCACCAGCAACTGCTAATTTAAAAAATGTCTCTGTAGCAAAAATTCTAAAGGGTCTAGCAAGCACAGCCTCACTTATGAAGGGTTCAGGGGCCACGGAAAGCTCTCATTTGAGCAGCGCTCCCCTGTAGCCATGCAGCAAATGTTCTCCCTTTTCTCAGTTTGCAGATGTGTTTCACCAAACTCTCGCCTCAGCCCAGGCTGGGGCAAAGGCTGCATCCCTCCCACCACACTCAGAAGAATGTCTGGCAAGTACATTTACCAGCAAAATCACGAGACTGTGTTCCCTGCCCATGTAATTACAGGGTGGTGTCACTGTGCAGATGTCTTTGCAAAAAGCTTTGGGAGACCACAATTAACCAGAAGAATCCTGCAGCCAATGTGGTTAGAAGTTAAAAAAAAAAAAACCAAAACAAAACCACAAGCTTACAGTAAAACCGACAGAACTGCCTGTAAAAAGCTAAAGGACCTTGTCAAGCACATCTTTGCTGTAATTCCGCCTAAAATATCACATCAGTGGGATTTAGTCCCACATGTATATTTTCTATCGGAAAATAGCCTCACTAATACATCTTGAAAATGTCTCACGGCTCTCTACCTAGCATCTGGAAGATATGCATGTGAATTTATAAGGCTTATGTGAAGCATAAGTGAGTGGTTAATCCATTTGATTGTTAACCATGGGACTATGTACTGTGACCACATTAAAACTCTGCAGTTGATTAAAAAAAGAAAGGAAAAAAGAAAAAATACAGCTAACCTAATATTTTGGTTGACTGAATCAAGCTTATTCCATGGACTCACATACATGTGGTCCCAGATCTGGGACTAAAGGATATGCTTGACAGTTGCATCTTTAATGACTTACATGTGCAGCTCATGGGAATGACAGGGTGGAGCTTTTCTCCCCTCAATGGATATTTAAGCGACAGAAGGAAAACAGAGAAAACAGGACACTGGCATCGTGACAGTGGGAGAGGTGAACTTTATCACAGTTGCAGTCTTACACCAAAGATGGAGCCTCAGAAATAAGGGTGAGGCTTAACACCTTTGGCAAGACTTCTGGTCACTTCATGGATCAAAGGAGGGCCAATATTATATTGAAGGCAAATTTCAGGCAAACACTTCAGCCTACTGCTTCTGCCATATGCCAATACCCTCTTGACTGTCAAACCTGAAGATTTAAAGGGGTGATCTGCTTACTGGGCTGGGAAAGTCCAGGGGGAAAATGCAGAGCCAAAACTGCTGACAGCAGAATCACACCTTGCTGCCCTCAGAAGGGAAAATGAGTTTTTCTAGAAAACACGCACCACAACTCACCTTGGCTTCACGCTGCAGCTCAGCCAAGGCTGTGTGACGGGCACCACGGAACTATACTCTCACTTGTCCTGGGCTGAGTATTCCAAAGTGTGCCATAAATAAAACCCTTCACATCTATCTCAGTGTTATTAGTTACTTACTTTCAGATAACTTCCACAAATATTTCCTGCCCCTGTCCAAATTGCAGCGCCTCACCTTCCCAAAACACATACTTCTGTGATCAAGAACTGCAGCGAGTGTTATCCTGCCAACTGGTTTCACTACAGAAATAAGAAAGGGAATTTCTCTCTGAAAGGGGACTGAGGAAGGCAGTAAGAAGTCCTCTCTGGAGTAATTACTGCTGAGGGTTTCCCCCTGTAATGGATTAACTTTTGATCCACGGAAGTATTCCATATCTTCCTTTAACGAAAACCGACATATAAATAGGAGGTAGATAAGAGAGTACACTCTCTTCTACTTCCAGCAAGGCGGAGGAGCAGAAGGTCCCTGCGTTGGTCCTGTCTGCTGCCGAACCTGCGGAAATTTTTTTAACAGGTCGGATTTGGCCTTCTGGCTCTCCACAGGGGAGGTGGCGTGGTAAGATTTCATTAATTCCTTACTCTGTTAGTTACTGGGTGTTATAGTTGTATGCTGGGTGTTATATAGATCCTGTTTGTCCTTTTTTCCCCATTTCGCTTCCCCTCTTCCCTTGCTCCTTTGCATATCTTTGTGGTGTAGTTCTTTGTATTTAGAAAAATATAGAAATACATATATATAGTGTGATTTTGGTTTCTTCCATAGTTTTTTTTTTTTTTTCCTTTGAAAGGAGGTAAGGTTTGAGAAAGAGGCAGACTGAGTGGTTTGAGAGCTTGGGAAAGCTAGTTCAAACCAGCTCACCCCCTCACATCTCGATGATTTCCCCAGAGGTTCTTCCAAAGATGGCAGTACTCCAAAATCAAAACCAGAGGAAACTGCACCGCTGTGCTTCTGTTTGGCTCCTTTATCAGAGTAGCCAAGTGCTGCAGAAAACTCAAAGCCTTGTGTTAATTAAACATCAGCATCACTAGGACAGAAATCATCACCTAAGACTCCATTTATAGCAATGCTGTTGCTTCTCCACAGAAAAGACACGACTGGAGAAGGAAGAAAGAAGATAAGGAGAAGAGATAGATGTTAACCTAGTTAGTCCTTTAAATACACTGAAACAAATATTCCATTGATTGAGTCTCTCCATTGAGTATCTAACTTCTGCTAGCTGTAAAGAGCCAGGCATCTTAAGGGGGAAATAGGCTTTCAAATAAACAAATAAACAAACCCACACATCCCCCCCTCTCACAGATCACACCTTTCTAGTCACTGCTACGATTCAGTCCAATACGTCCTGATTTCTCAGAGTCAATAGTCATCGTACATCTGACTGCACCGCCTCAGTGCAAAACAAGAATGTGACCATGTACACTCATGCACAGTAGCAGAAAAGTGTTACCATCCTGTGATTTCTTACAAGCTGAAATACAAATTTGCCCCTCTCTTCCATGCCTCTACCTCATGTGAAAATTCCTTGCTCTCCCATTACTTCTCTGTTGCGCAATGAACAAGGAGAGTCAGCCTGGATAGCTGCTGCATAACTGGACTGCAAAAGCCCAAGTACATTTCCTTACTGACATTTTTGCATGCATTCATACCGTACATTTGGACCTTGAGGGTGTTCCACCTGGGACACAAGTACTGAAGCGGCTTGGTTCCAGTGTAAAGGGCAGTTGTTCAAAAGTGAGCAGCCAGTGCAACACAAGTACCATGGAGAGTACAGGAAGCATCAAAATAACTGGTTGGACTGAAGTGAAAAGATAGCAAAATAGATCGGATCCTGAGTACTTCTCAAAAACTGTCTTACTTAGGAAGAAGTTACATTTTATTAGGCACCGCTTCTGACCATTTGAAAACTTGCCCCATGTTGATCCTAATAGAGCTACCTCAGAACGACTCACAGGATCCTAGTTTCCTTTCTTGTAAGAACTTTTTTAGCTCTCTGAAATGTTCATTAACTGCTGTACCCTGACAGTCATTCTCAGCACTACAACACACAATGTGTAATCTAGGAGGAAATGCCTGGTGTAGAATTACACATGGGAACGTTCTTGATGATGCTCTCCGATAGCATCTGGGCAGCTTCTGAATAGATTTTTACATCAAAGAATTGCTCATATAGACCTACCTCATTTACAATGCTCCACAAAAATTATCGTTCAACGTCTTCTAAACATCTATAAATCACCAATTGGGCCAAACTCTACAACTTCTAAATCATCCAGATTCAAAGTTAAGAGTTCAAAACACACTCTCTGATTCTAGTTAAATTGCTAACTCTTAAATCAATGTCAAGCTCCAGCCGACACACTGCTGAAAGTTTTCTAAAAAGTACTATGATAGCTTTAAGAGGATTTTAGTGTGGAAAACGCCCTGCAGTTCACCAGTCCTATGAGTCTCGTACAGTAAATTTAGATTAAATAGGCCTTCAACTTTGAACGAGATCCTCGTCATCTACTGTGTTTGGTTTAGAAATAATAATGTTTAACTAAATGGCTTATTAATAAAAATGAGGAAATAAAGCTAATACCTGTGCTTCCACCTCTCTTGGATAACTGCTATATGTTACAACCCATGTATTTTGAACCAACACTGTCTTTTACCTATAGATCTCAAAGATGCGATTTTCTTGCTCCACTATTATCCCCATAGCTTCTGATGTCGTATTTGCTCATGGTGACAGAAGGTAGTTTGCTAGAAGGTTGTGAGCAAAGTAGTAATTGTACGGAACAGAAGAACATCACTTCTGGGGGAGGAATCGAACATATCAGCATCATGACATAATCTGGCTTGTGAGTGCTTAATATACTGTCACAGATACACACATGAAGGTTTGGGAACAGAGGGCCTGCCAGCATTAAGTGATATATTCCGTGACCCATTTTGTGTATGAGGGCTCATCAGTGCTCTAGAGCCATGTATTAACTTATCATACTTTTATATATTTAGTTGCCTGGAGTGAGGGTATATCATAGCAAAAGCACATTCGTCAATGGAAACTATTTTATCTCACTATATCGCTGTCCCCACTTACATTGCTGTATTAAGTTAAAATATAGCTATAGAGAGAGAAGTCACTAAGCACACTTCTCCCTCATTCAGTTGTACTGGCATGGTGTCCCCAGCCCATCATATAAACGTGCCCACTCTCAGCTCAGTGAAGAGTGTTTTGATTTTGTAAATCAGTCTATTACGCGAAACAATTGCAATTAAAACATGAATTGTGGTAAAAAAAGGACTCATCCTAAATCAAGAACCCATCAAACTCACCTTCCAGAGTACTTCTTGTTCAGTTCCCTCTTTAGACAAAGCAACCACGCACAGAAAATAAAGAAAAAGCAAAAATGCCTCACCGATGGCTTGGCTGCCCTCTCACTTTCTTATCTACAGGCCACATGGTTTTAGGCAAATATACAAATGTATTTTGAACTCATTCTTAATCCAAATTTAAACATGGCATCTTCATCAGGCTATTTTGCCAGGTAGGAAAAAACCTGCAAAACACTTCTGCAGCTGCGGTGCCAAAGTGAAGGCCATAGCGCAGGCAATGGCCATGCCTCAGACCGATCCACAGGAGTTACATAAGCAGAAAGGGTGGAAGGCAAACATTCGTCAGAAGAAAACCACTGGTTTTACCATCAAAGGGGAGTTCTCTTGCATTTTGACAGACTCCATAAACTATAGATAAAGACATTCTCTAAACTTTGATGCCACAATAATCACTTGAAACTCTAAGTTCTCTGATCACAAAAGTGTGTTTGCTTTTTTTTGTTAATTTTGCTTTAGTTTTTTCAAGCAAAGACTGATCGCTTATAGCAATGCCATGACATAAAAAATGTGATCTATTATTTTCACCGACATAGAGATTGCCCAATTTATTTCTTTCTTTGTTCTTGCCACAGCAGTACTTGCAGACGCATACGAGCTTACTGGCACAGAGTCAAGCTCTGAAAGTCTGTCGCTCTATGTCCTGGCTGCACCATGTTCAACTTCACATCTCATTCATGTCCCGCAAGAGCCTTCCAGTAACCCCTGCACGTGTGCAGGACTCCAGCAGTGAGCCTACGTAATGGAGCTATGGGTCACCTAAATGGAAATGGAAATTCAGACAAAATGCAGCTTTAAATACATTGTGCGCTGGCCCTCTCTTCCAAGTACCAGTTAGATGTTGTACATATGAGTCTGTAAAAAAAAAACCCTAAGGATTTTCTGTAATGTACAAAAGTCTTTGAAACTTCAGTTACAGATCACTTCACAAAACCTGTCACTAAAAATTCTGTCAGAAGTCCATCCTCAAACAATTAAGGAGTTAAAAAAGCCCCCCAAACCCCCTTGATCCAGTGTTCTGGCAGTAGTTTCTGCGCCGGCTGCGCTTTGTGCAGGTACGCTGCTCAGGGAGGGGAGCACATTTGTCTCCTTTCCCACTCCGTACTCCCATTCGCATCGTGCCAAATGAATCATATTTCCCACAACACCCAAGAGCGTGAAGGAGACTCACATATGGCTATGTGGAAGACATACAGAGAATACATTTTGCACTCCCAGGCAAAGAACACTGGTTCTTTGCGTAAGCTTTCCTGGCACACAGTCCATCTTCACAGGGCAGCATCCTATCCCTCAGGTATTGCTGCTGGCTTTTTCCAGGTAAAGTTTGGAAGTCAGTGCCAAAACACAAGTGTCTTCCACACTCATAACTTTGCCCAGCATCGGCCAAAACTTTCCTCGAAAGAAACCTCATTAGCTCTTTGAAAGTTCAGTAACTACCATATTAGGTTATTCACACCAATAAGACTGAGAGGTGTCATCTCTTAAATAGTGGCAGGAAGTGCCTACTGTCGAATTAAACACTGTCATTTACTTTAATGACACTCTGCCTTGCAATAGGATGCATTTCCACATCAAAGACTTCATGCTTATCTCTCATGCGCTAACTCCTTGGACAGACAAGTCTTAAGCTCCATTTGCTAAACACAATTCTTGACCTTGAAACCAAGGACTCATCCCAAGGACAGATGTGACCAAAATAAAAATAACAAATAAGAAGGCACCTGGGGTGATTACATTGTGTCTCTGTTGAAATTCTAGTAAAAGCTTCTGGAAGTGCACAGTTATCCTGAAGATACTTCACAGTTCATCTAAATCAAAGCAAATCTTTTTCCCCAGAAGCCCGGTTCAATGTCAGGTGATGCAAATGAGCATTAGCTGAATAAGAGAATACTTAAGTGCATTCAGCCTCAGTGGCAAAATCACACGCAGACTATAACTTGTTAATGCGTTTGCCTATATGGATCATCAATAAAATACCTTTTGCTTCTTTGTAAGAAATAAAAGGTTATTAATCTCCCAGGAAATTTACCTATTAAACAATGATAGCTACCGTATAGAATTTAATTCCTTTCAATTTTCCTTATCCAGACATCTGACACAGTCAGACAAAAGATTTGGCACCAAAGATTTGGCTCCAAAGGCTACAACTTACTATGGTGAAAATCACAACCGCCATTCGCAGTTGCATTGTCAGAAAAATATTTTACTCTGCTGTAACTGAAGTCATCACCTGGCTCAAACTTTTGTCTTGGCAACTCTCTAAAGAAAGGTGATTTTTGACTGCCTTAATTGACTCCAATTTCCTTTAACCCAAAACTGGGGGAAGTCTGTTTCTTTTCGGTATTCTCTTAAACCTATTAAATAAGCAAATGTTCTGAGACACCTCAAGTACAGACTGTCATCTCCACATGATGGAGAGAACTTGCGATTTCTTTCTTTCCTCTTTCCCTTCCATTTTTTTTTAACTGAACTTATACAGGATTCTTTAACATTCCAGAAATTCACCATATCTTTTGTCTAGTCTAAATCTGCACCTAGGATTATAACAAGAGGCCTCAATAAGGATCTTTAAAGCTGTGCGGCCTATGTGCACATGACCTCGCACACAGGCACTCTCATACAAGGAGAGGATGCAAACTAAACAGCCCAGCAGCCAAACGTTTGTTCTCCCTTTTCTCCCCAGAGGCAACTGCATGCACACCTTTGGAATGCTTAGAGTTGATATGCCGCTGCACGAGAAGGAGGGAGTTTGTGCCTAGCCTCGCTTGAAGTCAGCTTCCCTGGGGTTCTGTATCCAGTTTGGCCCTGCTGGGAGAGGGGCAGCAGTGTGGCTGTTCCCGGCCGTGCATCCAACGTTGTGAGAGGCACCAGCTATCGCACATCACATCAGTATTTGACAAGAGCAAAGAAGACAGAAATAAAGGGTTAAGGACGGATGTTGTTCTGTCTTCTAACTGCCCCACCTGTCATCAGCCTATTGGCTATAAATATAATGATGAAACTACCATACCAAACCTTTAAAACTAGAAATGCCTGAAAAAACGTCTGAAATTCCTCTCACCTACTGAATGTTTTTGGAGAGGTTTTCTATGCACCAAATAACAGTGCATTTTCATCCTTTACAACTCTAGCAAACATTCTGAAAATAGCTTAGAAGCCCAGCTAAGATAAAAATATGCTGTTAAACATTGCAATAACCCTAGCCTAACCAAATGCACAGGTCGTTTGCTGGCTACATGACAGCTTCAGAGTTTGTATTTGCCCATTTTAAGCACTTCACAACATTTTTGGGAGGGTCTTGACAATCTTCCAGTATAAAGCAGCTATCAAAATGTATTGTACAATATACCAGCAGACCTCTTCCGCATTGATGCTGTAATTAGGTGGGGGGGGTTATTTTGCTTTAAAGTAGCTTACAGAGAATATAATTTTCAATTTGACTTAACAAAATAGTCATAGCTCATCAGGTCCATAATTGTATTTCCATTTGAGAAGAATGTGTTTGGTATTAAAGAAAGAATGTAGAAGAGGCGTTGAACCTAAATTACCAGACTGTCAGAGTAACTACAGCTCACAAAGTATGTGGGAATTTGGGACCTCCTTCTAAAGTGAGGTCAGCAACCACAGGTCTTTTTCAGGACAGCACTTTACAGGTAGAACTCTTACACTTTTACCTTCCAACTCTTTTCCAACAATTTCTTGACTTTAGTGAAATAGAGAATTCAGCTCCTTACCTCAACTAATTGCAACAACATATTACAGAGAATGGAGTACATCTATTAGGGTCTGGCTGTTTGTGGTGCTCTTGTAAATACCAATAAATAAGGCTTCACTTCCTTATGGACCCTCTGTGTCAGTGCAACTATGCAAAAGAGCCAAAGGTTATAGAGGAGCCTGACTCCGCAAACATACGTAATCGCGCTTTTGACAGCTGTATTTCATAAGGCTTCTTTTTCAGAAGCCCTGGCCAAATGCACCTCGAAACAAGGACAACGAAGACGGGGAACATGAATGAGCAAATCTTACCCTGTGCTGCACAGTCTCACAGTTGTTCTAAGGACAAACACTCACTAGCATCCCATGATGCTTTACCTGAGGCACAGAAGAGATTCAAAATGCAGTTGGCTTTTCAGCAATTCCTTATGTGCAATGTACAACTGACCCTTGCCAGGATAAGGACAAGAACTACACTGGCTCAGAGTTACAATTTCACTAGCCTTCCCCAGAAGTAAAACCTGTGGGTTTCTGTTACTGGTGTGTTTTCCTTAATATTTCCTCCTTTTCTCAATAATTTCCCAAGTCTCCAACCCTGAAGGGCCCCTGTTTTTACTGGCTTCAGCCCAACCGCAAATACCTCATCTCCCGCTCTCTTTGCCCCTTTGATTTCAGCATCAATTCTGAGTTGCCTGTGATGATTTTGACGCTGCTGCTACTTACATAGAAACAGCAGAAATCATGAATAAAGCTGCTACAGAAGACAATGTGCCACTTTTTTCCAGCTGAGTCACTTCCGCACCTCTCCTCCAAGTTAACATTCATATGGGATAATTCTGGTGTCCAAAAGCAATATAAATTGACAGGTTATATTCAGCCTGACAAGGATCTCTCATGTACAACAACCCAGAAGCATCAGACTCGCAAATGAAACATGTAAGGTACAAACTACTATCACTGGGGTAAAATACATGCCTATTTCTGTCAGTCGTGTCTACTTGTTAACCAGCTGTATTCACTGCATGCGTGTCATTCGCCCACCACCTTAGGCACACAAGCCTGTCCCCAATGTGGGTGTAACCGTCCAGATCAGCAGAACCAAGTCAGGTGACAGCAACTGTGCATGAAAAAATGAAAGGATCCCTATCCCTACAACTGATGGAATGAAGGCTGTGTCCCCTGGGGTAACAGAGAACCTGCAGCACAAGCCAGGGTGCACCCGATTAGAGCAACAGAGCACCAAACACCTCAGGATTCCTTCAGACATTTCCTATCCTGTTTTCAGAGTGACCAGATCCTACACTCCAGTCCATATTTTTCACTGGACCAAACCACTCCTTTTTTTTGCATCTAAAACATATTCATTAACTGCAGTAATTTGCAACCATTGAGCATATATATATGTGTGCGCCAATATTCCTGCTATAGATTCATTTGCAAAATAATTTAGGATCAAATAATAAAGTATTAATGAAGTTCCGCTGAAGCTAATGGGAAAATTACTCGAATAAGAATGAAACTCAATGAAAATCTCAAACTCATGTGCCCCCCCTCAACCATACATACACATGGTGGCCAGTCCTTCAGCTTCATGGCCCCGGGGTGACTCAGCACAACTCCGAATGCAGGTTCACCATACAGAACAGGCATCCGGAGGAGCAGGCACAAGTCTGCTTGGGGTTAGGAGAGCCCTGTCACACCAGGATCAGCTGTTGTTTTCAAAGATGCTTAGGATTTACATAACTTGAGAATTTGCAATTACCAAGCATGAAATCCCATCTTCACACTCGAGCTATTACCAGGATTCCAGTCAAATTCCAGGAAGCAAATGCTGGAAAGCCAGAAGCAATTATGATGAGCTTCACATGCCATTTGCAGGGCCTTGTAATCATTCCGGAGACTTTACTGTAGCTACATCAGAAATTCCTTGGGTTCAGTGGATTCCACAGATACATGAAATAAAAAGGGGTTTTATGGAAATGTCGGGACTGGTGCCCTGCGCCCATCTCCAAGCATTTTCCAAGTCCTGGAGACCAGGAAGACACAGCGAAGTCTACCAGGAGCATTGCTAATCACTCTTGTGGCAGAACACCTCGCCAGCTATCATGTACGTGGAGCAATGGCAGAAAATGGGGCCCAGGAAACTCAAATGGGGAGGCAACAGAGGTTGCTGAGGTAATGACATTTCTTCTTATTAGAGGGGAGGTGAATCATATGTCATCTATCGCAGCATTTCCACCGTTTCAACTTCCCCACCAACTCACTTGTCAGACCACAAGTGGGTCGCAAAATGCATGGGGAGCAGTCATTCCCTTCTGCACCTACCCACCTCTTTGACGTATACAGTGACCAGCCACCACTGCAACATAAATAGCACGCGTATCTCGGTGGTGGGGATAAGCTAGCTGTCAGTAACTCACCTGGCATCACCCCAAATGCAGATGAATGAAATCTCTGACTCATAAGCAAAGCGTGAAGATGAGAAAAGACAGTTAGGATAGAGCTTTTTGGCACCGAAGTCACAGTGCTGTGTAGCTCTGTACAAGGTTTTAATTATGCAGATCTCTTTCAAGGTCTGGTTTGAAAGCACCTAAAAGCTTACAGGCAAGTCAGGAGGTTTTCTTCTGCAAAAAGTGTCGATAGTATCTGAAGCAAGGAAAATATTTGAAAGATAAATAAACCCAAAAATGTTAACCCCACAACCTGGATCTTTTCTTGCCTACTGGTTTGTTTCTTCCCCTTTTGCAACTACCTCTGACTCACCCTTGTCTCTTTCTTCCATAACACTTTCTTATGTCCCAGAGCTTCTTTCTCTCCACTGCTTTCTTTTATTCCCTCTTGTTTCTTGAAAAACAGCATCTCTTTACCCTGAAGTATTTGTTCTTGTCAATGTAACTCAGTGCCTTTCCAGATCTGGGGATCTCTTAGTTCTCTGTCCGATGCTCATCCAAAAATCACAAAGCACGCTAAACTTAAAAGCTACAAAGTAAAGGTATTGGTGTATGAACAACACTCCACATCCTTTTATATTTTCCATCCATACAGAAGAAAAAGAAGTCGGATTTGATGTTTCAGGTTAGATTTTTGCTCCTCCATTTCCTTATTTTCTCCAAGAACTGATCACTTTTGGTACACAGCAACACTCCACAATAACTTATATTTCTAAATGCCTAACTGCACTGTGTACAGTTAAATAATGTGAAAGCCTCCACTTACTATAGGTGTGCAGGACATTACAGTCATATATTTTGGAGGAGGTGAATGAATAACTGCTGAAAGATCACATCAAAAGAAAAGCATTTTCAATCTTCCCAACAAGAGCAGAGGGAGAGAAGTGCTCCGGACAGATCCCTTTCATAAGCAACTTTGTGCCAAATGAGAGCTCAGATTGTGAACACACATCAAAAGGCGTAATGCACATCCTCAAGGGCAGAGGTTTAATCCTAACCCATCACTTTCTCAACTTCTCCAGCCTGAATTCATTCAGGATAGAACGTTATGTCAGCTGTAGTCCAGTCTTCTTTCCTCACAGATACTGTATCATTCATCTACGGCAGCAGTAGAGATAAAGCAGCAGTAGTATAAAACCAAAATCTGCAATTAGTTAAAGCATTAACGTTTGAAGACATGAAAGAAATTAATTGAAATTGTACCCTGAAAGGAGATCATCACAACTTGTGAGGTATATTGCACTCTACAAAGACCAAACTGATCTCAAACTGTCAAGCCCTGAAGTACACAAGATAGCCATTCCTCTATCCCAGTAAGCTAACAGGACCAACTGCATCTCAAAGTAGAGCACCACCTCCAAAAATGGATTCAATCTCACCAGGTCCAGCTCTGAGATTCAGAACCCCTAAACCAAAATGAGGATGAGAGGTTCACTGAGGGAGGCTAGTAAGAGTGGATCTGGAAGGACTCACCAACGCGTCTATTTCAAACCCAAACAGTAAATGCCATTAAACAACATGGTTTGGCAAGTTCAAGCACCATTATTTAGGCAGGTTGGGTTTTTATTAACACCATTCACAGGGCGCGGACCCAAACCAGTGTCTGATTTTGGGGGCACTGCCACACTAGATTCCCTCTTAAAATAGCCAAGATTTTTCCAAGAACTACCTCTGAAGAAGCAGCAATTAGCTGTTCTGCAACTTTTATCTTTTTTTGAATGCAATAGTTTTCTTCACACTAAAATTTGTGCTGCAGCATCTCTCCATTCACATCAATGCTTGAGGACGAGCAGTCGTGGAGTGATGTGGCAGCAACACCTTTTAGGACAGTAACGCTGACAGCACAAGGAACAGACTTGGCTGTTTTATCATAAAACAAAGTTCAACTCTGTTTATCTTAACAAAAATGAAGATGGGCAGGGACCGATAAGAGGCGTAATGCTGGTTTTTTTATGGATTTTCTTTCAGTATTAAATGATTTAATATAGCATATTTGCTGTCCATGCTCAAACTCAGAGTCTTTAGCCCTCACAAGATGCATGTTCCCTCCTTCCTTAATTTTTTTTTGCTGTTTTGAAACATATCCCAAATTGTCACTGTAAAAACAGATCGATTTTTTTGTGCTGACCACAGGAAGAGATGGACAGCTGCAGTAAGATAGTTCACTGTAGTTAATTGTAAACAGAATTCCACTGTATTCTCATTTATATATAACAGCTCCGCTATATATCCCACTGTATGAAAACAGTAAGTACAGTGACCACCCAGAAGCAAAGGACTGAACTCTAAGATGTTGCAGGGAGGAACACAGCTCCGTTACACACATGTTCTTGTTTATATAAATATTTAGCAATATTAAATTGAGCTCCAAGAAAATAAAAGTAAATATTGATGTCAACAAAATGCAAATTTCTAGAACATCTGTGTTGAAGAAATATAATCATGCTAATCAGAGCAATGGATTCAGCTACGATTATAGCAGTTAGATTTAAACAGAAAGGAGAATGTTGGTTTTTTTCAAAGCAGAAAGTCCTATATGATAGGTTACAGAAATAAAAGTTACTGCTTTTAAGTAAACAGTCTGATCTCATCACACCAATCTGCATGAGCATTACTGATACTTCATTAAAGACAATAGATTTCCTCTTATTTGGGTTGGGAACAGTTATTCCCTATTGTTTGTAGCACTGCATTGGAAAGACCTATTATACACAAGGGTTTTTAAAATCTCATAGATACAACTGAAAATATAAGTACAGCTCGTCCCATTTCACAGATGAAAGCGGTTACACATTAATACATATTAAACTGAAATAACTATAAATGGATAGAAAACTACTGCCTTAAGCGCAATGCTTTCAAATCATACCATCTGAGAATATCACTTTCACCAACCTCCCCAGTAGAAAACAGGGGTCTACTGTAAGAAGCTTAAATGGATTCATTTGGCTATCCTGTCATGACAGGACTGAAGCAGACATCTAGACCATGTTTTTATTTCTGATTTGGTCCTGTATGTCTTCTAATTGCATACAAAAAGAAAATGCTCACGCTTTTATCTATCAATCATCTGGTCAAACCAGAAAAGAAAAAGATCATGCACCTGAACTTCAGATGTCCTTGAACAACCTGTATTTCTCCGGAAATGAGCCTTCACAGGTACCTTTGTTTATCCATCATCAGATAAGTTAAGAACTTCTTATCCCTTAGCTTCATTATTGTCAAAGTCATCCCAGTAAAAAATCACCTAAGGTAGAGACATCTTATTAATGTCTCATTTTACAGATTAAGAGAGAAGATAGCATGTATTAACATTCCTAATCCTTTCTTCAGCGGGTTTTATTCACTCTTCAAGTGTTTCCCAGGAATTACCTATTACCTCAGCATCCTTCCTCTTTCACTCAGCTCTTCTCCCTGTATCAAGCCCTCAGACATTTCTATCGTGCTTGTTTTTAAAAGCAAGCCTATCAGCTAGGTGATCTAGCCTAGTGTGTCAACAGCTTTGTCTGGTTTTAACACAGCTTCTTCCTCTTGGCCACACAAATCCATGTTTTTACAACATACAACTCCCAAGACCTGCAGCCCTTGATCGCTTGCCACAGTAATACAAACAAGAAACAAGGCACCAGTATGCCCAACTCCAAACTGAAACCCAACCTGTGATGCTGTCCTACCATTCACGTGCAGCTCCCATGCCAGCAAAAAAAGTCGTTACCTAAAAAATGGCACTGTCATGAGAACACATGAACATAGGGGGAACACTTCATTTTGCAGCAAAGCCACTGCAATGTCAGTACTGCAGCCGCAGCCACAGCATCAGGCCCGTGCGAGACCAGGGAGGTTTGGTGGGTGCGTATGCAACTTCTCACTGGCGCTCGGAGTAGAAAACAGCACAGCGATTCTAATCCCACATTCAGACAATGTTCCCATTGATGTCAAACATAAATATTGCAGAGTTCAGCTGTATAAGCCTTCTGCAGTGTTGAAAATAAGTATATTTTCAGTACTTAAATGCTTGGCATGTTCTTAAAGAGGGTTCAGATGAAGCCTCAAAGGCAGGTCCTTCTGAACAAGAATTTGTCGCTATACCAACCTTTCAGCTGAACAATATTCCTGCCTATGTCAAGACACCAGAGCACAGTACAGTAAGCATCTCAGCAGTCATGGAATCCTAGTCAACTGTGCTATCTCAGCTGCTAGCGCTGTGGCACACAGAGAAGAAGTAACTACAGGTGAAGGCAATGCAGATATGGTATCAGAAGATCTTGAGTGTTACCTAATGGATTATCCTTATGTGCTCCACAAAAGGCTCAAGCACCTGCTCCTCTTCTGCTGACTGCATAAACGTTTACATATTTTTACGTATCATAGAATAAAACTCTCATAAACAAAATACACATCTGCCTCATTTCTCTGTAAGTCACAGAACGTTGCAGAATTTTAAGGGCAAATGCGCTGTGCATTAGATGACCCTGCACCTCTGCCACATCCCAAGCTCTGCGTGTCAGTATAGACTGTCAACAGTATACAATTATAAGTGCTCATTTTAATACTGTTGTCTCTCTTCTCATTCTTATTTTCATGGGCTAAAATCAATAACAGAGAAGGAATCCTTCCATTACAGCAGGAATCATCAATGCCGAACATATGCACTGATCAGGACAGCAGCGCCTCTGGTGCAATGCAAGTGGTGATACAACTGCATGCGTTGACCCAGCTAGGGTAGTTTATGTTTATTAGTGCAGAAGTGTAAAAATATTTGGTGGTAAAATGAACCCAGAGGATGTTTTTGCTGGCAGGAGACTGGGAGGGACAACTGTAACACTCTTTGGGAAAGAGTAACAGCTGAGCATGTGTAGGAGTTGCTTTCACACTGACAAAGAAACATCCAGTACTCTGTGATTAATTGGATTACAGCAACTTTCCACTTCCCACGCAAATCAATTGGCATTTTAAGTTATTTACTTAAATATTCCTGTAGGGTGGAATGTTGAAATGAATAACTTCAATAACAGGTCTTTTGCAAGAGTATTCTCCTCTCCTCAGCCCCTGCTTCCAACTCATGTTTTGCTGCATCACTATTTTTTCACTATAAACAACTACAACATTCTTCTTCTTTGGCAAAACAATCAATTAATATGACACAAAATAACGCATTGGAACAATAATATAACTCCCTGTTCCCCCTCCTCAAGATAAAACAAATACAATATTTTAAACTTTGCTTTATGTGAAATCAGAAAGAACATGCCCCATGAAACCAATTTCCAGACCAATGTGAAGTAGGATTTCAACATCAGCATGAAAAGCAAGTCCATCCCACAAATCTTGTCTAAAAAGTAGACTTCCTGGAGTGATGTTATTCTACCAGTGCATGGGTGTTTCTTACACAGTTCGAAGTTAATAGTCAATAAATCCTTTGATCTTCCTTTCTACTTTTTGTAAGAACTCCATGATAATTATCAATATATTCATTTATTCCTAACTGCTTGGTCTTGGCATTAGCATTTGTTAGCGTGTGAGAGGGCATAGCCGTAAAGCAGGTGGCCTCCCAGACAGGTATTCTTGTAGTCTAGTCAATTTTTCAGAGGATGCATAAATAGTACAGGGAACCTGTCCTTATATTTCCCCCATGAAGAAAATCAGAACTTGGCCTGTGGCATATGCAGACCTCCCATGTAAAGTCAGTGCAGGATCAGCATTTCTCAGAAAGGCAGAAAGAACTCATTTGACATGCAGAACCACAGCACAACTCGTCTGCAAGCCAGAAAGGGAGCAGGCGCTTTCTTTAGTGGGTTGATAAAACAGATATTGGCACTTCAGCACAATGAAACTTGACTGAAGTATATAAGAAGTTACCACGGGTTTGTTTCCTTTTAAATAAAAAAGTACGAAAATAACACAAAGTCGCTATATTTCCCCTATAAAGAGGAAGAATACAGAAGAGCGTGTGAGAATGAAACGGTAGCAGTGGATCATCTCAGGAAATGATGTGCTTAGTACCAAAATCTTCATTAAGAAAGCAAATTATATTCAGTATATTTATAGAGCAAAGCTTTATACTTCACAACTGTAAAGCACGTAGAGTCACCGAGGCACTGACAATGAAAACTATAATGAAATTAGGCTAAGTGCATATCAGTCACTTTGCTGATAGGTTACAAAACTTCGTCGGTTAATTGTGCATCTCCCTTGTAGGTACTGACAGCTAATGATCGTTTTCACAAAACACAATGTTTAGGATAAGCCAGACTTGACAAACACTGTCATTCTGGCACGCCTAAGACTCTGATTTTCAAATGGCAGTGTCGACAGTCCGCTCTTCTATATTGCTAGCATGATCAAAGCCGCATTTTATTGGCTAGATCAACATTTAGCATTTCTTACATAGCTGGTGCACAATCCTGCACTGTCAGCGTACTGAAGGCAGCTATCATCAGACTATCTGAATAATCAGCCTTAGCAGAGATATTGTTTAGATATCCTCTGGTGTTTTCTTCAGTCTACTGGTACTGTGCTAGCACCACTCGGCTCCACTGAGCAATGAAACCGCAACTTCATGCCAATGTCATTCACAGAGGAGCCTCAGCTATTTAACATGACCAAACAAATCACAGGCAAAGCAGCTGTATTAGGCTTCACCGTTTCAAACCCACAGAATGAAGGAAATAGAGGACATAATAAATGTTTACAAGGCTTTTATTAGTATTAAAGGAGAGGTGCCCCCTTTTTGACTCCTCCTAATTGCGGCTGGATGCCAAGCGCACAAAGCCACAGGTAGAATCCAACTAATCCAGAACTTACAAATCCCAATACTTGAATAGGTGCTTGACGTTAATGCAGTTGGACAGGTAATGCCAATAACATCATAATCCAGCTACATGTCGTATCAGTAACTAAATTAAGCTAAATGATACAAAACGCAAGCGCAGAGAACAAGCAGCATCTTTCACCTGTCCAAGTTGTGATTGAGCTGGGTACATCCACTTCATTGCACAGCTTAAATCAGAGAGAGCACCTTAAAAACAGCCAAGGCCCAAGAAGACACGACTGGAAATTCAGAATACAGCTACCTGGCCTCAACTCAAATTTAACGGGTGGCTCTTCAGACAGCCAAAGAATTTCTCATGGAGCTAATGAAAAAGCAAGAGACTGTTACCTCCACAAGCTGTTACTTTGTCGTGTTTCAATACTCAGACCCACACTGTCTCACATCCTACTTTGCCCACAAAGTGACAAAGTTGTCCAGGGAAATACTTTCCCCCCGCCAGGAATTAAGTCCTTACATCAGATGCTGAACAAACATTTTTATCAGATCTCTACAAAAATTCACGTCTCCTATGTTTATTCCACTCTCTGCAGCAAGCAGATTTCTTAATTTAGCTCAAGAAATCCCAAGAAAGCAACCCTGAGGAATTACTCCGACTCGTTGCCAGAGGATGCCAAAGTTTCCCCAATCTCAAACACACCTCTAAGAAACAAGAGAATCTGTGCCTGTTCATTGGTTTGTGAAACACCCGTTTCAAAAAAATCCAAGCAATTTCTTCAAAATCCTGAGATGCTACTCAAAGCATTCAGCAATTTCAGTACCCCTCCCTACACAAAAGACAGCTCACAAAGTTCAAGAACAAGAGAAACAGTGAAGAACTAATTCCTCATCTGAAAGATTGAGAGGGACTGCACACACTGCACTGAAATACTTAACCATCAAGAAACACAATAGTTCTCATACAGGACTTAATTGTTTAATAAGGCAAATTCCCATCGACTTACTGGAAGCTGTAGTTCCATATAAGGACAGGTCCATTATTTCATTTACTAAACTGGCTGACACCCTTGAGTCATAATTGAGCAAGGTAGGACTTTAATTAACTTGACTTTAATTAACTGAAGTTTTTCACTGCTACAAGTTTATTTATGTTATGAGTGAGCTGCAAAGCACAACAAGTCTAATTCTGGAAATCTATTCTGGTTTGTCGATCACCTCAACATCCTCTAATGTTCCTAAATGACCATTGCACATCACCTAGGAACCATGTCAGACAACTCAGAAATGCAAATTATGCACAATATTATGCAGAAGTTCATCACACCGTGTCACACATCAGTACTTCACATCCACCCTCTGAGAAACACGGGCTGTCATAGATGAAGATCCTCTGAGCGATAGCCCCTCAATTTGCTATTGTTATTTTAAGTCGCAAGATGGTATTTAATTGAAAACAAGTTATCTACCTGGTGCAAAAGCAATCAACTGGGTAAATTAATTATGACAGCATGTATATTACAATCGTTCAGATTTTTTCCATGGAAGAAAAGCAACATGTCTAGGCATGCCTGCAGCATTTGCTTTCACCACAAAGTAAGCTTGTAATGGTACATAAACTTTTTTTCTTTTGCCTTAGGGATTTCAAACATGAATCCTAACCGTATAAATATTTATTTACTTAGAAACTAATTTTAAAGTCACCTTTAAGTTTCAATGGTTTTTAATGATTTTTTTAAAAGACATTATTTTTGTTTACTTATTCATTACATTAAGTAAAATACCGATAATTTCTGATGTAAATTACACACATGGAACATACCCAATATCTGTATTAAAAGCTGTAATTATTAGTAGGTTTTCTACCTACTAAAACACATATTACACATTCACTGTTTATTACAGATATATTTCTGTAATGCTTCCCATATTGGAAAACTGGCCTCTAAGTTTCTATGTCATTGCACCTAACAATATGCAAGCTGCCAGACTGGACAAGCCAGGAATTTTTCTAACGTGGGGGTGTCCTGAAGACATTGATTTGTAACTTCTGACCTATAAAATCTATATCTCAAAATACTGATTGCTTACAGTGCATATCTACCTCTTAGTACACATACAGAGAGAACATAATAAGATCTAAATGCTTAAATGCAAAAATAAAAAAATTCACACATGAGATTTATACACCAGAGTAACCTAAAACCCCAAGATTGTGTCATTAAATTACACAGTATCACAGTATCATAAGGTTGGAAAGGACCTCTGAGATCATCAAGTCCAACCTATAACCTAACACTAACACCAACCATCATCTAGACCATGGCACTCAGTGCCTCATCCAGTCTCCCTTTAAACACCTCCAGGGTAGGCGACTCCACCACCTTCCTGGGCAGCCCATTCCAATGGCCAATCACCCTTTCAGTGAAGAATTTTTTCCTCACATCAAGTCTAAACTTTCCCTGACGAAGCTTAAGTCCATGCCCTCTGGTTCTACCACTGGTCACCTGAGAGAAGAGACCAACCCCTGCCCAACTACAACCTCCTTTTAGGTAGTTGTAGAGAGCAATGAGGTCTCCCCTGAGCCTCCTCTTCTCCAGGCTAAACAGCCCCAATTCCCTCAGTCGCTCCTCATAGGGCCTGTGCTCCAGCCCCCTCACCATCTTCGTTGCCCTCCTCTGAACACATTCCAGTATCCTAACATCTTTCCCATACTGAGGGGCCCAGAACTGGACACAATATTCAAGGTGAGGCCTGACCAGTGCCGAGTACAGGGGGACAATAACTTCTCTGGTCCTGCTTACTACACTATTCCTGATGCAGGCCAGGATTCCATTAGCCTTCTTGGCCACCTGGGCACACTGCTGGCTCATGTTGAGCTTCCTGTCCACCAGCACTCCCAGGTCCTTTTCTACCTGACTACTCTCTAGCCACTCTGTCCCCAGTCTGTAGCTCTGCATGGGATTGTTGTGTCCAAAATGAAGTACCCGACATTTGGACTTATTAAACATCATCCCATTAGAATCGGCCCAGCTCTCCAATCTGTCCAGGTCCCTCTGTAGGGCCATCCTACCCTCTAGCAGATCAACTCTTCCTCCCAGCTTGGTATCATCTGAAAATTTGCTGATGATGGACTCAATCCCCTCATCCAAATCGTCAATAAAGATATTAAACATTGTTCCACTAGCAGTTTCAAAGCAAAGTAGCAGCTGCTATGGGAGAAAAGGACAGGACTGGACAGAAGGGAGCAGTGAACATAATAGATGCAAATGCTGGATGGGAACATGATGGAAAACACACTTTCCACATCTAAAGGTGTTCTGAAAGGCACAGAAGCACTTTGTGAAGGCTGACAGGTGAAACCCTGGCTCCACAAGCAAGAGCAGGCAGCTCCCCGTTCCTCTCAAGTCCATTCCCTTCACATGTACAGTCAACCAAATCATCAAGAAAGCAGTTTCCTGATAAAAGGTGACAAGGAAGTTTTCCTTTACGGTACTGCAGGGTGACAGAGAGACCTTTGGACACTTTAAAAGTGCCACTATGTGACAGGGAATGAGAATATGTGGGATGGGGGAAGGCTGCAAAGAGACTTGATTGTCCTGTAGATTATAACCCCAGATCTGAAATTCAAAGAGGTCTGAAGCAATGGCAGCTCTAGTTACCACCTTGTCTGGGCTGATAGGAAACCTTGACTTCATTGGAGTGCCACTTGGGGTCAGGCTGCTGACTGTCGACTTGTCGGTTTGAGTATCTGGCATCAAAACCAGTATGGCTCTGTAAAACAGTCCCGCTGACTGTTCAAGATGAGCAATGATCTTTTCCAGGAAGGACCCAATAATTTACAAGGAAGTCCACAGCTTGCAGCTAAGTAAATATTTCACTGCTTCACCAAGCAGCTCTATCATTTATACAAAACACTCCTTTGTTATATCATCAAAACCCATCTAACCAGCAACTAGACAGCCATAACACAGGCCCTGCAGGTCATTACCTATCCTAGTACTTTTTCCATTGGTAAGAAATGGCTGAAGTAATGGTAGCTCACAGTCTGGCATGTCTCTTCCATGGCCCTGCTGGGCTTCACTTCATGTATACCACTCAGCTGTATACAATGAACAGCATACATTTTCTGGTGTAACTGTTAATTTAATTAAATTAATTTAATTAAATATCCATGAGTCAAGGAAGTTAAGTTTTATCATGAGTTCCACACTCTCCTCCTGACACGGCCCAGCCACTTTCTCCACATAGGTCACAGTCCTCTCTTTGAGGAACATTGCTATCATCAGAAGTTTGTGAGGATACAACTTCCAGTCCAAGCAATTTCTCCACACAGAACTCTCTTGGGAACTTTCACACAAAACCCCCAAGAATGTTCTGGAAAAGAAACCAGACAAACTCTCCCAGAAACACTTCTTGAGGATTTTGAAGTGCCATAGCTAATACAAACATTCATATCGAATCATAAAGTTTATGGGACGCAAAGTCCTTCTTAGTTATAATTACAGTAGGTAAATCAGTTGCTACAATACAACACAAGATGATAAGCACTTTTCTTCAAGCACTTTCTTGTTTGCTATTACAGAATATAATATAGTATTGATAGTAAGTAACTTACACAAATGATAAAAACATGATAAAAAAGTGTCTGCTTTGCCACCTTTCCAGCAGGAAGGTTTGCATCCTATTCCCACCTGGCAAGCCTCTGTCACGAGCGACAGTCCAGAGTGAGATCTCACCCCAATGTACACCCTGGGTAGCAAGGACAACCCTCTGTGTGGACTGAGACTGGAAGTCGGAAGAGGCCATCTTCCTCACGCTGACTGCATGGGGACCATCACATCTCTCCGGCCAAAGCAGCCAGCTCAGGCAGAGATGCTGGTTAGGCAAGGACAGGAAGATGAGCAGCCCAAAGCTGATCCAGGCCCTGGCTAGTAAAGCCCCTGCCTCACTTGCCACTGCATCTCCCCCTCATCCAGCTCCCTGGCCATCAGCGAGCACAAGTCCTCGTCTTGGCAAGTACTGTCTGTGCAGAGACATGGCATCACCCTGAAGTCGATAAACAAAGGCAAAAAGAGGGAAATGCCAAGATGATCCACACAGATACTGAATAGCAATAAATTATAATAACCTTCTTTTCTCTTCCCAATCGACTGTGGAGAATTCACGAGCCTCAAAGTCTCTTTTGCGTGCAGTCTGGATTATCTACCCAAGACAGACCAATAGTCATTATCTCCACTTTCTACTTCCCAGGTGTGTCATAATCTTCCTTTCATACGATGTTTGTAAAACAAGGGTGTGAGGCTGGCAATATTTTACGGGAAGCATGGGGATGCTCAGAAATATAGCAGACTGTACCGAGGCAGTGCTGGAGGGCTTGAAGAAACAGCGAATTTGCCTTTTAATCCCACTGCCAATACCTGTCTTCCCTTCTGACCTCTTTATGCTTCCATATTTCCCAGCAAGGATTGAAACTTGAAAAAACGTAAAAAAAAAAGTCAAACAAAAATGTCAGAAATCAAACTGAAACCAAAACTTCCCTTTATTGAGAATCATAACACAGCTACAGCCCCTTTAAAACATCCCAGGGACCAAGCATAACCATTTCAGTTCAGGATACCACCACCTAATGGCTAACCATTTAACTGCCAGCAAAAGGCCTGACAAATCTAATCTACCTGAATTTGTGAGGAAGAACTGCTTTGTTTGTACCTCCAAGGAAATAAGTGGCAGGAGACACCCTGCATTTCTTAAGGGCGAACATAGTGGTTCAACCAAGGCATCTTGTTCTCCAACCAAGTCCTCTGAGCGCCTATCACAGTTATTCAAAGCAGAATGAAGATCTATATGGAAAAAAAAACATAAACAAATAATTTCTTTCAATTTTTCTGCCTTTTTTTTTTTCTGGCCCTTTTACAATCAGATGAGCCTCCTTCAGAGCTTCTGGCTGCAAATGTCTGTAGGCCACACACCAGAAACACACAGGGCTCTAACGGGTTGACACATGGACATTCCTGGATAATCAAAGCATTTTCAATGAGTATGTTATGAAAAGGAAACACGATGTGGAGACTCTTTATGATAAACATAGCAAGATGCTTGCAAATGGGAGATTTAAAGGTCTAATAATGAAGTGAAGTCAAACAGATGTTAACAATTGCAATAGAACACACATCACCAAAAAGTATGTTGGCTCATGTACAGAAGTATGGTTGACAGCTTTAAAAAAAAAAAACCTAAACCTAAACCCATTAAGTGAAGAATAAAAAAAAAACTTACGCTTACTTGTGTCACCAGATATACAAACTTGAAATAAATGTAGCGTAACAACCTATCACTGTTTCCTTTTTTGCATATCCAGTGACTATCAGTTTTACCACAGCAGCTGAGAAAGCATGGGAGAATCAGGTACAGCAGATGAAGGGAGCTGGCATCTGGAAAAGCCAGTACTGAACATTTCAAGTCAGGAAAAAACTTTAAGCCTAAAGGCCTTCAAGTTTCAGAATGGTACGCAAGGTAACTGAACTGGGATCACTGGAGTTTGAAAGCCATTTTTTATAAGCACTACTGTGTAAGCCTTCTACTCATGTCTTTATATCCCTGGTCATAATCAAGTGCCAGTGAACATTCAGGTTAGGTTTACTTTTTTCTTGTTTACATTTTTAGAATTCATATTAGTCACATTCATTTAATCAGTCGCCTTAATTTCACTATGTGACTTGGGTTTTAGCAATCAGAGCTATTAAATATTACTTCAAGTACTAAACAGCAAAGAGAGTTTAATTATTAAACTTGGGGCTACAACAAACATTGATCTTCATGGAGAAAGTAATTCAGGTATTTTTCCACACATATACAAATGGGTGCATCTCTTTAAAGAACAAACAGCTGTGGGGAAAGGCTAGTAGATTTTAAAGTCTAAATTAAGCCAATGTACGGTTAATACATTATGCAATTATGAAGCTGGAAAACTGTTCAGCAGACTGGAATGAATATTTTACCATTGACTTCAATATAGATTGTTTTATGGAAGGGAATGCATTTTTCATGTTGAGCGTGATTAATCGAATTACCACTGCCAACACTGTAAAATGCATTTCCTATAATATGGCCCCGCTTTGTGCAAAAAAACGCAATGTGCAGTTTATTGTGAGCTGACTGCCACTGGTCACCGGTACAAGCTCCATAGGCAAAGGCTGAAGCTGATCCAGCCAAAGCTCCGGGTCAAAGAAAATGTTTCCAGACTCGGCACCAACTTGCTCTGTTCTTGCAAAGTTAACGGGACCTCAGTCGCAAGGCCTGCAGGCTGCTCAGTCTGCACAGGTCCCTGGCAGCAAAAAGGAAAGGCAAGTAAATAAAGCATGACTTAACAAATGTTCTGAGTAAACATTCTGAGACAGAGAGAGGGGAAGGAATGCTCTAAAAGATGATTAAAAGGTCATTTGCAGACACTCTTCAAAATAGTGCCAATACTGTTACTTCAAGGAAGTACACCCAGTCTTCAAGGAAAATGAAAGCCTAAGGAAAGCTTTCAAAGTCCCAAATAAGGGAAGCACATGCAATATATCTTTGCAATTGAAGATCGTGGCAAGCAACTGACTTAAGCAGCCTTAAAAGAATGTATATTGGATCCTGTAGTATTCCCAATCACAATTAAAAACAGAAAAAGTAAGATTATCATCAAAGCCAGCTGGGTCATCCTTACTTAAGCTTTTAAAAAGTCCTTTTTGCCACCTCAAGAGAAAAATTCTCATCAGTGTAAAGCTAAAACCAGAGGTAAACAATATCTCCATTATATTTATTTTCTATCAGCAACATACACATTTCTCTGAAGAGATCAAGGTTGACTGTTTCAATGCTGACTATTAAAAAAAAATAACACAAGTTGTTCATTAAAAGCCAGTAATTTGTGCTTCCCTGTACTGGACTGTCTCACCAGTTCCCATAGTCAAGTTTCAAAGATGCAATATCTATAGAATAAAGTTTAAAACACTCATGTCCTAATCTCAGCTGATCAGGACATCTTCAAAACATCTGCAAGTTTTGGTGCAGTGCCCAGGAATCATAATTGTTTCTGAGGAGGAGAAACTGAGATTTATTGAGTAAGACAGAGCAATACCTGGAAAATTATGACTCTTAGGAAAGATATCCTATTGCTAATTGCATTATGAAACTTGATGAGAGTCAAACCTGTGGAATACTGAACTCCAGGCATATTTTTAATGATGTTTTTGATTATACTCTATTTAAAAGAATCAGCTGTCAACACTGATCATTTCGTTTTATATAATTCATAAAGTGGTTAATTTCAGAAGCAAAAATACTATGGGTTTGAGTAATTGGCTGCTGAAGCACAGTAGGTACTAGATCTCCACATCTGGTGACTTGGAGCACGTGCTTAGTCCGCTACAAACTCACTCCAAAATGTCCTGTGTGGTAGAATGTTCTTCCATGTGCATGCTTTCTGCCTGAAGCAGGGGGGAGAAGAAAACCTCAGCGAGTACAGAGGCCTCACAATAAATCTACTGCTCCATGTATAAAAAGCATGATAGCTCTGTTCTTTTCCAGAGGCAATGTATCTACTGAAGCTGGAAGCAGAGCATGCAAGAAGGTTGTGTTACTGCAAACAAAACTGTACCTGTTCCTGCGTTGCAGGCGCTCAGGGCCATTATTTGCAGTTGTCATGCACTGTGCCACTCAATTGCAGTAAAGCTCTGTCAAGAATGTGAATCAGCTCTATATTACCAGAATTTTGTGCTGTTACACAATCCAGAATCTTCTGAGCATCTAAAAATTTTTCCAGAGGAGATGAAAAATTCACTCATGCGCGCAAACTGGCTTTTATTTCCATTATGTGGTTTGCAGACCTCACCCCGAGGTCTCAGCCAAACTAAAGATCACAGTGACTGTAACAAGCATGAGGTGTCACATCTGCAGGCTAGGCTCCCCAGTGTCACTGCCAGTGCAGAGTGGGGACAAACATGCTGACTTGAAAGCAACAGCAACCAGTCTCCCAACCTTCTCGCTTTAGAGCCAGGGCCTCATCTTTGCCCACAATATGCATTGATATCATAAAAATGAGCTCCTCTCAACTATGTCCCATTAATACAATTAGAACACACCCAAATACCTTTTTTTGCACTTAACAAATATGGTGATTAAAAGCTTTGATTGCTATGGTTGTGGGACGTAGTATTCCTACCAAACAGCCAGGCTACATTCTGATGTTTGTGTGAGTTTCTGATCTGAAGTTCTAAAAGCCAGAGGGCTATAAACACACAAAGGATAGTGAGACTATCTTACCATGACTTGCTAGTGGCATATGACACAGGAAGCCAGAAACAGAGCACACGATGAAACATGCAGATAGCATTTAGGAGTAACTTTTAAATACTCTCTGTGATCATGTGCTTGAAAAATGTTTTCTGTAATCACAGTGTTTAATAAATAAAGTTGTAATATGATTATTTCTTTGTGTTTGTGTGGGTTTTCCACCATAAAGAGAAGCAGGTGACTGAATTCTAAACACATAGAATCATTACAATTTAATGAGGACAATCTCCCCTATACTACTCCCTACATTAAAAACAAAAATAAAATCAGTGATCCAGTCTTTCAAACATCTATCTGTTTATATAAATATTACAAAAAGCATCCTATTCGTCTTCTGCTAAATCCCTTTCTGCTATAAACTTTTTCAAGCAAAAACCTTAATAATAAAGGCAAAATTCTCATGCAGCAAAGGATCTTGCAATTTTGAAGGAAATTCTTGCTCTTGCATTGAACACTTTCCATTTTTTGGTGAGTATATGTAAAACAAACACGTTTCCTAAATGCCAGCCCTGTGTGTGTCTGCTGGGATCTATTTCATTGACTGCTAGCAACAAACATAAAGAAACCAAACTTTGCTCTGCGCAATTTCAAATATTTTGAATGGATAGTTGGGATTAAGAGAAGTTTATCTTCCAAAGGTAAATCAGTTAACGGTTCAGCTGGAGATCCAAGATATAGAACATGTTCCAAATAATTTTTCTCACAGAACGGCTTCAGAGGATTTACAACTTACTCAAGACATAAAACATATGGAACCCCGAGTTTCTTCCTCTGAACTATAAAAAGAAGTTTTGTTCTTTTTTTTTAGTGTGCTTCAGGAACTCAAACTTGATTTTTGACTTGGCCTCTGGACGCAGGCTCCTCTCACACTCTACTTTCTGTGGCAGCACTTCTGCACTACCCTAAAGCTCCTACCTCAAGTCTAATTTTTCAAGTATTTCACTCCACAATATGAAGACAGCACCCTTCTTAGCAGTAACTGTTTGCAAGTGGGAGGCAGTCGCTTCTGTTAGATGGCTTAACGTCAATCCATAGACAACTTTTCCAACCTAAAATGGTGTCATATAAAATCACTGAGGAAACTATCTCAAATTTTCAGTGAGAGAGATGATTATGCTTTGAAGCTTATCTAATTTTGGGTGATTTTCTAGGATACATCTATTTTGGTCTCTTTATGCAGCACACCATAACCTTTACATTTAACAGTACAGTCGGTGGCATACGCCCCATAGTAGGTATAAGTTTCTGCGTTATTATTTGAAGTTCATTGTGTTTCCTAGTGCTGCTGCACTATAACAACAGCATTAAGCTCTCACTGTGCAGGGAGTCATAGCCGTGCTTTGCTTTGCGCCCCAGTGGGAGTGATTCTACTCATGTTAGTGGAGCAGTTTCGGGCATTAACTTAGCTATGTGGCATGTTTTCACATCAAAGTTAACCTTTTTAACCAATGGAGACATCTAATAATCTGTTCCTTACTTCATTTTTTATTACTGAGTAGGTCAAAATCAATTGCAATTATTCACTAATATCTCAACAGTCCCTATTCCTGCCCACCCATTTTTTTGGCACCTCTCAGCCAGCCGCAGGTGTCAACTACAACTCTTGCAGGCCAGTCCTTTTTCAATCTGTCACAACTGAAATTATTCCTTTCCCATTGTCACAAAAATAATTGTATTTACTGATGCTATGTGGCAATGTGGGACACCCAGGGGGAGAGTTTTCTCCCCTGAAACACCTTTTTGGAACGATTGATCCTCCTGCTGGAGGGATGTGCAAGAATATTTGGTTGCCTCCTCATTTTTTATATGCTCCTGTTTTGTGTCACCTATTTCCTTAAAATATACCCTCTGACTCCAAGCTTGCCTCAAAAACACCGTATCCATCACTATCATTTTCTGCCACACAAATCACTGAGCCCAGAATGCCATCCATTGCCAGAGAGAGGCAGATGATGATGCAGGACCTCCACCTGGGGAGTCCATGGAATGACTGAGAGAGCAGTGCGCTGAGCAGTGAGGAGCAAAGCGACACATACAGAAGCTGAAAGGAACCATACCATTTTATCTACAATACTTTTCCTAGAACTGGAAAAAGAGATCAGGCAGGAATTTCTATTTTTATGTAATTATAATTTTTATGGTCTGAATATCTGAACTTAAGCAATTAGAAAATGGTAATTAGTTAATTATAGAGAGAAGTCTAACACATACTGCCGGCAAGTAGCTGTCACCATCAGTTAGTGCAGAACAGTTGTTCTGAACAGAAAATCGATGACCTCCATTTCCGCGAGTTTGTGACAACAAACATTGTCACAATGGCATTAGTATAAGATGAATTAAAGTCTACAGCAAGGTTCAGCATCTTTGAAATACGCTGTATAAAATACCAAGAGTTAGCAATCCACTGTAACATTTTACCAACAATTACTTTTCGTGGATAATCAGAGGTCTGGCAATGCTATTTTCACCCTTTCAAGAATGTTTGATCCATATCCAGACACAGCGCTGAGTTAAATAACTTTGCTCATTAGCGGCTACTTCATCCCGCACACGATCGCACATGGGAGGCAAAAGGAGTCTTTAGAAATAAACAATTATAAGGAAATAAATTACAGACAAGACTGAAGAGAAATACAGATGCTGCCCCCAAATCATGCTTTTCTACTGAAGTTTGAAAATGCTTTCTCAAACATTAATGTAGTCATCTCATAATGCTCGTCTGGGAAAAGAAACGCCACATCAAAATTAAAAGCCTCAAAACCTTTCAGAGAAGCTCTTTCAGAGAAGGAGCAACTTCTGGAAAAACAAGACTATCCTTTTGGAAGCATCACCTACTGGGCACTCAGCTTGACTGACTTTCAAATGCCAAGCACACATGTGGCTGCTCCGAGTCAGGGTGAGCTGTGGAGACAGGCACTGCTGAGCTGCAGTCTCTGAAGAGGCCACCTTAAAACAAGGAATCCTGAAAAAGCTAGCACTGCATACAGTGCAGCTCTAAGAACCTCTTCAAAGAGATACAGATCCCCAATTATTTACTCCAATAACATGCTAGTGAAGGAAGGATTGTTGTTACTTTGTTCAAATATGTGCCAAAAATTATGTGACTGCCACAAGTCTGGAAATGCATGAGACAAGGAAAGACTAGGAGCAAGCCACACAGCACCCTTCTGAGACAATCCCCTCTCCTCAGATAGCTTTCCAAGTCCTATTTCTGCTGGATTGCCTTTCCTCTGCTTCAGCACCTTTGCAGAGTGGGAATCACTGTCACGTCCCAAGCCAAGATGTCATTTCCAAAAGGAGCAGCAGAGAGGCAGATGTGCATTCTTGGAAACCATTTTGAAATTGCAAGTTTCCAAGGTATTCAAGCCTGCATCAAAACATTAGTTGAAAAAAATCTCTGAGTATTTTGTTTTTGTAAGTTAACAGAGCAATTCACAGGAACTTCCAGGTGCGGGAGGTGAGGGAGCAAAGGAACTCAGATTTTTTGTCACAGAAGTCAGCAAACAAACAGGATGAAAACCAGGGGATGAGCAAGTAAAAGTTAGGGCCCATGATGCCTCAGGCATAAATTATACTAAAAGTAAATCAGCTGCCAGGAAAACTTTTTAAGCTGTCAGCCAGAGCAAGGGCAGAGGAAACTGCCCTTCAAAAAACGTATCACAGTGCAAAGCAACACTTACTCCACAATAGCTCTCAGCAGAGAGAGGAAGTAAAGAAATTAAGAGCTCTGAAGTGCAATTTCCAACAGGACCCCAGTAACCTTTCAAAGACTCACCACGCCTCTTGTTAAACTCCTAAAGCTAGCAGCATAGTGGGACAGAGGAGAACTGGATTCCCCTTCTGCAGGTGCAATTTTGCATGTAGAAAATTAATTCTAGATGCAAAACAGAGTACTTGTCCATCTCTATAATAAAAACCTGTAGTTTGACTGAAGTTTGCTTGCCGAAATTCCCACCTGCAGTTCAACTGTGGGTTAAAAACAGGACGAGCGCTCTCTTGGAAATCTCTGCCAGTCTACCTTTGTTCTGTCACATTGTCACAGATAAGGCAATACACCGGGGCATGAAGAAATAAACCTACATCTTCATCTTACGCAGAGTATCTTAGGTATATACCTCATATATGCAAACTTTTTGTAGTAGATGAAAATATCTTTTTAATTATAAATTAAACTTCAAGGGAAGAAGAACGTCTGGAAAGGTCTTTTGTGTACTTGCAAATACAAATTTTGAAAAAGTATGAAGTCTTTAGTGATGTCAGACTGTTTTAAATTCTTGGTAAAGCAGATTTCCAATTGCATATTTTTTCCCCTGTATGCACAGAATTGTAATATAAGGAAAGCTCAAGATACAAAACTTCCTTAAGAATAACCAAATATCAGAGCTGGCTCTAAAATGGCATAGCAAGCTATGGAGGTTTTCTGCCAAGGATCATTTTGATTCACTTACATCATAACTAAACATCTAATGCTTTCCAAATCAATGCTTGCACGAGGAACAGGATCCCAGGGCAGTGACACACCAAGCACGCTATCTTGGGCATATATATTGCCTGAAGCCAGATTTTTCCAAGATCCACAAATGCTCTGATCCCAGTAGTCACAGCCCTGGGCAGGTTCCCAGGAAAGCTCTGTGCTCAGCCATGAAAGCTTGGACAAATATTTTCTCTAACAGGCTAAACATTTCTACTTAATTTTTCACAAAATGAAGCTGCAAGAGGAAGTGGTGAGAGACATTCATTACTAGCACTCATAACTATAACAGAGTTACAGTACACAATCTTTTCTTTTAAGTGCAGAACTCTACCCAAAAGATAGGTAAATCACTATAAAAAGGTCTTTATTTACCACTGTCTGAAAAGAAATGGCGCGTGGCAGCAATAAGAACTCCCTGCAATCTGTTAAGCCTCACTGGCCAGATTCTCTGGCACTTCAGTCCAGTTGTTCTGAGGAGCAGAGGGATGCTCCATGGGAGTGCGGCATCTGCTCTGCAAAGAAGGAACACTACAGGCTCAGTCACCAAATCTCCACTTTGTGTTTGCTGCATAAATGAGCCAAAAAAACACAGGAAGTGAAAAGAGTAGCTAAAACATCTTCAGCTCTACTGCATTGCTTAGGCTGTGCTTTACTGCAGGCTCTTGGCTTCCACAGATTCATTGTCAGTGGTCAGAAACACATCCAGACCCCAAATGAACTCAGCCCTACTCTGTGGGGGCTACGTGAGGCCCCAAAGGCACAGTCAGTACATTTCTGATGCTGGAGGAAGGATTCAGAATCACAGACTCTCGAGACAAGCAGGGAAGCACAACTTCTCTTTGCAAAAACAGATGGCTCTGACTCACAACCCATAGCATTTTGGTGAAGAGGACAAGGATTGCTGTTCAGAAAGCCTCTCCAGAAGAGTGAGAAGATACTTGTCTTATATTGAAAAATCTGAAAAAAATAAAAGAGGTAGAAAGCTAGAATAAGACTGAAGTTAAGAAAAAGATAGATGTAATAGAGAAACACACCTCAAGATACCCACAATGGTGCTTCTCCTGCAGGCAAGTCAGCTCTGAGCGTGGCAAGGACCAAGGAAGACAGATAACCATTTCTGTCTGTCTCTGCTTTTCCCGCTTGTTTAGATGTGCTTCTGTCACAGCACATCTCAGTCCAGCTATGTCTGACTCTGTTCTGGACGCAGAACAGTACATCTTTAGGGAAACAGATCCCGATCATACACAAAGAAGGGAAGAAGTTTTCTTGCCCGTGGAAGCAGATATTAGGTACGCTGACAGTCTGGTTTAAACACACTGGTTAGAGCAGTATCATACAGACAGGTACACAGATTATTGTCATTCCATATCACAGATTTGCAAAAGCTGCAGCTCAGGCTTGGTGCACTAGGAACTCAGCAGTACCTAGTGCAGACTTCCCACCAAAAAGAAGTCGAAAGACAGGAGGCGTGTATTGGAATTATGGAGGCTTTAGAGTCCACCTATACCACTACAAATAAGAGTTCCCTGCTAACAATTATTCACTCCTATGACCATGTTGGGGGTTTATGGACAAAAGAAAGCTGTATCTGTAAACCCCATGTTTCCTGGCTTAACTCTGTGCTGATCAAACATGCCCACGAGTAACAGCATATGTCTTAGCACTTTATGACCAGCAGTGAGGTTCATTCTCCCAATGCTGACAGGACACAGTTAGCTCACACAGCTTCAAGAACTGAGTACTTCTTTTTATTCCTCTATATGGACTACAAATTCCCCTCATGCAGCAAGAGAGAGTACATTTAAATCACAAGGCTGGCTACAGGAGTATCTGATGTCAGAGGGAATAGGGAGAAGGGGGAGGAGGCTGCACTCATCATTAGATGATTTCCAACATGAACAGGTAAATTACTACCAAGCAATGCTAACTGGTACCATGGGGAGCTACAGTCCCATCCACCCTGCTCCCAGTGAAGCTGCTCAGGGGTTCAGGACATTTACATGCACAGTCTAAATAAAGAGAGATCACATCCAAAATTACCAATTTCTACAGATGTAGTTATTAGGCAAGAAAATCCTGGAAGCCGTTGTGCAACAGTTGTTGGCACGTGGCAACTTTTTAAAAACAAACACATTCTAAATAGATGGTATTGTGAGCAGCATCCACGTTGTTTGAGGTATATTATGTGTGAAGATGTATAAACACATCCTAAGAGATGGTTTTTACTCCAGAGAGTTTACTGACTGTGTCGATAAGACAGGCACGGGGTGCAGGAGGAGCAGAAGCACAAACTTGTGAACTGACCTCCCCAGAAATCAGCAGCTCGGCAAAAAAAAAATCAGTAATAAAATCTTGGTCTCCCAATTCCTAGCCAAATATTCTATCTACCAGACCACACTGCTTGCAGTTGTTTGGAAACAGTATTTGCAGCCATGGACCTATAAGCTTATTTACCATTAAAAACATGCACGAGGTCTGACAAGCTGTATAATTTTTATGTTTAATAAAAAGACTGACTTTGGAGCTACTTGGAGCATTTTGGAGCTACTTGGAGCTACTTTGGAGCATTTAATAAAAATGACTGACTTTGGAGCTACTTTTCCACTGAATGGCAGTCCTGTAGAATTACAATGTTACCTAACACGCAGCATACTGTTCATATTTTCATCAGCTCAGGCTGTGAAATCTCTCCAGCCCTCTGCGCAACACTGCGTCCAGGGATGATAAAGTCAGAAGAATAATATGCGTGTCATTTTTAAGCAGGGGTATGCCTGTAGATCCAAGGCTGGTTTTAAGTCTTTTGAAATTCTTAGGTGCTAAGATTCTTCTTGAGTCTGAGAATGATAACTATACAACTGAGAAAAGGACTAGAAGAAGTCACCTCGGCCACCAGGTTCAGCCCCTCAAAATCAAAGCCAAACAATTGGTGGGTAACACAGACCAACTCATGCCCAGGTCAAAGGCAGTGCAGGAGTGCTTCCAGGGCAGCTACCTTGCTGAAGCTGGGACACATGGGTAGCCGCTATATCTCTTGACTTCTGCAGGGAAATATCCATCTCCAGTTGCAGCTGAAACTTAGCCAGCAGAAGCTGCTGAGTTTGACCTTCACAGCTGCCCAGGTACCAAGCCCCGTGACAGCATTTCCCCTGTGAAGCCACGTCCTTGCCAGTAAATCTATCGCACACCCGCTTCTCCACCAACTCTCGGCAGCGTCGTTTTGTAGCTCCACGCTCTGTGAAAACTTTGTTCTGCACCTGGCAGACCAGGAGGCTGGCAACACCTACAACGCATGTGCACGAATGCACTTGGAAGTACACTCCTGTTTCCTATGCCACTGCCACCTCCTGCACCACCTCACCAACTCTGGCCACCTCCAGCCTGACTGATTAACAGAGCAGAAGTGTCAACACTGGGAATCCTACTGTTCTGCCCCAGACACCGTGGGCTGAGTCATGGGGCTGAGTGTGGCATGCCTGCTCTCAAGTCCATGCTGCCTCCCTGAAATTCAGGGGAGTGCTGCGGCCACACCCTGAAGCAGAGGCTATGCATTATCTGGGAATTGGCCTAGACTGGGACTTCAGACGCAACCCTGGGTCTTTCAGTTTTGCTGCAGACATTAAGATGCCTAGTTTAAAAGACAGGTGCCTCATAATACCCATGGTGTACCACCCAAGGAGACCAAAGGTACTTCCAACATGTTCAGAGCATGTGCTCGCTGCACGGAGACATACAAAGACCAGGTAGCGTTTGCTTTACAGTACGCAATCACCAACAGAGAAACCACAACCATAATACAATCCATACTTATATAGGGGAGAATAATGCTGGAATCTCCCTGACCCAAACACTTGTAATGTCTGGGGCTAAAATAGGAAGTCTCGCTTCTCAAAAGCGAAGCTACATTCTTTCCAAAGTGCATCCACCCAATTAAAAGCAATTTTCAAAAAATTCCTACCCCTATTTCAAGTTAAAAAAGGAAAGATCAACACGAAAACCCAATCTTCAATTGACATTAATAGGATCAAGATGAATCCCTGAATTACTGCAATCAGTGACAGCAGATCCGGAACCCTCATATATGCAAGAAGTAAATTACAAACTCTCATCAATTACAGTAAGGTCTTCTTAAAACATACAGCACAGTTGCAAGCTTTTAAGGATGCGAACTGCGAATGACAAGCCCTTGTCTTTAGGTAAGGGGAGACAATGTAACATTAGATGAAAGCCATTGTCTGAAAGTTGGGTCATTATTTTTAATAGTCTGTAACTCTAAAATAACACAGGCATTTTACCACACGTAATTCACTTCAAGTGCAGCAATTTTCCATCCAAATCAATTTTTCAAGCTAAAGTTCTAGAAGTGTTGAT
The DNA here is from genome assembly GCA_033556795.1 of Tapera naevia. Taxonomy (NCBI): domain Eukaryota; kingdom Metazoa; phylum Chordata; class Aves; order Cuculiformes; family Neomorphidae; genus Tapera; species Tapera naevia. Next base: position 144,801 of record JAUMJJ010000021.1, read on the forward strand.
TGGAGGGCACCTTCAATCTGAAGGAATGACTGCTTTTCATAATATGCACATCCAATTTCAGTGACAGCAATCACATTTTGCTCATGGTCTTCAGTTCCAGAAGAGAACCTGACACAGTTGTCCCTATTTTCTATTCAACTGCCCTAGCTGCTTTTGGAAAGCAAACACTTCCTGGCAAATTTTCCCTAGATGTACATTTAAATGGACACTGGCAGATGTCTCAAATGAAGTCTGCTAACAAAACATCTCTTCATTCCATAGCGCTGATGCTAAAAACCAATTTTCAAAGCATATCACGTCAACGATCGTCACACCTTGTCTCACATCCCCTCTCTGTCCTGGCTCACCTCAGGACATCTCCTTGAAGGTCGGAGGTTTGAAACTTTTTTGTCAATTGGCAGCTCAGAGGTAAAAATACAGCTACACAACAACTCACTCAAAATAAAAGCACATTTTTTTACGAAGACAGTTTTGTGGTATCAAGTGCTTTCACACTAATTCAAACTAAAACAAGGTCTCTCAGGAGAAGAAAAGAGTACCTGCTCTGCCAGGGAAGCTTCTCAGCAGCAGATCATTTAACATTATTGTCTTTTATTCTAAGTGAGTTTAGATTAATGAAGATGCAAAACAGAACTTCACACAGCTGTCAGCTGGGAACGGCAATGCCAGACATGCTCTGAGGACATCTCAAGGGGGAGGTCAACATAGCCTGTCGGATTACAGAAAGGTTTTCTGTGAAAAGCAAGAGCAACCTGGAATCCGCAGCTTCTTCTGAAAGTACCTGTGTGCTTTAAACCACGTGGCATGTGGGCTGCTGTGTTTAAATTTATCTTTCTAGTCAGAGACTGGGCATTACTGCTGGCTCTCGGAACAAACTGCTTTTCTGTCCTAGATCTTCATATGCAGTGGGGACCAAGGGACAATGCTAAAGCCTACAAACATATGGATAAGGTACATATTTAGGTAGCTACTGACAGTCAGCCAAAGAAACACAGACCAGTACTGCCTGAGTACGGGCAACATTCAGATGGAAACACAGCAGAAGAACGTGTACTTGCCCCACTTCCAGGGCCAAAGCAGTAAGTTTTTATACATCTGTTATAAACTTATTAGAAAACAAAAATTTGCCAGGGCAAAGCCTCGCTGTCTTCGTGTTGGGATAGCGTCTATAGAAAGGTCCCAACCGAGAGAAGTCACTGCACTTCATAAGAAACAAAACATATCAGAAAGGTGATGCCTGCCAGAAAACTTACAAAGTTAATTTGACATGACTGGGGATGCGATGAACCTGAAAGTCAAAATAAGTCATACTAGTAGCAACCACCAGAGGAAGGCCAGATATGGGGGCAGAAGTAAGCTGGAAGGCTCTCACGTAGATCCTTCTCTGAATATAGGTGCAGGAATACAGCCAGGACTCAGTCTGCACCCAGCTCCAGCATGGCTTCCCCATCACATGCTGCCAACAGAAACCAGCATGCAGAACCTGAGGTCTCATTTACATTTATACCCACAAAAATCCCCTTTTTCTGTAAGGATGGAACAAAACCGAGTTTCACAGCTCTGTAATGTAGACTGAAGCAGTCAAGTGCTGGGACACAGCCCACGGGTGCCAGTGGCCCATCTCAGCCACAGTATCTCTCTCCCCTACGTAGCCCTGGCAGTGTGTTCCTCCTTTGAAAGCTCCCTCCTTTGCATCTCTTCCCAGTAACCCCACCAATGAGGAACTGGTTTTCTTTTTTATTACATTTGTGCTGCTGAACCTGCTCGCCTGTTAGTAGACGAAGCACTGATAAAGTTCAAAATAAAGATTTCTACACCAAACTCTGACCAAAAATAATTTAGCAGAAACCAAACAGATGGTAAAACACAAAACAGAACACAGCCAGCTTCATGACTGTCAGGGTACTCACACACCCTCATCACTCTGAGCAGAGATGCCTGGCCCTCCTCCATGCACTGTCTGCTCAACGGTCCAGAAGCCCAAGTCATGCCTTGACCCAGGCTATGTTAGATTTGCATTGTGCTTTGCCTTAAACCCAACCTTCAGACCCAAACCTCTGTTGTGCCTCATCTCCATAAGCAGCTCTGGTAACCACGGGTCTGTGGCTGACCCCAGTTGTTGTCACCAGACCCGCTCTGCTGGATTTGCTTGGGCATTGTGGGAGAGCCCTATCCGCCGTGCCACCACCCTCAGCTCCAGGCTCCTTGGCCTTGGCAGAGGTGCTCCTTTCTCCTGCTGTTCCCTGATACCAGTGGTATACCAGAAAGCAACCCAACTTGAAAGCCTTAAAAGGCTGTCCAGAGAGGTTGTGGAATCTATTCTCTGCAAATATTTAAATCCCACCTGGGTATGCTCCTGTGCAACCTGCTCTCGATGAACCTGCATTAGCAGAGCAGGGTTGGACTGAATGAGCTCCAGAGGTCCCTTACAACCCCCACCATTCTCGAATTCTGTGATTTATTAACAGCTTTAAGTGATTCACTCAGGTTAACAAGTGATGCCTGTGGCCGAACAGGAAAACCAAATCCAAACTTCTACATCTCGTGTTCTAACACATCCCTTCTGCCCTCCTGGCCTCATCTCCCCACCTTGCAACTCTCTGCTCTTCCTGCTGTCACCCTGCATCCTGAGGAGCTGCCAGACATTTGAAATCACAGCAGGCTTCACAAACTCGCTAGGGATAATTACTCACAAAAGAGATTTTCATTTGATTTGAGATTGTGGATTTGAACACAATCTGTGTATTTTATTGTGCTTTTTTCTTTCTTGTTGGTTTGGGTTTTCTTGGTATAAGTCCTCTATGCATGATAGGCAAGCACAATATAGCTTGTATATTCCTAAAACAAATGTGTAAATCATGTCTTTCCAACAGCATATACCATTCAGTCTGATAACACCTGTGCCTCAAAGCAGCAGTTTATGTACTTCTTTGTGGGAAAGGATTTCAACAGGCAACTTTTCAGTTATTGAAAGTAAACTGTAAGCTTCCATCTGCCACTTAAACTTCTTAAAACTAAATAAAGCTTCAAAATAAGCAGCCAGTAGAAGCATGCTGTGTATTCAGATGGGCACACTAGAAGAAACAAGTCTATTTTGCAATCCGCAAAAAGTTTCCAAGAAAAGTTTTTTCAAAGTATTCAGACACATCAGCTGACACCAGTACATTTTCTCCTCACCAGTTTTGGTTGTAATGAGAAAAATTTGCAAAAACTCTTCGGAGATGATGCAAAGTCTGGCACATCGTCCCTTTCAGTAAACTTCATATTATCTGACATAAGACTGGTCTCTGTACAACCTTGATTGCTCTTGCCAAAATGCATCAAGAATACAGTGCCTGTGGATCTGTGTGCTGTCAGAGGAAAAGGGAGCTCAGCAAAACACCATGTAATGCTTGGGGCTCTGCATTACACACTCCTCCACTTCCAGGGGAACTGAGTGTTGCTAGTGCTAGATGAGCCTTTTTCCCTTTCCCTTCATTCCAGACATGACATGAAGTGATAACCTGCTGGGTGAGAAATCCCAAGGGCTGTGAGAGAGGGACATGGATTGGACAGTGGAGCGTTGGACCTCACACAGGCTCATAGCACAGCGTCCCCTCATCGAGGCTGCAAACTAGCCCTGCAGACAGAGAGTATTTCAGACTCTCAGGAAGAACTTGCTGCCTCTCCAGGTTTCTGAGAGAGTGACTAGACCAAACAGTCCAATCCCTTCTTAAAGTACAGCTGACAGCAGGTATCTTGCTGGGAAATTAATCTCCTTTCTCACTCCCCCTCAGCCAGGAATTCCAGCATAAGCACCTTTTAAACCTGTAGTTTTTACTTTTTTATTTTAAAGAATTTAGCATTTGATGAAATACAACACTATGTAAACAAAATAATTATCCCTAGCTATTTAAATGGGAAGGCCCTTGTTTTGTTAAAGAAATACCAAAGCCAAGTACAAAGTCCCTAGATATGTCTGCAGTATATTCAAAGTGATTAACCCCTTTGTTGGACTTCCTTGACCTCCAAGACGGATCGTCCACGTTTTCTGCAACCATTTCTTCAGATTTTCTAGCAATACTAATGGTCTGTTCTCAGCCACAGAAGTGGACTTCTGTGTCTGTTTTGGGACCCATGCCGGTATAATAGATTGCCCTTTAGCCTCAGAAAAGTCACAATGCTTATTTCAATGCTACCCACCTACTGGAGACAATGCTGACAACATTTATTTCATGTGTCCTTTTAAGATCATTTAGAAGCAAACCCTGGCTGCAGTTCCCAACACGGTCGCTCTGAAATGTTACATACAAACGGGATTAATTCAGGAAACCCAAAAGAACCCTCAGAAACTAAGCATAAAGACCCCAAATATAAATACAGGAGAGTACATACAAGAGAAATCTTGGACTCTCCCTCTGGAGAAAGAATTGCTGAAAACTGTGTAAACAACATTTTTGACTAAGGAACAGCCACCCTCAGTTCCTACTGTTAAAATGCGTAAGAGAACAAGGTCTTCAGGCTAAATAAATGCAATGTGAAATGCAATCCTGGCAGATAACAGGATAAAGGAACCACACCTTCAGACAACATAAATCAGCATAGATTCTGGGCAACCGCTTTCACTTTTAAACTTATCTGCAGATTTTAACCCTGTTTCCCAATGTGCGACCAAGAGAAACCGTGCGCAACCTGAACTCCAAACTGTGCCTGCAGTTATCCTGGCTGGGAACAGAACTCGGAAGCTGTCGGTAACATCCAGCTGGACAATAGTGCTGCCCAGTCATTATATCTATCGCCAAGAGTGAACGCAGCCACATTCATGCTAGCGAGTTCACCTGTGCTAACAGTCTGGTAACACACAACTTTCATCTAGACTATGTGGCAGCTTAAAAGCGCCGCCGATTAAAAGGAATTGGGAAAAGTCTGCTATCCTTGAGGATAGATTCTACTCCTGTGTGTGGCCAAATGAGACAACCATTCCAGGAAGAAACAAACTTCAAAGATAATTCTCAGAAAGAGACATGGGACCAAAATTAATCCTTCCTTCCAGCAAAAGCTGCAGCAACTTCAGTGAGAGCCCACTGTCAGCTCAGGAATTCCAAACCTGTCTCACAATGTGGAAATAGTCTCCTGAACCTTGCAGTATAACAGCTTCATCTGGCACTATGAAAAGTCTGGATTTAGTATCACCAGTCTTGATTGCTAGTCCAGACTTGAAGGGTACAGTGTTCTCCTCAAGAGGTTCCACATTTGTGAGATCAACAAAGAAAACAATGGCGCTGCACATACCAAGCATTGCCCTTGACAATAAACGCAAGAAGATAAACCATTCTGCTGCAAGGCTGCAGAAATCCATTTGTCAGAATTCTGAGCTCTGGCAAACAAATTTTTCCATGTTAACGAGACCTCTGCTCTTTACTTGGTGACCAGGAAACCCTCTGGGATTTTGCTTATGCCTTATTATGCTTGTGATATTCAGCAAGTCTTAGAGAGATAGAGAGATAGATAAAACCAAAAGCTACATCACAGGAGTGAGGCAGAACCAGGAAGACGTGCAGGCAGTAAAGTATTAACATATAACTACACAGAGTGATCACTCTGCACAATGTGGTCAGAGTTTGACTTTATGTTCTCTGGGGCTGAACTTTATGCAGTCATTTAAAATGAAGTCAAAAAAAACCCTGATATTGTCACTTAGGTACAGGCTTGTTAAATGTGGGAGACCATTTCCAGCCCTTGACAACGTGCAGGCTGAGGAAACCCATATCACTCCTTTAAAGGAGCATTACCAAGAATGTTTTTATCCCACAGAGACATCGCAAGATATTGGTTTTTCTCAATAGGAACTAAGACAGACCTGAGGTGAAGGACGATGGCCTCCGCTTCCCCTTCTGATTGTAGCTGCCGTATCCTCTACTGCCAGACTGCACCCATAAACAGTAACATATAGGTCTGAGAATATGTTTACAACAATCTCCTACTGTCCACGCACAAGCATTTGACCTGGTCGAAGGCAGTAATTTTGAGACTTCTTCCATAATACGAGTGTGCAGGAGGTGCAATGTCATATTTTGGCAATGTATCTGGCCTAGTACAAATGTCTAGCCTCCATGAGAACAACGTAGAAAAAAGAAACTTCGGCTCCTAAATAAAACTTCAGCTCAGCAAGGGTCAAATCATGTAAGCCCCAAAAGTCTCTGCAGCCAAGATCATGGAAATCTGGCTTTTCTGTCTGCTCAGACTTCTAAATTAAAGCATGTATTTGCAGAGCGGCCACGGAAGAGAGGAAAAAAGTTAAAAAAAAAGAGACAGTTGTACACAAGACATTAGAAATTAGAGGGAAAACATATTTCTGAAAGAACACATTTCTTATCATTCTAGGCAGCTGAAAGCAATTTCGAAGAGAGCCATTTTCCTCTACGTAGCGGCCACACCGAAATGATAGCAACTATAACTCTTAAGAGCTGAAGTTGAGCACTTGCTATTAGTCATTTCTATCTTAAAATATCAATTAAATACCATCCTCATTTTGCAAAGAACAATTTACTCTCTCAGCCAGCAAGCAGAAACTTGCAACTACACTGTACACCTGTTAATATGCATTACAATGAAATTAAAATCTTTAGAGAATTTGGCACATCTATGCTGCTAGAACTATGCTGTTAGTTCTAACTATGAATGGCATAGAAGGATGCTGTTCCCGCTTGCTAGGAAAATATTGCTGCATAAAAAACTACTGGTGGCCTGCAGCTGGCCTTTCAAGGTAAGTACCAAAACATGCATTTTGTGACATTTGGTCAGATGGCACGGGTGCCGAGGCTCTTGTTATTCAGCAGAAGCAGCAGGGAAAGAGCCGAAGAATGCCCCCCTTGCAAGCCACGTGCGCTGACCTCAGTGGGTAAAGTGCAGAGCATTATTTATTCAGGTGCAATAATACATATCTTTGTGGGTTGTTCTGTTCTAAAACAAAGAGGATTCGAAAGAATGTGCTCCATGTGTGACTTCCCGAGCTCTACTGTAAGCACACAATATTTGCAATATCAATTGACAGCCAGAAGCAAAATTCTTGTCGTTTGGGGCTGCTGAGTGCAGAATTTGAGCAGCTTTTCAAAATAGAAAGGTTTTACGGTGCTGAGGAATATAACTGGGATGTGGGGAATAATGCAGGGATTCGACTGAGACAGGCTTTTCCAACCCCCAGGTACTTATTTCAGGAGCTCACTTCAATAATTTCTTCCATCCAGCCACACAAAGCCAAAGAAATACCTAAATCTCAAGTGTGAGTATTTGATTCTTCCCAGTCCTGCTAAGAATAGAATGGAGAGACATCCTCAAGTGAAAAAAGATCAGAAGAGCATTTCTTCCAAGTGAAAAGGAAAAGTTGAACTGGGACTCTTTTTGGTTCATTTAAAGGGTTAGACGTAAATGCCTGTGATCCTCAAAAGTCTGAGGATCAAAGAAGGAACAACAGATGAACTGTTTTCTGCCATCAACTTCTCTTTTAGCAGAGGGAGGAATGTGGACCAAAAGCATCCCAAACTAGATTTTCATCAGCAGTCTCCTTAAAAACTGTGCATGAGTAAGTATTTATCCATTTTCATGAATGCCAGTTAACTGTCCACCCTCCTTCTGCCTCCAACCCCACCCAAGAATATCCTCTATACCACATCTTCTCCAGCTGTGTGCTTGAAGTACAGTGGAGAAAGATCCAGCTGAGAGGTGCACCTCCTTCTTACTCTCTTCTGGAAAAGAGATTGTTCCACCTCTGACTTTACTTCCTACAACTGAAGGCAAATACGAAGCAAAATACAGACGATCCTGTGATCCCTCTGTGCTAAGCACAGCATCAAACTCAGCTCTTGAGCAAGTAAGCACAGTTCCTCAGAAAAAGACATGAAGGCAGGGAAGGATGCTATTCCTGTTCGGATAATGGATCAGTATTTTGGAAGTGATCAAGTAGTTCTGAAAAGAAAAAAGACATAATGTTTTTAAGCTGCTTTGTTGTTGCTTTGGGGGAGCTGTGTTTTTAAACATGCATGAAATCTGCAAAACAGAATACTGCTTCTCAAGACTGTGGAGTCATTTGTCTCATTTGAGTTTAACAATAATGCCAACAGGCAGCTGAAAGCACAGATCCACAAAACAGCTCTGGGTAAAAGCAGAAGCAAAGCATCAACACCCTAATCTCAGATCTTTAGGACAAAGTGCTGCTTTGCCAACATCTGGTTTTCTAGAAATGCTACAGAATAATCTAATAAGTTATGCATGCCTTCATTCTGTTATATATTCACCCCAGATAATTTCAACTCATTTTTGCAGATCTCCTTTTTTTGCAGAGGTCCAGCCAAATTCCGGTTGTACACAGAAAGTGCAACAGAAAGCTTTTTTGCTAAAATTGTTTCAAGTTTGAGCTGGAGTGATACAGACAGATACAATCCCTTAATGTTTTTTTTCCATTAGTTCTTTGCCCTAAACTTCTGAAAAAAAAATTAGTTGAAGTATGGTGAAGTATGGTTTGGGGTTTTTGTTGTTGTTTTGGGGTGGAGTTTCCCTCAAAAATTGCTAACAATGTGACAGAGAGCGCATTTAATGTAAACTCTCAGTTCCTAATGCTTTTTTGTGAGCAACTTGTTAACTAGGGATTGGATTCAGATCAGCAAATTTAATTAAAAAACCCTACCGCAACAGACAAGGAAGGAAGGATAGAATTAGCCAAACACACCAAAACATAAAATTGATTCAAAACCAAAAATGCCAATCTGTGTAAGGCTTCACAGACCACCAAGAAGCGTTTTCATCATGAAGCCTGCAATCTCTTGCACTCCTCTGGCACAATCGTTACTGTGATGCCAGGCCTCACACCTTTAAAGATCTGATGTTGCTCAAGTTCACCGGAGGTAACGGATCACTGAATGTCATCGTATATTACAGCACCAATAGATCAAAATGCAGTATAAGAAATACAACCCTGAGGGTGGCGTAACCTGAGCATGTTGGCCTTCTCCCTTCTCCCCATTATCCCAGTGATCCTGGAATGCACTCCTGGATGGGCCAGCCTCGCAGCTTCCTGATGTAGCCTTCTGTCTCCTGCATGCATTGATTTTAAATAGAACAAATAATTTCAGATAAGGTAGTTCTCTCTATATAAAATTAGAAGTACAATAAAGCTATATGCAGAACAGCACCACTCACTGTGCACTGGCTCCCCAGCTCAGGCCCAAACCACAGAGCTGCTCCTCTTTTACTGGAAGGACTAAGAGCAGCAGAGCGAAGGACTACCTCAGTCCACTCACAGGCACTCTCTTCAAGAGTCTCTCTAGAAAGTAAACCCCTTGCCTCCTAGAGGAGACACGCAAGGCAAATGCCATTGACTCAAGGGGACGTGGGATCTGCTTCAGCCAAACAACCTGCTGCTACTTCAGTACCTCATCAACCTCTGCCAGGAATGCTCTCTCAAATCAAATGGTATCACAAGAGCTTCTGACTGATGGAGGGAACAGAGGAAGATTATTTTTTGAGCAAAACCAAAAGAAAGAATTCAAGCAATATAATGCATGCTGGGTAAATACTCCAGTAAATAAAGACTAATCTAACACAAGCCTCCTTACAGCCAACTAGAAAGTTCATCATTTCACTGTGGTGTAACAAACTTTGGCTTTGGCCTCATGTACATATGGTTCAAATTAGCACCTGCGTACCTTGGTTATTAAATAAAAACCAGCTCTCTACAGGCCCTGCAGAGTTCTTGCAAACAAGAATTTATCCAACAGCATTATATCTTCCCTTCTCAGATGTGTGTGGTATGATATAACAAACATAGCGCTGCAGCACAATTGGCATAAGTTCAATTCCCAAGCATCAGGTCACATTTCCTATCACATTGTTTTAAGGCATATGCTATGGACTTCGTGGCTAATGGATGGAGACCTGGAATTTTACCTCAGATTCTTCAAATTTAACCTAAGTCCGATAAACTAAATTCAATCTCTAGGGAAAAATGCATCTGTCAAAATCACCACCCACAGCATATAGCTGAATAGAGAAGTATGCACCAGCAATTTTTATCTTGATTTGTTGCACAGAAGTTAAGGTGTCTGCTCTGCAAGCAGGGTTTCAAATTAAAAGTTGATGTTCGAGATGTTTTTCCAAAACAACGCTTGGGGATTTGGATGGTGGAAAACAAATTGATTTATTGTCAGAGCACACATCTTGGTGTTAAGGAGATCTAGTTTCTATTTCTTACTCTCCCAAGTGTACCACGTGAGCCAAAAAGATTGCTTTACTACCATCTCTAGATCTCATCCTTAACCTGGCATACCAATGCCCATGGTAACAGTGGACTTGCATCATTTGAGGATAAAAACGTTGATTGCTTATGGTTCTCATACACAAACAACACTTGGCTTAATAACATGCAGCCATATTCACTCAGAGTTGCCAGCAGATTCAAGAACTCGGGAACTTCTTCAGGTGATCTACCTGTCTCCAGAGTCCTGTGATTCCTGGTGCTGCCTCTTGGCACCGCACAGGTCAAGCCTTCTGCAGTCCTCGAAACATCACTCAAAAATTAATTGCCCGATAGGAGAAAGAACTTCAGTGAAAAGAGGCTTTGCTAAAGGGAAAATACATCTATATGGCTATTTTTTTGTTCAATATAGCAGATATCATTGGGAAAGTATGGTACAGGATCGTAACACTGTATGTATTTATACATTTAGTTGCCTACTAAAATGTTCTTAGTTAGTCGTGTCAGTAATTGTTCATTTTCATACATTTCTCCTATCTCTCAATAGGCTGCTGTAGGCTACTGCCTTACAGATTTCCCTAAAACTTACTGTTTCTCAAAGAAAGAGATGTGAAAGTACCTTTCTATCACAGAGACACCTCCACACATTCGGAAGACATTGCAGCGACCATCCCAAGTAGAAAGTAATTGAGCCGATTTAAAGGAACTACGTCGTAATGACTTTCAGGAACACAAATGACGATCTCTTTGTTGAGTCACATCTCAAGCTGACACAAGCCAGACTTGGGCCCCAACGTAAACTCACTTACGTTCAGATCTGAACTTCCTCCACATCTTGACACAGGTTTGAGTTATCAAAATTGACCTAACATAAAAAGCTCGCACCAAATTCTCATGTATTTCATGCAACTGCTCTGCTGTTCTGGACCAAATCACTGTTTAACAACAAGTTGAAGCAGCTCAGAACTTAATTAAAAGGAGTAAAATTCCTCAGATACTGCCCATGCTGATATTTAAAGGCAATTCTGAATAATGATGTATTTTTTTTACTTACCATAGTCTACGGCAAACAGTCCTTTAAATATGCCTCAAGTTCCCTAGCAGCAATTGTTCTCAAAAGGTCAGTCAATGTCAAAATACAATATTAATTCATTCTGCACTTGCTCAAAGACCGCAGAAAAGAAAATGTTTAAGTGTAAACAGCAAGACATCCAAGAAGATTAGATTGTCTCCCTTTTCATCTCAGCTGAACACCGGACAGTAAATACTCCAAATGTTGTTGGACAACTTTGCGCAGCCATTCATTAGACACAAGAGGAAATCATTAAATAGAAACTTCCAGCCACTTTGACTTCCACACCAAAACAGAAGAAGCAAGAGGACACATCCATGACTTGATTTGCATGTTCACAAGCTAATTGCCAGGCCTGGCTTTGCCTTACAACACAAATGAGTATTTTTCTCCAGTCTAACTGAAATCTTTCCAGTTCTGTTCCCTGGGCTCCCATGCTTAGAAATCCAGTAGCTGGAATTTACATAATCACGATTTAACTTTGCAAATATTGTTAGGGTCTTTTTATGCCTGATTTTCTCACCAGCTGCTTCTTGGAGTTCAAGTCTTTACTAATAATTTCAAATATTTAACGGAAAAAATGCAAACCATACCTGATACAATTATTACACAAAAAGGAGGAAAAATTCTCATGGTGTAGAAGATGATGGGATTAAGCTATTTTGTACTGGGTTTCTTCCCCCTTTCGTTCTCCTTTGGTCTTTAAAATGTTGAAAAACATTTGTGAAGCCAACACAGCTGCAGGGTCCATTCACCAGACCAGTACTGTCTACTCAGTATCCTTTCTAGCTTTTTATAGATACAACTTTAAAACACCATGAAATTTCTTTCCTTTAATAACGATCCCCAAATATTTTCTTTAAAAGTCAACGTTTCAGCAAAATTGTCCCAAGAATGTGTAGTTATACATTTACATTGTGTTAACATAGCCCTTCAGCCCCCATTTTTAAATTGTTCTCTCTTCAGGCACTCTTCAGTGCTTTATTTTATCTGCTTCAGTCTTTGTGGTCTACGAGTTGGGGCTGGCACGTACATCTCCATATGCAGCTTACTGAGAACCAGCATACCCCACACGGGAAATAGGACACAATCCAATATACACAACACACATATGAGATCAGAGGTTCTTTTCCTAAATTTCTCTCTTTCCTACCATAAATTCTTGGGCAGATAACTTTATAGGCTCCTTTTCCTGTTCTTTCTTTGCTTCAGACTGCTCCTGGTCTCCACCTGTGGCTTTTGAGTGCCTAGTCTAGCCTCAGGAAGGATCTGTAGAAGCTGCTAGAAAGTAAATATTGTTATTTTAAACTAATAAATATAATATCTCCTGGCCTGCATACACAATCCATTCCAACACACTGACATAATTTCCTCACGCAGCACTTGTTCTTTTAACAATTATATAGACTTCCTTCCATAAGAGCAGCCCTCTTCACAGCGGAGCAGATACAAGCAATACGTACCTATACACACACTCTAGACTCTGCCATTCACAAGACCCTATAACATTACTTACAGCCACTGGAAACCTGACACAGACAACAGCCTAGGACATTGCTCGGGGTATGTCAGTGTTTTGTTTCAGAAGCCAGAGGAACTATGGGACCACAGCCTCACACTGCTCAGTCAGCCTCAAATAGCACGGACTGCTTCTGTACCACTATCACTCAGTCACATCAGCAAAGCAGCTCAGAATTTGTTACACAGTAAACCAGATAATGAATATACCACAAAACAGCAGAAGGAAAAACAGTTTGCATTCCCGAAAGCTTGCTTATGCTAAAAACATCATTCAGTTTAATAAATGACACTGCATCTCACCACATTTAGATCCTTACCCCACTGCAATTACGTCAGCACAAGAAAACATAAAATGCTGCCTCCCAAGCAAAGCCCAATTAATAATGACTGTTTATGAACTCTTCTTTACAAACCCAGAGTTAGACAGTGAAAGCATTGAAAGAAAACACATGAATCCAACATGGATGGAAAGTTGCTCCAATTCCCGAGACTGGAGTGCACACCCAGGCAAGGATGCAAGGAAGAAAGATGGTGGAGCGTACATATTGAGGCAATTAAGACAAGCAGAAACTGTTTTTAATTCTGGTATTTATTACTCCTTGGGGGACTTTGCTTTATAATATAAGGAGTATCTTTCAAAAATAAAGTTTTCTTATTGCTTTTCTAGATTGCAAAGCTATGGTCCATTAGCTGCTGTATAATACGGTTCTACACAGAATAAATGCACAGGTCTTTGGAGTTACATAAGAACATACACAACCATCACATCAAGCTTAAGATACTTAGAACAGGTTTTGAACTGTTAAGAGGGGATTGGTTTTGTATTGGAGACGGATCATTAACTGTATTTTGCTGATGCTTAAGCACACCTAGTTGGCTACTGAAGAAAAACATACCTTAAGAACACAGAATTAATGATATCCAACCTAGCTCGGCATTAATCAGAGTTGATGCAGGTTCAGTCACAAGACAAACTCCCTCTTCTGTATTCTGAGTCCAAGAAACAATTCACAGTCAGTTCAGACTGATCTAGACCATGTAATTGCCACTATATAGTCACAGTGTTGCTGTAAAATCTTTCCCTGCAAAAGCTATAATGCAGCTTTACAGCAACACAAATGTATCTTTGCAAACTCAGGTAAGCCTAGGCTAGGCCTTGGGATTTAATTAAAAAAAAAAGAGTGTCAAAAGTTTCCTGTTGTCTCGTCATCATATTTGGCCAAAACATTTGGACTTTTTTTTCCTAAAAAATCGCGGTTATTGTTTGCCCACAAACATCATCATCAAGGTTTGAGGCTATACATTCGAGCAGAGAGAGACTATGACATCAGGCCAGCACAGGGTCCTGGTGTAGCACACTATCTGCCTTCTTAAATACCTTCTTGACCATCTTCATTTGGGTTATTTGATGTGAAGGAGGGCATCATCTTCTACTGTGATTTACTTCACTCACTGATGTTTCAGAACTGCAGTGAAAGGCAATTTGTCACATCACTGCCTGTTTTTCTATTCTTACCCCATTTAGTTCCCAGCTTACACAACAGTTGCCATAAATTTACTCTGTAAGTATTGGTATGACAGTAATGTCTATGCCTGTCATGTGTGGAAAAAAAGTCCCTGGTAATTTGTACAAATTATTTCAAAACTGGAATCCAAAGATACTCATCTGTCAGCTTATTATTCTCCCTTCTCCTGGCAGTTTCCAAGAAACAACCTGCAAAAATTCAGACACAAAGCCTGATGTTTCAGAAGCATTTGCTAAATAGCACAAGTAAATCTTAACATCCAACCCAACATTTTGATCCCTAATGCTTATGCTCTCGATCTGTGTTTTGAGCCCTGCAACATCCAGCTCTGACTTGCTTTTCTCTGCAACAGAAGGTACTGATCCACCTGGAACCTCAGGCTGTGTTTATAGTTTCTGTTACCTGAGGTACTGAGCTACAGTCTGCAGCACGGGAGGCCTGAACTACCCAGTGATTCCCACAGGCCACACTACTGACGCATGCTCACCTGACAGCAGCACTAATTATTTTACCCAGTAGCGCTTCTGTGAAGTACTTGACTTTAATCTGTGCTGGATGCTAGATTTACACACACCGCACAGAAGAGAAGGGGACAGAGCAGGCGGGGTCAAGGAATAAGCATAATGTAATTCAAGTCTTTGCTTAACACCCAAGTCAACACAATTTACTTCGGCAACATCTGCTATTCATATTTAAAACTGTGAGGTTTCAGCTATGTTCAGGGCCAAAAGAAAGGGGATCAGCCATTATGATGAAAAAATGAGCGACTGAAGAAATATTATAAAAAGATCTATCTAATTTCATATGTCAAGTAAAGATAAAGTTAGGTTTATTTTAACCCACTTTATTTTGGCAACTCTATTTTTCAGCACTAGTTAAGAGTCATATGACAAACCATATTTTTATACTGATTGCCTGCGAATACTAATTGAAGAAAAAAAAAGCCTACAACTGTTACAGTTCTGCATGAAAAAAACAAGTTGCTTTGTTTGCAATCGTATCATTTCACCACTGCAAATGTCTAAAAACAAGAGTCCCTTCCCAATAACTTACAACGTTCAGTGATTTCCGTTGTTCAACAAGAAAGGAATAGTTACCAGGAAGCAGAGAAGGTACATGGAGGCAAGAACTGATGGTGAATGTCAGTCCTGTGACTCGACTAGGTGCAGTGTTTTTCAGAGGTAAAGGATAAGAAAATACACTATTACTGCTGTTTATGTTCTTTGATATCTTCTTCCATCTTGTTCTCCGCAGCAGACAGAGTAATTAACTGATGTGACAGGAGAGTTATCAATGTAAATTGAATACAGGTAGTCAGGAAGAGCTACTGAGCACCAAAACCATGGTAGAAGCACTTCCAAGCTGACTAAATACTCCATCTGTACGAAGTATATCCAGTCATCTCTCTCTTTATTTCGCAAATATTGCATGACTGAAGGAATGTCAAGGCTGGACTCTCCAGTCCAGATGTAGAACACATGTATTTGCATCGGTTTAAAGCAAGATTACAGAAACTAGAAAGCAGTTCTGGTTTGGCACTAGAAATGTACCATTATAATTAACTTATGGTCCAAACGATTTCTAGAAAGTCCCTCTCACGTTGCAGAAGTAAAATTACTTCTACCAGGAAAAGCTTATCAAACAGATTTTCATGAAGGAAAACTATGAGAAATAATTACTTCAACTCAACAAACTCAGTTTAAGGCAAAGAAATACAGCAAATAATGCAAAGAAAAACTGCTTTATTGAAGATGGGAAGATGTAATGCTGTGATTTTAGTTTTGAGGAAATCACCTTTAGCTTTGAAAGTTTAAGAAAATACTTTAAGAAAATAGTAACTTTTGTAATTATTATAAGGCACAGAAGTAACCACTTGAGAATTCCAAATCTGGCACCTCCACTCAGACTTTTCCAATGTATTGTATCCACAAGACAATACAAAAGCACAAATCATTGCCTCCCAGCTGGCACTTGAAACCAAGATGTCTCAATCAAGGAGAAAAGAGGCAAGGACTGAAGGTGACCTAATGATTACCATGGTCAGATGACAGGTGTGTAAGCAACTGTCTGAACCAAAGCAAATGTACCTGAGCCAAAAGTACCTTCCCACTGCAGAGTCAAAGAAATTGCCCTATACACATAGCAGTGTAGCTGCTCACCTCTAAGCTAACAGGGCTCTACGGGAGTCACACCAGCTAAAGGTCTTATTGTATTCATGTTACTCAAAATATTAATAAATTCAGTTTTATTTGATGGGAGGTATTGCTTCATCTGCTCCCTGTTTAAAATTACTTCTTCATGAAGTTTAAAGATAGCAAGGCTTTCACTGGGAAGTCGGAATGATTCTCAAGGTCAGAGTTAGCTCAGAACAAGACACCTTATTCAAAGTATTCACATGAAACACAGATGACACAAGCGCCTGAAACCATCCTCAGGCTCCTTACTATAACACTACATCTCTATTCCAAAGGTAATTTTATCTCTAACAGATAGTCCATCTGGTTTTCCCAGAGAATAACTGCTTGGCCCTCTCATCTTTTCTGGGTCTCCTTTTCTTACCAGACTTACTACTTCTAATGCAAATGTCTCTTCTTTAGCTTTCAAAACAACATTTTCATGCAGGCTTTCTCTCTGCTGTTCCTGTATGCTCCGAACCAATGTATCGCTCCCAAGAAAGAGAAGATGAAAATTCTATAATTGTTTCTCGTACTGTTGAAAATTTAGATATCTTTTCTCCTTGTAATAGCCATGATACTGTTCGGAAAACTGTACCCTTCAGCACAAAGCCATTCAAAAGCTCCCCAGTTGCCATGACCTTCCACAGATGGGCTCCTCATCCCAGTGGTGTATCGGCACTGTGACATGCTCTGCTCCCAGCATCAGCCCTTGCAGCTCTGCCTGGTGCAGTGAGGACCGTGGCTGTGCTTATTCAAGCTACGGCAGAATAAAAAGTGAGAAGCATAAGAGACTTCTCCTTCCCAAAGACAAGTATCAACCACACGTTCCCTTTTATTTAGAATTTTTTAATTAGAATTAATATTGTTGTGCCTCAGAAGACAGACCTGAAATATCCAGATACAGCAATACACATACTTTTCATCTGTTTTCACTGCATTGTAACTATTACACTTTGCATGTAAAGAATTAATGATTTTCAGTACCTTTCCCTTTTTAATAGAAAAAATCCTATCTCTATCTTATCAAAACGGAAACAGGCAGACTGACTACATGATTTTTCAAAAGCATCTGATTGTAACTCTGCTTGCCAAAGGATGCAAGACAAGGCAGTGGCAGAGGAACTCAGACCACCTAAGACTGGAAGAAAACAATCACTTTTCAATGCCCTTCCCCTTCTGCGCCACTCTTGCGCATCAAATGCTCGATCACCTCTCAGCCAGACCCCTTTGAGCACAGCTCTGTAGAGAGGCTTCCTTGCTTCTCTTTGGTTTTCATATGTATAAGATCCAGTGAGGCTGCAATGCTAACGATTCTCAAGGGCAACCTAATAAACTGAGGCTCCAAAAATGCTGGCAGCTTCCCATACCTTTCAGAAATAATGAAATATTTGGACATCCTCCCGAGCCATACCTTTCCTTCTGTTGCAGGTCTATTTTTTTCCTTTTTGTTTCATTTTTTCTTTTTCCTTTTTTTTTTTTTTTTTTTATTTTGACATTTGCTTTACTTTCTAGTTCAAAAAGCTTCCCTATGCAGGTCTTTGGGGTTAGAAAAATTTCTTGTCACTACCCATAAAACAATATCTTACTTCACACCTCAAATCCATTCCCTGCTCAGCTGTCACCTTTTTGAGCAGCATTACTCTAAAAGTCTCTCTGAAAAAGTTGCAAGCTCAGAATCTGGCTATTTCCACACAAGAACTTTACTGACAGCAGGGCAATTCCCTGATATAAAGATGCTCGTGCTCCTCCTCCATCTACACCAGACATGCACTTCTAGCGTGACTTAGATAATCCCAGTTTCATCTCAAGAGCAGAACCTTGAGAGTCTGATTTCAACATGATAGCTCTAATATATTCTAAGGATGCATTAAATTAATGAAAAATATTCCTATTTACCTGGCTGTAAAGTCACCTGAATCAAGATATAAAAGCCGCTACATTCACTCGTTTCACCCATGACATTCTAACAAAACCCTCTCTCCTGGCACTGAACCAGGAAAGCCTTCACACTCCATTCCAGACAGCAGCAAAATCAGGAAAATTCCTTAGATCCTGTGAGGCTCATGAAGAACTGCCAGGCAGGTGCCACTGCAGGCTCCCAGCATGCTCCGGCCTGGGAGGTCCCTGTCCTCCAGCCCCTGCCTGGCACAGTTGCATCTACTGGGTTGGCACAGTGCAGAGGGGTCGTCTGTTGATGGATACAAAGCTCCACAGCAACTCAAATGCCCAGGGGGACTAAGAGATTACCTGCATTGCATTTATGTCTAGCTCCGTAAATGTTCCTTCACAGAGGGACTTCTCACACAAAAGTCAGATACAAAATATTCATCTCCCAAAATAATACAGGTCAGTGAGGCTTTCCTTCATATCTTTAAGAATAAAAAAGCAAATTTTGGAAGGAATAAGGTGAAACATATATCTCAAGGAAAAAAAACAGTGTCCAAGATGGTCTGTTAAACCTATTTTCTGATACGATTATCACAGCTTGTAGCAATGAGAACTGAAAATAAAATGCAAGTTCACAACAGATCTCAGATTTAGGATTGAACCTTTGAAAAGGAAAAGAGAGGGGGATGAAGGATCAGATCCTTAATTATGAGACATTTGGTTTAGATCACCTGAAAGGTGAATCTGTGCTCTCTCCATTTTCAAAGCTACCTTACAAGACTTCAGAAAATGCCCATCAACTTTCTCTCCTGCCTTTGGTGCCTCACTGGAAAGGTCCCGGAAGACTGGAAGTTGGCCAATGTGACACCCATCCACAAGAAGGGCCATAAGGATGATCCAGGTAATTACAGACTTGTCAGCCTGACCTCGGTCCTAGGTAAAATCATGGAGAAGATAATCCTGGCTGCAATCACGCGGCACCTGCAGAACGGCCAAGAGATCAGACCCAGCCAGCATGGGTTGAGGAGGGGTAGGTCCTGCCTGACCAACCTGATCTCCTTTTATGACCATGTGACTCGCCTGGTGGATGAGAGGAAGGCTGTGGATGTGGTATACCTGGATTTCAGCAAGGCTTTTGACACTGTCCCCCACAGTAGACTCCTAGGGAAGCTGGCAGCCCGTGGCTTAGACGGGAGCACTCTGTGCTGGGTTAGGAATTGGCTGGATGGCCGAGCCCAAAGAGTGGTGGTCAATGGTGTCTCATCTAGTTGGCAGTTGGTCACCAGTGGTGTCCCCCAGGGATCGGTATCGGGTCCCGTCCTGTTTAATATCTTTATTGATGATCTGGATGAGGGGATTGAGTCCATCATCAGCAAGTTTGCAGATGATACCAAGCTGGGAGGAAGGGTTGATCTGCTAGAGGGTAGGATGGCCCTACAGAGGGACCTGGACAGACTGGAGAGATGGGCTGATTCTAATGGGATGATGTTTAATAAGTCCAAATGTCAGGTACTTCATTTTGGACACAACAATCCCATGCAGAGCTATAGACTGGGGACAGAGTGGCTGGAGAGGAGTCAGGCAGAAAAGTACCTGGGAGTGCTGGTGGACAGGAAGCTCAACATGAGCCAGCAGGTGGCCAAGAAGGCCAATGGCATTCTGGCCTGCATCAGGAATAGTGTGGCGAGCAGGACCAGAGAAGTTATCGTCCCCCTGTACTCGGCACTGGTCAGGCCTCATCGTGAATATTGTGTACAGTTCTGGGCCCCCCAGTTTGGGAAAGATGTTAGGATACTGGAATGTGTTCAGAGGAGGGCAACCAAGATGGTGAAGGGGCTGGAGTACAAGCCCTATGAGGAGCGACTGAGGGAGTTGGGGCTGTTTAGTCTAAAGAAGAGGAGGCTCAGGGGAGACCTCATTGCTCTCTACAACTACCTAAAAGGAGGTTGTAGTTGGGCAGGGGTTGGTCTCTTCTCTTGGGTGACCAGTGACAGAACTAGAGGGCATGGACTCAAGCTTCGTCAGGGAAAGTTTAGGCTTAATGTTAGGAAAAAGTTCTTCACTGAAAGGGTGATTGGCCATTGGAATGGGCTGCCCAGGGAGGTGGTGGAGTTGCCGACCCTGGAGGTGTTTAAGGGGAGACTGGATGAGGCACTGAGTGCCATGGTTTAGACGATGGGTTGGTGTTAGTGTTGGGTTATAGGTTGGACTTGATGATCTCAGAGGTCCTTTCCAACCTTGTGATACTGTGCCCACGTCAAAGGCAAATAGTGGGCCAGTAGAAGTCTTCAACACAAGGCTGAAACACAATAGTGCTGGGAATTCTTCTTAACTTTTACTTTAGACTTGATCTTTCAGCTGCATGACTGACCAGGTTATCTCAGCTGAGCAAGGTCTGCTCAACACAATGTTCTGGGTCTACAAACCAGAGACAAACCCAGCCATTGTGTGGTGAGTTGAGGAAATGGAGAGGCACTGACAACCATTGCTTTCCAAGGGCAAGGAAGGAAAATACTTGTCTATGAATTCTGCTTGTTACTGTCTATTATACAGTATCTATTACCAACTGCTGACAATGACTTTTTAATGTTTCCAGTTTCATTAGACGAAATAAAAAGCAGGTAAGAATCCATTTTTATTCTCCTGATTTCTACTGTGGCAGTTCTATCGTGGAGAGCATGGGATCACTTTCATTCATTATTAATTATGCAAGACTGTTTCCCCCTCTCAGAATCCATTTATTTTGACATCTCTTAGTGCTGTACAGAACTTGTGGCACCACAATTGTACTGATATCAAAACCCTCGCTTGTAACTCAGAAAAGCAGCTTCATACAGTTACAACCCAGCAGAGACGCCATATTCCCTTACCAGAAGAGAAACAACCTGGAAATCTTCAGACGCTTTACCATTCTGCTGGCATTTCTCACAAAAGTGTAACTTTTTTTGCTACATCTTCCTGCTTTCTCCCTCAAATACAGACCAACCTGATTTCTCTCAACTGACATCTGCTAACATGCAACTATTCTGCATAAAGCATGTCCTCTTTATCCTCATCACTGCCCAACCTACTACGTCTTTTCTCCTGCAACTGCTTTTCCACATGCACGGGACCAGGCAGCAAGTGCTGATGCTCTGGTTCAGAAAGCCCAGGCAAGAGTTAGTACTCTTCCAAGCCATCCTAAAGAGACAGGAGACGTAGCACAAAGCCACGTCCTACACTCTTATTCCACAGCCACATTTAATCCAAGTAGCCCACACAAGTTATATTCCCCCTTTACTCCTCTGAGCAAGTTCGTGAGCAAGGCCAAAACCTGGGCCTACACTTCTGTAACTGCTGGATATACACCTTCCTATTTACAAAGGAAAGTATTAACATCACCCAAAAGAAAATCTTTGTTCATTTTTACAATTAATTCCCATTTTAGTTTACCTTGCATTCAGGTTTTCAGTAAGTTGTTTTTCTAAGGAATACAGGTACTTAGTTCACAAGCAGAAACTTGCTCTGAATTATAGACTAAGGAAATGCAGGAAGGAAACAAGCAATATGGCTGATTATATCTCCTCATATATTAAATTCAAAAGCCTGTGATATTGCTAATTTGTTATACCTTGAGCATCAATCCTCAGGAACTGCAAATTAGTCAGAAAAATGTATCAATCAATGACAGCTCCATTGAAAAAACAAAATAAACAAAAAACCACACAGAAAAGGGGAGGCAGACCTCACTTTTTAAAAGGAGGATAAGAAACAACTAATGATTCAGAAAGATCATGTTTCAATTTCTTTCAAGACTATACTTAAGACTACAGAACAAAAAGGATAAACTATATGAAATGAAGCTGAATCTACTGAAGCGACTCAAGAACAGTAGCTACTAACATTACAGAAGTTACCCACACTACATAAGCTTCACCAGGATCCATACTGACAGTAATTCCCAATGCCAAACCCACCGAATAAGCAAGAACCCCAGATTTGACTTTGTTGCACCAGAACAAATCTATTGCCTTTCCATGAAATCGACTACCAGTAAAGGTAGCAGAACACTTTATATACTCCATTCATTTTCTCATTTAAAATGTTTTCAGCTGTTGGGAACCTGAAGTCAGACAGTCATTGCTCTACCACTTTCTGGGTCCTCTATGTTTAAAGGTATAGCCAGAATTTTCTTGGAGATAAGGATCATCACAGGATGACTTTCATAATATGCCTCACATACCCACAAACTGATGCGGTGCTTATGATGTGCCTCTCAGAATGCACACAGAGCCAGTCGCATGCAAAGATCTGTGAATGCTTATCATTAGGCTGCTTCCAGATGCTCTGCTGAATTTGTGCTTAAAGGTAAACATGCAAAGCTTCACTCAAATGAAACCAGAATTTCCAGTATTCTTTTAGTGTACTGGGGTTTCTGCTTTTCTGCTTTGTTCATAGGTGTGTTCCATAAAAAGCAAACTTCGCCAAAATTAACGAATAGGTTCCAAGGGGAAAATGTAAGAAAAACAAACAACATCCATTAGAGTTAAATCAAAGAAAGGGGAAACTTACCCTGAGGTGTTCTGGTTATATGGAAGACAGCCCATGGTTTTGAAGAAGCCAGAAAATTTCTTTTACATACACGATCATTCTCAGAAAATGTACCCATAACTCTTCCAGTTATAAGGTTTATTTATAAAAGTTTAAATCTTATGTTACATTTTATCACCTTCTAGTAATAGAAAAAGCTTATCCAATAGCTACTGGCTAAAAAGCAAGAAAAAGTTTATTTTATTTTGCCTAAGCATGATGTGCAGTCATAAAAACAAAATAGATCTTCCAGTGTTTTTTAGAAGTAGTAGTAAGCAATACTAAGTTTGCAAACTATCACACTCAAAGTGACCAGTGTTCTTTAAGGGCAGCTCTCATGAGAAAACAAGAAAGGACTGCAGAACGTTTTCTTAATGTAAACTTCACCTGTTTCATTCTGACAAGTCAGCTACTTTAGCAAATCAAACACTGCAAATGCATCCCAAGGATTGGCTTTTTTGCATTTGAGAAGAGAAATAAACAGAAAAAACAAAAACACAGGATAAGAACTTGTGGCTGGTGTAAAGTAGCTGAATATGGTGCTTCTCTTTGCAGGGAGAACTTTAACAGATATGGTTTGCCCTACAGTGATCTGAAATTTTGCATTTTGCAGGAGATGTCTAGACAGCTCTATAAAAGTCTTTCTCTACTACACAGAATTCTCAGGTACTTCAAATTCATCACTTCTTTATCTTTTGCTGACAACCTGATCAATGATTTTAAAAGGGAGCAGAGTCCCACAGAATAGGCAACAGAAAGCCTGGGCATATCCTTGAGCTTATTTTTGACAGATAGCCCAAAATTAGTGGATCTAATTGTTATATGCATTCACACAAAGCACTCATCCTCATTTTCCATGGCTTACAAAACCCAGTTCTGTGCAAACACTGCATTTAAGACAACTCTTAAACAGCACAAGAACACAGCCAAAGGCAAGCTGAGATACTGCAGGTCAGGACAAGTACGACCTTACTCCTCTAAGTCACTTTCCAAGCCTGCAGTGTGTTTAACTTCCCACTAAGCAATCCAAGAAAACTAGTTCTTGTTTTTTAACTCCCATTGCTGCATTCGCATCAATGGCAATGCCCCACCAGGAGGCTCTGAGCTAGCCTGTGAGAAACAGCACCCTCAGTGAGCCTGTCTGGACCAGACACCTGAGGGTGTGTTGAGCCAGCACAAGCTCACCAGCAAAGCAACAGCAGACACAACGGATGCTCCTGGCTCAGCAATGTAAAAATAGAGCTTTCAGAAAGAGAAGCAGCCTCTTGAAGCATACCAAAATGCTACATACGTGGCTGAGAAAGAAACAAAGAAAGTGAAAAGCAAAAAGTGAAGCAGGCACTAGCCTGGAAACCTCAAGAACAGTGAGTGCTGAGAATGTCAGAGCCATCACGGAGAAGCATAACACAGGAGGATATGAGAACCATTAAAATAACGTGTCAAGACTGCTGAAAGTTGCCAAGACCATTGGTGAATTTAAAACTTGGCTTGTTGTTTCTCTGCCACTGACATTTTCTAAGGAATTGTGCTGACAATAGGAAAATGTAGCTAAATACAAACTATTTTGATTCGCTGAACATCCCCAGCTTTCCATGCACTGTCTTGTGCATGTGTGAGCAGAGCAAGAGGCAGTCCTTGTCCCAAAAGACTTCCAACCTCAACAAGAAAATAAAGAGAGAATGAGATGAAACACGTGGAAGAAAGTCTCCCCAAGGTGCTTTTCTGTGTACATGACAGTCCATACAAATTTCCAGGAAATTCCCAAAACAATGATTAGAAAACACACTCACCAGGTCTGCAGATTTAGTTAAACTCTCCTTGTGAATCCCTGGTTTCTAAACTAACTTAAAAGCAATAAAAAACATGCTTTGGATATCAGATATGTAAGTCTATAGAGATCTGTAAATTTAGATCAGGATTCCCGTCTTCTCTTTTCTACCTTGGCAGCTCAGTTATTGAAGTAATAATTTCACAAAAAGGGAAATACTTCAGATGCATCTCCCCAGCAACACAAGATTGACTTGAGCAGTCCCTGTATCAGTGAGTGTTACATTTTAGACTTACAGTGGGTCTAAACGAGACTCTCCGAAGTCTCGTGATACCTGTGCTCCCAACAGGCTGACAAGTGACACAGATGGGAGGCAAGGAGCTGGCTCAAAGCAGGCCCTGCAAGGCTTCTGGATGGAGCCTGGCTAGCAGGCTGCTGCCCTCCCACTGCCCCATTCTGAACCTTGACCATCTTCCCAACTCCCAGCACAGGTGTGATCTGCACCTGGTAAAGCATTAACTTCATTCTCTGTGTTAGCAAACCAGGAGCTGCTCAGGTGCACTTGCTTGTATGCAGTTACTGGCACCACAAGGCTATCTCAGTACGCCTAAGAAAAAGGCCAGCCATGCTAAGGAGCAAATTCTAAGCTAATATTGCAGTGGAGTGAAATAATAGAGTCCCATTTTCTTGTGCCAATTAGCCGCTGTCATGGTGGATTTATTATTGCAACACCTGAGGTCTCTCGCTCAGTTCAATTTCCAGTCTCTGATGTAATGTGTTACCTATTAGATTTTTAAAATTGTTTTTTCTAATGCTTCTGAAGATTTTACTGGTTTTTTCTTATATCCTCTTATACACAAACAGCGGTCCGATCTTCCACACATTCTCAAGCCCTCAAGTATAAATCTCAATTTCACTATACTACCTAAAAAAGTCAGTGTAATACTTGCTGACTCCTCTTGCAAAGCTAGGATTTACTTTATAGCTACCTACTTATTCTTCACGAAGAAAAACTAGTGTGCGTTTCAGCTCAAGATGAAATAAATCTCAGCAAACAGAAGAGTCTACAGTCCAAAAACAGCGACGGTTCCTCCTAGTGCTTTCTGTGGCCCCTCCACCACTGTGCTGCAAAGGTGACAAACCCACCTGGCACACAGTTGAACAGCAGCAGAGCATGGCAGCTGGATGTTGCCAACGATGTAGTTCTGCTCCATGACTGTGCAGACCACACACACATCCAGTCCAGAACTACAGTTAGTGCTGCAAAGAGATGCAATTAATCATTCTTGTAAACCAAAACTGAAGGGGGAATTAACAACTATCATGGAATTTATATATCTTGTTATCACGCACAGGAAGAAAGTTCAGAAAGACTGCAAGAAATAATATAGAAGATGTCCTTGCTCATTGCAGGGAGGCTAGACTAAAAGACCTCAAAAGGTCCCCTCCAAACCAAATTATCCTACAATTCTATAGACTTAGCTTGTATTTCCTAGATTAAAAATAACTCCATTACTGAAAATATATATCTCAATGGGTCAAACTATGAAACTTCAACTCAAATATTATTTACACCTTAAATTATAGAAAGGTAAAACTTGGAAATCTGTCAAAGAGGCACATGCTTCCGAAGAAATCTAACCTCTTCAACTGAGTAGATACATGTTAAAAACTCAGTAGAGTGCAACAACTACTGTCTCTCAAGTCATGCAGGAAAAAAGCTGTAAATATTCCCAACCTACATTAAGAACAAAGCCAGATCCTTGACAGGAATGCTCCTGGGCAATCATTGCAATATATGGAAAAAAAGGACTAAACATCTAAGCGTTTCCATTCCACACTCCTTGCATCCCACTGAAGGCTGGAAAGATTATTACAGCAAGAGGCTTTGACAGAGCCATTTGTACGTATCAGTCTCTGGGCTGTTTTTTCAGCCTCCTGGAGGAAGCCTGTTATCGTATTATGTAACACGAGCGAACAGCCAGTCATCTCCTTGCACAGGCAGTTACAGAATACAAAAGAAGTGCTGATCCCTAATTTGAAGAATTTGAGTATAATCAGAAGCACTAAAAGAGAATTGTTGTTTACAAAATACAAACAAGTAAAAGACTAAACCAAGGACACCAACAGTGCGGTTTCTGGTCTAACCAATGACTGCGTGAATGGCCCTGTAAGTATAAAAAGTTTGTGAGCCCACAGATTCATACTCATTAAATGCTATCGTTCATTTTCCAGAGAAGTGAATTCTCACAGCGTTTTAACAGTGCAAGTTGTGACCTTTTTGGTTGCAGTGATGTGAAAAACGGGTTAACTTAAACGTCAAGGAATGTGCATATCCCACGCAAGAAAAGCAGCTAACTTAAGGAAAAAAGTCTGATATCTGGTTCTCTCCTTTGACTTATTTTCAGGCCAAGGAGAAGGGAGGAGGATGTTCTAACTTTGGTATTTTAACATATTTTAGGTTAACAATCTGTTTTCTCTTGTATCATTTTATTTTGCATTTGTGAACGCTTTCATAGTTGTTAGGAGTACGTATACCAATACATACACTTAGAAGAACTTCAGTAATGTAGATCTGACTCTCAAGTGTTTTTGTACATTGCAGTTTATGATCCAGGAGGGCTAAACTCAAAAGGTTATCAGAACAATAGTGCTGACTGAACATGATAAAAATAGGCAATAATAAAACAATTAAGCATGAGAGGGCTAGATCTACTAAAGAAACAGCCTGCATGTTCTGTGAAATCAAAGTAGGGTAGAGTTTCTCATATGCTGTCAAGATCATCGCATTCATTACTCAATTACACTGCAGGAACACAGTGACCCCCATGATCAGCGCGTCCGAAGAGAATGTTGTTCCCAGCACTGCTGCAAAGTGTGATGCACAATAATTTTCTCTACCTCTTAAAGACAAAAATGTCTTCTTTGCCTTAGTCTTTAATCATCAGACCAGTTATTCCCAGGGTATTCAGCCCCCTGAGCTGGAAGACAGGAATGGAATGCAGGATAAACACCCCCATAATCCTGGAGGAACTAGTTAACAACCTACCACACCACCAAGACACTCACAAGTCTACAGAGCTGGATTGGATCCACCCAAGAGTACAGAGGGAGCTGGCAGAGGAGCTTGCCAAGGCACTCACAAACATTTATCATCAGTCCTTATTAACAGGGGAGGTCCCAAATGACTGGAAGCGTGCCAACGTGATGCCCATCTAGAATAAGGGCCAGAAGGTGTATCTGGGGGCAACTACAGGCCTTTCAGCCTGACCTTGGTACTGGGTATGCTTATAGAATGGTTCATCTCAAATGAGCTCACTAGGCATAAGCAGGACACCAGGGGATCAGGCCCAGCCAACATGGGTTCATGAAGGGCAGGTCCTGCCTACTAATCTGATCTCCTTCTATGACCGGATGACCCTTCTAGTGGATGAGGGAAAGGCAGTGCTTGTTATCTACCTGGGCTTTAGAAAAGCCTTTGACACTGTCTCCCACAGCGTTCTCCTACAGAAGCTGGTGGCTCATGGCTTAGACAGGTGTACTCTTCACTGGGTAAAACACTGGCTGGAGCACTGAGCCAAGAGAGTGTGGTGAAAGTAGTTAAACCCAGTTGGCAGCTGGTCACAAGCAGTGATGCCCAGGGCTCAGCATTGGGGCCAGTCTTGTTTAATATCTTTATCAATGATGTGGATGAATGCATTGATTGCTCCCTCAGTTTGCAGATGGCACTAAATTGGGTGGGAACATCTACGTGCTGGAAGGCAGGAATGCTCTGCAGAGGAAGCTGGCAGGCTGGATTGATGGACTGAGGTCAATTGTATGACTTTCAATAAGGCTGAGCAGCACTGGATCCTGCATTTCAGTCATAAACACCGATGCAAGGCTAAGGGTTTGGGGAAGAATGGCTGGAAAGCTGTTTGGCAGAAAAGGACCTAGGAGGCGTTGGTCGACAGCGAGATGAATATGAGCCAGCAGGGGCCCAGATGGCCAAAAAAGCCAAAAGCACCCTGGCTTGTATCAGAAACTGTGTGGTCAGCAGCACTAGGGAAGGGATTGTTCCCTTGTACCTGGCACCGGTGAGGCTGCAAAGAAGGGCAACAAAGCCAGTGAAGAGTCTGGAGCACAAGTGTTACAGAGAGCAGCTGAGTGAACTGGGGGTTTAGGCAGGAGAAAAGGAGGCTGAGGGGAGACCTTATCGCTCTCCACAAATGTGTGAAAAAGAGAATGTAGTGAAGTGGGTGTTGGTCTCTTCATCCAAACAATAAGCAATAGGACAAAAGGAAATGATCTCAAGTACCATTGGGGAGGTTTAGAGTGGATATTAGGAAAACTTTACTTACTGAAAGAGTACTGAAGCATTGGAACAGGCTGCCCAGGGCAGTGGTTCCCGGGACCTCCAAAAGTGCATAGATGTGGCAGTTCGGGACATGGTGTTGTAGGCACAGTAGTGCTGGGCTGATGGTTAGATCTGATTATCTTAGAAGTGTTTTTCCAACATAATGATTCTATGTATTTGGTACTCTTCCAAATTACTGAAGGGAAAGCATTTCCTTTTCCCACAATAGCACTCTGCCTGCCTTAATACAAGTTTCGGTCTCAAGAAAAACACACGTGGAATATAGATTTCATGCAACACGTATCTACACCTTCCACCCCTCAGAGGTAGTGCATGCCATGGTTCCACATTCATCATAACACAAATCCCTGATCTTGTGAGTCAACGCTCAGAGCAGCCCCAGGGACAACAGTCTTCCTTCAGAGAAAAGAGTTGTGGAAACAGACAGGCACAATGACAGACTGAAGCTCTTCAAAGATGGCAAACTAGCTAGGTGATGTGCCTTACAAGTTATTTGGGGGTTCTGACACACTGGAATACCCGCTGTCAGGAGACAAAAGCTCAATACAAAGAGGACTAAGTAGGAAGGTCGGCTGCTGTATAACAGTGCTCTCATACTCAAGTAAGTGCAGAGAATTATTTTTAACATATTCTGTTTCAGCTGCATTGTTGTTATTTCCACATGAAATGGAACATCTCCTATGTATTGCAGCGTCACTGCATCCAGGTTCCTGTGAGGTAAAATCAATGTATGTTTTCTTTGTCATTTGTGGAGGGTTTTAATTGATGCATGCAGCTGACCTCAATTGTATTCTAGGTCTACAAGAAATAATCTGTAGGTGTATTTTATGCATGTGCTAAGTCATTTATTACTCAGCAATTCAGAAAGTACACAACATAATGAAAGCACATGCTGTTTTGGCTGTATTTTCTGTAATGGTTTGACATAGGTGGTCATCAGGTACTTGGTGAGAATGTGTATGACCATCTGATGACTTTTCCCTGAACTCAGCATTGGTGAGGCCACACCTCAAGTACTGGATTCAGTTCTGGGCCCCTCACTACAGGAAGGACATTGAAGGGCTGGAGCACATCCAGAGAAGGGCAACAAGACTGGGGAAAGGGCTGGAGAATAAGTGTTAAGAGGAGCGGCTGAGAGAACTGGGAGGAGTCTGAGGGGAGACCTCATCAATGTCTACAACTGCCTGAAAGAAGATTGTAGCAAGGCGACTGTTGGTCTCTTCTCTCACGTGACAGGTGGTAGGACAAGAGGTAATGGCCAGAAGTTGTACCAGGGCAGGATATTAGAAAAAATTTCTTCACTGAAAGGGTAGTTAGGCACTGGCAGAGGCTTCCCAGGAAAGTGGTTGGGCTGCCATCCCCAGAGGTGTTTAAAAGACAGGTTGATCAGCTTCTTAGGGACATGGTTTAGTAGTGGATAGGTACAGCTGGACTCAATCTCAAAGGTTTTTCCAACAGATGATTCTATGATTCATTGTCACAGTACCAGGTGGCTCCCAGCAGCAAATTGCTGTGCAGAAAAACAACTGTTTCCTCTCATAATTAGGTTCTTTCTCTGAGACATCCAACAATCCACAAGCATGTACAAAGTATAGCTAAAAAGTTGTTCACATTAACAGGCAAGGTGGTCTAGAACACTACTCAGAAGCTAAGGAGGGAAATATTTAGGAATATTGCATATAACATACAAAACCCTCTTAAAGTTCATTAGTTCTCATTCCAGCTGCCGTCATATTCTTCTTTGAGTAATGCTTTGAATGTCCTCTCTTACGGCTTGTTTTCACCAAGTCTCACTTATCAGAACATTAGGTAATTTGAGAAAATGAAATAAACTGTCAACAGAATAGCTGTTTATTTCATTAATTTCCACTACAAGCCTTCAAGCATCAACTCTTTCTGCCTTTCCACATTACTTCCTTTAGAGGTAATAACTTACAATGTGAAAGTCATTGTTCTTGGTAACATTAAAGCTCAACCATGTGGCTGTCTATTTTTTATAGCTAGGATGAGAGAAACACTCCCAATTGTGAAGGTTCAAGAGCTGAAAATAGTATTACACGTGGCAGCATAATGATTTCTAAAAGTGAACAAGAAAAAAAGAAATTGATTTTGAAAATATCACCGTTTTTCCATCTGTGCCATCACATTTCACTCAGCTTACCCAGATACCTTTTTACCACACTGTTTATTTGTTTTAAACTAACATTCTAAAACACACATAACCTGAAATATGATGCCTAGAAACAAACACAGAAAGGCTGTTAAAACACGTGCGTGCCATTTAAGAAAACAGGTGCTCCATTTAAATCACAAGTTATTACTTATTTGCTGTGAACTGACAATGTGTTTTACAAAGGCAATCACAAAGATTCATTGTGAGTGCCCAGGAGAGAGAAAAAAGAACATCTGGAGTTACATGCATCAGCTTCCCAGTGGGATCTTGGGTGTAACGAGTTTCAACTGCTGTAGGACTCACTGAGCTTACATTTACATCTGCAAAAAGCTACCACTGAGAACACAAAGCAAACTGAAGATCAAGTTCAGTTTGCAGTTCAATACAGGAGGAACTCAGCTGACAGCAGCAGAGAAATATCGTAATCAATGTGGAGTCCAAAGTCCTTATTCACACTGAAGAATTTTTTTTTTCCTGTAAAATAGTGATTTTTCAAGGAACACTATAGCTTAGCAGTACACATACAAGGAGATGGGTTTGTTCTCCATTTATCTCAATAGCATCAGAATTGCCGCTAACCCCTGCAGGGGCGTGACTTCAGCCCCTATTTCCAAGCAAAACAGTATATCAACAGATGTGGTTGAGCAGCCAGCAAGTACATGTTCTCTGCTTTGTACAAGTACCTACAGAAAAATATCCCAGAAAACACACACACGTTCTTCAGGTAAACTTGCCATTTTACAATCTGAATTAAAAACTTTAAAACTTATTTTCTGACTTTAAGCATAGCACTTTTTTTTCAGAACCGCTCACAAGCAAAGAATTTTGCAGAAAGCAAATTCAGATTGGAGAAACAAATTTGTACTTCAATGTTAGAGAACAAGAAAGTTAGCCTTAAAAACAAGACACCGTAGCCACTTGAAGAACATTCAGGTATATGAGACAGAAAACCCCAGTGGTTCATCCTGTGGCAGCCACGTTGCCATTCCTCACTGTGGGAAGAAGTTAGAGTTGTCCTGCTGTCAAACTACGACACTCTACAGCCATCGCGCTTGCCAAAAGTCCCTCCAGCCCCAGAGTACAAGTAAACCCTGGGATCACCACAGAGTGCAAATCGCACATTTGAATCACTAAACAGCCACTTGAGTTTTCAGAAAACAAAACAAAACCCAGGGAATAAAAATGGAAAAGTCCAAGACACCTGGTCAGTTGGAAGAGAGAGACTCTAAAGGCATCCCTCAGGAAGGTGCTACCCCCAAGCTCTGCCGCTTTTCCTAGAAAGGGTAAGATGCCTTTCCCACAGATTGAGGAAAGTATGGACATCCACTCCCATCTGGAGACAGCCAAGAACATACACAGCAGACTTGGGCTTATTTTCCACATGACTAGAGAATGTCTTAACAAACTCCTATAGCACTACCCTCCAATTCCTGATGTCTTTGCAAGAGGCAAGGCCCTGTCCCCAAATTCATCAATATCCCTTTTCAATCATTTAAAAGAAAAGGTGAATCCCACAAGCCTCATGATTGAAAAACAATGAGTTCTTCTGTTATGTAGGGAAGACATCCAGCTGTTTTTTTGCCCATGGTTATTTTACTCAGTGATAGTCTTAGCTCTCTTTTTTAAAAAAAAAAAATCATAATTTCAGAAAAAAGTGAAAAAACACATGACAAATTCCTCCCAACTTAAACACACAACTCTAACACTCTAGGAAAACAAAAGGAAGTCTTTACAAATATTTCTTATATGAGCCGTTAAATTATACTCATGTAAGTAACCCAATAATGAGAATCCATCTTCTGTATTGGCCAACTACGCTACTTCAGGAAATCAAAACAGTAGGTTTGGTTTAATTCATTTACAGTCTTAGATCACATGTTTGTCTATTTTTTAGCTATGCTCTTTGATGATTCAGGCAAAGCATTACCCACTTCAAGGAATTCTCTTCCTACGGTGAATTTTATTTCTTCAAGCTGATAGGCCATAATGGAAGATTTCCATTACAGGTGCTAGCATTTAGCACATTACACAGTCACAAAAACAGCAACACACATTTGCTCTGTTTCTCTATCACACACTTGTAATGCCATCTATTTCTTCACTGCAATGAGTATTCTTTACTGGGTTGGCTGTATTTAAGAGATCAAAAAAAAAAATCAAACATTTGTCACTCATAGGTCCTATTCAGGAGAGAATTCAGGCTACAGACATTGACGCAACATGAAGAGCAGGACTTCAAGAATTAAATACTTGGAGCCAGAGACCCAGTGTTCCCACTACATATGCATTTTGGGATCTCGGCATCACAGTAGCACCAGTCTGAGGACAAGAACCGGCTGGCTGTAAAAGAACAATGTCCCTGGATCCCAGCTTCTTGTTTAATGTCTTTTTCCCAGCTTCTTGTTTAATGTTCTTTTTTCCATTGAAAATCAATAAGTGCATTCCTAGATTGTTTCGTGATGCAAGATCAATGTCTGGAAACTTCAGAGAATTGTTTCAAAATCACTCTCCTCATCCCAACTCAAATGCTAATGTGGACACAGCATCACATACACCTAGGCAATCACTCATTGATACCTCTTCAGCCGTCTTTATAAGGAACCAAAACCTGCCACTGAGACAAAAACAACTATGGGGCTTTTAAAGGAAACTTAATTGTTCTTGACTTAATCACAATTAATAAAATTATGCATTTTGGTCAGAACTCCAAGTTAACTTTGAGGTCTTCTGATGACAGGTGAAACATTCAAATAATATGCCCCATACCTTCCTGGCAGCTGATCTATACCACGACTGTATGCCGCAGCCCAATTCAGAGCTGTGATGTCACAGAAATTATACAGTTTATGAATTCTACAAAATGTACTCAACTCTCTTAACTTTTGCTTCACTTGCAATAGAAAAGAACATAAAAGACACTATTTCTGCTGTTTTCGCACATGCTTTTCTACTTGGAGTATAAGTTCTGTAGCCTCCTGATGGAAAACTCAAACTATATCCAACCATGCAATTTTTAGGTGTTTAAAATAATCAGCAACCCATGCATTGGACTGGGATGTTTTTTCCATGATAATGCACCTACAACTAGTAGAGAAGGAATCTTGGGGGGGGGGGGGGGGGGGAGGGAATAATTATATCACCTGGCCCTTTTTAAGATATATTTCTCCAGAACAGATTTGATAAACACAAAGAAAAATCATACTGAACTCAGAGCTGCCTTAGCGAGCTGCATAAGTCATGCATTTTAAGTAACATGCTTTGCTTGCTTTCTTATCCCTTTTCTGTTGCCAGTACTTCGTGATCTTACAAATGAAATAACAGAAACAAAACTACACCACAAATGTACAGCCAGCTCCCAAGCAGCTGTGTTTGAGGTTCAGAGGACTCTGGATCCAACAGCCCTGTTTCCAAACCTTCCAAGTGCTTTTACACTCCATTACACCTGTTGCCAAACATGCATCAGCACATAGCACACTAACAGCGAGGGGCAATCATGGCTATAGTTTCTGCAGACAGAAAGTAAGGAAAAAAGGTTTGTCTTGCCATCTGCACAAGAAGTCTCAGCAAGCAACACAATTTCCACAAATTCCTACCCCTTTCCTTTTTAATTAAGTAGAAATGCATACTAAGCCTTCAAGAGATTAAATAAAAAAGAATACACATATGTCCAGGAAACACAGCTTTGTTTCTTTCAAACTACCTTCTTTCCAGTGACATGGGATTTGATCTATATTTTGTATTTCAAGGGCAGAAGTGATTTGTTTGAACCTGCATGACTCACGCAATTTATCAGAGTGATTTATTAAACAGACAAACACGAGTTTAGTTGAAAGGAAAAAAAAATTTCTATAATACCCTATCTTTTCTTGAGAGGGAACCCCTCACAGATGTTGGAAAACAGCAAAAAGATCACATCAGCACAATATTCTTGGTCATATACAATGCAACCTTACACTTCATGGAATTTTCAGCACAGGAAACAGGTCTATTAGAAAGCACCCAACTCACAAGTTTTTCAGAGTCAGCTATAGTTGCTTCCAATGGCTCTGGAGGAACAAGCTGTAACCAGTGCTTTCATAGAGCTTCCTGGATCTGCATTTCAAAGCCAGAAAGGCCCACAATCAAAGTGCTTTCACAGCCAATACTCAGAGCAGAAAAAAAAACCACTTTCATTCTACTAGGCACTTTTATCTGATCTCCTGGTTGTAGCTCTCAGGAAGGAGAACAGGATCGCTGGGGCTTTTGTTGAGCTTTCTGTTGTTGCTTTTCCTTTAGTTTTGGGGTTGGGTTTTTTTGAGTGGTGGAGGTTTTTTGTGGAAATCTTTTCCCCTTCAGTAAGTTGAAGAGTGAGAGGAAGGATGAATCCTTAGTTTACTAATCAACAGATCCAATCTAATTATTTTCAGTGCCTAAACACCTTCGATGCTGGCTCTGATGCCCACAAGAATGTAACTATAATATGTTCTGATCACCATAAAATCCAAATCCAAGCTTACAAGGTATCTATGTCTTCAGATACATCAGTGTAGTTGTGGTCATCTTCTCTATCTCATGACCCCAAGCCTATCCCAAAAGACCTGCCTCGAGGTATTCACACACTAACAGAGATTTACTCTGGAACACAAAAAGCAGTTCCCAAGTATTGTGTAATTTCCTAAGGCATTTCTAAACACAAACTATGATATTCACGGAGCCCTTTATCATCCTGAACAAACAAGTAATATTTCATGCATACCAGAGCACAGGTGAGGGATAGACAGGGTAAACACACACCTGTGTAAAGAAGTCAGGACCTGTCTGCCTGCCGAGTTCAACTGATCATAAGACTTGTACTGGATTTCAGGTAAATTCTCATTTATGAGAACATAGAATTCAATTGTACTGCTAAAGCCCCTCAGTAACCCAGTTACCTTATGCTGCAGCCTGTTCTCATTTTTTAAAACTACCGCCTACCTCATATATCTTGTTTCTCACATAAATCTTTCCGGATCAAGCTTTTGAATGGAACCAATTAATAAGCAAATTTATGAATGGTTTATGTAATAGCAGGGTCATTTTAGAGAATTACCTCCCAGATCCATTTGACACAAGGATGACTCGCAAAAGCAAATGAAACTGAGAAGAAACAGGAATCTGGGTTAATCCAGCCACACAGACTGACCAAGTTCAGCTAAAAGATTTTTTCCAAGCAAGACGCAGTTTTCAGGATTAGGACTGTATGTTTTTGAATAACCCTCTCACCATACTATGCGAGAAAAGGAAGAGATATTTTTACTGCTTTTTTACTGCATTTTTTCTGGTTTTGTTTTGTGGGGTTACTTTCTTAATTGTTTCTTTTGTTTTAATGGTTTTTTTGGTTTCTGTTTGTTGCAGGGAAAGTGGAGGTGTTACTGCGTTTTTTTATACAAATAGAATAGGCTGGCTGCATATCTAGAAAAGAAAACAGAAAATCATGTCCTGGTAGAGGCTGATCTCTAAGAATCCAGACATACAAGCAGGGCTCCCATTGGTAACATCAGGTGAGAACACTGACACTGCTCACCACACCTCCTAGATGCAATAACCCCATCACTGCGACATGCAAAAACGCTGCTACGCCTCAATTAAAGCACGGAGCCTTGCTGTGGATAATGCTAGAGCAAAGTATTACAAAAAGCTTTGTCAAGATCACACTCATTCCACTTATGAGAAGTTTTTTTTAGATTCTGTTAGTTTCCCATTTCTGCAGCGACCCTGAAGTCTAGCTCTAAAGCAGGTAATGCCACCAAGCAGATTAAAGTCCTGTTGTGCAGATGATCTCATCCTCACAATACTGTCATGCGTGCAGTGATTTTTGAGGTAGACCACAAAGCCTTAACTTTTCTCCGTCCTTCCAGATAAGTCTTACGTGGCCTTAAAGCCCAAGTGCAACCCCTAAAAATATACAGAATTATAATCCTGCTAATAACACAGGTGGCACTGTCAAGATAAAAAACACAAACATGACTTCATAAGGGAACACCTTCTCCCTGACAGTTCATTAGGTGAGCAATAGCAAAAGTCAAAAAGTATTTTTGCGTGCATTTATGATTGCAGCCAACAGGTTTATTATCTGAATCACTATTTAAAATGCATTCCCACATTTAAGTTTACTAAGAAAACATTACAGGGTCTCCTGTGAACCAGCAAACTGCAGGAGAGTCAGAGTAGAGCCTGAAATTACATACAATATGCTTCATCATATCCAAGTATGCACTGAATAGCTTGTAATAGCACTTGTTCAAAAAACTTCTGATACATAACCAGAGGCTGTTTTGGGGGCCCACAAACTATATCACTGCAGGAGGTTTGAGAACTTGGGAATGGATCCCAGTTGTCTTCCTTTGATGAGACTCCTACTATTTATTTTTATTATTTTTATTTTAAAGGCTAGCCCATAATTGATCTACCTTCGTATTTTAGAGCCCGTCATGTAGCTTGCCAGACAGAGCACTGAAACCTTACTAGTGCTTTCCGAATCAGAGCTCTGCTTAATACAGCTGTGGTGGATGCCACTTGCCTTTTCAATATCCTCTGGAAGAGCAGTGTAAGGATACAGAGCACGAGAGGAAAGAGGGGAGCCAAACTACACACTTCAGAGCATCAGAAAAAGGAAACAAACAAAAAAACCACCCCAAAACTTTTTTTGTTTAGGACAAGAGGAAATGGCCTCAAGTTACATCAGGGGAGGTTCAGATTTGGCATCAGGAAAAATTTCTATATTGAATGCGTTCTCGGGTGCTGGAACAGCTGCTCAGGGAAGTGGTGGAGTCACCATCCCTGGAGGTGCTCAGGGCTGTGGTAAGGTTGGACTCAATGATCTCAAAGGTCTTTACCAACCAAGTGGTTCTATGATTCTATATTAAAAAAAAAAAAAAAATCTCTTTTCTCAGGGTCCACCCAAAGAGACAAACATCTAGCAGAGGCTTCCAGGAGTTCCCAGACTGCACTGGATGCAGTGCTCAATGAACGCCACTGCACTGAACTGCCACAGTGCCCACAAGACTGAGAAGCCTATTATTGACCTCAGCTCTTTCCAGCGCCCTCCTTAGGTCCTACACATTAACAAAAGCACATTTCATTTGATGCCTAGGTCCAAGCAGCATCCTGTCAGCACAGCCAGGGGACTAGAATTGATCCGTAGGGAGGGCTCAGACAGTTTGAAGTGCTGGGCTCAGCCCTGCTGCTGTTACACAGAGCCAGGAATATCTGTCAGTATAAACCGACAGCCCTTTACTGCACCTTTCTGTTACTCAGAAAGGCTCTGAGTAACACAGTTGTGCCCCCCATCTGTACCAGGAAGAAATATCACGTCCTTTATAGTATGCTCTGAACACTACAGCCAGGAAGGGAACCATTAGCAATTCTTTATTTTACTTTTTATTTCTTTTATTAAACATTATGGTAAACGCGGAGTAAGTCACAGAGCACTTCAATTTTCAATGCTAAACAGTCACAGCATTGTTCCACCCTATCTCATTTCTGCCATACATTTAACCTTTTGCATCCTATTTCCCCACAGAAATCCCTACTTATACCAGGAAGTATAGTTCCCAGGCAGCTCAACACACAAGGTGTTTCAAGTTTCATGAAAAAGCTTGCTTGCAAAGTTGAAACCTCACTTCAGGCAGCATTTTCCTCTGAGAAGTGTAGACATTAGTTATCTAGCCATAGGAGAATAAATATCAAATATATAATTATGTCAGGGAGGAGAGTTATGCTTTTACTTCAACTAGGAAAGTTGAAGGAAAGAAAAAGTTCATTATTGTGTGCCTGTACAATTTCCTAAGGAAATTGAAACTGTGGTTACTTTTACCCTCCAGAAGGCCCAGGCTGCTTTTGCAGCCACTTTTATAATTTCCCTTTAACATGAGAGGCAATCGAACAGACAGAATCCAGGCTTCTGCTGCCCCGCAAAGAAGGCAAGAAACAGCACTGTTCTATCTAAACACTACATTAAGACTAGGATGAGGATGACCATTCTGGGCCCATTTTGCAATTGTGTTATGAAGTTTAAATGGAAGCAGACGAAACTTAAATTGTGAAACTCAAAACTTTGCTCCTTTTACAGTATGCGGGCACTAACTCTTCTCTGTGCAAAACTAAAGCTATTAAAATGCTAAGGATATAGGAACATCCTCCCTTTAAACTGAAGGATATTGATCTGGCTATACTTACAAGTGGCAATTTAAACTTCAGCACCACTGTCTCCCAGCAGACCTGCATGAATGCAGGGGAGCAACAAAGAGGGAGAGATTCCTAATAGTCCTCTGTCAGCATTGTTTTGGTCCAGTAAAGCACCAGCAAGCACGGCGCAGCGACAGTGTCGCTAGCGTGTACGAGCTGGCTGAGTCAGGAGGAACGTGGCCATTTTTGTAATGCTTACCCATGTTAGGCCCAGCATATCAAGCACCCCACCAAAACTCAGCAGGAAAACTCCAGCAGCAGAAATATTGATGAGTTTCAAAGAGATTCAACAACAGAGGTGCACCTTCTCTATTTAAAGCACATACGGGAACAATTTTTGCAAGGCAGGAATCTATAACTCCTTATGAAATTGAAATACAAGTCACTAGATGTTCTTCCTCTGGCATCCTTCAGCTTATCACTTACATTTTGTAGACTTCTGGGCAGCATTTTCATATCCTTTTCTTATTTAAAGAAAAAAAACAACTTACACAGATTCCAGGTTTCAAGAAATCTCTCCTAAATCAAATAATCTTTTTCAAATGTTCCACCTGAACTTTTCCTGTAAAATACCTCACTTTCTTATTCAGGTTCATTTTTAAGCTGTTAAGAAGACTGATGTCACTGGTACTCACGGAAATTTCTCATGTATGACTGGCTTCCTCTCTTTCTGCCAGGGCCCACAAAGAGTTTTCTTTCAGTTCCTTTCCTTCATTTGCTAGTGATCTAGGTAAAAAAAAAAAAAAAGGTACAATTAATTATTCCCACAGTCTTTCGGTTCACCATCAGTTAAATGTTCTGTGAACATAAGGAGACAGTCCTCAACCTACAGCAGCAAATTTGACTATCGTCTGTTCTGCTTTTACTAACTCCAAAATTTATCACTACTGCAGATATACAATATAATAGTAGTTTATCAAAACATGACTTCTTCTGACACATTTTAAATTATATATCCAGAGTATTTAAAGCGCTTATTTCTCTGAAATTATGGTCAAAATCATGTTTACATGAGAACACCAAATTTTCACAGTGTACTAATATTAATTTAAACAGATTTAACACTTTATTCTTCAGCCAGCCACTAATCAAACTAACTACTGCATACCTAGACTGTGGCAGGGTTAATATATCTTCTGTATCCTTAACTACCAAGCATGAAAAGAAAAGAAAAATTTTGCTCTACACAAAAAATAGAGGGAAAAAAATAAATAAATCACCAGAAAGGATACTATAACTACAAATTACTTGCCAGCCTTTGAACACAGAGCTCTAGCACCCAAACAGTCATTAAAAATAGAACATGCATCAGATGGACAAAAGCACTGAATATTGGACAAACTCTGCAACACAAATGTGATTCATTAAATTGGTCTCTTCAAGTCTTTCAGCCTAACCTAAAGGATCACTGCACCCATTCCAGCATACTTTGCATGCACAAGAAGGAAGTGGAGACTTCCCAAACCCTGCACAAACTAGCTGTACTGAGAACTCTTCTCCTTTTAATGTCTGAAGTAGTGAATGCTGACTAGGAAGCGCTGTCTCAGGCAACCAAGGCAAACCACGTGCCCCAGTTCAGCACAGACCTATGTGGAAGGGGAAGGATTATGAAGTCCCTCCACTATCACGATGTGAATATTTCAGTATAAAGCAGTAGCATTTGTCCATCTAAGTAGGCAGAATACGGCATCAATAAATATCTTGCTATCAAGAGTATAATATATCAGGTTTCAAATCAGAGTGCCATGAAGTCTGAAAAATCCCCGTTGGTAAGTTTTAAATAAAGACATGCATGGTAACGTCCTTAAACTGACTGAAAAGCCTGCACCTAAGCTTCAAAATTCTGAGGCAGAGCCATCAGCTCAATCTCCGGACATTTTACCAGCTCTTAGTCACAAGTACATTAGTTCAAAGCTGCATCTGCTTGGCTGTAACAATAATAAATTAAATACCTCAGTTAATTACATATTAAAGATGGATAAGAAATGGAGTGTCAAATTTTCCTTTTCCTCTCCAGTTAAGAATTCTAGATTCCCAAAATCTTCCTTTCCTTGGCAGAAGTTAATCCTAAATCAGCAGTAAATCCATGCATAACAACTATTCCAGCCAACTTCACTTTAACTTTGTGGCTCCTGTTTTGAACCAGAAGGGTGTGGATGCCTGAAAGATTATGTGTTCTTACCCACTTAAATCCTATGTTGCAATAAGAGACTTCATCTTTCCTTAAACAAGTTGTCTTCTTCCCATCCTTCAACCACCAGCAAAATAATTGCTGATCCACTTGCAGAACACTAAGATGTATAAAACTTCTTTTTTAGTAGATATTATGACTTCCGCATCTGAGCAGAGTGAGTCAAGCCTGAAATCAAGATCATGGTTTCTGAAAAATATGAGGCAGGGTCCTGTCCTGGTCAAAAATCACAGAGCATTAAAACACAAAGCTAAAATATCACAGGTCCATCGCAAATCACAGTCAGCACCTTTAAACAATCCTTGAGATAATTCCAAAAGGGCATTACTGTGCCTTACTCGCTATGTTTACTACTTGGGGCCTATTTCACCAAGTCTAATTTCCAAAAGATGCAAAACAAGAACAAGCATCATTTAACACCTATGTATTTTCTATACGCTGTTGTCACTGACAAAGTCCCCCTTGCTCTGTAGAGATGCTTTATCATCTACAAAATAAGAAAAAAGCACCTAGATTTGACTAAAATAAATTCATTCTATAATGGCCTGCAAGAGAAAACATCAACAGCAATATTACAGTTGAATAAATCATTAGGAATCCAACACCTCATGGCTGAAGCAACACAGAAGCAAGATCACTTGGAGTAGAGCTTACTATTCACTAGCTGCTTTTTGTAATTGAGGGGGATGACACAGAATAATCAAGCAAAATTGTTCTTGAGTCACATCAGCAAAACACACGTGACATTTGTTCCTGTAGAGAATGGTTTCTGAAAATACAACAACAGCATTTTACCTTCATGGCAGTGTCTGTAATAGCCTAAAAGTATAAAATATAAGTTCCTGGGCCCATTGAGTGCAGAAACAGAACACAGGATGCGTCCTCTGTATCAGACCCTTAACCTCTTTAAAATCCTGTTTAAAACAGATACTATTACTAGATAAAGAATAACAGAATGTATCATTGCCAAATTTGAACAACAAAGAAAGCAGCAATAGGCTCAGGCTATTCTGAGGCAAACCTTTATAAATTTAAGAAAAAGAGAGTGTTAGAAAGAACAAGGAACTTAAAAATAAACCTGAATTCTGAAACTCCAGGATCTGCAAACAACCCACAGCACATAAGCAAGTATTTGCTGAGGTAGGAAGAAAGAGATTCTTGGTAGACTTCTACTTTCGTTTAACTGGCAACAATTTACTCCTTTATTTCCTGCACAAGTGGCTGTGTTATTTGAGTCTTGGTCTTTTTCACTTCTTTGCCCCCTGAGATGTGCATCCCCCACCTCACTATCCCAGCTGAGATATCTATTTTTCCTCTTGGGATTTGTCCACACAGGAAAAGTGTATCCATTTCCCTCAGGGAGATTTTCAACTAAGGCAGTTAAAACAATAAAATAGGTCATGTGAATGTTCTTAACCTGGCTTAAACCAGACTCGTCTCAGTATCAAATGTAATCAATTAGTAAGTAACCTGACTTAAGCTGTCCACAAGGAACTGCAAGCTTCTTCAAACATATATTCACATTGAACTGGTTTACAAAAATCATCAACTGTAACAAACTATACATGAAGAACTGTAAGCTTCTAGAGCATCAATTATGTATGGTTCTCATCGGAATAAGGTCACGCATTCACCGTTTACAGGAACATAGTACAAGCACTTGTTATCAGCCAGTCTTTGAGACTGGAAACAGGTTCTTATTTCCCTGCCATAGAAGCACATATATTCTCTGCACTCCAGTTTACCATCACAGAGTAAGAAGCAAAGATCAAGGCATTCCATCCTGCATAAGTTCCCTCCCATACAAACAGGCTGAAATTTTGGGGCGTGACTAGTTAGGAATTCATGTAGGCCACACAAATGTTTGTTCCAGCTTCCCACCAGGTGAGATGAGGGAGTTCTCTGAGCAGAGAGGAGCAGCGAGTAATCTCCAGCACCCACCGAACACTGCTTGCTGTCTAATTAGAGGTACTTAACTTGTCATGACCCAAAAATTGCCATTTAAATGAGGGGTTTTTTTAAAGTCATTTCCTAAAACCTGTGTTAGGTTCTTCACAAAGCTAGAGGATTATAAACTATAATAAACACCAGTATAGAAAACATGCCTTCAGGTTACAACAGCCTTTCATAAGGAGAGAACAAATATTTCATTATTAGCACAAATTCATGCACCTCCAGCATCACATACGTAATTGCAACATTGATGCACTTGCCCACCACTACCACCACTATTCCCTTCATGACTCAGAACACGCACTGAAGGATGCTTTAGAGTGAAACCTAATTTACAAGGCAGGATTATCTCTGTATAAGGCATTCCGGTGCTGGCTGCAGTCACCTGTACTCGTCACTGTACATTTCTGACTGATATTTTTAAT
Source organism: Tapera naevia (assembly GCA_033556795.1). Lineage (NCBI taxonomy): Eukaryota > Metazoa > Chordata > Aves > Cuculiformes > Neomorphidae > Tapera > Tapera naevia. Next base: position 188,853 of record JAUMJJ010000021.1, read on the forward strand.
TATTATCTGCACCACATGGGTAGAGGCCTACACCACGAGCAGGACATTACTGTGTGAGGTGCCACACAACCCTCGCATCTTAGTGAACTTTGAAAGAAAACACTCAGGCACGGAAAAGTCTCATACGAAAAGTAAAATACAGGAGGTTACTATTCTCATTTCTCAAATGGGAATCAGACATGCAAAGATTAAGCAATGTATCCAAAGGTAGGACAGTGCCTCTTCAAACATGTTATTGTTGTCACTAATTTGGTTGCAAATGCTCCATAACTGTGTTGGATATGAATTTCTACATTAACTTCTCCCCTTCTGAAGATATGCTCCTTCTGCACATACAGAAAAGGAAGTAACAATCAACAAAGCTCCTCACTGTACTGTTCTCCAACAGACACAATAAATAAAAGTAGTATAAGAGTTTCACAGACACAGAAGGGATACGTTTCTGAAGGAACTTGTTTGGGTACAGAAACTCCTTATCATGGTAAGATTAGTAACTGGCAGTTGTCGGTTTTAATTCGAGAAATACAACTCTATGATGTGCATAGTTTCACTTACGAAACCGTACATATCCACACTGTATTTTTCCTTCCAAGCTGTTCTCCTCCTTCCAAGAGCTCCTGGTATCTACCACTATCCCACACACGTTCCCAGTTCAGATACTGTTTGATTGCAGCATGCATTTTTGGTCTTCACTGAAAGGTATTAGTGAAGCAGAAAGAAAGCAAGCTCTTTTTGAACTTGGGTTAAAGCTCCTTGATTCTTATTTTGACAGGCTATGCTCCTTTTTTTCAATTTTGTTATGGTTCCCTAGGGTTTCATTTACTTTATTTTCCTACATCTTCTACCCTGTGAGCTTTCCCTGAGAGCACTGGAGCCACAGTTGGAAACAGAACAACATAGTTTAATCTTGAGAGCACTTTGTTGACCTGAAGAATACTTTTTATCAAACAGAGATAATGGTAAGAACATCTAACAGTCACACTGTTATTCTTCCAAAAGGGTGCTCCATGTTCCAGTTCAGCAGAAAGCAGAATGGAATGCACATTCTCGCCTCACTTCTGCAAAGCAGCTGTGTTTTGCAAACACTTGCCCCAGGATTAGCGGGGAGACAGGCTAAATTTGAATTCTCAGTCTCCCAGTGCCACGCGCTCACAGCATTGGGTCCTAAGGCAAGACTATCGAGCGCTGTTCCAAGACATCAGATGGGTGTTTCCTTTCTCTACATGACATATGCACACTTTAAAAAGAAGGGAGGGACTACAGTACAAAATGGTACCTTAGAGACCAGGGTGTAAGGCTGGGACTGGAAAGATGCAAACTCTTTACCTCACTGTCACGAATAGCAGTGCAAGCTTGGTGATTTCCTCAGTTTCCTTAAGCCTCAGCTTCCAGCCTGAAAAGCCAGGATGACTCTACTGCTCCAGCTAAACCTGGCCAAACACAGCAAGGCCACCACCCGCAAACACTTAAAAAGGCACTGGGAAACATTCAGACACTGTAGCAATGTGGACTAATACTTGCTGATTTATGTTTTGTCACATGAACTGGAAGATCAGATAACCCACTTGTCACTAGCCAGCCTGCCCTGCAATGCTGAGAAAAGGCACCACCTGTACAGTGAATTATTATTTTCATCAAATGTCAGCGAGGTTTTGCAGGCAGCCTGGTGGGAGTATCAGAGCTATTCATTCAAGTTCTCAGGCCTTCCACCCCTCCTGACAGACCTAACCCTGCAGGCACACTTGCCCCTTTCAGCTAACCCACCTCAAACAGGATGAGTGGTTCAAAAAAACTCATGCAAATGGTAGCCAGCACCCACAAAAATCCTAGTAAAAATTAGCAAAGTAAGAAAGCAGTTTCTGACTGACCTACCACATGCTGCCAGGGTAAGATAAAGCATTTCCCAAAACTGATGCAGAAGGATAAAGGTATGGCTGAATTTCACTGCACAGTGCCATCTTTTTCTGATTTTAACAAAATAATATCCAGTGTCTTCTAACTGCAAAAATACCAGATAATGACAACCATAATCCTTCAAACCATGATTACCTAAATCCATCTACAAGTTTGCCTCCATTCTAAAAAGGTAAAATCAAACAGGTAAAAAAAGTGAAAAAAAATCATCACTGATGTACAGAGAGCTGTCTGAGTCTGACCCTCAGGGTCCACTACTCTCCAGTAATACCTCCACTGTGTTTGAGCAATGACACAAAAACAGGCACCCAGAATATCAACTGAAACCACAAACTGGATCTGGACTACTGCACACACATATCTCTACCTAGAGATAAAGAGAAAAGCACTTTATTTCTAAAAAAAAACCACGATATGGTGCTGCTTAGAGGGCAGATGTACATTTTTTAAAAGCACTATTTTACAAAGCTGAACCACAAAAAAAGCGTGCTGATCCTTCCATCCAACCTGATGTACTGTTTAACTTCCCTGGAACTGCTATAAGCCATACCAAAAGGTAAAGCCATCATGGGATCTTTCTTATATTTTACAAAGGCAATGATGCAAGAAGCAGACAATTATTTACTTTTCTTTGAACTGAAAATAATGGCATCAAGGCAAAGAGCATTTGTATGAAGAGTTTCCATCTGTCGGTCTGCAATTTCATTGCATAAGGCGTGCAGCATCATAACAGCACAGGATATCAGCAGGAAGGCATGGTTAATAATGAAATACAAATAAATTTAAAATCTGTTGTATCTCTGTTCAACACCTTGTGTACTGTAAAAAAGCGTCACATCTCCAAAACAGCTTCAAAACCTCTCAGTAACAGCAAGAACAAGCTCTGGCTGTAAGGGCACAGTAAGCAAGGAGGTTAATGCTGACCTCAAGAGAAGGGAGTGTACACATGGTCAGCACTGGGACAGGGTGACTGCGCCCCGGTTCACCAAGTCCTTTTAACATTTTCAGAGGTCTCTGGAGCCTAAAGGTACTCCCATGAAAGCCCTCCACAAAGCTCCCACTGAGCTTCCTAACCCCAAGTTCTTGACACAAACAGCTCAGAGCACACTGACACCGAGGTGCACTGAATGTACAGTATTGTTACTTGTGCAACTTCATTTTAAAAATATTTTGACTGCAAGCATGTCTACATAAAAAAAGAACCATTCCTGATATGAAGGAATTAGATGAGGAAGTATATGTGAAGAGATGATTAAACTTTCAACTATTTGGACATTTGGGGGCATATAAACATTTGTAAAATTTGCTATAAAATTTTTGATTGCTGATTACATAATTGAACATACAAGGAAGACCCTTCCAAGGACCTTAATACCGTACATTTTCATTGTTTGATAAAATGAATAAGGAACAGTAACAATTATACTTACTATATGACATTTGAATTCCATAGAATAAATTAATTTTAAGAAAAAAGACTGTTATGCATTTCTTTGGAATGCTTTCCAGAGCTATAACAGATTCGGCTTGTGTTGAGAAGTCCACACCTGACAAAACACTGCAACCTATATTTCAAACAGCCCAAGCTACCAAGTGACGTGGTCCTGTCACTTATACAACATTCACAAACTTAAAAAAAGTTCCTTTATCAGCTCTGTTTGACACCCTAGAATACACACACTGATGCCTATTTAAAACAAGGAAGGGAGGAAATCCAGGGATCTTTCCTAGTGCTACTCTCATAGCTTACCATCTATAAGAAAAGATAGCTGTACATCCTACGTGTAGTGCCTTTCGCATGAAAGAACTGGACTTGCAGCCTTTAACCAGAGCCAACAGCTCAGCTGCCTTTGGGAGGCTCACTGCACACCCAGGCCACAGCTCGTGACAAGGACATGTATTTCAATTGGGCTGTAAGGAATCTTTTTGCTCCAAGCTGGACCATCAGCAGGCTGAGCCGATCTCCTCACATTTACCAGAGCAGCTGCCTGGTCTGGATTCAGATTTCAGTGGCTGCAAGGCCATGGGTATTGCATGGTGATTAAATACCGTCATCGGTTTGCATTGCAGAAAGGCAACAAAAAGCTAGAAGAGAAACACAGCCCTCTTTTCCCAGCAGCTAGAAGAGAACCTTGCATCTAGAGACTTGTTAGTATCACACCTTAGTCACAACTGTTGAGCAATAAAATTCCATTTCTTCCCTACCGCCCCTCCCCCCAGCTCAGTTATTTCCATGACCAATAGCTCCTCCAAAACCCATGCCAAACAGACAACAACCAGATGTAGAATTGGAAGGAAAAAAATACCTCTAATTCCTTTGTGAAAACAACAAGACCTTAGGGAATTGCATCACAGATGCACAACAAAAGTCATCTTGCTTCAGTCTAATTCTTGCTTTTGCTTACTGCTGAGAAACTGACCTGAAAATATAGAATTTAGAAGTAACACAAAAGTAATGTTAACATTTTGTAGTATGCAAAATGGGAATTACAAACTGTATCTTACAGAACAGCTCTGTCAAACAGGAAAATTACAATTGTAGATAAGAAAAACAATATCATTTTCCAAACTAATTCACAATTTACATAGCACTGCAGAGCTGGAGGACTTTTCAACAGCACCTGTGTCAAAAGCAGACTCGGACTGCAGAGACTGCTGTACTACCTGGGGTTACATCCCACTCTCGGACAGCACAGATGCTGCAGCCACTGCTACCGGAAGTGTTTCAGGCTGCAAGTCTTCTGCTTATGAGGGTAGCAAGGAAAAGACCCAGTTTCCCCAAAAATGTGCAGAATTACATTCCCCGTAAGAAAAATGTTCCTTTCTGATTTTGCGTTTAACAAGTAAGTAAGATAAAAGTGAGGGAGGCTTAGGGCAGCTGGGGGACACTGACAGGCCATTCACACACTGTTCTACCAGGATGCTCCCACACACTGAGTGGAGGTTGGGAGCAGATCAGTGCAGCAGCCAGCTCGGAGATGCCCAGTGCTCAGTGGTTCCCTCTCCACCATGAGAGTCTGTGAGAAGCCACAAAAAGCACCCTGCCGCACTGATGTATTGATGCATTGATATTTTGTTATTGGTATTACTAAAATAAATTTGCTAACATACAGTATTAAAAAATACGCACAGTAGTGAAACACTGCTGTGTACTGAAAAAAAACAAAAAAACTGACCTTTTCAAGAAAGCTCAGCCCCAGTTCCAATTTGCCAAGGGAAGCAAACATTTTCTAGACTTAGGAAATTCACTGGTTGAAGTCCAGCTAAGGTCCTTGATGCACAGAAACTACCTGACATTGGGATTCACAAACATGTTTACGGTAGGAAAAAACAATGAAAAATTCAAATCAGTAATAACAGATCATGATTCCCTCTTTTTCCTCCTCACTTCTGATAGGAATACTTTTAGTGGTTTTTAACGCTGAGAGCTGGCCTCAACCAAACCCTTTGTAGGCAAGTGCTACACAAAACGTCTCTGCTGTTTCACTCTTTCGCCTTTCTTATATGTGCAGTTGCCAATACTGGCAAAACACAAAGCTGAAGGACATTACCATGTCGAGGGTTTGCAATCACACCTTCCTTGCAATAATTCTCAAAAAAACTGCACATTAGCTGCAACAACAACACCCATTCCTCTCAGACATCCAGGCTCAGTCGCCTCTGCTGAAGGCTGCCTGGTGGCAGCAGGGGCTGCATCTGGCAGCTACGTGGTGCCCATCAGGACACTTAATTTGTTTTCAGTTGTCTGAAAACTCTGATAGGGTTCTGTTAAAATCACTGAAACCATAGGCACTTGAAAAGGACAACCCAGATGTTTATCTAGAAGCCGTACATCAAGCATACCCGGTCCTTATTCAACTCTTCTGTTCCAGGCACCCCTTTGCCTTCCCACTGAGAGACAACAAAGCAGTATGGAAAAGGTGGTGCAGCAGCCTGGCCCCCTCCCCACAAGCACCAACAGCACTTGCTCACCTCTCTGGTGGTGGAGGACCGTTTCCCTATGCTGAACCTCACCTGCCTGGGCCTTGTGCAGGAATCTATAGTTTGAAATAATGTCCAGCAGTGCTTGATGTACATACAAGTACACACTCTTCCCCTCCACAAGCCACATTCTCAAGGCAACAGACAAAAGTGGAAACAATAATCAAATAGATTTCCCTTACGTTACAGACCTACATCATGTTTTGCTCAGGATTTTCAAAGGTAATGTGCCTATATGAATTGCCCTGTATATTTTTTGGGAGTAAAATTGTCCTGACAGAGATGAAAGCAAGGAGGTGCGTCCATTTTGTAGTGGAGTTAGCAGCTGGGTTAGAATTTATCCTTTGGTAAAAGAAGATAGATTTTCATTTTGAAATACTGATACTCATGTTAATTAAACAACGGTAAGTTCTATGAAAATACTCATTCTTATTACCTCACTGTAGGCATCTTCTCAAGCAAATAGAATTTACAGAAGTAAAAATAAACAATGACAGAAATAACTTCACATGGACCTGCAGAAAGTCTAGCAAGTAAATGCAAGCAAACCTCAGCATTCTGGGGTTAGGATTTAGCATACTTTTATTGTATTACACTGACACAGTCAATTATTTGTAAAGTCTTAGCAAGCATACCATTAAAAAGAGACTGAAAAAAGTCTAAAAGCAAGATATTCCATGCATAAGATTTTCTAAAAAGATAACGGATACAATTATGCCTCTCTTGGGCTAAAGTTCCATTTATTTGGATCGAGTGGGATTTGCAACAAGACTACAGGCTCCTATCTAACTGATAATACTTTTGCTAATTTTACTACCTTGCTTCACAACCATGAGCATATGCCATGTTTCCCCAGTGGTACACTGTGACATTAGTTACTTTTTCTATGAAAGTTCTAGGTAACCTTTTTATGCAGCTCTAAACTGGATTTATTGTTTGATCCTTTCAAAGACACATTGCCACCAAGAAAAGTGACCACAGAAACTGTCACAGTATATTAATAAGCTAATTTTGCACATTCGCTCCAATCCTCCAAGCTATTCCTTAAGCAAAGGTTAAAAATAAACACTCCCAGAGACTACAGGAAGGAGGCACTTTTAATAGCCTTCATTTCTGACATAATAATAGGAAAGAAGACAAAAGCTAGAACACAAATCTCACTTTAAGACGCCAGCCATCAGCAGCCTACACGCCTGAAGCAAAATACATCATTTTGCTTTGGATACTCTAGTCTTTGCTTGAGCCCCATTCACATCAACTACGGCCCAAAGACCCAATAACAAGAAGACCCTCCGGGCCAGCACAGAGATATTTCTCAGAGCAACAAAGCAAGTGGAAAGCACTGTGCACAAGAAGATTTCACACAACAAGTCTGCCATGCAGCAGGGTTGGGAACTGTAAGCAAATGTCATTTGTAACATTACATAAGCTGACTTCAAAAACCCAAATAACAAGGCACTTAAAATCAACAAATCTAGTTATCTGTTGGCAATGTTCTGGGATTTAAAGCTACAGCAGCGTACATTTCTTGAAGTGACTGCAGAACTCAAGGTGTTCTTTACAAGTGACCCCTATTTTCAGCAAGTGTTGAGCGTTCAATACATCCATCTCCACAGCTTCTCAAGGCCCAGTGCCGTACAGCCAAATGGATAACACTGCTCATTTTTTCTAACCTGCACATGGCACGACAATCCCCGTTATTTCACAAAATAGCTATTTAGGATAGGGTTTGTGCACATTACTTCGTTAACTGTAGAGGAGAACAATGAAACCCTGTGCTTCCTCTGTGTTATTTCTCTAACCCATCAACACTGCAAGAAGTCTGTCTTGTATACTGAGAGTGGTCAGAAGACATCAAACTTCCTTTCTATCACATAGAAATAATCTTCTGTTTGCAAACTGGTTTTCCACCAAAGTGACAGAAAAAAAAAAAAATCTGATCTTTTATTGTTTGGATCAGTAACTGACATATTTGCTAACGGCCTGGCAATAAAACACAGCTCTAGGGACTGTCTCGTCCACCCGCAATGGAGAAGAGGTCAGTGAGCCTGCTTCCCAACATTGGTCGCCTTGTCCAGACAAGCAAAGTAAGAACTGCTGACAACACACAAAAGGGCTGGAGCCACTCTTACCTTCTACCCCTTCCTCCCAACGTGTTCGGGGTTTTTTCCTCTTGGAAAAAACAAAGTTTCAGAAGAAAAAGTGTTCGCATTTTCATACCAGCCCCCGAGGCTGGATGGGAAGTACAACAGCTTATGGCTTATTCACAAAGAAGCTTAAGCACAAGAGTCATGACCCAAGAACACACAGAGCTGAACTAGCCTCAAGCACTGTAACAAGCTATGAAGAAAGCTGGTCAAAGCAGAAAGCCAAAAAAAACCACAACTTGAGGGGCTGGACAGTCACGTGCTGAGACACCAGCAGGAAAGAGCCACAAGGACCTTGTCCAACATTCTCACCTGGAGCAGAGGGGAGACCAAAAGGTGATGTCGGTAGTAATAACAGATATAGTTCCAGTAGCCAACCAGTACAGATACACATATCACCACTGAATACACATGATTTTAAGGAATAGGTCCTTGCACCTAAGCTGCCTACTGGGACTTGTTCCAGGATCAGCTTAACTCCAGAATTGCCACTGATAGGTCTTTGGGCCAAGAACCAAAGTACCAGTATCAAGGACCAGTCCAACACTTCCATGACAGGATGACCAAATTTCTGTGCCAGCATGCAGGCTTTGGCACTGCTTTATTGCTCAGCACAGAGACAACCAAACAGAGACTCAGCCAAAAGGAACGTCCTGAGGCACAAATATGCCAGCACAAGATTAGGCTGCCAAAATGCAGCAGAGTTAGACTAAAGCAGAAGGATCCATTCCCCTTCCCAAGAGGTCTCAGGTCCCCAAAACACACTGTAATCCCTCTAATGAGCTGGCACCATCTCAATATGCCAAGGCTGCTTAGAGTTCCAAAGCTGTGCGAAAGCCTTGTCCTTAAAAGCATCCAAAGAGGGAGCCAACAGTTTATTTGATTCTGGCCTATCCAAACTTCCTCTAAGGCCAGTGGACACATTGACATAGGTAAGTTATGGCAGTCAGGTGGTAGCAAGTAAAAGCATCTGGAGCTTGTCTAGAAACACTCAGGACCACTACAAAAGGTGGGATACATGCCTGAGACTTTCTAGAGGAAACGTTACGGATATTTGCCATCTGCCAAGTGGAAAAGTATGGATAGCCTCAGCTCATGGACTTAACACCATACCAGAAAAATGGATTATTTATTTCAGATAGTGGGCTGAACCCTAACCCCATATACCAGTTATTCCTTAATACGCTCACATTTTAGGGCTATGAGCAACAAGAGATTTTTCAACCAATGCATCAACTAGCAGTTAAAGAAAAAAAATGGAAATAAAAGTGAAGAAAAAGAGCAGCTGAGATGTTTTCTGCTGGGAGAGTAGACTGAGGAGGAATTGAAGATTGCAAGCTACGACTTGATATCGTTACCACCACTACTCCAGGCTCACAGCTGCTGCCCAAAATGTTCCAGGAATTTCTGAAAGCTTTGAGATTGGTGCCAAACCAATGCCATACACTGCAAGGCTCGAGAGTGGATTTCTAGGCAGGATACCTATCATTACAAGAGAATTCAGAGCAGCTTGAGGGGGTTTGTTAATCTTTTTGTTTAGATCTGAATTCCAAGGTACAAAAGAAAAATCTTTTGGCACAAATTGACTGAAGAAAATATTTCTCTGCATGTATTTAAGACTATACGGTTTTGCCCAATTATAGTTACTTAGCTATTGCAGAAAAGGTTTTCCTCTGCTGCCAGAGAATGCTTTGCTTACAGTAAAACAAGGTTGTGTATTTTCTCTTCCATTGAGGTATCAAATCACTTCTTTCGGTTAACTCCACTATGTTCCCAAGAGGAAAAAAAACTGAAAAGCATCCTGATGCTAGACTAAATCGGAATTGTTCCAGTAAATCTTTGTACAAACAGTTGACCTGTCAAAGCTAACGAATGAGCAAGCATCCTACCCTTACTGAAAGCATATGGAGGTATGCATATCTTGAGGTACAAAAGCCATTGAATTCTTTATGGAATTTATGTTTTCAGAGTGAAGAAATATCTATATTAACTGAACTGACAAGGTAAATATTTCTATGGCCATATTTGAGGAAATATGGATGAACATTTTTTAAAAACACAACCACATGTACTGAAGGAGAGTTTTAGTAGCTAACAAAGGAAGATGGAGAGCACAAGTATAACCTTTTAAAAAAAAAAGCTACCATCATTCTGTTAAATATGGCAATATTGTTATCTTGGGATAATCAGCTCCTTAACCTTTGGCACTTGAATTCATTTAACTCAAGATATAATAATTATCCCATTAGCTGAAAGCACCCAGCCATGTTGCAACTTACAATTATTAAAATATTTTTAGTCCTAACCATACAAACAGGGAAGAACATGAGCTGTGCTTGGGGCGGGGAGTGAACTACATTTCCAGCTCAGACACACACAAACACACAAAGATGTCATTCCTCTCAGGAAAGCTTCATTGACTTCAGTAGAGCTATACAGATGACAACAGTTGTGGGTCTGGCCCAACATCTGAAATATATAACAATTTAAAAATGACAATATTAAACAAAAATTCTATTATTAGTGATTTCAATGCTGCTACGTGCATGCTTGCAAGTATAACATAGTAGTTTTATTACACTTGATGAAAGATAGCACAGTACTCAGCTTCCGTAAATATCCCCAAACGAGCTCACTGGCAATTAGTTAATCCAAGAATCTGAAATTTTGCCAAGACATAATTCTTGCCCTAACATAATATCTCATACTTCATCCATGTTACTATGCACATAATTCTAAATTGTTAAATAGTAGTGGGAAGTGCTCTGTAATTTATAAAACTTGCAGCATTTTTAAAAGGAAAATAAAAGTTATAAATTAAGGTTTTGTAGCACATGGTTTCTGTTCACAGTTCTTCAGCCTTTCTGAACCCCCTTACAGGAATCACTACATTAAAATGTTTAAGCAGAAATGAACAAGCGCAGATAGAAACGATTGTGCTTTGGTTTACTCTTAGGTTACTACTTCTTTCAAAATCTGATATTGGGAATCACACAATTTTATGACAAAACTGTGAAATCCATGCTCTGGGAGCCATCTAAATAGCCGTTGTCTGTTCGCTCATGTAATTTCTATGAGCTTCTCACAGGGCTGGCTGAAAAGGAAAGACGTGTTTCCACTGTCACGGAACTAAAGAAGGAACCATGGAGACAATTACACCTCTGCAGCCCCACTGAGAGCTGCAAAGCACAAGCAGAGATCTCCTTGCACAGAGCAACTGCTGTGCTCATGGGAGCTCATCGCACAAGCTGTACACTGACATCTCCTTGTGGTTCCTTGGGACTGTGCAGGGATTTTTAGAAAAAGAGTTTTAAGGGCAGCAGCGACCTCCACTCCTTGTTGGATGTGGAGGGAAATATAGTAACCAGAGATGCAGAGAAGGCTGAGGTACTTAATGCCTTCTTTGCCTCAGTTTTTAACAGCAAGGATGTCAGCTCGCTTAACAGATGGCCCTCTGAAGTGGTTGATGGGGGCAGGGTGAAATATGGCCCTCCTGCAATCCATGAGGAGGAGGTTAGAGACCTGCTGAGCCGCTTAGACCCTCATAAGTCTATGGGGCCGGATGGGATCCATCCTAGGGTGCTGAGAGAGCTGGCGGATGAGCTTGCTAAGCCGCTCTCCATCATCTTTCAGCAGTCCTGGCTCACTGGAGAGGTCCTGGAAGAATGGAAGTTGGCCAATGTGATGCCCATCCATAAGAAGGGCCGTAAGGATGATCCAGGTAATTACAGACCTGTCAGCCTGACCTCAGTCCCAGGTAAAATCATGGAGATGATAATCCTGGGTGAAATCGTGCACCACCTGCAGAACGGTCAAGAAATCAGTCCCAGCCAGCATGGATTTAGGAGGGGTAGGTCCTGCCTGACCAACCTGATCTCCTTTTACGACCATGTGACTCGCCTGGTGGATGAGAGGAAGGCTGTGGATGTGGTATACCTGGACTTCAGCAAGGCCTTTGACACTGTCCCCCACAGTAGACTCCTAGGGAAGCTGGCAGCCCGTGGCCTAGATGGGAGCACTTTGTGCTGGGTTAGGAATTGGCTGGATGGCCGAGCCCAAAGAGTGATGGCGAATGGTGTTTCATCCAGTTGGCGGTCGGTCACTAGTGGTGTCCCCCAGGGATCGGTATCGGGTCCCATCCTGTTTAATATCTTTATTGACGATTTGGATGAGGGGATTGAGTCCATCATCAGCAAATTTGCAGATGATACCAAGCTGGGAGGAAGGGTTGATCTGTTAGAGGGTAGGATGGCCCTACAGAGGGACCTGGACAGATTGGAGAGATGGGCTGATTCTAATGGGATGATGTTTAATAAGTCCAAATGTCAGGTACTTCATTTCGGACACAACAATCCCATGCAGAGCTACAGACTGGGGACAGAGTGGCTAGAGAGTAGTCAGGCAGAAAAGGACCTGGGAGTGCTGGTGGACAGGAAGCTCAACATGAGCCAGTAGTGTGCCCAGGTGGCCAAGAAGGCCAATGGCATCCTGGCCTGCATCAGGAATAGTGTAGTAAGCAGGACCAGAGAAGTTATCGTCCCCCTGTACTCGGCACTGGTCAGGCCTCACCTTGAATACTATGTCCAGTTCTGGGCCCCCCAATTTGGGAAAGATGTTAGGATACTGGAATGTGTTCAGAGGAGGGCAACCAAGATGGTGAAGGGGCTGGAGCACAAGCCCTATGAGGAGCGACTGAGGGAATTGGGGCTGTTTAGTCTGGAGAAGAGGAGGCTCAGGGGAGACCTCATTGCTCTCTACAACTACCTAAAAGGAGGTTGTAGTCGGGCAGGGGTTGGTCTCTTCTCTCAGGTGACCAGTGGCAGAACCAGAGGGCATGGACTTAAGCTTCGTCAGGGAAAGTTTAGACTTGATATGAGGAAAAAATTCTTCACTGAAAGGGTGATTGGCCATTGGAATGGACTGCCCAGGGAGGTGGTGGAGTCACCGACCCTGGAGGTGTTTAAAGGGAGACTGGATGAGGCACTGAGTGCCATGGTTTAGATGATGGTTGGTGTTAGTGTTGGTGTTAGTTTTAGGTTATAGGTTGGACTTGATGATCTCAGAGGTCCTTTCCAACCTTGTGATACTGTGAACTGTTTTGAAAAGCCAAAAAAACAGTAGGAAGGTGTAGGATGTGGGATTAGGAACTACAATATATCTGGGTCAGCAAGAAGACAAGTTGGACAACTGCCGTATGCCTTCCCATGTTTGTCATTCAGGGCCAGCTAAGAAAACAGTTATATGTGCCAGTTTCTTGTAATTAGCCCTTCCCAGCAGATTCCCAACATGTGCACTGGAACCCGACATTGACGAATAAAGAGTTACTGTTTTACCTGTTGTAAACAGGCTGAATTCCTGCCCATTACTTACTGAAATACCTGAAAACTAACAGTCCTATACACTGAAGAAGGAAAAGTCTGCACTGCAACATCCAGAGAGAAAAGGATTAGGTTATTTTTCTCAAAGAAAAATAACATGAAAATATAGACATAAGCTTCTTACTTTACAGGTGGCTTGAGCTAGGAAGTGTCACATTAGATCTTAATGTATCTTAAAAGATTCCCTTTAAAGTTGAAAAACTGTCCAGAAACACGACTCAAAAGTAAAGATGTAATTTAAAGGCAGAGAAGTATTTTATTACATCTTGGCGATGTAAATGTGCAGTTCGTACTTTCTAAGCTACTTTTGAAAATTATATCAAAAGCAATTCAATTATTCTGTTTACCTTTCATTATGTCATTAATTATGAGAAAAAGATTAATTATTTTTGAAGCTTCCAAGTAAGTCAGTTGAGATTTTTCTTTGAAGGCCTTTTGAAATAACCCTCTTATCTGCCTTTCATGAGTGCTTAAGTGTTTGGGTAATTCACTGTTTTTTTCCGATGTATTTTGAGGCAAGTTTGAGCTTAAAGAAAGAAGTAAATACAAAAACTAATTTAAAATCTGGCAAATACAGAGAGAAGAGAGAAAAGACATATTTGATGGTGAAATAATTCTTTTAAACAAGCAATTCCATAAGTGATGTTGCAAAGTCATATCCATTAATGCATTTAGTTATATGAGTTAAGGCCACAGAGATTCACAAGTATCTTCTTTATAAAACATACAATACAGTTAGAAGTGCCCAACTACAAAGATTCTGCCTTTGAAATGGCACTGCTAACATAATTCAGGTTGTGAACCCTGAGCCTTGAGTGTGAGTATTGGTTCAGAAAACAATCCATCAGGTCATAAATTATTGGAGGGATTTTTAATTCTCTGTGGAATAATATTAATTACATTCCTTAGAGAAACACTGTTGCAGATATTAGTATCAGCAAATCAGGTACAGAGCACTCTAAACATTTTAAAGGAAATTAAAAAGTAATCTACCAGTTCTAGCATGTACCGTTTGTTCATAAGAGAAGATGTCTTGAAATCAGAACTAGAATGAAACCCCCACAAATTTCAAGATCTTCCAAAGCTTTGTTAATGTGCTTAAGAAGTTATGAGTTAGGTATAAATTTAGATTGTAGTATTGGCCTAATGCTGAATGTCAATATCTGAGTTCATGTTTCTGTAACCCCTCTCTAGCTTTCACTCTCAGCCCTCCAAGTGCAGAAAGCATCGCACAAAAATAATTTTCACAAAAATAATTTTGGTAACATCATGTTTCAGTACAAGGGGGTTTTGTGCATGTAAATCCCCCTCCTGTAATTTTTCTTTAAATCATCCGGAACCTAACTAAGGACATTTCTAACCTGAACTGCAATACCCTGCAACTCCAGCACAGACACTAAGTGGGTCCAGCAGTGGCCTCCACACTGACTTACAAAATCATCACTGCATGACAAGGTGAAAAGCAGTTCATCCTGCAAAATAGCTCCATTAAGTGCCTTTACGGAACAGAGATTGCCAATTGTATTAAGCTGTGCCCTGCCACACGTGATGGCTTTGGGACAACTTCAAGAGTTGGTAAAAAACAAGTTATGGCTGAACTATATTTACAGCAAAATTGCAGCAATTTTGTTCTGCATCACATTCTGGAATTTCATGTAATGAGATGTATAAAATATAAAGCCTGAAAACCATAAAGAAAATCCTCAGATTTTTATCCTGAGACTACTATCAGAAAACCAGCTCAGAAAGTATTTGGATTGAAGTACATGCTAAATTATCTGTTTTTCTAAAAAGAAACCACACCACTGGAAATATCATAACGGAACACATGGCAGAGCACAGCTTGGTGAGGAAAAGCATAATTCAGTTTCTTTTGCTTGCTTGACCAAAAAGCAGCGTTTCTGGACCAGATTCACTCACCCTGTCTGAAGATCCTTAAGTCCCTTTGCAAGGGCTTACTATTCATTGTTTTTTTACAAAATCTTTTCTATATAAAACTATTTGGAACAGTCACCCCACAAGTGAAGACATTTTCTAAAAAATAAGATAAATATACAGTTCTTGGATAAACAGGCACTAGATCTAAAATCTGTTACAATTCCAGTACTTAAGACATTTTCAAGTTCTGAGCAAAGATTTAGAAAAAGAACATCAGAAAAGCACAAAACAGGGCAGAAATACTCCTCCTCACCCCAATATCCTCATTCAGTAAGTCAACAGAACTCAACAGTTCTATCTGAGGGCAAAAATCTATTTATAGGTTTAGCTAGTTTACTGGAATAGCTTGTTCTTCCCACTTGTTGGAAAACACTGTATAAACAGTAGATACACTAGGTGAATCAAATCACTTTAATTTGCATGGTTGCAGTTCAAGTAACTGACAAACATGTGCAGCAGGATTTCCCCATAGAAACAGCATGCTTGTTCACCAGCACGCCACACTTACCCACACCCTCTAATTCCACTTATTATTGCCACACCTTATTAGTAAAGACTTTACTGACTTTCCTCTGAATATGTTTTTAACACTGCTGCCATATTTAACACCTTGGAGTCCCTCAGGTACTGAGATAGATTAAGCAAGAATATTACCAGAAATATAGGCAATGGTTTTGCTAAGGATTTCTTTCAAAAATTCAGGGAGAATAAAATTTTCACTTACTTATCACACAAAGCCTAAATTAAACAAACCAGCTCAGGGAAATCCAGTTAACAGCTATCACTAAAACTACACTGGAAATCTCATTGAGGCTGAGCCTAAATCCTTGGTGCCCCTATGGATTCAAAAGAAAAAAATAAACAAAAAAATTCCTACTTCTAATAATAAAAATAAGAACAAAGAAAGACAAAATAGCATTGATTGAAATATTTGTGGTAACATGTCTCTGAAGTTGTCACATTCCAAAACAATTTTACCCTAAATTAAAATGTAAACCCACAAGCAAAATTTTTATCTGAAACTTACAGAAGTGACCACAGTAGGCTCGAATCCACCAGGAAGAAAAGCACACATCAGTCCAAAACAGAACAAAGAAAGAAAAGCTGCTCCGATACCTAAGCTCACCTCACTGTCTACCAGCAGGTGAGAGTCAGTTTTCAATCAGGAGGCCTTTTAAGGGGCAAACTCTTCACCTGTACCCAATTGCTGACCACAGATGTAGCACAGACTTAACAAACCCACTTGTTACCTTCAGAGATTTTTTGAATAACACCCACCCTTTTAATGCCAAATCTAGCATCCTACTTAGGATGGGTAATAAGAAATTACTCCTAAATATAAGATGCTTGTGGTTTACTGAAAGTTCAATGTATCAGTAAGACAGCCAGGCTTGATTTAAAGTATGTAAGTTAACTGCACATACATTATTAAGCCACTTATTAGGCCATTTATTCTTGTTAAAAAGCTATCCAGATTAAAAGATTCCTTCCGCAGTCACTAAGAAACAGTGCTCAGAAGCATCTTGATAACAGTTACATATAAGAAGCTTTACAAAAGTATATCGTCATCTACTGTTTAGATAGAACTGAACTTTTATTAAACTTCTTCAATCTGTCTCATACAGTAGCAAAATCACAGAGACTGTTCTATTCTCAACAGCTGAAGAAGCAAACTCTAAAGGACATTTTCCTCTGTTTCTTGTTGATCCTCCTCTTGCCATTTTTCCATCATGTACAGCTATGTCTTACATGTAGTCACAAGGCTAAAGCGTCAAGGCTGACAAGTGCAATAAAGCTGTTGTAGAGAAGATAAAAAGAGCAGACCCAAGACATGAAAGGAAAGGCTGTAAAGCTTCTGTATTACATTGGATACAGGTACAATCTTTGTTTCTATCAGCTGAATTGCACCCCTTCCTATTACGGAAATAAATAATTATGATCACTGTTGTAACATAATTAGTAAGGCTCCAATTGCAGGTATCTGTGAATCCCAGGCATATTCAAAAAAAAAGTTATCTAGGGTCCAGTGCTTCTAAGTTATAGAGGGGGGAAGAGCAAACACAATAAAACGCTGCCAATCGAGACATCCTGAGGCTACCAACACACGCAGATCTTTTCACCAACGCTTCTCTGAGCGGGAAGTTAGAAGAAAATTCCAGGGTAGGAATATTATAATGCCATGTGTTAAGAAACACCACCTTACTCAATGAACTGTCTAACGAGACCAAACCCAGTCAAGCTGCGGTGGTACCAAGCAGCTCTCCTTCGCATGCAGAACACTCCTCAGCACTCCTCCATCAAGAAGCATTTGATCTATGTGTAAGAAGCTGTTCTCATCTTCGTGCGGCACATGGGAGATGACAGAACCCTTTCTTCAGTTACCTCCTGCTAAAAAAAGTTAGGGGTTAGATGACAGTCAGCAGTGTAGGATCAAAAATCTCCCTTCTCATAGAATTGTATCCCTGCCACTTCCAAAAGGGGCAATTACAGTAAAATCTGAAAAACAGGCATGGTACCTTCAAGGAAGTTGGCTACGGAAAGTTATAGTTAATCACCTTCACAGAGCAAACATAAGGAACCAAGGGAGAAAAAAACAAACTCCATAAGGACTGGCAAAGTTCTTTCAAGAGGCGCTTCCAAAGTCAAAAACCAAGTCACTGCCTCTGAGGAGGCAGAAGAGAACTACCTTTCTAGTATCAGGATTGTCACCAAGAGGCTCAGGACCACTGAAGAACGACGCTTACAAACAAAGCAAGGATAATATGGCAGCCTCACGGGCACTACTGTGGTGAAATTCAGTGTCCCTGAAATGGTTTTGGAACTCGGGGGTGAACACGTCTTTCATCTCCTCCCAGTCCTTCAAATGCAGGACGAGAACAGAATAAAACAAATGTTTTCAAAGTGCGCATTGTGGGTTTAACATCACCCCTGTTCCTACCTGGTAGTACAACCTACACATCTGTCACCAAGGTGTTTCTGTGTTTACCCTGATACTGATCACTGCAACATGTGAATGCTTTGCAGAGGAGACTTTTCATAACCACAAAACCTCTGCCATATCCCATGGTCTTAGACTCCCTTGCTGAACTAGATTGTCTTACTGTTTCATAGCCTGAAATTTGATTATACCCAAACACAGGTATACCATGCCATTTTAGATATCCTGGAGCATTTCAGAGACACCAGGCTGGGAGATATTACACAAATTCCCCAGAAACTTGAACCTGTCTGGAGCAGCAGCTCGAATCCAGAATCAGGCAGGGATTACTCCATTAGGAGACATTGCGGTGAGAACTTTCTGTATTACAGGACTCTATCACCCAACTCCAAAACATTGAGCAAAATACTGCCTACTTGCTTCAGAGAGCAATTAAAATATTTGTACGATAAGAAAAAAATTATCATTTCTTTAATACACAAGAACTATGCAAGACCACTGGAGCCTGGGAAGTTCTGAGCAACCCTTTGACAAAGAAGAGGTTGCAGGTGAAGCAGCACTTTGTCACAAACTGGGAGCAGACTCAGTTCTAGTCTGTAGAAACCAAGCTTCTCTACTGGCTTCACATTAGCAGCTTCTCCTAGAATTATTATTATCACACAATAACTACTGAAAACCACAGAAACCCATTGTGAAAGTTAACGCCTGTTATTTCTACACTAGCAACAAACTTGAGTTCTGCCTTCTGAACAGCTTGATTAGGAAAGCCATTCCAAGCCCAACAAAGAAATGGGCTGATCTTAGGAAATAAGTTGTTATTTATTTAAGCTTCTGTGACGATTGCTATATGGGGTGCTAACATTTTTTTAGAACTGCTCTGAACCACTTAACTCTATGCTTTTTTAATTCCTAGGAGCCTTTACTTGAAAAAGATGCTACAGATCCTCAATGTTGCAGAGACAGTCAGATTTTCCTCAAGACTGGGAGGCTTTCTACGAAGCAGGCAGTCCAAGAAGAGCAGAGGACTCAGCAAACGCATGAAAGGGTGGGGAACTCTCACTGCCAGCAGTGAGGCAGTCGGCATGCTCCCTGCAGGCACTGAGATCAGCAGGAGCTCACCAGGAAACCTTGTAGGACAGGTTTCTCTGAAGCCACTGCTGCACATTCAAGCTCTATTCCCTAGATGGTGCAATATCTCCTCGCGCTCCAGTTAAATCCGCTGCAGCTCTAAGCCTTTTACCTCTGCTTTCTACATTTCTGTGGCCTAAACGTCTACATGTCTTCAGCAGACCATTTTCAATGCACTCATGTGTACTGTAAACAGAACTGGACAGTTACAGTATCACAGTATCACAAGGTTGGCAAAGACCTCTGAGATCATCTAGTCCAACCTATGACCCAACACCAACACCTACTCATCGTTTAAACCATGGCACTAAGCACCTCATCCAATCTGTTTTTAAACAGCTCCAGGGACGATGAGTCCACCACCTCACTAGGCAGCGCATTCCAATGGCAAATCACCCTTTCAGTGAAAATTTTTTTCCTAATATCAAGCCTAAACCTCCCCTGACAAAGCTTGAGACCATGTCCTCTTGTTCTGTCACTGGTCGCCTGAGAAAAGAGACCAACCCCTGCCTGCCTAGCTGAAGTATCATTAGCAATTTTCCTGTTCTCTTTCAAGTCTCCATGATCCATTTTCACAAGGTTTTTCAGGAAAATTAAAGAAGGCTTTAAAACGGAGCTCCAAAACCTAATGCACTGCAACAAGCATGTGGGCAGGGTGGCGGGAAAAACAAAGTGGGGGTAAGGAGGAGGCTCAATTGCTTCCTGTGGTTAAGATGTTAAAACCCACTCCAGGAGCGTCTGGGTTGATACTGTGGGTTTCGCTGGTATCTTATTTATGAATATCAGAAACAAACTTGTATGTGTGCCTAACTTTCAGTAAAAGCCACGTGTTAAACAGATGGAGCTTGGTTATATTTGCATCAAATACAACTGAAGATTCACATTGAAGATGCTGCCAGATGCCACAAAAACTAAACGGTTTCCAGAAGAACAGAATTTGCTGTTGCAGTGACAGCACTTTCCAAAAAAATTACAGGCTACACTAACAAAGAGAAGGAATTCAGCCTATCCACAGAGATATTTCTCTTACTCAAGTCATTCATAACCGCTTTTAATGATCAGATGTCTATTTATTCAAACTAATTTATGGCATATATATATTAGTAATTGAGTATGCACTATGCCAGAATTCAGGCTTCTTTAAACACTTCCACAAATTCTTTCTTTAAAGAACAGTCGGAATCCAAACATCCTCAAACTCAGATGGTGTGATGTTCACACTGACTCTGCACCTTCCACCTGTTATCTGGGCACATGTCAGCCAGCATGTCAGAGTCAGGTGTTACACATCTGGCCTTACAATGCAACACACTCCTTAATCTTGGCTTTTTTCATTCCTCATTCTTGATCAAACACCATCACATTGTTTTGTATATAAACATTCTACTCTACTGCCCTTTAAGATTGTAAAACCATCTGGACTGAGGGACATAAGTGGATCGTTACAAGCACATGAAACTGCACAGGAAATCATTATTAATTACATGCCCCTAATGAGCACTGGATGAGTGCTGAAGGACCACTATAGCCTCCAAGCTTCCTCCGTCCTTATGAAACCCAATGACTGGTTAGCAAGGGCCAAGCATATTTCACTGCACTGCGAAACCAGGAAGCGCATGCCTCAAAGATGTACTTCAAAGCCTGGTATGTGGGTATGGTAGGAATCACTTATCAAAAAAGATGAAGAGGTGATAGAGTTATAAATATCTTTATGTGAAGAAAATACCGGATATTGCCAAGCTCATTATTTTAGCAGGGAAAGATCACCAAAACCAACGGCTAGCAGCTGAAGCCAAAGTCAACAAAGCTTCAACAGTACACGACATCTCACCAAAGCCACTCAGATCACTTCCATTTAAGAATTTAAACACTGAGCCAGTGCTTTAATGCACTGTATTTAGCTATATTTTTTAAAATGTAAATCAACTTTTCCCCTTCAAAAAAATTTCAAAATTTCTTCTCTGAAGGATAGGGTTCAAGTACCAAGACAGCAGATGGCGGACCCCCCGAAGACTCAAACTTTTCTTGACCAACAGAAAAAAGAATTCCTGAACTTATCAAGTCAAAAGAGATTCAGCTTCTCCAAGCTTAATAAAAATGTGATTCCATTTAAATCAACAGTACTGTGTTTGTACTGCATTTAGTACAACAATAACTGAAACTCTTTGTGAGAAAGAGAATTATCACATAACAGCATTGATATTAAATGACGAATTACTCAGGCTGCTGAGCAAGTAAGAATTCTTTTTACTTGGGCAGGTGTGAATCCAAATTCACCTTTGTCCACCCTTAAATTACAACTATCTTCCAAGCTGTGAACACAACTGAAAGTTTTAGAAAGTGACTTGTTGGATCACTGAAAAAGCAAAACGCTTTCCTGGTGCAACAAAAGGTAAATGTTGAAAATCCTTGTGTCCAGACATCCCTCAGTCTTACAGCTTGTCTATGAATCAGTTCTCCCATTTTTCTGCTAGAGTGACATACGGCTTTCTGTAGAACCAGACAGAAAGAAATCATGTATCAAGTCTAATTACCAAAACAATAAGTTTATGAACAGAAAGTTTACATGAAAATAAACATGTTTATTTTGTCGCTGTTTCGTTTATAATTCCAGCTGAAACGTTTCACAAAAAAAGAAAAAGCTTTCTTAATATATTTTCAGCGGGACTCTTTTCCATGCAAGAAGAGAGGCAAAAGACCAGCATTTCCTTTATGCTGTCTATTTTTTTAACTTAATTATTTCCTCCTAGTAAAAGAATGGGGAAAAGTTAAAACAGCAAAGTAACACTTCATAAAGTGTTATTTTTCACTTTTTAAAAGTAACTTTTCACCTTTAAGTGCTAACTGAAAGCTTGAAAGCTAAATGAATACACACACAAACCCCCTCACACACACCCCTGGGACCTGCAGCACAACAATGTGGACTGCTATTAAAAAAAGACTCATGTGGCAACGTCATGAAGGAAAAGCAGTGATCTTAGGTAGCCGAAATGGTACGTTGGGAAATCTTAACAAATAGGGCACCACTAATCGAGCCAGGACTTTTTCTAGGTGTGCAAGGGTAAAAATTGAAATCCAAACCAATCACTTGGAAACATTCAAAGATTTCTTGCAAAATTTAAGATAATATTTACTTAGATGGCTAATTCAGAAACAAGGAGAGATTTTATTGCAACCTGAAAGCGGATAATCCAGTCATCAGCTCACATAGGTTCAACAAGGCTCAGTGGTGGGTCCTGCACTTCAGTCACAACCACCCCATGCAAGCCTTGAGGAAGAGTGGCTGGAGAGCTGCCTGGCAGAAAAGGACCTGGGGGTGCTGGCTGACAGCAGCTTAACATGAGCCAGCGGTGTGCCAGGGTGGCCAAGAAGGCTAACAGCAGCCTGGCCCGGATCAGAACAATGAGGTCAGTAGGACCCAGGAAGGGATCATCCCCCCTGTACTCCGAGCTGGTGAGGCTGCACCTTGAATATTGTGTTCAATTTTGGACCCCTCAGTACAAGACAGACATTGAGGGGCTGGAGCACATCCAGAGAAGGGCAACAAAGCTGATGAAGGGGAACAGCTGAGGAAACTGGAACTGTTCAGGCTGGAGAAAAAGAGGCTGAGGGGAGACCTTATCGCTCTTCGCAGCTCGCAGAGAGGAGGTAGAGTCATGCAAGTGTCATTCTCTTCTCCCAAGTGACAAGTGATAGGATGAGAGGAAATTTTCTGGAGGTTTAGACTGGATATTAGGAAAACTTTCTTTACTGAAAGAGTGGTGAAGCATTGGCACAGGCTGCCCAGGGAAGTGGCTGAGTCACCATTCTTAGAGGTATTTCAAAGACATGTGAATGTGGTGCTTAGGGACATGGTTTAGTGTTGAACTTGGCAGTGTGAGGTTAAGGGTTGGACTTGATGAAGTTAAAGGTCTTTCCCAACATAAATGATTCTGTGATTCTGCAATTCCATGATATCAGATTTAACTGCAGGGGGAAGCAGTGGTGAAAATAGTAATGTGGCTTGTTTGGTACTTTCACCCTTCACCTCACGGCAAGCTTCCTTTATCTTATTTGCATCTCGTGGACATATCTCCCAAAACAATGGATTCAGAAGGAACACTCAGGGGAACTCCTAGACTTGGCCCACAGAGAGGGAGTTTGCCAAGAGCATTTGGTTTTAGAACAGCCTACGCATAACAGTGCTGACAGGTAGTCAGGCACCTAAGGCTGAATTGTTATGTGCAGGTGCCTTCTTCAGTGGACTGACCATCACACTCCACATACATGAGTGGTGCATGGGCAGAATCTTACACCTGTCTGAAAGCCTGTAGAGTGCATAGATGGCCCAAGCCCCAAGTTTCTGTCTATAATTAAAATAACCTCATTATCAGGTAGACTGTTCCTAGATTCTTGTTCTGGAAGACCAAGCTACAGTATAAGTATAGCACAATGTGCACCTTTGCAGCTGTCATGAAAACTGAACTTGGAAAAAGCACATGGAATTGAGTTTTACATAAAAAATATCATAGTGTTATGTTATAGCCTGCTTAGAAAAGCAGGCTAAACCCAATAACAGGAATGCTTTAAACAAGGTATCAGGTGCTGAGGTCATGAAATAAGACTTCTTGGTAGAGAGGAATTGTGGCTTTTGATCAGAGATTAAATCTATTAAAAGCAAATGTTAGAATGCGAGTAAAAATTTAATGCTTTTACATTGCCTTGAAGCTTCTATGAAAGAAAGCGAAATCTCCAATTAAATGAAGCCATTTGGGGGATTACACTGCAACACTAAGTGGCTATAGTTACACACAGTATATTGTCTCTATCTAAATTTGGAGATTTGCCACCACAAGAATTCAAATCCAAGCCACCTGGCTATAAAGTGCAGTGCAAACCTCTTGAAATTCAAATATTTCATCTTTGTTTCCTAATAAATACAACATAAAAGCTTAAGGAATGTGCGATCATCATTTTATCTCATTATTACTGTGAAATCTTCAGATAAAAGATTTGATTTCCTGGTATTTTCAGGTTGTGTGATCAGTAACTTGTATCTTGACTTCCCACAATCAGTTAGCTACATGCACAATGCAACATAACTGATAAATGAGAAAGGGACATTCTAGGAATAAGCTAAGACAAGAAATAATTCCACAGTTCCCTAAAGCTAAGAAGCAAAAGGGCAGACTGAACATGATGAAGACGACAGTCATATGTCTGTATGTCTGATATTACCAGATATTATTCAATTTCAGCAAGAGATGAGATCTAAGAGCAAACATACTGATGCTGACAGACCAGTCAATAATGGAAGGCAAAAATGTCCTCAGCGAAGGGAAATCCTTCCCCTTCTTACATGGTCAATTCCTTTGGTAGCCCTATGGTTTGCACAAGACATGGAAGATACTTCTGATGCCCGTGGCCAGCTGAGGAAAGAAAACCAACCGCACAGTACTCCCAAGTTTGGATGAGCTGTAGCAGTGCTCACAGACTTGGAATTTCACCAGTAAATTAGCATCACTTTGACAACCATGAGAGATCAACGTGAAATCATGCACAAACAGAATATTTCAGGGCTATACTGTATATTCTTTTTACTAACACAGATGACTGAGGACCTAGAGGAGAGAGCAGGACAGGACATCTGCTGGCAAATGTCTGCTTTCAGAAGATTTATGCCCAGTACTCGAGTGATTGGTGCACATCAGTGCCTATTCACTCTGTCAACAGCAAGCATCAAATGCTCTCAGTGAGGCTACCAGAATCACAAATGCATTTACAATCAATTCCAGCCCCAAATAAAGCCCCAAATCCTCATCCTCCCCCCCAACATGTCACTGAATCTTGCTCTCTGCCTTGTAAACAGCATGTTCCACTATCTTTTCCCTCAATCATTTTTGCCAAAAGAATAGCAAATGAAAAGAGATTGAGATCCTAGGTCTCAAGGCTGCACCTCACTACTTTATGGCTTCATCTTATTAATTTGTACTTAAATAAGGGCTGACAGCATTTCTGTGATTCCACTAAACATTTTCGAAAGCTTTCTTATAAAGAAAAGGCAGCCGCTAGAAGAAAACTGTTCCTTAAATTATGAAATCCTTACAGGTAGTTCTGTCTTCAGGTAGCTTTGCTTACATGTCGTATGCTCTTCTCACACAGATAGTCCTAAATCTAGCTGTAACCGGCAGCATCTTTCAAGGATTCCAGATGACCACAATATCAGCTTCTACTGCATTTCTACTGCATTACAAAATCATCTGTATTATTTTCTTTCAACAAGTGTGTGTAGCAGAAGGCAAGAGCTGCAAACCAGTTGATCCATTTGATCTCACATCCTTCTCACAGTTGTATTTAATGCTATATCCAGTCCTCTAAAACCTTGCCAAAGTTTAATACACTTACTGTGCCTCATACCCACTTACTGGTTAGTAGTTTACAGTGATTTTATAGCATTTCTTGATTGTGGCTGAAAGGCTTTAAAGCTAATGTCCTCCAACTGCATACACATCAATTTTTCAAAAGAGAAAAGAAGGTGATGTCATTTTCAAAGACATAATGATACAAATTTTTATGCTTTTCTTAATATTAATATATGGGTTTCTGCCCCAGAAAGCAAGGCAATCATAAAAGTAAGCAATGCCAGGTAATACTAGGAATACAGTAGGGAAAAAAACAGTGTGTGTATATATATATAAAAATTATCATATAGGAAATGTTTTTGAAACACCCATAGAATCATAGAACAATCTGAGTTGCAAGGAACCTAAAAGAATCATCAAGTCCAACTCTTATCTCTATATAGGACACCTCAAAATTTACACTATGTGTCTGAGGGCCTTGTCCAAATGCTTCTGGAATATTGTCAGACATGGCGCCATGACTGCTTTCCTGGGGAGCTGTTCCAGTGCTCCACCACCCCTTGGGGGAAGAACCTATTCCTGATATCTAACTGAAACTTCCCCTGGCACATCTTCCTGCCATTCCCTCCAGTCCTATCATTGGTCACTAGTGAGATCAGTGCCTGCTACTCCTCCTTCCCTTTTGAGGAAATAGTAGGCAGCTCTGAGGTCCCCCCCTCAGTCTCCTCTTCTCCAGGCTGAACAGACCAAGTGACTTCAGCCTCTCCTCATATGATTTCTCCTCTAGACCCCTCACCAGCTTTGTGGCCTCCTCTGGACACTCTCCAGTAGTTTGGTGTCCTTTTTATACTGTGGCGCCCAAAACTGAACACAATGTTTGAGGTGGGGCCTCACAAGTACAGAGCAGAGTGGGACAATCACCTCCTTCGATCAGCTGGAGATGATGTGCTTGGATGTCCCCCAGGACACAGTTGCCAGGTCACTGTTGGCTCATATTCAACTTGCTGTCCACCAGAACCCCAGGTCCCTCTCTGCAGGGCTCCTCTCCAGCCTCTCACTCCCCAGTCTGTGTGTACATCCAGGGTTGCCGTGTCCCAGGTGCAACACTCAGCACTTGCCCTTGCGGCCATGCAGTTGATGATTGCCCAGCTCTCCAATCTGTCCAGATCACTCTGCAGGGCCTCCCTGCCCTCCAGAGTGTTAACTTCTCCCCCCAGTTTTGTGTCATTGGTAAACTTGGTAAACCCTCGAGTCCTGCATCCACGTCATTTATGAAGACTTTGAATAGTACTGGCCCAAGGTGGATTCCTGTGGAACTCCGCTAAGGACTGGTTGCCAGCCCATTGTGACCCCATTCACTGTGACCCTTTGAGCCCAACCCATCAGCCAATTGCTCACCCACTGCACTGTGTGTTTATCCAGCTGGATGCTGAACATTTTGTTTATGAGGATGCTACGAAAGACAGGTTCAAAGGCCTTGCTGAAATCTAGAAAGATCACATCAACTGGTTTTCCTTGGTCAACCAGGTGGGAGATCCTGTCATAGAAGGAAATTAAGTATGTCAGGCAGGACCTTCCCTTCATAAAATGATGATGGCTGGGACCAATGACTGCATTGTCTTTGAGGTGTTTTTTCAGTAGCTCCCAGAATAATCCTTTCAACAATCTCATCAGACACTGAAGTGAGACTGACAGGCCTGTAGTTACTGGGATTATTCCTGCTACCATTCTTCAAGACTGGGACAACGTTTGCCAGCTTCCAGACAAGTGGTACCTCCCCAGATTCCCAAGAGCATTGGAAAATCATTGAGAGAGGCCTTGCTATGACACCAGCCGCTCTCCAAACCATATGCAACTGCACCCATTTCACTAATACAGTTAATTTATAATAGCTCTTAATCCTTATAGACACAGGAGATAAAATCCTGGGCTCACATCTTTTCACAGGTATCATTGCTTATATTGCTACATATTTTCCCACATATATGCAAGATTCAAAATTATGTGATATTACCTGCCTGTTGCTGTATGATTAGTCATAGTTTTCTGATGATTTAAAAACAAATAGGTACAGTGTCAGAGTTTTCCAACTCATGGCCTGCAGCAAACTTCAGAACACAATCTGAAATGTTCCTTTTGTGCCATCCATTAGATTTTAAGTGAAATTCAAGTTTAGGCTTCGGCAAGGGCCCAAGCAAACTGCCCAGTCCTGAGCTTTTTTTTGCTTCAGCTTCTCAGAAAGCTTACATTGCTGGGGTTTCTATAGAGCTCTTGATGGCAAATGAAATTCATTAAAGCTCCAGTTGAACACAGGCTCCCTCTTTCTCTTAGCAGGATCCAGTATCGGAGGAAAACACCACATGTCTGTGTTTATAATTTCATCATTCTTTGGCTAGCTTTGCTTTCTCTCAACACCCCTTCTCTGTGACTATTCTGAATATTCAACTTAGCAGGATCACTTCACTGCACTGGGAGGTTTTAATATATATTGTCATTGAAATTACACACTTTTAATACACCCTGTGCCATTAAAACAATTCTGGACTGGTTTTACTCCAAAGGAAACCTTCTCAGTGGTGCCGCACAGACATACGGATTTTGCATCTCTCAGCTAAAGCTGTGTTTCCGATATACAATGCAAGCCAGGAAAAAAAAAAAATCTACAGACAGAGAATTTAAGCGAAATCTGTACATCCCACCTCAGATAAGGTACCTGGTGTAGTCAACTTCCACACAAGTCTTCCCCATCTGCACATCCGGCCACCCACACTTAAGACTCTACAACATTCTAAGCTTAGCTGCATCTAAACCTCTGCAGGATTGTCTGTGAACAGTGATGGCCACACCTCCAGAAACCAAAAGATAAAAAAAGGAATGAGAGGATGCACAGAGAATAAAAAACATACTAAAAAAATCCACACACAGCCCCAGAATATGGGACAGACTTCACATCGCTTATTTGCTTGGTCTGACCTGCTCAACTCTAAGCTCTTCAAAGCAGCTGCCAACTCATGTTAAATTTCAATACAGCATCCAGCCCAACTGCAATCCTAACAGGATGTAAAAATTCACTTAGTAGGAACTTAGAGTTATCAGACTTAACCAGTTTGTCATAAGCTGAGAACCATTTTCAGAGGGACTGCTGTAACAAAGCCTTGCAGGTATGCAGTCACTTACCACCGCCTGGGAACATCAAAAGCTACAGAAACCACACTTGGCCAGAACTCAAAGGCATCTGATGAACATTGCCCTCAGAAGCAACAGTGACAGGCCAGAGAGTATCATCTCTGTCCAAGAAGCAACGGCAAGGACCAGCTCTACGGCAGGCAAAACAGTGAAAACACAATTCAGAAAAAGGGTTAATAAAGTGAACAAGATATTTGAACAGAGGCTACTAGATGTTTATATTTTCTTCAGTTGTTCACTGTGCTGTGTATCAGTTACTTGAGCTTCAAAAAGAAGCACATCTGAGAAGCATTACAAAATTCTGGTGCCCCACACAACTATCTCCACAGCAAAACTTGAGGTTAATGTGTTGCAATATACTATTCAGACACCAAACACTTCCTTCCCTATGATAGAAGATAATCCAGGAATATAATTTGTGAATTCCCAGGTGGCTGTCTTCCACATACCTAAGGGCAATGAATCCTTTAATACTTTTTTGCACCCTCGGGCGAAAATTCCAGATGTGTTCCAAGAGGAGCTCCCCTTCATGTAACCACATCACACAATAACAAGCAAGAATTCTCTCTGCAGCTGAACAAAGATTATAATATAAGTTTCCTAACCACAGTACTGTTTCAATATTTTACATGCATTTGGTACTCTTTCAATTTCTTCTGAGAATGTTCGAAAAAAAATAAAATTCTGCAACCTACACAAAGGACAGTAGTACAAACAGTAAAGCAGCACTTCAAAAACAGAGCAGAAGCCAATAGTTGTTGCTGGAGGGGAAACTGCTCAGTGGCACAAAATATCTTGATCCATGGAAGGGATACTGTGCCTACCAGGTTAGCATCATTTGCAGTCCTGTCATAAGCCAGGTCTCATCTAACACTACAAGTGCAAAAGACGCTCTTAAGTTTCTCACCTAACTTTTAAAAAAAAATATCAAGTCCAGTCTGACCAAAATATGTTTATATTGGTACAAAACCAAGCAAACAATGAAAGAGCAGCTTGAACAATCAAGTACATTGAAGTGCAGAGTAATGTTATCACAAGAGATCAAAAGGTTCCTTAAATCACTAAGGCATCCTCAAAGAACCATCAAATGTAACAGGCCTTTGGTTAAAAAAAAGTTGGTGGAAGTAAAAAATAGCACAATTTTTAAAATAATACTTTAGGATTGATTGACAGAACTCCAGTTGCTTTTTTTGATCCTTTTGTTTGTTTATTTGTGTTTTTTATTATTATTCAGAGTGTAGCCCTTATTTTTTCCCAATAATACCACTGTATCTAAGCCTAAGGTATTGCTTTAAACACACACACATTCATCCTCTAGAAATAGATATGAAGAAGAAAAGCTACTCTGCCATTCACATACAGCACATCTACCTTTCATACTTATTCACAGCTGTAAACTAAGGCCAGCACAGACAGGCACAATATCAGTATTAGGAGTATTAAGAAGTTAAATGAGTACACTAGTACATTCAGTTCTGCACTGGAACTTTCAGTTGGGTGCAGCCTCTTGACCTCCCAAAAGAGCCAAGACAAGCTTTATTTTTCATGTGAATTTCCTGGGAAATCAAAGTTAGGTGCTATGAGTGTGCTGCACCTAACTATGCTGGGCAGAGCTCGCACAGCTCGCCTGGGGCTTCCTGGATACTGTGGATGTATTATCCACATTGAAAATGAACCTCCACTTACAGAGCTGCCCAGAATGAAAGGAGGAAGGCACACAATACTCTGGCTACCCACACAAAACATCCTGTGAGAATGAAACAGGATATGTGCGACAGCACACTCTACAGCAGCCCTTGCACCCAGAGAGCATCCAAGAGCACAGCTGTGCTAAAGCATCAACAATCTACCAAGTTGTCTCAACTGACATCCTTGTGTTAAGGGAGTAAACAAAATGGGAGTCTTTTGAAGGGAACGTTATGTTCACATCATCAAGTGAAATCCAACCTCAGTGAAAATCAACAAGGTCATCATTTCACTCCAGAAATGAAAACCTCCTTCCAGGATTCACTCCTAAAAGTTCTGTCAGGGCCACAGAAGGAGAAAGTTAGTGAGGACTACAATAAAAATGTACAAGACAGACTTCAAGAAACAACGTGGATACTTAAAAAAAAAATGCTCACTCACTACGGAAAAAAAAAGGACTGCTTCCTAACCTATTGTTTTCCTGTTTCAGATTTTACCTGAAGACTATGCAACGAGCTTATTTTTACTGACCTGAAAAGATCATTAACAGTGACATTCATAAGGATGAACTTCACCAAGTACTTCAACAATTGCTGAATTAGTAAACGAAAACAGGTGAATTTTAAGAAATTATAAAGGAAAGATATAAAGCTCATCTTTCTCATGGATGCAAACTGACAGATGACTTATCCCATAAAGTTCAATGGAGCAAACAGTTTTCAATCCCTTCAGATGAGAACTACCCTGCTCTATAAGGTTGCAGGATGAAATACATCTTTGGATTGTAAACGGAACAATGAGCAGACTTGCAAGGAGTATTATAGATATCAAATCCCCTCTCCAGTAGACACCAGACTAAAATCAAGCAGCCAAAAGAGGCTTCTTTTCCATTTTCCTTATTTAAAGCAATATAATCAACAATACTATTCTCCTATAATTCACATAGTGCAACAGTGCATGAAGACACAATACCACCATCTGTCCCCTCAGAAAGGACATTTGCGCTATTTTTGGACACTGCTTAAGAGCTGGATCCACAATAGCTCATTCCACATAACCACAGGACATCTGGGATAATGGTTTTGCATTCCTGTCCAGACTTTCTGTACCCACTACAGCTGCATTTGGTGGACGATACAGAACGTGATTAAGCCTCTGGCTGACTCTTCACACACAGGCACGCGCCCAGCATTGCTCAGCAGTAACAAGTTGAGTCGCTGCTGCTTCAGTTTGCTGCAGGATGCTGCAGGTCCACCACCTGCACTGCACATGAAGGGTTTGTTCAATTTTTTGGGGGGGAAATGGGGAATCATTCTCAGTATTACAAGTCCTCTGGAACCCTTCCTGACACCACAGCAGGACCCAGCTAGGACTAAGTACAAATGCCCACATGCAAGTTCATCTAAGTACCAAACAAATGGAAGGTTCATAAAGAAATAGTTTGCTTCTCTGGAGAATATGAGAAATCTAGAAATTTATAAGAGAGACCAGGAAAAAAAATAATGCATGACCATTCTACATGCACTCATTTTTTCTACAGCTGGCCACTAAGTAGGAATAGTTAGAACAAAATCAACTGGTTTCCATCTGTGAATAGGCTATAAATACAGACAGGCTGGCAGAGCTGGCTGGAGCTGCAATAGCAAGGAACCTGGAAATAACAACTGACAGACAGTTGGCAAGGCCTGCTTACAGGCTGCCCACCACTGCCCCTGGCCCCTCCCAGTTTGCCCATGTCAGTGGTGTTCATGCTGCTGGCAGTCCAACAGCTAGATTCAAAGGGGGCCAGGTGAGTGGCTCCTTCTATTGAAAACACAACTAGGTTCTGCAATGATGAGCTGTGCACTTCAATTCTGATCGATGTGCCAGAACATCTGGAGAGATCCAGCTCCTGAACATCTGTCTGACTGCCCGCTCACACAATGCACTGCAGCAACAGCAAACCAGTGCCAGGTTAACATATTCAAGCTCACTGGTGGCACTGTATTTGGGAGGGAAGGGTTCAGATAGATTGATAAATATATGCAGCTCACAGAATAGCTATATATCAAAGTAATTTTCGTGTGATTTGTCTTATCTATCAGGCTCTATGTGGCAGCAACACAAAAACAGAGATTAATAACACGAAAACCTCAGAGACAGACAGCCAAGACAAAAAGACAAACATAGGTGTCCCATTCAAAGGCCTCTGAAATAGTACAAATCGTAACGTAAAAATATTCATTATAGAAGATGAGGATAGATATGGCCACTACTTGTTTTACTTAAAGATGGTTTCTTTGTTCATGTTCTCACTCTAAATCTGTCAGGTAGCTATGCTTCACCGATGATGGAAAAACAGGGTCTTTTAACACATGCCTTCCAATTTCCTGTTCCGTGGAATAAAGCAGCCTGTGGAGCAGCAGGAGCCAAGGGTAGCCACATTCTTCAGAACAAGTCCTCAAGCGACCAAGTGCAACTTCCCTTCCTACAGAGCCTCACAGCCTGCCAGGTGTGAAAACCCTAACCCATTCTACTCCTGTGATTAAGCCCAGTATGCCCCAACTCGCAAAAGTAAGGAGACCAGTGACTCAGGGCAGCTTATCCACTGCAGCCTTGTTTCAGTTATTTGTCCTTTGACTAACAACGAGGAAGATTTGACCCATCTCTACTTCTTTTACTGCCTTTTTATAACAGCTTTCAGATTTTATCTTTCTTTCCACATAAATCTGGTAAACGTTGAGGGAAAAAAAAAAACACACAACACAAAGACTGTCCAAAGGAATTGACAGACAGAAAGTCCTGCTGGAAAAGAAGGAAAAATTCAACACTAGTCCTAAGCCATAACTGATTCCAGGTCATGATTTCAAGAGACAATCAGACCATGTTTCCCATATAGGTGAGTACTCAGCAAGTTAGTTTACATCACTTTTCAAACTGAAAACTCCTAAATCAACTAGTTTATGTGTTTACTAGTGAAAAAGTTGCAAGAGTGTTTCTCGCGATGGATGAAAGCAAACCAAGTCTGTGCAAACAATGGCTACAAGGTCACATGCTACCAAGGGTTCTAAGTAAGCACAGGCATCACAGGGAGGAGTACATCATGCTCTGCTCCCTTACAGCTAACTTAAGGCAGTCAACTGTGCTCTCTACATTCAGAGAGAGGGAGACCTTTCCCTCACACAAAACACTTAATGCTGTTCTGCACACACTCTTTAGATTGAAATACACTCTAGAAGCTTTAAGGTTAACTTTGACACAGGGTAGCAAAGCCAACTCATTTTAACACCAAATGCTATAACTTTTATTATTATTATCACCATTATTTTTAATGAACCTTGAACTTCGTTCTTCTAAAGGCATGGAACATATGGCCCTTCATTTTACTCCATAATGTGGAAAATCATCTTAAGAGCAAAAACACGATCCCAAACGGTATCTTTTTACTCCTGCCATTTGTGCTGCAGCACCACCTCACCCATTGATTTCAGTCAGTGCCTGGACCGTGTATTGAGGAACTTAAATCTACAAGTAATATCTACACCTCACACAATCCGGTTAATTGCACCATCTAATAGGTCTAGTGACAGCTTGCTCCTACAGCAAGTGTGAATGGATATATACAGCAATTAAAGGTATTTAATATTTCTAGCATTCTCCTTCAGTCTCTTTCAGGACTTCAGAAAAATTTCTGCTGCTATCTGCAACTTGGCATTTTTCAGCACTGAATTTCACTGGTCAAATACATATAGTCTAATTAAATTCCTCAGAAATATTTCAGCCTTCCCAGGAATTAATAGATGTAAACACCACTGACGTAAGGAAGGATGACCATGCCACCATGCTGTTTTTCTTTTGCCAAGATGAAAGATTCTTACATCTTGGGGTTTTTTTAAGCTGTTTTAATGCATACCAAGACAGTCCCTTACTTTACTCACCCAAGGAAGAATTATTGTTTAAGACATTTGGAAAGTTTCAGCATGTTGTGTCAAACTGTTTCTCTTCTTTCCCTCTTACCAACTTGTTTGAAGAGGGACAAGACATTAAGGAAAAAAAAACTAACCTTTGCCAAAACTATGTTATCATAATTTTCCAGGTGTTTAATTATTTATTCTGTGATTAATTAAATACATTCCTATGTAAACACTCACTAATAAGCAATTCTCTACCTCTCCCTTTAAGTATTTCTAAAAAATGCAGTATTTGGTATTCCTAACAGAGGCAGGAGAGAAACAGCTTTTAACAACTGATGTCATAAGATCCATCACTTCATTACTGACTGCTCCTGGACTCCAGTGAGAACACAGATTGGACTTTGTGATACTGCTTGATAACATTTGTCACTTGTTGCCAGGACATTTTTTTCAATACCATTTTCAATCTCTACCACCAGAAAAAGAACATATTCTTCCCACTGTATTTTGTAGTAAAACATCAATGGAAAAACATTACCTAGCACCTGAAAATTACTACTTTACATCATTAACCAAGGTGTATTCTTCTGTAGGCTTACTCTTTTATCTGTATAGTAGTAAAACACATTGTTCCTATCTTTGCCTTTGGCTGTTCACTCAAGTTGTGTCAGCCTTCTGCTGACACAGTGATTGCCACAACTAAAGCTTCCACTCACCAGCTCTACATATGCCCAAATTCAGATGACTCTCCCTAAAACTAAAAGCACCCTCAGATAACAAAATAAGCCAGTGTTGCAATCACTTCAAGCCATAACACTGCAAGAGGCTTCAACCCAGTCCAGGATCTTCTCTAGCTGCTAGTTTTACTACTGACAATTCCCTGGATCCCAAAGAGAGATGGCTCACAAGATTATCTAGCACTTGCAATGAAATACCACCGAGAGCTGAGAGAGAGGATAAAATATATGAAGATACCTACATACAACAGAATGCATGGCATGCAACCACTCAGCTACAGAAGAGACTTCTTACTAACGTGTCTGATTGCACATCACAATGGAAAGCATACTCATTTCCTGTCATCAAGGAAGTACTCATACAGAATTTATAGCATCCTATTCCTTAGCAGTCCTCAGGCACTTGCAAAGTGCTACAGTTGTGACCTAAGGAGACGCGAAATCACCAGGTCTGTGAGCTTACAGACTGGAAGCCAGGAGATACAAAGGCATCTAAGTTTAATTACTTCTCATAAACTGCTCTGCACTGAGAAGATGCAACTAAAAATGAAAACTAATACACACACATATTGTTTGTATTAAAAATTCGCTCAAACTCATCACATAATTATTTAACAGACAAGTGAAAATATGTAAAAGCTACCTCTAGGAAGATGCTTATTAAAAAGCCCAAAGACAGATGCCTCTGGTTCCATGACATACAAGGCTATTATTAATAAACCACTCTTACCAAATACCAAAATGAAAAAAATAAATATTAGGAGAGGCCTCCTCTAAGCTAAGTGGTGCTAGAACATTTAAGCTAACAGTAATTCTTTAGGTTTGGAAAACCCACGCAAGCAAAAGCAAAGCATGTGACAAGTGCTCTTACAAACTGTATTATTTTAAAACCAAGATTGAGCGGACATAGGAATAAAGGTGACAAAAAGCAAGCATTAACAACCAAGTGCCATACCACAGAGAAGCAGGCAAAGATCTCTAGCTAAGAATCATATTCTTCTTAAGTAAAGAATTTGTGAATAAGGGCACAAATTTGATCTATCTGAAAAGACCCAGAACAGCTTCTGTGAAGGGAATCTTGCCTTACAAACCACAGACTTCTCTGACATACCAACAAGCATCTGCATACAGATGATCTGGTGCACACAGTGTGATTGGATTTTTGAAAGATCATCAGAGAAGACTCCTAAATAAACAAACACGTGGTGAAGTACCCTGAAAGGACAAACATTGCAGAAACTGACCACTTCTACCCTCTGTCTTCTATCTTTTAAAAAAAAGGGGCAACAGTAAACAGCTGGCTGGAGATGCACTAGCAAAAAAGGAAGGAGCAATTACGAGAGAAAGCTTGATGATGAACTGAAATGGTTCAGTGCAGGGATGAGTCTAGACACCCTGACAACAAGCTACAGAATGATGTCGTGAAGCTTTGTGAGTGGACAATAAAAGGCCAAGGGACAAACAGTGGAGAAAAGTACAAACAGATCTGTACCGTGAAAAAAAAAAAAAAAACAAACTCCTACCTTCACAGATGAAATGCTAAGCTTCAAACTGGTTATTATCGTTTAGAAGTAAGAGAGACCTCTACATTATGATACAAGCTCTGGGCCGTTTGGCTGCTTCCAAGCCAGTCCTGTTTGTTCATTTTGTTTTCACACAAGATTTAACATCGTCATTTCAAGGCCAGCCTAAAACAAAGAACTCACTGACTGCTATGTACCACATCCTTGTCAGTCCAAACAACTTGCAACTCGGATATTTACTAATTTATTATCCTGATGTAACATGGACATTCACACCTCATTGCTTTCCAGTTACTAAACTGAAAAGTCATTTTAAAAAATGTAAAGTTTAAGCCTGCAAATACCATAACCAAAAAAAAATATTAGGAACGCAGACATGATAAGCAAAAAATGTTTTGGAATTTAAGATGCCTTGCTACAGGAGAAGTACAGCACTAATGCTACAGGCAGCTTCTCAGGGAACGCTTGTTTTTGCAACATGATTCAAGGGAAAATTTAAAGTGTTTGGAAATGCCAGATTCATTCACTAAATCCCAAAAACTTAAATCCTTCCTCTATTACCTCCTCTCTTCATTGAAACAGACACCCTGAGATCTCAGGTTTTTAACACAACACCAGATAGAAAGTACTTTTGTAACGCAATCCTCAACTGGATTCAGAGAACAACAATAACAATGACAAGCCAACTGAAGGCCATGTGACTAGGTAAAATTCAGCTGGGGCATGGGAATGCATGAGGAGGAACCACTCACTGTAACAAACACTTTGCTGCTGAGCCTTCTCCCTCAACTTGGGAGGAAGTCAATGGTTGTTAGAGATGCTCAGCATGAGACGGTAGGTGTGCCAGTACTTCAACAGCAGTAAATGCCCTGCAGGAACAGTACAGAGATGTCTGTACAGGGCAGCTTAGAAAGCCTGAGAAAATCCAGCCACTGAAGCACTAGAGGAAAATTCTCATCACACCGTTCTATGTGGAAAATCACACAAAACCAAAGCCCAATGGGGCTCCTAAATCACCTGCTACCAGCTCTCATCTACAGTTCCATGGATTCACACACAGACCTTAGTTGCTATTTTCCTGTTTGTTTTCATTCCAAACAGTTTTAACAGTAGTTTTGGGTTTCTGCTTAAAATCATTCATCATAGTATCCTTGTTCTTTTATTAAAGCTAAAGGTAAGAATCCATATGCTGGTGTCAAACCCGATGCTTGCTTAAGAGAAACTTGCACAGTGTTAAAACTTGGATAGACACACAATTATTACTATTTGCCTTTTAGAAATCAGCATACTGAACTCAGAGTATTTAATTGCTTTAGTTGGAGAACAGGGAATAATACTATGTGAAAATTAGGGACTATTTTTGGGCCATGGCATGTCTCAAGTTCCTATAGACACTGATACAATATCCCCATTATCATGCTACTGTATCATTTGGTACAGGCATCTTCCACATACTAGCTAGTCCCAGGTGACAGTTCACACTGTTTCCACTAGCACTGCAATCCTCCACAGGGGTGTAAGCCAGAGGAAAATTTGGCCTTCTTAGCATGTTACTCTCACACAAAGTTTGAAGAAATGCACCAGAATGTTTCAGAGAAGAATGAGATCCCAGATGAATTAGACAATCATGTCGCAAACATTCTTAGAAAGCACACACAGCTACATTAAGAGATGTTTTGTATGTCTAGGAGACACATGAAAATATGATACAACTCCTCTTCCAGTAGGCAGCACTAACCCACAAACTGAGTTCTCAGGTGAGGAAGCACTGTTCAGCCCAAGTGCTACAACTGTTCCACAGAAGCCAAGTGATGTTGTCTACTGTAACCTCACAAGAATATGCCCCCAGTGGGTGCCAGCTCCTGCACAGGAAAAATGCCAATATACCATCAAGATTTACACATCAAAACCTCTCAACAAGAAATGCTGAGGTATCTGCTATCCTCAAACAGATTTACACTCCAAAGAAATGTGGGGGTTGTGCAGCCGAGACAGCCAGACATTGAAACATTTAAGAAAGAAGCCTTGGCAGATCTTTAACTCCTGTACATACATTTGTGAAAGCCACATCCTTACCACAACAGAGGATGTGGGCCTGCAGTCCTCACTTTACTTTAGTACTGAGAAATATTTCAACTCAGAACTACTGTTTTGCAAAAGATTGCAATCCTTGATATATTTCAGGGAAGGAAAGTTGCTTTGTTTTTCCCTTAACATAGAACATCCGAATTTCGGCACTTTGAAGACGTGTTCACATGTCACATTAGTGGGAAGACACTAGAAGAAAACATTGGCATTTGAGCATCCCTGCCTTAGGCAAAATTGTACCAAAAAGAAATAAGACACCCTAGTATTTTTAAACCATTTATCTTTTCCAGGTATTTAGCTCATCTTTGATAGAGTTTGCACTTTTTTAACATCTATCTTGTCCAAAAGAAATCCGAATCAGCAGATTATGAACTGCAGGAATCCAGAGGTAAATCCATTTCCCGAATTCTGGTTTTATTTGCTTGAAGATTATCAGCAAAATAACAAACCGTTCCTCTAGAAATACTTTTCAGCACCTACTTAAACACATTTCATTTATTTATTCCAAATATTTTCCCCAAACCATTCACAATTTATAAAGAAAATACAAAAAATTAAAAGATGAGGATCAATTTATTCCAAAGCAAAGAACGTTGATTATTGCAACACACTTCCAGGTGAAAAAACATTTCTGCTAGTGTAACAAATTCACTGCCTAGAGTAGGAAGCTACCCAAACACACCTGGACCTCTTCAAAAAACACTTAACATTGTATTAAGGACATAACACTTTGATTTATCAAAAACTACTCAGGTTTGTGTGCTACTTGGGATGCAACTTTCAGGTACAGTTAATTTAATGGTCCCCAGATATAAATATATGCCACTCAAAAGTTGTATTAAGCACTAGTTCAGCTACTTAGTTTTTCAGAAGCCAGTGTCATAGCCTGTAGAGTAAAGGCTGCAAATCCTTATTTATGTTTTCCAGACCATAATTTGATTTGCCGGAAAGCAGGTATGTGTGCTTACTTCAATCAGAATTCATCTGACCTATTGACTTGTTCCTCACTATACCACTGAAAAGAAATTACAATAACATAAAAAACCCAAACCACAAAATAAAGAGCTTACTGCAATACTATTTTAAAATTCTGCCCAGTGATGGACAGAAAGAGAAATCTTGCTCTTCACAGTTTTCCCAGTTCTGGACTGTATAATTTAACATCTCTGCAGATCTTTTTGTTTCCCTGCCAGGTTTCATAAATTTCATTTACAGTTCTCAAGGCATCTGACTTCATATATTGTACACAAGCAGGAGAGGTCTGCTGTGGGAAACAAAAATTCATCATTTTCTTGCTCAAGATGACCAAATACGTCCTAAGCCCACCTTCGAGAAAGGAAGTTTTTGTTTTATCTCTTCAAGAAGTGTATGCTGAAGACACTGTTTGGCACACTGATTCCTATGGTGTTAGACACACAAGCAGAAGTAGAAAGAAACTGGTCTCTGCAGTCTCAGATTACCACCTCTGTATTTTCACAGTATCACAGTATCACAAGGTTGGAAAGGACCTCTGAGATCATCAAGTCCAACCTATAACCTAACACTAACACCAACACTAACACCAACCATCATCTAAACCATGGCACTCAGTGCCTCATCCAGTCTCCCTTTAAACACCTCCAGGGTCGGTGACTCCACCACCTCCCTGGGCAGCCCATTCCAATGGCCAATCACCCTTTCAGTGAAGAATTTTTTCCTCATATCAAGTCTAAACTTTCCCTGACGAAGCTTAAGTCCATGCCCTCTGGTTCTGCCACTGGTCACCTGAGAGAAGAGACCAATCCCTGCCCGACTACAACCTCCTTTTAGGTAGTTGTAGAGAGCAATGAGGTCTCCCCTCAGCCTCCTCTTCTCCAGACTAAAATGTGTTTTTCATCACATATTTGGGGAAATCCCAGAAGGAACGTGAGGAGCTAATTTGTCTACTCGTGTCTGTAGAATCCCTAAGAAACTTATGGATATCTGCCCTATCACACTCAACTTGGGACTAATTAAACCAAAACAAGGAGAAGCAATACAGCATCAGCAATTATTTCTTTCCTTACCAGAACATATAGGAAAAAAGAGCAGCATTATGGTTACACGACCATTTACAAAGTCAGAGCTGCTATTTGCACAAATGAAAAGACTGGAGGTAGGTCAAACAGGTTTTATTTTCCTAAAGAGATACAGAGTTGCAAAGACTGTGGAAAAACACTAACTCAGAGACAGATTTAGGCAGCAAAATTTAACAGGAAATGCATAAAAGTTTTAAATATCGGAAAGGAAAGAGTCCAGGATTATCAGCACCTAGCACTGATGCTATCAACTAGAACAATCCTAAAACTTAGCCAACTAATCCATCTTCTAGCAATTTCTGCACCATACTGCATCATGGGTAAGAAGTAATTCTCAAGCCCACTCCTTTCTATGGCTGAATCTCAGGAGTTTCAAACTATGACAGAAGCAGAAAGAACTACCAGCTCTCTCTGTCATCAGCAAATGACTGTCAAAGAGTCAGTCTTCCAACAACAGCGCATATGTCTCCTTCTTTCATTAGTCTGAGAAACAAAATTGTTGAGAAAAACATGTTGCTGTTTTAACAGCACAACAAGCAATAAAAACTAAGAGAGGGGAAAAACCTGGTCTCAATCCTGCTATTAGGTTTAAGGTCAGGAATGCGTCATCCTCCCCTTCGCACTAAGGTACTTGTTTAAAAGACTCAAAGGGAGGGTGCAGAGAAGGAGGGAGAGAAACACAGACTGAACAGGAAGATGTCCAAAAAAGCTATTTTGCTGGGGCAGAAGGGCCACCACGAAACATTCTTAAGGCTGTTCCAGTTTGCTCTGTTTACCTAATCTTGAATTACTGAGACATATGCAAGCTTCAAAAAATTCAGCTCAGAGAAGCCTTCCAACTTTATTATCAATCTAAATGTTGTCTATACATTATGGGCTTATAAAAAGGGGAAAGAAAAGAAAAGCTCTAAGATATTCCTGCTGTGGATTTTCTTGCACATTCTCCAATTCTCATTCTGATCAAGCCAAAAAGCAGACTGTTGGCCACATGACTCAAGCTATTTGGCCTCCAGTCCCAGCAAGTGCTAAGAGCGCAGAGGTATGTTGAAATGAAATATAATTAACCACACTTTTTCCATAACATCACAGAAAAAAAAAATCTATTGGAGTTTAGCATTAGCTCTGGGGGAGATTTGACAGGGAACAAAATCAAGAGTGGCTCTACAGCACCCACAGGGATTTGGTTCTTCAAAGCCTCAGAGGGAGTTAGCAAGTTCACTCACTGGAAACAGGGCGCTCGGCTGCCTTCAGTGCCTTCCAGCCTAGGAATGAATAGGTTCACTCCCTATTTGTTTATGCTATCTAAAAAGGCACAAGTGTTTAAAACAGCTATCCCTTGTCTATCCTTGGCTGTAAGATACTAGCCCACCCAGCAAACTGAGAGCATTGCACTCCCCCACATTCTTCCACCAAAGCAGTCCCATGCACTTGCTAGTACAGACAGTTCCTTTCGCTCTTCCCTCCTCAATGAAGGTATAGTCCATGCCAAAGCTGAAATTACTTTATGAGCTAAAATGGGAAAGGCAAGGACTAAAACCATGCCACTTTTCTCCACGATCCTTAGGTGTATTAAAAGATAGTCACTTGTTACATTCCTCCAAGAATAAACAGATTCATCTCTTCTCACACTCTCCTTCTGAAGGAATATCCACATAATACTTAGCCTTAACTTGATTCATACAAAGAAAAGTACTTTCAAAGAAATTCCAACTCACAGGTTATCATTTAACCACCAAGAGCCTTCCCTACATCCACAGCAGAGGCCACGGGCCCTGTACTGGGGACAGAGCCATTCTAGCACAAGAACCAGAAAGAAGATTTGAAGGAAGAATTACATTACAAATTCAAATCCTAGATACTGAGTGAAGGCCTGCTTTCAGCAGATGTCTTTTTTCTTTCTGTACATAAGAAAGACTTTAGACAATATGTGCACGCGCTTGAAAACCACTAACCAAGTATTTTATTTTAAAGATGCTGCACTTCACCTTATAGGCATACAACTTTGGGGATTTAGCATTTCCTGCATCTCCAGTCACTGAAATACATTAAAAGAATTAGGCTACCATTAAGTGCCAAGTCCTAAAGTTTAATTCTTTCCATAATACTTCAGTGGGATCACTTGCAATACTGAAATTAAAATTAAAAAAAAGGCAACAATCCCTCTCTCTTTTAGTGTTTTGTTTTAGTGGCCTGCTTAAGAATGCATTAAAGAAAGAGGACAGCCAAAGACCTGCTGTTGCCCACGTATCAAAATACATTTTTTCCATACAGTTTGTAAAAGGAATGGGTTTTAATTAAACCCAACTGTTTCTCTAAGAGAAATATTTCTGTGCTTAAAGACAAGTCCAGTAGACAGAGGTGTTTCTGAGCACACACCTGCTGGGATCACAGGAATTGTAGCACAAAAGGATCAGAGGTCAAATACAGACAGGTTAAAGTTCACTGTGTTTGGCAGGACACTCACCAACCATTTGAAAGCAAACTGTTCTGCAACTGTCTCAAGCATAGAGTTTGCAGAAACAAAATGAGCTCCCCCTTCTGCTTCATTTCTGCTTTCTCTGATAAAGGGGCAGTTTGTAAGGTACCTCCCAAATCAGTTTGTGCAGAAGACGAAAGCCAAGATGGTAACACCTGACAATGGCTTAACAACACATGCTCTTAGGATGGCTGGCACCAGGGTTTCATTCCCTCCTCGGGCTGATGAAACTCAAATTCAGGTTTTCTGCCACCCTGGAGCAAAGCCCAGGTTTGCTATTTGCTGTTTTTCTCCCACCTGCATTTGCAGAGCAGAAACATTTCTGGGTTCTGGTCCCTGGAGCAAAAGCCAGTGTTGGAGTCTCAGCCCACAGAAAAGCAGCCCTGAGAGCAAAGCTGTACACCGGGAGTGTCAAACTCACAGCTACCGCCAGTCTCCTGCTTCTGCAGTGCAACGTGCATCACACGCTGCACACATGACCAGCACTGGCAGGAGTGCAGGGGCAAGGAGCTCTGCACTGCTGCTGGGCAGAAACAAGGTACCAGACTAGATAAAACAAGGTGGAGGGCTGGATTTGGCCTGCAGGCCGTGAGTTTGACACCTCTGCTGTACACGCTCGTCGACGGATGGACTAACTGGTCACCCTATGCTCCTCCTAGGCAAAACCAAAACAACCACAACGGGCATTTTACACATTAAATGGACAAGTTTCAGAGCAGAAAGATCCGGAACTCTGTTCCAGAGCAGCTTGCAGCTGGACATTATTCTTGCGCAGCTGTCACTATCCCTG
Source organism: Tapera naevia (assembly GCA_033556795.1). Classification (NCBI taxonomy): domain Eukaryota; kingdom Metazoa; phylum Chordata; class Aves; order Cuculiformes; family Neomorphidae; genus Tapera; species Tapera naevia. Next base: position 233,054 of record JAUMJJ010000021.1, read on the forward strand.
CATAGAGGCAGCTACACAGCATTCCTAGCCCCTGCCTGAGTGATACAGCCCTGACACTCTGAGTGTCCTGCAGAGCAAAGCCTTCACAAGGAGAGCTCCAGCTCTGTTGTGGTTTTCCCCTTATTCCGGTCCACTGGTGCCACGAAGCCCTCGGGGGCGGGGGTGGTGGTGGAGGCCTCGAGAGCTGTGATTCCTAAACGGAGGGAGCCCTCTGCTGGTTACATCGGCTAAGGCATCAATCCCTGTAGCGGAGACAAGATCCCTGACCCGAGCACCCTCCCCATCCCAGCCACTGCTGCTCTGACTGCAGGCAGGGACACAGACGGCCCACCGCCACGGACACCACGGCAGCGACCGGGGCATTACCAAACACACCTCTGCAACGCGGAATTCAGTGGAACGGGAGCTGTGCTTAGCACTCAATCTCGTGGGTGGGGAATATGCATTCAGGAGTCACTCAAAATCCATGTGAAAGTACCGTAGGTACCCAAAAGCCACAGCACTCATACAGTGAAACACACATATAGGTGCTGCATGGATGTCCAAGTTCACGCAGCCTGGATCCAGACTTTGAAATACAAACGCACTTACAAACTGCTGCTGCTTCTTGTTGTTTGGTCAGAATAGGAGATTAAGGCATCATCAGGCAATACTGTACTTCCAATTGAGACAACTGACAGCAAGTTGTTTCCTGTCCTAATGTCAACCAAAGTTTTATTTATCCTGAGCATACTCAGTTGAAAAAAACACAGACCTTCTTAAGCATCAATGCTATGCAATTACAGGATGCTTTTGAAGAAGGTGAGATTTTTCCACCTCTGTCTCTCTGGACAACAGAGAGAATAAGCAGTCTTGCACTTATTTGGAGATAACCTAATTTAAAAAAAATAAATAAATCTGTATTTCCAACTTGCTTTCTGTTAAAAAAAATTAAAACACAACCCTAGGCTCAAGCCCCTTCATTTCGGATCCCAAAGATATACATATATATCCCTGTCACAAAAAATGATGGCATGTTGTGCTTATATCTGTCTCTCAGTCCGCAGTTCACCTTTTTTTTATCATCCCACTTCTTTGTCCAAAAAAGGCCAAGTCCAACTTTCTGATGGTACACCTTTTATTGTGCAAAATCACAACATATTTTAAACCAACTAGTCTTACTTCTCTTTACTTTCTTCTATCAATTTTTACTTGACATCATATATGATTCTAAAACCAGTTTAAGACTGCTTCACAAAGAGAGGAAATAAATGCCCTGCCTCCAGACTACCCATATCCGTTTTCTGCAACACATACTCAAGTTATTACCATTTGTAAAGAAAGTCCTACCAATCCTCCTACCAAGCACAGGCCTTAACCGATAACACTATTAAACTAAGCAAGAGACATTCTGAAGGCAGAGGTAAGGAGTCAGAGGAAAACCACACTACCATTCTAGACATTTGAGGAAAAATACTGGCTCTTCTGATCAGAAGCAGCTTTGCAATATGGTGCAATAAGTAGCTACAACTTAGTTCTCGAGCAAACCCTGACCATTACATTCAAGTAACAACTACAGAAACAGAGAAGCATCCTGCGTGACCACCATTTTGTTCTCACCCTTGCTACTTCTCTAAAGCATCTACTGAATTCCATCTTGCTGATTTATTGCTACTCCACAGGAACTATGCTTGGAAGTATTTTGTTGCAGTTAAGAGGACACTTCCCAGATACTAATATTTCTGTAAGGCTTTGCATTTCCAACAGATTACAGGTTTCAGTGATTGTTCTGTATCACAGCTGCAGCAGTAGAAGGCATAGCAGTAAAAGGTTGCCAACTAATACAATCTGTGTAAATTAAGTACTTCTGACCACTGACAGATGAACTCTAATGAAATGGTATTGTGGAAGCCTACAGCAAAAACAGCAGCTATGCGTAATACCCAGTGGCACACCATGAAGCAAAAACAGAAACAATATATATTAGGACTGTTGGCTTATTTTAGTCCTTTTTGCAACTGGAGCTTTAAGCCGCTGTTGTACAATACCATCGCTTATAGCTTAGTGCAGTTCTATCAGCAACGCAAAGGAGAAGCACTCTGACTGTGGAAACCGCATTGCTATGAATATTTGTCCCTTGCAAGTATTTCCAAAACAATTAAACACCAGTTTGTTTCCCAAAGAGAACATAAAAACTCAAACAGGTAACTCCTCTGATCCAAATAACCTCTCACTCATGGAAATCCTGAGCCGTATATCCCAGCTTTGACTTAAATGACCTTCATTTTCCTTTGACAAAGAAAGTTACTGTGGAAGGGAAGTCGCCCTGTCAACCCTTGCTGTATGGGACAGCAAGTAGGCAAGGAATGGAGAGGAGCACCAAAGCAGAAATCCTGAAGGCACCTGCCTACAGAATTTGCTCTCATATGCAAAAACAATCTGGGCAGTCAGAATCAACAGCAACAATTTCGGAGACCTGTGCAGCCAAGTCCACCTTGAGGAAATTTTTTTCTGCTCAGAGAAAATCACAAATAAATTTTTGCAAGCAGACTATTCAGAAGACCTGACAGCAGTGACCCCCGACATTGACCTTTGGATAATCTGCTCAACCCAACACAACTGAAATAGGCCACTTCACCCTGCAAGCCAGCCCTGACATCTCCACCAACAAACTCAAAGTAATGCAAAATTAAATGAAGAATAATCAAACAAAAAAACGACAGTAGGACAGAACACCCACTCAAGACATAAAGGAGAGAGAAAATTGCACAAAAAGCTCTGGCTGTAGTTCATTTTCACTCATGTCCATGCAATCACTAAAAGAATAATTAATAATGACCAGTGATTTGGAAACATACAAGAGCATTACAAGACCAACCAGTCAGCCATTTGAGTTCCCTTCTTACTCTCCTGAATGTCATCAGCACTGTCACCATCAGCTTCATCTCACTGTGGAGAATGACTGGGCATAAGCCACAGAATGTTATAAGCCTAAGCATGTATGAAAAAAGTCAGTTCTTTTTGTCTTTGTTCAAATAATTAAGCCTTTGGTTTTGCCAAATTCATTTCTCCATCTAGTCAGTTAATTCTTTAACTAAGAATTAAGTCATCTTATGCCTGGAATAGAAGTTTGCTACAGGACTACACCTGAAGTATGGCAGTAGCTTAACTACACAGCACATGATCTCAGCCCACAAATGCTATAAAAGTCATTTGATGTATGCTGTTAAATTATTAAATGATAATTTCACTAAAGCATGAAAAGGAAACAGCATCACAGGAGAATAAGACTGTTCAGTGGCTCTATTATTCACCAACCATGCTGACAATGTAAGTACTGTAAATTAAGCTTCTTGTAGGAAGGTAACAAAAAAAAAGTTTGCTATTTCAGAGGTTGTTTGTTTTTCTCAAGAGGCAAAGAAAAGAAAAACTGAGAAAAGTAAACAGCTAAATGTTTTAAGATTTGAATTCTCAGTGCAAGGCAAGTCTTCATGGGAAGTGCATGCTGTTAACATGCTGTTACAAGTAAGAGACAGCAGAGGTCAAAACAAAAGCCTAAAAAAAGAAATGCATATGCACGGATTGAACTTCCTTTGTCAGAGACTTTTGGAGAGTAAATCAGCCCTCCCCTCAAAGACTTTGGAAATGGAAGTGAAAACGTCTAGCTGAAAGAGCAGACACCTTCCAACAATATCCAAAGAGACGCTCACCCAGTCCGAGCCAATAAAATCTCAAGTACTAGTTCTCCTAGACCTTTGCGTGGTATGCTTCAGCTACCTGACACGCAGAGAGCACGTCCACAGCAACCCCCACCTCCCTGACCTACCGAGGCACTCCAAGGAACCAAGATGAGCTTGCCCATTGCTGTTGGCAGGAAGGGAACTCTAGATTGTGTTACTCAAACTCGGTCCTCAAAGCCTAACAAACTAATCAGCAAGAAAGAGCATCTTCCCTTCTCATGTCAGCCCTATTCCTGTCTTGGAACCATCAAACCCAGGAGTCTGAAGCATTACAATTAGCTACAATTTTGAAAGGATGACCGGGGTATTAAAGTTCATTATTTTTTAACCAAGCAACAGTATTTAGGCGTCTCAAACACATTTACCACCTAAGAAAAACGGTTGCCTCATGTCTCTTGCACTGATATTTGAGCCTATGGCAGGGTGACAAGAAAGAACAGCACAAACGCACACAAGCCATGAAGCAACCCTGACAGCCAGGATTCAGCTTTTGGGGATGGGCAGCTGGTGTTAAAATACATTTGAGCAAGGGAAGAAAATCAATGGAGGCTTGAAGGTCATGACGCAGACATGGTCCCTGGTCCAGAAGGCTGCAGGGCAGGTGAGTCTAAGGGCCCGGAGGCCCTCGGGTAGGCAGGCACTTACTTCTGGGGGCTGCCACTGCTGTCGGTCCCGCTGCTGCTGCCACTGAGGCCTCAAACTTCTCCTCTTGCAACACATCTTCAGAACTGCGGAAGCCCAGCTCCACTAGCTGCCACCCCACTGCCTCGCTCTGCAGAAAGGAAAAGATGGGCAGAGAGCCCTGTTATTGCCAGGGTATCAGGGATGTGCTCACCTTGATGCAGTCGACCGAGACACACCTCTGCTCACAGCTGCAGCTCCCTGCTCTCATGAAACAGCAAACATTTTCAATGCCACCTGCCCTCTGAGTGTGAGACAGAAAACCTGCAACATTCCCCAAGATGTTTTCCACCAAGTCATGTGCACTACCATTTTCAGAAGTCAAAATTTCAGCAGTCTTGGAATATCACTGTGATGCAACTTGCTTGGCCAAACCCATCCCTTGGGATGATTTAGCTTTATGATACGATCACCTTATCATATAATCCTAGAATGGTTTGGGTTGAAAGGGACCTTAAAAATCTCCTAGTTCCACCCTCCACCTTTGGTTACAAACCAGGCCAGCACTAGCATGAAGCTGCTCTCATCAATGGCACTGTGTCCATTCATGACATCCCTCTGGACAGACAGGGAGTTTGTTTCCCTGGGTGAAACATTGTTTCCTTGCGTGAATACAAACACCAAACGCTACAAAACAAACACCTGTTCACATCAAAGACTTTCTGGTCCAGATCCACACTTCAAAGCTTGCTCTGGCTCACAGAGCACTGTTTCTGCTAGTCCTGCTGGCCTTCCCATGCCCACGACAATGCAAACACCGCTTCTGTGCCACCTCCCCTGCTTCACAGTCCCCTGGCTGCAGCCCACCCTGCGATTCATCCGCAAGAGAGCCCCATGCTGCCTCTGTGCCCCGGTGGAGACGGCTCACATGCAGAGGAGTGGGACAGTTTGTTCCAGAGGAGGCGGTGTTCACTGAAGAGCCCCTTGCACCCAGCAGGCACCTGAGGCTTCGCAAGGTGACCCCGTGGCTGACACACACCCCCCACCCCCACCCCCCCCCGCCCCCCGGAGCAAAGCACCAACCCACATTCCCTCACGCTCCCTCACACCGATCCCATCCCAGCTCCCGCAGCAGAGAGGGGAGGCCCTGATACCGAAAAAGCCAGCAAATAAACTCTCCGAGACTCGTTTTGGAGTTTAAGAAAGACAGCACCCTTTATTTCAGCACTGGATGCATAAGAGAATGATTTCTGTCAATCATGTTTAACGAGACAAGAGCTGGTTACAGAATATTTCCCACTTACATGCATATGTATAGATTTTCCTAGAAATCTTATGTATATTCTATTAATTTCAATGTTATTAGGAACATCACAAGAGCCAAAACTCTGCTAACTGGACCAAGTTCTCTGTATGACCTTGCATTTTTAGATAAAACTGCAGAGAATATAGAAGACACATCTGTTCAGCACATATCATACCTAACATAAGACCTTATAATTTCTCAAAGAACAGTATCCGGAAAAACACCGTTTGGAAAAAAAAAACATGCTATAAAAATAACACGCTAGCAGATAGACATTCTGTCTAACTTTCAAAAAATACAGTTACTTAAGTGAAATTTTACTTTAGCTTAAACCAAAATATTCCACTTTTTGCAGTAGTAACTACTTCTGCGGCAGCACGGAGGGGTTGCCCCACCACGGCCCCTCAAAGCGCTCCCAGCCCAGTTCCAAGAGCACAGAGGGGCTGCCCCATCGCGGAAGAGGGGCTCAGCCCCCGACACCGCGCCCACCCCAGCTGCTGCAGCACGGAGGGGCTGCCCCACCGCCGCCCACCAAGGACACGCCCTCCCCGCCACTCGCGACACAGAGCTGTTCCCCCCGCCCTCCCTCGCCGCGAGAGCCCCGGGCCGCTCTCCCGCTGACCGCTGACCGCCTAGTCCCGAAGGTCCCACGCCGGCCGCAGCTCCCCCCGGCGGGCGTAGAGCGGAGGCTGGCGCCGTCGTGGCCGCCCCTCTCCGCTCAGAGACACGCGCCGCCCCTCCCCCGCCAGCGCGCGCGGGGGGCGCGCGGCGTGATTGGCGGGAAGGGCAGAGGCCCGCGGCGGGCACGCGAGGGGAGGCGGCGGCTCGCGCCACGGCTTTAGGGGAAGGGGGGAGGGGGCGCGGTACGGGTATTGGAACGCGCAGCGGGCACGTGGGGCAGGAGGGGCGGCGGCGCGCGGGGGGCACGGGGTGATGGGGGCGCGCGCCGGGGCGTTGGGGGTGGAATTGGCGGAGTGCGGCTTGCGGAGGGGGCACGGGGCGGCTGCGCGTGCCGCGGCATTGGGATTGGCGGGAGGGGCGGGTGAGGGGGCCGCGCGGGGGGTGGAGGGCGCGGTGTTTACCTTACGGAGGTGCCGGAGGAGCCGGTGCCGGAGGAGCGGTTCCCGCGCAGCCGCAGCTCCGCGCCTCCCGGAGCGCGCCCAGGTGGCCCGTCCCGCCCGGTACTGCAAGTGCTTGCGGGCAGCTCCGCACCTGTCCGCACTGGCTTTTAAGGCATATTTTTGGCCATGGTTTGAGGTTTTTGCTGTCCCGCTTAGAAAGGGAGCACAGCCTCGGGGAGCTCCGTGGGGAAGCGGGGGACAGCAGCCCCACAGCCCCCGCGCCCCGGGCTCCGCGCGCAGCCCCGAGCTGCGATCCATCAGTGGTGGGACAAACGTTTCCAGGGATGCAGAACGCCTGCTGCCGGTGACGAGAGCCGACTAATTTGAAGTATCCCAAGTTAGGACGCTTCAGGTTTTCTTGAGTGACAGGTTTGGATTAGTTTCTGTCAGTAAGCTTTTTATGTCCATTTGGAAAACCCAAGGAGGAGAATATGGCCAGAAAACTGTGACACTATCCGAGCACTCAGAGCACCTCTAAATCTGGACTAAATTCTCAAATCAATAAAGGTTTTATTCCTGAAAGAAATATTACCAGACAAGATTGTTGTCCAATAACAGAAAAAAAAAAAAAAAAAAAAAAAAAAAAGCTAAGCTGGAGAGAAAAGGATGATCTTTAGGGTCCCTTCCAACCCAGACCATTCTATGATGTACCTCTGCAGGGATGTCTGAGAGGTTAAAACCAGGATGTGATGGGGAGACAGGGAATGGGGGGGGGGGGGGGTCTTTTTTTTTTTTCCTTTCAGAATTTCAACAAACACACCCAAAGATGCAGAGCTGGGGTGGGACCTGCAGCTCGGTGTGCTTCCCCGCAGTCCTTGCTCAGCTCCACATTGGTTTGTGCCTCCTTTGAACATGGCAGTTGTTTGGAAAGGAATCATCTTCGTATGTTTCGTTTACAGTTTTTTCTCCCCTGTACCACAGTGGCAAATTGGGGGTGGTAGAAGAGGGGTGATGGGGATGGGGGGAAACAAACCACAAACCAAAAAAAATGACCCACCATGACCCAACTTCTTTTGGACTCTTGCAGCCTATGGTGGCAGCTCTACAGAGGAAAAAAAAGGGAGTCATGTGCTCCCAGGAGACTTTACATTTGTTCCAACGCTTCCTAACTTTGTGCTTTGAGCTGAGCTTCCAGAGGCACCGCATCTCTCCTCATGCAGTACTTCACCTAATCAACACCTGAGACTTTTTATATTTGCAAAGCCTGCAGGGAAAGATGACTCAAAAAGCAAACAGTAGAGAATAAAAATAAAAGAGCGAATTTTAGTTATTGGTCCACATTTTGCAATTGAGCAGTTTTAGCCTTGCTGACAAAGAGGTTGGAGGCATCATGTTGGTGTCCTATGATGGTTAACTTCATACATCCACATTACCTTGATATGTCCTGGCTCCCCAGATGCCACACACTGTACCAGCTCTGTTCACAACCTACTTACTCCACATCCCTTACCAAAGGCCACCTAATTGGCTGATGCAGGACCCTCCTCCCTGCTTGCTCCCCAAACCTCCCCCTGGTCCCCAAACACCGCATACCCTCAGCATCCCAAAAAAAAAGGGGGTAGGAAACAGCCCCCCCTTTGTTTTTCCCAGAAGATTTTGCCTCTGTGTGCAACAAGATTTAAAGGCAACATGAAGGGCTTTTATGTAAAATAAGCACAAAAATCTGTTGAAGAGTCCAGCAATCGGTGCTGTTGCTGTTGAAGCCCAAGGCTTTGGGATTCTTAGGGTGCTTGGGGAGCAGTTGGCCCGTACAACATGGCCTTCCCTCTGCTTGCAAAAGTAGTAGCTAGAATGGTTTAAAAGCCATCAACAGCTGTAAATAAAGGTAAGTCAACACCAGAACCACTTCTGAAATGCAACAACACACTTGAAAATGTTACCTTTGTTCCTTAAAAGTCTCTGAAGTTGTCCACAGGCTATTACTAAAGTTAACAGAGATTGTTACCCATTATTAAGTATCTCCAGTCTCTTCCTGATGAGCACACCTATTTAATTTCCTTTCACAAGAGTGGCCAGAAAGGAACAGGAAGGATTTGTCAGTCCACACCACTTAAATTTACTCACCTTAGGCTCCCTGCTCAGGTTGCTAGTGGGTTGCTTTCTGCCATGGCACAGACCTCTTCATTGCAATAGCATGATGGCATTTTAATACTTACTGTAATATTAAAGCACCAGCCTCCCATGACAACGTCCTGTACCTGCTAGCACCACTTAGTTGCCAGAAAGCTCAAGTAAAACAGTGTTTCAGCAGCAACCCCACACACACCTCGGGAAATGAAGTGCAAGAGGGGAAAGCAACATCACCCCCCAGCCTGCCCCAGTCCTCACCCACCCTGGGCAGGGGACCACAGTTTTCACCAGCCCCTGGTGGGAGGAGACACCCAGGATGCTGCCTCACCCAAATTTCACCGAACAGCTCTGAAACTTGGTAAATGCTGCTCTTTCTCCTTGGTACAGCTCCAAACCATGATAAATGTTCCTTTTCTCCTCAGCGGGAGCAGTAAGGGGCATCAGGAGAAATAAGAGTCAATCAGATCCTCAAGCACAAGGTGACAGCAGCGCTCATCCCCTGCAGGGATGGGGTCGGCAGGAGGGCTGGCTTGGGGGAGAACACCACTGCTAGTAGCACCCCCTCCTTTCTCAAGTGAGCCCCAAGAGTGATGTGCTGGCACCACGGCCTCTGTGCTCCCATCCTTCCCAGCAATCACCACAAAGCAAGCAGCACTTCCTGGCAGTTGCTATGGCAAACACTGGATGCTGCCATTGCAGCTCAGTTCAAGATCAGTTTTTGCCCAGAAACACATGGATCAAAGTGGGGGGTTTTGTCATACAAGCTAGGTATTGACAGGAATTTTCCTTAAAATAAGACTAAAAACAAATCTTTTCCCTCTGAGGGAAAGCAGTGGCAGCAAGGGACCAGCACTTTGGTTCGTCTCTTACTTGCCCAGGGAGATCTACGCACCCTCCTACACAGCTCCGGCAAATGCTTTCATTCAGCTAGTTCATTCAGGAGGCCCATGCTTCGCTGAGCATTAATTACACCTAATTGTGCCTGGCTGCTGAACGGCAGATAAGTAGCATGATTTGAGTTTTATCAATTTGCAGTTAGGCTGTCTCACTGCATCCACGTTTGGTTTGCACTCCCCTGCTCTGACTCAAACCCCCACAACTGCGGAGGAGACATCAGGAGGTTGGTCTTGATGCACAGGATGCAGAGCACGGCCTACAAAGGAATCATGTGCACCGATTTTGACCCTCTCCACCCTATTGTCAGTACCATGTCAGACAAACCCCCTGACAGAAACACGTGCAGCAGCTAATTTAGCACTCATTTTTCTCTTCCAGGGGAAGGGAAAGAAAAAAAGCACAGACAAGCAAGAGATTACACAACCAGGTTATAAAGTGAAACACGATTATATTTTATTCTTGCGTCCCCATCTATACCTGCACGTGGAGCATACGCCCTTTTTCAAAATCATTTGCCGCTGCGTTAAGTGGATGTGTCCAACCAGGGGCTGCTTACAAGGACGATGAGCAAAGAACCATGACTTCAATGGAAAAAAACATTCGTACCATCATCAGATTTGGAGAAAAGGCTCGGCAGTGCCGCCTGCCCTTGTTATTGCTGCTCCACACTAGCAGGGCTTAGGTCAGGGCAGGGTTTGCTAACACGAGCCCACCTGGGCTACTATTAAGGCTTCACTGGTGAGGTCCAATGCTACCATTTTCTGCACATATATTACACAGCTAAATGCTGCTCAAAAATTCCATATACACAATTACACCACAGTAACACCACAAGGGAGAAACAATTTGACAGCCAGGGCCATCAGGCAACCTGGGCAGGAAAAAACACTTCCAAAGGTACAAGAAACTGTAACAGTATTTATTGCCACTTCACCACGCTTGCTATAAAATAGAACCCTTACATACCCCTCTGTAAGTGTATTGTGAATGATAAAATAAATAAGCAGCACAAACCGTCAGAAAAAAACAGGAACCCAGGGGCCCACAAGCACCCCTGTTCCCAGAGAGCAGGGGTAGAAAGGATCCTCCTGGGGAGGGGTCTTGGCACAGCTCCCTCCCCATACGAGCAGGGATGCCCCAGGGCTGACGAAGAGGTATTTTAAACACAGATATCGAAGCCATACTTTGATGGACAGAAGGAGACTCCAGCTGTCCAGGGAGGAACGGAGAGACCACCAGGAATGGGGCTGCAAACAGTGCCCTCCCCAATCCTGCAACCTTTAAAAAAAAGAATATATATTATTGCCAACAAAGAGCTTTAAGACCCCCTTGCATCACAGGTAAGGTGAATGATTTGTGTGGCTTTGTCTTGTTTTGCTGTGGAAGGGAGGAACTGGTTTGTAAGAGAAAGGGAAGGGGCAGAGCTGCATATACAGTGTCTGAGGTATGAACGGAGGAAAAAAGTGCAACAAAAAGGAGATTAAAAAAGCAAAAGGAAAAAGGAAAAAAAAAGATGCACTTAATAGGTTGGCTCTGAACATATGTCTTGTATGAAAAAGATTGTCAAAAGAGTCACTAGTGAAAATAAGGTAAGGAAATATGTTCGTTATAGAGGTAATTCTTTGCTTCTCTCAACAGAAAATTAACCCAAGGTCCATCAAGGGTTTTCTGTTCACCAGAGGAATACTCTTTGGAAAGCCCAAGTTAAGTCATCCCAGTGCACTCCTCTGAGGATGCCATCCATTTTGCGGGATGAAGAGAAGACCCCGAGCCCAACACGGCTACCTGAAGCCTCCCTGCGTCCGTCCAGGGAGGGGGGATGCTGATCTCCCACCAGTTCATCCCCAGAAGCTGCCCAGGAGCCCAGTCTCTCCTGTGCCAGCATCGCTGCCGTGGCATGTTACCCAAAGCGAAACTTCAGACGGTATTTGACGGGACCAGGATTTTTCCGAGGCAGGGATGGGGCAGCCTTTGGTTTCGGTGGGGGGGGAATTTCAGGGAGAGTGACAGTGAAGGCAAGCTCGGGGGGCTGGGGCTGCCGAAAGCGGGGGAGAAAGTGCGTGGAGACGTGCTGGGGCCGGGCGCGGGGGCTGCAGCCCCGCTTGGCTTTGCCGCGCTTGTTGAGTGCCACGTACCACTGGCGGCCTGAGCGCGGGCTGCGGTGCACAACCGAGGCGTAGGTGTTGTAGCTGTTCTCCTGGAAGCGCTCCCGAAAATGGCAGTCTGCCGTGAAGCGGGCCTGCAGGGACAGAGTAGAGTATACCATCACCAAAGGGCTGGTTTTACCCATTCCCTGCCACGCAGCACTTGCTGGGTGTTTTAGTCTCCCACAACTAGATCCAAAGGGGTGAGCATCAACACAGAGCATCCAGGAAGCCCACTCCAAGGCCACCAGCACCCCACAATTTAGAAAGCCTCCAACATAGATACTTTCAGTAGATGCTTGCCACTCGATTTTGGCCCAAGCAGCACCCCTTCTCTCTCCTGCCCCAGCTCTCCTCCTGCCCTTCCCACCAACAGCAGGTAGACAGCAGCGCAGTACCCACCATGCTGCAGCCCTGCCAGGACCCTGTGGTTGAGCACCCTGCTCCATCGCTCGTCCCACCCTCGCACCCCTTGCTTGGGCACTGAATCATCACTTAATAACCTGGAAAGGCAATTTGCATGCAGATTTTCATTGCTTCACTGAACATGGCTTTGATCATATTGGATTTTTTTTTCTTCTTCTTTGTCTTGAATGAATTCACGGCATTTTGTCCCTTGATAACCTGAAGAAATTACTTGCAGCCCAAGAGCATCAACTCCTATAAACAGGGTGGCCACACTGGCTCCCAGAAGGCCGGGAAGAAAGGCTTCCCCTTACCCAGTAAGACAGGCCAAATGCTGCCCATAACACCTCTATGTTGTTTTAAAGGAGGAGGAGAAAAAAACCCATGCAGAGGTACAAAAAAACAGCTGTATTGCCCCAGCTATGTACCCATAGCCCTGGGATACCTGGCTGTAGCCTCCACAAGCCCCTCTGAAACCCTTTTCCATGCTTTAATCTGCCCATGGGCAGGGTACCTGGTGCCCTGACAGCTCCTCTAGCTGTGCCTGGGGCACCCAGCCTGGCTGCAAAGCAATGCTTCAAAATTACTAACCTGAAAGGCACGCTGAGCTCTCAAGCCTCCAAATGCCCAGCAACTGAAAACAAGACAAAATACCCAAATACTGATTTATAACCACCCAGAATCCTGGAATAATTTGATTTAGACTCCTAATTTAACCAGTGAAGTCAAGTCCTGAAAAACAAGTGACAGAGTCCCCAGCCTGCCATGCATTTTTTTTTCCTCATAGCACTTCAAATTAAGTCTCCCTTTGCTCTTCACTTGGAAGATACATCCCTCTGATGACTCATTTTCACTTTCCCTGTCCTCTATACACCCTCAAATACTGTCACTCATGCACGAGTATTTACCCTCCCAAGGCAAGGCAAGGCTTTGTTGACCTCTCATTGCTCTCCGAAGCCCCAACCATGTGCTTGTGCATCAGCCTCTGCACAGTGAGATTGTGGGATTGACTGAGGTAGCGATGCACACCTGAAAGGGTGCTCAGCGCAAAAGGCACTGAAACAAGCCCTACATTTCCCAATGGGATCTGGGCAAGAGCAGGCTGTTATGATGCAGGAGATGAAGCTGGATGCCCTGGCCCAGGCCTTGAGGCTTGCCACAGCCAGGGATCTGGTACTGACATCAGCTTCAGCAAGCTTTACAGAAACTGCTGTGAGTAGGAAATGCTTGTGCCCTGTTTATACATATCTTTGCATAAACAGCTAAGCTCGGCACTGCTTTGCTCAAATGCCAAATTGACATTTTCTCCCTGGCCCAGCATTTCTAAGGCAACACTACCCTGCACAGGGAGGTCTGCCCAGCTCCCCATCTGGAGCACCACAGGACAAGTTTCTGCGTTGTGGTCAAGGGGAAACTGTTCCCTACAAGTCAGAGCATCATCCCCTCCAAAATGGGATTTGGGGAAGTGGGGGGTACCCAGCCCTGGACATGGAGGGTTGCCATGGATTTGCTCTGCAGCAGCTCCAGAAACAATCATGAAGAGCAATCCTAAAGTCAATTAAATTTCAAAATCCAACAGAGATTTGCACCACCGAGGACCGCAGTGTTCAGTCAACTCAGAAAGGAGAATTACCTGAGCCTCTTACAGGCAGATCTCTCCTCTGGGGTTCATGCCAACCCCTGCTGAGACTGACACCAAACCTCCTCCAGCCCATGACATGCTAAAAATGTACAAACCGGGGACTGAGGATTTAACAATGAGGAAAAAAGCCATCTGTGCACGCAACTGATAATTGCTGGGATTACTGTCATTTTCTGAAGCTAGTGCCTCTAAAAATGAACTGCTTGGTAATTTAATTAAGTTGCCACCAGAAAAAAAAAAAAAAAAAGAAGCAGGGCTGCTGGGATAAAGCCGGACCTCAAGAGCTGGTTTCGAAGGAGCCTGAATCCCTGCAGGAATGACTTTTATCTGCAGTTCAGCTCAAAGTCACCAGCGTGACTCCCATATCAAAGCACTGCCCTGAGTGACGGGCACAGGACGCGCTTTGTACTGCTCAAAACTCATTAGGCCATGAAATAACTTTATCCTGCCAAGGCAGGAAAGAACAACAGATGCTGGGTTTGCATTATCGGCATTATTTAGCCCAGCAATCTTTAGACATTTGGGTCAAGTTTCTACAAATTCACAGCTTTCATCCAAGTGGGGCATCGTGTGTCCTCATCCCCGGCTCTGACCCACCTAATTGAGGTCCCTCTCCAGCAGTGCCCTTTGTGTGCTGACAATTAACCATACATCAATGAGGTTTGATTTAATTTCTGCCTGCGCCAGGGCATAAACCTAGACTCCAGCTCAAATAAGGGGCCCATTGTACACTGCAAGGGAGGGGAGGCTATGGAGGGTCCAGGGATCATGCTCTGCCTGCTTCCCCCTCCTCTGCATCCTTTACCTTTCTACTGCTCTCTTCCTGCTCTGCCCATCTCCTGCCTCATCTCCTTCCCTCATGCTGTCCTCTGCACAGCCATTCCCCCTTTCCTCTAGAAGCCGTTCCTGCTTCTACTTTGTTTCCTAAAATAAGCAACCATGTGCTCACCCTTTAAGCATCATTAGGTTTCAGGAGCAACACTCCAAGACTCAAAGGAGGCACAGGCGAGTTCATAAATCTCAGTTGAAGGCAATCCGCAGTCCCGGGCAGCACAACATCCACTTTACGATTGCGAGGTTTGGCTTATAACCACAGGGCAGGCAATTGGCTTTTCCCTCTTCCAGGCTATGGCCCTGAACAGGCTCCCTGGGAACGAGGTTGGATGACAGGTCATCCAAGATGCTGCTTGATAAATGCCCTTCTTTGGGCGTTGCATTTATACACATCTTGAAAAGATTATGACTTTCATGTAAGCACAGTATTTGAATTTGTTTAAATGATCTCTAGAACTAATAGGAAAAAAATTACAAAGCAGCATCTTGGAGCTGAAAAAAGAAGTGCAATCAAGTTACAGGACTCATTCACTGCAAAACGCCTGGAAAAATCACCATTAGACCTGCAGGAAATCCCAACCTTCAGGAAAACAGACTGTAGAAACAAAGATTACTGGTATTTTTCTGCTCTACCTGCAACGCTTCTGTGCGGGCTGAACTTCACCTGCCTGAAACCCCGTGTGCAGCCGAATGCTCTCACCAGGGAACATCTCTCCCCAATGGGCAAACCCAGCTGAATCTCCTGGGCCGCAACCCCTTACACACATGGGCGCAGACAGGCTCTCGGCACCACATGTGCCATTCTCCAGGAGACATTTGGCTAAAACCGTCTGTGCGATCTGCTGCAGAAGTTGCTAAAAATAAACCAGTAATGCTCAAAGAATAAGTCCTTTTGATGCAAATACCCAACTGAAAAAAAAAAAAAAAGGCACTTTTCTTGGTTAAATGCAGTGAGTAGAGATATGGGCTTTGGGATTTTGGGCTCCACCTGTCCCTTATGTGTCTGTGCAGTGCTGATGCCGCACAGCGTGGAGTCCTCCCAGCAGCCAAAGGGGCTCAACAAGCCAGGGCCCTGCCTGGGAACATCACTGCCGCGTGCACGCGAAGGTGTCACAAGGCCTTTAATAAACAATACGTACTGATAAGCAGGGGTTTACTTACACTTGCATGGAGTTTTCCTTTTTTTGACATCGCTAAAAATTTGTTGCTGAAAACTCCTCGTATTCCTACAATCCCCTGAGACACAGCAAATATTTCCAAAATACCTAGGACAACAGAAATCCCAAAATAAATCACAGTTCTTTTCACATTGGTGTGACAAAGAAAAAGAATCAGTCTTGAAGGTTGACATTTCCTCGCCACATGACCCTGCTCCTTGGCTGCCTGGCTCCATGCAGCATCCCTCCACCCTGCAGACAGACGTGCATCAACTCCAGGATGGCTGCAAGGTGGTAGCTGTCCTTTTTTTTTTTTCTTAATATAGCTGTATTTTTGAGGATAATTTAAGATTTGGCTGTGACAGAGTAATTTCACCCCTGGGGAAGCCCCTCTCCAGGCTGGGAAAAGCCCCTTGTGCCTACAGCCAGCCTGCCCGAGATCAGCCTTGCCCATCCTCCTGTAGACACTGGACTCTGGATGTAAAGGTGTTACACATCCCATTTGGGGCTATGAGTCCTGATAATGCTTTTTTAGGCCCCTCCTGACAGCAGGACTTGGGTAGCGGGGCACTAAGCAGTCCAGCCACAAGAAAACAAGCTGTTTTCCCCTCAAATGGGTAATTTCTGAATGGGATTGGGCTGTAGCACCTAGCAGGGCATGCATGATCTATAACATCTTACAGAAGAACTTCACCCTCTGAGCATTGTTTAGCAACAGCACTGACACATTTTGCCCACACAGTGCAGTGTCCCCCTGGGCAGAGGAAATGTCAGGTGTCCCCTTGCCATCCCCAACCTGCCCCTCCCACCTGGGGAAAAAGCACCGCTACCCCAGCTGCAGCCCTGGGGTGGCCCCAGGAGAAGAAGCCCTTGAGAGCATCTCACTGAGCCTCAGTGAAAAGGGCTGTGCAGATAAACGTGCCAAAAGCAAATATGAAGCTGCTGTTAAATCCCTGGGGCCAGGGGATCAGATCACACCACTTCCCATGTTTATTTTAAGGAGGAAGCACAGCTCCCAGAGGCGCCCAGGTCCCGGAACTGACGGCCTAAGGGGCACTCTGGGGGGCTGCTGGGCTGTCCCTCCTCACCCCATGTGCTCCAGGACTTCCAACTGCCAAGAAGCAGGGGGTTGTGTATCCTCATGCAACAAGGCATGTACCCTCTCCGGCAACCTCCCTATCCTCAAGGGCACACCAAAACTTGGTGGCCTTTGGAGCGGGTGGTTGTGCTGGCTAGGGGACATAATGCCAGTTACTGGGGTGCCTTGGGTCAAGCCCAGTTTCCCAGGGGCGAAAGATGGGGTCTCCCTGTCAAAAGCTGACTTTTTCCATGCAGACGATGGCTCCTCGGTGCAACTCCCCTGCACAGCTCACCGCTACAACCTCCAGCACATGTCCGTGGCTGGGGCTGGCTCCACTCTGAAGTGTGTAGCTGGTGCTGCTGTCACATATCCAGCGGGCAAATCTGAGATTAAAGAGGAAAGAACTCCCCATAATCCAAGTCCCTGAGAGATGGCTGTGGCATCAAAGGCTGTGCATGTCTCCCAGGGGAGAAGCCCCTCTGCCATGTCACTGCTCGACAGGGTCTGGCGAGGCACAGTGCAGGCAGCCCCTCCAAACTCACAACTCCCAAGACAGCCACAGCATGGATGTTCTGTTTTCCCATCCATACCTTCTGCAGCCGCTAACCACCTCCTGGCCGGGCACCCACTGTGTTCCTTGAACCCCCGAAACCCCAAGCATGGTTTTGTGGCCTCTCAGCATTCCTGCCCATGGGCTGCCCTCCTTCACGGAGCCTTGGCACAGACCAGGGCCTGAATTATACAGTCCAGGTCAGATGCAGCCATTGCTCCACATGCACACCAGAAAGCTGAAGCCACGCATGCTGCCAGGGTCACCTCAGGCCCAAGCCCTCTGGTTCTTTAAGTAATTTTTCATTCCCAACTGCCATTTCATTCCTGCTAACAGGATATTACAGCAACTCCGACCCGAAGGATAAGCCATGAGTTAGCACAGCTTTCTCTCAGGGGAACGTCAGCCTCAGTCCTATTTTTAAACTGAATATATCCTATTGCTGTGCTGGAAGGATGAGAATGCAGAGGGAAAGATGGAAAAGTTAGAGGGAAAGGATGGAAAAGGGGTGCAAGGAGAGTCCGCTGCAGCATTCTAGCCCTAGTACCCTGATGAGGCATGGTGGTGGGAGCACAAACCTTGCACCTTAGCGTTGATCTCCGTGGACTTGCTTCCTCGTGGCGGGTGAACCCCACAGAGTGGCACATCCCCCCAAGAGAGCAGGACCAAGCTCACCTCGCTCCCCGGGGCATCGTGACACCCACAGGTCTTGGCAGCCCCGGCACCCCCCAGCCTCCCAGTGCAGGCAGCACGTCAAATGCACCTTTCCCAGCTGGGTTGCAGATCACTCCGAGACAGGGAGCGAGGCACTCCAGATGAGACACTCCGGGATGAGGGTGCTCCAGCCCGGGGGTCCCGCCCCGCCACCCCCTGCGCCGAGGCTCGGCCAGACACCGCCCTCCCCACGCGGGGACCCCATCTCCGGCACTCACTGAGCGGACTGGCGTCGTGGGCTCCGTCCACCCTCCCGTCGGGGTGCAGCTGCAGGTGGAAGCCGATACCCACCCGGCAGTAGAGGCGGCCCCGCCGCCGCCCGGGGCGGCTCCGCGGGGAGCGCAGCGGCACCGGAGAGGAGGAAGGAGAGAAGGAGGAGGAGGAAGGCGCGGGGGCGTTGCGGTTCCCCCCGGGCACCTGCTCCCGCCGGGCTCGGGCGGGCAGGACGAGGAGGAGGAGGAGGAAGGATGGGCTCATGGTGCTGGCGGGAGGGAGGGAGGACGCCGCGCATCCCGCATCCCGCTCCGGCGCGAGGGGGAACGGGCACAGCGCGGAGGGGGTGACGCCCCTCCCCGCAGACACCCAGTGTTTATCCCGCACTTGTGCCTGGCCCTGCCGCCCTCCGCAGCAGATGCTGGGGCTAGGGGGGGGGACGACATAAATCTGGGGAATTAACTTGTCCGCCCCGCTGAGGCTGCGCCTCGGGTTACCG
Organism: Tapera naevia; assembly: GCA_033556795.1. Lineage (NCBI taxonomy): Eukaryota > Metazoa > Chordata > Aves > Cuculiformes > Neomorphidae > Tapera > Tapera naevia. Next base: position 252,027 of record JAUMJJ010000021.1, read on the forward strand.
CCGAGAAATACCTTGTCAGCGGCTTCACCCGCCGCTGGGACGGGGCTCGGCGCAGCCCTTGGGAAGGGGAAAGGATTGGGTTGCAGCCCCCCAGCCCAGGGATGCGGGGGGGATGACAGCCGGCAGCTGCTCCAACAGCCCAGCTTCAGGGCAAGGGGCATGGGAGCGGACTACGGGCTGCGGGCAGCACCCGCGGAGGGAAACTCGCACTTCCTCCTGCACGGGGTGGGCATGGAATCACAGAATCACTCGGCTGAAAAAAAAAAAATGTGAGATCATCAAGTCCAACCGTCCCTGTCCACTACTAAACCATCCCTGAGCACCTCATCTGCCCATTTGTTAAACCCCTCCAGGGATGGGGATTCCACCCCCTCCCTGGGCAGCCTCTGCCAGTGCCTGAGAACCCTTTCCATGAAGACATTTTTCCTGATGTCTAATATGAACCTACCTTGGCACAACTTCAGGCCATTTCCTCTCGTCCTATCACTTGTCACTTGGGAAAAGAGACCAACACCCCTCTCTCTACAACCTTCTTTCACGTAATTGTAGACAGCCTGGGATGTCCCCTCAGCCTCCTTTTCTCCAGGCTAAACAGCCCCAGCTGCTGTCCTCAGCCCGAGAGAACAGCCCTCGGGGGTCAAGGGGGGGTGGGGAACGTCTCAGCGCTGCCACCACCAGAAAACCCCATAGAGCATCTTGAGGTGTGCAAGGAAGTACTGGCCCTTGTCTGTGCACAACATCCCCAGACAGCTCCCGTGCAGGGGCTGCCCTGAAGCCTCCTGCTGCCAGCACAGTAACCCTGACACATGCCCAGTGCCCCACCAGCACTGGAGACCATATTTCTTCCCAATTACAAAGACAACTGCCACACCATGGCACAGGAGGAGACCCCATGGTGACAGCCCATTCATCACCCCGGCACAGCACCAAGCATATTCTGCTTTTTTTTCAGCTCCTAGGGCTCCTCAAGGCTCCTTGTGCACCTCCCAAAGCCCTCAGGAAAACCTCACTGCTATGAAATCCAACATCGGCCAGAGTCACCCTGCCCAGCACAGCCCAAACTCCACAGCTACATGCCTCTGCTGCTCTGGCAAATTGGTCTTTCCCCCTAAACCCTACCCAGAAAGTGTTCTGCAGCCATTACTGGGGATGATTCTGGCTGATGGGCTCAGCGGGGCTTCACGCCTAGAGATCAGGTTCGGCAGGAAGGAGGCAGAGCGGGTGGCACGCAGGAGGGTGACCTTCGCCTTCAGAGGAAGCTGAAAGTCAGGGGCGCAGGGAGGGACACACACTTAAGGGGCTGTATCCAGCCTGGCTGATACCGGGCACCCTCTGGTGTGAACAGAAATGATCTCACAACAACATTACAGTAATTTCAAGCTATTTATCAGCACAGATATATATATACACATTTGTGTATAAATGTGTATATATAGACAGCCATATATATAGATACACATACCTGAAGGAGAGTCAGGGTACTCGAAGCTTGTTTACTTCTTCCAGCTGTAAGGAAGCTGGTAAAATCTGTGACTTCCACTTACCCACCTCATCTTGTTTATTTAGTTACATCCACACACTGGCTCTGATTCCAGATCAGCAAGCAACACAAGGACCTAAAGGGGTTATGTACCTCTACCATGATGTTTGCATTAGGCCTTGCCACCTCACTGGAGGATGATTTCACCTTCCGCATCTTGATTTAAATGGGTGCAGCTGCCAAAGGATCAACCCTTGGGAAACACTGTTCTCCATGCAGATTAAGGAGACCAAAAACAATTTCTGCCACTGTAAGTTAAGTTGAATGTAGAAACATTTAAAGTCATCGTCATGGGGGTGACTGGGTATAGCAGAGGCCCAGGAGCAGGAAGGAGGCACATGCAAGGCCCAGAAGGAAATGCCCACCCAAAGCTGTTCTGCCTGGGGGCCCACCAGCAAGACCTGCTTCCCATATTCTAGCCCTAGTGTCTATCTCCATAGTTTCCACCACCTTTTCTAGTGCTGCCCTGGCTGCCAACCATCCTCTGCTCAAATTTTTTGACCAATTTCTTGCAAAATTTCCCCCTCCCCAATGAAGAAATCCCTGAAAACTCAAATTCCTGTGGGGTGAGGCTGTTGGAAAGGCTACCAAGAAGGTGGCATGTGCCAGGTGGGTTTGCTCAAGCTGGTTCTCCAGGCCTGCTGTCTGTGGCAACTGCACTGTGCTACATGTTCACCATCCCTACTGGAGAGCACCAAGAGACAGACATGTCCTTTGGGGTCCCATCCACTGCACTTTCCACTTTTCTGTGCTGTGGAAAAGGACACGGATACCCTGCCGGAGAGGTGCGGTCCTGTCTGAGATGTGGGCTCCTGCCTGTCTCCTGGAAGACATCTCTCTCCTCTGGAAATGCTGTGCCCCCGTTGTGGCCATAGCCCAGCCAGCCATGCTGGTCATATGCTTTGGGCAAGACACTGTCCTTGTGGCATGTTTTCCTCTTCAAACCCTAAGAAAGAAGGCTCCCACGCAGCCCTTTGCGAACAAAATACATAATCTTGGGTTGTTCTCATTTGAGTCTATTAATTAACACTAAACATTAACTTCAATTTCAAACAGTCCAAGTATCTATGTAGCATCACTCAGTTAAAAAAAAAAAAAGGAGACTTAAATCTAAATAAGTCAGTAGATATAATAGCCAATTTCCTGGCATAACCCAGTGTAATTGCCTTTGGCAGTAGCAGCCTTTACATGTACACCAGCAGCTTCTGAAGCCTAATGCTGATGTTATGTTACCTAAATTATTCAAGGCATGGTTACAGAGAAAACTTTTAGCAAATGGAGAGAATAAGCTGAGTTTCATGTGTAAATTTCTTGTTTGAAGAGAAGGGCTCTTCTGAGCTTCTGCTTGAGCTGCTGCGTAACACGTGCCACGCTCTGACACAGCAGGAACGCTCCCCTCTCTGAAAGTCAGACCAGCACTGTATTAATTGTTCCTTAAAAACACGCAAGGCAAAATGTGACAAGATATAAAACAAGCCAGTGAAGCTCTGTTCAGTGAGCTTGTGAGTGAAGCTGTAGCCCTGGCCATACCCGAGGCACCAGCACTGTGTTTATAGGAACCATCCCTGCTTCCCATGGGATGTACGTGTATGGGTATGACGGCCCCAAGCCAGGCTACAGCAGCACCCTACCAGACAGCCTTGCAGGAAAAGTATGCCAGGCTTTCATCATCACTTGTTTTTTTCACTCACAGGAAGGTTTATTTCATAGTATTAGCAGAGCAGTGACATGATGGATTCAACCCAAGGAGCAACACCATGTTCCTGTGCTCATGCAGGCACAGAGTACCCTGGGACCAACCCCTCCCTGGGGAAACACTCCCCTGCCACCCCAGGAGCTTGCAAAAAAAGACTTTGCAATAAAAATTTATGGCCTAAAAGAGACTTAACCTGCAGCAGGAGTGTGGGGGATGCTCTACCCAGGTTTCACTGCAATGACAGTCTAACATGTCCCTTTGGGAGGTGTCACCGCTCCTGGAAGAAGGTGGGACCCTTGACCACCAAAGCAGCACTGCACAGAGCTGAAACAGAATACACTATTACATGCATTAAACCAGCTTAAAGTAATTAAGATGATAACCTAGGTGCTGTGGGGAACCCCCAGGTTCTGCCAGGTTACTTGCATCCCTTCCCCATGGGCAAAAAGCCACTTGGAAACTATCTCACAGCCATCTGACCAGCCTTGCCACTGGAAAATACTAGCCTGTCACACTACTGCTCCTGCAACACCACGGATACAGACAGATCTGAGAGAGGACAAGGGTGAACCAAGGCCCCAAGATGCTTCATTTAAGAGGATCCTGTGTACAGCTTCCCCTGCAGCAGCCCAGCCCAGCATCACATCCCCATGAATGCTGAGACAAGTCTTAGGTTTAGGTTTTAGGTCTCTGTCCAGACCTAAAACAAAAATCTGGGTCAAAGTAGTTCTACTCAGCCTATGCTTATGCAGCTGGGGAATTCAGCTACCATTATCCAACTGCACAGCTCCCAGTCCACAGCTGAACCTGCTGCTGCATAGAGCCAGAGGTAAAGCTCCCACTGGCTTCCATGGGGGCAGGATCAGGCCCCAAGGCAGTCAGCTGCTCTTGGCTTCAGCCTGGTGATTCATGAGTTGCAGGACTGCTGCCCATGCCCACCTGACCACTGCTTGTATTAAGAACTACAACAAAATAAAAAAATCTTAAACCACAGTTTTGCCTGTGCCTATCACTGACTAGTATTAAAACAACCACAATTCAGATCTGCTTTAAAGTAACTACTACGGGTGTAAGCTTGCCAGCTGCACCCCAGTAACAGCATTAGTATCTGCATTTGTTTGACTTATTATTTGCAGCATGGCCCAGCCGCAGATGGAGCAGCCTTACCTTGAGCACGAGGGTGGGCAAGGGGCTTCCCTGGCAGCATCGGGGCAGGCTGAGGCTGAAGGCTGTCCTGCCTCACCCCCCAGGCACCCCGCTTCTCTGCAGCATGTTGAACAAACACCTCATAGGGTGGGTTTTGGTGGCAGGTGCAGCTGCATGTCCCAGTGCAGGCTCATAGGGCCAACCGTCCCCTCAGTGGTGCCTTCTCCAGACTGTAATGCTGGAAGAGAGTCCTGTGCGTCACTCATTGCCATGCATGACATCAGCCCACAGACAGGGAAAGGCATCAAAAAAAGAAAGGGAGAGTCCCTTCCTTCCTATTTCACATGAAGCAGGGCTGTTAAGTGACAAAAGATCAGCTAACTCTGACCGCAAGGAACATTAGCATGGCTCTGGGAAGCAAGGGACCTGCTGTGGCAAATTCCTCAGCCCTGGTGTCCCGAGAGAAACACTCACCACCCTCCTTCCTGCAATAGACAACTGTTCCAGATGGCGTGTGCTGCCTGCCCTTGCTATGTGATGCCCTGTTTGTATAGACAGCATCAGTCAGGTTTGGGCTTTTATTTATCCCTTCTGATCCCAATATCAGATTTTGCCAAAATAAAGCCTGACAACTTGAATTAGATTTCCTGCCCACAAGTGCTTATGCAGAGGAACACTGTGAGCTTTGTGTACCAGTAATGCTGCAGGGCGTCTGCTGCGCCACGCGTGTGCTGCGTGACAGCATTTTTAAGGGGCTGACTGTGCAGGCAGGCACTCATGAGCCCAGCCAGACCACACAGGCAAAACCCTGGGGCTTCACAACATGCCTGCAGAGAGGGGTGAAACGAAAGAGTGGAAGAAAAGGGTGCTGCAAGGGGGTGCCAAGGCAGCACAAGGCCCCAGCCAGCAGCAGCCACTGGGCTGTGTGGGACCATAAAATATTTGGACTTAGAATCATAGAATTGTAGAATTATCTAGGTTGGAAGAAACCTCCAAGATCATCAAGTCCAACCCTTAATTCAACATTATCATGATTACTAGATCATGGCATTAAGTGCCACATCCAGTCTTATTTTAAAAGCCTCCAGGGATGGTGAATCCACCACCCCTCTGGGCAGGCCATTCCAATGCCTTATTGCTAGCTCTGTGAAGAACTTTTTCTGATATCCAGCCTAAACCTTCCCTGGCAGAGTCTAAGCTCATGCCCTATTGTTCTGTTGCTGGTTGCCTGAGAGAAGAGACTGACCCCCACCTGTCTACAACCTCCTTTCAGATTGTTGTAGAGAGCGATGAGGTCACCCCTGAGCCTCCTCTTCTCCAGGCTAAACAACCCCAGCTCCCTCAGCCTCTCTTCATAGGACTTGGGCTCAAGTCCCTTCACCAGTTTTGTTGTTCTTCTCTGGACCCGCTCCAGCACCTCAATATCTTTCTTGAACTGAGGGGCCCAGAGCTGAACACAATACTCAAGGTGTGGCCTCACCAATGCCGAGTACAGGGAAAGGATCACTTCGCTCCTCCTACTGGCCACACTATTCTTGATACAGGCCAGGATGCCATTGGCCTTCTTGGCCACCTGGTCACACTGCTAGCTCATGTTTAGCCTCCCGTCAATCAGTACCCCCAGTTCCCTTTTCACCTTAATTTGCAAGATGCTGTATTCTCTGAGGTGGCCGAGCCCCCACAGGTGTGAGCCCGCTCCCACAATATTCACCCATGGGCAAATGCTAGAGGCCAGATGAGGTGAGACAGTAGCACCCCAGCAGCCCTGGGATCTAAAACTCAGGCATTGAGCACCCTGATCCAGTAGAAGGTGTACGTGTACACAGCAGGGGGGTTAGAACTGGATGATCTTTAAGGTCCCTTCCAACCCAAACTATTCCGTGTTCTATGGAAGCGGGACTAGGGGAAGCATCCCCTGTTCCGAGCCCCGAGTATCCCCCTGTCCCCGCGGCGGCCCCACCAGATGGCGCTGCCCGCCCGCCCCGGGCTGCCAACACCGCCAGGATCCCCAACTCCAGCCACTAGCAAAGCCCTGGACCCCGCACGGACACGGACACGGACACGGACACGGACACGGACACGGACACGGACACGGACACGGACACGGACACGGACACGGACACGGACACGGACACGGACACGGACACGGACACGGACACGGACACGCTAAGCGCGGGAAGCCGCAGGGATGCTACTGCCCTGGAGGAAATCTGAGGAGTAATTAATGGCTCGCCCCCGCAAGTAATTGGATCCAGGTGCAGCCGCATGTGTTTTGGGAGTTGTTCGTACAATCTGGGAGGGGCAGCCAAATTTTGGCGTTCCAGGACAAGCGCGGTGACGGAGCTAACAGTCTCAGAGGGAAGATGGGAGTGGTGAATAATTACCACACAGACTATGAGTCGGAGGGGAGAAGACTAATCAGAACGGGAAATATACCTGGGGAGGTCCTGATTCTGATACCAGTTTCACATTAGGGACTGCTTCTAAGGTACGGGAGGACTGGTGCTTGACATCAACATCAGCTCTTCTCAGGAACAGACAAAAAGAGTCAGAGTACGCAGAATTTTTAAGTATGTCCTACCTGAAGGTCCTGTCAGCTTCCTCCAGAGCTGAAAAACTTTGCAGCAGGTCTGGGTGCTTCGTGGTGAGCTCTGAAATACCTGGCAGCAGATGCTGGTGGTACCCTGAGCCCACTGTGCACAGTCATAGGTCTCCCGAGCTCTAACTTGAGCCCCACATTGCGCCCTCGTGCTTTGGGACATTTTGCCTGCCGGGAACTCGCTGAGCCACGTGCAGCCTCGTTCGTTTGATATCTGGCCCTCGCCAGGGTTACGCCAGCCTGCACATGGAAATGGGGTTTCAACACTTCATCGCCACACTGCTGCATCAGCTCGTGCTCTCCTTTCCACCAAAAATATAACTGTCTGACGCAAAACGCACCCAATGCAGATGCTACCTGTAGGACCAGGCTGTCCTCCAGTGTCCAGCATTCCCCGTGTCCCTGGCTGTCCCCCAAAAATGCACTGGGGCAGAGAGGGCCCTTCCCACAGCTCCCCAGTGCTCCCTGGACAACACCCGGGGTCTCTGCCTAGGGTCGGCTGGGGCCAGGGGTCCTCCCAACCTGCAGGCCACGAGGCTGCACATAGCCCCAATAAGGATGGGGGGCAATAAAAGCTCCAGGCAGGGGTGAGGAGGGTGGGTGGCATGGAGCAAAGGAGTAAGGGGTTGGGAAGGAAAAGCAAAAAGCGGTCATAAAGGAAAAAGAATGAAGGGAAATTAATAAAGGAATAGACATAAAGCAAAAAAAGGAAAAAGAAGAAGGAATAATGGGAAAGGAATAAAGAGAAAGGACATAAAGAGAAAGGGATAGGATAAAGAAAAGGAGAAGAAATAAAAGAAAATGAATAAAGAGAAAGGAAAGGGAATAAAGGAGAAGGAGAAATAGAAGAAAGGGGGGAAAGAAGGAAGAGACAGAAAGAGAAAGTGAAAAAGAATAAAGACCGAAAGAAAAAAAATTAAACAAAAGCAAAACCATGAAAGACTAAAGAAAGGGAAGGACAGGATGAAAAAAATAAAAAGAAAGAAAGAAATAAAGGGTGAATAAAATGCAGGTCAAAATGAGGGATAAGCAGACGGAAGGACAGACAGATACGAGCGATGGAGAGAAGGAAGGAAAGAGAACAGAGATCAGATGCGGCGGGACCTCTCCCACTCCCTCCCCACCACCCACCCCCCCGTCACCGATTAACGGCCAGGTGTTTTGAAGAAAATAAAGTCATTTATTGTCAAAGCATCCAACATATCCAGATAAACTATAAAGTTTAATAAATCTTTTCGGGGGGGAGAGGAAACAAACAAACAAAAAACCCAAACGGCAAAGGAAAGGTAACACGGAACTACCGAGACCATTTCACGGGCACCAAGTGACACTGCAGCCGGGGGCGGCGGGGCCGGGCGGGTGGGGGTCCCGGTGCGGGCGGGACCCCGGCCCGCAGCTCCCGCCGCGCTCCTCCCGCCCTCAGCTTCATATCGAAAATAAAAATTTACCCCGACATATAATTATCATTACATCTAAACCATAAGTGCTTAATAATTTAAGTAGAAACGTATGACAAATGCATCAATATGTTGCAATATATGACATTTTAAAAAATGTAATTTTTAAGTCATTTGCCTTTTTTTTTCTTCTTCTCCCCACCCCCCCCCCACCCCCACCCCCCCCCGGTGCTTTTATTTTTCTTTTTTTTTCTCTTCTTCTTCTTCTTCTTCTTCTTCTTCTTCTTCTTCTTCTTCTTCTTCTTCTTCTTCTTCTTCTTCTTCTTCTTCTTCTTCTTCTTCTTCTTCTTCTTTTTTCTATTATTTTCTTCTCCCCGCTGCTGCCCTCCCCGCCCCTCCCCGGAAGGTGAAAATGCGTGCATCGAAAGGAAAGGAACGAAAGCGGCGGGCTGCAGCTGCCCCCGTAGGGGTCCCCGGGATCGGGGAGATCCCTGCGGTGGGGTTCCCCGGGGGGGAGGTGTCCCCGGAGGTAGGGGGTCCCCCGGGATAGAGTTTGTCCCCGGCTTTAGGGGGATCCCCAGACGTGGGTCCGCAGAATGGGGATGGGGGTGTCCCCGGTCCTGGGTCCCTGGGGTGGGGATCCCCGAGGTTGGGGAGGGTCCCGGGATGGGAGCATCCCCAGGCGGGGATCCCAGAGGTGGGAGGGTCCCCGAGGTGGGGCTGGGGGATTCCCAGGCGGGGGTCCCCGAGGTGGCGTCGCCGAGATGGGAGGGTCGCTGGGGTGTGGGGGGGGTCCCCGTGGTGGGAAAGCCCCCAGTGTGGGAATGGGGGGTTCCCAGGCGGGAGTCCCCGGCGTGGGGGGTCCCTGGAGTGAGGTTGTCCCCGGGCGGGAGTCCTCGAGATGTGGGAGACGCCCGGGCGGGGATGGGGGGTTACCCGGGGGTGATCCCCCGTGCTGGGGGGAGAGGGGGTGTCTCCTCTAGTTGTGCGAGGTCATGTGGCGGGAGAGGTGGTGCCGCTCGCGGAAGGACTCGTTGCATATGGGGCACTTAAGCTTTTCCTCGCGACGCCGCTTGACGAGGGGCTCGAGGGCGTACTCCTTCTTGTGGTGGGAGCGCATGTGGTACACCAGGTCCGAGGTCATGCGGAACGAGGCGTTGCACTTGGCGCACCAGTTCTGCGCCGGCAGGCACAGCGACGTGAACGACGGCGGCAGCAGCGTTAGCGCCGACGGCAGTTGCAGCTGCAGCGGCCCCGCCGCCACGGCGGAGCTTTTGGGCCAGAACGCCGTGGCGTAGAGGAAGGGGCTCTGCTTGGGCAGCCCCCCGCCCGCTGCGGCCTCGCCGCCGCCCGGCAGTTTCACGGCCTCGGCCCCGTAGAGGCGGGCGGGGGCGCCTTCGGGGCAGGGCTCGCCCATGGCCGGCAGCTTCTGCCCCAGCACCAGCGGAGGAGGCGCGTGCGGAAAGCTCCTGGCGGGCTGCGAGAATGCGCTCTTCCTCTCCTCTGCAGGGCCGCCCAGCTGCGGGAGGGAGGTGAAGGCGCTGCCGCCCTCCAGCCGCGCTGACAGCGGGACCCCTGCCCCGCCGCGGGGGCACAACCCCGCCTCGCCCCCCGCTCCCGGGGACGCGCGCTCCTGCCCCTCCTCGGCGCCGGGGCTGTGGTTGGCGCTGCCGCTGCTGTCGGGGGGCTCAGCTCCCCGCGCCGCCTTCTTCACCTCCACGAAGGCGCTGCGCTTGGCTTCGCCCGTCTCTGGGCTGGGGGGCGCGAAGAGGCGGCCCCCCTCCTCCAGGGCGCAGAAGGAGCCCCGTGGGCGGTACTGCTGCTGCGGGGCGCACACTGGCTCCTCCTTGGGCGCCGCGGGCAGCCCCGGGAACCGCACCCGCTCGCCGTCGCCATCCTCATCCTCCTCCTCCGGGAAGCGCCGCTTGCCTCGCCCCGCCGCGCCCTCGGCGGGCGCCGGCCGCCCCGGGGAATCCCCGCGGGAGTTCTCCAGCTCCCGGGCCAGGTTGTGGAAGTCCGTGGAGGGCTTGATGCTGCCGGCGTCCCCGCCGCCCGCGAAGGGGTGATGGAGCGGCGCGCCGGGCTTGCGGTACTTGCCGGGCTCCGAGTCCTTGTCGGCGCCGTCCTTGCCGCCCGCGGGCTCGGCGGGGCCGGCGTCGGCGCCGGGCAGGCGCTTGGGGCAGCGGAACCGCAAGTGCGCGGCGAACGGCAGCTCGAACTGGAAGCGCTGACTGCACTCGGGGCAGGCAAAGGGCGGCGAGCCTGCGGTCGGGCGCGGGCACGCGGCGGCAGTTAGACAAGAAAGGGGCAGTGGTCCCACATTACCCCGGCCCCCCGCCAGATCCCTCCTTTTATCACCCCGGGAGGGGAACCCCGCCAGCCTCCCTCCATCACCCCTGACTCCCACCATCCGCTCCTCCCTCCACCACCCCAAACCCCCGCCAGCCCCCTCCCTGCACTCCCCGCGGGGCACCCACCGTTGCCGCGGGCGGGGGCGCGGGCTGGGCTGAGCAGCAGCAGCTCGGTGAGTTCCTTGCCGTACCACACGAGTAGCTCCTCGTCCTTGGCGATGCGGCGCAGGGAGCGGTAGAAGAGCTGCCCGCTCTTGATGTAGGCCTCCAGGTTCTGCTCCTCCCGCTCCCGCGCCGACTGCACCAGCCGCAGCCACATCAGCCCCTCCGACGAGCCGTTCGCCGCAGACGTGTCCACCTGCAAACGCGCCTTGATAAACCCTCACGGACAGATAGACCGACGGCTCGGGGACAGAAGGACAACAGGAGCGGCGGGACAGCGGCTCTGCCTTCACTGGCAGAGGGGAAAAGCATCCCGGTGGCGGGGGAGAGCATCGGGGGAGGGGAAGGGTGACCTGGCGAGAGGTGGGGGAGAGAGCATCCCAGCGGCGCGGGAGAACATCCCGGCGGGGGTCCTGTCTGGACGAGCAGAGGAAAACATCCCAGCGGCAGATGGTCCTGCCGAGACCGGCGGGGAAAATCATCCCAGTGGCGGGTGAAAGCATCCCGACGGCTGGGAGTCCAGTCCGGACCAGCGGGGCTAAAACATGCCTACAGTGGACGGTCTCGCTGGGACCGGTGGGTGAAAGCATCCCCATGACGGGGAAAAGCATCCCGGTGGCGGAGGTTCTCGCTGGGACAGGCAGGGGGAAAACCTCGGCGAGAGGGGGAAAGCATCCCAACAGCAGCGGGTCCCGCCTGGGCCAGCAAGGGAAAGCATCCCGGCGGCACGGGGGGTCCCGCCTGGACCGGCAGGGAAAAGTAAAGCGTCGCGGCGCCGGGGGTCTCGCCAGGACTAGCGGGAGAAATCATCCCGGCGGCAGAAGGTCCCGCCTGGACCGGCGGCGAAAGTCATCCCGGCGGCGGCTTCGCGCGGCAGACAATCATCTCTTACCCGGAATATGTAGGGGACGGTGCGCTTGTCGGTGGACTTGAGGGCGATGAAGGCAATGCTGTCGTAGAGGGACGTGTGGCTCAGGACGCAGGGGCCGAAAATGGCATTTTCGGGGATGTCGCAGGTGGTGTAAACGCTGGTGAAAATGTCAGTCAAGCACTGCTGGACCGTCTTGGCGTCCCCGTCCCATATTCCCCTCTGGACGCCGGCGTCCTCCATGCCTGCGGTCGGGGAGAGGGGCAGAGTGGAGCCGTCACAGCGCTACGCGGCGATGCGGCCGCGACCCTCCGCAGAAAACAAAATGCAATTAACAAAAATTATAATTAAAAAAAAAATTAGGAATAGATGAGCACTGGAAAAAAAAATGCAGGCAACGAGGAGCTTGGCAAGGTGCGGGGAAACCGTGGCGAGGAGTTACCGGTGGCTCCGGTGATGATGGGAGCCACCGGCTGCCGGGCTTTCGCCGCCCTCCCGAGCTCCGGGCCCGAGTCTGCGGGGTGACAGCGGAGCAGAGAGGATTGGTTTCAAGTGGGTTGTCATTGTCGCTGATTGCGTGTCAGCTCACCTCCCGCTCCGCTCGACAAGAGGGAACGTATGTCTGCTCATTACCATAATCCAGCACTTTCCCTCCGAGACTTTAATTAAAAGCAGCAAGCAGAGGTAATTATTTTTTACCTCGAGACGCTTATTTATGGAGGAGGGTGAGCCCCTGGCTCCTGTGCTGTAAGCGGGGAAGGATGCAGACGAAGGCGAGGTGGACAGGGTGTGAGAAGGGAACAGCGGGCAAAGGGTGCGGGAACGGGCAGCGGGAAATGGGAACGGGGAATGGGAACGAGCAGCGGGAACAGGTAGTAAGAACAGGGAATGCGCAGCGGGTGTCCTTGCCCTTCTCCACCCGATTAGCGTCAGGCTGCCTTCCCCCTAACCCATCTGGCATCGAAATAATTCGGTTTGGGTTCTCTCGGGAATAAAACCGCGTTTCTCCCGGCTCGCCGGCCCGCACCCGCGCTGGTCGCACCGGGCACGGCCCCGCCGAGACGCCTCCCCCCCCCGCCCCACGGTTTCGGGAGAAAAATGGGTCCTCCGTGCCTCCCGAACTTCGCCCTCCGGGGCTGCGGGGTGGGCGGCGGGGTGTCCCGGGTCCCCCCCGGGAATGGAGTCCGCGGGGAGGGCGCTTTGGCTGCCACCCCCGCCGCCCACCCCGTTTCGGTACCGCCCGGCGCATCCCTTCCCCGAAGGGATTATTTCTCCAAACGAAACCAACGCCAGCGAGCGGCCCCCGCCAAACTTTCCGCCCTCCCTCGCCGGACCCCGCGCGACTCCCCTCGGCCCCACATCCCTCCCTTCCCCCCGGTTTCTTCCCGCCCCGGTTTTCCCCGCGGCGCTGCCTCTCCCCGGCCGTCCTTTGTGTCCGGGCGGTGCCGGAGCCGCTCCCGCATCCCGAGACGCATCCCCCGGCTTTGTTCCCTCCCGCGGGGCTTCCCGCAGGCCGGGCGCGCGGGGCCGGCGGGGTACTCACCAGGGAGAGTGGGAATACGATCCTCGCCCCGCCAAGTGCCACAAAGCAGGGGTGCTGCGCGGCTGCCCCAGGCGCTATTGTATCAGCGGCGCTCCATAGCCGGGGAGGCGGCGGGGCGGGAGGCGAGCGGTGCAGATGGACCCGATGCAGTGACTGACTGGCACACAGACACACACTTTTTGTTTGCTGCACATAATCTGCCCAATGACGCGTGACAGCCCACGTCCCCTCCCTTTAACCCCTTCAGGGGATGCCCGCTCGATGCTGCTGCTCCCCCGCTCCTCACCTGGCCCCGCCGCCACTGGGCACCTGCGGGATGGGGAGGAGGGGTGGGATGGGGGTCACCCCCCGTCCAACCTTTTCCCCTGGCAGTAAGCGGTTTTAGGGGTGCGGAGCGGGGAGCCGGGTGTCCCGACGGTTTCTCCGGAGCCGGCAGCCGCCTTCTCCCTCTGCCCCCTCCCTTGTCGGGCAGAGGGGAGACCCGGACACGGGAATAAAGCGGGATAACGGCAGGCAGGGATGGGGCATCAAACCCCCGTCTCGCTCTGCACACCTGGTCCCTCTGGGCTTCCGGCGGGGAAGGCGCTCGACGTGAGGGTGGGCAGCGGGCATCCCGGGGGTCCCCGAGGTGTCCCGAGCTGGGGAAAGCGCCGAGGGGGCACCCCCGGCCAGGACCACCACTTCCCACCGCATCCTCCCCTTCCCCGGGGTGCGGGGCTCGCACCCCTGCACACGCGGCTCTCCTGTCCTTGCGGACACGCATGTGAATTCGGTAAAGCGAAAGCATCCGCAGATGGGTTTTGCTGCACCGAAAAGCATTCCCCGGTTTCTCCCTTACCTCCATCATTTCAGATGAAAAAAAATAGATATAAAAAAATAAATAAAATTTAAGCCCCCCCTAACCTAAACAAAAGAGGAAACAAAGCGTTTTCCAGAGGCGATCGGAGCGTTGTTTGCAATCAAGGGAGAGGGCTGATGTTTGGCTTTCAAATTCACTTATCCTCTAAATAATTACGATTTTCCTTGCATTAGGATTAAAGACTGCATATAATATGCTTTCAACATTTATCTTATTAATTCGACAAAGCACAGCGTCCCTTAAAACGGAGATTGTCATAACATTAAAAATATGGGAGTCTGTAAAAATATGGTTCTCAATTCGTGCTTCAAAGCGTTTTTTTCCCCTTTCCATGTTTTTTTTCTTGCGCCCCCCCCCCCCGCCTTTTATTTGTTAAAAATGCTGTAGCTCTCGCTGTGTGATATAAATTGTCCGAGTGACTGTCGTTGGCAGGGGCGAAAGAAAACCTACGAGTTATTTTTATTCGGCAGAATTTTAAGGGACGCCACGGCACGAAATTGCTTCGGTATTATCTCAGCCACCGAAATTCCCCAGTTCTAAAAAGGACCGTGGCGGCATTTGTGAGCATTTATTCAGCCTCGGATGTTACCGTAAAAGCGAATCCCAGGCAACCGCGCCGCCTCGGCCCCGCAGGAGAACACTTTTGTGTGCGAGGACTCTGAAGTTCACACTTCCCGGTACTGGCAGCAGAGCCCGCATCCCGGGAACAGCGCAGCTCCCGCGAGCCACCGTGCAAAGCGGATGGAATCCAAGCCTTGGACCGGGATGGCACAGGGAAAAGCCACACATGGATTTTTTGGGGAAAAAAGGGAAAGCGAGCCCCAGTCCTAACTGGGGTGAGGGCATGGGCTGCGGGGCTGGCACTGCGGGGATGCTGCTATCACAGTCCAGGAACCACGTACAAGATACCGCGTGGGATGTATGCTTGTTCTTCCAGAAAACCTCCCGTGGAGAGCCAAAGGCTGAAGAGCTCTGGCTGCCTTCGCCCTAACCTCAGCCCCACGGCACCCGCCGACATCCCCCAACAGTACAGAGGTGCCTACCGACAGCTGACCTCCCTGCAGCAACTAGGATAGGACCAGGACCTGGGCTTGAAGGGAGCCAGGCAGGCCAGCCAAAGTCCCATGGACATACTTCCCAGCCGGGATTGCAGAGGGGATACAGGGAAGCTGCAAGGGTCAAGAGGGCAGGAGGGTGGTGATGCTCGGCCACCAACGCCCCTTAACATCTCAGAGGGAAGTGCCAGTTGTCTGCCTGTGATGAGTTACCATGGGAATGGCTGCAAAGGATGGAGGGTCTGTCTCTCAGAACATGTCAGGGCACCTTCCCAGCTACACTAGTGATTTCACCCAGAAAGGTGAGGGGGAAAGGGGCCAGGTGAGGTAGTGCAACATGTGCTTAGAAACACTTCTATATCCCTTGGGAAATGCTGTCTCAAAGTTGTGACAAACACACCAGACCTGTGGATGTACAGTTACTTCTCTGAGGAGGGAGGCACACATAGAGCCAAGCTGCCTCACAGGTGACTCTAGTACAAACTCACCCGTGAAATACAATTGATGAGAAAATACACAAGTTCCCAGAAGTGCACAAGCCCAGCCGGCATCGTTCAGGCAGTACCAGAGGACCAGCAGGAGGGACCAAGGGATGCCCAAAACTGCCTTGCTCCTGTCTCTGCCCATCACTGTCAGAGGCAAGGGTGGGCTGCGGTTCTTGGGGGGGGACAACATGAGGTGGAATGGAAAAGCAACTCGAAATGAAACATGGAGTCAAAGGCTTTCCTGATACCTGAAGAAATGCAGGTGGAATGGTTCCCTTTCCCTGAGATAGAGACAGCAGCTAGGCCTCTCTAGTGGAAACAAATTGGGGACTCAACTGAGTGACAAATCACCCTTTTTGCATTTAACTGTTGCCGGGCTCATGGACAGCATCTTTCGTCGGGGATCCTGTACCGGGGCATCAGTAGCATCACTGCCACACTGCAGGTGAGAAACGGCATCAAGCAGAAGTGGTGTTTCTCTCACCTACTTCCAACCCTTCCAAGCAGCCATGGGGATCCTGCTGGGACTCCTCAGCCCCACAACCAGCTAGACATTTCCCCACTACCAGGTCCTCACCAGCGACAAGGAATGCCACCACTGCCTCTCCAACCTCATTTCCAGCTCAGCTCCCAAGCAAGCCTGTATTTCTCATCCCTTCCTATTTCCATCCACCCTTCAGCTGCATCTCACCGATGCTTGTAGCAGCGACTGGGACTCCCAGGTCAAGTCACTGCCAAGCTACAAAGCTCTAATGCCCTTTTTGCCCAATACCAGCTTTGGTTGTGGTTCACCCAAAAAAAAGGAGCAAACAGTCTTGCACCCCCAGCAGCTTCAGTGGGAATCAGAGTCCTTTCTTTATCTGTTTTCTCATAACTCAGAGATGCCATAAGCACCTTGGCTATTTCTTCAGCCCTTGATGGTGCTTGAACTTCCCCTATGCTTCTTTCCAGGCAAATTCAGAAACTAGTTAGAAATATTAATTTTTATATTCACCAGAGGGTCACAGAATTATTTTATAACTGACCAGAAAACAAACTGCAGAATATTACATTCATGTGTATGAATCCAGCAATTCATGTAATTTAACCAACATGTGGTTGGTTAAATGGTTCATATATAGCCCCAAATTACTTCTGACTTTCTATCTCAAAATTATTTTTCTCAGCATGGCTTTCGCTTTCTCCTTACCTGAGCTGATAGAAGCACAACGCTTAAAAGCTGGAAGGTGTTCACCTAGATTTAGCTTCTTTAAAATGTTTAACAGCCTGACAGAGGATGTGATGGGCTATGCAGGACAGAAAAGGGAGAGAAATAAAAGAGAGAACCCCTGAAGGACTGAAATCTGCTTCTGCCTCTTGGACACGCTTGGGCGTTTCTGTCTCTGCATGCCACCACCGGCATCCCACGGTGGGGCTGGGGCCCACCACACTGCACGGCCCTCGGTCATGCTCCAGTTCCAGCACGAGACCACACGGAAACCAAGGATATATAACTGATGTGCCACGGCTCACGATGAGGACCAAGCCTCCATGGAGTGGATAGGAGATGGTACAGAGAGCCGCTCTGTGAGGTGAATGGTCTCACAGCCCCCATCTGCTGCCCAGTGTGGGGTGCAGCTCCCTCTCCTTTGAAAGATTTGGGATGCGCGGTGAGCAGCAGGCAGCCTGACCTGTGCATCTTTCTGGTGGCCTCGGTGCCATCAGGTTTATGAGGACATCCCTCAAAACTCCCCACTGGGACCCTGGGTGGCCACTTTCTGGGTTACACATAGACAAGTCTTGGCATGAGCTGACTGCCCAGCATATTCCCATGAGGCGGATGATCCGCATCTGGGGGTGATCTTTCCCTTCCGTGTGCAGCCTGCAGGGCTGTGAAGGCCTGCACTGCTCCAGTGACTGACAGTCCCTGAAGTCTGCAGAGGTTTGCTAAACCCTGGCAGAGAGGGGATGGGGAGAGCAGTGAAAGGACAGACAGACAGGGGTGGGGGGAGTTAAAAAAGAGAAAGATGCAGAGGATTTCAGCTCCAGCTCTACTACCACGACTTGATGTGGGGTGTGTGAAGGAGCTTGAAACTTAAAAAGATTTATTTTCTCTAGTCATAAATCTCATCCTGTTGTTCCTCTGACCAACCAAGCATGATAAAGTCCTTTTCCATAAAGTATTCAGTATTAAAGCCACAAAGCTCACCCAATCAGTAGCCATCTGCTTCTCCCATAACTGCTGCTCCAGAAGCAGGGAAAAGCAGCCAGAAGAGAAAGGGCACCACTGTTACGACTCTGGGACAAATGAGGAGGCACTGAATAGCAGTCGAAACCTTTAGTTTGCCCTGTATATCTGTATCTATAGAGACAGAGAAAGAAAGGAAGCATTATATTGATACAACAATTGTAAAACAAAAAAAGGAAGAGGCATCTAAAGGGCAACACAGCAGGCATTAGAGGGCCCCACGTAAAAGGGGTGTTAACAGATTTATAGAAACCTTTAATTGGTTTTAAATTGAAAGATAAAGAGGCCAAGGGAAAAGCTGGGAAGAGAGGCAAAGTGATCTGTGTTACACTCGTGCACTGGTGCTTGGCTTCACAGCATTTCTTATTTTGATACGATATCCCCCATATCCCCTTTTGCATCGCTCCCTGGATGCATCCCAACCATCCCAACCTGGCTGAAGTTAGCTTTCATCCGACTGGGAGAAAGACCCTCCATCCCTGCCCCCTGGAGCTGAATAGGGCACCCCCAAAGCCCCCAGTACTGGCAGCACCCCTGGGATACCGGGTCTGGCTGCGGGGAGCACCCAGTGAAGTGGGACAGGGACACCCACAAGAGTGTTTTGGGGTCACCTCCAGAGCAGGGAAGGCATCGCTCCGCGTTGCTCCCTCAGCTACAGAAATACAAGAAGGTTGTGGTTAGGAGAGGGTGGAACCTGCCCCGAATGAACTGGGGAGGGAGCAGCAGACTACCCAGCCGGGGATGTGCACAGGCAGCGGCCCCTATCGCTTTCCCTCCTGCACCACCGGCTAATTAGAGGTTTAACGACCAAGTCACCTGCTGCCTGGGGAGCAAAGTGCCGTGCCGAACCCCCACACACTCCAGAGGCCTCGGAGTATCTCCACCCTAGTGGGAACCTCCAACCCAGGGTGAGATGTAACGCCGCTTTTTGGGATTACTGCCGAGATGAGGCGGCAAGCAGTCCCCGAGAGAGATAAGGGGAAGCCCCCAGGAGTTTGGAGGGGCTGGGGGTGACCCTAGGTGTGCCCCACCTCCCCCCGGCACGGGCGGCTGCTCTGCAGGGCGAGTGCTGCTTCCCTCCGATGGAGGGCAGGAGAGGAAAGACGAAGTCTGGGATGCTGCCGGCGGCGGGATGAGCGGCACAGGCTCCTTCCTAGCTCCCGGGGGTCTGCGTTGGGCGGAACGGCGCCTCCCACTCTCCATCCCTGCCAGCATCCGCGCTCGGTCCAGCCCGGACACGGCAGGGCGGGGATAGGGGGCTGGAGCCGGCGGTGAAAGCGCAGGAAAAAGGGTGGGGATGTGCTCCTTTTTGTCTGTTTGGGTTTTTTTTGGTTGGTTTTTTTTCCTTAAATGATTTATTTTATTTTGGGATTTTTTTGGTGGTTTCCTGTTCTGTTTTTCAAGGCCCCCTGGCATGTGAGGGAAACCAGCACAAATCTGAATCATGCACCAATTAAAAACAAAACATGGGCAAGGAGCGGGAGGCACCAATGCATCACCTTCCCCTGTGTAGGTTTTGTTTCTCTCTCGCAAACTGCGAGCAAGATTGAACACTGTGTGGAAAGCATAAGTTACACAGTGGCTTTTCCCAAGCACTTTCGTGTCCAGCAGGCACTATATTATGTCAAAAATCTGGCATGGCAGCCAGTGGCACATCTGCTAGGTGTGGATGACATTCATTAGCCAAGGTTCTCTGCTAAACGGCCTGCCAGAGTTTCAGCAGCAATGCCCAATGCCAATCACTCGTCTGCTGCCAGCTCAAAGGCAATCCTGCTTCAAGGATGGCTTCTTTCCATGCTGGCAGAAGAAACAGAGGAAACAATGCATTTAGATGTTTAGGATGCGGGTGAGGTTGCACATAGGAGCAGCAAGCAGATGTAGCAGAAGAGGAAATGAAGTTGTGAAGTGTCATCTAATAATTGCAGCACACAGCAGGTGTACCAGCAGGTTGAGGTTTGGGAAGGGAAAGCATTAACCCCTTTCCAAACCACAGGGCAGATGACTTTTGAAAGCAAAGGTAATGAGACTAATCCAGCAAACTGCCTGCTTGTGCTGCTAAAGGATACACAACACCTTCAACACAAGGAGGCTGTATGTCAAGACAGCCTGGAGAACAACTCAGGATGGCAAAAATGTCAGTGTCAGACCTCTTGGCATCCCTGTGCGTGGGTTGGAAATTGAACAGTGAGGCAGCCAGGGTGGGTTTTGAGATGCTATTGTAACTGAGTTATGCAGATGCTTTCTTCTCTGTTTTAGTGGGGGTTTTCAGAGGAAAATAAGCCCAACCAACTTTGAAGCCAGTTTCATGTATTAACTCTCCTAAACCCCATGAGAGGGGAGGCAGGGCAGGTCTGCAGCACCCACTTCTGCTGCCTGGGTACAACCAAGCCCAGAACTGTCTTCCTGCCCAGCCTCTTTAGGCAGGGAATGAGATGCAATGACCTGCTCTATGGTCAGCCTGATTCAGGTTGTCCTTCCTCTCCGGAGACCTACCCATTGCAATCTCGACAACCTCCCTGCTCGTGACTTAGTGGGCTTAGTGCTGGTTTTGACATTTTGGTTCACAGCCTAAAAAGGGCAGCTGCATAACTGGGGCAAGCTGGGCACTCACCACACTCTCCTTTGAGTGATGTGAAGGCCAGAGATGGAGCAAGGGAGTACCTGCTCAGCTCTGCTGCTTCATCTTTCACTGGGAAGGGAGGCTTCATTTCCCCTGGTCATTCATTCTGTAAAGGTCCTTCTTCCTACAAAAGGAATTAAAATATACTGGAGTGAGATGGATGTTAAGATGTTAATCTTCCCCTGTTATAATTTTCACAAAATTACAGCAACCGAATGAGGTTTGAATTTGAGCCAGTGGTTTTCAGTGAACCCAGGAAGCAACCTCATCTAGGTGCTCAATGAAAGCTTCCCTTGTCCCTCTGCTTGTCTTCCTTCCTTCAGCTTCCACTCCTGCTTCTATTTCTGTTTACATCCATTCATTTAAGTCATGGTTCACAAAATGTGTAAAATGCTACCTACACACCATTCAGTCCTTGCCTGACAGATGAATTTCTACAACAGCCCCAGGATTTTAAATCTTCCATTACTTCTGCTCGTGCTGTGAAAGATCACCAGTAGCTTGCAGCGCCTTTTCTACTTCTTGCAGCCAGTCAAGACACTACAGGCTGCCCACCCCCCCATAGCGCTGGCCTCTCTGCAGTTACCTGTGCTTTGAAATGTCCACGTACACATTTGCAGAGTCCCCTAACAGCCCCACATCCACAGCTCCCCGAGCAGGCTCGCCCACTGTGCAGCGGCAGTGCCCATCTCCAATGCCATATATGCTCTGCCCAAGGCTTATCAGCCAGCTCTCCTGGTAGCCGGTGGCTGCAGCTTCCCCCGGTTTCCCTGGCACAACCATGTGTGGTGCA
This sequence comes from Tapera naevia, assembly GCA_033556795.1. NCBI lineage: Eukaryota > Metazoa > Chordata > Aves > Cuculiformes > Neomorphidae > Tapera > Tapera naevia. The sequence continues at coordinate 273,368 of JAUMJJ010000021.1, forward strand.
GGCTCACTTGTGAGCCCTTGTCCTTTTAGCCTTCTGCTCCCGCCTCCCTGGGAAGTCGGTCTGCTCTGGCTGTATTCAGGGCTGAGCCTTATGCACCTTCTGTTTCCCCACTGGGTTTGTTTCTGTTCTGGTTAGTTGGTTGGCCTCAACCAACTAAGCATCTGCAAATTATAAGGTATTTTCACAATTTCCTACTTTCTGTGGTTTAACGCTTGCTGCACCACACCAACACGCCTTTGGCACAGGCTGTGCAGGTCCTGTAATGGATCTAGCCTCAGGCCCTGGAACTGGGTGTGCTTTAAAAGCAGGAGCCAAAGCAAGAAGAAGAGATGTAACAGTTCTCCCCCATCTCAAAACATTTTACCTTTGCTTAAATATGTAAGAATTCTCATTTAATCGACTGCAGTGCCTACGGTTAAGGGTATTAAGTGTACACAAGACAGTGGTCTCTGTGTAGAGGAGTCAGAAAAGAGGGGAAGGGGAGATCAGGGCACTGCACCAAAACTCACCTCTGGAGATGATAAACACTACCTTGCTCTCCTTGCTCCCAGGGCATGTTCTCCTTCAGCTGCTCCTGTTGCTCTACAGCGCTGGCACCAGGCTACTTTCAGGGTCTGGCATTTCTGGTAACATCAGCAACCATTGTCGATGCAGTAATCATTAGGGCTGCCAAGATGGAGGGGAAAATGTATTTTAAAAACTCTTGTCTAAAAAAAGCCCAATTTTGTTTTTTAATTCCAGGTTGGACATGGTAGCCATTCTGTTCAAAACCGTATTTCATTTTATTTTCAAGGTGTTTCTCACATGGCTCATTAAAATTGTGTTAATTGTCACTATTTTCAGACAACTCTGTGGGAAATAACAGAGTAGTTGCTGCTCCTACAATGAGGGCTCTGCACAGGAAAGCACTCGTGCACGTCTCCTTCACTCTCAAAGGGTTTTAAGCATGTACTTAAATTTAAGCCTAAGTACTTTTTGGAACAGGGAGCGTCTCTTAGAACTGGGACTCGATTCACAATCTGCACGTCCACAGAGCTCTGCCTCTTAACTCTTTGCTTTAAGCACTCAAAAATCATCTGCTTCAGCCACACAAAACCGTGTCACGCCATTTGATACATTTCTTGGCATGTGCACATTCTAATCCACAATTCTACCGTTTCTTCCCCCCTTTTTTAGTTTGCTTTTCTTTGGGTGAAATGTATGATGTTTTACTATATGTACTACTACATACTGCTTGCACAATGTTTTGCATGATCTAATATTCTTTGTTCAAAACTGCAAAAAAATCTAAGTAAAGACTATAGTGTGTTGCATCAGTATAGGCATCAGCTAACGTTTTCTATGGCATATGGTACTTCAGAAGCCATATGTACCTCTGTTTAGTGATTCTGGCAAAGAGGCACAGAATGGTGAAATCCAACTGCCAGGATTTCTGAAAACAAATATGTAAATGCTCCAGTGCTTTTGTTATTCATAACATACCTCTAACACAGCACATACAATATGCTGTTCATTCTGTAACCAGTATACTACTAAACTATTTTTGCTTCAGTTCTCATTTTAAAAGATTTTTTCCTTCTGTGCATAATTCCTCCATCCTTTCTATCAAAATCCTTTTAAATTGCAATTTAGAAAAGGCATTTTATCTATTTTTAAAGGATACAGTTTGGGGGGGGGGGGTCTTGTGTCAGAACAAAGACAATACTATAGCGGTCCAAGAACGTCTGTTCTAACTCGTGGAATGGAAGCAAGAAAGAAACCGCATTTAACAAGATTGGTTATGCAGAGCGAAGTCAGTTCAAGCAGGAATAACCTCCCAGGGAAAACCGGTTGTTTGGTCCAGCTCACAGGCTGATGCAAAACGAGTGGGCTGACAAATCTTTTGAGAATATGGTCAGGGAAACAGATGATTTCAGACACGTGGTCAAAGGTAGGCGGCAGCTGCCAAACTCTGACCTGGGCTGGGATCCGTCCCAGCAAGCTGGGGCTCCAAGAACAAAGGAGATGCTCCACAGCCGGGGGGTTCTCCCCAACCAGGGCCAGCGGCACCGACAGCGGCGTTTTTTTGTGCGACAGTCCAAGGAGTCAGAGCACAGGCGTTAGGGCAGCGCTGCACAGCCTCTCATTGAGCGAGCATAACTTGCCTGCACTCCATCCTAGTCCTCATGGAGAGAGTTCGTGCGCCAGGTAAGGTGCTTCACACTGCACCAGGAAGGCAGGAGCACTCCCCCCAGGAGGCAGCGTGAGCAAGTAAACACGAATGAACACCGGATTCCCATTAGCTGCCCATGGCAGCGCTACTTTGCGGGGCTCCTCATCAGCACAGTGCCTGTCAGCTTCGCCTGAGATTTTGCTGTGATGAAGCACTTCAAAATGTTGCTATTTAGCATTCAGCTTCACTATTCACAACAAACATTTTAACATTCCCTGTCGCCACGATTACCTCTGTTTTTCGGTTTATCATTGTAAGGGGAGACTGAAGTTATGGGAGTGATCAAATGCGTTAGCAAGTTGTTGTGGGCTCGCTCCTGCCTCATCTGAACCAAGGCTCTTGTAAATCACTGCCTTAGCCAGTGCTCGGTGCCCCCATGTCTCTGGCCAATGCCAGCCTCCCGCTGCCTGAGGAATTAGGAGAGGGGAAAAAAAATAGCATTGCTTCTGAGAAACACTTGTCTTTTCAAGTATTGCTTTCATTATTGAATTGTTAAAACCAAACAACAAAGCAATGACTCCCACACACATTTTTTCAGCAAAATATTGTCACTCTACAAATTCTTGAAAAATCTCTGCCATCTCCAGACGTGGACACATTACCCAAGACACAGGGATGCCTTTCTCCCAAGAGATTAGGGACTGTGTTTCCTTTCTCTGCCAGCCTTGCATCCCACTGCAACAAGAACAACCTCCTTAACTGCTCACCATGGCCTCTACTTAAGTTTCTTCCTACACACATACCAGACCTGCTCAATACCTAAAATCTCCTGTCAAGTCCCCACTACCTTATCCTGAACTGTAAATAGCCTGGGTGCCCAAGGAATTCCTTTTAGGTAAGCTTTTACCCTGGCAATGCTACCAAGGTTCTCGCTTACTTCCTCTGAAGTTGAAGGAAATACTCTGCTACAGAGCTTAAGCTACAGCTCTGTGTTCAGCCAGGTCTTTCACCTCTAAGCACTCAGGTTTCTCTTATTCTGTTGCAGAAAAAAACTTAAAATTAGCATTTATGTTTTCCTACTTTCTCAGGTCCTTAAACCAGAACCTGTTTTCCCTATTCTGTTCTAGCAGCAGCTGATAAAAAGTCACCATACAAAATTTTGGCTTTGAGTATAAGAAGTGCCCAGATTAGAAAAAGAGACAATTAAAATGTGAAAAGTGGCAAAAAGCTCCTAGGAAGCCAAAAATAAAACAACAAATAAGCATACAATCTGGCCATCAAAAAAAGCCACATTTTCCTCTTACTGCAGTAAATATCAGCGATGCCACCATCAGAATATTTTGAAAGATAAGAGGTCTATGAGGAGAGGGAAAAACTGATAGTCCATAATGAGAAAGCTAAAGCTACAGACTACCCTGAGAAAACCACCTCAAGAAGCGAAATGGACTGCGCTGCGAGCCGGGCGCATGCAAAGCTGCCATGCAAAAGGAAGGAACAGGAAAAGCCAAGCAGCTCGCACGGTGCTGCCGCCTGATCTGACACTGCTCTAATCATGCATCCACATGGCGAGATAAACTGCACCCAGGGAAGGGAGCCAAAAAGAGAGCGCCTTGATTGAACCAGTTCATGTACACTGGCATTTATGGCAGAGCAAAGGTCAGTCCTGCATCATCTCTTGCGAATCCCTCTTGAATGAGTGGGCTGATGATTTAATGGGCTAAGAATGAAGATTTATCAACATACCAACGGTTGCTGGCCCTAACTCTTCACCCACTGGCAGAGGCTTTATTTTTTATTCAGGGGGGCCATACATGTGATAGCTACTCACTTATGTTGAAAGTAAACATGTCCTCGTCCCACAGAGCTTGCTGCTGCCTACCAGACAGCAGAGGTTTTTCACTTTAAGCACAGAAGTTAGCAAAAACCTTCCTCACTTCAAACCATCTGAATTGTTCAGGGCATAGAGGTGGACATTGAGGGGAAAGCAGAAGGTGTATCACGTAGGTGCTGGCACTTCTGCCTTTGTTGCTTTATTGCATCTGTGAGCTCAGGGTCAGAAGAAACGCAGCACACCACTAATGGAGAACATGGCAGGTACTCCTTGTCTTCACAGGCACGCTGTTTCTTGACCCAGGTGAGCACTCCACAGCTGACAGCAAGAGAGAAGGCAATTCAGAGCTCACACCACCACCACAAGGGCTTGCCTGTTTTTAAGGGAGAAGAGCCCTATGCGGGATGTAACCCCTCAACAGACTTGCTCCCTCTCCCAAATCACCGCTCTTGATTGCACAGCAACAGTGACTTAAAATGGGAAGAGCAATCTGAACAGTTCTGTATTTACAAAAGCAGAGTCTTGCACCTCTTCTACCAGCAATTTTAATTGAATTCCTTATATCTCCTCTTCTTGTCCCTCCATCTGGAGCATTGTCTTCTGGCTGGCTGTATGTGAACTACTGGGTTATTCCCCCCTCCCCAGTTATCCCTAGGAGATTCCCTGCTGTACCCAGTGTGTTTGTTTAACAAGATCCGGTTCAATTTTGAATCCCCCTTTAGCCCCTGAGCTTTCACCGGAAACTAAGAAAAAGAATGGGCTCTAGATCTTGTTTTTACACTTAAGATTCTCACACACTTCATACTTGTTTCTACCTTTTTCTTTTCCTGCTGCAAACCAAATTCCCATGGTGCTGGATGGGAGCACACGGGAACTCAGCTCCCTCCCTGCTTTCCTTCCTGCTGTCTCAGGCAAACCACTCCACTCTCCTCTGCTTCCCTCTCACTTTCCTAACAGAGAGGTGAGGCTCCTACCTTGCAGAGCTGCTGTCAGAACAAGCTTCCCTGCCTCTTTGGGGCACTTACACACCTAAACCCCTTGGGCTGCAGCAAGCACAGCCAGAAGAGTTATAGGAGGATTGGGTGAGGGATTCCCAATGTGCTCCTGCAGGATGAATGAATAATTTCCCTCCTGCAGCTTCTGCCAGTACTTGCTCTTTGCCAGTTGGCAAAGGGTACCACTTCCTTTTCTGAGGAAAGCTAAACATCCACCTTTCTCCCCACCAAGGGGTGTAAGTCCTGAGCAGCAGGAGCTGCAGGCTCAGGGAAAAGGAGATGGCTCCTGCTGCAGGTACTCTCTTTAGCTGGGAGGGGAGTGGCTGGCACATCTCTCCCCCTCACCTGAGAGTTCCCATGGGAACACAGAAGGGCTCTGTAACAGCAAATTCTGGAACAGCCATGTCTGTGAAAAACTTCTGATACGATATTTAATTCCTCAGATGTTCATCCATTTGCACATACTGTGCTAACGCCTGATTTGCATAGAATTTGTATTTGTTGGTATTCACATTCGTAGGAGACCGCATACATTAGATTAATGTCATCACAGTTTATGGAGATCATCTGTGCTACAGCACCAGCTCAAGGCTCTGCCTTCAGCTCCCAGTGGCACATTATAGCCCCTCCTGCCCTCCCAGAAGGGCTTGGCAGGGCTACCAGGAGCCCAGAGGGCTGGCACAAGGCTGCAGACCTGGAAATGCCCACGCTGAGCCCCGAGCCTGGTCAGCTTTCCTGTTTATGGGACTGTGCTAACTTCTCAAAACAGAGAAGCATAAGGAACATTTGAAGCAACTGGCCAAAACATCTTAGCCCGCATTTCCAAAGGTGAAGTTAACGGAACTATTTGGAATTATTACCTTATATTTACTTACATGATCTAATATCACACTCCCTGCTCATATCTTTAGTGCCTACCTAGGGACATTCAGATGTAAGACAGCACAACTATGTGGTCTCTCTCTGCCTTGCAAAAGCATCCTCCTCTCTGTAAACAGGAACAGCTATCACTCCCTGGTTTGCCGTGGCACCTGGGTGCTCTCGTCTGCTAGACAGCTGGAAACTGTCACTAGAGATGCTGTTCTCACAGAAGCATTGCTACGCTCAGTCAGATATTGTTTGTAAAGCAGATGGAAAAACCTCAGAAGAACAGCTCTGCAGCAACAGAAAGATCGTTTTCTGCTAGGAATTTTTGTTACTGGGCAATGTTTTCATCAGGTGACTCCAGATCCCAGAAAGCCCACATGCCAGAACAGTCTAATAACCATTTCGTTAACCTGCTTCCACGACTGAAACCCTAGAGCTTTGCTTCCTGGGACTGGCCAACAGGCCCAGGTCATTTTACAGTCTCTGCATTCCCCAATTGCACAGCCCAGAGAGCAGCAAAGACCAGAGCTCACACCCTCAGTGACAGTCACAGCACTCCCAGCTCTGCCACCCAGAAAGCCTTCCAATAGATGACTGCTCCATCCCTGAGCAGCCACTCACACACAGCCTCGCATCTTGGATTTCAAATCCAAGTCACTCTCCACACACAGTATCAGTTGGATTTCTCTTGGAGGCCACCCACACTCCAAGCAGCAGCAGTGGCTGGCAGAGGTGCCTAGGAAGCAGGATGCTGCACATCAAAGTGTGCAAGGATATGGTGGCACCCACATCAGAGGATGCTCTCACAGCTTGAGCAAAACCAAATATTATATTGACCCTTTCTGATAAATTTGCACAGGTCAGTTAGGAGGAGATTTAAATTCTAGGTGAAACACTGATGGTTTTACTCCATTTGATCAGTCACAACCACAACTGTGCATGGTGTTACAATGGACTGAAGGCTTCACACTTGCTTTTGAGACTTCCATTTAACTGTTGACACTTACAATAGTGCTTATCTTCCTCTCCATCAGGCTGTGTGCAACAGATCCTGTATCCCTCCTCCCCTGCCCCAAAGACAGTCCTTATCAGTTGCTTGAAGCAGAGATGTAGTAACCAAGAGCCAAATCCTGCACAGGAGATGATGTGTTATTGTGAAATCTGTCTCAGTCTTGATGATGCAACCAAAAGGAAGTGGGGAACAAAAAGGAAGAGCATACATCTCCAAATCTGTCTTTTAATGATTTTACGTTTACTTCAGTAACTGGCTAAGGAACATGATTTTGGCAGTCATTAACAGGTCTGTGATTAAGAATATGCACCCACTAATCTGTGTTCAAGCTAAGTAGCAATCAAGTTGCTCAATCTTCTTCCTTGAATAGGCACAGTTCTTCCACCTCACAGCACACGTCTCTTTCCTGCTGCATTCAATACACAAAGTCACTATGTTGTGAATAACTTGTTTAAGAGAAAGACATGCCCAACTCTAACATGTTCTAGCAGATGTGATTTCAAATTATGCTCCTGTTACAAGAGTAATTTCTTGAAAAGAAGCAGTGGATTGACCCTGGGTAGACACCATGTGCCCACTGAAGATGCTCCATTACTCCCTCCTTAGCTGGCAGGGGAGAAAAAATATAATGAAAGCTTGTGGGTCAAGATAAGGACAGGGACATCACTACATTATTACAGTTACAGGCAAAACAGATAACTTGGGAAATTAGCTTAATTTATTATGAATCAATTCAGAGTAGATTAATGAGAAATAAAAATTAAATCTTAAACACCTTCCCCCAAACCCTCTCTTCTTCCTGGGCTTAACTTCACTTCAGGGAAGCAAAAGCCCAGCTGGAGCTGAAATTGGCCACTTCTGTTAAGGATAATAAGAAGAGCTTCTATAAATATGTCAATGGTAGAAAGAAGGGCAGCAGCAACCTCCACTCCTTGTTGGATATGGAGGGAAATATAGTAATCAAAGATGCAGAGAAGGCTGAGGTACTTAATGCCTTCTTTGCCTCAGTTTTCAACAGTAAGGAAGTCTGTTCGCTAGACTGTTGGTCCTCCAAAGAGGTTGATGGGGGCAGGGTGCAATATGGCCCTCCTGCAATCCATGAGGAGGAGGTTAGAGACCTGCTGAGCCGCTTGGACCCTCATAAGTCTATGGGGCCGGATGGGATCCATCCTAGTGTGCTGAGAGAGCTGGCGGATGAGCTTGCTAAGCCGCTCTCCATCATCTTTCAACAGTCCTGGCTCACCGGTGAGGTCCCAGAAGACTGGAAGTTGGCCAATGTGACACCCATCCACAAGAAGGGCTGTAAGGATGATCCAGGTAATTGCAGACCTGTCAGCCTGACCTGGGTCCAAGGTAAAATTATGGAGCAGATAATACTGGGTGCAATCCTGCAGCACCTGCAGAATGGCCAAGAGATCAGGCCCAGCCAGCATGGGTTTAGAAGCGGTAGGCCCGGCCTGACCAACTTGATCTCCTTTTATGACCATGTGACTCGTCTGGGGGATGAGAGGAAGGCTGTGGATGTGGTATACCTGGACTTCAGCAAGGCCTTTGACACTGTCTTCCACAGTAAACTCCTAGGGAAGCTGGCAGCCCGTGGCTTAGATGGGAGCACTCTGTGCTGGGTTAGGAATTGGCTGGATGGCCGAGCCCAAAGAGTGGTGGTCAATGGTGTCTCATCCAGTTGGCGACCGGTCACCAGTGGTGTCCCCCAGGGATCGGTGTTGGGTCCCGTCCTGTTTAATATCTTTATTGATGATCTGGATGAGGGGATTGAGTCCATCATCAGCAAGTTTGCAGATGATACCAAGCTGGGAGGAAGGGCTGATCTGTTAGAGGGTAGGATGGCCCTACAGAGGGACCTGGACAGATTGGAGAGATGGGCTGATTCTAATGGGATGATGTTTAATAAGTCCAAATGTCAGGTACTTCATTTCGGACACAACAATCCCATGCAGAGCTCTAGACTGGGGACAGAGTGGCTGGAGAGGAGTCAGGCAGAAAAGGACCTGGGAGTAATGGTTGACAGGAAGCTCAACATGAGCCAGCAGTGTGCCCAGGTGGCCAAGAAGGCCAATGGCATTCTGGCCTGCATCAGGAATAGTGTGGCGAGCAGGACCAGAGAAGTTATCGTCCCCCTGTACTCTGGTCAGGCCTCATCGCGAATATTGTGTACAGTTCTGGGTCCCCCAGTTTGGGAAAGATGTCAGGATGCTGGAGTGTGTCCAGAGGAGGGCAATGAAGATGGTGAAGGGGCTGGAGCACAAGCCCTATGAGGAGCGACTGAGGGAGCTGGGACTGTTTAGTCTGAAGAAGAGGAGGCTCAGGGGAGACCTCGTTGCTCTCTACAACTACCTAAAAGGATGTTGTAGTCAGGCAGGGGTTGGTCTCTTCTCTCAGGTGACCAGTGACAGAACTAGAGGGCATGGACTTAAGCTTCGTCAGGGAAAGTTCAGGCTTGATGTGAGGAAAAAGTTCTTCACTGAAAGGGTGATTGGTCATTGGAATGGGCTGCCCAGGGAGGGGGTGGAGTCACCGACCTTGGAGGTGTTAAAGGGGAGACTGGATGAGGCACTGAGTGCCATGGTTTAGACGATGGGTTGGTGTTAGTGTTGGGTTATAGGTTGGACTTGATGATCTCAGAGGTCCTTTCCAACTTTGTGATACTGTGATACTTCCCCCACTTCTGCAAGAGCGCAGGGGAACAAGGAATAGGGGTTGCAGTCAGTTGATCACACATTGTCTCTGCCTCTTCCGCAGGGGAAGGACTCATTCTCTTCCCCTTCTCCACTGTGGGGTCCCTCTCATGGAAGACAGTCCTCCAGGTACTTCTTTGTGAGTCCTTCCCACAGCTGCCAGTTCTCCAATATGAGTCCTTTCCATGAGAGACCTTTCCTTCAGGGACAGTGCTCCAGCACGGGTCCCTCACAGGGTCACAAATCCTAATAGCAAACCTGCTCCAGCATGGGCTTCTCTTGTCACAGGTCTGCTTGAAATGAGGAGCTTGCTCCAGCACAGACTTTCCATGGTGTCACAGCCTCCTTTGGGCATCCCCCTGCTCCAGCATGAGGTCCTCCAGGGGCTGCAGCTGGATCTCTGCTCCACAATGGAACCTCCATGGGCTGCAGGACAGCCTGCCTCACCATGGTCTTCTCCATGGAAATCTCTGTTCTGGTACCTGGAGCACCTCCTTCCCTCCTACTTCACTGACCTTGGGATACATGGAGTTGTGTCTCACACATTCACAGTCCTCTCCTTGGCTGCTGTTGCATAGAGGCTTTCCCTCCCCTTCTTAAATCTGTTATTCCAGAGGTTCTACCACTGCTGCTGCTGGGCTCAGCCTTGGCCAGCAACAGGTCCATGTAGGAGCTGGCTTGCATTGATTCTATTGGACATGGGGGAAGCTTCCAGTAGGCCCTCACAGAAGCCAACACTGTGGCATCCCACTACCAAAACTTTGCCATGAAAACACAATACAAAAGGCCTTTCGGTACTGGAGCACTTCAGTCTCACTATTTTCCAAGTGATTTATGCACCAAGAAGCCTAAATAGAAACTTTCAAATCATAATCACAACCCTTAAACATTTCAGAAAAATTTGCCCCCAAATCTTTCTGTAACTGTAATCCTCATGACAAATAGCTGTCTATTTTTCTTGTTATTTCCTACTTCTCATCAACATCTGTCACAATGATTGTGATCTCTAATGAGCTTCTAAATTACATCACAGCATTCTGCATTGATGAGCTGCCTTCAGTAACTGTTTCATCCCACAGGACATGACATGCTTCCTACAAGATGCCAAATGCTCTCAATTCCCACAGCACAAGAGGTGAGAAACTGGTTTGGGGTTTTTTTTAGTACATCTAATACAAGAAACCCCAGAAAATTTAACAATGAGACAGATTTGAAGCTGCATGCTTCACACACTGAAAATCCTTATGTAAAGATGGCGACTTTCTCTTGATGCCCAGCAGAGGTGTCATACATTTCTGTAAGGTGGTGGGACAATGGAAAACACTAAGACAAGGCCCCAGATAAGCTTACCATTATTTTTATGTGGATTTCAGGTTGAAAATTAATAATGGTTTGCGTGACCCACCCAAGTGCTCAGGATGCTGTATTGACCCAGTTGCCTTGCACTACCAGGACCCAGCATTACGCTTCACACCTCCATACACACTCTTTTTTCCCCTTAATGACCGTACTGGGAGATTTCAGTATTAGTGGCACTGGAAAAGTTAACATTAACAAGCAAGGTCTGCTACCTTGGCTCTAAGGAATTCGTTTCACAGTTGTGATGGCACAGCCCTGCAAGTGTGTGCATACCCCAGCCGGCAATATCCAGATGACTTAGATCTCTCAGATCCATGTTCCTGCTAATTCGTGGGACAACCTGCAGTAAAACTGCTCAGCTCCCTTACTGAAACTTGCTCCAAACAGGCACATCCAGAGTGACATCCCACATGGTTGTCACTTACCCCATCTGAAAAAGGGGGTTCTGTGTGTTCGGCCAGTCCTACCTCCAGAAAGCAAGGATGGCTCATGAGAGCAGAGATCAGTAGGGTTTGATTTATAGGACACGATTTATGGCAGTTATTCCTTGCTTCCTGCAGATAAGGATGCAAAAAAGCTGATAAGCAATTCCCACATTTCAGGTTCAGAGAAGCTATACTTTCCTTCTGACTCCTGTATGTGGCCAGCCTTGTAGTGTCTCCAAATCAACTTTGAATCTACTGGGATGACATGTCCTGCGTATAATAAACACAGGAGTAACTCTTGCATGGTGCAGCTGGGCTCCCAGACACTGGAGCAGCTTGGCAGGCAAAACGCTGCAGCATCCAGATACAAAGTGAATCTGTGGCTGCTGAGCCCAATGGAAAGCTGTATGATTCCCATGGGAGGCAGTCATCACACTGAACAGACATCAGTCTCTCCATCTTCACCATCACCCAGTACTAGGACTAACTTACTATGGACATCTATCATCCCAGACAAGTTCAAATTCAACTAGGTGGTACCACATTTCAGTCACCTCTGCAGAGAAAGGAATGCACATGATCCGCCAGTCCCAGCTGAGCTCTGGAGAACCAGCTTTTAACATAGCTTCAGTCTTAGCAAGTGCTGAAATGCTGGGCAAAGCACAAGGAAGATGCTGAAAACAAATGGATTCCTGAACAGGAAAAACATTGCTAACACACATCTAATGTGGAATGAGTTGCCATGCAGACTGTGTTTCTACGGGCAAAAGAAAGGGGATGACTGTAATTGCAGAGCAGCAGACTGGTCCCCAGTGAACACTGCTTGACTGAAACATCTGCCTGCGCTTGCCCCAGGTGACACCACCTCCTGTTTCTTTTGCTCTGTACACATCAAGTACCTTCCCAAGCCCGCGATGACTCCGACTCACTCCCTGAGGTGCAGTTAGTTCAGCAGTTGTTGCAAGGTCAGGAGTACGAAGGTGTAAATGAGCAAACAGAAAAACAGGTAAATGCCGCAGAGCAAAGGGAGATGGGACAGCACTGGCAGGGAACGGCTAAGGGGTGCTCACACCATAGCTGGTCTGTGCCGCAAGGCGCCTGTGCCTGCCTCATGGTGAGGTGTCTCTGAGTTTCCAGGTGAACACATGCTGACTCAGTACCATCTCCAACTCCGGAAATGAGTGAGCTGATGAATTGAACCACTCTTATTTGCACATCCTCAGCAGGGACCAAAGCACCTCCCACTCTGAACACACTTCACAGCAGGTACTTTGTGCTATAGTGGCCTTGTAGCAAAGAGAAAAAGCTGCTTCCATACAGAAACTAAGGAGCACTTCTCACTCACCAGGGAACATGCACACTAAAATACTGCCATTTCAGGATGTCAGTTTAGCAACCTCGCTCTTTCCCTGTGACCCACACTGCAGGGCATCTGTAAATGTTCCCCAAAACTTCTCCTAAGTATGCTGTTTGGGGCTGGGAGAGCACTGGATTTCTCCAAAGTAGCTAGGTATGCGCTGTGTTTTGGATTTGGGCTGGGAACAATGCTCATAACACAGGGATGTTTTGGTCCCTCCCAGGCAGTGCTCACCCAGCACCACGGCTGTTCCTGCTTCTCACTCACCCCACCAGCACGCAGGGAGGGGCGGCGGGGCACAGGGAGCTGGGACAACTGATCCCAAATGGCCAAAGGGATATTCCACACCATAAAGCATCACCTTCAGTGTATAAAGCTGGGTGAAGAAGGAAGGGGGAGGACATTTACAATGATGTTTTTTGTCTTCCTAAGGAACTATTAAATGTGATGAAGCCCTGCTTTCCTGGAGATGGCTGAACACCTGCCTAGCAATGGGAAGCGGTGAATGAATTCCCTGATTTGCTTTGCTTGCAGACATTGCTTTTGCTTTCCCAATAAAACTGTATTTAACCCACAAGTTCTTCAAAATCAAACCTTCTGATTCTCTTCCCCATCCAACCTGGGGGGAGCAGGTGAGATGCCGCATGGGGCTGAGTTGCCAGCTGAGGTTAAGCCACACCAGGAAGTGCACCACCTTCCACATCCTAAGTTGTTGATACACAAAGCTGCATTCAGCTCTAGCTGTGGTTAACAGAGTTATGATCTCCAAGGCACCAAAACAATGAAACCCATACAAAGCTGCCTCATCTGCTCATCTCTGGGTGAAGAGACGCTACCCTCCTGTTCATGGTAGATAATTGTATTGACTGTTCTGCCAGCACCACTGCTTGAAATGAAATCTGGAATCCCAGACAACACCGCTCCACCTCTACAAATGCCCAAGCATGGAAAGAGAAAAAGGATCATCTCTGGAACTACAGAAAAAAAGACACCAGGACTGCTCACGATATGGTATAAATTAACTTATGTTGAAAAATTGAGTAAAGTGTAATCTAGAGTTATGCAAATTTAAATACTGGTCAGTTAAGGTATATCAAAACCATCTCACTCCTGTCTGAAGGCCAGCACAGTCAGTGATGCACAAAGCCCACTTATCACGCAGGCAGCTGGGGAACTGCTCACACCAACAAGGCAAGTGAGGCTGACATACGGCCGAGTTACCAGCCTGACTCAGCTAGTAAATAACCCAGCACAGCTGTGACCTAAGTGGCAAACACTGCCACAAGCACTGTTCCTACTGGGATAGGAATCCCAGGCTACTTTATACAGTTGAGGTTTCACCCAGCACAGCCTTTAGAAGGTTTGACTAAAGTTTGCATTTTGGTTGAAAACTTTACAGTAACCCAAAATTACACAAGGCAGAAGACAGTACAGCAACCAAGTCTGAGACCCACATGTCTGAAGCACATCACAGCTTTAAGCCAAAGAAGGAAAATCCCCCAGTCAATCAGGTTGGAAAGTACCTCAGACAGTCCAGCCTCCTGCTCAGAGCATGGTAAACACCACATCCAGATCACAGCTCAGGGTTTTGACAAATGAGGCCTTAAAGTTCTTCCAGTATGCAGATTGCACCTCTCTGGGTTGCCCTGCCCCAGCTGGCTTTGTGGTGATAAGGTTACCCTCTACCCTGCCGCCACCACTTACCAAGGCAATGCCCTCCCATCCCAGCATCAGGCATGAAGCCATCAACCTGCTTAACTGCACATGCAACCACTCTGTGTATGGAGAGCAACCTCTCCCACCTTCCTCCCTATCTGTCCTCCAGAGGGCCCATACCCACCCACTGCAGCACCCCCTCCACCTCTCAGATGCCCGCATGACAACCTGGACCAACAGATACATGTGGAGGCTCTGTTCCTCCCACACTTGTGCCACAAGGATCTCCTCATAGGCTTTAAGGTGAGCATCCTGAGGTGTTCTGTTCCTCCCAAGGGCTCTCTAGCAGACAGCATCCTGTCCTGCACACTCAGCACCCAGGGTCCCGCTCTGCAGTACTTCTTCCCTTCCTTGCTACCACCATAGCAGCCAAGAACACCAGAAAGCAGAAGAGGAGCCCTTCCCCAGCTGCCCCACGTTGGAGCCTCCATCCACCTCTCCTGACAGCACCACTTCCTCCTGTGCACTCTGGCTCCTACCTCCACAGAAGGTGCAGCCTCTCCTGGTGCTCCACAGCCCCATCCGTACCTCCTCCAGCTCTTTCCTCCATGGAACTCCTGCAGGCTAGATCACAGCCAGCTCTGTGTCTTCCTTAGGGCAGCCAGGGCCCCTCCAATTGCAGGGACAGCCCTAATCTTCTGGAAGTAGTATTTCCGCCTCTCCCTGACTGCAAACCTCTACACTATCCACATGCTCAGCTCCTAGAGCAGGACTACCTCTCAGCAGCCTCATGCACCCCAAGCAACACCCAACAAAACAGAAGTGAGACTCAGGTGTCAGCCTTTATAATCACAGAGTGCAATCAGGGGACACCTAACAGCTGCTGGTGGCTGCAGGTGGCCCCACAAGCAATTTAGAACAGTGACCTCGACCTCTGGAAAGGAGAACCCACATGAAAAGACAAATTGCCAACTCCAAATGAAGAGAAAATAAAAAAAACCCACATGCCAAAACCCCAATATGCTTCCTCAAAATGTCATGCAAGGAAAAAGCTGAAAAAAACCCCACCCTTTCCAGAACTTATAAAAGCCCCTATATAAATAAGATAAAACAAATGCAATTGCAAACTCTGAAATCGAGGAATCTCTCAAATTATGGGGGGGGGGGGGGGGGGAGGGGAGAAAAAAGGAGGAAGGAAAGACATCCAAATAAACTGGCAAAAAACAGGGAAAGGAATGAGACCACTCTCCAAAAAAAAAAAAAAAAAAAAAAAAAAAAGAGAGAGGAACCATGAAAAGTTGTTGAAAAAAAGCCCCAGCAAGGAAAAAAACAGTGGAAAATTCTGACCTCCCCCCAACAAGCAGCTCCTCTCAGCATTGGTCTCCGCTGAGCTCCCACCACCCTGCTGAATTGTCCCCCCAGCAGATGCCTCTCTTACATTATAACCTAAAGGAGGTACAGAACGCTATGGAACAGACCCAAACCCCAGTGAGCTTTGGCTTGGGCTGTGTATAAGTTATGTTTGGTCAGCACTTGGGTGAGATGTTTGGGGATGCTGCATTCCAACACGGAGCTGCAGGTAGCCGCTTCCAGTGTGCTGGACCCCTGGCTCTGCTAAGCCCTATTTTTAAGGAGAAACACGGGACTTTGGCAGTGTATACAGCTCGTATGGGAATGAATTTCACACTGTACCACGACTACGGTGCCGCTGGCAAATGGCAGCCGTGTGTGTCTGCATGCCGACCGGCAGTGCCCAACCCCCCCAGTGCAAACAGGGCTCACTGGCGGAAGGCGCTGCCTGCTGCGGTTGCTAAGGACAAGCCTCTCCGTGACTGTCCCCAGCCACAACTGTGCCGGAAGAAGGTTGCACAGATGACTTCATGAAACAAAATTAAGAGTCATACATAAGAAAGGACATTGACACAGCTCTGGCTTAATTAGGAGCCATCATCATCAAGGACAGGAAATTGGCACATCTGCTTTTCAGGCTGTTGCTCCGGCAGCGGCTCCTGCGCTGTCAGCGGGTCCTGCCGCAGCCCGCAGGCCCTGCAAAAGCTGTCTTTGCATACATATTTACATAATTTCTCCTGAACAGCAGTATAAGTAGTTGTTCTATCATTTATCCTCCCAATTGCTCTTTTTGCTTTCTCCCTGAGGCCTAGGAGGACAAAATTGAACTTCCCAGCATAATGTTCTCTTTCTCCTTTCCAGCCCTGAAGAGGTCAGAGTGGGTAGATAAACATTAACCACTTTTAAACCAGAACACCACCAAAGAGAACAAAAGTTGTGTTTATGTTTGCATTCACCCTAGCAGGGGTTTGATACTTTTTCCCTGGAGTCAGTGATAAAACTGTCACAAACCAGGTGGCTGCAGGTTCATGACCTGTTTCACACCTGCTTATGCTTCCCCCCCCCACACACTTTATAAAGAATATGTTCTTCTCAGAAATGTGCTGCCCTTTTTATGGGATGCACTGCTCCTGCCTCTTCCAGTCCTCAGCCTCCTCCGGCTGGGCCGTTTTTTCTCAAGAAGACCAAAGCCAGTCACTACAACTCTAGAGTTGTGCTAAAACCCCAGCTCAAGTTGTCCCTCAGAGCTGCTCTGAGCCAGTAGCAGCTCCTGAGGCAGAGCAGGACTTCAGTGTTTTCTGTGGTGGTGGTTTGTTTTTGGTTTTTTTTTTTCCCCCTCTCCTGAGCCAAAATGGATTTATTTTTATTCTGTGATGGTTCGCACCAGGACAGCCCATCTTTCCTTCTTTGTTCCACTCTTTCTGCTCATCTGAGAATAGTGGAAACAAACAACTCTGTGTCCCGTGCAGGGAATCAGCCACCAGATAATCATGCCAAAAAAAAAAAAATAACAGAGCCTTCTCCTCCTTTGCCGAAGCCAGGAATGAGTGCAATTATCATCCCTAGCTCATCTGGGCAACTAATGGTCCAAAGTGCATTTATTAGCGACATGACTCTGTATTCTCACATTTATAGCTTCTCTCATCCAATATTTAAGTTTTCTAGTCTTTGGAATTGAGGAGTTGGGGTTTTTTTCTGTGTTTTTGTGTGCACTGCAAACTGTTTAATGATGTTGGAAAGGAATGGCTATTCAGGATTCTGATCTTGCATAATTCCCAGATTTGTCTAGACAGATACTTTCCATCTGGATGATACATGCAACACCACACTAACATGAGATTTCCTGTGTTACTTAATGCTATCCTTTTTATTTATTCATCTATACACTAATTTACAGGACAAGCAAAGACCATGAGGCTACATCTGTAAAGGGGAAAAGGATTTGTATTACTAATTCTCCACTACTGCACATTGTGTAACTCCTGGAGGCACTCTGGTTTCTCTTTCCTTTTGCAGAACATGAGACTTCCACGTGTTGTTTGTATCCTGGAATGAGAAACAAAAAAATTTTTCCCCGTGAGCTGCCTCAAGTCAAATTCTGTTTAGAGCTGGAATGGCTGAAATGTTCACATCAGCATCACCTCAGTCCTTTGGTTCACACAGCACGGAGTGTATCACAGTGCTAGCCAGTGCCTGCCACCAGGTCTGCAGCAGCCGCTGCTTCAGAGCAGGCAGGCAGCACGCTGTACTCGAGAAGGCATCACTGGAGCTGAGAAAAGGACCAGGACGCCTTCAGCACTCCTGTTCACTCTGCTCCTGCAGCATGGGGCAGAATGACAAATCCGGACCTTAATCAGAATGTATATTAAATTAATCAGAACTGCAGCCACAAACATACACAAGTTAAACAAAATTTTGGAAAGCGTTGAGCATCTTGGAGGAAGCAGTCTGTCTCACAGTTGTTCTACAGAGATATCCTGGACCAGAAATGAATTTAACCAGCAACAGAGACCGACCAGTCCTTTGTAGTCTATATAAAAGGCAGCCCCTGGAGTTGCCAGCCCACTCTTTGACTTTGGCTTAAGCCCAATGGTCCTTCCTCCTCCTCCTGAGGTTGCCTCACCACAGCAATGAAGCCCTTCCCACTATCTTTCTTCTGCAGAAAGACCCAGGGGCAGGGCCAGGCTTACAGCCAGGTAACACTGAAGTCACGGGTCGACTTTTAGCTCCAACTCTGAAACACACTAAGTTCAGTTTGGCACAAACACAGGTCAACTAAAAGTCCTCACCAGCCTGGGCCAAAAAGAAGGTTGGAGTGGGTGGATCTTAAGGGACAACACATGGGGAAATCATCTACGAGTGCTAAAGAAAAATAAAGGAGTTGCATAATCCCATGTGTACTGTAAACTGTACTGTTTACTACTTTCTCTGCAGTAAATCTTGGCTGTAAAGTTATGTTCATCTGCACATCAGCCTTCCATGTGAAGGCTTCTGCTTCTATTGCTGGGTTATTTTAAAGCTGTATTTATGAGCTGGTTTAAATGACCGCAAATTTCCGTGATATAGCATAGCTAGCATAGCTGACACCTTCCTTATCTGTATTTGTGTGCAGAAGGGTCCTCAGAAGAGGCACAAAGGCTTTTTCTGTTGTGTGAATCTGTCATAGCCGAAATCTCACTCCTTAGTATCATATGAGGAACTCCCAAACCAAAAAACCCACCACCTGAGACATTGTTCTCTGTTTACTCATCCAAGTACACACATATAGCACAGTCTCACATCATATGATGGATACCATGACCTGCCGGGGCCAAGCTGGCCACACCTGAAGCTGAGAAATGCTGTGCAGCTATGAGATGGGTGGGGATGTAAAGAATAAATGCATTTGCCTGAGTAAACTGCTTGTCCAAAGCCAGGATGGGCATGAACTGGGGGTCCTGCAATGGCAGGAGCATGGACTCATCGCTGCAGCCCCTTCCTGGGATGTGAAGGCCTGTCTGGGTTATGTGTCTGCAGGACAAACTTACATTTCCGCAGACTGAACAGTGGACAGAAACAAAACAAAACTCTGAGGGGCAGAAAAACTCTGAAAGGGACCAGCTGTCATCAGGCACTTCAAGAAGTGTTAGTTGTATCCATATTTTGGGAGACACTTCTTTTACATAATTTCTGCAAATGCTGTCAGCCTAATACGTATGAAACACATCCTGGGATGATTTCTCCCCAGTTCTTTTGCTTTTCCCCTCCTGGTCACCAGTGAATACTGTGACACAAGAACCCAGTGTAATGGAGGTCCTTCTTTGAGTGAGCTCCATTCCAGACCAATGGGATGGTGAGCGAAGAGAAGCTGTTGCTACTCCAGATGTGGAACCAACACCCCAAGCCAGCAGAAGACTTGCCCAGTGTCAAGTCTGCCGCTGGCCTTGGTCCCTCAATACAGGCAAGAGCGTGGGGAGTTTCCCCCTTCGGTTGCAACATGATCTTTTTCTCTGCACTGACAAGGTACTGATGCCCCATCTGGCTCCTTCGATATCAGCAAACATCTCCACGGGCACAGGAGGGAGCAGCAGGAGGGTCCCGTTTAAGGAACAACTCTGCAGCACTTCTCTGCCCAGCTCTGCGAGCTTGTTTTTCCGAGGGTTTGTATACAAACAGTCACATTTGCTGGTGTAAGTACAGTGAGAAACGCCTGTCCTGCTGGGGCTGGGCGCTGCAGTTCACACTTTGCTCAGCGCTGCTATGGCAGAGGAAGAAGGGGAAAAGGTGAGCATCGTCCAATGAGTTCTGAGAACTGGGAAAGGAGGTGCCCCCAGGTCCTTCCGTGAATGAAGCCAAACAAGTGTGAACAGCCATGACCCGCACCTCTGTGCCTACCTCCCTCTCTTCCAACCGCTCCAGCAAAACAGGCATGATTGATATGCTACTTCAGCAGAAACCACAGGCTAAAAAGAGGAATTCACACACTTGGAAACAAGAAGAGAGCAAACTGTGGCCACCACAGCTCTCCAACTGGCAGGGGTAGCTCGTTCCAAACACACTCAGTCACATGCGCTTGAAGTAAAATTTCCAGCAGCTGGATAACATGATACATACTCCCAAGCGAGGGCAGCGCTCCAAAGGCTTGGGCTGACTTGCGTAGCTCTGGAGGCTGAAGTGCAGCTTGGTTTGGAAACCCTCAGAAAGCCTGCTCTGCCCCTGCAGAGAGACAGAGAGGTCAGCACTGCACAGCATCGCTGAGATGTCATGGGTTACCAGCCCTCATTGTTGTTGGGTCTCTGGCAAAGCACAGGCTGCTTGGTCCTTAATCTTCTGTGTTTTGTGCACCAACGAGGACTGTAAAGTATTGCTTACTTACCCTTCAGCCTCGCTAGCTCAAAGACATTAAGAACTTCATGAGGCAGAGCTTCAGCTGACATAAATCACTGTTGGTCCATACACTTTTGTGAAATTTCCAACTTGCATCATACTGAGGCTTGGCTTTGCATTTGGATCAGCACGGAGAAGTTATTCTGACATGGATGTGTCAGGTCAGAGCACTGTGCCTGCAGGAAACCATCCAAAGACAGCAGAAAACGGGATGACATGAAAGCTCTCCAGCAAGCTGCCTTTCGCTATGACTTTCCCAGCTCCTCTTGCAAGGGGAAGAGGCTTAAAATCCTTTTTGGAGCAGATGATGTGTTTGATTCACCTACAAGGCCTGTGAGAGCCACATGATCCTTGTTAGGCCATTGTCTTGGTTAAAAACCAATTCTGCCCTGATTGTGCAGATGAGACTTTCAGCCTAAGATGGTAGACTAAGATGTACACATACGGTATCAGTTAGAACTGAACTCTAACTGTGTGCAATTTTGTGGATTTATTTCAAATACTTCATTTTGTAAAGCTCTTTTCAGCTCTCCCATTCAAACTTCCTGACAGAGCCACTTAATCTGACTGTTTTATTTGTACTGAGAGCAAAATGAAATGATACAGAAAGGAAAGAATAAATTGTAACACCAGTGGCCTTGGTCCTTCAATACAGGCAACACATTAAATTTGTTTGGGACTTTATGTATGACACATGACTGCACACGGGGAACGCTGACAGCAATCTGCAACCCACAAGTCATTCTTTCCATAAGAAATAGCACTTGTTTAAAGACTAAGGTTCTTCAAAAGTCTGCAGCAGGGAAAAAGGAAATAATTTGTTTGATCTCACTGTGCTGGGGCTGTGCTGTGATCCAATTTAACATGAAAATACTTGAAAATTCTGCATGGAGTCTTGTCATTTGCAACAAGCAATTCAGTATGGGAAGCGTGTCTGTTAGAAGTGACAAGGAGAAGATGGATATTAAAGATATCAACTTTGCCAGCTCACTACTGGCATGACTGATGCGGGATTCCTCTTGTATTTTATCATGCATGAACAAGAATGATGTTTACTGAGAGATGGAGGCTCAACAAGGATGACAAATATCAGCTCATCACCACCCCACCCCACCCCCCCTACCCCCCCGTGTATTTTTCCTCACCTATCAATGACGCTCAAGCTGTCTGGGCTCTCCTGAGAAGTAGCCAGACTTTATATCTGCAGTAAAAGAGAGAGCCTGCTATGGAAGCTTCCAGTAAGCTGTGCTTTTCCAACAGCCACATCCCTTCAGTTCTTGCCAGAGAGAAATACAAACTACGCTCCCTCTCATCTGCATTCCCTGTTCATCAGGCCTGATACTACACTTGGGCTGAGCCCTGCGATCCCCACACTGACAGCATTTTTTTGCAGAGAGGCTTCTGAAGCACCTGTACCTCTGCATAACACCAGCAGGATGCCTAACGGCATGAGGAACTCTCATCAGATTAAAACCAGACAGCGGAGCAATGACTGCTGAAAGGGAAATTGAAATAAGATGGTCAGCCAAAGAAATGAGGTAGTTACGATGAGGGAAAAGAAACAGCATCTTGGGAACAAATGGTAGGGTTCCAGGGAATATCCTCTATACAGCCCCATAAAACAGGAATTCAGTAAAAGCCACAGGGCCATGACAGCTTACTGCCAGCCACAAACTCACACTGACTCATGAATAATTTATCCAGCAGGTGATGGGGGGAAATCAAAAATTCTGTGGCGGGTGCTTTCTCAGTAAATTACTCACCTGACTACTGCCACTGCAAGTCAGGCTGGTCAGGTTCCGAAGGAAACATGGTGGGTTGTTTGTTTTTTTTTTCATAAGGCACAGGGCATCTCTGAGCTGATTTTTATCTTTCCACAGTTGGACAACCTTATTGACTTATTGCTCCTGTGATTGATACTATGACGGAGATGGGCTTTTGAAAGCTCCAGCACATTACTTGGCTAGTAAAATGTAACTTCACGCCCTAGGAGAGAGAATCCTGACTCTGCTCCCAATTTCAAGTCTCCTGAGGCCTCTGGTGCTCGAGAGCCTTGCCTCTTGAGCTTCTGTGCATCGCGGCAGTGAACACCATCCACTGTAAATAAATGCTGCTCAAAGTTGATTCTGTGAAAACACAGCACTGGGCACACAAACAGTGAAAAAAAAAGGAATCACGGTTTGGGTTGGAAGAGACCTCAAAGCCCATCTAGTCCCAACCCCTGCCACGGGCAGGGACACCTCCCACTGGATCAGGGGGCTCAAAGCCCCATCCAACCTGGCCTTGAACACCTCCAGGGATGGGGTAGCCACAGCTTCTCTGGGCAACCTGGGCCAGGGCCTCCCCACCCTCACAGGAAAACATTTCTCCCTAAGATCTCATCTCAATCTCCCCTCTTTCAGCTGAAAACCCCTCGTCCAATCCCCGCTCTCCCTGATCCAGAGCCCCTCCCCAGCTTCCCTGGAGCCCCTTTCAGTCCTGGGAGGCTGCTCTATGTTCTCCCCGGAGCCTTCTCTTCCCCAGGCTGAACAGCCCCAGCTCTCCCAGCCTGTCCTCCCAGCAGAGGGGCTCCAGCCCTCGGATCATCTCCGTGCCCTCCTCTGGGCCTGCTGGAGACCCCTGGCCCAGGCGCCCGGCGCGTCGGTGGGGGCGCCTGACGGCTCGAACTCGGCTAACGGCTGCGGACGGGAGGCGCCCCCGGGGCCGGAACGCCCTGGCCCTCGCGCCAGTGTGGGCGGGGCCCGAGCCGGGGTCTCGCCTGGGCGGCGCGCGCGAGAGGCGGCGCCGGCCCCTGCCTGAGGCGGTGCCGCTGCGGGCGGGGGGGGAGGCGGGGGGAGGCGGGGGGAGGCCATTCGGTGCCGCGTCTCCTGCAGCGCCCATGGCGGGGCCCGCGCCCCGCGCCCGTTCGGCGCTGCTGCTGCTGCTGCCGCTGCTCGCCCTGCCCGCCGCCGCGGCCGAGGAGCCGTCCTGCCGCTCCGCCTTCGATCTCTACTTCGTGCTCGACAAGTAAGGGCGCGGGGGGCGGCTTTGTTCCCTGGCGGCGCGGGCGCGGGCGCCGGCGGGGGGGGCGGGCAGCGGGCGGGGCAGCGGCTGCGAGGGGTACCGGTCACTGCGGGCCACCGGCCGCCACGGGGTAATGGTCAGCGTTGGCCGCCGGCCGTGAGGGGCTACCGGCCACCGCGGAGTACCGGCCGCTGCTGGCCGCCGGCCGCAGTGGGGCAGCGGCCGTGAGGGGCTGCTGGCCGTTAGGGGTTCCCATCGAGGGGCAGCTGGGCATGAGAGGCCGTGAGCGGGTCCAGGCCACCGTGACGAAACGGTCGTGAGGGGCTGCTGTGACGGGCCACAGGCTCTGAGGGGATACTGATTGCCGCAGGGTAACGGTATCTGCTGGCTGCTGGTCACGAAGGGCTACTGGCTGCTGCTGGCCACTAGTTGCTACTTGGTTCTGGCCGTGATGGGCCACTGGCCGTGATGGGCCACTGGCCGCCATGGGCTACCACCCATTGCAGGCTACCGGCTGTGAAGGGCTACCAGCCACTGCGGGGTAACGTTCACTGCTGGCTACTGGCAGTGAGGGACTACCAGCCACTGTGGGGGGCTGCTGGATGCTGTTGCCTACTGGCCACCAGGGGCTACCAGCTACTGCGCGGGTAATGGCCGTGAGTAGCTATGGGCCGTGGGGGGCTACCAGCTACTCCAGGGGGATACTGGCACCGAGGGACTACTGGCCACTACGGGGCTACCTACTGGTTACAAAGGGCTGTCAGTCCCTCCCATGCCTGGGGAAGCAGTGGGGAGGGTGGGGTGCTTGGTCCCTCTGGTGCCCAGGGAAGTGCCAAGGGTGGTGGTGACTGGAATGGTCAGGACAGCGCACAGTCCTGCAATGTCCGATTTCCCTCCAAAATCGCCATCCGGCCTTCGTCATGGCCTCATGATGCGATTCTTTTTCTCTTCCAGATCTGGGAGCGTGGCAAAGAACTGGCACGAGATATTTGACTTTGTGAACCAGCTGACGGAAAGATTTGTGAGGTGCGTAACACCCCCATGCCCGAGATGGGTCATAGACACATTAAGTTTAGCTTCTAGCACCCAAATTCCTTGAAAATTTCCCTTCATTTTTTCATGCTTGGTGTTTAGTAAAAAGGTGGTAATGTGCACCTTTAAATAATCTCTAAAAGCGCTCTCAGATGTAATTTGATGATTTATTAAACTTTTTCTTCTCCATAAGCCCCACACCTCATTTGTGATGGAATACTCATAGAATCACAGAATGGTTTGGGTAAGAAGCCCATCCAGTTCCAACCCCCCTGCCATGGGCAAAGAGATTGATACAAAGAAGGCAATCTGAACACATCCGTATATACATAAAAATATGGCTCAGGTCCAAAGGAAGGGAGTATCAAGCTCAAACATAGGCAAAGTTTATGCCACCTTAACAATATATTTGTTGTACATGTTGTAACTGTTGAGTGGTGCTGTCTGGTAGGAACTGCTGCCACAGAAATGCCTGTTGTAAATACTGGCTAACTGAGCTCTGAACAGACAGCTGAGGGTTACTGTGGTGCAGCACTTTGCTTTAAAAAAGCCCCAACTAAACAATTAAACAAGGGCAGGGCCCCGCAAGCACAGACATAGATGCTGGAGTGGTGTTTCCTAAGGAAAATGAGGGGCAGAGTGTAGTTATAATCTTGGCTTGCTAATAAAGGGATACAGTGTGGGTTGCGTAATTAAATACTGCTTACATGCATCTTGTAAAAAACAAATCTGTGAGTGACACAAGCTTTTAGAAGTTATTTTGTAGGCTCTGGAATAAAAAAAAGAGCCTGGGGATACCAAAGCAGCACCTTTTTGGTGAGTGGCAAAACAGAACATTTGCCCCCCCCTCCCCCCTGAAAGGTTCAGTGTAAGTCTTCCAGTTCATCATTGTTTAAAGCCAAACGATGCTGCCTTTTGCAACAGTTGTTCTGTACTGGTGTAGCTGCACTACATGAAATGAAGATATTGAGTCAGTAGGTTTTCCACTGCCCTTACACACCAAAGGGGGATTGGTTATGGCACAGAGCCAGGCAGTCCAACCCACGAGTGGGTTGTGTGCTCAGCACCCTCTGTGACACAAACCCTTTGCAGCATGGTGGCTGTTGGATGCTCATGGGAGCCTGCACTTCTTCCCATGCAGAGGTCCCTCTGAAGGCCAAGGAAGCTTTGTCCTCCCTTCAGGCCTCGATGCCCTTTCAGAATAGGGCATGGAGTCATTTGACATTGCCCTTTCTTAGACTGAAAAGAGTAGTTGTGGGAAGAAGGCATAGAACCACTTGGTAGCAGTTTCCTTCAGTCCTGACCTGAACAGTGAATTCATGGTGCTGCATCTGCTCTCCACGTTACTTGTCTGTAACATGCATATTTACAATAGTTGCGCTGCATGATTGGTGACCTTGGTGCTGAAAGGCCCACACCTGGTAGGGCTATCGGGTGCGTTCATACTATCCTCCTCCTCCATCCTCACAGTGTCCGAGTGCTCAGAGAGTGAAGCAGAAATGGGAAGTCCTGTGAAGAGGACAGTTTTGGGGTTGTCCCAAAGTCAGGTTAGCTAAATTGCAACTTTGAGGTTATTGTGCGCAGAGAGTTGCTTCTCAAAGAGGGAAGTCTCACGTTGTTTGAGCTATGCACTGATGTAATTACTAGTGACTGGGATTGCAAGTGTGTGGTTTTTTGTTTGGCAACTTCTTCCAACAACTAAGAAGCTTGATAATCCCATGTTTTAGATTACAATTTAATTTACAGCATCTCAGATTATTGTATTCAGAGCTTTAACAGATAGACTGCTAGACTGGATCTTAAATCCAAGATCTGGGAACTACTTTGCACAGTACTGACATTTCCATGATGTTAATTTAAAGTTGTATCATCAGCGTAAGTGAGCTGAAAATTCATTCATCTTTACAAGTTTTATGTCTTCTCTAGCATTAACCTGATGAATGAATGCTGATACACATATACAGTGAATTTTAAAATTACTAAATATATTGAAATTGGCATCAATAGAAATTAAAAGCAGGCAGGAGAGGTGTTCTTACAACTCACCTTAGGAAAGTTAGTGTCTTGGGCTTCCAGATCATCAGTTCTTACACATTTTCCACTGATAGTTGGATATAATTCCTCGTAATCTTGTTGGAAGAGACAGGTGGGCTTCTTAAAAAAAAGGCTGAGTTCCTTAAGAAAATCAATTCATACAACATTGCTTATTTCATGATATTTCTCCAGATACATTTATGGAAATTGATCTTGACGTGTCACAACTCTATGTCACCAAAACAGAAACATACCCATTCTGCTGAAAGAGTTTGTCTTGCAGCTTTATGAGGTGAATCAGTCAGAAGGCACTGCTTCTTTGACTTTGATTTCATGAACAGCTTGAAAGTTACATGGTTTCAGGATCAACAGGGAAGACTGGCTTTGGAATGTGTCTGTGTTTAGTACCTGGAGCAAGAGTATGCCCTGAATCTGTGTTCCTGACTTATTTTACACCAGTGACCACAAAACCATAAAAGGATGTGTGACATTGGTAGAACACAGCCTATGAAGTTCACATTCAGCTGAGTCGTGTGAGATCTTAACTCACTTAAGCTTAGGGTATCTTGATCTGGAGTTTGATAAGACAAGAAAGACTAATAATTCTGCTGCTTTGTTCTCAAAGCATCTGGGTAAGGAGTAGATGGGCAGAAATCCTTTAAATTCCTCTCATTTTGGGTTTGTAGTCCACATGTATGTTCTTTGGAAGCTGGAGGATAAAGATGACACTGATGAAGCATGAGTAAGTGAATGGAATGCTGTGCATCTGTACTTTTCATTTGTCTAAAATATATTTTTTTCCCTCTTTCCCTTTTTTAAAAGCCCCAAGATGAGATTATCATTTATCGTGTTTTCCACCCAGGCTCACGTCATTATGCCTTTAACTGGAGACAGGTTAGTGCACTGCTTTCTTAATCCTCCCTCTCCCTCCTCCCCGCAAGGGCTCTTATTAAATCATGTACTGAACAATGAATGATACCTTTAAGTGGTGGCCAGTCAGGAAGCCTCTCAGAGAGCTGGATTCAGTTTTGTTGAACACCTGAATAGACAGCCTAGTAAAAATGGAAGAACGGTGGGAAATAAATTCTTGATATGAACTCTGCCGCTGCTCTGCAGAACAACTACAAGTCACGTTTTCATCACTGCATGACTCTGCATCTTCCTTGGCACAGTGGAAAAATTGATTCTTGCTTTTGCTTTTGTAAAGCAATGTCTATAGATAAGTGTTCCATATTTTTTCATGTCTAAGTAAAGCATGCAGTAGTAAACTAATATTTCCCATAATCTCATATAAAGTAGGCATTTCATTTTGTATGTTCAAATTACGACTTCAGAATTGGTTTTAGGCAGTGGAGTTGGTGCCACTTGAAAGGTGCGAGATCTTTCTGGCACCGAGAAGATGTATGGATGTGCCTGAATTCTTCCTGTCAGTTGGTGTTTCCAAAGGCAATGGAATTCAAGGCTGCTTATGCTGATTTCTAGAGCAAGTAAGGATTAGCATCTAGCATAGGCCAAAGGTTGGTGAGAGGAATCAGAAAGAGAAAACCAGGCAGAGTAGTTGCAGAATAAACTACTGAAATCACAGGAACTGGAAAATCACATTGTGGAATCAGTGCTTTTAGCAGAGGACAGTTGCACTGTTGTCAGAGTCCTTCAGTGTCCTTTCAGCCTTGACAGAAACAACACAACCTACTCTGTCTCTCCCTTCTGTCCAGAAGCTAACCACACAGCACAAGTTTTTGGATGTTGAACATGTGGATAAGCCATCTAGGAATCATTTTAACAAGTTGTGGCAGGTTGAAAGTGAGTTAGTCCTTCCTTTCTGCTCCCTTCAGTAGAGTCAATACAAACATTCTCTGCCATAGTCCCTTTTCTGTGTGGGGTTTATTGTTTTTAAATGATATGTAGTAGCTGGTACAAAGCTTAGTAAAGAGCCCTGCCATTGGTAACAGTCTGATATGTCACGCTACAGAAATGTATGCTGACATCCTAGAAAGAAGATGGCTAAAGACCCAATTCTGAGTCGCTCCTAGTTTAGCATTTATAGAAGTGGTCTGACTTGAGAATGGCTGAGTTTTCACTTTCCCCCACCCGGACTTGGATATTGGATCTGCTCTCTGCAGGGAGAGACAAGATTATAAACTATTTTACCAGATGGCTTGAGAGAGGTCAGGAGAGGACACTTAAGCCTGTTCTGAGAGCTGCTGAAGTCAATGAGATCCCTTCTCCTGGTTTCAGTGGGCCCTTATTCCCCATCAGAGGCCTGTTCCTTATCAAGCACTGACAGTCAGCACTGATAGCACACAGAGACGACTTGGAATGCTTGGGCAGAACTCTGGAACTGTGCCACTGAACACAAGCGCCTTTTTCATTGCATGTCTGTGGCACGCTTCAAGCCATGGAAAGAACGACGTTTTTCTTGGAAGTCTCATTTAAAGCATGGGAAGAACCTTCTTGTCATCTGCTGAGTTCCTTTGTGGGTCTTTTTATTATTGCAAGGTTTGCTGATGCTTTTCTGAGTGTAGTGGGGGAAAGAAAATTACTGCCCTTATTGTTTGGGAGGAATCACAAGGAGAATGAAGATGACATTAGTAACTGTGACCATATGTTCATAGGTAAGAATGGATGGATACAGTTGGAACAGCTGTCCTTTAAATATTAAAGAAGTCAACAGAGGAAAATGGCTTAGAATGTCCAAGTCACAGTATCACAGTATCACAAGGTTGGAAAGGACCTCTGAGATCATCAAGTCCAACCTATAACCCAACACTAACACCAACACTAACACCAACCATCATCTAAACCATGGCACTCAGTGCCTCATCCAGTCTCCCCTTAAACACCTCCAGGGTCGGTGACTCCACCACCTCCCTGGGCAGCCCATTCCAATGGCCAATCACCCTTTCAGTGAAGAACTTTTTCCTCACATCAAGCCTAAACTTTCCCTGACGAAGCTTAAGTCCATGCCCTCTAGTTCTGTCACTGGTCACCTGAGAGAAGAGACCAATCCCTGCCCGACTACAATCTCCTTTTAGGTAGTTGTAGAGAGCAATGAGGTCTCCCCTGAGCCTCCTTTTCTCTAGACTAAACAGTCCCAACTCCCTCAGTCGCTCCTCATAGGGCTTGTGCTCCAGCCCTTTCACCATCTTGGTTGCCCTCCTCCGAACACATTCCAGTATCCTAACATCTTTCCCAAACTGGGGGGCCCAGAACTGGACACAGTATTCAAGGTGAGGCCTGACCAGTGCCGAGTACAGGGGATGATAACTTCTCTGGTCCTGCTGGCCACACTATTCCTGATGCAGGCCAGGATGCCATTGGCCTTCTTGGCCACCTGGGCACACTGCTGGCTCATGTTGAGCTTCCTGTCAACCAGCACTCCCAGGTCCTTTTCTGCCTGACTCCTCTCCAGCCACTCTGTCCCCAGTCTAGAGCTCTGCATGGGATTGTTGTGTCCAAAATGAAGTACCCGACATTTGGACTTATTAAACATCATCCCATTAGAATCAGCCCATCTCTCCAATCTGTCCAGGTCCCTCTGTAGGGCCATCCTACCCTCTAACAGATCAACCCTTCCTCCCAAGTCCCAACAAGTCCCATTGTTCCAAAAAGAAGATAAGGATGGGGTGCTAAGTACAGTGCAGTTTTGGGGATGGTGGGGTGGGTGTGTGATTATAGGATGTTACGGCTTTGTTATTTTATGTGCATATTGGATTTGCAGCGATGTTTTTTCCCCTTGCTTACTTGCAAATTTGCAAACATCAAGAAACAACAATTAATTCCCAGCAGTTAGTTCAAAGTAGGGAGGTCTTTTTGTTTTGAGAGTTTTAGGCTTCTAATTGTTTGCACTAAGTTTGTGCTGTTTTTTACTGCATAATAAAGCTGTGGATATAAAGAAACCCACACCATAACGCTGAAGCCTCCAGATTACTGAATATTTTGTGTCTATGAACAGTGCTATGCAAGTAACTCCGGAAACAGAAGTCACTGTTAACCATAGTACACACAAGGCTATAATAAATACATAGAATAAAAATAACACTCAGATGGAAAAGACTCTTCACAATGGTTATAGTCCACTTTAGAGCACATTTTCTGTGTCAGTGTACAGTTTCCAGCTAAACCTAAGCGGTAAACAAAGATTTGTGCATTCACATTTGGGGCTCAGTTTTGCTGCTAGTTTTGAAAAGCAAGTTGCTTGGAATAGTGCATACACTTACGAATATCATCCACATGGCACAATGTCTGTGCTCTGTTTTGGCCAACTGTATGCTGGGCAGCAGGATTTCAGGTGTCTGCAGACCTGCTTCTGCAGGACTTGAGTGACATCGGTGGCCAGGACTAGCCCTGCTGACTCCGTGTAGGTGCAACTCCTATTGGAGCTAAAGAAAGATTGTATTCGTAAAGGTGGAAAAATAGGACACTTAAGTACTTGGTACCCTCCTGTGCTTGCCCATACTTTGGTGGAGTGCTGACTATTCCTTTATTGCACAGAGACATTTATGCACTTTGAGCCTTGGTCATGCAAGCTAACCCTACGCTTTGGTTCCAGAAGCTTTCCAAAACAGAGCCATCTGCAGACAGCATGTTCTGCTGAGTGTATAAAGTACAGCAAAGTTGGCCACTTACATGTTTTCCATCTGGAGCCCATTCAGGATGCCTGAATTTTGAAGCAGAATGATTATTATAAAAGTACCAAGCCCTCTGTAGTATCTCAGTGGTGTAGAAAGCCAGAACCTTCTCCAAGTCAAGCGTCTGGGGAGGCTGATATGCAGGGTTTACTTTTGCCACTACGATGGTTCTGTTGATCAGGAATGTCACTATCCCTCTTTTCATGAGAGAGCACTTCCCCTCCCTTCCCCCATGTTGTTTCACTAACAAGTTATGTATTTTCCTGTTACTATACTTCCTTCCAAGCAGCAAACCCAAAGCACCCATTTTGTTTGCCTTTATTTGTTAGAGGTGAAGTATGTGGCCTTGCAGGCACATAACCTCATTCCTGACAATAAATATATGCTCATTGGGAATCAGAGTTTCCTTGCCTGTTCTTGTACTCACAACACAGTGAAAAATGATTCAAGATTCCAGCACTTCAATAGGTAGAATGCACCATGAAAAAGAAATATAAGATACTGTACCCCATCCGGAAGAGCTACGAATACCACTACATACAACATAGGTAGATATTGAGAGTGGCTCAGCGTTTTGTGCAAGGCCAGCCCCTTGCCCACCTGAATCCGTGAGCCTGACATTTATGTGGCAATTTCAGCCGGTTCTACCCTCCACTGCACTAATGTACATACACAAAGTTTTATCTCTAAAAAAAAATCAGGTATTTGAATGTTTTTTAAGAGTCAGTCCTCAAGCATGCTTTGTTTTCTAGCAAGTATAAGCCTTTCTTTGTACGTAGTGAAGATGTATTTATTTCCTTTAAGGCAAATGCCTGTCCCTTTCTGTTAAGTGTTCTTGCTCTCAAGGGCAGTATTGCATGTCTGAGAAACTACAGTGGCTTGTGCTTTGTAGCTCCATCGTTGGCCCTCTCAAATGGGGGTGTGACCAATATCCTGCTGCAGCAGAAGGACCTGCCTTCCTCTGCCTGCGGTTGCTGGCTGTGGCCCTGTCTATACCAGGAAACAAGGCAATGCTGTAACAACATCAGTAGTCTGGCCACTTGGCTGCTGGCAGCACTGTTCTTAGCATTGTGTCATTGAACTTACTTAGAACAAGACAGAATCCTAAATAATGATGGAAACATTACCTGTTGAGTTGCCTAAATAAAAGCCTGCAGTTTGGTGCAACAGAGCTTATGCAGAGAAACCTCTCCTGTAAACTGGTGATAGCTGCCTTGGCATAAATCAAACTATGAAAAGCAAACAGTTACATTTAGACCTGAAAGCAGAGCTGAATTGTGGAGCATGCTCAGGAGAGGACCAGCTGTTCCATTTTAATTTATGTTATACTGTTTTTTTTTCAGTCGTTTGCAAAGCTAGGCTGCTCTGTAATCTCTCTTTACTAAATGCTCTGTTTTCAATTCCAAGTTTAGTTCAGTAGTGCCCTGCCTTGGGGAAGCGCTGAGGTACAAGCTCAGGGTAGACTTTGGCCAGTGTGGGGAGCAGAATTTGTAGATAGGCCTGGATGCCTCACAGCAAACAAGCCCTCTACAGCTGAGGCATCTAATGCCCAAGGTAGGGCACAGCAGAGTTCCCCAGCGAGGGAAGAGCAATGAGTGCTGCTGAATTTGCCCCTAAAGCCTCTCCTGACCTCAGCAAGGCTGGAATTAGGCCTATAGCCCCTGTTCATCGACCAGCTCAAAAGAACCCACACAGCAAAATCGCAGAGAGCTGGGAGCCGTGGTTGTGTTTGGCTGCTGCTGGAAGAATTATCCGAAGTGGTTAGAAAGCTTAAAAGACAGAACAGGCAGGGTAGCTATTACCAATGAGGCGTGCCTTGTTCTAAAAAGCAGAGATGTGATGCAGTGCATATGCTGAATGAGGAAGAGAGATTAAGTTTGTATGCATTCAGCCCAAACAGAGGCTGCACATTGCTGGTTTTGTTCTGCTTTTTCCACCTCCCTCCCTTGTCTGCCTTAAACCACAAATTCAGCCAGTGGCCACTCAGCTGTTAGGACTGTTTCTGAACTGCACTGCAGTCACCGCCAGACACCCAGACTGAGGTTCTGGCTCTGTTATTTCAGTACAGATGAGTTTTAAAACCAGACTATCTCTTTGGATTTCTGTGGCTACAAAAATTATTACAGAATCTAGAGAAAAGAGAGTTTCATTATCAGAATGATGTGGGCAGACATGAGCTCCTGTCCCCAACCTCCAGACCAACTGGGTGCGAGTTGTAGCATGATTTAACTCCCTTCTGTTGTTGTCTGCTGGGGCTCCAAGTCCTGCACCCACATTGTCCTTGTGACATCCAGACGGAGGCTCGCTCATACCTTACCAACTCGGAGCATGGGTAGAGCTGGTTCACATCTGGCTGGGCATATCTAATACAGATGTGCCCCCAGGGAAAGAGATGGTGACTGATGAAATGCAGCTAAAAAAGCTCATGCTGCCAAAGATTTTCCTGGAACTCCTTGTAGGCACAGGCCTGGAAACACCAGAGATTTCTGTGTGACTGGGTCACAAGGCATTTTAGATAAATAAAACTGAACTGATTGTACAAAAGCTATTTTTGCAAAATGAAATCTGTTTCAGAAAACTGGGACTTCAGTTGCTGCTTGTTTCTTGGCAGCAGAGCCCTAACGCCTGTGATGTGCTGCCACTCATTTCTGGCAAGCACTAAGTATGTGGTTTATAATCTGTGTTCATACATAATCAGTTTCAAGTTGTTTCTATAGATGCTGAATGTAAAATATTTGGATTAAACAGATTGTATTATCTTACGTAACTTGTTCTCCCATATTTTTTTAAACCCTCACCGATTGTATTGGTGGATCCTGCATTTGAGAGCTCATTACAGCTATGGATTGTACTTTGGAACAGAGCTTCTAAACGTAGAGGAAGCCCATCAGCGGCACAAATGACTAGTGGGTGGCAGTCAGGCAGAGTGGCATATGCATTCTTTCTCATTTTGTTTGCCCTAAGGAAAGCTTTCACGCATCCTGCAATGTATTTTCCTTCCATCTCCTCACCCTTGCTGCTTTATTTTGTCACCTATATTCGTTACAGTGTTCTATATATTCTGGCCCAAATTTTGTTATTTTTCACTTGTCCTTTCCTAGCACATCTTTCCATAGGCTTCACTAGAACTTTACCTGCATAAGATTTGCTTCTTTCGGTATAGTCTCTCCCCGCTTTTCCCCCTGCTCGTTCTGATCTCACTGGAAATAATTCTTTTTGTGCTTCTCCAGTCTTGCCATCATAGTTCAGTGAGCATCTCACAGTCAAAGATGGATTTATTTAAAGGCCCATGAGAAATCATGGCATAGCTTTCTGCTCCTTTTCAATACAAGCTGTGACCTCTCTAAGTGCAATGTCTTCTCAAAGGTCATGCAGAAAGGTTCTGACAGCCAAAAATCTAAACCCCCGTCTTTAGTCCTAGTCCCTTTCCTTGGATACAAGAGGTGTCTTGCAAACCCTGCACTTGCCTATTGATACTTAATTTTTAAGGGAGATGATTTTAATTATTGCAGTCTTGAGCTACCACATTAAATACTTTCATGTTGACCTGCAAGATTTCTTTAGAAATAGAACTGCTGTTTTAGGGGATTTCTTTTTTAGTCATAGCGCGACCAGGAGTGAAGTTGGTTCAATTGAGCAAAGCAGACTTAATACAACATAATTTCCACCAGGCTATTTCATGTTGAGGCTTTGTCAGTTCTTTGCAATATCTGCTCTGTATGAAATGTTTTACTTGATTCTAGCTCTTTGACTCACTCAGACATATTGTGTTATTTAGGTCTAAAATATCTTGTTACCGCAGTGCTGCTTCCGTTGTGAATACAAAATCTGCCTCCACATGGTATCTCAGCTAAATGCTATATTTTAGAGATTTCACATCTCCTCTATGACAAATACAACAAACTGACCCCTTTCCCCACTTCAGATCATGCTAACAGCCTTTTAACCTTTTTGTTTTCAGAGCAAAAATCAAGAAAGGACTTAAGGATTTGGAGGAGGTGAAACCAGCAGGTGACACATACATACATGAAGGATTAAAACAGGCAGGTTTTACTCCTCTTGTTGCGATCAAAATATTCTCTGTTCTCACTCTTTAGATAACAACAGCAACAACCTGTAACACCCAAGGAATGATTGTGTGTCTCAATCTGTGACACTCAAATGTTTCTGGTTTCTGAAGTGGTCCTAAGATTGCCCAGATACTATGCAAATCTCATGCACAAGATTAGCCATCACAGAACGCTGCCGTATGGAATTTCTTTGACCTGATCCTTCACGGCAGAGAGTGGTTCTTTGTTATGAATTTAGCAGCTAACACAGCATACCAATTACATGGTAAATACTCACATGCAGCCTTGTAGGGCTGCGAGTCTGACAGTGCCTTCGAAAGCACATGCTTATTATGGAGAGCACTGCACATGAAAGATAAGCACTGTTAAGAGAAATAGTCCTAAGGCTTGACTACCTTAGTTATGGAGTTCCAACTGCCTGTATTTCCATGAGATGTACATTTAAATTAAACTATTTTATGTTCTGAGAGACTCGGGCCCTGAAGGTAAGGGATCAGGTGTGAATCTGAGTTTTGCTATTACAGATAGAAACTGTGTCTTCTTTATGTTTGTGGAGCCAAGTTTGTAATTGTGATCTGTGGGCTGAAAAGCGAGGCAAACAAAAGTTTGTTTGTTGTTTAAAAAAATAGTTTTAAGCCATTCTTTTTATATCTTGGAATCTACTGACTGGAATTTGAAATCTAAGGGGTAGCAAAGGAAGACTTATGGTGATCTAAAGAGAAGTGAGCTCCACAACTTGGAGAGCATCTGTCCTGAAGGAATCAAGTGTTTCCAAAGGCTGATTAGGTAGAGATCCCAGCACCTCGGAGACAGGCTCACTGGAAACTACTGATGAATGATTTCCTTGTTAGTAGTGAGTTAAAAGGGGGCAGAGGATTGTCCGACAGATGGGTTTGAAGATGAGGCCTAGCGTTTCAGATGCTATACTCAGAAGATGCATCGTGGTTAAAAGTTCAGGTGTATTTTTACACTGGATAAATGTTTTTTGTGTTCAGGCCAACCTGCAAATTGCGAATCAAGGAGCCTCAAGGTTTTCTAGTATCATCATTGCTTTAACAGATGGCAAGCTAGATGGTCAGATTCCCTTGTATGCAGAGAAAGAGGTGAGTGCTAAGTGAAAATGCATGTTATATTCTGAAGAGGTTGTGTGTTGTTTGTTGAATGAAAAAATGCTTATTCCTCTGTTCTATTCTGGGGCAGGCAAAGAAATCCAGAGAGCTGGGAGCTAGAGTTTACTGTGTTGGGGTCTACGATTTTGTACAAGAACAGGTAAGAATGCTACTATTTTAGATTACTGGGCAATACCTTGTCACAGGGGTTTATACAGTTAAGTAAAATTAATTTCTATATTACTTATATTAGGCAGTGTGACGTCTTCTCTGGCTCAGGATGTGTACGCAGATAGAAATAGAATGTCACTTTCATTGCGAGAAGACCCATCGGAAGTACCCTTGCTGACTGGCAGCTGACAACAGGAAAGAATGCCAGCAAACCCCCTTCCATTAGGATGGCAGCCAGGTTAGGTTGCAGGACAGAGTAGCTGTAGACGAGCTTCAAGCAATGTAACAGCCCTGGGATAAGAAAGAGAAAGAAGGATCCATGTCCTTCATTGACTAAAAGCTCTTCTGGTGTTGTTAAGTCCTAATGAAGGCTGTAGCTACTCTTGTACTGTGAAAGTAACTTTAATGGCGAAGTACAGCAAAGACTGCTATAGAAGGCATGTGGAAAGGCCTTTTTAATGGAAGGCAGCGCAAAGAGGGAAGGTAATTCTGTCTGGGAAGAGTGAAGAAATCACTGCCGAGACAGAGGCCCTGAAAAGTTTCTTTAGTGTGGTGGTTTGACACCGTAGCCGCTATTCCATTTTGTTAGCTGCAGTAGGTTGAAGTAAGGTTTCCTGTTTAGATAAGTTGTACTTCCCTATGAGGAAACACAACAGTGTCCTTCTCTTTGCAGAGTTGATGGGAGTTGTTTTTAGACATCCATTTACATTTTAAGAGTGAAAACAGTGTGACACCTGTTTGCATGTGTTTTCTCTCCAAAGCTTGAAAAAATTGCTGACACAAAAGAGCAAGTCTTCCCTGTCACTGGAGGATTCCAAGCACTTAAGGGGATAATCAATTCTGTGAGTATCAGGCAACTAAGCTTAACATTTTCTCAGCATTACAGCATACTCTCCAATATGACTTTCTCAGGTAGAGTTGGTTCCTAAATCAGCAATTGCAATGTATTAAGTTCTCTCCTCCTTATGTTAAGAGATGCCATTTTATAAATTCACATTGCTTGTGAGTCCTGCAATCATTCATGCTCAGACCTCGTATGGAGTTGGAGGACTCCATGCAACTGCAGTGAGTTTGAAGGGGATGCACTGAGGAATGGCTTTTATACACTTAGTCTGAAAAGAATTGAGTCTGTTTCTCCAGGAGACTTGAGAACAACTAGTTAAAATCAATAGGCATGAGCGCAATTTAGGAATTGCCCAAATCTTTGTATGCAGATAAACATTTAAAATACATACTTTAGCCCTGACTTTAACCACTTGTTTTCCCAGTAACTGATAAGACTTCCAGTTCCTTTTGTTAAGCATGCTATGAGGAACTCCCATCAGTGAGATGGGGCTGTTCAGCTGATTACTGTGATCTGCAAGAAGAGATCAAAGCAAGAGGAACATTTTGGTTGTGATCAGGGGCTTTACAGTATTTCAGCCCTGTGTCAGGAAGACACCATTGGTTGTGGGGACCTAATTTATTTGCCTCATCTGAAACCAGAGGCTGTATTTTATGCAAGGCCACCAGTGCTGCTGCTGTATGTAGGCAGCACAGTGTAAAAAAGCTTACTGTCAAAAGTTAAGTCAAAACCAATAATGAAGTCCTTTTTCTGAGAGATCCCACTAGAATTCATTTCCCCTTCTTTTTTTTTTTTAATAAAGAAAGGATACTACTCACATACAGGATGTTATGCAGTCATGAATTTGTCAATTCCCTTGAATAGTGTGTTTTTTGTGGAAGTTAATGTCATAATGAAACAATTTATTTTCCTTCTTGTTGCTTAAAATGAATGTAATTTCAGAATCTTCCCTGCACATTTTAAAGGGATATAAACAGCCTTTTCACGCAGTGACATTTACTTTCCTGAAAAGGTAACTGCTTATTAAAAATCTCAGTCTACGCCATTTCAAAGACTAACAAGAACCAGTTATTCTGCTTGTGTGAAGTGATGCAACGTTGCAGCCTCTAGTGACAGACTTTATTTCTAAGAGCTGAATGCTTAACCCCAGTCTATTATGTTATGTTTCCAAGGATTATGCATTTCATAACATGTATATCAAGCCAGAACTAGATAAAGGACTAAAGACATTCAGAGTTTCCCCTCCTGCAATGATCACTGACCTGCAGGTCGGACCCTTCCAAGGAGTCAGGTTTCTCCACTCTTCTTGCTTTTTGATCAAGTAGCAGGATTATGATCACTTGGGATTTCTGAAGAGCTCAGCTTGAGGTGTCTGTAATTCAAACACACAGAAGATTGTTATAACCTGTAAGTTGTCCCACTGTGCCCCATGTTCAACCAAGGTATTTCTGGGCAGTCTCTGGCGAGTAGCAGTGCCAGCCTGCCTCTTTTAGACCACCGAGGGGCTTTCGAGCACCTTCACTTTGTTGTGGACAGAGTGAGGGAAGCTTTGCTGGTAACATTTGGCAGCAAACGGTGTTTGCACAAGCCTCAATACAGCTTCTGGTGAAAAATCGGAATGTAAAAGTCCCGTACTTGTGCACATCACTGCTGTAGAGCAAGAAAAGATGCACATAACAGCAGGACCTTGTTGAAAGATAACAGCTTAGCACCGGCAGGGACTGTACAGAAAAAGCAAATTTCAGGTATGCTGTTCTACAGCTCAAATGCATTGTCTGCTCCTTTAAACTGTGACTGAACTGAATTGTTCAGGGTTTTATTTACAGACTGCAGCTGGAATGGACACTTCAGCATTTGGCTTGCTGCATATTTCTGTACATAAAAATACTCTTGTGTTGTGGCTGTCAGGGTGGTGGTGATTATTTTTGCTGATAAATAAAGGGGCATGAAAAGGCCTTTCTGATGGGAAACTTACTGACTGACTGCAGTCTTACCTGCACCAGTCTTAGTTGTTGGGATAAAGGATCAATCAAAAGCAGTTAGTGCTAGAGATTTGATAGCTCCCAAGGACTTTTAGAGGCTTGAATATTGTTTACAGCTTTCTGAACAGCACTGATTCTAACCAGAATTTCATTTAGCTGTCAAGGCATTTGAAATTTTCCTTTTTCTCTTCTCCAGTATCTACATTAAATGTGTTTGTTGGAAGCAGTGGGAGAATGATACCCTGCCAGCATCCTTGTTTTACCATAGAGTGTAGATGGAAGTATCCATAGATAGAGTTTTTTGGTTAGTTTTGGGGGGGGTTTGTGTGTGTGGTGTTTTTTGTTTGTGGGGTTTTCTAATGCATATGTCATGGCTGTATTAACATGATTTTTTTGGTATGCTGCAGTTATAACTCAGTTTTCTCTGAAGGGCTTTTGACCAATTTTGACAATTCATTTTCATTGCATTATAAAATTGATAAGCAGATCTAATGGAATATGAAATAGTCACGGTTTTCCTTTTTATTCACAATTATAAATCCACTTAAGTTTGCGAGTTAGCTAGAGAATACAGGCTCAAAGAGATACTCTGTCATAAAAAGAAAGTGAATATCAAAACAAATGAAAACAAAATACCCACACAAGTATTGCTCAAAGTGTCGTGTCAAAGGTGCAGTTGTGAAACCCTCCCTGAACATTGTTGAACACTTCTTGTTTAGAAAAACTATATCGTTTACAGAAATGGTGGCAATTAAAACGCTCAAGCAAAACTCTAACACAAAACTGTTCAGTAGGTACAATCAGAAGAGCTGCATGAGACATATTCTATAAAATGACCCAACTATGAAATTTTTTGGCTGCTGCATTGTTAAACTTGTAGGAAATTCCAGGAGAGCTGAGCAGTTAATCTTCATTTGTTGATGCAAAAAAAGGGGATAAGCTTTATCATAGAGCATGCGTTAGTACCCGCTTCTGCAGCTGTTTGAAGTCTAAGCAGTTATTCTGGTGTATTTTCTTTGGACAGATACACAAAATATGTTTTATCATGGCCAGGGAGGAATATTCAAGACAGCAGAGATAAGCATTTAGAGAAAACCTAAGCTGAGATCTTGAAAAGCTTGCACTGTGTTTTGACCTCCTCCTTAGTTCAGATAAAATCCCAGTTAAGTGAGTAAGGATCTAAGCAGCACCATGCTCTATAGTGGTTCTTTTGAATAATATCAGCTAATGATTCAAAACTGCACGGACTTCTGTGAAAAGGCGACCGTTTAGTGAAGATTCCTGCCTTGCTAATATCTAACTGTACAAAGCAGTAACTGAACAGCATTGTCAGGGTAAATAAATCTAAGAAAAAGTCTACAGCTGAAAAGAAAGATGCTGAAGGCAAGTTATTATGCTCTCACGAAGCATTTACTTATGTAGTTTGGCTGATAATGACACAGAGCACTAACAAGCCATAGCAGTGTGAGCTGTAAGAGTCTGTGAGTGTGCAATTTACAGCTCCATGTGACAGCTTAGTACTGCATAAGAAAATGAAACCCATTCTTCTTTCCCTTCCTTTCCTATATGTGATTTATGTTAAATCGTTTTTACCCATTTGATAAAGAACCATTTGGGAATTTATCATCTGTGTTGTTAGATCTGAGTCTGCCTGTCATAACCAAAATAGCACCTTCAAACCAGGCTTTGGGGAGTGTTGGTGAGGCTACACATTTCCATAAGAGGGTGCTGAGCTGGAAGCAAGCTGAGCCCAGAGCGCCACACTTGGGTCTGACCAGGTACGGTGCTGAACCAGTGCTTTCATCAGGAGAAACTGGGTAATAGCCCAGTCCGCCTCAGTTTCCCTAAGGGACCAATTTCTGAGAGGTGACTACAGACTGCAGGGCAGACAGCCTTGGGAGAGCTGGAGAATATCTCGGGTATCAGATAAACGCCTCTATAATGGAAAACCCAGCCTGGACTCCTCCCTGTCCAGGAGAGGAGCAGAAGGTGTTTGTATTCATAGCAGCAGGAAACACTTCCATTCTGAACACTGCTCATTTTAATGATGAATGGAGGAATAATGAGAAGAAGCAATTAAATAAGGAGCTGGAGCCAAGGTCCTGCTACCACTTGAATGAAACACACAGACACTTGGATAAGACAATGTCTATCAACTGGCTGAAGTTTCTGTAATGTCCCTGTAACACTCCGCTGTAAGTCCAGATGATGTTTTATTTCCAATTTTTCCTGCGTTTTTTCATGTTTTGCCCGCTTTCATGGCACGTTTCTCTGCATGTGGCTTACACAGCTCAGCAAATCTGAATTGCTTTTATGTGCCACGTTCTGGAAAACAAACCCAGTGAAAGATCCCAGCTTTGCCTTTTGCTTAGGCAAACACAAGTCCTATGGATATGTGAGTGAAAGTTGTCTGGATGTCTCTGCAGGGAGAATTGGACAAGGCTTGTGTCTTCAGAAGTCACATTAATGGCATTCACTTTAGTAGCGTTATTAGAGTGTGTGACAGTTCTCAGTAGACTCAAACACATTTTTATACTAAAGTGAGTTGGCAGCATTTAATGCAGGAAGTTAAAATGTATTTTGTACTTAAGAAACCCCACAAAACCTTATCAGATAAGGCTACAGGAACTGATACACGCAGACCTTAAGAAGAAGCAGTCAGTTTAAAAAAAGCTCAGTCTAGAACTTTTATATTTACTTCCTACAAAATTTCTTAAGAACTCTACCTGAGAAAGATTTGAAATAGAATTGTTGAGCTTTCTTCTTACTCGTTCATTTTGTAGGTGCTTAGTTTCAAATTGTTCATTTTATGTGGGGAAACCACCCTTAAACACACTGGACAAAAAGAATTGATCAAGAGATGTTAAGCTGAGCTGTCAAATCACCTTGAACATAGTAAATTCAAGCTACATTGTGCCCAGGCTGGCCAAGCCCATCAGGGAAAAAAGACTAACTGTTAGCATAAAGTTGTTGAAGAAAAGTTGTGAATTCACAGATAATATTGCACCAAAATAAGAGACTCATCAGTTCTTGAACTCAGTGTGGGCATGGAGAGAGAAGCGACAGCAGAGCAGCAGCTGACCACTGTGGTTGCCTCCCCCCGCCCCCGCAGCTGCGCCTGGGCTGCTGTGGGCAGCTCTGCAGATCTCACTGCAGGAGCAGCAGTATCAGAACTTGGAAGAAGGTTAGTGAACAGCACCACTGTTAGGAGAAAGGGACAGCAGGACAGGAAGAACAATAGAATAATCCATACACCAGAAGTTCTTTCCTCAGGAGGGGCTTTTTTTTTGGCAGTGCCTGCAGTGACCAGAGTTGCAGTACTTGATGCGTGGTTTCTTAACCCGCAGGGCGAGAGCTCAGACTCATCTCGGATACCTGTCTCTCAGTGAAAGGAGATCAGTGTTTGTAGGTGTAAACTCCAAGGCTGAAATGGAGTTACTTAGAACCATCAAAGGAGTGTGACTAGTAATAGTACAGCTGAACAAAAGATTAAATGCATCCAGGGTCCTTTAAAAAAAAATTAATAACTTCCCCAAGTGGCAGACTCATCCTAAAACAGTGTAATCAGGGAGTGATTTTAAAATCTGACAGCCTAATTGCAAAGATGCTTTCAAGTAAAACTCTTGTTGATGATCCAAGGAATCCTGCTCCCATTGTAAAGAACAGTCAGCAAAATCCCTCTAAGTATTCAGATTCATTGGAGCAACAGTGAATGAACTCTATCGAATATCCAGGGGGTTTCCATGTCAGTTGGGTGGTTCCTGTATCAACCACTTGTGCATGACAATGCATTCCCACCAAGATTGGCGGCAGCAGCATCATCAGTGGGGGCCAAAAGGAACCACTGCATAGAGCATGCATGGCAGTGGCACACTGGGCAGCTCTCAGTGCCCAACCAATCACTTCTTGAGGGTGATGGTTGGTGTCACTACACCTGCACCCTGCTGCCTCAGCAGAGAGGGGCCACACAGGTTGGAAAAAAGGAGACCTGTTCCTGGACGCCTTACAGGCAAATAAACTCAGCGGGGAGGGGTGAGCAGCCTGTGCCAGACAGCGAGCTGGGGCCACAGTAGCAGGAAGAACAAAGCCTAGGGACTGGCAGTCAGTTATGTCAAGGTAGGCAAGAGCTGCTCCTTATAAAGAACAATTTTAGCTTTTAGGTTGGTAAAACTTACGGCAATGACTTCACAGAAATGCACTCCAGCCTCTCAGC
This sequence comes from Tapera naevia, assembly GCA_033556795.1. Taxonomy (NCBI): domain Eukaryota; kingdom Metazoa; phylum Chordata; class Aves; order Cuculiformes; family Neomorphidae; genus Tapera; species Tapera naevia. The sequence goes on from JAUMJJ010000021.1 coordinate 317,023, forward strand.
CACGAGTCTGATACCTCCTGCACTAAATACACCACCAGCAGCACTTCCTTGGTCTGACCCTCTTTGCACAGAATGATGGGGAACTTTTCAAATCGACCAAGTCTGTCAGCACACCCCACTGCTGCCTGCTCTAAGGCAACAAGACAGGGTTCGTATTTGTGGAGAGTGCGAAATTCAACAACTGCAAGAAGTTGGTGGTCCGAGGTCAAACATCCTGGGAAATGTGCAGTATCCCTAACACGAACGTTTGCCAAGTCTCTTCTGTCTGAACTGCTTCTGCCTTGCAAGCAACGTGGATTATTCCGAAGTGCTCAGGGACTGCATGGTTTTGAAGTAGTTAATGCTTCCGCCCTGAGCTGGCTCAGCTCAGCTCATTAGCGATGAAATTCCTCTCTAGTTTCCCTTGCTTATGGTAAGCTGAGTCCCCTCCTGCCTTACCCCTGAAACAGGGTCCCTTGGCTGCAGCTGAGGGGAGCAGAGTTACCCAACTGACTGCACGCTGTTAAGGTTTTTCAAGAGCAAAATCAGCTGAAACAGTTCATTATCAATTATACATCAATGTAATTGGATCATTTCCTGTAGGAAGAAAATATGCTCAGTTTATGCACTGGGAATGCAGGAAGTGAACTATTAAACATTTAAGGAGGTGGGGGAGGAGAAAGGCAACAAGTTACCATTAAAAGAATTATTCCGATTAAATCAGTCATCTTCTGTAATCCCCTTGGATGGTCTAACATTCGAGCTGTACTGGGTGCAAGGTTTAGAGCTAACGTTGTGCCATGTTTTCCGTGTGATTGAGACAGAGTAGATAGTTTTGGGAATTACTGCATGTAGTTGTTAAAAGGAATCAATGGCCTGGAATAGAATGCTTTCTGCTCTGCCCTTCACTGCTGTGCAGCCCTTAATTTGACATTCTCTGACATATTACAAACCATATAATGTTCTCCTGGAGAACAGAGAACTTGATAAGCCAGCAACATAACTGACACGGTTCCAGTTTGAGTGAGCGTGCATGTGTCTTGTGATTTGTATCTGACTTGTCAGCTCTCCCTGCATGGCTATCGGTTCTGTTACATAAGGGATGCTATAAAACTCACTTAAAAGGAAGCACTTGCAAGTCCAAATGAAATCTAGTGTTTCCTTAGTGATAAGTTTCTTCCAGCCAGATTTTCCTTACTAATTTAAAAAAAATAGCCCAAACAACTTTTTCCCCATTATGGAAAGTAACAGTTTGTCTTGATCCTTATTTACATTACTTGATAAGTATTTGGTTTAGGGTTGTTTTTAGTAATTTTGGGGTAAAGGTTCTGATGCTGTTAAAATACGCTTCTCTCATGACCCACAGTTTTGTCATCTCCATTTGGTTTACTCGGTGACTGCAAATGAGGTACTGCTTAGGCATTGTATAATTAGAATATTCTCACTAACCTGACACTGTAGCAGGCTCCTCTCTGATGGTTATTTTATGCAAGACCATATGTCTCAGAGATTTTTTTCATTTCAATAGGGGACAGGCTAGCAGCCTTCCCCCACCCCTGTATCTGAGCTGAGCCGCATTGGGATGTAGGCTGGAACTGGCAGTGAGTTTGGGGTAAGAGCACAGATGTTCGGCAGCAGAGACAGGCAAAGCCCTTTAGGAGCTTTTGCTCCTTCACTGAGACTTTGTTGAAGAGAAGCATCAAAGTGCTTCCTGTGAAAGCACGTGTTTCATTATCATGAATTGATTGTCTGCTGTTGAGTGTGAGGTGGTCCTGTCAGCTCATTGCTTGCTGCACAGATTAATGCTGGGGAAAACATGGGAAACTCTGTGGTGTGATTAACACTGTAGAGACACGCAGTATGGGACTGAACCAAAGAGAGTATGGAATTTCAGTTTGCATATAGAACCCATGTTTTGGGGTTGTTTTTTTTTTTTTAAAATACTTTTTCATTAAGTTCGTATTGTAACAAAATGGACTTTGTGATGCTGTCTGAAAGACTGGAAGATTTTGCTTTGGAGACAAGCAAATAATTTAAGGAAGTTAAGGATTAACTGCTGTGTGGAGAAGCTGGCCTGACTAAAGCCTAAGAAGTTCTGTGAATGTGACTTAAAGATCTTAAGAGTGATGAAGTTTACTCAAGTGTAATCAGTGAAATCGAGGGCTCGACTTAGATTCCTCTCCTCTTGTATCCTCCTCCAGGCCTTTATCTGTAAAGCCTAACTCTACAGTATAAAGGGGCATAGCTCCTTTTCACGTTTAAAAAGTGATAACTCACCAACAAGAGAAGTCTGTAATGATACCAGCATATATACCTCCTATAGTTTTCAGCACCCTGATGTCACACATGTTCACTTTTACATATAAACTGTGAATTCAGTATAAAAAAATACTGATTTATGGACAGTCAGCATTTCATTCTCTAGAACAAAAGAAGCAAATGGGTTCATTACACCTATAAACACCTCCTGCTTTACTTTCATTTCCCTTTTGCTACCTCAGGAATAGTAGAAAAAAAGTTCTAAGTTACAGAGAAAACAAAAAGGACTAAAGCTGCCAAGAGTACTTCTAAATGACTTAGAAAAACACAACCACGTGGAAATGTCGGTTAAGCCCAGTCCCAGTTCAGCCAGTCAACACAAATGAAGCAAATTACTTGAGGAACCAAACTAAGTACCTGAGTGAGCTCTGTTCTGGTAGGCTCTGCTGGCCTCGCTCCGGGCAGACAGGTTGCTTGGCCAGCCTTGCTGGGAGTGATGAAGCCAAACGCTGACACAACAGGGTTTTTGTTATACATTCTTCCACAGAGCTGTCTAGCTCCGAGCTGGAATGAAGCTCAAGAAGGTATTGGCTTACCAGAGAAGGGACTAACACAAGAACATTGCTCTGCAAGCTCAGACAGCTTGTGGCAGCTCCAGCCCAGAGCCTCCAGGCCCCACTTTTCCACACTGTGCTCTCAAACAGCTCTGTTCCTGCCTGCCACTGAAACAGCCACTCCCCAAGCCCTAGCCATACAGGTGTGTGTCATTCCCTGGTCAGCACTGTGGGAGCCAGGTGTGGGCAATCCCAAATCAGGAAACTGCCTAGAGCTTGAGTACTCGAGCTACAACCAGTAGGGACTTTCCTTAGCGCTCTTAGGTTATCAGAACCCTCTCAGACACTGCTTGGTGAATGTGAGTCAGGCCACCAGTAACTCTGGAACCCTTTAGTTGTTCAAAATTATTATCATGCCAAGTATTATCAAAGTGTGTCAGAACTCTCTTCCTCCAGCAGTTCATGGTTACACTGGAAGCAAACACCTCACACATCCATACAGCGTTCTGTAGTTTCAGAACAGTAAACTTAAGAATAGTGGTTCAATAAAGAATCCAGCTGTGCTGACAACCTGCCCCAAATTCTGAACTGTGCCTACACTCCCAGGGAGGAAAAGATGCCGCACGAGTTATGATTTATGGTGCTGACTGCTGCCAAAAACTTCTGAACTGCATAATGGGGCCAAGCAAAATCAAATGGTGCTGTGAATAGATTGACACTTAGCATATTTTTGCTAACTGTCAGTGTATAGTTGGGCTGCCTATGGCTCGTTACTACTGCATTGTTCTTGCAATTTCTTGGAATGTGCAATTCATTAACGTGCTGGAAGGGTAAGCTGTTGTTTCAGTCTGCGTGTAATGCTGTACCGCATGGTGCAGCTCTGTTCCACAGTATGTTCTGAGTGTATGGTAGGCAAAATAATTAAAAAGCTGCAGGAGCTGTATTAGTTTACTGTTTAATTTCCAAGAATATTGAGGTTGCAGTAGCAAGGGTGGAAAGTAAGTCAGAGCAGAGCTGGGTCCTGTCTGTAACAAGCTAAAGAGGGACTGGAAGGTGCAGAAGGCACATTTTCTACAGGAAGAAATGTTTGCATAAAGTAGGGGCAAGATCTATGACAAAATAAAGTTTATAAATAGGGGTGGAATTTGCAAAGAGTATAAGCACCAGTGAGCCTGCTGCCATCTTGTTATTTGGGGGCTTGTGCTGTTTATTGCAGAAACATCTGCCTTTTCCATGCTAATGGAACTATGTGCACAGCTGAATTGTCTCTGCAGGTTAAATCTGACAAAACATGAGTTTATTTTTCAATTCAGACACCTACAGGTCAGAAACTGCCACTGTTTCTATAAAACATCTCTCATTGAATTAAATGGTTTATTAATCACAAAAATGCTAAGCTACGTACTTAGGAAGCAGGCTGTGGAGTTTATGTGAGACTTTGGGAACCTTCTAGCAGGAAGTCTGTAGAAATCCATGCCACAATAAGGATTGATATGGACTCTAGGTACTGATTAACTATCAAGCTTTTCAGAAAATACTTGCGAGGTGAGAAGTGGTCCCAAACGGAAAAGTTGATGAAGTAAGTGGACTTGAGGAAAATTAAACACAAAACTGTCTGTGGCTTGTAAGGCTCTGCAATAGCTTGAGAGATGGAGATATGTGAGTTGGACAATGCAGGACTTGAAGAGAACATGTGAATGCCAGTGAGCTGGCGCAGGATCTGAACAGTTCTGGTTCTGATTGCTGCACACGTCGCTGCTGTCAGTGAGCTGATAGAACACATCTGACAGCAAGAGTTGAGCACATGGAGGCTCCTCCGAAGGATGGAGCCCCCAAGAGCTGTGTGCCGGCCAGATGCCACAGGACTAGTGTGGAAGGAAGCCAAACCTAATTTTCTTTAGGTGGTATCAAAGCCTTGATCCAGGAAGGGACATCTTTAACTGTAAAGCAGGATCTCATCCCACTGTACTGAACAGAATATTCACATGCTCTAAGTTATCGCTGCAGGTAAGGAATGTGGCAGCTGGCTCACAGAATACAGCCAGGCAGTCCAGCAGATGAGGTACGAATGACCCTTTCAGAAGAGGAAAGCTTGTGTGGCCAGATAGGATATCACCCTACGTCAGTGAGCTTACATCAAGGATGAATTTCTGTTGAGTGCCTGTGGGGTATCTCAGATGCCTTTATTCTCATAACTCCTGCTGTCAGAAGTATTATGAAATTATTAACTTGCACACTGAGAAATGCTATGAAACAGCAGCCGTTTGCTTAATAGCCATAAGATGTGTCTCAGAAAGGTCCTCTGCCTCCAGCCCCGCCTCAAGCTGTGTCAGGCCATGCTTTTGGGGCTGAGCACGAGCTGTGTTCATGCCACTTGTTACTAAGGGAGCTGTTGTAACAACAGCTCACAGAAAGCAGCCTAACAACATCTTTTTTAATCTTAGAGGCTCTGCTGTTGCGACATGGCAGCAATTTCACAAATCCTGCGTATGAAGGAGTTACTGAACAGGGTTTCCTCAGCAATGTGTTGTTCTCTTGTTGAACAAGAGGATGCTTGGGGCCTGAATTTCCTGTCTCCTTTACTCCAAGTACATGACTGACTACCTTGAGGGGCAGAACTCTGCTGCCTTCCCTTTTTCCTGCAGTCACAGCTGCTTCCTCAGGAGAGTTGAGGAGGCAGGTGCACTGCTGTGGCTTTGATGAGACCCTACAGCTGTAACCAGTTTTGCACATGTCTGGCTCACAGAACCACTCCCTTTCCTCCATAATTCTCCATTTCTGGAGCTGCAAGACAACAGGACACAGGCTAACAAGTTCCAACTCTGCTTCGCATTTTGGTTTGTGGGGAGGTGTTTCTTTCCGGGACAGTCAGCGTTCAGGGAGGTGACTGGAGGGAAAGCCTTTGCAAGCCTGGGAGAAGACAGCTCTATATTTGGTGTGAAGCTCTGGAAATGAAATGACATCATCTCTCTGAATATCTCCCCTGCATGCTGTTAAACTAAAGCAACTTACAGTCTTATTTGAATTTATTTTATGCCAGCACAGTGTCTTAACTGTCCTATCCAAGGATGGCCTTATATAGCGACGATTTCAGTTTTTCTGTGGGCAGTACATTTCTAAATAATGGCTTTGCAATGCTAGATTATTCTCTTTGATTGTCCTGAACTGGGAAGAGGGAGTGTAGTACAGATTTTTGTAGAGTTCACTTCGATGTTGGTAACTTTGCAGCCCAGGTTCCCACAGCAAGACCAGTTAAAGTCACTTTTAAATTTTTAAAAGGGGTAGTGAGAAGAAGGGAGGTGAAATACATGCATGCATGCCCTGGTTTGTATATTGCCAAAGAAAAGACTGTGAGCCAGCGCAAGAAAAAAATAAACAAAGGCCACAAGTTTCTATACAACCTTTTAAGATGAAAAAATAAGTTCTCTCTCAGATGTGAAAGAAGGTGTGATTGCTGTGTGTGAAAATACTGTCATGTTTTTCGGTGTGACAGCAGAACTCCAGTTACCATATCTTTGTGTGCCCAGCCATTCAAACTGGTCATGTCTGGTACAGTTAATGTGGGGCTGAGGTCCTTGCTGTGGGAGGAGAGCACGGTCTCGCAGTCAGATTCCAGCAGCAGTTGCAGACAGACACGCCTCACCTGCTCGGTCCAAGATGCACCATTTTCAAATGGAAAAATGAAGTGGTCTGCAGTAGCCGCCACCTGGGTGCTATTTATGCATCTGCTTAAGTAAACGTGGCTAACTTGAGCACTTGATGTGTTTGTAAATGGGGAAATGTGACTTGGCTGAAAGAAAGGGCAGTGTCTGAGACCTGCCTAAGTATGGATCGGCGAGAGGCGTCCAGTTACTCCTTTATCTTACATTCCCTCCCTTGTACTTCTAAGTCACCTGTAGGAATATAGTTTTAGAAGGATATTCCCTGCCTGGTTGGAGAATCAGAGCAGGCTGACTGGTACAGCAGTGAAAAAGCCCATCTGACGGAAGGCAGCACAATCAAGTACACTGCGCGTTCCTCTTCTGCTTTACAGAGGGCAGGGTGCCAGCACTCCGAATAATGTACACTTGGCTTGACCCACAGAGTGCTGGAAGACTGCTTTTGACTGGATTCAGTTTTGGATCAAGCTCTTTGTCACTAATTTTTGGCTTAAATGTTTGGATTAGGGTTCAAGGAAAATTAGGTTAGGGATCTGGACAGAAATTTAAAGACCCAAATCAGACGTAATTACGTTTTGAAAACTGTCTTGGTTTTAACCAACTAATCAAAGTCTCTTGAACTCTGAGGAGACTTGACCAAGCCGGTGTGCAGAAGTTTTACGTGGTCAAGGCAACGTCCTACAATGTCAGACTTGCACAAACCAAACCTACAGCTGTGCACGTGTACCTTCTAAGGACAAATGTTTGTTTTAAAATTATATTTCTCACTGAAATAGAACCTTGAAACCTATTTATGACTAGTTTCCTCCTTTGCCATAGGTTTTGAAGCAATCATGCACTGAGATTTTATATCTGGAGCCATCCAACGTCTGCGTAGGAGGTAAGTTTTTATAATTGTACAATTATATTCAGTCATTTCTTATAGGACTGTTATTTCCCTGTTTTACCCAAAAGAAGACCCCAAAGGTCTCTCGCATAAAACATCTCTATTAAAAAAAAAAACTCCTCAAGGAGTTTAAGAAAGATCTTTCTCAGTTGACTCATGTTTCTCCTCAGAGGAGCTGACTTCCAGGTCCCAATTTCATAGTGCAGGTAACGCATGAGGAAGTACGAGACCAGTTTATCTCATGAGTTGTGCTCTGCACTTGCCCTTGTATTCAACGCAGCAATATTTATTCTGTGACACCCACATACCGTGTTACCTGCAGTCACGGAGTTAAGTTCTGGGAATCCTGATAACATATGTTCATATAAATTCATGAGACTGTCTCTAGCCCCAATTCCAAGCAGAAAAGCATTTACTCCGTTTCTGTGCAGCAAGCTGCACAAACTATTAACTGGAAGAGTTAATAAGCAACTGGAAGAAGCAAAATTTCAAGGGCTTGTCTTTCTGGGTTTCACAATCCACACGTAGTTAGAGACCAATCAAAATAAGGTAGTTGCAAAATCTCCTTATTTTGATGTTTCTGCAAAAACATGGATCATCTCAATGAAATCACTGGCCTCAGTAAACAAACTGTTTTCACTCCTCCTCTGCACAAAGCAGAAATAGCGTGGCCCTTATGCAACTTCCAGAGGAATAGAACTAAGCAGAAATGTCTTATTCATCTGGCACTTTAGGTGGGCCTGATCCAGGTTTGGGGAGTCTTGTGATGAGACCCAGATTTCTCATTTACCAGAGCACTCACCGAGAAGCTCCTTACACTGCAGCTGAGCCCCAGTTCCTGTTGAGAGTCAGAAGCCACTTCCATTTAATAGGGCTGCCTCAGTGACAAAGATTTGGGACAAATATATTTTTTCTGTAGTGAAGAATGCAGTTCCAGAAGTCAATTAAAAAAGAGACCTGAGTAAGCCTGAAGCATTGCTATGCTGTGCGTCATTTATTGAGGCTGTATTGAAATCCTCCTTGTCTAATGCATTGCAATGCACTAAGGATAGGTGATTTGGGGTTTCTGTTTTTCCCTCCAGAGGAATTTCAAGTTGTTCTTCGAGGAAGTGGCTTAACCCTTGGTGGGAAAACTGATGGTGTTACTTGTACCTATCAACTGAACGGAACTACGATTCGTAAGTATCAAAGTTTGAGATGATCTGCCTTTATATTTCCTAATAAGTGATTTATTTTTCTTCTTGTTACCTCATTTAATTAAAATCAAGAGAAAAATATCAAAAAGGAAGAAAACAAGAAAGTAAAGGACTAGTAAGAGCATGGAAATGTTTTTACATCTTGCTCAGTATTTGAGTTTGCTACCAGTTGCCATTGTAAAACGTTACTGGTGCTGGGCAGCCGTGCTGGCTGTCAGCGTGAGTGGAGCGATAGCTGTCTGGCTCCTGATGGGCGAGTAAGGAGATGTTTGCCGATGCAAAAACGCAACCACAGAGAGTACCGACCATGTGCCCCTTCCTGAAAGCAGACCCAGGCTCTCACCACAATTCCCGACGGCACTGCTTTGCGAGGTGCACTTACCTGGTTCTCCTGGAGCGCCTCTACCCTCTGTGTCTGGGGTACCAGGTGTAGAGCCAGCGTGCTGTTCATTCAGGGGCTTGGTGGGGCACGGGTGCCCCTCTGACACAGTCAGTCCTGTTCTGGAGCCCCTGCAACAACAGAGTAAGGGCTGCTCGGCTCAGCTGGGTCTGTTCTGTCCCTCTACCTTGACACTGTTCATCAGCTCGGCATCCCAGGCAGCACCCTCCTCCATGGGTGCGCCTCATCACAGAGTCCTAGCTGGTCCCTCGTTTCGTGACCTGTGGGAGGGAACTCCGTTTCTGGCACTGTGACTGTGGCATCTTTTCCAGCCATGTTCCTTGCAGCTTTTTCTGGGTTTTTGAGGGGGCACAGGTGGGTTTGGTTATTATTACTCACCACCAGCTAGATGTTCCAATCTTTAGTTATTCCTTTGTGAAACTACGAGTGTTACTGAGGAAATTCTTCTGCTGCAGAAGTTAGAAAAGCTCTAAAAGTATCTGAGAGGTACAGCAGACTGTTTTCTTCCTGCTATGTGATTAAGCATGGTCACAGAGAATTTAATTTTCAGGAAAATATTTGGGATTCAGCCTTCTCTTGCTCAGTGCATGAACTTCCAGCAGGGCAGATGAAAAGTCACACTGGAATCTGGAGTTGTGCCTGAACTGGCACAAAGTAAAGGACGGTGGAAAAAATGCCATTGATGGAAACTCCACGTTTTTTTTTACCCAGAAACTAAAGCAGATGGCTAGTACAAGTACATCCAACTTCCGGCTCTAAGCAGTATCCCTTAGAAGCAAACCAGGCTGGAAAATGACCAGATCAGACGTGTAGAAAAAAAACCAAGTCATTTTTTCCCTACCTACTGTCTGATTTTTGTATTAGCCTTTCTTAAATTCCTACCCAGTTGAACATGCATTTCCAGTACATTTTCTTCCTTACTCTGGATATCATACATATCTGAACGGGCTGCCAGTCTCTCCTGCCTATTAAACAGCTATAACAATCTGGAAGAAAAACACCAAAGCAGAGTAGTTCTGAATACAGACAACTTGTGTAAATAAATTTTTACTTATATAAATTGTCACCTTTGTTTCCTATGTTAAACTACTGCCTGCTTATTTCAATTTATTGCATAAAATACCCTCATGGAGCTAGAATTTGCAATGTGGCAAAATCATTGCTGGAGCCATGTATTTATCATCGCTGTGTACCTTGCTTGCTGGGAGAAGTGGGGAAACAAGCTATCTTGGTTCCAGATGAATAAAATGAATGTCACTGTATCAGGGTAGACAGTGAGACATCAGTTTTGTAACCTCAAATTTCAAGTGAAGTGACTTGTTTGCAAGTCATTAGGACTCCTCAGTTCTGTTCCTGCTTTGCTCCTGAGCTGTTTACCATGGGCAGTCACTTCCCTGCACTCCAGTCTGTCCTTTTGGGAAGTTAAAACAACAGCAGGAGAGCTGAGGCTCTCCCAGCTTCCTAAGAAGAGAACATGAGGCAACAGCCTCAGGCAAATTCTGCAACAGATCTAGGTGAGGTATTGGAATGGTTCTCACTGTAAATATCTCTCAGGCCTGGAGAAGGTTACCTGGAAAGCCTTTAACAGCTTAGATGAGTGTCATGAAGAATGTCTGAAGGTGTGCTGCCTTCTTTAAACAAACTTTTGACATGTTTCCTGACTCTGGTTTCTCCAGTTCTGATTTTTCAGTCTTTTATAGCTGCTCAGCATGCGTACATCTGCTCTGCCATGGCAGAGACAACTGCACTTGGACAGGATGAAGTCCCTGAGTATTTGCTAGCATCTGATGTGAGAATTTCCAACTAGATCTCTGGGCTGCCTTTTTTTTTTTCCTTGGCTTCAGGAGAGGGTGCGCTACAGCACGCGGAGGGAGGGGAATGGCAAAGTGCTGCATCTATTATACACTGCAGTGTGAAAACAAAATCTGCTCTATGGGGTCTTGCCAGGGGCCTGCTGCAACCCAACCAGGTTCTTGTCTTCGGCAGTGGACAACAGCAAACTCTTAGGAAACAGGGAAAATTAATGTTACCATTGCTTTGGTGTGCAAGCTTATTCTCCACAGCTCTGTGCCACGCTCCAAGTGCTTTTGTCTTGGAGGAAACCTAAAAGAGAACAGTGGAGCTGGGATGGAGAAAAAGGTAGGAAGGGTGCTCTGAGCAGTAGCAGGAAGGAGGTGGTCTCAAGAAAATGAAAATTGTTCTAGTGCCTTTGCATTCTGGCAGTCTCTCAACAGAACCCTCACCATTTGAGGGCATAATGGAGGGTTCGTGCACGAGGGTGTCCTGTAACATTACAGTTCCCCTTAGTGATGGCCTGGGCTCTGCTTCGGGAGCAGCCTCAGAGCAAACCGTTATTTTGTCAGCTCTTCTGGTTTTAAAAGATGCATTTGGCATGCTTCTCTTTTTGCATTTGTAAAGAACCATTACCAAATGCTAGAAAGGAAACCTGCCAAATGTAGCTGTGGGATAGAAAAATAATCTATGAAACATACCATTAAGACAAAAACATATGGCAATGTGCTAATCCCTCTTCCCCACCTCAAAACTAGCCCCAAATCTAGGCCAAGCAGCCAGCGCAGATTACAGCATAGAAGAAAAGCTCATTTATGCTAACAGCTCCTCCTTCAGCTGCCTCTGAACTGCCTGTGTGTCTGCCTGTTCCCTAAATGCAGTTTATCTGCTCTTGCCCCTAAATTGGGAACAGTCTGTACTTACAGGAGCAGCTCCAGCACAGAAATTGCCAGTCCTACTGTGGGGACGTCTGGGAGGGTGGTTCTGCTCACAGGAGCAGAATTTCTCCCATCTTACCATATGCATGAGGTAAAAGATCTCCCCCCTTGCCTCTTCACAACCACAGAAGAGGAGTGCTGTGCTGGACACAGAGCTCTATAAAAAGATGCTTTATAAGAGATCTGCAGACAGCTGGATAACCAAGAACATGAGAAACACTGGAGAAAGACACTCCAGTCACAACAGACAGAACAGTCTTTGATTGCAAAGCACAGGGCTGGAGCTAATTAGAAACAAACCTTCATCTTCCACATATTGGGAAACCCCTAATAACATTCTCACTCTTGGCAAAAATAGTCTCAGTTCTAGGAAGTTCTCTCTCTGGAAGAACACGAGCTGCCTTGAGTAAAATAAAACAAGCAGCAGAAAGTGGGTTCACACTTAGATTTAAAACCAGCTCTGGGTCTGGATGTGCAAGGCAAGGCTTTAAAAAAGCAGTATCTTCAATTCCCTGACTTGGGCCCTTGCCTCATTTGAGAGTTCCAGACATGACCAAGCCAGTAACCAGCTTGAGAGAAGGGAAGGGACTTCGCACATCAGCTTCTCATTTAAGCAGCACAGTTTATTAAGTTCATGTGATTTGTTTTTTTTCAGATGAAAAACCAAAAACAGTGGAATCTGATTTTTTGCTCTGCCCTGCACCAGTCCTATACAAAAGTGGCCAGTAAGTACTTGAAACAAATGTCACCCTGTGTTTTTCTAGAACTGGGACCATTGTTGCTGATGTTAATCGTGAGGGGTTTTAGCTGGAGGTGGTTCTTTTGTTTTTTTTTATGGGGGGTGGTTTGTGGTTGCATTTTTTTTCCCCCATACTTGTGTTATTTCCCTGGTGTATTTGCCAGCTTTGGAATGGGCTTTAAATAGTCATCTGTGACCAAACCAATTTGGACAGTGCCTTGAAAATGAATATTCAGCCAGTTTATTAAACACTGAAAAGGTCTGGCTTGTCCCAAGTTTTACGCAGATTAGCTGTTTTAACAGGGCATAATATGCTCTCTTCTGGATAATCTTTAGGCTCGTTGTTAAACAGATTACATTATCACTGACACTTACAAGCTATTATTAAAATTATGTGTCAAGATGCATACCACTGCTCAACATGTAATGATAAAATGAGGCACGAATTTAACAGCAGCAGCGATCTCCTAGCAGCGCTGTGGCCAAACGGCGGCTCTGGCCTTATTCTAAGTGTCACAGGCCGTGGCTGCACATTACTTCTGGCCCTTTGAGAACTAATCCTTCCCTCCTCCTCTCAAATTCAGACATGCCCTAGGGTTTTCAGATCACTTCAACTTCATTGTTCATATTTGTGAAATTCTAAGCTAATCGGAAGTCAGAAAACTGTATGTCAGATCTCGGCCCTGTAGGAGGGTGAAGCCTGTCAGGCTGTTGAGCTTCTCCCTGCTTTCCAAGTAGTTCTTCTCAGAGTTACTTGGGATGAGGCTAACATTAATCCAGTAGGAAGCACAGTGCGTTACAGCTCTGCATGGTCATTTTTCTTAGCAGTTTAAAGAACTAAGCATATCGCATAGAGGATTTTCCGCATTTAGTTTTCCGAGTTAAGCAACAATCAACCACCTCAGTTGTACTGTAACCCCAAATACATATCTGTTTTTTTGCATTATATAGCAACTGGGAGGAGATGACTTGGAAAGCAGTGGAAGGAAAAAAAACTTGAGTGATGAACCCCAGTGGAAGGGAGTGGGGTGAATCAGTGCAGAGGAGCTGCCTCACAGCCTCTGTGCAGCAGCCAGATCTCCCCCCTGGGAGTGAGTGCTGGCGTACAGCAGTGTGGGGAAAACATGCACAGAGCAGAGTTACATAGAGAGCGGAGGAAGGGGCAGGTTTGTAACGCTGTTATGTTTTCCTCATACTCAAGTTGCCTGTTACACAGCTCTGCAAAATGCCTGCGTGCAGCAGGACTTTCTGACCTGCGTGAGTTTATAACAGTGCCGTTGCACCATTGTCAGTGAGTGAGGCTGCCTGTGGTTGTGTGCCAATTGTACAAAACAGCTGTAAGGAACTGTTGTCTTAGCTCAAGGACATCAGCACCTCGTGCAGCTGTAAGCAATTCTAGCACCAGAACCGTGCCAGATTAAGAACCCTCCACTCCACACCAAGTACTTCAGTGCTGTTACTGTACTACAGAGCAGCAGCAAATGAGGCTTCCAGTATTAAGCACCCCAAGACCTAAAGCTGTAAAAGCTTTTCCACACACTGTTAGTCCAAAAGTGTGTAAACAGCCTGTCCTGCCAAGTGAGTGTGAATGGCACGTAATATTTGTATCGGTTAAAGCACAGTGGAAGTTACTGAACATGCTGTGTTTCTTCTTGCTCTGTGCAGAGCCTGCTTGGCCTGTGAAGTGTTATTGAGACAGAGCTCACCACACTGTCACTGCAGCAGAGAGCAGGCACTGCTTTCTCAGCAGTGGTTGTAAGGAAGCACACAGGAACAACACGTGTGCAGTTGTACAGGTTCAAAGTTGCTCTGTGCAAAGTGGTTTGATACCCTGATGTTGAAGTATTACAGCTTCAGCCCAGAGATGAACAGTTTGCCGTGCACAAGACTGACAGCTCTGAAAGAGCCATACATACTTGAACTCCTGACTTCCCATTGGCACTGCTCAGACAGTGCTGGATGACTCCCAGTAATTCCTCATGCAGTGGAGCTAATATTAGTCACTAACATAGCAACAACCAGCCTGCTCTTCTCCTAGTACTCTTTTTAGTGGATTCAGCTTTGAGACTTTTAGACCTGAGCCTTTGTACAGTGAAGACTCAACAGGTTTTATTAGAGTCTTGTAATTGGAGACACTTCTTTTTGACTGATGAATTTGCAATGTTCACATGCAAAACAAAAGAAACCCATGTGGAATAGATAAAATGCCAAAGCACCCTGGATGCTGGGTTGGAAAGCCCCTGGACATACCACTGTGTGTTTCTCCTTGCCTTACAGCTGGTGGCTGCATTTAGTCAGAAGCCTCCGAATGCCAGCTGTAGATTTAACCCAGCTTTCTTTTCCAAGCCTGTTCTTTCACAGTAGCAGATGGATGTAGAATCCTTAGGTTTTGTGACATGACTGTGCTGCATTTAAATACTTTCTTGACGTGCCACTTCTGAAGTGTACAATTAGATAGTCTACTTGCAAAACCAGCTCATTTTAAAAGTCTCCCAATTAGCTGACAGGTGAGAATTACTTGGGATTCCTACATGAGCAACCTTTGCATTATACAAAATGTAGAACGTATTGAAATAATCGAGACAGGAGAACTTCCATGTATGCTCTGCAGGAGATGAAAACACAAACCCAAGCTGAATTGCTTTGCTTCATGTACTTTGGGAGATCACTGTTAGGGCAAGTGTAACATTACAATTAACCTGGTTTACTAAAAAGGACTCAGACTCTACTGCACCAGCCATTTAAAAGCCATGTATTTTGACAGTCTTGCAGAGTATTTGAGAAAATCAGTTCCCCTTTTTAGCTAATGCTTGAATTTGCTGTCCCTGCCATAGCTCAAGGGTATCAAACTGAATCAGATTTCTTTGACCTCTCTGCTACGTTGGATGCTTCTGTTGTCACTTTCTAACACTGTAGAAAAACAGACCCCAAGTCTCTTTGGAAGACCACTTAGAGGAAAAACTGGTGTATTTTTATGTCTTTTTCTACTTTCACTTCTCTTCATTTTGATCTGAGTTGTTTGAGTATGCATTCAGAAAACCTCTCTGTAGGCATGACGTCACAAACAGATGGCTTCTGTTCCCCTAAGCCCATGGTAAAACTCCCTCTGCCCTTAACAGAAAGACTATCACAACAAGAGAAGTTTCTCTTCCTTCCTGAACATCTGCAAATTGTTTTTTATTTGATGAATGAATGGCAATAATCAGTACAAAGTACCACAACAGTACAATATTTTACTGAAGTTTTAGTACTACTGAGTATTTCCATGCCTACTACTTAACCATCTCACTTTATTTCTGACTGGAGAAGTACAGTATGAGACACTGGATTTGCTGGTACTTAATGAAAAAATCCCGTTTGATCTTTCGCAGATACTTATGTAAACAATGCAAGAAGAGGTTGGATCTGGGCTAGGTGGTGAATTATTCAAAATGAACCAACAGGCTGAGAAGTCAGTGTTCTTAAAATAGTTCAGAGAGCTGCAGAAGTTTATTTTTTAATGCAGCTGCAGTGTTGCTTGCCGGCCTCCACCTTTACGTGTCCTGCACTTGAATCCACACTGTGTTGGCTCTAAGATTCACTCGTGAAACAAAGCAAGCGTTTACCCCTTGGTCCATTAAGGTATATAAGCTTCTAATAGCTTGGAACACATTGTCTGAGTCTGAGCACACTACAAGAAGCTGGTTATGTGTTTCACAACACCATCAAAAGGGGAAGCACTGGGTTAAGTGGGATCACAGCTTTCATCTAAGGATGACATCCATTCTATCTCTTAGACACTTAGCCCTGCAGAGAGTGGCAGTACCCTTCTCCTAGGGCTTGTCAGCTCAAGGAATCACAAAGCCAAGAGGACAAATGTAAACGTGAACCCGAGTAGAAGGGAAACCTTGCTTTCTGTTACCTTAATTTACAATCTGCACATGAGCAGAGGTGGTACAGGCTGCACTACTGTATTTTAATGACCTCATCTGCCCTCTATTCAAATCACATTGGCTTCAGCCTGCAGATATCCCTTCCCTCATCCTGTCCAACAGGAACAGCTGGTGGCACTTAAAAAGCAAAGATTAAATAGGAATTATTTTTTGTGTGGTAGGAAGGAAAATTACTACACTTGCATTCCCACATTCTTCATTGCCTCCCTTCTCACAGTAACTACCCTCAGCCCTGTCTCCAGTGTGCAGTTCACTTGAAACAAAGCACATAGGAATGCACGGGAATCTGTTGGCCAACTTCAGGGGTTTTATATAACACTTAAGAGTAACAGCTTGTGGCAACAACACAAGAGCCCAAGTTTAGTGTAATTCAAGAATCAATAGTCCAGACTCTCAAAACTGTAAACCAAAATAAGAACTTGTTCCTTAGAGAGAAAATATCAGGAAATGAGTCATCATCCCTGGAGGTTTTTAAAGTAAGACTGGATGTGGCACTTAGAGCCATGATCTAGTAATCATGATAGCATTGGATTAAGGGTTGGACTTTATGATCTTGGAGGTCTCTTCCAACCCAGATAATTCTATGATCTCTGGGACTAAGCACGTAGCTTTACATGTCCAAGTGCAAACGCTATCATGAGACAGGCTTTTCTGTGCCTGTTGATGGGATTTCTCGCAGGAGGAGCCTGTGCCACCCCAGGCTGTTCTGCCTGTCAGCAGCAGCTGATTGGCTTTTTCTGCACGGGCTGCGAGTGGGACAGCTCAGGGGGGAATTCAGAGATGAACAGCATTCTGTGGTTTCTACACTGTCACTTCTCAGGTCGGTTTTCATTTTTTGTGTCTGGCTCATTACTGATTTCATCCTGATCCTGCCTTTAAACTCTTATGTTGTAGTTGAGCCCTTTTCAGCCCTTTGGAATAAAAAGATGAAGTTTTATTTTATGTCACACCTTCAGCCCTTAAGTGACCAATATCAGGAACTGGCTTAACCGTTTCATCCATGTGTACTTCCTCTTCTTAAGAGGTTTCTCATCACACAAACATAAACCCTTTTTTTTGTGTTTTATTTTTAGAACTGTTTTTTTTTTTCCACAGCAGGCAGCAAGTCCTGTAATGTTCATTAATGCTCTCTGCCTGTTTATGTTAGACAGTTTGCATTACCTGCCCTCTGTTTGTTTCAGCTAGTGCTAAGCTCTGTTTTTCTTTTTTTATATCATTTTTTGCAGCCTGAATGCAGGCAGGAGTTCCTGCTCTCTGGCCAGAGTTTTGGTAGTCCAAGGTACAGATTTAGGTCAGGATTAGCTGCTCTGCTTTTTGCTGTGGATCACACGTAGGGTTGAGGACAATGAGAATCAACCATGAGCTTCAAGTTCAACATGGATTTGAGAGCATCTCTCAACAGGGGCTTCAGGGAAGCCAAGGTTCTGTCTTCTGGAGCTGCCTGTAGCTCTGTGCTGCTGGAGAAGCAGAGTTGTGAATCCAGTGCATTTCTTCCTGTTGGTTTCTAACAAACTAACATAAAACAGTACCTTCAGAGTCTATTTGAAATGTATTCATTGCCACATTCTTAAGGCAATTACTTGGGGTGCGGCACTTCCCACTGGTACACAGTGATCAGATCTCATACATCTATTTATTATTACAGTTTCTTTGTGGGATCTTTACTTTTTCCCTCCCTTTTCATGTGGACAGTAATGGTTCTAATGAAGAAAAAGCAGCCTTAAAGAAGTGATGCTTTGTAAGGTGACTGATACTTAATATGTTTGCCTAATTAACTTCTGGGTAATAATTCTAACCCATTAAGTAGCTAGTTAGTAGATGTTTCAAATAAACACATCTGGTCCTGCGATGAGTGAAGGTCCTGCCTGTGTGTGGATGACAGATGTGATGGTAGTTTCCCTAGTGCTCTTCTAAATAATTAACAGTGCACTGGTGAAGTGGCCGTTGACAGCGCCAGCTTCCAAGGCAGCTGCGCAGTCTCAGAGCTGCATTGGGGACATGTGCCTTGTCTCATTAGCCTGCTCCAGCTATTTACATCCCCTCCTCTCTAGTATTTGTAAAGCTCTGTGTAGCTCTAGGAAACACCCTTTTAAATAACATTGGACTCTGGGCTTCTAATCTGAAAGGCAGTAGGACAAGGAGGAATAATGTACCAGGCCACCCAAGGGAGCCATAGTTCTGAATTCATGAACCCTGCAGATTGATCTCTCTCAGCAAACAAAGGGCATTTTCAGCCATCCCGCCCTGCTGTTCCCTTGGCTGGGGCAACCGGGCCAGGTTAGCAAACAGCCTTCTTTTGAGGGAAGCATCACCTCGCAGGAACCCACTGCTTTCTGTGGTGAGCACCTTCCTGGGCTGAAACAGCTGATAATCCTGAACCACCTCAAACATGAGATAAGCAGAGATTAGATACATGCAGAAGAGATCGTTCTTTCCATCTCTGCTGTGATTTTTGGATTTTGGCTTTTTGTGGTGGGGCTGTTTAAAGTTATTTTCTTTCTTTCCAGACAGTGGGAAGAATTATAGCAATAAATGAGAAGGATATTTTGCAAGAGGCTTAAACTGCACAAAAATAACTTCTTAAAAATGAGACTCGATTTCTTTCTTGGCAAAGGGCAAGGCAAGATTTATTCCTGCACCCGTGAACCCTGCTCGCTCTGTGCCTGCACCGCACTGGTTATCACACAGCTGCCATCACTTCTAGGGGACAGGCTCAGTCTGTGACCTTTTTTTTTTACGGCCGCAACAATAGCACAGCTGCCCCTGCCTAGCCAAGATCTCAAACCTGCAATTTGGCAAGAGGAACAGAACAAATTGGATAAATATACATAAACACATTGTGAAGAAAGGGAAAACAGAACAGAATGAACCAGAGCATCATCCTACAACTTGTTTGATAGGAATGATTTAAGTAGGCATATGGTATAGTTAAATGTGCTTTCAAAAACATTGGCCCGATTCTTCAAGCAAATATGAAATAAATATCTAAATAGCAAGTGAGCTGATAGAGCATCATTAGTTTTCTCTGAGGAGGCATACGAGTGCCTTTGGAAACACGTGTGAGTGGGGGCTGGGCGTGAAGGAGAAGCAGATTTACATTCCCACACAAGAAGTGTCATTAACTTATTGTTCGGATTAGATAGTTGTACTTCCCTCTAACGCTGTGAGCGCTGAAAAGCCAAACAAGCAATAAGTGAGTGTTTAGACCTAACCCAGCATCAATTTCCACGTCGTATTAGCACAGTGTTGGCATAACAGACTGCCGCAGCCACCACCAAACCTCTCACACGCAGATCCCATCCAACAGTTGCACTGCCTACAATGCACATATTTCTTACTAAAAATCACTGCTTTGCTCATCCTACATCATGACCTTTCAGCACTGGGTTATTTAGTAACTCAATAGCAATCATAAGTTAAAATTAGCCTTTATCTTTCTACATTCCTTTGACCAGATGGAAAGAAAATACAAAGCAGATAAGCTAAGAAACTCCAAATGTTATTACAAAAATCAGTCTAAATATCTATAATGATGCTCTTGACAAGTCACACCAGGTTTATCTCCCACAAGCTGCATGCAGATACTCAAATACACCCCTGTGATTTCCAGGGCATGGAGGTAACCATACAACATGATCTGTGTGTTGATGAGCCCATAACTTCATCAGGTTCATTAGTTTGAGCAGATTTGTTTGTCTGTCTTAAAGAATACCAAGAACTTGTGTGTAACTTGAGTTTTCTCGAGACATGGAAGTGAATAGCTGAAATCCAGATGAAGGAGACCATTACTGTTGCTTCCTACGACTATGGTGGGAATTACTGTTATTATTTCTATTTAGTCTCTTGTTCCTCCTTAGCTGAGAGAGGTAAAATTTGGGAAAAAAAATGTTGCAGAAGTGCTAAAGGAAGACAGCTGAATGCAAGCTTCAGATTTGCTTTGTATAAAGAAAGAATTATTTCATGGGTGTGTTGAGCATTTTCTGTTTTCTTTCCAACTAAGAAGTTACTTTTACATTCTTTTTGTTATTATTAACTAAAAAGCCTTATCACAACCTTTGTGGCTATTAAAGCCAGAGATTAATTTGGCCACAGAGATAAAGTAATCTTTTAATGTAAGGGGCAATGTGCTTGAGGAGCATTTAGCCACTTGTTTAGATAATCAAGTGTGGGTTTAAGCACCCGTTCTCAAAGACACATCCTGTCTATAAAGCACATTGCAACTACACATTGCTAGGAGAAAACGGGAGCAGTTCAAAGCAGGGTTCAGCAGTACTGCCCAGGTAAGAGGCAGCCACTGACCAAGAGACTTCACATTCCAGCAATACCAGTTATTGCTGTAAAAAGGCAAGAGCTGGCTGAGCCCACAGGAGCAGTTCCCTCTGTGACCCCTGGTGCAGCTGTACCTGTGGAGACGCTCAGTGGAGAAGATCAGGCAGTCACGGAGGGAGCAGCCACCAGGACAAAGGCCTGTCTTCTTCTGCCACGTGGGGCTCCCTGAGCTGATCCCTTGTCTCCGCACACAGCAGCCAAGCAGTTCTCCAACACAAGGGATGCACCCAGAGCCAGCACTCACAAGGGAATGGAGCAAGCCCTGCTTGCCCCTTTTTGACTTCCTGCTGCCCATCTCAGTCAGGTGAGGCCCTTGGCTCACTAATTGCTGGATGCCATCTCACTTGTTCTCATTCCAGAGTCTCTGTGCTCAAGTGACTGGAATACTTTCCCATCATCAATGTACTGATGGCTAATTAGGCCCATGGATTCCTTATTAACATTATCCTTCAATGCAAACAGCTGCTCTTCTCCAGTAGTGCTAGGCAAAGGGAGCTGACCTGAGTCAGATCCACTTCTACCTGGACTCATTCCTTCTTTCCAAGTCAGGGACACTCAGCATTTATTTTCAGTACTTCAGCTTCCCGCCTCCCTGGCAAGCATTTTGTTCCAACAAAAATAACAGAGTAAGGTTCCCAATCACTGGTTACTCATGTGGTACAATATCCCCCTCCACAACAGCGAAATGAGCTCAGGTCAGGGGAAACCAGAAATACGGCTGGATTAGGCTTAATGTCTGCTATAAATATTAACTTCTGAAAATATTTTAGAAATACATTTAGTTTGACACAATTAGATTATAATGGGAACTATTCACAGATGGAAACATCTTCAATGAATTGTATAGGCTAACTGGCTCCTAAGACATATGGATCTGATGTTAAGATCAGTAGTAATTCCTAATGCAGTCCTTCACGTTCCTCAATAGGGCATACAGTGCATTAAGAAAGAGTGTGTGAGCAGAACTAAGTGCTTAATATTATGCAGTGGACATAGTATCCTGAGCTGAATTAATAGACTAATTTAACATAATAATGACATTTCATACCCTGTTACTGCAGGTTCCCATGATTCCATGAGATCTGAGCTAATTCATTGCTGGCTCCCAGTTCTCTCAGATTCACTAGCGCTTCCTAGCAGTGAAATACTTGGGTATCTCTGCACTTCTGTCAGCTTCTTGGGGAAAGCGAAACCCAAATACACAGTGTAGAGAATGCACTGCTGGGAAACCTGGGTAGTTCTCTGGTAACACGAGGGGATCCTAAGAGAACTATAATGTGAATTTATGCCAATGCTAAATTACATCAAGGTGGAGGGAATGTTTGTACTAATTCTTTACCAAAACACCATAATGATTTGTATAGCGTGCAGGTCTTGCTGTCCTTGGGAAAAATGATTAAATATTCCTTTCTATGCTGTGTGGTTGGTGGCAGGAAAACCACTGCCACCATTTATTGTAACGGCAGGTTATTAACTGTGCCCAGTACAACTGCCATCGTCTTGACTGAGCAGTCTCCCATGCTTCCCAGGCACAGCTGGCACACTGGCAGGCAGGGTTTGTAACCCTGCTGCCAGGGAATGCGCTGTGTCCTTATGCAAGCTGAGGCTTTTGATATAGAAAAAGCAACAAAACCAGAAGCATGGGCTTGAAGCACCTTCCCTAGTAGCTCTGTGTTGCCTCCTCCTGCTGCAGGGATGTCTCCCTAGATGCAGGGTGTGATTTGTGGTCCTGGAGTGTTTGTTAACCGAGGAGAAAGGCCTCGCTGTGCTGTAGCTAGTGGGAACGTGTGGGTCAGTGTTTGTTGTGTCCCCAGCACATTATGGCCCAAGATGAGCAGTGTTCCCCAGAGTTCAGTGCTGGGTCCAGTCTTGTTTAACATCTTTATCAATGATCTTGATGAAGGCATTGAGTGCACCCTTAGCAAGTTTGCGGATGACACAAAGCTGGGTGCAAGTGTGGATCTGCTTGAAGGAAGGGAGGCTCTGCAGAGAGATCTGGACAGGCTGGATCGATGGGCTGAGATCAACGGGATGAGGTTCAACAAGGCCAAGTGCAGAGTCCTCCATTTGGGTCACAACAACCCCATGCAGCGTTACAGGCTTGGGGATGAGTGGCTGGAGAGGTGCCTGGTGGAGAAGGACCTGGGGGTGTTGGTTGACAGCCGGCTGAACAGGAGCCAACAGTGTGCCCACGTGGCCAAGAGAGCCAATGGCATCTTGGCCTGTATCAGAGACAGTGTGGCCAGCAGGACCAGGGAGGTGACTGTGCCCCTGTACTCAGCACTGGTGAGGCCACACCTCAAGTACTGTGTTCAGTTTTGGGCCCCTCACTACAAGAAAGACATTGAGGTGCTGGAACGTGTGCAGAGAAGGGCAACGATGCTGGTGAGGGGGCTGGAGAATAAGCCCTACGAGGAGAGAGAGGGAATTGGGGCTGTTTAGCTTAGAGAAGAGGAGGCTGAGGGGAGACCTCATCACTGTTTACAACTACCTGAAAGGAGGTTGTGATGGGGTGGGTGCCGCTCTCTTCTCGCAAGTGACGAGTGACAGGGAACGGCCGCAAGTTGTGCCAGGGCAGGTTTAGACTGGACATTAGGAAGAATTTTTTCACTGAGAGAGTGGTCAGGGATTGGAACAGATTGCCCAGGGAGGTGGTGGAGTCTCCATCCCTGGAGGTCTTTAGAAGACGGGTAGATGAGTTTCTTACGGATATGGTTTAGTAGGGAGACAGACACGGTTGGACTTGATGATCTCAGAGGTCTCTTCCAACCTTAGGATTCTATGATTCTAAGACCTCAGCTCAGGTTGGTCAGAGGAAACCCTGGTGCCTGTAGAGTGCGACTGGAGCTGCCCCCACTGAGACACCATCACCCGCCGCGCTGAGTGCTGTGGCTGCGCCCCTGCCTGGCTCCCTGTGGGAGCCACTGCCCTCTTTGTGCTGCCACTCCTGGGCAGGAGATGAGAAATTACTTGGGGGTAAAGCGATGGGTTTGCAGAACCCCCATACTTAGATGAGTATTTCCACATACCAGTGTTACAGGTGTGCCCGTGTTGGCTGTACACACGTGTGACAACACACACTCAGACGCGCATGCGTGTGTGTAGATCTATTCAGAACACACACATTCTTACCAATATCAACTGTATAATAAAGCTGTATATTAATTCATGATGGTGGTTTTCTTAGGGGAAAGCATCCTTTAAAATAGAAAGATGTATGTTTTCCCTTCCTACTACGTACAGGATTTTAGTTATTTTAATGCTGGCACCTGATTCTGAAATACCTTTGTCACCATAATTTTAATAACTTTTTGAGCAGTTGCCAGTTTAATTTTCAGTGCGTGAAAATTGGAGGTAAATTATTTATTACTTCCAGCAAATGCCTTTCACAATTTTATTCAATTTTTTCATCTTTTTTAATGGGTCGTAAAGTGGCAGTCTTTTATTAGATACTCATAAAGTAAGGAGCAAATGAATACTTTGCAAATAGGTTACCGTGGATTGAAATGTCAGCTGTATTTCACAGGGTACAAAATGCTTTAGACCAGGGCTGTAGTGACATATGGCACTGGGTCATGTTCCTCTTTTGTAACAATAAAACAGCAGTGCACATAAAGAAAAGAAAGAACTGCAATGTTTGGATCTTCTCAGTTTACTTGGTTTTGGTAAAGTATTTATTCAGACAGCCAGTGGGCCATGACTGATGTAACTTAAAGTTGCAAATGTCTTGTGGTTAACTTTGGGCATAAAAATGAATGTTTTTTAAAAGCTCTTTTCAGGCTATGTTTTCCAGGATTGATTTCCATCCAAAAGTGGTAATTCACGGACAAAATACAGGAAAATCCCTTCCACGGCAGTTTTTCCTGTTACAATAAAATTGCTTTTTAAAAATTTAAAGACTTTTACAAATTGAAAGACTTAAAATTGGTTTGTGGACTACACAGGTGGAGTCTGTGAGTATCTGTGCAGCACATTAATTGCACACACTTACTAATGAGCTGAAGTTTGCTGTCTCTTTGGTTCCACTTTACCAAGGTGTCAGGGTGATCAGGAGATAGGTATGCATGTCCTGGCTAAAACCCTGAAAAAGCTTCAGGATTCAGACACTGCTGTGTTTTTGGGAACAGCGTGAGGGGCTGTGCGTGCCTCTCCCTGCAGGCTTGTTCTGCCAGCCCTCAGGAAGCTGCTCGGCTCCTGCTGCCCTTAGGTACAGCTGCAGAATGCCAGGTGTTTGTACCACCATCATTAGCACCTCTGGTGGATGCCATTGGTCTGCGTCCTCTTCCTGTGCACGCAGAGGTGACGCCCAGCCCGTGACCCATGCGGAACGCATCACTCAGCTGTGGAAGGGTTTGCCTGGGCACTGGAGGAGGTTGTCCTGCTCTGCTGCAACACCCTCAACATTTAAAATTCCCGGTGGGTTTTATTCAGGGCTGACCTAAGGAGAGAGACTGCTCTGCAGCACTTGGGTTTGTTCTGTGCTGGTATGAAACAGTTATCATCCTCTTCTTTCCTTGTAAAGCCGGGGTGGTTTGTTCGGTGCAAAGGTCATGCAACTTCTCTGCTCTTGTCTGGCACTGTGTTCCTCAGCTGAAAGAGAGGCACCGTTACCTTGAGTCACTGGAGAACACTTCAGAGACTGTGGGTGTAGTGATATAAATCACATAAATCATTGCTGGGGATCTGGCCATACAGATGTAAATCCAGGCAACTGGTGCCTGTGGCAGCATTTCTGAGGTGTTTCTGATTGCCTCCGCCAGGGAGACTGAAGGTATGGTCTTACGGCCAGCTGACCATAACCTGTCCTGCTCCTTCCCTCGTGAGCTAAGCTGGGCACAAAAAACCTCTGCAGCCTCACAACCCTTTACATTGGGTTCCTCCAGTCTGCAGGAAAAGGCATCAGCAGAAGCCTGAAGGAGCAGAAATATCATGTGGTGCCACAGGCTGGCTCAGCTCAGTCGGAGCTTCATTGAGGAATCTGACACTCAGAAAATACTGACAGTCACCTGTGGGAAATGAAGGTTTCCAAAAATGCTGAATGTCACTTTATTTTCAAACTCTTTTCAGTTTATGTGAGTGCTGAGCTAAAAGCCTCACATGAGGACAGTTGCTAGTAACCTTGAGGCGTATTTAATGGTAACTTTTTCTTAGGTGTTTGTCTTCAGATTTGAAGGGGCAAGGTTTATAGGAACAGAAGTACACACAGCCCATCAGACAGGTGGATGCTGAAGAAACGAAAAAACACATTTCTTATACCCTACAGACATGACAATTTCAGGAGAGAAGTGATTTTGCATGTTGACAGGTTCATCCTTTTGAAGATGAGATAATTATCTGTATGAGTTCACTCTGTGGCTTCTAGAACAGAGCGAGTATGATCAACTTCCCTGAAATCTCAGCTGCTCATCCCTGCAGCTGTGTATCAGAATGGAAGTCGATAGGGAAACTGGTTGTTGCGACTGCACCCATATCTGTGGCAATAGCTGACGTGCTCAGTGAGCTTGTTGCTTGGCATCTCTGTCAGGCTGTATGACAGCAAGAGGTTGGGGGATGCAACGCGCAACAGCGAGGTGGCACCAGGGACTCAAAACCTGCTCCTGCTGCAGTTCTAAGGTGAGCTGTGGGCCTAGCTCTGATTTGGACATGGGTGTTGTCAGTGCCCTTTTCTGGGGCCTCCTGCATCACCGAGTGGTGCCCAGGGACACTGCCGTGACTGGGGGTCGGAGGAGCAGAGTGCGGTCCCAGCGTGCAGCAGGAGCTTGCTCAGTGGCCCCTCCTAAAAATACAGGCAGTTCCCCATTTCTGTCCTGTCTGCAGAAACCGGTATGAGCAGACTTTGTGGGATGCTTCTGTCAGGTTTCTTCAAGGGCATTTTTGCTGGACTGCAATTTTTGTCCCACTGCAGAGGAACCTTTCCAGCAGTTCACACACCCTTAACAGGAATTTTTTCTGTGTCCTTTAGCTGGTGCCAAGCCAAGAGGTTAAAAGGCCGCAGTTGTGTCCCAGGGACGCTGCCTGCTCAGCACATGGCCCTTCTAGGCAGGTGGCCTGAGAGGACAGATTACACACCCCCCTACTCACTGCTTTTCTCCTGCGTCCCAGGTAAAACACTGAGATAGGTGAATGGAGTGGTAACGCAGCTCTCAGGCCCATAATACGGCATCTTTTTTAGTGAGGCTGGAATTTAAGGCTGCCTTTTTTAGCAGAGGACAGCGTTGGCAATGTGAACCACTTCTCAGTCCATTCGGGCAGCCCTGTGTCAGTGGAGCTTGTCTGTGGACATGGAGAGGCCAGCTCTGTTGCAAACAGTAAGGTGTCACCATGGGCACCAGCCCCCTTAGAAATCTTAGTTATTACACAACGTGTTTCACACAACCTTAGTAGTTCTAGCAAGTCTGAAGATCCCAAATCTGAAGACCCAGATATCTGGACAACACTCTTTTTCTTCAGTATAGGTTGAGATGTTCTTCTGGAGTATTTTATCCACACATCTTTCATGTTCATGATTTGTCCAGTTTGCTAGCAAAGACCATCTAAAAAATAGCTTAATTCTTTAATAAGGCTAATTCAGATAAAACTTGAGCACTTCAGCCAAGACTCACCAAGCCCACAGTGGCAAACAGCCCACATGTGGTAGCTACAGAACACTTCTAGAGCAAGACCAATACATGGTCAATATGCAGGCACGAAAGAACCATCCCTCTAAATTTAATAGAATAATAACGTATTGTAGCACAAGTATGTAATTTGCTGCATGACTCAGGGAAGGTCAAGGAAAAAGGGTTTGCTTCAAGCTTTAATGCGTTAAGAGAGAAATGGAGTGAGAAGTTTAACAGGATCAACTGTTAAGCCTTAAAAGTGGACTTTTTCTAGGGAAGCCTAACACCTGTCACAGGTCCAGGAGCTCTTGCGACAACACTGTCTCTCACCCACAGCAACAGTGAATGTGAAAGGCAGTGTGTTAGTGAAAGCATACACCTCCGGGTGAGCCACAATGTGCACCCCCAGTTCTCTTGGCAGGACTGGCAGGGCGTGGGGCAGACTGCAGCCTGTCCACATAGAAAACATCAATGCAAAAGAAGTGATATGGTCCCAAAAGACCTCATGTGGAAGCCTAATTTTATGAAGATCTGTATGAAATAGTTTATATTATGATTTAGTGGACTTTGCAGGTTTTTTGTTTGGGCTTTCTTAGACAGGAGAATGAAATTACAAGTAGCAGTTGGAGGGACAGGTAGCACAGTGAGAACACGCCTCAACAGCACTGCACTTACAATATTTCAAATCCATTTTGTTTCCAATCTGCTCACCTGAAAAGCATGCAAGCCCGAGCGTGCGACATTTCAGATGGCGCTACCGATGCATCTTCCTTTTCAGCCACGTAGGTCTGGGACTGGTAGTGGCACGTTGTGTGAATCCACAAACTGCCAGAGGATAAAAAACATCAATGTTAGAAAATATTCATGACTAACAGCAACACACACAGGTCAGGAGGAAGGCAGGCAGCAAAGGGAATTGATTGGATAGCAGAAAAAGAATCCACAGGAAACTGAGGATTCACATTCCCTTTTTTTTAAACTAATTAAATGGGGAGAAAGTGAGTATCTGAAAGCATTTTGGAAATTCGACCACAGTAGCTGGCAGCAACCGCAGCCCAGGGTCACTGCCCAAAGCTAGCAGTTCTTTACTAGAGCACAGGCAGAATTATTGTGGTCTCTGTGAGAGTTTTGCCCAACCAAAGATAAAGGAGCTAAGGAAAACCTACAGTGTATTTAGGCACAGTTAAAATATGGTCAGAAACAAAGTCAGTGCAGAAGGCACATAGGCATCAGGTTCCAAAAGAACATGATACATCAATTTAAAAATCAAAATTACGTGGTGTCTTACATTTGGATTTAGAGCAGCCGGAAGGGCTCTTTCTATGCTGGCAGGCTTTGAACCCAGCAGCATAATCTGAGTTGTGGCAACAGCCAGTGGGAAGGCACCCACCATTTCTTGGGGAAGTCCAGAGAGAGTAGAAAGGCCAAATAACTGTTATGTTCATGAAGCGTGACTGTGATTAATGCCTGTTCTGGGCATAACCAAGTTCAGGACTTGGTGTGGAGCCTGTGGTCTGCCTCTCTGAGTCACACTTTCAAAAGACAAGGCTAACATGGAAAAATAAAACATTTCAGAACTTCATCTTTCTTCTTGCAGTATGTGTTTAACTGAAAAGTCACCATCCAAAAATATTTGTGTGGATATGTCAG
The DNA here is from genome assembly GCA_033556795.1 of Tapera naevia. NCBI lineage: Eukaryota > Metazoa > Chordata > Aves > Cuculiformes > Neomorphidae > Tapera > Tapera naevia. The sequence goes on from JAUMJJ010000021.1 coordinate 345,934, forward strand.
TATTTATGGGCTAAACGCTGTTATTCCCTCCCAACATGAGAGATTCTGTGCTCTTGGCATTCAGTCACAGCTGTGCAGCCGCAGCCGATGCCATCGTGGGACCAGGGAAGAGTCATGTTCGTGTAACGGGGCTGAGGGTTCGTGCCTCGGACAGGAAAGGGCTGTATCCAAAGTGTCTGTGGTACACAGATCTCCAAAAGGTTTAGGGGTCTAAACTTAGCAATGTCTTCAGGGAGATCTGTCAGGGTGGGGGCTGTGTCAGCAGCACCGCCTTCAGCCCTCGCTGCCCGGCAGTGCCTCGGCGTCTTCTTGCGCTGCAGTCTCCCACTGCATTTCTCACTACGCTGACAAAGCAAAACATTGGAGAGAAAAATAATCATACAAAGCATCACATTTAAAAAATTCATCACTAACCAAGGTTTTGGTACAGTTTGCCTTATTTAGTGACTTGGGAGAGAACTGAATTGATATTTTATCTGTTCCAATTCACTTACTCCAGTAATAATTTGAAGTAAATTACGAGTTATTCTTTCTGCTCGATCAATTATTCATACCACAGATCATTTAAAATTAGTTTAGCAGAAGCAACTTACTTAATTTTTACTAAAACTGAAAAAGAAATTAGCCAAATTAGTTAAAATAGCTCTGAACTCCATAGTAACTGAAGCATTTGTGACATATAAGAACGGAATAAACGATTAATCATTTTAGAGCATGGATATCTATATTTTTATTTAATTACATCTATGCATAATATAAACTGTCTGAATCTCGGGAATCCCAGCCAGAGAAGCTGAAGAGCCTTCTTATGTTTAACAGTCACCATGTGTTGTTTTCTGCTAGGGTTAATTTGTAAAATGTAAACCGCACACTATTTGTGTGCAGTGTTTCTGTGCTATTTATAGAAAGTCTTGACCATTTATAATTATCCCACATTTTTATCAATAATGACTAAAGCGACACTGAGGGAACAGACAAAACAATGCTAATTTTACAGCTGAATTTCAGTTTCTTTTATGTAAAACTTTTGGAGTACTTTATGCTATGTGCAATAGAACAGGGATGTTGTGTAACCAAGGGGTTCTCTGTTGGAAGATGAAAATGATTCCCAGTAGCAATGGACACCGAATGCACAGGAGGCTGCACTGTTCTTTTTAAGCAGCACAGACTGAGGACAAGAAAGCTCCATCTGAAATGACCCCAGATGGATTTCTGAAAGCCGCAGGGTCTAGCCCTGTTGCTGCTTGGTCACTTCAAAGTCAGCAGAGGTTTCTAGAAACGATACCACAAAGTAATCACGCGAGTGAGGCCTGTGATGTCACATCTGACACCTGGGGCAGCTCCGAGGCCCTGACTCCCCTTCTCCTCCCCTGGAATGCTCTCTGTGCCTCTGGAGCATGTAAACGCTTGTACTCACTGTGCTGTGGCTACTCGGGTTGTTTCTCTTTCTTTCCAGAACCCTGGAAGTGTTGGTGAGTTTGAGTGAAGGACAATCTTTCATGTCCAGCTCGTTAACGATCACCGCATCGGAGTGTGTAAGTACACTGCTAACACCAGTCAGTGTAGAACCCTGAAATCCCGTCAGACGTTTGGAATGCACAGATTCACCCAACTAAGAAACACACCGGTACAGACACAGAACGTGCACACTTCAATGACACATGATTTCCTAATATGCAGGCCCTAAATAGTTTTCTCTGTACTTTGAGACATCACTTGTGATCTGTTTGGTAACTCCACTACACACAAGAACTTTCAGCTGCTTTGGATCTCCTGATGAAGCGCATGTGGTCACAGGCATGATTTTGTTTTTCCAAGATACAAAACAACTCCCTTAGTTCTTTCCATTAAGCTGGCAAACAACTTTCTTTTAGGAAGACCCTTTTTTGTATCACCCACATAATAAAGCATGGCTGTACATATAATCTGAGACTTAACACACAAAAGTCATCTCCTTCTCCAGGCTTGGAGATTCACATTTTCTTTGAGACACTGGCTCTGTCATAGGGTTTCTCCTTCCATTGCTGCTGCATCTGCTTTGATGACTGCTCCATGATTTCACCATATGCAGAAGTGCACATAGAGGGAAAGCCCTGGAATCCCCCTGCTCTCCCAGGCTGCCTCAGCCGGCTCTGCCCTGAGATCCAAGCAGTGGTTCTGCCTTCCCTGTCTCTGCAGGGCTTATATTTTTCTATGGCTTGTGAATTGTGTTTTGCTAAATGCATTTTAACAAATCACTTCAGCCCAGTGTGCAGCTGTGGCTTTCAAATCTCGGAAGCTTCCACACCATCAGACTTGCTTACTATCAGTATAGTCCTGTCCTAAGAGCCAGGTGTGACACAGTCACAGGGGTCCCACTCCAGTGCAGCTCTGAATGGGATCACTGGGAACAGGCTGCAGTCACCCAGCAGAAACTTAGCACTTCAGCCTGGGTACAGAGTATGGCTGTAATCCTATGGGATGTACGATCCTAACCACAGAATCACAGAATCATAGAATCTTCTGGTTGGAAAAGATCCTGAAGATCATTGAGTCCAACCACACCCATCATCCGCTAAACCATGTCCCTCAAAAACTCATCTACCCATTTTTTAAACACTTCCAAGGATGGTGACTCAAATACCTCCCTGGGCAGCCTGTTCCAGTGCCTGACCACCCTTTTGATAAAGAAATTCTTCCTAATATCCAGTCTGAACCTCCCTTGGCGCAATTTATGGCCATTTGCTCTTGTCCCATTATCACCTGTCACTTGAGAGAAGAGATGAACACTCGCTCTGCCACAGCCCCCTTTCAGGCAGCCGCAAACAGCGATGAGGTCTCCCCTCAGCCTACTCTTCTCCAAGATAAACAACCCCAGTTAACGGGGTACATAACGGTAATAGTATGTACATAACAGCTAACGGTACATAACTTGAGATACCTGACCTAGGCGCCCAAACGAGGAGTGCAGGCTCTCAACTGCAAAAGCTGCTAGGACAAACCCCACATTTATGCAGACAGTGACTTTTCTAATTAGCATACAAAATCTCTAATCTCACCTTTCTGCTCTCCATTAATGTCTTCTGTATCACCCAGGGAGGACGGGTACAAGTTCTGCAATCAGACACAAGACCTCTGTGTAGGGACAGAGCTTTTGGAATCATGCTCTGCATGGATACTGTGTTTCTTTAAATTTGCCTCAACTGAAGTGTTACTTCAGTGCAGCTTTCCTGTCAAACATAGAAGCATGCAGAACAGTCCCTTCTGCTCATCAGTCTGTATTTTTCCAACGGGATTTTTATTTCTCATAGGTGAATTAACCTAAAAAAGAAAAAAATGACATTTTTCTTTTATTCATTTAAAAACAAAATACTTGGGCAACTGTAGAAAATCAGAGACATCTCTGCTCAGCTCTTCAGCTTCAGGAAGAAAGCCTGAATAAATGGAGAGCTGAAGAAACAGGCAGCACCCAAATCACGCTTCTGTTTAAGGACCTCTTTATCGTTCAGAAGCATTTCAGTCTTCATCACCACAGGTTCACACAGCTTCCCAGCATGGTAACATCACAGGAGGCTGCTGGGGACCAAGAGCGGACTGCTTTTCTCTTCACTGTAGTCCTCTCAGAGAAACCAGCACACGTGAAAAGTCTGTCCCCACGTCCCCTTAAGAACCACTACAGTGCATGGATTGGAACAAACAAAGCCTTGGTGCAAGGCAGATGGCAGTGAATTGGGGGGTGCGGCCACCTGCCTCTGCTGCACCGACAGGGCTGCGCTGCGGTCGGCAGCCTTCGCTTACAGGGTGCACAGATGTGCACTGACAGGAAAAACAGGCGCACTTCTGTCACCCTCTTTTATGCTTTTTCCTTTGCCTTCCATACAAGACCATGGCAAAGGCAGCTCCGTACAAGGAGAGCTGCTGTTTCCATAGTAGCAGATGGGCAACAGCAAGAAATGGGTCACTGCTAGAACTGTTGCGCTGGAGCTGGTGGCTGAGCAGCTGATGGCTACTTGGGGTGTGAGTTACAGCCTCCCCAAGCAAACACACATGGCTGCAGTGAAAACAGGCAAAGGATCTGTTGCCCCCAGGCACCGAGGCACGCGTCTTACCTGTTTCTCCTGGCTGCACCAGCACGTACCTGAACAAGGCTCTGGTTCACCTTCCACTTGCCATGTTTGTCCCCAGGACAACTTCTCTCATTGTGACAGAACTTCACCGTGTGATCCCCGGGGTGCCCCTTCCTTTTTCCCCAGCTGAAGTCTGAATAACGTCTGTTTCCATAAGGTCACTGTTGCATTTTTCTCTTTTTTGGGTTGAAATATCATTCCTTGCGATACGCAGCTCCAAATGAAGCACCCTACTCACCCTCCACCTCACCCGTGGAACCAAGGAGACTTACAGATGGTGTCCCTGAACTTGTGCCAAACAGGGATTTGGCTTAGACCCCCTACTTGATCCTGTGTGAGGAATTTCTCTGTGGACAAGAACAGGATCCGACATGTGGGAAAAGTTTGTTTGGGATGTGTATCAGTCAGTAGGAGGCTGTTTTGGGGTGGGTGGCAATACCAGGCAGCAGCAGCACCCACTGACATATCTTTCTGTTTTCTCCGCAGTCGAGTGGCATCGCGGCACTGACTGCTGTCCTTGTGCTGTTACTGTTGGTGGCACTCGGTCTGCTCTGGTGGTTCTGGCCCCTCTGCTGCAAAGTGGTGAGCACAGACTGTTAGAAAAAGGCACTGGATGCATGACTCATGATGGTAACTCACACGTGTTGGGAAACACAGATGATAGCATAGGAAATAGGTTCAGTACCAGGAGAGCTCCATGAGACGTAAGCCCTCTGTTGAGGGAGTTTGTTTTCATTAGTGATACGCAATGAATGGAAGACGAGACCAGCTCCAACACTGTTAGTGGTGCTCCTGGCTTTGGGAGATGTGCACACACACAGGCTGGTGTGCTGCTCCCTGCCATACGTGCTAGATTTCTGTGAAAGCTCTGATAAAAGCCTTTTCTCTGTTATTTGAAAGTTGTTGGCCATAGTGGTATGCAGATGTTATCCTGAAATTAAGGACCATTTTAAAAGTACAATCACTAAAATTGGTTTTGGTAGTCCATTATGGGCTCTGAAGTCGGAAATCCCTTATTGTCATTAATAATCCCTCGCAGACATTGCATCTCTTTTCATCTGAGTGCACTCTTTATCCTTCCAGCTTCAGTCAGCAATGCTGTTTCACTAACTCCCCTCCCACCTCCTGGCGTGTTGGGCTGGTTACATCAGTGAGGTTTATTATTCATCCAGTTCAACAATGGTGCAGAGGACTTGGGAGGTGGAGATGATGTGGCGGCTGTTACTGTATTCCTTGTCTTGTCTCAGGCTTGTGGAACCTGGGCAGCAGAGGAACTGCCCTTCTTGCCTGACCGAAACAAAACCCATGCAGTCAAAGCTTTGGTGTGGTCCATCAACTCCAGGCTGTTCTAAGGCAACCAGCCTCAGTGCCCATCTGCCTCCTCTAACGAGGGGCTCTTCTCTAACTAAAAGACTCTCTTCTGTCTCATTCTGCACAGTGCAGTTCAATTAGAGATCTAGGGAGGTTGTCTGCCAGTCCTTTTACTTCATTTTGTATCAGCCTTCGTGTGGAAAAGGAAGTTTTCAAATCAGTATGAAGAAACCTACCTCATTTCTTGTTTTAAAATAATTGTCTCACTGTTACACACACATCATCTTCACAATTCTGAGTTTCTCCACTTTCTGTCTGAGGAGGGCGGACACAGCTGGGCATTCCATGCACATCTGTCACCTGGGGCAGGCCAAGAGGCAGATGGAGGACAAGAAGGAAACAATACCTCGGCTTGCTAGTAGAAAAGCAAGCATTGTGTGTTTCAAAGTCTAGTTATTTTAAAAATACACATGTAAAACACAACTTACGTCCTTAAAGGAAGCCGAGTAATGTTTTTCCCAATGTCTCCTACCAGCTCATTGCAGCTGTACTTTGGAGTGAGCTGTTCCACTACTCATTTGTAGTTGCTGAGAGGGGTCACCATGTCCTTTCTCAAGAGCTGAAAGCAGCTGCTTTGCTTTTGTCCTTTTCCTGACTTTCCGAGTTTTTCTTTTTCCCCAAGACAAACACCCCTTCTTCTGAGCTGACTGCGATCAGGAAGCCTCGCGTCCCTTTAGTCTGCAGAGCTCTCAGCACTGAGCTGTGAGAAAACGTCCCTTGGTTCCAATTCTCCTTGTGTTTCAGTCTGTTCCTCCCTGCTGTTTGCTGTAGGCGATCTTTTCTGAGCATCCTGAGCATCTTTTCTGGGTACAGGAGCAATTGGCCGTTTCCAGGGGAGTCCTGACCTGGAGGTTGATAAGCTGTTACTAAGAAGGAGCCTGACTTGTATGGGAGCAAGGAAACCACAGCACTTTAAATATTAGTGCCCTCTGTTGTTTCCTCCCACCACTCATGGATACTGCTTGCTTCTTTACAAAGAAAAGGCTATAACAATGCTGAGTTCCAAACCCACATTCTGTTATTCTAAACCTATTACCGAGTATGGACTCTTCCTTTCCTTTTGTTTTGATGTCCTCAGGTTGTGGTTCTGTGCCTCAGTTCTTTCCTGCTCTGCTGCACCTGAGGATCTTGTGTTACATTATTGCCCCTTCTGCTTACTCCAGCTTTGGGCACTGGTGCCAGTGTCCTGGACAAGAGAGGCAGCACCTTAGGGCCAGGCAGGACCTCCTCTTCCGTTCCTCCAAGGCTGCTTCCCAGGCAGAGCGGAGCAGGCCAGCTTCATGGGATAAAGAACAGGAGCAGTGAAGAAAGCACCAACCGCTACGGCATCCCACGCTTCAGAATCAGATGGGAGAGAGGCAGAAGGTGTTGTGGACAGGATGGGATGAGCGTGCAGAAAGCTCTGGGAGGTTCAGGCACTCCATCCATGCCCGGACTCAGGCTCCACAGTGTTCCTTGCTGTGCGGTCCAGAACACCCAGAGGATGGGGCCAGGTGACTCCTTTTGCTTCTCCTCCCCCCTGTTTAAAGGCAGTTCATTGTTGACAGTTCTCTCACTCTTCCCTCGGTATCGGAACATATGATCGCATCAAGCTGGCTTCAGGCTCTGGTGCTGACATTTCCTAATGCCCACATCACGCGAACATTTGAAACGTGTTAATGAGCAGCTCAAAGGGACCGTTGCCTGAAGCAACTGACTACTTCTCTCTGTTTTTTAAGAAATCCACTCTCCTCCAAGCACAAGTCTTTATTCTTTGCAGCTCAATAAATGAGATACAGCCCTGCCTGCTGATGATGGCAATAAAGCAGAACAAAACTATCAGTCCATCCCTACGCAGGGTTAATCAGAAAGCAGCATTATTCCTGCTCCTTTAGTTAAGGATCTGAATCCAGTTTGGGAGAATTTGCAATATTAAGGTCTTAAGTTTGTGGAGTTTCTTGCTGCATTAGTACTGTTTTCTGCCAAAGGTGCATGGGTTCCTCAGGTTTCTCTCTTTTAGAAATGGTTTTCTCCTGATTTCAGTTGAAACACCGCCGAGTACTGGAAATTATCTGCGTGTGTGCGCATGTGAGGAGCCTATGGAAACATAAGGGTACAGGCATTTCCATTCCACTTCTGTCAGCAGGGGTGACTCTCTGCTACTCAAAGCAGATTATTTTCTCACACCACTGTCACATTTAGAACAAGTCTTCTTTTCTGAAGTTTTCAGAGGTAGCAGCTAATTAAGGTATTGGTTATCTTCACACCAGGTGTACCCCATAACCTGCGGGAGTTCAGCAGCTGGCACAGGATTAGATCTTCTGCTCAGGGACTTTCACTGACTCCAGACTTGAAGCCCAGTGAGGTCCAACAACTGAAGTTTTTATTGATTTTTTTGATTCTGTCAATAGCAACAGGCGCAGTGCCCAAGCAAACGTCAGCACCCACCACAAAGATGTTTTCTATGCAAAGTTGTCTTTGCTCGGGAGAGCCTGCAAGACTTAAGGATTGCAGAACTATACAAAATGGAGAGAAAATACCATTTAATGTGTATTTAAATAAATCCGCAGCCTAGCCAGGCCTTTCCCCCGTACAGCTTGCAGTCTTGGCAGCGGGATGCGGTTTCTGAGATAATCATTGGAGACAGGCAAAAGAGAAATATAAGGGGGAATTAAATAAGATAAGGTGACCCTTAAAATATTGGAAGCCCTGTTTTACTGTTTCCAGCCTAATTATCGCTTTCAGTGAGAATTAAGTATCTTCATGCTTTGGAAAATATTGCTCAGCATCCAAGTATCGCTCAAAATCTGTCCTGAGATCCCTCTGTGCTTTTGTTTCTTGTAAAGTTAGGGCAGGAATTCCAATCCAGTTCTCAGGAATGTTCCACTAATTAAATAATTGATTTCTGTCAAGTATTCTGAAAATTCCTGCATGCAGAAATACTTGAAGAAAAGTAATTCCCAGCATGTTTTTACAACATCATAGCAGCAAAGGGATGTTTGGTTAAAATCCATAGCTAATTTCCCAATCCACTTAGAATACTCTGAGCTTTCTTGGTGATCGGTTCAGTATCTGAAGCCCGAAGTGCTGTGGAAAATGTTTCCATGAGCACAATTACTTATTTCTCTTATTTGGCATAATTCTTGTATCCAGTGCTAGAAGCTCATAGCTTGTTTAGGCAGTCATTAACCAGTAGCCTTGGTGGCACTAGGACTTGAGATTTAAATCAAGAAAAACACTCTCGATTATTGGTCAAGAAAAATATGTTTCTTTTACGTACGATACTGTACATCTATGCAGGGACATTATTTATAAGCAGTGGTAGAGACAATGGTAGTGCTGTAATTAATAGCATGGAGTGAATAAAATAGGAAGTGTTCCAAATAAGGTACTTAATTCTGTATGAGGAGATTTAGGTGTCTGTCATCATGGACAGTTTTGGTTATACTGGTGTGACACTAAGGCACAGCAGAAATGGATTCTTAAATTCCTGGGGTGTGTTTTAGTCATTTCTATACAATATACAAGCACACAAAGACTTGATGTCACTGAAGTACTTCTTTTTAGGTTACAAACCTGCTTTTCTTGTGGAAGAATGGCTATGCATTCAGTTTTCATCTTGGCAATTTCAGGGAGTTGCTGTTTTCTTCTTCCCCTCCCCACACTGTTCCGTGGATTCCTGTCAGTGCCAGGACACTCCTCAGATTTACAATACCTGTGTGAGAAAGGGAACAGGAAAGAACTGTAGGTGGAGGTGTAATATAGGTGCAAGTGAATTATCCCAAGAGTGGGACATACCCAGCATCAGTTCAAGAAGCTGTGAAAGTGCCTCCTGCTTGCAGGTACTCCGTGCTGAACACTGAAATTATTAGATGCGAAATGTGAGATCTGTGGAAATGGTCTGGACATCTAGAGGTGAATCCTGAGCTACCAGGAGGCATTTCACACTTGTCACTGGGCCAGACATTACCCAGCAGCGCGGCACAAGGAAGCAGGTGCCTTGGCCCAAGATTACGCAAGACCTCACATAGACCTGGGGATGCTTTTCCTCCCAGGCTGGCTAATTAACTCCATAGCGTTTCATCACTGGCTATTACTTAGAATGACTGAATCTCATCCGGTCAGGAAGCAAAGTGGCAGACACGTCTGCCCAAAGAGTGTCTGCCAGTCAACTGATGTTATTTTCTATTAGGCGGATGGTGTTAATTTCCAGAAGGCCTTGATAATCTATACCCAAGGGACCTGGTAGCAGTGGTTGCCAGTCTGCAAGCAGATGTGGGGAAATCGGATGGGAACAGATCACTCTTAACATTTTCTGTTGGTTTTGGGATGCTGCCAGGGCAATTCCTTACGCTTTTACATGTTTTGCTCTTTCAGGTCATCAAAGATCCCCCACCACCTCCGCCAGCTCCAAAAGAGGTACGGTATGATGGTGCTCTGCTCATCACACTGGCCACATGATTCCATTTCTCTGCGCTTCCCAGTGTTCCGCGAATCCAGCTCTTTGTCTCAGCTGCTGAAGAAGAAAGAACAGCCCCGTGGGAAGCCTTAAGCTGAGAGCGGGATGGCTGAAGTCCAGATCTCTGCTCTGTCTCAGTCCTCTCAGTGTGGCATGGATTAAGGCCAAATCCACAGAAATATTTAGGAGCTTTCTCCCAAGACAGTTGAACATTACTTTTCCCCTTCTGCAGCCAAAACAGAAAGACTGAGTAGCTGCTGTGTAACAGCTGATTAAGATACATGTATGGCTTAACCTTCCTACAGCTTTGGCATTCCATATGCTGAAGAACCCTTATAAGGGAATTTTCTCTCTTATGGGCAGTAATGCACTGGAGCATCTTCTGGTGTGCTCAGTGTTTCCACTCCTTAGTCCTGACACAGGCAGTTGTGCGAGTGCGCTAAGGTCCATGATAAAGCACTTGGCACTGAGCGGAGGCAGCCAAGAGCCGCTCTGACAAAGGCGGCTCAAGTTACTGCGATGGGCTGCGTGACCTCAAGCTGCAGAGCTGCTGGGCACTGCCTGCCGAGGCCAAATGACTCGGGCTGGTGATCTGGCTCTCTGAAGGCATTTATTTTATGTAGAAGAAGCCACCACACATCCTTTTCTTTATGTGTGTTTTGCTTATTTTTACTAGTGGAAAGGAAAAGGATGAGGCAAACGAATGACTGTCAGTAGAGCACACAGGTGAATTCCCCATTTGGACTTTGCTAACGGTCGCCACCAGTGCTTTTCCCATGCCAAACATTAAAAATATATTCAAACATCACCAGATTTTGTTTTGAAGTTGGTAAACAGTTGGTGAACCCAAATATCTGAGCTTTCACTCCTAACAGGGGAAAACTCACTGAGTGTTCTACTGAAATATCCTACCAAGACACTTAGTGGAGGCGAAAAAAGGTGACTTTTAAAAATAAATGTTATTTGAATTTATTGACAGGAAGAAGAACAAGATCCCCTGCCTACCAAGAAATGGCCCACAGTGGATGCTTCCTACTATGGTGGACGAGGAGTTGGAGGAATCAAAAGGATGGAGGTTTGTATGATATGAAGATGCCAGTTAGCTAAAACACAAGTTCTCTGAGGCTGCCAATGGTGGAAACAAAGGCTTTTACAGTGTCCTGAAAGTCCAAGGGCATAATGTGTGCTTCCTTCCCAGTGACAGAAGCCTTATACAATTTTTCACCCTATTGAACAATTTTGACCTTGCCTATGAAAGAACAGCTTTCAGTAATTCCGTCTGACTGGAACCTTAAATGGCTGCCTGCAGACACGCTCTTTCCATCAAGCTAATGAGGAAGGGGGAGTGAGGGCCTTTTCTGAATGTTTTGGAAGAAATTACAGTGAGACATAAGTCCTGCAACTGTGGGCCAGCCAAATGCACTGACAATGGTGACGCTAAGGAGAGGCTTGATCCCAAAGGAACGCACAGCGACAACAGTGCCTGTCTTTGAAGAGACACGATAGCATGTTAATTACAACAGAATGAAAAATGTGCATCCTTATGGGTACATCCTTATGTCAGATTGAATAGTCAAGTCAGCCTTTATGGAATTTGCAAAGTAGTTTTCTGTAGTTTTTAGCTTCAATCTAGGAAACTGTCTGTCTGCGATGCCCACCTAGGCCATGCTGATGTATCGTGATGAAACTTTAAAGGTTTTGGCCTAGGAATCTGCTTTGCTTGAGTTCTTTTTAAATGCAGCAGCAGAACATGCAAGTTTAAAGCTGTGTTGCCTCTCTGTATTTCCTTCAGCAGCTCAGAACTGATAATTTAGATGAGCTTCAGATTTTAGAGAATGAAAACATTTGGGCAGTGCTTTTCAGAGGCAAATTAGAAAATACTTTCCAGCATAAAGAATTACAACCATGGATATCTGACAGGAGCCAGGAGGGTTTAAATCATTACAGTTTGTAAATGGGATCTGGCACAATGAAAGAGAAAACTGCTCAATACCTCAAGAACACACGTCACATCAGCACCATAAAGAAAGGCATGTTCGTAACAAGGCAAAAATACAGCGTATTCAAGGGAAATTATTCCTTACCTGACAGCCAGACATGGTGTCTGTGCTGTAGGCAGCGACAAACCTGCTGGAATTCTCATTGCTATTCCCCTGTTTTCAGTTCCTGTGTTAGTGCAGCTGCCTAGTTTTCACTGCTCCTCTGTGCTCAGTTCTGCCATTCTTCCAGCACCTTCATTCTTCTGGCTGCTGCCTTGCATGGAGAAAAGGAGAGAATGAGCCCATGAACTTGTGCTCACTGCTCCTGCCCTACTTTGCTGACTATGTTCCCTTTTCGGGGCAGTTACTCATTCCCTCCTGCCTCCCACTATCCTTACCCATACTCTCTGGCAGTCAGGAATGGTGTGGCCAGAGATGTCACTCTGCTTAGAGCTGTCTTTTGGCGTCACTCCGAAGCTTTATGGTGTCATTTCCAGACCCCACCCATTACAGGCAGTAAGTTTTTATGTCAAATTCGTGTTGCCAGACTCCACAAATTGTGGTTTCTTCTGGGTGAAGTGGCTTTGATCTGAGGCAGGGGGTCATTTTATCAGTAAGGAATCCACCACCTTTCTCTAAATGGTTTAACAGTGTTGAACGTACATTTTAACAACCTCATAAAAACACCATTAAAGTACCATTGATCACGGTGAGAGATACAGATGCATTTTAATGACTCAGCAGGGCCTACTTGGACATGAAAGCCCAATCCAAGAGAGCAGAGAGAGGACTCCTCAGCGAGGAGGAAAAGAAATCACTAAGCAAGCCAAACAGTAAAGTTCAAAATAACAGAGAGGTTTAACGCAACCACCTTTTAAGGAATAAGGGTCTGCATTTTACCAAGGCGAGGTACAGTGGTACCAAATTAAGCTCTGTCGCACGTTGCTGCTTGTGTTCGTTACATGGACAGTGGTAGAAACACTTGGTGGTGGTGATAAAATGCCAACATTTTCCTCCAAAGTATTTAAATTTTTGAAGAGGGCCTGACTCTGGCTGGTCTACAGATTCTCCTCATCTTCCACATTCCATTTCCATTCTGCGTATGGCACTCGTGATGACAGAGGCTGCTTCCTTCTCCCACCCTATAGCACAGTTATCCCGGCACGTTATAAGCGTGTCCCTAGCAAGACCTGGTGCTGCCTTCTCCCTCCCTCCGAGTAGCAGGAGGAAGACCAGAGACACGGCTTCCTCTGGGGACCAAAACGATCTAGTGCCCCTTTGCAGTGGGAGAACTGCTGCATCCTGCAGTTTTCCTGCCTGCTTTCCAGTGCTCGAAGGGGCAGCAGCAAGAGAAGTGACGTACACCCAGCACGTGGCGTGTGGCGATGCTCTTGGTTTCCCTCAGGTTGGAGGTCACTCTTCTATGGTGTTACTTACTTGGATTCTTCTCTTTCCATCTCCAGTCAGGAGATCCCTAAAAATATGAGTGTGTCAGTGGAGTCCTGCAGTAAGGGTTGGCTGTTTGCCTGGAACAGTTTCTGACTCCTCTGCGCATCACATTTACCTGAGATGTAACATGAGGATGTAGTTTCCTGGGTTTAGGGGTACTGGGTCCTCCTCACAGGCTGGGTGGTGGCAGATGGCATCATTTGGGTAGTCTGGCACTGACAGGTACCAGGCCAGTTTAGTGAATAGGACTTTCCAGCTCCAGCCACAGGTTTTAATGCTCTTTTCGGCTGATAAGGTAACAGTCTTCTCTAGGTTTGTTTCTGCATGCCACAGAGGAAACATCCTTGCTCAAACTGCTGCACAGCAGTTCCAGTTACAAGATGAAATAAGATTCCTGTAGCAAGGAAAATCATCTCTCTTAGAGGGAAGATTTTTTCTATATTTCCTCTTTACAGCCTTTTATGGAAGCAGAAATATGGGCTTGCCTCACCATCAGCAATAACCCAGCTCTCCTTTCTCTCTGAACCCTTCAAATGCATTTTATAGCCCCGTGGCAGTGATAAAACATGTGCTGCTACACAGATGACATTCACTTACGATACCCAGGTTAAGGCTTCTTCATCTGCGCTTTCTCCAGTACAAACCTTCTTGCAGAACTACTTGGAAACCTGAGCAGTTCCAAGCAGCTCCTGCTAAAACTCACTCAAGTACCACCTTCTGTCTAAACTGGGGCTCTCAGCAAACTTGCTGTGTCAGGAAATCTGGGGTGATGAAAATCCAGGCCTTCATCAGAGCCACATTAAGGTCTGGTATTTTAGGAATATGCAAAAACGGAAACGATTGGTTACATCATTAATTAAAGACAATTTCCCAGGTGTCCTGTCTCCTATACAGCCTGCGTGATGCGTGGCAGGATTTTCTTTCAATTCTCTTTCCTTTTTGATGCTGAGAGACTCATATTTACAGATGTATTTAACTGCAAATGCCTGTCATCAAAAATGAAGCGTGAACGTTTCCCTAGTACCTCCCCCTCTTGTTTATTCAGAACTTCTTCCAAATTTAAACTCTTCCAGCTACTTCTCTTACTTGAAACAGTTTCCTGTCATTTGCACAGGGCAGTTATGCCTGAGCTCTGCTTTTCCCAGGTTCGCTGGGGCGATAAAGGATCCACTGAAGAAGGGGCCAGATTAGAGAAAGCAAAAAATGCTGTGGTGAAACTCCCGGAAGAACCAGAAGAACCTTTTCATCCTAAACCACCTAAACCGAAGCCTACCTCACCAGCCATTCAGCAGAAGTGGTACACGCCAATAAAGGTAATGTTTTCAGTCCTCAGTGCAGCGTAATTCTGTACTAAAGGCTGGGTTTTGGATGCCATCGCAGCCTCACACGCTGAACTGTACCTTGCTTTGCAAGAATTCCCATTCGAGAGTCATGTGCTGTTCTGGAAGTGAACACCTACTTGGGATGAGCAGCAGGGGCCATTTTAGCCCTCAGTGTGGTACCACCACACTCCCTCACGCTTCCCCAAAGGGCACACTGTGCAGTGAGAATACTGATGTCCATGGGGACTTCTGGGCATTGGGTCTAACTCAATGTATGTCTAATTCAGCCTGAAGTGACTCTGTTTGTAGCTGTTCTCAGTTTTAAAGAGACACACTCACTGCCAAGCAAGGAAGGCAGAAAGTTGTATAAAACAATATGTCTGACAAACAAGTTAAACATAATAAATGGCATAAAATAAATAACATTTTCCTCTGTAGATGCCATGAGTCACTTGCAAACCTGTAACAAGCTCTTCTTAAAAACTGAAAATGGGTCCATAAATACTTTGTTTTAAATGTGTGAGACCAGAGAATATACAGGTTTAGCTGGGAGTACGGATACATCTCTTCTGTGTCCAGAACTCCTTATGGGTTCTTTCTGACCACCTGTAAGACGTGTTGTCCACACACACATGCAAACTCTGCAGCCCATCCATGGGAAGCAGGACGCTTCCGACAGGCATCAGAGCTGCTACAAGCGCTCGCAGGGAATCAGCTGCGTTCACTGCTCGTGGGACTTACGCTCAGCATGAATCAGTGCACACCACGTGCCCAGCAGGTCCGAGGCTCCTGAGAGCAAGGATCTTGCTGTATACACACTGAATAAAAAACACATGGATGTGGGAGAAATCCCAGATAGACACATGGCAATCCAGCCCCAGATACTGGCACATAAACACGTTTCTAAATGGCTGAGAAGTAAATGTGGGTTAGGGCAGAGCCAATTCTGCTCGCAGGGGAGGAAGGGGAGCAGTACCTCGTGTTCTCTGGTGGGAAGGAGCAGTACCACAGCTGTGCAGTGGGGCGACACAGCCTAGGTTTGTACTTTGCTTATCCATCATTAAGGAACTGGTGCCCAGTTCTGCTAGTAAACTCCTCCATGGATCTCCTTGAACAGTAACGTAGGAGGTGTGGTCTGCTCTCCGTTGGATGACCTGACTGTACTGAAGTCCTGTTGCTGTGTTGCTGCAGGGTCGACTCGACGCGCTGTGGGCACTGTTACGAAGACAGTACGACAGAGTCTCTTTGATGCGACCACAGCAAGGAGATGAGGTTTGTGTGCGGCGCGAGAGGGGGCAGTTACAGCAGGGCTCTGGCAGCTTCAGCATGCTGGCCATTCTATGGCCTTGGCCAGAAACAGCACCACAGCCACCAGAGTGGCACAGTGGTTAAAGTGACATGTTAGGGAAAAAAGCGCGTTGAAAGATGCATCGAACCAGCCCAGAAATGCTGCAGAACCTGGGGTCTCCTGAAAGCAGAGTGAGGGATCCTGTGTTTTGTATGTGTTCAGATGGGAAACTAAAACACAGCACACACTTCGTTCAGTGTAAACTTTCTGCAACCCAGATCTTTCTTACCACCACTTGTAAGATTAAAGTGGCAATCAGAATACCCAAATCACCTCAAATTTCAGTGACCACCAATAGCTTTCGTGCAAATTGCTTCATGTAGCTTTGCACTGCATCCCAAAGGCAACTTTCACTGAAAAAAAGGATAAGGAAACTTGTTTCTCAGACATCCCTTTCTCCTGATACACTTGTGAGCCATGGAAAAGTGGCCTCTACCGCAAAGACTGCTGTGAGTGGGAGGGAGAGTTATAATTGGAACCTTTTATAGTGCTGCTAGACTGTATTTCTGGTGGTTATTCCTTAAGAAAGTATTATGTTAAATGTTTGTGTTTACCTGAGGAACTCAGGTATCATCAGGGTATTTCCAGTCTACTGGGGCCAGTCAGCTTCCTGTTTGTGGCACAGGAGCAAATGGTTTCCTCTAAAGATGACACAGAAGAATCAGAGGGGATAATGGGAGGGAGGTACCTCTGAGATGACAGGAAATCAGTTTTTAAGTTGTTTTCCTGGGATGAAGTTTAGTGCCATTCTAAAGGAAGAAAAGGTGAGATTTAATTAAGGACAAGAGCTGGAGTAGCAGAATGGAATGCTGGAAACGGGGCAGAGTAAAAAACGAGTGTTAGGTTCCGGCTGTGACGTTGCCAGAGTCTTTACCGATTGCATGAATGGTGTGTGTTGGATGTAGCACACGTAACAATAACAAATCTACATACAAAATATACAGCACAATGAACTCTAACAGGTAAATTCAATGTAAATAGGAATGTAGAAGATATGGTGCCCGAACAGGCCAAAAACATGTCAGTCAGGCCCTGTTTTGAGGATTTCTGGCCATAAAGACAGGTTGTTACCATAAAAATTGCTGGCCTGGCAAGGCTTGGCTGAGCCACTGTGAGGTCAGGCCTCCACCTGCTCTGGCCTTGATGATGGAAAACAGAGAAGTGGCTTCACTAACCTTCAGTATCCCCATGGAAAAAAGGAGCAGTGTTTGTACCGAGGAATAAAATCTAAACTAGTGGTCATTCTGGTTTGACCTTCGACGCTGTAGGAGCACAATTTCTGTCCAGCAGGGTATTTTGTATCTTGGGGGGAGAAAATGAAGTCTTCTTGCTTGTTGGTGTTTGCTCAGGAGAGATCGTGTGCTGTAACCTGGTGGGTTTGGGTTGGTGAGTGGCTGAGTGGTCACGTGTGCATGTGGTGCAACACGCCGACACGCAGGTGTCCCAGGAGCACTGTCACGGCAAACAGGAGCCACACTGTTGTTTTAGTTTGTCTTCTTTCGCTTATTGTTTAAGCACTTGGTGATTCCCATTTGGAGAATAATTCACTGCTGAATTCCAGTCCTTGATCAAGTTACTGAAACTTAGGCACAAAGTATCAAAGCAGAGCTCCTTCTTTCTCTCCTTTCTCCTCACTGCCTTGTTGCCAAAAAGAGCCAAGGGTGGCCCAGCATGAGTGCCGCGCGGTACAGCCGAGCAGCTTTGATTGCGCAGGGAACTCCTTGGAGTCCTGAATTTTTCAGCGGGTGCTCTGTGCAGGGAGGAGGCCTGCGCAGGTGTGAGCGAGCAGGTTGCGGCCGACATCTGTTCCATGTGGAGGCAGAGGTCCTGGGCAGCCTGCAGCGAGGCTGCAGGACTGTCATCAGATGCGGTTGAGAGTGGCAGAGCAGTTTTGGTCTCACATTTGCCGCCTGGGGGCTGAAACACTAAAGGTAGAGTGGGGGTGGACACAGCTGCGCTCCCAAACATGCCTCGGGCACAAATAGAGATCTAATGCAGTTTGACTCTGTTGTGGTGGGGAGACGAGGACAGAGCGCCACTTCAGAGACAACTCTGCGCGGCAACATCTGCCGCCCCGTTCCCCGGGATTGACAGGGGACAGCAGGTATGGATTGGAGTCCCCACACAAACAGCCTCCATTAAGCCATGGATGCTTTTGAAGGGCTCCCATCAAACACAGCGGCAGCCGCAGCAGGAGATTTTGTTTTCAAAGCTGTATTTTGTTTTCTGCGCTAACAAGGTAATTTATAAATGATGCATTACCCGGCCCTTATCCTCCTATGCCTGCTTGTGCACCTTTTTGCGTTAAATGGGCAAAGTCGCATAAAGCCCTGAAGTTTTGGGGCACTTTGATGCATCGGTTACCCCTCCAAGGGTGCTAACGGAGGCGATGGCAGCCTTAGGTGCCGGACGTGAGGGTGGGCAGGGAAGCAGAGCCGGCTGCAGCACCGCGTGAGTGGCACTGCAGGAGCGCCTGCTCTTGTTCCTGGATGGACATCTCTGCCAGGAGCTGCCTGAGAACACGACTGGCACCGCCTCTCCAGGCCACCTCTGGAGCCTTGCCTTTATTTCCAATATGCAGTTTGGCAGCTAAAGGTAATGAGCAGGGGGTCACAGTGTTTATACGACCTTGCTGCTTTGTGCAGTTTGGTAGTGGCTGAGATTCTGATCTGGTGCCACATTCACACACACAGACAGCTTGTGGCACTTGGACTTACGATTTTGCCCTATCAGGAGGCACATATGTGTGACTGGAGAAAGGAAAAAAAACCCTGCCAGTTCTAGAAGAATTTTGGTAGAAGTACTATATAATACTAACAACTTTTTTACTGTTGCAAACAGCCTAGTGAAAAGAAAGCCACTTCTGCTTCATTTGAACTTGAAGCCTGTTAGCACTTACCTGCTTTAAGGATTTGCAGAATGAACACAAACATCTAAGCTGCTGTTACTTTGTGAGCACCTCCATGTTGTACAAAGGCAGGAGATCCTGCATCGTCACTCTGTTGGCCTCCCAGGATTTACAGACAGAAGCACACACTCTTGAGATGAGGCCCCGTTCCCTCTGTGTTCCTTCAGAAATCCCTGTGCTGGGCACAGGCAGAAAATGCTGAATCTTTAGTTCAGTCCATTAGTTGTAGAGTGGAACATAACTGATAGGAGGCTGAGGCACTGCCTCACACCTGAGAGGAAACTCTGCTTTGAAACCCACTGAGCTGGATTCCCATCGAGCCAGTCTGCGCGCTTGTAGGGCAGCGGGACTGGTGGTAGCAGCGGGCTTTCATTTACCTCTGTATTCTCTAAAACCAGAGCTGTTTGTCCATTCTCTAACTGATGAAGGCTTCCTTCAAGAAAATGAAGGTTATTTGGCATCTTTAATCACTGTGAATTGTTGTAATGCCCAGAGAAATAAAAGTCACAGGCAGAGAAAGATCAGTGTGGCTGCTTAGTAGCGGTGCACCCTCTGGTTCAGAGCTTTTAGAACTCAGACCACATCCAGCAATGATTCGTATTCCAATGCAAGACTCGCTGGAACTCCTTGTACGGTGACAGCACCGTGTAGCGTATTTCAGTGGGATGTGGCAATTGTGATGCTCAAGAGAGTTTTAAAAAAGAAACATCAGTGTCACCCATTTAGCTACACTGAATCTTCTAAGTTGCAGCAGTGGTAAGAAGGTGCAAAACGAGTTATGAAATGTGTAAGATTAGAAGGAACTTAAGGGACATTTGTTTGCACAGACCTAAGAGCTAAACTGAAGCCAAAGTTTTTTTAAAAAATCCAGAATAGACTTATCTTACTGTTAAAATTACGCAGTTCCCCATTACTGAAAGTGAAAGGAAACATTTTAAAAGTACTCATTTCCCACTGCTCTGTTCATATTGAATTCAGAGGTCGGTCTCCAACATAAAGCAAAGCACTAATGAAGTAAATCTCAAAAAACTGATTGTCCCTTGGCTCGCCTAGAAGAAAGTCGTCTTCTTTTTAGAGAGGGCACCTCCCTTTCAGTTAAAATGGCAAGTGGTAGACAAGGAAGAGTATATGCATGAATTGTCTTGTGGTGAAGCTGCAGAAGAACAGAGTGCAATTTAATTAATTAATTAATTGGTACTTCCTCCTAAAGGATGCTCATGGTGAATAGGAATCACAGCTTCCCTTTGTTCAGACTGGACTGCTGGCTGCCAACCAGGAGGATCCAGGCTGTCTGCCCCATCCTGGCTGCAGAGCTTACCCTGACATTGGACCTGCAAGCTGTCAGCCCATGGAAGCAGCAGCAATAGTCTCTATTAAAAGACGATGTTGTCCTGGTGTTAGGAGAAACAGCGATGTGTTCCTGTCTGCGCAGGCAGTCTTTGCTGGTACTCCCTCCCTTCGGGCAGGTGAGCGCTGCTGCTCTGTTTAGAACGAGCTTTCAGGGTTCATTAGCCTGAGAACAAATGCCTGTACGAGTGGAACAGCGGAGAGAAAGCAATCTATGCATCAGATTTAAGGTCCTGACATGTCCTGATCCAAGCGGCACTCCCACAGAGCCAGGTGGACAAAGCAGCCATGGCAGACATGTCTGGGGCCTGGGATGCAGCACCAGGCCGGTGAGGATACTGCTCCAGTGACGGCCTTCCTGCTGCTGTTAGTAATGGCAGTTAGTCTGTGCCCGATTGAAGGTCCTGACGGCAGCGCAAGCACGTGAAGCTGTGACACAGTTTAACAGAGCATTTAAAAAGCTGAGCTGACACAGAGTGCACAGCCAAGAAAATTCGTGCTGCCTTTCCAAGTTTACCAACAGCTTTCTGAGAGAGGAGTGCTTTAGGCCTCCTAAAATACAGCAAATGCGCCATATCGGGCATCGTGTTGACAGGGGCTGTGCTGGCAGCATGGGGACAGCGCCAGTTACAGACAGAAAAGTCAGTCTTGCCTAGGTGGAGTGTGAATTTGCTACAGCCGCAGATACCTTCTCTTTCCCCTTGAAGGGCGTTGCAGTTCTTGCCCCTCCAAGCTGTACTAAGAACAGCCCATTTAATCTGGCAGCGCGGTTTTTGTTGATAACCACTTGGCATGAATCAAAAGGGAAAAAACAGATTTGTTTTCTTAATTCCTCAAGACGTCTTCCTTAGGGAGTGTCTTGCAGTAAACCCAGCACTGCCTGGCTGCTGGTGAGGGGAGGGCAGCGTGTGTCTACCCAAATCCCGCCGTCAAACAGGACTCCTGTTAACGACGAGCACCTCGTTAGCCTGGCTTACAGACTGGCCACCCTCGAAAGCAGCAGGGATAAAACCGACAGGTTCCTCAGCTGCTCTCCAGAAGAGACACTACAGCTTTAACTTTCTTCGGCATCCAGATTTACGAAATAGTCCTGTGCTCCTGACCAGCTCAGTTCCCTCTGCAGTTGCTGCCCAAAGGAGGGCAGCTGCCCGAGCGGCTGCTGGTGAATTCGATCATGTCTGATCGCTAATCCGTGGGCTTTTCAGATGGAGGAGGCAGCAGATAACAGGATTAAAGTTTCACGACCCAGGGTTTTCACAGCTTGAGACGCGGGCATGGGGGGATAGAGAATGACTTCTGTCATTAATCTTAATTGATTGCCAAGAGGTTTTAATCTGGGTTATTAATTAGGAAGGTACTTAACATACTGTCTACATATCAACATCAGATGCTCTTTTGGGACTTTTGGGACATATGGCTGATCTTACATTTACATTCACACAACTGACACATGCACACAGCTCTGTATGAAGAAACTCTCATACGTTTGTGTGCAGACAAAGAGATGCAGGAGGATCCGCATGCACAGAGGCGTCGCACCGCTTCGGCAAAGTGGGATGGAAATGCGCAAAGGCTGCATCTCCACACAACGAACACCTACACCTCTGCTTATATTAATCCATTTCAATCAGATGCCATTTATCTGGATTATCTTTCTGATGTGCAGATTTAAGTCATCTTTAACTGCATCGCAGCCCCTGTCTCTGTGCCTCTGGCCATTCACACTCACAGATTACAAACAGAAATGTTTTTATCTTCCACAGTTTCCATGAGTTACTGCTCAGGCCTTGCCTTTTCTTATTTGTAAACAAGTTACTGCTGGGGCAGCTGGCTCGGACAGAGGCGCAACCATGGCTGCAGTGCGGAACTGCCTGGACAGACCCAGTGACACCACCTTGATGTTTACTGAGTCATGTTTGCAGGAGGAAACATTGAACTACAGTTGGATCACATAAAGCCGGCACGGGAACAGAATGCTGTGATAGCACTGCCATTTGAATTTTGTGCAGATTCAAACTGTGCTACAGATTTCTACAGCCTTTCCTTCTATTACAGATTATTAAGATGATTAATCCCAGGGGTGGAGATGGAGCCAGGGCTAAGGAGCCCTAAGTGATAGTGGAACATTGCTGTTCCCCACTAAGTGTGCTGGGCCACGCCACGTCCCGCTGTGCAAAGAAAAATGCAAACGTTGTAAGAAAGTGATGTGCTCATTCAGGTACTCAGGAGCTAAAAAGTCTGCTCTGGAAGAGTTCCAAGCAGGTCAGGATGGTTTGAGATGCTGCAGAGCAGAGAGAAAGGTGCACCTGCTGGTGTTCAGGAAGGTCTCAAATGGTTGCCGCAGAGCCAGCAAAGCGCTCCCCTTAGCTGTACATCCACACCCCTGCGAGGCTGCTGTGCAACAGCTCTGAGATGAAAAGGCTTTGTTTGAAGCAGAAATAGTGTATTGGTCATTTCAGGTCCCACGCTCCCACAGATTATTGGGATTGGTGCAGTTTATCAGAGATGGGATTCTCCATGGCTGCAGCAGTGAAAGGCCTCAGCGTTCCTCAGCAGTGACCTGGCCTCTTTTACCAGAGTCAGACTGTGGTTTCTCTGCCGTTTGAAGATGGGTACAAATGCTTCACACAGAGATGAGCGGTGATGGGGTCATCTGACCAGGAACCGGAGGGGCTCTGGGATGGGAAACTGGGTGACACAATGAGGTGAACAGCAACCTCACGGTTTTGCTTTGACTCCGCTGGACTCCAGTTCTCTAACTAACAGGAAAGGCTTGTGAAAACATCTTGAAAATATTGCTTTTAGCAAGGGAGAGTTTGCGTTAAACCTCGGGGGTGTCAGAGTCACCCATGGGCAACTCTGGCCGCCCAGACCTCACTCAGGATGAGCTTGTGATAAGCTTCTGCTAATGGCCGCTAATGGAGTGTGCTCCAGTGTGCCCACCCAGGCACTTGCTGTGGCCATAGGGAGTCTCTAAAGCCTGAAATCACTTGCATGTTAATAATTTCATGCAGATTTCCTCATTAGCTGTAATACAACCTTATCCAAAAGAAGGTGGTTCCATCATCCTGACATGGTTTGCATTGCTCTGGTGGAATCAAGGAATGAACAAGAAGGTAAAAAGTTGGGAAGCACTACAGCACACAAGCTGCTCAATGTGCCAACTGTACATTAGAGGCAGCCAGGGGATAAAAAGAAGAGGAACAATCAAAACTTGTATTTATTGCTTCTGATCTTTTTATGGCATTCCTAAAATTCAGAATTATTTGTTCCAAAATCAGTTTTTGCATGTCTAAGTCTGCTATGAACTACAGATCCATAAAGAATTAACACCCCCCCAAACACTCACGTTATTAGCATTTGAAAACGACTGAGTCTTCATAAGCCATAATATTCTCAGTTGCAATGTCTTTGTGGAGTGCCTTCCAGTAACACTTCTCTCATCTCTGTCTGTGAGTGAGCTCTGTCTGAAGGGGAAATTGCTACCTAGGAACAGAAGTGGCTGTGCCACCCGTTGCCAAAGCCCATTACACTTCAGGGTTCAGGCTGACATCCATCTATAAATCAGAACGTCTCGATGCATCTGAGTTTGTCCCTCAACAGAGTGACGCGATGGCCCACCCTCGGCCTTAACATTTAATTTTAATATTGAACGTGCCGCTTTCTGATGGGCTGCGTCACAGCCTTCATGTGATTTAAATGCAGCCTTAAAAGAAGTTAATTTAATCGCAAGTAACAGCGTTATTAACGCTGCCTCCTGTCACCAAGTAGATATGGATGCAAATGCCTGTTTCAAGTCACTCTGAGATGGATTTTGCAACTTCTGGCGACTGCGGTGGACAAATGCTGAATGAAAATCAATCCCAACCTCCAGTGGGCTGAGCTCCCACCAGAGCTAACGAGGGACAAGTAACGAGACCCCCAGCCCTGGCATGTTGCAAGGGACCCTCTCAGCCAGCACCTCACCTGCTGCTGCCTGTGCTCGGGACTCCTCACTCACAGGCAAAGTATTTGCAATACACATTTCTATCTGCAGTTCCCTCCCACAGTGTCACTCTGAGCTGAAGTCTTGCAATCCAAACCCTGCACTTTAAATCAGTCTGATCAAGTTAAAAAGGATTAGATTTTCTTGGAATTCATTATCACTTTTTTTTTCCCGCTGGCAACAACACAAATTCTTTCATGGTCTGAAATATAACTTTCCTTGCTGGATGCAAAATATTACTGTCTGATCAGAGAGGTGAACGCAGGTGGGAATGCAGAGCTGCTACAGCACATTTATATCGTTCTGTGCCGAAGGAGATAGATGATATTTTATTTTACATTATAGCACAATATAAAACCTTCTAAAATCTGGAATGGTTGAAAAGTGATGGACAGGTATCTCCAGGAAGCAGAGTCTGAACCCAAGAGTTGATTATTTAGGGCTGCAGATTTTCTGCAGAGCCCAGAGACTCTCTGGAAGGACTTTACAGCAAACCTAGGCCCACATGGGCATTGTGAACTACATCAGGTCTCTACATCATACAGAAATCCTGCGTGTTGCCCCTAAAGAACAACTGCCCCCCCCGCCCCCACGCACACCCACCCCTGTGCACATCCTGACATCAGCGTTGCTCCCCTTCTGCTTGTGCTGCCTCCATTGGCACAGCTGCTCCGATGCCCTCAGTGCAGAGAGCCCAGGGCAGCTGCCTCAGACCTGGAGTCCCGGCCACAGCTGATCACAGCTCGTCACAGGTCATTGATTTCCTTTCGTTAATGAAGCAATAACATCTATAGAGGGCTCTGCCCGCTGACGTCGCTGTAAGTCTTGGGCAGTCAACAGGGATGATCTTCTGTCCGTGCAGCCATTTCCGTAACAATATTCCAGGCCTGACACTGATGGGCCACATGCTGCAGCCGATACGGACTCCCTTCGTTCACAGGACACGAGTGCACCTTGGGCACCTGGCCGGAGATCACAGGTGGCTCCTCAGCCCGGTGAGGCACCTTATTAAGATCATGATGGCAACCAAGTCACTTTTTCCCCTCTGACAACATTGCTAATAGAAAGAAAAGAAGGGCATGTGAACAAACAGAATATAATGGACCATTTTCACTGCATCCAGGAGTTTGTGAGTCAGAATTCCATGAATTCTGTCAATTCTAGGTCTGTTTTCTCAATTCATTGCTTTAGAAGTTGCAGTGGTGTGCACTGCCTTGTGGTTGGTGGAGTAAACTGTACTGGATGCTGATGGGCCAACTGGAGAAGAAGTGGCATGATACAGGCTCCTTCATGGTGTCCTTGCTATTGACTCTGCCCCTTAGAACACACCAGCCATGCCAGATATCACCATCCTTCCCACTCCAGTGAAGAGAGAGAGAAGTAAAAATCAAAGAAAGAGCAAATTTCAGTAAGTTTGCCCTTGCAAAAGCACCTCGAGAACATGTAACTCTCAGTACCTGCCTGCCTGTTGTGGATGCACATCCCTTGTGTCTTAGCAAGCAAAGCACAACTGAGTTGGACGCTTTATCCTTGGAAGTCCTTCCTACTCCTTGGATTTGCTCTTTCTTCTGTACAGACATTTAAACATTTTCAGAGCTACAAACTGAAATCCCATTTATCCCCACCCCTTCCCCTCCCAGCTGACATTACGCTTCCATATCCAGCCTCTCCACAGAGCTTTGGGTTGCTGTCTACAGAACTGACTTGGGGGTGTCAATGCCGATTCCATTTGCTCAGCACTGCTCGGGGTCAAAGCCAACCCAATACACCGCACGAAGCCATCGAGCTTGGACAGCACTTTGTACCATTCCACGTTTGAAAGTTTTGCCAAGGATTCTCACTGAACGAAAGCCGGTTTTCTGTGCTGGTTTAGAGTTACAGCTGCGGCACAAACCACAAAGGCAGTTCTGCATTTTGACTCTGGAAGGTTGAGGGCTTTAGGTGCCAAGTGTTTAAGACACCCCTGTGTCTGCCGCCCTGGCTCAGCTCATCCAGCCTGGTCGCACTCAGGGCTGGGATTACCTGCACAGCCCGTGTCATGCTGTGGCACTCATCTCCCCCTCCAGATTTCTAAAATAAACATCTGGTGCTTCCAGTCGGGACTGCAAACCTCCCTCTGAGGGCTTGGTGGAGGAGAGGCGACTGTAACTGGAATTCAGCTGCAATAGCTGTTTGTTATACCTAACTCCAGGTGGTTCAGTGTTGAAATTCAGCTTCCTGGCTTGGGTCTGGATTGCCGACGTTGTGCCTTTGCTCAATGGGGCAAGGATTTGGTAGCAACTCATGAACACAGGACTGAAAACCACCTTGGGTTTAGGCCTTCCAGTTGTAATATATTTCACCAGTCCAAAAGGAGGTGAAGGGGAAGAACTCTTGCTCTTTCTTTCAATGTGTATTTCCTGTGTTGATTGCAATTAAAGCTGCCCGCTCAGCTGGTGCGCTGTGAGTACTCTCCTAGGCACCCTCAGCGCGCATTTTATGTCAGTCTCCTGATTTACAGAACTATAAATGCTCTGCCTAGGGAAAGGGAAATAATACTGGGCTTTAGCTTGGAAAAAGCCAGAAGCAAATGAGAGCCGCTGCAGCAGGGAGGGGTTGCTGACAAGAGGATGCTTGACTGTCACAGGTTTTCATGAAGATTGAGGTACAGGAATTTGCCCCAGCTGTGCATCTGCTCTGCTCACAGGGAGGTGCTCCTTACTGGAGCATCAAGAGACGTTTGGATGAATGGGAACTGCCCACGGAGGGAGGGGGCAGACGCGGCCAAGTCAGATCTTATGCCTGACTAGACTGAATCATACAAAATTGCATGTATTTATCAGCTGTGCCCACTCTTTACTGTTAGAATATCACAACATGAAGGGTTTATTCCCAAGATGGCCCTGAAGAACAGTTTTATTGGTGTTATTACTCTGCTTCACCTCAGCCATGTGCCCGGAGGCCTCCTGGGAGCCAGCAGGGAGGCAGTGCTGCCCAGCCAGCGGGGAGCGGGGCAGCCGCTGGGCCTGCCCAGTAAAGCCTGGGAAGAGGCACCTTCCCAAGCAGCCTCCCCCTCCTGACTCTGCTGTGGCAGAACCTGCACATGCAGCGGTGAAAGCAACAGGAGATGCTTCCATCTTCCTGTTCACAGGTTATTGTACACATTGGAATGACTTACCCTTCTTGGACTTGTATGAAATAACGCCAGTTGCCAAGGAAGTACTGAGGCTCCTTTCATAGAATCATAGAATCACAAAGTTGGAAAAGATCATCAAGTCCAGCCATACCTGTCCCCTTTCTTAACAATATCCCTAAGAAACTCATCTACTTGCCTTTTAAACACCTCCAGGGATGGCGACTGAACCACCTCCCTGGGCAGCTGTTCCAATGCCTGACTACCCTTTCAGTGAAAATATTTTTCCTGATGTCCTTTTGGCCTAAGTGGATCCAGGTCTGTTTGTATCAGTGATAGAGTTCAGTCAGATGGTTTGAAGTTGTCTGAAAGCTTGTTTTGAGGCTGATGTTTTCAGATGTGCCGCTGCAGTCCATATAAGGGTTCTCCTCACTGTAAGCCTGTGAAGAGCCTGCGTTAGGGTTTTAAAGCACTGCTTGGGGAAGCTGTTATCAGTGGGTATTAATTATTGAACGCTGCACCTTCTAGAAAAGTTGTTTCATCACTGGAAAGTGACCTTGTTCGCAAAGGCAGAGGGAAAGAGAGACGTTCAGTGCCTCCTGAGAACAAGTGGAGTGATGCGTATCAGGAGGAGACACTACAGATTTATTGTCTGTGGCAAAGGAAACACAGATCTCTGCTTGTGGAGTAACTGTTCCTGACATCGTACAGCGTAAAGAAGGCCTGGGTACTGCAGGTTAGAAAGAGCTCTTCTGAAGGAAAGGAACCGCCGCTCTCACAGCTCTGTTCACATTGAGCACTCTGGCTGCAAGCTGGGTTGCCCAGATGACCCCGACAATTCAGCAGTGCCTGAGTCGAGCCAGTTTTGTGCTAAAATGTAGCTGAATAACCCTCAGAGAGGATACCGAGAATTTACCCAAGTAAAAGGAGAGTTAATTTAAGGGGAAGATCCATGGGGTTTTTTGTTTTGCTTTTGCCAGTGAGGTTACAGTTAAGAGAACGAACCCATTGCCATAGCGTTTCACTGCTGCCATCAGGAGAGACACAGGGAGGGTCCAGCGATCGCACTGCCCGTGCAGGCAGCACAGCCTGGACTACTGTGACTGCTCAGTGCAGCTCCTGCCTGTACAACTTCTGACTGTGATGTCCCCACCTCTGGAAAGGCCCAGCACCAGCACTGTCTGGAGGCCTTGTGTGGAAACACCATTCATTAACCTCACTCTGGTCTTTGCACTGGGAATTCCCTTTTTCACAGCTCTGAGCAGCACTGCGCTGCCTTCCAGTGGTGCTGCTATTTGGAGTCTCCCCACAGCTCTGCCAGCCTGAACAGTTAAAAAACCCAAGATAAAGAGGAGTTCAGCTTAAAATAAAGGCTAGGGGAGAGTGACCACTGAAACTCATCTCCCACTTTTAGGAATGCCTCTGTTAGATCAGAGAGCAAGGCTTTTAGGTAAATCACAATTAGATACATGTGCAAATACATCAGCCAGGCCCAGGCGCGCAATTAGGCACCTAATTATGTTGAAAATGCAATTGCGCCCTCAGCTGAAGTGGCCACACTTCCTCTGGAGCTGCTGGTTGTTTCCGTCCCGTCCTCCCACTGACAGCAGGGGTATGGAGCTGTGGCAACAGGTCAGCCCTCACTGCCCCGGCCTCGCCCAACAGCAGCCACACTCCGGTCCAGGCAAGGGCTTACAGTCAGGTTTCTACCACACATCCCATGCTTTGGCCTGGTGTTCCTGCTAGGATGGAGGCAATGGTGCTGCACAGGGATGGAGGGGACGGGCTGCAGCAGGGATGCAGGAGCCTGGCACTTGGACAGCACAGGGGAGGTGTCAGACACATCACAGAGTTTGCAGGCATCATCGAAGAACTGTCCAGGTAGGAAGAGAAGATGCTGTGGTATCGCATGAGGAGAGTGAGCTGTAGCCCATGCAGCTCCCCGAGAACATGCCTGGTATCTGTGCTGTGTGCTCCCAGGGAAACCATCCACAGGGAACCAGGATGCACCGAGTTCATTTCTTGTGGAGCCCTTGGTTTTGAGGAAATGAATGCGGAGACATCAGAGGGCACAGTGAGAGAGAAGGAAGTGGTTGTTCCCAGCATCTCTGGCATTTATTTAGCTGGTTTTCCTTATCTTTCTGCTTTCTTTTTCTTTCTTTGAACAAGGAAGAGAGGAGGGGAAAGTCCAGCCAACTGTGACTTGTGCTTCAGCTGACAGACAGCATGCGAGCAGAACTGCAGCTTGGCTGATTCCAGAGAAAATGCAGTTTAAAATAACACTGACACTATCTGGGGTCAGCATTATCCTTATGGAAAAGGCTTATCTGGGAATGCTGTCAGTGTCACTGTCCACGCGGGTCTAGCTGTTCTGCCACAGCTTGGTCTGAAATGGCTCCTCACTGGCAAGGACCACACGTGAGGATGAGCATTTTCCAACTCACATTGTGCCAGCTGGAAGGGGAGGCTTAAAACAGAGGGAGCAGCTTTAGCCTTTTCCATTAACGCTGCACAGGTGACATGCAGTGCTCTGGCTTCGTTTCTGTTTACTTCTGCTACAGGTTTTCAACCTGCATTTTAAATCCTTGGCAAAGGGCAACCGAGCGAGGTGCCTGATTCTCAGATCAGGACAACGTAATTGCACTGTTCCTGTGCCAGCTCGATATCCACACACCACGACCTTTCTTTATTCTTAGTCTTTTCATGACTTACTAAAACCCTCACAGCCACATTAGTGGAACACAGTGACACCCTGATCCCCAGAGGAGCAAAGAGGAACTTGGGCACAGCTTTACAGGATAGGACCAGGAGACCGAAATCTCAAAGCTATGCATTCACTGAGCTCGATACTTGTAGGGTGGAACATTTACACAACAGACCCTGTGCCAGCCTGCGGCGAGAGGAGCAGAAGGGCTACCTGTGTGGAGTGCCCAGAGATGCTCCTGAGCGGGGCCCTGGGGCCCAGTTGGAGCCTGGAGCGCTGAAGGGGCAGGTGAAGACACCAAAGATTTTGCCAGCAGCTGTGGATATGCTTAATGTGGTTAAGAGCTCAACGGCCACTGGAAGTGAACTGCAGACATCTTGTGCCAAAGCCTCTGCCTGTGACAGCCCCGCGAGAGGCCTTCCTGCCGGCTTTGTGCCTCCCTGCCCTTCACTGTCCTGGCCAGGACGCTTCCACCTCTCCATCTACCAGGGACCGGGTGCTGAAGGAGACGGGTCCGTGTGAGGATGATTTTCCCTCTATTTATACAATACTGCAAAGTTCAGAAGTTTTTTTCTCCTACTGCAGCATTTTTTTTTTACTGTTACAGGTGATTGATAGAATTTTTTTAGTGATTGTAATATAAGCAGTAATTCTTGCACAGTGCTCAATTTATTAAGCATCCTGAATAAGAAAGAAGTAGCCCTTAAAATAAAGCAGTCACTTCTCCTTTTTAAACACTATTTTAATTAATTCCTCTGAAGGAGCGTCTGGAATTGAAAACTGCATGTTAAAAATCTGAGAGTAAGATGTTTTGGAGAAGTTACAAGGCAAGGATGGAAGATGTGTTCTTCCCCTCCATCCCTTTATTTAAAAAACACTACAATCATCAGAGTGCTTTTTAAAATGACTGTTTTTTACTCTAAAATGTATATAATTTGTACAGGCTGGGGTACTACGCCAAGAAAGTTTGTCTGCTTCATAGGATCTTAATGAGGTTGATTAGAACATGGAAAAAAACGATCTCTGCACAGGTTCTGGCAGAGAGGTTGCCTTGGCCTCATTTTCCTTCGTTCCCGCCCTGCTCGCAATGATGAGGCCACACAGAAATAAGAGTTTGTGTTTCATTCCTACCCTCACAACCAGTGCTGAACGCTAAGGAAAGCCATTGTTTCACCTGGGAAAAACCCCAGTGTTTCACATCTTCCCAATTTCTTGTCTACATCTCCAAAGAACGTGTCCATGTCCCAAAACCCACCAAAAACCCCAACAGTTCTCCTGGCTCTCGTTCACATCAGCGTTAAGAATTGGAACTGCTTGTGGGAAAGCTGCTTTCTCTGCACTTTGATTCCTGTTTTGTAGGCGCAAACACAGGGTTAACTGAACTTGGAGAGGCACCTGAGTCTGTAAGTGCCGCTCAGAAATAAATACTTGAGCTTTCCTTGGCTTCGGAGAAATGGCAGGACCCACAGTAAAGCTCTCATCCTACTCTTGGCACCCAGCAGTTACCTGCTCTGCTTTCTCATTCCGCTGAAAGCCATGTTGGTCCCTTGCTCCTCAGGGCAGCCTGAACGCAGGGAACGGGAACGGAGGAGGAGGGAGGAGCAAGGTCTGCAGACCCACCTGGAGGGGACAGGATCCCACCCTAGGAGTGCACACCCTGCCCTCTGTGACTGCACTGCAGCAGCCCCTGCACCCTTCCCCCTCAGGACTCCTCAGGGTTTGATGTTATCACTGTCGCAGGGAGGAACGGGCACTGCATTTCTTATTGTCACTATCAGGTCTGCAGTGATTTATTCCCCCAGTCTGCGACTGAATTAAAATCTTAATTAAGCTTATGGCACTTTTTTTCTTCTTTTCAATTAGGTGTAGGCAAATCACTTGTCTGTGGGAAGGAGAGAGGAAAAGATAAAGAGCAGAAGTGTTTTTCCTTCTCTGTGCTTGCAGTAGAGAGGCCTCAGCAGCTTCACAGTTTCACAGTATCATAAGGTTGGAAAGGACCTCCGAGATCATTGAGTCCAACCTATAACCCAACACTAACACCAAGGGGCATTAGGAACTTACTCCTCCCCCAAAGTTAAGCCTTGTTGTGCAGCTCCACCCTATGTGTTCTGCACAGGGAACTCCTGATAAGTGCTTGGTCCTGTCCCACTGAGCCTGGCAGCACCAGCAGATGACTGGTCCCTGCAGTGGAGAACGTGCACGGGCAGGAGCATCGTGTGAGGGCTCTCCCACAGCCACGGCGCAGAGCACTGTCTGAGGAATGGGAGCTGCGCCGGAGAGAGACTCACCCAGAATTCCCACACAGGTGGGGAGAGGGTGTCCTAGGCCAGAGGAATAACACAGCACCAGGGCCTGCGGACAGGCAGATGGACGGGTGCCTCTTCCCTTATCTGCCCTCAGTAACCGCTGGGACCCCATGGCACAGCTCTGATGAGGGACACAATCACCAGCGCCGCTCCCCAGTACCGGGTGCTGCTGCTTTACCTCCTCTCTCTGCTCAGGAGAAACTCTCTACCTGCTCTTGTTCACCACAGGTTTATGCAGGGGAGCACGGTGAGCACTGCTACAGCTGGATTTCACACACAAAGGAACATCCATGGCTACTCTGGCTTTAAAGTCCCTGGGGAGGGGCTTGGCAGCCACAAGCCGTGCTCCCAGCTCCAAGCTCCCAGCCGAGGGCATCGCCTGTGCTTTGCTGTGCACCATGGCCTGGGCATCAGCACCAGCTGCCTTCCAGTCAGCTGGCCCAGGCCCTCACCAGAGACACCACACTGTAGAGCGCTGTTGTACAGGAAACCTCAGTAACTCTCATAAATATTTCTCTCGAGTGTTTCCTGGAGTTGTCTCACACCTGGCTTCTAAAGTTCTCATTCACTTTAGTTAAGACACCAGGAGATGATGCGCTGCAGCAATGAGGTTTGGATGCCCTGCAACAAACACTGACTCCATCTACAACAACAAATCCCAATGAAATGGAAAACTAGTGGCAGGATTGGCCTGTGGTTCCCTGAGGATGTTCTGTCCTGGCTGAAGCAGGCTCAGTGGGAAGGGTGAGACAGGCTGCACCTCCTCGTGCTTCCCCGAACACACTGCGTCTCCTTTCCTGGTCAGGCTTCCATCACAGCAAATGTTAGACAGCCTCAGGAGTCTCCCCAAGAAGACGGTTCATACCAAGCTCTTACCAAGGTAACAAAGGTGCCATCAGTGAGTGAAGTGCAACTCCCTAACTCTTAGCAGAAGAGGGATTTTTGTTTGGTCTTCTTTCACTTTTACCTGTTTGTTCCACTCTTACCTCAGCCAGGCTCCTCCAAGGCTTAGGCCTCGTGGAAAGGATTTAACTGGCTCTTTCTGGGGAGACAGAGCTGAGCTCACGTGCTCATCTGTAAGGTGGAACCTGTCCTTGCTTTCAGCCTGTGAAGGTCTGCATTCAGCCAAAGCTTTCCGTCTGCTCTGGGTCAGATGGGGGTAGGATTTCAATCCAAGTTACATTCTGTGTTTGCTCTGTAACACCCCCTCATAATTCCTATTTGTTACAAACGCCCGTGTCTGCAGATTCCTTAGTGTTTATAAAAATATGTTATTAATGAGCCCAATCAATGACTCCTGAGGAAGAAACTCTCAAACCACTTGTGAGCGCGTGTTCGTGCCTTGCCCTATGGAAATATGAGGCACTCCTTTGGCTCGAATCGGCTCTTTACCAATAAGCTTTTCTCAAAACATCTGCCTCTTGCAGTCATAGCGAAACCCACTTCTTTCCACATTAACCTCACTGTCTGAGTTAATCAGTGCTCTCCTTCGGGAGAGCAGCAGCCCTGGCATGCAACTGTTGTAATGTCCAAAAGAGGAGTGTGAGGCATGCAAACCGACCCCTGCTGACAGCTCTCTCTGGTGGAGGCTGGCACTGTTCCTAACACATCCCCTGGTGCCCGGGTCCTGCGGCATGTACGGAACATGCCCTCCTGTGCTCCACCTTTACCCTGGGCTGATGGCGTGGGGTGGATCCTGATCCAGCTCCAGCCTGGTTTTATATTGGAGTGTGTGCACCGAGCCCTGTGCACACCGTCCCACAGCACGTGTGGGAGCGAAGCGGCCGTCCCTGTCGGCTCAGTCCAGGCTGAAGGAGCAGGCACATCCACTGGCGAACACAGCAGCTGCAGAGATTTCCAGAGGGGTTACGGGATGGGAAGTGTTTCAGTGGCATCTAGAGAGTTCCAGTCCTGCTGTAAATCCCTGGCTCAACATTTGTATGTTGACATTTTCTACTTAAGGGGCCCTTTGGCACCTCTAGCATCAATTTATAATGCTGTGACAGTTGGTTGCAAGCACTGCAAAGAAGACTGTTTGCTTTAAAAAGACCCGGCTTTGTGATCCAGTCCAATCCAACGTGGACTGGACCACATTCCAGCTTCTCATGCCAGGGTGTTCTGGGTTTGACGGTTTGGATAGATTTTATAGATGTATTTCCTAACAAAATCCTCCTGTATCTTTCCATTTCACATGTGTTAATGAAGCGTTAGGTGACACTGGTAATACGTTGTACACCTCCATGTGTTAATGGTGTCCCAGTGAGTCCCCATCCTGAAATCCCCCTGGATTTTATCAGGATCTGTCACTGATGGCAGCTCCTATTCAGCTCAGGTATTTCGTTCGTACGCTTCTCACAGTCTGCACCACGTCAGACTGTGGAAGCAAACCCCAGGCTGTTCATTTCCCATTGCAGCATGTGAGCTCCAACATCACTGTTGTGCTGCAGACGGGTTGTGCGGGCCCCATCCGTTAAGGACTAACGCCAGCCCTAAGTGACAACAGTGTCTCCAAGTTCTTCACTCCTGTACCCTCTGTAACTCTCAGACTCTGGAGCCTCAGCTGTTTTGCAAAGGTGTGATTAAGGCAGGTATTTTTAGACAAGCAGACGGGGGGCTGTTTGTGTCAGTAGGGCCTGACACAGAGGACTGACTGCCTTGGTTAAATCTGCTCCAGCTGGTACAGGCCCCTCATCAACGTGCCTGGGCCATTCTGAACGATTAAACATCATTTACCTCACACCAGCCCTGCACTGACTGCCCCTCAACACATGTAAGCCATTTTAAGAAAGTTCATAAAGCCATCCTCACTAATTTAATTGCACTTGCTTGAAAATAGAATTTGAAATATGCAACTAATTACACTCATCAAAGCCTATTTCTTTCTTCCAACAGAATTTTTCTTTAGAAGTTTATAATTTAACTGCGTAGACTTTTGTTTTATTATGGTTTCAACTAGAAATAGCTGTCATCCCCATCAGTGAGAGGACTGAAAAAGGCACTGATCTACCTGTATGGTAATTAAATCCACGCTGAAGTGTGTGCGCGCCTCCAGCTTTGGAAGGTAATTGTGCACACCTCATTGCTTTTTACTTCTCAGTGTTGCTGTGGTCACTTGCCAGGTAATTACAGAGGCAAGTTCTAAATTACCAGTGATTTCATGAAGTTTGAACTCCTCCTCCCCTCCCTGGCAACACAGGACACATTCACGTGGAGGGTCACAGAACACGCTTCCCATGGTGCCACAGCTCCCGGTGTCACAGCTTGCAGTGCTGTGGAATAAACAAGTGGTTGCCATAGTAACAGCCACACCACTTTGTTTCCATATAACGGACCACAAACTCCATTTCCTCGCCCCAATCCACTGGCAAGATTTATCACAAGGTGTTTCAATCTCACCTCGGTTTCAACAGGCACCAACCGGTCCCTGCTCTCACATGACGGTCTTTGTGATGACTGGTCACTTGCTGTTTGCCAGTTACGAACACCCAATCCCACCGGCAGCAATCCGTAAACAGACTGTGAGGAGGACTGTAATTAGGGACTCTCAAGTCCCTTACAATGTTTTCTGCCTTCTCCTGATGTTTCCAGGTATCTCTTTGCACAGGCAGGAGGAGCAGGCTGAGCACAGGGGTTGCCACGCTGGCTGGGCCAAGCCGGACACAGGCTGCTGGCAGGGCCAAGGAGCTCTGCTGAGGAACGGCCTTGGCCGCACACACTCTCGTGGAGCACAGGCAGTGGCTCAGTGTGGCTGTGGGAGAGCAGGGTCCTGGCTCTTCCTCCACTCTGTAAAACCCCTCAAGCACAGCTGTGTCTGGCACCAGGCATAACTTCTCCCCTCCCAGGCCAAGGGAGCTGCACCCCCACAGGGACCGAGGTGGCTGTCTCAGAGCACAGATGTGGCGGGGTGCAGATGCTGGTCTGGCTCACAGTACAGCTGCCATCATTGCCCCCTCAAACCGAAGCCACGGGCTGAGTTTATACAGAATAACGGTGGCACTTGCACAGTAACTGGGAGCGCAGTGCTTTACTCCCAGTCCAGGAGGATGGAGCCCTTCGGGGCTGCAGCCACAGATTAGCTGTGCTCATTTTGGTGCTGTGTTCCATTCCCTACCTGCATGAGGTCACCAAGGGGTCCTTCTGGGCTCAGAGGGTCCAGAGGAAAATCCTGTGTAATCCCAGAGAGGGAAGAGAGAAGGTGTCCTAGGAACCTACACAGACATCGGATGCTGGTCACTCTGCACTTGGGTCCGTGTGGTTTATCAGCTGAGGCCAGTTTAAGTATGACTCAAGTACTCCGAGACCAATTCCTAAGTGAGGCTGAGAGGTTCCCTCCCCTACTTACAAAGCTAATAACTGGATCCCCGCCTCGACGCAACAGTGAATGGCTCTAAGCTCTGACAAGCCTTGTGTCTACTGCAAACGTGGAACCAGATGTTCACTCTCCCCACAGGTCTTTAAGTTTCACATTCTGAAATTATCCCCAAGGGTGTTTCCCCCCCAGCATGCTAAAAAAAGTACACAAAACCCCAGAAGCTTTTGATAACGAAGCAAACATATTTTTGTGGTGTGGGCTATTTTCTTCAGTCTGCTGCTAGTTCTTAAATATAAAGCATAGCATATGTTTAACACGGAACATATGGAACCGAAGAAAAAGCAAAGCCTGAATTCCAAATACCAGACTCTTAGTAGGGAAGAGTCTACAGTGTGAAAGTGGTTATTCAGAACAAAACCAGTATTTATAGCTGCTGTGTATATTTTGTACTTGTCTACTTAGGACAAACCGATCCAAACTGCTGCCAGCTAAGAGCATGCACAGAAAGTTCTTTTACTTGGCTTCCATGAAACCAGTCTTAAACCACGAACATGGCAGAATGAGAAGATTATTACTTTTAGCTCAGAGTAACTCACAATAATCTCTTAAATGACCACTCAGTTGGTCTGAAGCAGGGAGCTGCAGAGCTGGGAGTGATGCACCACGTGACACAGCTGCAGCTGCGCTGGGGAATAAAGGAACTTTGGCTATTGGTGGGTGCTCCAGATGCTGCCTGTCGGTCTGTGACTAGAGATGGGGGTGGACAGGCCTGGACCATGACACTTCCATGGGCTTTGCCAGGAATTCCTTTCCCTGTGTTAGTGTTGAAGGTTGCTGTGTCTCATAGGCTCAGGCATAGGGCTCCGAGCCCCTTCCCTGGCAGCCACCTTCGCCCAGACAGGCAGTGGGGAGCAGGACTGGAGGCAGGATGCGGCAGGAAGTGCGGCAATGGTGTCTGGCTCGCTGCTCTCAGAGAGCCTGGGCCTGTGCAAAACACTCCCACTGCTTAGGAATCCTCGAGGAAGGTTTCTATGCTGATGTTTATCAGGACCCTCTGACTTCCTACAGGAAGCACTTTCTATTTAAGGCAGCGAACACCAGACACTGACGAACGCTCACCTCTCCCTTTCCTTGTAGAAAATCAACCACAGAGGCTATTTCACACCCAAGTGCTTTCAGCATCTCCAAACAGAAAGCAAAGTGACCAACCCAGCAGGGTGAGGTCTGCACTCCTACACACAACCAGTACTGCAAATACCCTTCAGTTCTGCCAGCCCAGCTGACAGCATCGCTGGGTCCCTGTGCCCTCTGACCCAGCTGGAACAGATGCAATGGTCAAGGACCATCACCAGCCCAGTCCTGCCCCTTGGACTGCAGTGGTTTCTTCTCTTAAGAGTTGCCAGTTTGCCCTTCCTTTAGAACACAAGGGTGGCAAGGATTTATTTGAAGTAGCTTTTATTTTGTGAGACAGAGATTTCATCAGCTGTTTTAACAAGGGACATCAGTGCAGGTGTTTGCATTCACCAGCACCTTCCTCCCTGAGATCCGCTCACGCCAGCAGCAAGCAGCAAGCTCTGGGCACCATCCCGACTGCCTCTCCCCCTCCCCCCGCCCCCCCATCCTTTTTCTTTCTCCTTTTTTTTAGCGCACTCCTAGATAAATGCCAGTCACTTGGCCGGGGCCGACTCACAGAAGGTACCACAGGCACAGATGGTGCTAATGCATAAATGTAATGTAGCGAAAGAATGCCAACACCAACCCAGAAAGGGTTCCAAGGAGCAGCCGCGCACTTGCAGGGATGCAGTGATTGGCAAGGTGAAAGCTGAGATCTGCGAGAGCTCCCAAATCAACAATAGGAATTCTACAACAAATGAGCATATTTATTTATTAATTTATAAAAGGCATCTAATACCGAGATCTCAGGGCATGCCTGTAATAAAGCCTCACCAAAACCCAAACTCATTATACAGATTATACTGATCAAAGTACAAGAATGGAGAAAGGGAGAGGTGGAAACTGAAACACAGAGAAAAATCCATCATCGCCTGCCCATTCCACCTTGTTTCCTAGGAGAGCTCCTGAGAGGAAAGATGGGCAGCGCAGAGGGGCTTCTTGGTAAAGCGATCTCGGCACTGACAGAGGCCAACGCTGCATGGGTGGCTCTGTGGGCAATGAACAACCTGCCCTCCCTCAGGGTTCAGAGCACAGGAAGACCTGCACCAAATCCTTCTTCCAGCAGTAGCTGGTGATGTTCACTTAGGAAATATGTACAGGGAAAAGAACAAATGCAGTGTGACTGTGTCCCCATGGGACACTTCTAGCTCTGGAGAACATCAGCGTCTCCAATAAGAACATCTGTAGCCGGGATCTCCAGTGAGGAAACTATTTCAGAGAGCACAGGCTTCACCCCACGTAACGCAGTCCCGAGGGAAGGAATAAGCACAACTGCTGCAGGACACGAGGAGTGTCTGCAGCACACGTGTCGAGGCTGCCAGCACCACTTGTGACGGGTCAACCGCTTGGTAGGCCTGCAGAGGGGCCTGTGATAGACACCACACCGTCACAACACAGTCAGAGGACAGCTTCTGATCTGATTTCCATGAGTTCTGCACTGCTGGCTTTAAAGGAACTATTCCTGATTTTCAACAAGACACGAGATCAGCAGCAGTGCCTAAAACCGATCAGTCTGGTGACTGTGACAGCAGCACAGCCGAGTAAGTCATTGGCAAACACTTTGCTCATAGGACATAAGGGGAGTACTGGTGGCTGTCAGGATAATCCAGGACAAAAGTCTTCCTAAATCACAGACCTCTTGGCAAAGAAAGGCTCCAGAAACCTGCTGCATGTGTGCTGCCCACCCTGTCTGCTGGTTGGAATCATATCTCACATAAAGAGAACTCCTACATTCTTCCTCCTCCACTGGCAACAGTGATCACCACTCCTTGTGAGAGCTTGGCTATTGAGAGGCTGCTCTGGCCTGCTCCCACCGGAGCCCAGCGGCCTTTCTTCTGGGGTCTGCAGTGTCCAAAGGAGAGATAAGACTATTTTTCAGGGTGCTTATAGCAGTTTGTGTTCCAGGAGGGGGGGCAGTGGCTCCCGGTTCCAGCGTCAGGCAGATGTGGGAACGCATGTGGGCATTTCATCTCTGGCCCTGTTAATTGGCATCAGCTATCAGCACTCGTTACCGTAACGGACCAGTCACAGCGATCCTCTGAGCACGTGGGTCATGGGTCCATGGCCAGGACTCCACCAGCAGCAATGCCAGCAACAACAGCTGACCGTAAAGCACCACGTTTTGATGTTTGTTGGCTTTAGTGGGCTTAAAACTGGGCTCTGTTTTTGACTTCACAAGGCTTGAAATGGGCTTTGTCCAGTAGCACATTCCCTTTCTTTGCTTCCTAAAGAAGATGTGCAGGACTCGAAGAGTGGTTCAGGATGCCAACACAAGGAAACCATTCGGCACCGACAATCAGTCATGTTGTCGGTTTGGCTGGAGACCTACCGTAACGTCAATGAGATCCCCAGTAACGCATACTCCTGACCAGGATTCATCTTGCAAAGTCTCAGAAGAGTTCAAAGAGCCTAACTGCTTTTCATGGAAAAGCTCTCAGCCCCAGCCATGCTGCAACAATGCACATACACCATGGCCATCAGGAAGGAGCTCACCAAGCTGCACCTGGGAATGCCTGTTACAATCCCACCCCCCTAGCTCCTCACTGCCAGTGGAGCTCAGCGTATCCCCCTGGGATGGCGGAGCAGAAGCATCCTGGTTCCCATGCCCATGTGCGCGAACACCAGTGCTGGGCGAGGTGTGCGCCGGGGTTGGCCGCCAGCGCAGAGATCACTTTCCCTCTGGTGCTGCACATGAGCCCGATCTGCCTTCCAAGGCATAACTGGATCTGAAGGAGAAGAGCCCTGCAATGGCAGGCACCCGCGGTGGGAAAACAAGAGCATGTCCTTCAGGAGGGAAGGGTCAAACCTTGCCAGGCTATGGTGCCTTTCCAGGGAGGCATAAGCACTGTGTAAGGGAGCTCTGCCAAGGGGTCAGATGGGGAGCGCGCCGGGGCCCTCTCTCTGGAGCCGCTGTGCTGCAGACACAGGGGCTCCCCGGGCCATTTCCACATCCTTTGCTTTTGCACAAGCATGAGAAAAACATGGTATGAGAAAAACAACAAACTCCTGCCCTCTAGAGACAGGAGACCTCCAGCTCTGCTGAATAAAATATTTGCCACAACCTCCTTCAGAAGCAGATGCTACAAATGCAGGCGGTTTTATTCTCCCCTAAGGCCCATGCAGCTGGCTGAGCAGCTCGTTGCACTCTGCTCTCCCAGACCTGGAAGGGTTCCTTGCAGGAGAGGCAGCTTGTCGCAACCGCTCCTTTTCAGGGCAGCAGCTTGTCTGGAGAAGTGCTGAATAAAGCAGTTGCAGGGAGCCGGGTGAGGGAAGAGGGATCCCTCCCTGCTGCAGTGCCGAAGCCTGTCCAGGCAGAACAGCGAACACTCACGCGAGGAGAGCGCTTGTTTCCATTCCCATCCCCTGCTGCCCACGCACCGCTGCGACCCCTCACCTCCAGTCCCTCTCCGAGCAGTGGCGATGTTCACACCTGCAGCCATGGGCACCCATGGCTTTGTGCGGGTGCGGGTGCAGCCCAGGAGCTGCTCCTGTTTGGCTGATCAGCGGGAATTCTGTGTGGATGGAGCTTTTCACGTTACTCCGCAGAAGATACTTGGAATTTCAAAGGTGGGAAAATAGGGTTGAAAGTCTGTCTCTGCTCTCAAGAACCAGAGCCTTGGCAGAAGCACGCGCCGTTCAGTGCCACAGAGCATATTGAGCTGCGAACTCCCCACAGTCCTGGCTTTCACAGGGTGACACCACTGGTAAACACTTCAAAGATTCTGCTTGCTGTAGTAACTGTGCTGGGATGTCCATATGTCCAGTTACAATCAGTGTTATTGGTGGGTGAAGAGCTGTTCTCAGTAGCGTTTCCTCGAAGCCACCCGTGCACTGACAGTGCCACAGACAACAACCCTCAACTCCTCGCTGCCGCACACTGAGCCTTCATTTATATGAAGCAAAGACAGGTCCGACACCAGGGAAGATCTCGTCACAGAAAGGGTTCTCAGGCAAGGGCAGAGCCTGCCCAGGGCAGTGGTGGAGTCCCCATCCTGGAAGGGTTTAACAGATGGGCAGATGAGGTGCTCAGGGATGGTTCAGTAGTGGACAGGGATGGTTGGACTCGATCTCAGAGTCTTTTCCAACCAAACAATTCTAAGAAAGTGTACGAGGTGGATACCAAGCCCTCCAGATGACAACAGCAAGGTTTCACACCCACTTGCATCAGTGAAAGCTTTCTCCCAATGTTTAGCAAACCATCCCAACACTGGATCTACCAAAACATAGACCTGAAGCACAGGCACTTGGAAAAAAATAGCATCTTCTAAATACTTATTTTCAACCTGTTACTGGCAGTTGTGTTTTATTGGCCTGTGCTCTAACATACAGTTTTTATTTGGTGCAGGAAGACAGGAACTGTCTTTTAAAGGAAGCGAGTCCTGTCATTCTTTCCTGTCCTTGCCCACACCTCCGGCAGGACCGAGGGATGACGGGTGGCTGTGAAGTCAGACTTGGCTCCTGCGGTACCTGAACTGTGCTGGCACATTCTCCTCCAGGCAGCCGTGTTTCAAGGCAGGCGATGCCAGCTCTCATTGTGAAACCACTGTTCTTGAAATGCAGGTTATGTGGCTTTGGAAAGCTGACCTGCAGGACCGCTTGACTGCTTGCAAGGACCGTAAGGTTCACACACACACACTAAGGCAGCTACATCACATAAACACGAGCGTAATAAACATGTGATGTGCCTTTCCACTTAGCTCAAAAACTGCTATACATGGAAAAAAAACATTGGGTAAAAATATGCAGTGCTATTCACCTGTAGGTTGTATCTTTTTATTACATTGTTGTTACAGCAGGAAGATTTGAGCCCATCAAGTGTTGTTCTTGGGATTCAGTGCTCAGCTCACCTGTCAGGGGTTTCAGTTAATCTAGCGGTGAAGTGTCCTTTTGCAGCTCTAGGAACGGTGCTGTGTTGGCACTGGCAGTGGTGGGTGCTGGAACAACAGCGCCAGTTCAAGACCATTCCTGTAAGAGGTTCACTGCTGATTTACTCTCCAGCAGTGCACAGCACAAGCCAGATTTCCTGAGTGCTCAGCATCTCCACCACAGCGCGGTTCAGGGATGCCGACCGGGACCTCTGCGCATGGAGATGCCGAGGAGCAGTTGGTGGGGTCTGTGGGCAGGGACATATCATGGGCACCAGCAGGAGCCCCACAGCTTCAGAGGGCTTTGCTTCAGATAAAACCAATGCATCTGCAAGGGGAGGTCTGTGTGCCAGGAGCACACAGGGTTCTGTCAGCAGAACGGCAAAGGCAGTTCTAAACCCTTACAATGTTC
Organism: Tapera naevia; assembly: GCA_033556795.1. Taxonomy (NCBI): domain Eukaryota; kingdom Metazoa; phylum Chordata; class Aves; order Cuculiformes; family Neomorphidae; genus Tapera; species Tapera naevia. The sequence goes on from JAUMJJ010000021.1 coordinate 389,071, forward strand.
TGAGCATCTCTGGAGATGAGAGATTACCTGGTGGTCAGGGATAAAGAGCAAGCCTCAGGCATCTGTTCACATCTCTGAATGCTGTCTGGAGCTGCACGGAACATGGGTGGGTGAGCGAGCAACCCCTCTCCAAAGCAAAGACATAAATCAGCTCTCTCTAAAAAATACATATAAACCTAACTCCAGCTGTGCTTGGCCTGTCAGCGGGTATTTATGAGCTGAGTGTAATGTTACAATGGTTATAGCAGTGCAATACTTGCCGAGCAGGGAGCCAGTGAAGAGCTGCGGATGTTAATGCCAGTAGAATTTTAATGCCCAGGAGATGGGGGCAAGGTGACACAAGCTCCGTTAACCCCGCTGTTCGGGCACTGTGGGCCCTGCCTGGGGGCTGTGAGAGCGCAGCGTTCGGCTGCCCAGCCCCACCCAGGTGAGCTGGCCAAGCCCTGTCCTGTTCCGCACCATAGGAACAGGCTCTGCTGAGGGAAGCAGCAGGGTTTTCCCAGTGAGGGAACAGTCGCAGCTGTTCAGCTCTCCTTACGGGACTGTGAGGAGGTGCTGCCAGTGCTCGCATCTCAGCAGTTTGGATCCCTGCTGGTTTTATTCCTCTATAAGGCCCTTTTACTCTCACAATTGCCCGAGCATGCAGGGCAGGAGCACGGGCAGCAGTTTATTATCCTGTGAAAGCTCTGTCCCGGAAGTCAATGATTCTGAATAGAGCAAGAAATTGCCTGTTCCCTTGCATTAGCGAAGGAAGAAAAGTTTACCCAGTCTGTCTTTACTGGAACGGCTACAGGGAAGCCAATACTCTAAAATGTGATTCCTTATAAAGAGGACACAGGGAAAACCAGTGTAAGAAGAAACAGAATCAGATAAACCAGATGCTTGTCTGCTGACCCAGACTGCCCAGCAGTCTTGGCAGGTTGCCATGAGAACTTCCTGGGCAATGACAGCACTGGGCTAGCAGGGATGAACTGATAAGAGGTGAAAGATGCTCTGACAGTGCTGGGATGACCAGGCCAACATAAATGACATCGCTAAATACGTGTCTTGGGAGTGACATTATTCCAGAGCCCTCTCCTTCCTCACAGCTATGCAGGCACTGATGGTCTGGGCAGAGAGCACAGACCTCACGTGTGCCATATCAAGGACAAATCCCTGACGGACACATTCTTTTTACGGGGACGCTGCAACCAGGGTGTGAGCACACGAAGTCTCCACTCCTGTTGGTACCTCAGTGACACAGTGGAGGATCTTGATCCTCCAAGGCCAAAATGAGCCACATGGCTTTGTTATTACAGGGGGTACAGCTACTCAGCATGTCAGAGAGATTAAGTCATACACAAGGACAAGTTATGGCTGAGCAATGAAGTACCTGATGTGAATCCTCATATCCCATCTCCACCTGTCTTCCCTTCACCAGCTGCTTCCGGCTGCCCTTTCCGAATCAGTACAGAATGCTACAAGCGATGCCACGGCGCCAAATGGAACAGCTGTAGGGTCAGTGGGGCAAAGGTGGTTCGTTAACACTACCTCCAAAGATCCCTGACTGTCCAGCAGCCACCAGCTACTTAAACACTAAGGGAATGATGGAAAGTCCTGCTCTGAGCTGGGGCCTTTCTGTCCCTTCAGCTTCCTGTACCACATTGGTTCTGATTTGTGGGTACCTGAGCCTGCCAGCTCAGCAGCATTTGGAGGAAGGCTGTGATGAAGGAAGCACAGCCTGAAAGGAGATGCCATCTCACCCAGACCCTTGTGACAGCACCCGGGAGTAGATGCTGGGTTCAAGGCTTTACACAGGGAACCCGACTGCCTTTAACATCAGCCTTGTAGGCAATGACACAACGCAGTGAAGGAGAGCAAACCAGAAAACCTGCAGCATTTGTTACCCAGCCCATCGTTAAACACTCATTCTGGAGAGGTCCATCCCAGGCAACCAGGCCTGCAGGTTCAGAGGGCACTGATGAGTACAGGATCCCACACGTGAGTACAAAGCACTTCCCATGCAGGGAGAGAGAGGGGAACAGCCCTACTGCCAGGTTTCAACTTCAGAGGCAGCACTGCAAGGGCTGCTGTCACTGTTCCACAAACCCAGACCACATGCAAGATACCAAGAGCCCACGTCTCCGTGGCTGTGTCTCTCCTTTGCATGTGTCATACACTAGAAGAGATGCTTGTCACAAAACTCCAGTCGCTCCAGATTGTGCTTAATAATGGCCTTACTGTAATAGTCAAGTATTCCTTCTCAGGTAAAATCCTTGCCATAGACCTCTTTCCTCGTCCTTTCTTCCCATTGCTAAGTACCAGCCATATTCCTCTGCGGTGCCTATAGTACATCTTCTGCAGTCCAGGGTGGGTTTTAACCTGTTGAGTCTGGTGCATGGACACAACTCCCACATTCCACATGAAGAATGTTCACATAACTCATTTTTTAATTACTCAAGTCCTGAGCCACTAATTTGGTTCAATTTTATACTGCCATGTTGGTATTGTTAAGGTTTATGATCCAGTGATTTACAAGGCATGACCCATCTGATCTCAAATTGGTTGTACTGATTGTTTAATTGAGTACAGGGACATGAGTGTAACGTTACCTCACCGGCACGGTGGGTCACGGCGGTGCTGCTAGGGACCAGCTGGTGGAGTTACTGTTATTGTCAGTATAAACACTGCTGGAATGACAACAGTAACATAGAGCAAGCGTGTTTGAACTGTGAGGGCCAAACCATACTCATCAGTCTGCTGTTTGGTAAATGGTGTTTCTGCTTCAGTAAACAGTCCTTTCCTAAAGCTCACATTTTCAGAAGATGAATTTAATAATCTGTTTCTAGAAGCTGGTCTTAATGATGATACAGAAATCACTGCAGAGGAATTTCTGAACTCATGGAGAGGAACGACTTACACAAGTTTGCATCCTTTTTTCAGAACCAGTTTGCACAAAGATAGAGATTCTGGTTACATTGTATACAGCCTGGTTACAGCACTCACAGTCCAGTGCTCCAGGTAATGGAACCCCATGGTTCGCAGTGGTGTGATCTGGAGTGATAAATACTTAACAACTGAATTCACCCAGAATGGGAATGGTTTAAAACCTCACTTACAGTGTCTTTGTTATTATCTGTCATTGTCTTGATACTGGCAGTGTTTTGATAGTGGGTATTTCTTAGCAATTCCCCTCCAGTGAAGGATGTTCTGTCTGCCTACTGTGGACTGCAGGATAAAGGCTGACCAAACCATTCCTTCTTTTCTCCCTCCTTCCCCTTGAGTAAGGAAGTTAGGGTACAGCCCATGGGATATGAGTGGGGACCTGTAATGGGAATTGCTCATTTAGGGATCTCCTCTGTCCCTGCCCTGTCTGGAACCCCTCATCCTCAAAGGGAAAACCCTCCAAACCAGCACTTATGAGCCAGTTCTGTACCTGAACCAACCTGCGCCAACCAGAGAGAGCCTGGCTGATGTGCCTGTGCCTATTTCTGCTAAGAAATAACAGTAGGAAAGGTATGAATGGCAACTGTGCAAGTGAGACTTAAACCGCAAGCACAGTGGGAGCCCAGAGCCCTTTGCACTGTCTGCAAAGCCACTTCTTAACGCATTTCATGTGCAGGTATTGCGAGAGCAGGCACCTTGTCACATCCCATTACCGAAACACAGAAACTGTTTTCTGCGATGCCAGCGCACGGTATTTGCTGTTCCGTTAATGACACAACGGTGTTCCTGACCTTCTCATTAATTAGTGCTTCCAGTATTTTCCAGCATCCCAGTTTCAGCTCTGCCCTCTGCAAGCGTCACATCACACACAAGAAATGGCACTCGGGTACAAGGCTTTGTTTCCATTTCCAGCCTCTTAACCTCAGTTTTCTTTAGTAAGAACAGGCAGAGGCAGCCCAAGCTGCCAGCATAGCGCTCAGAGGAGTTACAGTGCTGTGCAATCACATGCCAGATCCCCTTGCCAGTGCAAAGCCTGCAGCACGAGCGGAACAGAAGGGGCTCTGCCTGGGGTAGGAGGGGAAAACCCAAGTATTGCAGGAGCATCTTCCAGACCTCCCAACCTGGCAGAGAAGATGTGCTTAGAACGAAACAGAACATCTTTTCCTTAGCTCTAGTGAGAGCAGTGCCCTGTAATGCCTAAGACGTGGCCTCTATGCTTTATTTTAAGGCTACACACCTTCCAGATTGATCTGGGATGGGTTTATGCTCCCTCTCCTCCTCATATGCTCCCTCTCCTCCTCAGTGCCCCCTTACCCTGTTCACTAATCATCCACTGCTCATGGTCAGCTATGAGCAGATGCCAGACCCTCCAGAATGACGGGGCAGCTCCCAGAGGGTGGGAACCACTGCAGTCTCCCCAAGGCCTCTTTTCAGCTGATGCCCTCCAGACTCTTGATTTTTCCGCTGGGGCATTAACTGGGATGCCAGCCTACCTGCTGTCAGTGTTTATTGAACATCAGCTCTTCCCTCAGAAGCGCCCAACTTGCACAGTATTTCTGCATTTTATGCTCCAGCAATACTTTACCACAGCTTAACCAAAACCACTCAACAAACAAAACAGGCAAAGCGCGTGGAGGTGTCCTGGCTTGTTACACTTTGCCTTTAAAGCAATCTCTGCGCACTCCAGGTCAATTTTTCTGCATCCCTTCTGCATTTGTGATACAGACAGTGGCAGCCAGGAGTGGCTGCAGTTACAATACCACCTTGTTGCCAGTTTTGTGTTTATTGTACAGTGAGCAGAAGCAGAGTCATTGGAGGAGCACGAGGAAAACCCACTGCCCCCCTTGTGCCAGCCCAGGGCGGGTGCCAGCAGGCACTCCCTTCAGCAGTGCCACATAACGCCGCGTGCTATCACCTGCCCTGCTACCCAGCAAGACATTCAGACCAAAATCAGTCAGGGAAAGGAATATGGAATTGAGCCCTGCTTTCATTTGGTAATTCCATGATCTCCCAGGTTTAAGAAGAAATCAGTAATTTTCCCCAAGCACGGACCTTTAGAAGGAAACCTGGACTGAGGGCATGCGCACAGCTCCCTGTTCCCAAACCTGCACTTCGCTGGGCATCGCCTTTGCACTTCTCTTACAAACTGCGTCACAGCCGCAGCTGTTCCAAAGACCCCAAGTAGGAACCAAAGGGACAGAGAAAAGGAAACATGCTCAGCTCTGCCCTTGTGAGGAGGCTGTCACGTAACGGCCCCCTCACCCTGGGCAGCCTCCATCCCTCCTCACCTTTGATTTATGTTACAGGGCCCACTCAAATGTAGGGGCTTTGTAATTAATGACGAACCTCACGCCAGAACACGCAACACCAGCTGGTGTTCACCAGTCACCCACGCACCGTTTCATCCGAATACCCAACCCCTCCATCCTCTGCCCTGGAGAGCTTTCTCCAGGGGACGTCCCCACCCACCACAGCCTGCATGCAGGCTGGCATTCCCATGGTGGGCAGGCGTGGCTGCTGTGCCCAGAGGAGCGGGGCTGTACGAGAACACCCTGCCTCAGCCTGATGGTTGGTGTGGAGCTGGGCACTTGAATGAGCTTCAAGCCTGGCAGTGGGCTTTGACTTTTGCTAATGGAGTTCTTTGTCATTCAGCTACACCAAAGCTGTCAGGGTTGATCTGGGCCCCTTTTCAGCATAGTGGTATTTTCCCAGGTACAACACCAAGAGAAACTGCTGTTCCTGCTGGTACACAGGGATTTTAAGGCACATCAAATGGGAGCTGGGAGATGCCAAGCATGGGTTATTGCAAAAAACCCCACAGTTTCAAAGGGGGAGCAGCTCTGCCTGAGTGGCACCGCATGTAGATCTGGCTGGGGCAGATCTATCCTCACCAACATCTCTCTCACCCATTTTAGAGGTTTGTGTTTGCTCAGTAGAGCTACTGACAATTTGTAAATGGTCCTTATACTGGACCTGAGAGTGTTCAACATGTGTCCCGTGTGTCACCACTGCTCCCCAGCACCATCGACCTGTGAGGCAAATGCGGTGCCTCACTCCAAGTAATCCCAGCAATTCCTAGTAGGTTTTTATGGGTATGTTATTTTCACAAACATCACAACTTAAATTACACTCGTCTCATAGCAGCTTGTACTCAGCATTAGAAAATCCTGGTTGCATTTATCACTCCGCCAATAAGAGCTTCTCTCTCTTTTCCCCCCTCAGGGCCGATGCATCAACTTCACCCGAGTTCAGTCTCAGTAGGGGAGGAGAAGAGGATTCCAGGAGCAAAGACAGCCACATTGCCACTTCCCAAGCCAGCAGAGAGAACTGAGCGCTTCCACACATTTCTTGGATCCCCATCAAGCCTGAACTCCAAAGGTCTCTGCATTGCCCATTCCCGGGAGCTGGCACTGCTGCCTGGAGCTCCTGTGCCTCCTCCAGCACGATGATGCTCTGCGCCTCGCGGCAGCAACCACAGGAGCAGCGCTGGCTTGCGTGCCCGTGCGCTCAGAGAACAGACGCCAAAGATGGTAACAGTTTCTATTTTTGATAGTTCATGTTTTTCTAAGGACTGCAGACTCTCAGGACATTGTATGCTCGCAGCAGCGACACAGAGCTCCTCCGAGGCAGAGCTGGCACGTGTTGTTCAGGCAGGGACTACTGGCCAGCGGCGGAGGGCAACAACTCCCACCAGGCTCAGCGAGTGCAAGAGCCGAGTGCCTTACAGCGATGTCAGATCACAAAGCCCCGCGTGAGTCTCCATTGAATCATGCCTTACGGGAACCTTCTGACTGGGAATCTTGTCACTCTAACGCTGAAAAGTGCACACGCATGACAAAATGTAGATAGGGCGCCTCAAGGTACTGGTAGCGAGCAAGACTTTGCCCTTTTGTTTTTGAAGACACCTTTCTTTCATTATGCATCCGGGACGGGAAGAAAATTAATAGAGCGTTATTCCACGTGAAGACAGCCTGTAACCAGAGATCTGGAGCGGAGTTTGAGGGACTGACGCTTCAAGACCTTGACACTGTGGCTGGTGGTTTTTCCCCTCTCCTGCATTCAGAGCTCAGCAGCGCATAAAACATCATCGTTCATAAACATACCTAGCAGTCGCAGCCTTCTCTATTGCCTTTTTTTTAGATTAAAAAAAGCAGTAGCCACTAAGCTGGTATCTCAGGGTTTTTTCCCCCCTCGAATCTCCAAGGGCTCTTCAGCGTCACAAGCCAGCAACTCTCTTTGCATGAGAATTTCTAAGTTTAATTAATATAATTAAAGGCAACAGCAAGCAGCAGCCTGTGAAGATTTTGCTCATCTTTTTTATGCCTTTTGACATTGAATGACCTATTACTGTATGTGCATCACTCAGTTTCCAAGGGGGCACCTAGCACTGGTTGTGATTCCACAGCGGAAAAAGTCCTCCTTCCATCAATTTAGAAATTGAATTTATGGAAGCGCCGGCCATCACAAAACATCGACAATGTATGTATTATAATTTTTTAGAAAAACCAGTGTCGTGTCACGTCGACGATGCCAAATTATGTTAGCGTGAGCGGAAACACTGTGGGGGAGGAAGGAGGGAGCAGCTGAAGAAAAAGGCTCAAATGATCCAGTCACTTTCGATACTGTACTTCAGACGCAAAATGGATATTCGAGGCGAAACCTGACAAAGCGCGCCCGCTTTGATGGGAACTGGTATAGACAATGACCAGTGGCTGGGTCAGTGGGATGTCTCTCTGCGAGCGGGGAGGCTTATCAAATGACACTAAAAATAAGTTCAGCAACCATCATGTTGGAGGGGGAAAGGCGAACATTTCACGTTTGGTGGGCATGAATGTGCGCAAGATGGAAAGAGCAATGCGAAGCATCCTGGTCTAATTATCTCCTTTGTGCTCTTCATGGAAATAGCAAGGGACATAAATAATTCTCTTGGTCGATGTCCAAATCCACGGCACTGCCCAAAGAAGCCTTTACATATATCCACTCGCTTACGTCTTCTGCTTGAGTTTATTTATGTCACCGGTAGCCTCATCATCAAAGCCATGTGTGCACGTTAGACTATAAATAAAATTATTATCTAAGTTTCAGTGCTTATTTCCCCCTTCTTCTGCTCCCCCAGCCTCCTGTCCTCTTCACAACTCACATTTTGCCAGCTACGCTACCACCCTCAATGCCACCTTCAGCAGAGAGGCCACCATCCCATGGCCCTACGTGGCGCACCAAGAAGGCTGACTCAGGGGCTCCCGATGGTTCCACAGCTTCTGGGACCGTGCCAGCCCCAGCTTGCGTGGGGCACAGCATCCACCATGCACACAGAGCCATGAAGTGCCCACAGACACCACCTGTCACTCGTGCACCTCGCGCAGTCGCAGTGTCCATCCCACCGGCCGTTGGCTGGGGACGGTTTAGCCCAGGTGCATTGATCTTATGAACAAGGTCCAACACCAACAAGTCTTGGGTTTCCTTCAAGCCACTGCTTGAAACGTCGTCCAGCTTAACTGGAGCTGAGGAAGCCAAGCTCGGTAGGTCTGCTAGGACACAGGTGAGCTCTGTATTGCTCCTTGAGATGTTGAGGCAGTGCAGGCAGTACTGATCTCAGCAGGCACCAACTTGAAATAAACCTTTCCTTTTTACTGATTTTCCCCCCATTTTTAACATAAACACAGCCTTCTCTGAGCCACTGCTGGGGCTGTCAGCCTGCACTCTGAGCACCGCGATGTGTAACGGAGAGGAGGCAGATGAGGAGGATTTCTCCCCTCACGCATCTCTGCTGTCTCTCAAGAATGCCTGTAACAGACAGAGCCACAGGATCAGAAATCCCCCAGCAATCCTTTGTCCTCTCTCGCTGTCTATAATAATTAAAAACTGCAGAACATGCAATTCTGCACAGAGGGCCGATACCAAAATCCTCTTTTAGGTATCAACACTGCTTTTCCCTTCTAATCGTGGTCTTTCATTTTGCTATGCTTTCCATTTAGCTGGAGAGAACACCCCGAGAGCCACGTTGTTATCCAGGGAGGAGAATCTGTCACAGACACTTTGGTGGTGGTGGGGGGGCAAGAGGCACAGGGTAACAGTACTTCAACACTGACGCACGACAACACAAGGTGAGATTTCCTTGGCACAAGAGCTCAAAATGCTTGAGGAAACTATGGTCCCTTACACAGTTCCAGACCCTGAGTATCTCCTTACCAAAGCCCATGTCCTGGTAACACCATCAGCATCAATTCCAGCCTGGGTAAGAATGGTAACGGTCTCCTGGAACACAATGAGCATGAAAGGAATCCAGGGCACATCCTACTGCAAGGTATGTGTGAACTCCACAGGCTGAAACAGTTCTGTGCCAAGCTGCCTGCTCTGATCTCAGTCTATTCCCATGCCAAAAGGTCCTCCAAGTCCAGACAAGACAGCAACTCTCAGCACTGGGTAGAGGGACCCTTCACATGGAACTGGCTTAGGAAAACTCACAAAGAATGATGGGAAGCGGCATCTCATCAGACGCTTCCCTTCTCAGGAAGGTGCAGTTTGCACAGCCGCGCGTGCCAGATGCATCCCTTCCCCTGGCACACGAGACTCTGCTCTGCACTCCAGAGACTTTCCCTGGAAATCAGAACATGCTTGGCAGTTGATATAACCATGGCAATCAACACAGAGCAAAGGAAAGAGTAACAGCTACAAAACCCCACTGCATGGCGGTTTCCAGATGCCTGGAGAGTAGCAGTGGAATCACAGAAGCATGGAATGGTTTGGGTGGGAAGTGAACTCAAAGCCCATCCAGTTCCACCCCCATTGCCATGGGCAGGGACACCTCCCACTGGATTAGGGGGCTCAAAGCCCCATCCAATCTGGCCCTGAACACCACCAGGGATGGGGCAGCCCCCACTCGTCTGGGCAACCTGGGCCAGGGCTCACCACTTTCACAGCAAAACATTTCTTCCCAAGATCTCATTTAAACCCACTGCCTTTCAGTTCAAAGCCATTGTCCCCTGTCCCATCACTACATGCTCTTGCAAAAACTCCCTCTCCAGGTCTCTCACAGGCCACCTTTTGGTATTGGAAGGCTGCCATAAGGTGTCCCTGGAGCCTTCTCTTCTCCAGGCTGAACAATCCCAGCTTTCTCAGCCTGTCCTCATAGCAGAGGTGCTCCAGCCCCTGGATCATCTTCATGGCCTCCTCTGCATGCTCCTATAGTTCCATGTCCCTCTTATGCTGGGGATTCCAGAACTGGACACAAGACCCAATCCATTCTCCACCCGGCCTGTGTTAGTACTTGGGATTGCCCTGACCCAGGAGTAGGACTTTGCACTTGGCCCTGTGGAACTTCATGCAGTTTGCACAGGCCACCTCTCCAGCTGTCCAGGTCCCTCTGGATGCATCCCTTAAGTACAACACGAGACAGTAATTATGGGGAAGTGAGTGTGAACACCAGGGGGCAAGAAATGAAGTCGATGTGGACTCTCACCCAGACATCAGCAGCCACTCCAACTCCCATTTCTGACGCAGCACAACCAAGCAGAAAAGATCTAAAGGGCCTTTCAACTACACTGGGTCTGTGTGAGACACGTACAGAACTCTACAGTAATCTTTCCATTTCTGAGGGATTTAGTGATGCTCCTTTCATTTGAACATGCCAAGAAACAGAGCACAGCACTCACTGTGCGCAGAGCATCACAACAAGAGACACAGCCGAGGAGAGCAGTGCACAAAGGGCATGGAGACAGCGCCAGCAGTCCTCAAGGAGCCCCCGTTACTGAGACAAAGCAGGGTTTACCGGGACTGGAAACATTCCTGTGGACGATGGGATACCCTAAATATAACAATGCTGCTTTTATTTCATACATTTTGTTAATAGCAGAAATTAATTGGTTGGAATTAATGTGACATAAAAATCCAAATGAATTTTTCAGTGTTCCCTTTCAGTGAATTTTTAATTGAACAGGAACTACAGCTTTCACCAAACATTAACCCGTGGGGCTCAGAGCAAAGGAGATGGGTCTGGCTGCTCCAAGGGGACCAGGAAGGGGCTTTTCTGGAGCGCATGATGGTCTGTTCCCAGCCACGAGCACCGCACGGAAGCCTGTGCGGGCTGTGAGAAATTCACACCGGTGTTTGTCCTGCACAAAACTACCTTAATACAACATCTCTGCTCTGTGCTTTACAGACTGACAGCGTAGCATAAAACGTCCTCACGCGCTCGCGCTGTGCAATCCCAGCTCCTGGGTGCGCTGGGGCTCTTTAGAGGGCAAAGATAATGCTATTTTTATCCATCTCGGTGAAGAGAGCCTCACGCAAGCCATGTTCACATCCCTTCCCCGCGACTCGATACACTGCAAGCATGTCCAGCCTCCTCACAATCCACAGTGACACCAGACTGCGATGCTCACCGCTCTCACTTCTAACACGTCCTTACAACTCACATCATGTTGACGCACTCAAGGGAGGAAAAAAGGGTGAAAACCACAAGTAGGGAGGTTATACTTGTGCTTTGCCTCCCTGGACATGCAACGGGACTGACTAGTCCCATGTTCCAGTATTTTAGACAGATACCCCCACTCCAGCTGGAGAGAACTGCTGCCTCGTAAGTACAGAAATGCTGCTCTGCTGCACAGCTTTCTCTTTCCCAGCTCACTGCGAAGAGGCCAAGGTACCATCCCATGTCCTTATATCTGAGCTCCCTGGAACTGGCTCACAAGAAGAGCCTCCGAGGAGACTTTCAGAAACTCAAACCTGCAGTGCTGGGATGCAGGACCTAACTCCGACGGCCCCTGTCTGCACCTCCTGCATGCCACTGGATGTTTCCCATTTCCCAGGAAGCTCCCGGGATGCTCCATGGTGAGCACACAGCCCCCTCTCTGCACTAGTTCTGCAGAGGCATGACTGACTTTTGCTCCTATCCTGTGGCCACCATGGCTTGGGAAGCACCCGCGGCCCAGAGGATCTGCCATGGGGTAACACAAAGAGCTGGGAGAAGGAAGGGGACACAGCAATAACCTGTGCCCAGATGTGGGCGCACGAGTTGCACCCTGGTGGAGCTGTGACTGCCCTGTACAGTCAGCGAAAAGAAGGCACGGGTTTCCCAGGAGCTCAGCTCTGCTCACCTGGGCCAAGAGCAGGCAGGAACAGGGACAGCCAGCAACATGCTCCGCAGAGCCCGTCCTCCGCTGCAGCTCTGCTTGGTGATGGGTGCCACCGAGAGGGCCACTGCTCCTCCTGTGCCAAGAACTCCATCACCAGCAGAACAGGACGAAATGCTGAGGCCACTGACTGCCAAAGCCAAGCACAAGTGTCCGAGAGAAACGTCCCCTTCCTAACAGCAAAATCTCTGGCCTCGTCCTTGGCAAAGAGAAATAGGCCCAGCCCGAGGAGCTGCACCTGAACATGATACCAATACGTGGGAAGCCTCAAATGTCAACAGCAGGTAGAGATGGCACCGAGGAGAAACTACAGCAGGTAGAAACGTAACAATCAGGAACTTGGAGAGACCACTACAGGCAAGTGAGGTAAACAATACATGTGCTAACGAGCATCTCCCAAACACCTCTTGTGCTGCTACGGAATTACTTCATGTCAAAATTCCGAGTTGGGAGCCTTATCAGACCTGGCAAGCGCTATTTTATGTCACAAATCTGTTTTGTATTGGCTCAATTAAAATTGTTATATATTTTTGGGTCCTGTGTAGGTGCCATCTGTTTAACAGCACAAGTGGGTCCTGTGATGCACTTGTAAATTTTCTGCTGCAGTGATTTTTTTAATATAATAAGGGACGTTCAATACAAGACACTGCCTAAATTCAATGATTTTTTATATTTTGGCAGTAAACTCTCAGCGATCCAAACCGTGGTACAGAGATGGTTCCCATCCTATGGAAAAGCAAACAGCTGAGCTACGTGTTTGCACCAAAGTCATATTATTTAATTCACACTTGTTTTTTTCACTTGCTTGTTCTGTAGGCAAGCTTATTTTCCCTGGAAACCATAGGATTGCTCTCCTGGCTCCCTGTGGCTGTAGTTGCTCCTTCTGTGGAGCCACCTGGACCATGTGTGGAAGTCATTTCCCCACCTCAGCAACAGAGGTGCCAGTGTGTGCCGGAGCGACCCCTCCTGCCCCACGGAGCGCTCTCTGCCTGCTCCAGCACAGACTGCCCTTGAGTGCTGGGCACTGGACAAAGGGAATGGGTCTGACAGTCATGAGCCCTGCAGTCGCCTCCGCGCAGGCGGAACTGCCGAGGGCAAGGAACACAACGCAAACCACGCATCAGCCTGTCAGTGCGACCGGGGCAAACACACGTCTGAAGCACAAAGCCCACCTGCTCAGAGCAGCCTGATGTGTTCCAGCAGAGCCAGACCCACGGACAAATCTCCTGGGAAACGGAACTAGAAGGGTTTTTTTATACTTTGTAGTTTTTTTGGTATGATTTTTAGCTCTTGCTGTTATCTCACAAACACTGAAAGGCTGTTCCTAACTCACAAGGAAGCATAACAAAGCCCCAAACCCAACCCACCAGCTGGTTTTCCTTTAGAAAATGTAGCTCATACTGCTGAATTCCCCACACACTGTAGAAGTGTTTGCGACGGTGACAGCGCTGCAGCTGATGCTGAAGCTCTCAGCTTTGCTCTGTTGCTGAGAGGGACCCAGGTCCGAGCACAGCAATGACACACAGAACCGCTCCTGGCTGCCTCGCACAGAGCACGCTAAGCTCCCTGCTCAGGATGCCCAGCTCGACCCCCTCAGCAGGAAGGGAAAAGAAAAGGGCACCAGCCCACCACAAATCCCCCAGGTAGTCTGCGGTACCTCGGCTGCCTTGGACAACCCTTGTTCTCCTTCTTGCTTTCCCTGCAAGCTCAGTGAGCCTTGACTTACCTACACACGGCAAAGGGGTTTATTCATCCCTGGCTGATGCGGGCTGAGGATTGCGGAGGGCACCGATATCCTGGCACTCCCACACAGAGCCCTCTAGGGTAACCAGAGGGCAAGATGGAAACTTTTCCTAATTCACACCTCTAAGATATCTTCAGAGAAATGGAGGCACCCGAAGGACACTTCTTGTCAACCTCTGGGTTTTACTTACAAGGCTGGAATCCCATCAGAGCTCTGGACTTGATGCTCTTTATTTATTTATCAGAGAAGTGATGGCTGCCCCATCACTGGAGGTGTTCAAGCCCAGGTTGGATGGGGCTTTGAGCCCCCTGATCCAGTGGGAGGTGACCCTGCCCATGACAGAGGGGTCCAAACCATTGTAGGATTCTAGGATTCTACTTGATTTCACTGCAAGTTGAGGAAGAATAAGTAGCCAGAAATGTGGAGCTGTCAAATTACACTGGAATGGGGGCACTGCAGCTCTCCAAGGGATGGTGGAACCATCACAAATGTCTTCTGCAAAACCTGGCCAAGGCACATGTTCTCGTTTTGTGGGGAGGAGGAGGAGGAGGAGAGCGGCAGGGATGAGGGACAGGAGGAAGTCAGGGGAAATAGTCTGTGTCTGCGGCCTCGGGAATGGCTGCAGGAGCCCTGTGTGACACCGGTCCCATCTAGGAAAGGTGGGAATCCAAGGTCACTCCATAACACCAGGAGAGAACAAACAGGTAGTGTAAAGGTAGAACAACCCCATATTTAATCTGCAAAGGCTCAGACAGAAGCTGGCGAAGGGCCACTTCACCACCTAGCCCTCACAAATTGCCGTTCAAACTTGGAATTAATTATGCTCTCACTGTCTTGGGTTTTCTTTTCTTCTTTGCCTCGCATTAACTGCAGCTGAAATTATTTTAAAGCAATGATCTTGAACATCGTGTCCTTCAGCTGGCCCTGAAAATCCATTTTCTATGGAAGACTCCACTCTTCTCCAAGATTTCTGTGAGCGCACGAAGCTCACCAAGGCTAGGTCTCTCTGGGGTGCCAGGCGTTCAAACAACACCCAGGTGCCGCCTGCTGGACCAGCTCCAAGGCACTTTATTAGCATGAAGAGGCCGATCTAAAAGCAGTTTAACTCCTTCGACTTCCTGGGATGCGGCAGCAGGACACCCTGCACATGTGCACAGCCACAGACACAAACTGAGCCACAGAAACCATGGGCATCAGTCTGGCGCCTGCCTCTCTGCCCCAGGTGTGACTGGTGGCCCTGTGCACACACAGAGGAGCAGCGATGGCACGGGCAGCGGGCTGCAAGGCAGGGACCTCATGGGGCGTGCGCCCCGGCCCCGTCAGCAAGCAGGGCGTGGGCCAGAGGGGCTCGGCGTGCCCACAGCGACCTGGCGAGGTGGGGCCACATCCCTGATCCGTCCATGCACACACGGAACTGGCAGCAAGGCAACGGAGCATGTGAAGAGCCTGTCAACACACTCCTGAAATAAGATCTGTGAGCAGATGCCCTTGGCTTTCCAGGGACTGCAGAAAACGTGAGCTCCTTCCTTGGAGCTCCAGCAATTCACTTTGCAAACGAATCAGGAGGGACCACTGGTCTCACAGTAGTGAGCACGTCCATCTTCCAAGTGACACAGAGCAGTTTTATTAAGACCACCCCAAACACCACTGGAGCGGTCACAGCTCCAACCAGACATGCCCTAGCCCAGCCACTCGCAGTAGCAGCAGCACAAACCCATCAGCTGCGAGTGCAGTGCCTGCAGCTCTCTGTGTCCCTCCAGGACATGCTCTGCAGCTCCAGGATGACCCAGAGACAGGGATTTTTGTACGTCGCTGCAGAGACCACGCAGTCTCAGTCCCAGCCTCGAACATGAGATATTTCCTTTAGTCTCCAGCATGCTGAGTCAGGTTGTGCAAACCAGAACCAGGAACCCCTCAATCCCCAGCTGTGAAAAAAATCACTGTCTGCTTAAAAAACAAAATAGCAGTGAAGAGCTAAACATGTGAGACACCGCGATACACAAGATCTGATGAACAGGCCAACCACCAAGAGCAGCAGCTCAGGGCCAGCCGAGTCCTCACCTCCATTCCCCATGCTGCCAGGACACACACCCTTGCCTTCATGATGAGGGTGGGGAGGCCCTGGCACAGGTTGCCCACAGCAGTAGTGGCTGTCCTATCCCTGGAGGTGTTCAAGGCCAGGTTGGATGGGGCTTTGAATCCCCAGGTCCAGTGAGAGGTGTCTCTGCCCATCGCAGGGGGTGGATCTGGATAGGCTTTGAGGTCCCTTCCCACCCAAACCATTCCAGGATTCTGTGACTCTTCACCTGCAAGGAGATGAGGAGGACTTGTTCAAGTGGCCACTGTGACGCTGGGTGCCTCCCTCACCCAGCAATGTCCGGTGGCACCGGCTGAGCACCTTCTCCTCCAGCCCCAAAGGCAGCACCAAGCAACAAAATGTTTGCAGGACAATGAGCTCCCCCCCACTCCTTTACTTCTATTTGTTTCCCCCAGCAGCTCAAGTTAAAGCAGGACTGGCTTAGAAGGTAAATATTCCTCACAGCTTCCTCATCAACTTTATTAAATACAGTCAGAAATAAAAAAGCCTCACAATCTTTTCTGCATGTGCTGAAAGATGACATCCCCCTTGCCTTACACGCGTGCCAGATCACTCATAAACCTGGACCATATGCCACTGCAATTTACTGATGGGCCCAAGCTGTTTTGGTAGATACAAAATCCAAGGGGATTAGGGAGGCTCGATCCACGCTGAAAACAGAGCAGCAGCGGTGGGGCAGCTGCTTGCTCTCTTTGCTCAGTTCTCAATTTAGGTCAGTGGTCACCAGCCTGCCATGGCGTCGCGCTCGAAAGCTGCTGGGACGAGGACAGCCCAGCCACGGTCACTGGGGTGCTCAGCCTTCGGTGGGATACAGCGTCCAGTGTGGGCTGGGACGGAGCAAAAATGGCCCTGGTTTCTCAGAGAACAACAGCATAACTCAGTTGGAAAAAACCTTTGAGATCATCGAGTCCAACCGTCCCTGTCCACTACTGAACCATCCCTGAGCACCTCATCTGCCCGTCTGTTAAACCCTTCCAGAGATGGGGACACCACTCCCTCCCTGGAAACCTCTGCCAGGGCCTGAGAACCCTTTCTGTGAAGACATTTTTCCTGATGTCCATCTAAACCTGCCCTGACACAGCAGCGGAATTTCAAGTTGAACCCATCCTGCACCCTGTGCCACCCCACAGCTCTGGCACACCAACCCCTTCAAACCTTCCCCGTCCCCCTGCTGAGGCCAGAGCAGCTCATCCCTTTCAAACACCTTTCTCCTGCTCCTTCTCTTGCCAGGACACTCGGGTCCCACCACGTTGCATCTCATCTGCTGCAACAAACACCGGCCCCAAGTCCTCGCTGATGGTGAGACCCCTTGGCAGAGCAGAGCCTGTGAGAAAGAGCCCCAGCACCCAGTGAGGGGTTCCCAGGAGCCGAGAACATGGCTGGCTACACAGGCATTTATTAGGGTTTTCAGTTATTTTACAAATCTGTCCCCTCAAGTTTGTTGTTGCTGTCCCAGAGCGACCCCGGAATGTGCATGCTGCCCCTCCTGGGCCAGGGCAGCCGAGGTGGAACCCTGTCCCTCCCTGCTCTGTGTGCCCAGATGTGCCACACAGATGGGGTTTGCAGAGAGGGACATGGTCTGGCTAATGATAATTGTTTACAACTTTTATTAAACCCATTTTCCTTTCCTAATTATTATAACAGTTCCTAAAAACGTCGCCCATGGACTTTAAATGTTTGATGACTGCGCTTTTTAATAGAAGCCTGGAGTGATGCTGTGCTCGGCAACACATGGCCCTGCAGAGCAGTGGAGAGGCTCAATAATTTTTAAAAATTTATAGTTTACAAGACAGATTTCCCATCTGTGGCCACGCAGCAGCTCCCAAACGCACTGAATTTCACTGCATTAACAGCATCTCTTAAAAACAATTGGGCCTCACTGTGCAGGACGGCTTTGTACCGACCCCAGGAAACGCATTCACATGCTGAAGGTGAGCGCTGGCCAGATCCAAGCAGAAGAACTCCAAGGCGAGTGCCTCTACATCTCCCAGTAATGCCTGGCGGTGCAGAGCATCGATCCCAGTAACACTGAGAGAGAGGAGTCCCTGCTGGCCCTCTGCAGCGGCCCAGCCCAACCCCAAAGCTGAGACAGTTTCGCAAAGCCGTGGAGTTTGCAGCGCAGCATCGAGAGACGATTGATCCCCGGGGCAAGATGAGCGGCAGCGTTTCCTCCCCTCCCCAGAGATGCTCTCCGCTATGAGGCAAAAATACACAAACTGTGCCCAACTCACAAACTGGTTTTGGGCTGGGAGCCAGAGCAGATGGCTGCAGCAGCTAAATACCACTGATTTATTTCGTACCCTTTACGAAGCAATATCAGAGACAATGGACCTGAGCTGAACAAATGAGAACAAACACGAGGACGCAGGCTCAATGGAGAATGAACAACCAATGCCACCACATTCCATTACGCAATGATTAATCCCGAATTTGTGGCAGCACTACGAGCTCTAATGAAACCAGTGCCAAATCAGACCACCTTTTTGTCAGCGCTCTTCAGCTCACAAGGTGCTTCAGCAGCAGAAGAGCACAGAAGATATCAAGCTTTGTGCCGCAAATTCAGCTGGAAAATGTGCTTAATTAAACACTGCCCCCACCACTACCCCCACCCCAAGAAACCAACAAAGATCCCAGAGGGGCTCCCACCACCACGAGTCTCAGAGTGATGGAGCTGGAGGGATCTCATCAGACACAGCTGAGCAACACAGGCTGAAGGCTCTCACTGCCTTCCCTCAAAACAAGTGGCCCTCAGCCCCTGGTCACAATGAGGGTGGGGAGGCCCTGGCCCAGGCTGCCCAAAGAATGGGTGGAACTGGATGGGCTTTGAGGTCCCTTCCATCCCAAAACATTCCATGATTCTATCATTCTAAAGAACCGGGTGCTGCTGCCCCACATGCCCTGGGCAGAGCCCCACCATCCCCACAACTCACAGTGCACCAGAAGCTGTTCGTAAGATGCACTGGATGAGTCACAGCCTTTTGGAGAAAGGGGAAGGACAGTGCTCTCAGGTCAGCAACGGAGCAGAAATGGGCATCAGGAGCAGGACTGGATCTATTTTAGGACATCCTGGTCTGCTGAACATCCTGGCTACTGGGAAAGCCAGGCTGCTGCTGTCCCACAGGTCAGACTCGCCAGTGATGAGACCACAAAGGGAACGTCATCTCCTAAAACGTGGCCAGCAGACAAAATCCCAGCACACTGTCACTTCCTGCCTTTTGGAGCCGTGGTTTCTTGTGACACTCGGCCATGCTGAGGTACAGGCACCACCAGCAGTGCCACGAAAGCCACATTACCGGCTTGGTGACCATGTCTTAGGGAGGCTGGGATAGTTCTTTGGACCCTGTGGAAGCTGGGACTTGGCTTCACCTTCACCCCCAGGCAGGGGAAGCTGCTGTTTTCTGCCTCTGTGCAAGAAGACTTCTCTGAATATGGTCTGCACGCCTGTAGCTTCAGCAAAGTCACACTGCCCAGCTCCTCCATTCCAGCCCTGCAGCAGAGCCAAAGCGCAGGGAGCAGCTGGGAGGAGGTGGGGGACATTTAAGGACTCCCTGCAAAGGGTACAACCTTTTTTACTTCTGAAAAGCTGGAAGCTCACTAAAAAAAGGACAGGAATGAAGGTGCATGGGGAGGAAATCCAAACGTGGAGAAAGATGGAGCCAGCACACAGTGAAACAGCAGCACACAGAAGATCTGGATACTTACTAGGTAACACAATCCTCCAACCCAGACATCCTTCACAAAACTGAATCCTTAAAACCACTCTTCTTTTCCTCTCCTGAATGTTGGTATTTTGGAAAACTCCCCCCTGGAAGCAGCTCAAGCTATCAATCGTCCCAGGCTGTGGCTGCCATGAGTCACTGCTACAGGCACTGACCTCCTGGAAAACCCCGGCCAAGTCCAGTAATCGGCTGCCGTCACAGGAACAAAACTGTCCCTCCTTAGGGGATGCCAGGACCCAGCTCAGCTCTGGCCCAAACAGGAACAAAGCTACCAGCAGCAGCAACTTTTAGCCCAAAAAGCCAGTTTTCCAGATTTGTGTCCAAGAGCAAGAGCTGAGTAGTGGCTGGTCCTGTGCCCTCCTCACCCACCAGAATGGGTTCTTGCCTCTCCAGGCTTACAAATTTCACCCCTTTTACCCCCAAGAGGTTCATGCAAAGGTTCTTTTGGGGTCAAGATGGCTTTGTCCTTCTGTGCTGAGTTTTGCTTTCAGCTTCAGAGTCCCCATGGCTTGAGCATTCAGGACATCAGCCTCGCTGGTGAAGGGAAGCCGAGATTTAGGGGGGCTGTGATTTTGGGGGAGCCTCCCAGCACGTGTTGTTCCTTCTGGGACTTTCCTCCAGCACAAGGGGCCTGTGCTCATGTCTCGCAGCAACAGGGAGGACACAGGGCTGTGTCCTGAGCCAGGAGGCGATGGAAGGTGTTTGCCAAGACTGATGGGTGGGAGCCTTGATAAATCTTCTCACCTCTGAACAGCAAAACAGGAACATCCATTATTGTTTTTTCCACCTCTTTCGGTCCTCTTCTGCTCTCCCATCCGTTAGTGCCGCTGCACCGTGTGACACAGTTGCATTGCAATTCACACCTCATTTCCTCCAGTTTGGCTCCGTTAATCAGTCTCTCCCCAAAAGATGAGCAAGGTCTATGCTGTCATTTGGCTCTGGTGACCTCTTCTTTCCTTCTTCCCCTTCAGCTCTGTCCACCAGAAGGGCTTTCTGATCTCCACAGCTGCAGCCCAGCCCTGAGCCTGGTCCTGGGCCACAGGTATGCAGGTGGAGGTGGGTGGCCTGGCCAACACACACTCCCCACCCCATTGCTACAGGCACTCCAGCGCAAAGGCAGGTCTCCTGGGAAGGGGTTCAGGCCCTGCTGCTCCCAAATCCCATCTCCTTCTGTTCCAGAGAGCACTCTCCCACCACCCCGCAGTGGAAGTGAGGTGGATGTGACACATGCTGGGAAAGGAGAGTGTTCACATGCCTGGCTCTGGCAGCTGGTCTGTGTCCTCCTTTGGCCCTAGCCGCACACTTATGCTCAGGCTCCCTCCCTTCCAAGAGTTCATGTAAGGAGAGATGACCTTTGAAAATCAACAGCGTAACTACAAAGGAAAGGAGAGCAGGGAGCTCAGACCTGAGCTGTAGATGAGCAGGAAAAAAACAACCTGGACAAACCAACACCCCGAGGGCTTCCTGTCCCAGCTCAGTAAAGTCACACTGCATCACTCGGAGAAACAGAGGCAGCAGTGGCAGCACCTCACCCGTGGGTTACAAACTGCTCCAGCTTGTGGTTCTCACCAACTCGTAACAAAACCCTGCCTGTACTTACAGAAGAGCTGAAGATGCTCTCAGAACAATGAATAAATATAAGTGGTGCTGACTGTGATGCTGCAATTGCAGCACTGCTGGCCGTGGCGCTGCGACACTCATCTGGCTTCGAAGAGACGATGGGTAACGTAGGGACAGGGTGCTTGGGGACAGCCCCCACGCTGGCACCTACGGCTCTGCTCCTGCCCCACAGTGCTCCAAGAACCCAGGAGGCCACAGCTCCCGCTGGCCAGGGCCACCACCAGTGGGGAGGGCTCACCACCACCTCCAGCTCCCCAGCACCAGCCAGCCCTGCCACCACAGACCTCTGTTTTGCCACCACAATGACACACACAGAGAAGGGTTTCCTGCACAGAGCAGGAACGAGACAAGACAGTAAGACATCAGATGCTCCAGGAGCTCCCGCTGCATCCAAGGCTGTATCTTCTAGGTGAGGAACTCGCAAGCTTTCTCACCAGCTTCCTTTGATAAAGATTTTATCTAACCAACTGCCTTCTCTGAGCAGATCTGGGTATCAAAATAAATAAAATAAACACAGCTCTGCTGCGGGCTTTGAAAGACACCTTGGTCACTGTGGCAACTCGTGGAGAGTGGGTACCCCCCTTAAAAGCAACACTTCTAATTCCTGCTTACACGGTTAGGTTCTGAAGCACAGATAAATTCAATCACCACTTTGGAGCATGTTGTAAATCCCTGCTATGAATTTGAGCAATAACAGCAGAAAAACCTACAGTACTTCAGGCAGAATATTCCCATTCACTGTGCTCTGAGGTTTGCCTCCCTTCCCCATCTACCCCAGCCTGGTTTGAGATCCCACACACCAAAATCACTCTCAAATTCCAGTCAGCTACATTGCTGTGCATTTCTGTGTGGATGAACGGAAATCAGCTGCGCTCCAGTTCAGGCCAAATACAGCTCAAATCACCGCAGGATCTGACTGTTACATCAGCACAAAATGGGCTGAAAACAGGTGTCCACAAGAGCTTCTCTGCCAGTGCAAAGGAACAGTTTAACTCATGTTCACAACAGTACGACTGTGGATCACACGTTCCTGCCGCTGATACTTGCACTCCTCTGCCAGCTCATGACCCAGACAAGAACCGGCCGGGGGCACTCAGAATTTGGCTCCACAGAGAGGTAATGCTGCCGGGTACCAGGGATCCAGGTAGCTCTGCTCCCTCAGCCCTCCACCCAGCTGCACGTCCAGGGCACAATTCCCACTCCAGCTACGGCTCCGCACACACAGCCTGCGCTTCTGGATCCGTGTGGGCAGAAGCTCACAAGGGCAGCCCCGGCCCTACGCGCAGGGCACGCCTGGATCACCCAAGGGCAGGAGCTGGCGAGTTAGTGCAACACCCTCTCCCTCGCCTTCTACAACTGAATCACGATCACAGCAGGGCCTGCTGCAATGGGACAAGGGCAATGGTTTTAAACTAACAGACAAGAGATCTAGACCTGATATATGGAAGACATTTGCGATGCTGAGGGTTACGAGGCACACAGCCAGGTTGCCCAGGGAGGTGGTGAATGCCCCATCCCTGGGAACATTCAAGGTCAGGACAGGGCTCTGAGCAGCTTGGTCTGGTCAGAGACATCCCTGCTCCCTGCAGGGGCTGGACTGGATGGGTTTTAGAGGTTTTTCAAACCTAAACCCCTCTGTGATTCTATCACGATCTGGTAAAAGTACAAACCCAAATTATAAACAGCATTATACTGCACTGACTAAACAATCCATAGAGGTTTGAGTCAAGGTAAGGCACAGTCTGGCCACATTAAAGCATCTTGTGCGTCTGCTCATTGTGAAAATGCAGATGTGCAGACTTGCTTAGAAAAAACACTAAACACTTAAATGTTCACCTAGATCAAACTGCCACATGACAAATGAACACTGAACTCTCAGAAATTAAGTCAGCACTTGAACCAAGGGGTTTGATTCTCCTCTACCTTAAGTTCAGGAACAGTCACAAACACAGATGAAAAATCACCCCAAAACCTCTGGCCAGAAAACCAGTGCTGACGTCTTCTCTGCTGTCCTCCCAGATCCCAGCACGCAGCACCCTGCAAACCCACGAAGAATGATGCTCATTTGTAGTTACTGGTAGTGGGAGAAGGAAGGAATACCGGAAAGAGGAAGGGACTGGACAATAGAAACTGTGTCCTGTGCTTTGAAACTACTAATACTTGAGTTCAAACTGATCCCCTCCAGCAGAGAACTGAGTGGCTGAGAGCTTCCTCACTGAGCAATACTGCCCCATTCGGGTGCTGCTTGCCAAGAGGGTGAGGCTTTACCCCTCCAGGACCAGACACTGGACCTCCTAAGGCAGCCATGCCTGACCATCACTGTTCCGAGATACCTTCAGTCTTGTGCCTGACCCCTAAACCAGTCTGTGCTTAAACCTAGGTTCCTGGACTTGCTCTGAAAGTAGGGGACGGGCTTTCTTAGGAGTGCAGTGAGGAGCAACAGGGTTGTCTGAGCCACACCACGCTGAGTTGGCTCCATCTGCCCGCAGCAGAGCTAGTGGCCAGTGCCCAAACCCAGAGGATCTGCAGAGGCATGAGCACCCACCCAAGCGCTGTCAGTCACATCTGAGGCACAAGGAGCAGAAGTGAGAGTCCTGTAGAGCATCACAGATTTCCAAATAGTACTTCACACCCTGACAAAAGCAAATGCTTGCAGCTCTGGGGCTCATGAGGTGCACAGGCAGGACAGCGCGTTAGGACATTCACGCTTGCTCCTCATGATTTTCGGAGTGCATGCAGAGGCAGACGGGTCCCCTGTATCACCAACTGTCCTGCTACCCCCCCGAATGACAAATGCATCAGGTCTGTGACATTGACAGCTATCCTTTGACTGTAGGTCCCCTTCCACGAGGACACAGGGTGGCACTGCAGGAGATGCTGGCAGCGTGACACCAGAGCCAGCCAAGATGCCCAGGCTGCGGGAGATGGAGTTGGAAGGAGGCAGACGAAGGGCCAGGCACCGCACACGCATGACCAGTGATCTGTGGGGCTCGGGCTGTCAGTTCCTCAAGGTCCATGGGCTTGGCAGGCACCGCTCCTTGCCCCGTCTGTGCAGACAGAGAGGCAGGTGCCAAAAACACTCCCCATCCTGGATGTGTTTCAGATGGTGAGGGGACAGCGAAGAGCTGGACTGGTCACGGCTTGGGAGCCATCGTGACTTTCCTCCAAGAATTCAGGCTTGTGTTAGCTTACCCTAAGTGACAGAACTTGCTTATTGAAGCAGCATCAAGGTTATCATCTCTTTGCAGCCGTTTGACAATGATCCTTTCAACTAGGAGCTGGTAACAGCGTGGAATGAGGGGTTTCCTCAGTGCCCTCCTTGACACTCATTCTCCGGGCGCTTCTGAGCTTACACAAAGCCTGCCTTTTGCTTTGTCCGTGTGCAGTGGGAAGGGGCCAACAACACAGCGTGTGGGGGTACCACACTCAGGAGGGTTACATCAGGCTGCTTGTAGTCACAGCCTTTTTTATTTTCTTCTAAACTTCCTGATTTTTAATGTAAAAAACTCAAAGAAACTTCCAAGTACCTTAACCAAAACCCACACTTTCCTGCAATGTGATACTTTAATAATGAGAGAGGCAGCTGAGCTTTTCTGCCCCCAGAGACTGCAGTTTCCATTATGGAAGTGATAATGTTTACAGTCTTTAATGGTGTGCCTTTAACGGGACAGCCTGGACACAAAGGCTACCAGCAAGCTGGGCTTTCAGTTATAAAGATTATTCCAAAACACTCAGGATTTGGTGATCTGAGAAGTCAGTTGAAGGTCAACTAACTCCTAAAAAACATAAGTAATAAAATAATTAACACCTAATTCCACTTTTTAGTGGGAGGTCAGGAGACGAGATGCATCTGCGTGCTGCTGCGACACTCGTCCATCCGTTAGCAAGCTGTCACCCATCTCCTGAGCACTGAGGTATGGTTGCTCTTGACCCTCACTGATTTGTGCCTCTGGCACTTCCCACTCACCTCAATGTGTGACACACGGCTGCATCTCTCACAGCCACACATGGCTCTGCCCTGAGCGTGAGGCACATTTTCATACTTTGACACACCTCTCACAAAAGCTATTCTATGTACTTTCCAAAGGTGACAAAACCATTACTAGGTCTGACAAAAACCACCGCGGGGTCCCTTGGTGAGTCCAACAGTGCGATCGACCAGGCCCATCCCTGCATTTTCTGCCACCTTCCCGTATCGTGACAGGGGAATGGCAAAGAGCCCTGGTGTGCACAGCCTGGTACAACCAGCCACCGGGACCCTGCCCTACATGCTGGGCAGAGCTGGCAGTGGAGAACCAGAAAGGTTGTGGAGTCTCCCAACTGCCCAGGAGAGACTGGAGGAATGGGCGAGAAGGGCAACACCCAGAATTGCAGCCTGTAATAAAGTCAAAAAGCAAACAACAAGGAATGTGCAGCCGGACACAGACTTCCATCACTGGGGTACACAGGCAACGTGAGAAATTAAGACCAGCAAATGGAGAATGCTGAGTCTTGGGCAGAAAACAAGAACTGGTATCTGCTAGAGTGAATAAAGACACTGACA
The DNA here is from genome assembly GCA_033556795.1 of Tapera naevia. NCBI lineage: Eukaryota > Metazoa > Chordata > Aves > Cuculiformes > Neomorphidae > Tapera > Tapera naevia. The sequence continues at coordinate 414,851 of JAUMJJ010000021.1, forward strand.
AAGAAGAGGTTTGGAAAGCATGGAGCACACGTCCCCAAGCTACAGACTAAGAGCATCCTTCCCCTCCAACCATCACAAGCCACTTCTACAATATGGCATCAACCACTCAGCCATGCATTTCAGCAATCCTTCTCTTGGAAGTGGCTTTAAATTGGAAGAGGGAAGATTCAGATTGGACATTAGGAAGAAATTCTTCACTGTGAGGGTGGGAAGGCCCTGACACAGGTTGCCCAGAGAACCCGTGGCTGCCCCATCCCTGGAGGTGTTCAAGGCCAGGCTGGACGGGGCTCTGAGCAGCCTGACCCAGTGGGAGGGGTAGAACTGGATGGGTTTTGAGGTCCCTTCTGACACAAAGCATTCCATGGTTCTACAATTCTACAAAATGGCATTGTTCTCTGGAGAGGGATGCAAGGCTCTTGGAGACCCTACATCCTAATGAACCATCCTGCTGTGGTAATGGCTGGGAGGGGACAAAGGCCCTCTTGTTACCTGTGTCCAGTTTCAGCCACACACTTTGTGACACTGAACATTTCTCATTGCCTGGGGAAGCCATCTCTATCGCCAGCCACTGCATTTGAATGCCGCAGGACGAAGGTTGCGGCACTAGGGTAGCACCCTGGGCTCCTTAAAACAACACAGATCGCTCGGCAAATGTTATTGCAAACGTTATTGCTGCCTGGAGATAAATATGTACCCAAACTATCATTTTCCTGTAACAAATGGTAAAAGCCATCCCGGTGACAGCAAGGTAGTGATGGGGAAACGGGGACTTTATCACCTGCCTACGACTGTGTTTCCCAAGCAACCTTCCCGCCAATCCGCAGCCTGGTGTGATCATTAGTTCCTGCACATGGCAGCAATGAAATTGTCCCTTAAAGTAAATCACTCGAGGATTTTTATAATCCGAAATAAAATTTTCTAATATTTTTTTCCCTAAGTTTTCCAGGTTTAGGGTTTTAATCTTTTATTATTTATCGTGCAGCAGTTGCGAAGGGGAGATGAGAAGCGCTGAGTAAATAAAGAGTTGTCGGGGAGGATCGGTGCGTGACAATGCTGCACTTAAGGAATTAATGATCTCTTTTCTTTCCCCTGCGACTGCTGAGTTTCCAGGGTGCTGAACACAACCACAAACACTAAGAGTAAAACAAACCAAACTGGAGCCACACTTTGGCTCCTGTCCCTCTCCCTCCCTTGTGCTGGAGCCACTGATAAATATTCTTCAGCAGCGGCACTGAAGGAGGAGAACAGCAGATACATTTTCTTTTCTTCCTTCACACTTGGAGCATCACACCCAAAAGGCAACAACTTTCCAGTGTTTGAGATGCAGAGGACTCCTCTATTTTCATCCTCTCTAGGATTCATCACTCTTTTAACCACTACAAACACAGCTGAACCACTGCTGTCTACCTCTGGTGGTTTTTTCGTCCCTCCACAGCCTAAATTTCATGCTAATCATAGCCAAATGCTGGGCACTCTCCTAATAGCGGGCTTAAGAGTAATCTTCTTCCAATAGAAAGAGACATATCTCACTAGACCAACAGCAGGATCAGGCACGATCCGTCCTGGGCTAGAACAGAATTTATGCCATGCACCATTTCCTTCTGCCTCAATTTTTTCCCCTAGAAATCAGAGAGGGAGGATTTTGGTCCAAGTCCACTGCTAAAGAGTGTCACGTGGCCCCAGGGCTGGCTCTCAGGGCTCCATCTTGCTCACACCAACAGCAAGGCCAAGGGTGTGCACAGAAGTCTCCTGCTGAGCTCCTGAAGCACCCAGCTGGTGCATTTAGGGTGTGATTAAAGGCACCAATTCAGGCCCTTTATATTTCTGTGTATCAGACCTTTAGTCTTCACGTACCCCTGCCTGTCCCATATTTCATATGAGATGTGTAATACCCCTAAGGAATGTATCCGGGAAGGCCTTCAGCAGAACGTCACAAAAGTCTCCTTAATGAGCCGTGGCCATCCAGGTAGCAGAAAAGCCGCATCCAGGCTTGGGAGGCAGGGAGGGGGTCGCAGCACTCCGGTACCAGACACCCCAGGTAGCCCCCCATCACCTGGGTATCGCTGGGCACAGCCCTTCTTCTGACCGCAAACTCATCTCTGATATCACAGAGCCATCAAGTGGGTCAATACAATGCTGACAGGGGAAGAAAGTGGGAGCAGACTGTTGGCAAAGAACACTTAAGGAAGGGAAGCCTGGAGGCGCAAGGGAGTGCAGAGAAAAAATCCCAGCCCACAGACGCTGCGTGCTCACCCAACACCACTGAGAGGATTTCTCCTGATCACACCTATTTGTACTTGAATTTAAAAGCAACTACAACACTTTTGGGACTAAATCACGTAAAAATTCCATGAGTGACCTGCTCCTGAGGTGCAGCTCACGACTGAATGCTTGTAGAATCCAACCCAGTGGCTTTGACAGACTTCTGAACCCCCATCCTCACTGGAGGCAGCTGGGGTTCCTCCTCACACTTCCCTGTTCCACGTCCTTCACCTCGTTTTCATCTGTATCCCTTGCGCTGGGGCCGAATCCACACAGCAGTAAAGACATATAATTCATCTCAAATGATCAAGGATAATCATATGGCTAAAGAGCAATATGCAGAGGTTTTCCTACCAATAATTAAGGAGAAAACTCACAGCTCACCCACGTGGGAAGTGAGCCAGGAAGTGCAGACATACTTGGGGAAGTTGGGGAAGACACTCCGGGTCTCCTCCTTGCAAGGAGTGCCTGGCTTCAGTGCCTGGATGATGTGAAGGTGGGCACAGTCGCTGGGGGCTGCTCCTGGCCAGAGCTGTCAGAGCTTGCCCACCCGTCGGAATCGGGGACTCTCCAATCTGCACCCACAGTGACAACACTGCCATGCTGGCGCTGCAATGCTTCTATTTGTGTTCTTGTGGAAACAACCTCCTACTCGGTTTGGCCCCCGCACCAGAGCCCAGGGAGCCACCACAGTCAGACCCTGCAGTCTTTCAATTACAACAGCTCAGCTTCAGACCCTTTTTTTTCCCGGATACCCCTACACTGCCATTTGTGGCCGAGGCACAAAACCCAATTAGTTATTAATTGAAGCACATTAAAATTCATTAACTCTGCTTGTGAAGCTCAAGGTATAATTAACTGTCTTCCTGGGCTTTTGTTCTACCATCTCCAGGTAGAAGGTCCCACTGTTAATGAGAAACACAACACGTAACCCTCCCATCTCTCTTGTGGGTGGGTCGCCTGGTTCTGGTGATGTGACACCAACACCAAAAAAGATCGCACATGTTCAGGCTCTCCTGTCAGCCTGTGCCTTTCCCCACACATGATCTGTGGCATATTTTGAGCATAATAAAGCCCTGATGGGAATGTTTTGAAGGCCGTTCTCCACAAGCTTCGTGTCCTGTCACGGTACAGGTGCAGCGCTCTCGCTGCTCTTTGCAGAGCTTGCCTTCCACGTCCGACTCTGCCAGGATGTTAATGTTACAGAGCTACCACAACCACAGCTCCTGGTAAACCCTGGCTTCACATACGGAACAGCACGAAGGCAGCCTTTATTTTAAAGCAAAACAAAGGCAGAAATTAACTTTCACGTTGCATTCCAAGGCTCAAGACAGCAGTGCTGGCTGAAAGCTAACGTACATAAAGCCAGCTCCTGCAGAAGGAGCTGCTTTTGGGGTGGGATTCCAAGAACAGTTCAGTTGAAGCAACTTCCCACTGCCAGCACAAACCACTTTTGGTGGAGTGGAGATATTCTGGCTTTAGATCTGGGGATGGTGCAGGGCCCCACCAAGTGCTAGGTGCTGCACTTGGGACACACCAACCCCGTGCAGCGCTCCAGGCTTGGGAAAGAGCACCTGGAAAGCTGCCTGGTGGAAAAGGCCCCGAGAGTGCTAGTCGGCAGCAGCTGAACATGAGCCAGCAGTGGCTGAGGTGGCCAGGAAGGCCAAAGGCATCCTGGCTTAGATCAACCATGGGGTGGCCAGCAGGAGCAGGGCAGGGATTGTGTCTCTGAACTCCGCACTGGTGAGGCCACACCTCAAATCCTGGGTTCAGTTTTGGGCCCCTCACTCCAAGAAGGGCCTTGAGGGGCTGAAGCATGTCCGGAGAAGGGAACAGAGCTAGGAAAGGGGCTGGAGAACATGGGCTGGGGCTGTTTAGTCTGGAGAAGAGGAGGCTTAGAGGGGAGACTTCATCACTGTCTACAACTGCCTGGAAGGAGGGCGTAGAGAGGTGGGTGTTCGTCTCTTCTCACAAGTGACAGGGTGAGAGGAAACGGCCTCAAGTTATGTCAGGGCAGGTTCAGATATCAGGAAAAATTTCTTCATGGAAAGGGTTCTCAGACCCCGGCAGAGGCTCCCAGGGAGGGGTGGAGTCCCCATCCCTGGAGGGGTTTAACAGACGGGCAGATGAGGTGCTCCAGGATGGTTCAGTAGTGGACAAGGATGGCTGGACTCGATGATCTCAAAGGTCTTTGCCAAACAAACTATTCCATTATTCCAACTGCCACCTACTTGGCGCCCCATGGCTTCCTCGGGACAAGGAATCGGACCGCCTCATGTCCCCATTCTTCCCTGAGATCATGCTGCCCAGTGACACTAGCAGCTGATCTGCCTCACTGCCACCACAGAGCCAGGACGGGGCAGGTCAGGACGGAGGCGACGGAGTCAGGACTCTGCTTGTGCTCCTGCCCCGCGCCCCTCGTCTGATGCGCCAGCCCACACACCAGAGTTGGCATGCGAGGACCGCAGGCCCTGCCAACAAACCAGTCTGGTGCAGATTATTTCCCTGCTGCAGTACTGGGTGAGCCACAGAAACTCTGAGAGTCGCAATATGGTTGCCAACCTGGCTCCTGCTGCAAGGTGACCCCTCGATGCGGCTGCCAGGGGATGCACTGCACAGGGCCTCAGCCCACCACGGCGCGAGGGCAGAGAGAGCGGCACCGCTGCGACCCTGCAACTGTTCTCAGTCTCCACCAGAGCTCTCAGAGTGGTACAAACGTCTGCATGAGCTCATCCAGCAGCAAGTGCACTCCAGGCACTGGGCTGGAGATGTGGGGGAAGGACCATTTTCTGCTTCCGCAGCCAGAAATAGCAGCAGTGAAGGGAAATGAAACTAGAAATTGGAACAGCCAGAACACAACCTACTTTTGCAGGATGCTGTGTGTGTGCTTCGCTTTGTCACACTATCCTGCTTCCCAAAACACGTGGGTCCACCTGGATGAGCCTTTAAATAGGTGACCTGCACCCCTGATGTGGTTAATATGGCATCACCCACCACAAATCCGCACTCGGGTTCTGCGAGCCCTTCAGTGCATGGGCCCAGCCCCTCACACAGGCCTACCAGCACACTTCTCCCTCCCTTTCCCTCTCCAGGACTGGTGATTCTGTGGCATGGATTTGCAGACTTGTGGGAAATGCTCTGCCCACTGGCTGCCTCCAGAGAGCCGAAGGTTGGGCCCCAGGCTCAGCACCCATGGAAGTGCTGTTTGGAGGCACCGTTTGGACTCCTGCTGCTGCCTCAGCAACACTGATGGACTCAGTGCTGTGCTGAGGAGACGGGGCAAACAGGGCTTTTGCGGACCTTGCACAATCCTGCTGTATCCATCACTCAGTCCCGTCCTCAGAAGCTGGAAAAGCAGCTCTAACACCAGTACTGATGGTGCAGTCAAACCTTGCCAAGAGGTGCCAGCACCACGAAGGCCGGAGATGGGCAGCAGGGTAATCAGCAGCTCGAGAAGTCTCACATACTGCCACGCAGTGCCAGCACAGGAGAGGCTGTAAAAAGCTTCCTCCTTCCCTTTTCTCACCTCACAAGGACTAATGCTTGCAGGAGTCACCCACCTCACCCTCAGCCAGGAGCACACTTGTGCCCTCCTTGGAGGCAGCTGCACAGAAAGTAGAGGATGAGAACCATCGCGTCCCATCTCCACCTTCGAGCACAGAAACACGGGGGTGAATCTGCTTGTGTCTTCCTTGTATGGAACTAAGCTGAGACCAGCTCATCAAACAGACACTCTCTGCCCTAAATCCAGGTGGCTTTTTAACTTTGTCAAAATATTAATAGCCATGTTGTAAGACCAACATTTGTTTTGCCAAGAGCAATGAATAAAGCAGAGCAGCACCGCCCCAAATCATTATTATTTCATTTAGCTCAGAGGCCAAGCGCCGCCCCCTGATCCTGCGCCAGAGCTGGAAGAAAGTGGAGCGCGTTTGGTGCTGGTGAAAGGTGATGGGTACACAGGCACAGACAACAAACAGCTTCACTTATCACAGACTACAGCAATCCAACAGTAGCACCACATTCCCCACACCTGCCAGACGCACCCACGTTACCTGTCCTGTCCCCTTCTTTTTTCTATGCTTTTAAATGCATAAAAGAGTCAGCAGCCCTGCAAACAAGTGATAACTAATGGTGAGTGCTGTGGAGTAGCTCCCTTGTTTGACAACACCCATAAAGCCGAGTTAACCAATCATTAACAAGCCCAGCAGATACCAAATGCGCAGACCTCTCTACTGGAGCAGAAGATAGGGAAATATGAAAGAAGAACCAACAGCTGGTTCGTTCATGCTGTGGGAGCCAATTTCTTACATAAGACATGACTGGGAAGGCAGAATTATAATTAAAGTCTGTTTTAAGATAAACAGAAAACCCCGTTATGATTCCTCTCTTCTATTACACGTGTGTTTCGTGACTACTGCCTGCCCAGTTTCTCTGCTGCGCCTGCTGGGATGGACCCAGTGGTGAGGAGAGGCCCACCCCGGGCAGGCGCTCAGCCCTGGTGCTGCGGCAGAAGGGCAAGGGAAGTCAGGCAGTAAAGGCTCTCAGAAGGCGGTGTGCAGAGGGAAGCTTCTCCACACATGTGGGCTGAGGGCTCACATGCCGAGCAGCCCCGGCAGCGACGCCTTCCTCCACCATCTGACCAAGCCCACTGCCACACCATCAACTGTTGGATGTCTCCCAGCTACGGAACACCCAGAGTGCATGGAGGGTGCTTGGGTATGAGGAGCAATGCAAAGTCCTACACAAGTGAGACACAGGCAACAGCTGATGGCGTTGTGGGCGACTTCAATCCTCCTGCCACTGGAGGAATCAGCTCCAGGAAACAAGGTCCCAGGTCCCAGTGTAAGCACTTTAGAACCAACACTTCCATGACAGCACAGCTTTAGACTGAGTTGTTCTTGCTTTCAGTGAACTCCCAGGAGAGCTCTAGGGTGCGTGCATCAAAGGAAGCAGGCTGATACCCTCCTGTTTCCGCAAACACTCACTCTGTGGGCTGCCCCTATTTTCATGTTCACCAGCACAGGCTGCATCCCTGTGTGCTCCTGTCCTCTAACTGTAGCCAGAGAGCAAAGGCTCAGGGCTCTCATCAGATCCCATCCAGAGTGAGTCATCAAGGTTAAATCCACCCTGAATGGTAACAGCAAATTCATCGCTGCTGAGAAAGCGTGAACCTTCAGCCGCCAGGAATGTTCTCAGCCCCAGTTTGCAGAGATTTACTCCTGCACTTGGAGAATGCAGCCTCTCTCCAGCCCAGAACAGCTTCCCCGCGCAGCTCTGGGTATTCATTTGCTGGAGGGAAACACAAGAAAAGCACTTGCTGCCGACACTCAACATGCACCTGAGCAGCTCAAACAGCCAGGAATCATTAATTAAAGTAAATCCTAATGCAGGCACTCGTATTTCAAGGAAGTAAAGCTAAAAGTGCTGCTGACCTTTCTGGTGAGCACAGAGCTGCAGGGTTTTTAACAGTAAAGTGAACAGAAGAAACACACATTCTAGGTCGGTGCAAGTCCAAACACTCTGCTTTACCCAGAAACTCTTTTTACAGCAGGAGTCTTTACATACTCAGATTTATTCATTATCAGACCAAACCCGCTGAGTTACTCAGGAATCAGGACAAAGCTTTGAGAAGGACAACTTTGCCGGCTGTGGTTTAACCGCACGCCCTGCGCCCTAACCGGTAGCCACACAGGACAGGTGACTGCTGCGTTCCTGAGGTGTTTATGGAATCCTGTCCCAACGAGCCGATCCAGGGCTCTGGGTGCAGCACCTACCTATGCACAGACAACCACTCCAGGACACGCGACTCGAAGCACAGGCTGGGTATCTGTGGCAGTACGTGGGGTCCTGGTAGCACGCGTTTCCCTGCCAAGAGAGGGCTGAAGCTGCAGGCTGGGAGCCCACGGTGAGGGCTCCCAAGGAACCCACCAGCGCCCAGCCAGATCCAGGCAGCTGGAGGAACCCAGCGCTGCCGGGCTCGTGGCAAACAGTTCTGGCAATTGGACACCTGTAGCTCCAGGACCATGGAGAAGAAATTCACGTTTTACAACTACGATCTAAAGCAAATTTTATTGGAAGCTTTTATGTTTGTAGGTTTCAGTAGTTTTTATAGAGAGGAGTTCTGAACACTGCCATAAAATGTTGCCTCAGGGGCTATGATTACATTTGTATCGCTCCCAAACTTAGATAAATAAAGACGACAGCTTTTACTGTTGAAGCTTAAAAGGTTAGAGGGGTATTCGGTCCGTGATGAACCTTTTATAGACGTGATGTTGTGAGAATTTATTCTTAAAAATCAATAAAAAAAATACAACTTTACATTTCTTGATAAAGCGAAGGTGATTAGAAAAAGAGCTGTCAAAGGGGTGGCAGCAACACTAGTGGCTCCCCTCCTGCTAAAATAATGCCTTATTACAGTTGTGTTCACAGGAAACTATGAACTCATTCCCATTCTACTCGAGGAGGAACTCACGTTCTACGGACAATGCTTTACCGTGTCATAACATCCAATGTCAGATTCACTTGACGCTTGATTGTGGTAGTGCGTTGATAACAACGAGCGATGGCACCTCACACTATCACACCCCTGTAATTATGCTTTCTGCCTTTGTAGAGAGAAATGATGCGTGGGTTTCATGTAGCACAACCCAGGCTAAAACCATGGAAGGCCTCCCTGACTTTGGGCCTATTACAGTCCTATTAAGAGACAGGCTTGCTGGAAGGCTCACGTACAATTGCTGCCCGGCCCACCCGCTGCTCCAGCTAGAGCCCCTTGGCTACTTCACCCCATGCTTGCTGTTCCAGAACCACGTACCACGAGCTGTGCTTTCTGCAGGGCTCTGTGTGCCTGCTCCCCGTGCTGTCTTGCTGCTTTCGGAGCACCCTGATCCCAAGGAACAGGCAGGCATCTTACAGAGACTGTGCTCCGGCACCCAGTGCTGCTGCCAGAGCTCCCACAAAGACAGCTGAAGAGCCAACAGGCTCTCTGCAAGGGGCAGCATTGCTATGCACTGCACAAACCCTGCTCCTCACCTCTGGGCACTGTTCCTTTAGAGAAAATCTGCCTTGTTAGCAGAGGGGAACCAGGCTCACGTGCAGCCTATCCTGCCCGCAGCACCAGCCCAGCTTTCCCTTTGGAGAACAAAAATTGTGCAGCCCTGTCAGGCTGCATCACCCGCTGAGCATGACTGCCACGCGCCCATGAGACCTGTGTGCCCTGCCAACAGCAAGGACCTCCCTGCACCCCGCAGAGCTCCAAGACCCCAGGAGTGAGCGCTGATGTTCCCTGCCGATGCTGTTTACCAGCTGCCATCAGGCCGTGTACCTGCCCTTTGCCCGTGCCCAGATCACTGAAGCTCTGATCTGCTCAACAGCCCCGCATGACTCCAGCACCTCTGTCACAGCAACATCTAAAATGTTTAACTTTCCAGACCCCGCACCACACAAACTTTCCAGAAGATGTGCCAGTGGGTCAGGGCGTGGGCTCCGATTCTCCTACATCACAAGGATGCTCCACTCTCCACGAGAGAGGGAAGAAGTCGGGGGGTGCAGAGCTTGCCACCTCCCTGGTCCCTCTGAGAAGTCACCTGAACCTGTGCTGCTGCTGGCTCCCGGTGGAAGTTTTTTTCCTAACAGCCCTGCTCCCTTTCTCCCGTCCCCCTCCCCACACACAAAAGTGCACCCATAGCCAAAGTTCAGTGGGGACAGAAATGCAAAAGCCAACATTCCCAGTTCCAGCAGAAACTGGTTAAATCAGGCACCACAAGCCATCCCAGAGGAGCACAACAAACCCCAGCAGCGGCTCTTATCAGCATTAACAACTGATTTGGCAGACAGGAACAGGCTGTCTGTGAAGGGAACACTCCAACACTAGAACGAGGACCACTGAACCTGCTTGCTCTCCTTGAGCAAAACTGCATCATCAAGATTTTAGATTTCAATAAAAAACAATAATAATCTCATTAGCTGCAGACAGGTTGGCCAATTAGTGAGGAGAACCCTCTCAAAACACTCGGTGTGAGCAGCCCCTAGGCCCACTGGGACCCCTGGCTCTGCGTTAACACAGACACTCCCTTCCAGCCCAGTGTTCCAGAGGGAACATCCTGCTTAAACCCTGCTCAAGGCCTCTTTAAAGGTCCTGACCACCCACCTCAGCAAAGCCTTTTGCCCACAAACACGTTAACAGAGAACAAATCGGACATCTTCGTTCAAAACTCAGATGTATTCAGACAAGTATTCACAATGAATTAGTGCTCTGCATAACTGGCAACAGACACACAGTGAAATGAAAATCAGAGTACCCAAAAGGAAATAGAACATCAAAAGCACATGCTAGGGCAGGAAAAGAAGTGCTTTTATTTATTTCTTTCATCTCTCTTACCTTGATTTCCTCTGCTGAACACTGGCGTGCACATTCCGGCCAATGGAAACACATTGACTTCACAGAACACCATTCGGAATCACAACATTTTCACCTGTTGCTGCACCTTACTCAGGGTCAACGTGCTTTAAATAACCACCTGACACAAAGCTCCCTGGTAAGACAGCTGTGAATCTCTTACCTTGACATCTTCATCTCCCGTTGTGCCTCAGGACTCTGCACCAGGGCAGACACTTCCTGGTGGTGCTGGATCACCAGAGGTCCCGCTGCATGGCAGCTTCCAGCGTGGAGAGGGGAGCTGTTCTGTAAGGCACTGCAAGAGCCCTGAAAAATAAACGTGCATGGTTGAACCAAAACACAGGAACGTCTCAAATTTCTCATTGTCAGAGATTTCTGATTTTGTGAGAAATATAACTGTACTTTAACCTTTTCTACTAATAGGAACAAAACTTCTGAGCCATTGGGGCAGCACGAACGTTCTCTTCTCCCAGTTCCAGAAGTGTCCCTCCTTTTCCCACCACCTCTCCACGCACTCTCAGACCGGAGCTCTCCCCCCGGAAAGCACTGTGTGTGTGCAGAGCGCCTGCTCCCCGTGGGCCTCCAGACACTCTAACACAACTGACAAATAATAGGATGCACTATGATCGGTGCCTGGCATTCAGGCAATTCATAAACATTCACACTCTACAAAACACTTCAGCGTCTGCCCAAGCCCCACTGATACCCAAATTAAACGTTTGCTGAAGCACTTGGTCAAACAATACAGGTTTCCCAAAAGCTTTATTTCAGTCGCATCCTAAGTGGCCTTTACAAGGAAACCAGCATCCAGGTATCCCTTAAATGCTATTGGCTGAAAAAACAGGGACTACACAGCATCTGAAAATTAAAAGAAATTTTGTAATAACGAATTCATCATTGCTTCTTCCTCTTTCCCTCAGATGCCAGGTTTCCCTAAAGCTGAGACACTGAAATACTGTTGCCAGAGATAAGACAGAGGCTGCAGACCCTGTGACAGCTCCCTCTTCACAGCGGTTCCTTGCTGTCCTGCAAATGCCAGGACTCACTTTGAACAAGGCATTCCTGTCACTTACAGACCTTACCTTGATCCCATTCACACTCAGCCACATTAGCACAGGTGTTTAGGACAATCACTGCACACAAAAAAGTGATGAAAAGCAAATGCTGGCACCTAAAAGCTCATGAGAATTAATATAACTGAAATTTATTTGTATCAAGTATTACCTGGGAAGTTAGGGCCGTGTATTTGTGTTAAGAACCTCACCCACCTTCAGTACTTCTGCATGAAGGAATAAAGTTTAAATCAGGATATGATTTATTCGTTATTAATTGTGTCTTTAGGTCTCGCTACAGTGATTAATACCTTATCATTTGAAGAGAAGACCTGACTGAGGTTGTCACTGAGAATGACACAAAGCTTCATTCCAGGTCACAACACCAACAAAAAGAAACCTAATCCCTGTAATTCAGGGGGCTTTGTGTCATTGTGCTAAACAAGAGTTGGTTGGTGTCACTTTGGGCATAATAAACCCAATTTAATGAAGTGTTTCTGGGATCTTCCTGACAAAAAGGGATTTGGGGATTGCTTTTGCAGCCCCCTGCTTTCTCGCTATCTCTGAGGAGAGGTGGGCATGTGGAGAAGACACGGGCAGAGAGCTCAGCTGCAAAACTCAGCCCCTGGATTTGACAAAGTTCCTGCCAGAAGAAAGGATGAGATGAAGCAGTAGCCGCAGAAACTCACTCAGGTGCAGCCTCTCACCTGAGCAACCCCAACAAAGCCTTCAGAGATGGTGAACCCTGCTCTTTACGCCAGCCCTCAGGACTCCAAGCTTTCCTAAGGCTGATAATTCTACTCAACTCCTGCAGGCACCCTCAGCAGCATGTTCCACACACACTGCCCAGGCTCAGAGGACCACAGCAGCTCAACACTCCCCAAGGGTAATCGGTTCCAGAGTTACGGAATGCTGCTGGCAGCTGAAGGTTGAAGGAGCTGTTGTTACCCGAGGCTATTTCCCTGCTGCCTCTCCAGGGATGGTGTCTGCTACTTGGGACGCCAAAGCCCTTCTGCACACAGGGGCTTTTAACACCAACACCTGTGAGGGGACAGCATGGAAAAGGTCTGGGGCTGTTGAGGAGGACAAGGTGCACGTTATGTATCGACCCACGGAGAGCATGGACTCCCATGGAAACGCCCTCAGCACCACCAGCCCGAGCGCTGCTCTCCAGAACTATCCCAGAGGCCCCAGAGATGAGCAGTCTCAACAGGGGCCCTGAGAGAACAGCAGCCTTGTTTTTCGTTCCAGCACAAAGGCCCATGCTCCATGTGGGAAGGTGACACAGCAATGTCTCAGGAGTTCAGCGGTTCAAGAAGCCCCCAAATCCCTTTGCCCCTTACCACCACCCCTTCACTGCCAGTCATTTTCCTCCTCACAATCCAACATGCGGCACGTGCCAGGGTCTAAAATGGCTACACAGGGGCACAACGGTGCAGCAGAGACCACTTGGTTCAGATCCCACCAATTCCTGCAGGGCCTGTGCAGCAATGCTGGAGCCTCCAGCCTGGCTGCTGGACCCTTCTCGTCTCCCTCTCTCCCACGGGCTGTGGATGAGATGACAAAAGCCTCGGGGAGGAATCTGTGCCAGCGCGCATATTTTCACTGCTGTTACAGGTTGGCATCTCCACAGAGCAAGGAGAAGGTGCCAATTTTATTACTTCCCAAGCTCCATAATTTACAACCTGCACAACCAAGGGCTGAAAACGTAGTGGTTTCGCAGGGTAATTCTGGGAGGTACCCACCCTGCAGCACCAATTAGAAAAACCACTTGTGCACATTAAGGCTATAAAGATTAAAAATATAACACTCTTCCATTAAATATGGATGCAATCATGCAATATGCATCAGCCGGCAGCGCCATGGCCAGCCGCCCGTGCGCCAGCACAGCCCCCAGCTCCCAGACCAGCGCTCTTTGTCGGGGCCCAGGAACAAGTGTGTCATGCAAAATAAACACAGATGTTCCGTGCGCTGGTGGAGGCTCCGGGCGACAGCCGGGAGAGGAAAGTGCTGCAGGGAAACCTGGCCCTGCACACACTGTGCTGCTGCTCCAGCCCAGGCGTTTAAAGGACACAGTTTGGTGCTGGGTTTCATTTGCTTTGCTGTTTGTTGTGTTTTGTCCCCAATAACCCTGTCCTGAAACATTCCCACAGCTCTCTGAGCACAGCACACGGTCACACAGGCACTCCTCTGTGTGACTCACTGAAACCACCTGCAATCGTTCCCTCTTTTCCCTCATTCTGTTCCTCTGAGGAATGAATCACCTTCCACGGTGCCATACACAGGAGCAGCTTCCAGTTCAACTATGGTGTGCAATTCCCGGCAAACACTGTACGCACACACCTGTATGAACACACAAATCCATACAAGGCACTGTGGAACAGCTCAGCTTCAAGGCCACCTTTAGTATTTACCTCGATGATGCGAGGTCTGGAGCAGCTCTGCTGTGAGGACAGGCTGGGAGAGGCAGGGTTGTTCAGCCTGGAGAAGAGAAGGCTCTGGGGAGACCTTAGAGCAGCTTCCCAGGACTGAAAGGGGCTTCAGGAAAGCTGGGGAGGGGCTCTGGATCAGGGAGTGCAGGGACTGGGCGAGAGAACGGTTTTGAGTTGAAAGAGAGGAGATTAGTTATTAGGAAGAAATGTTTTCCTGTGAGGGTCAGGAGGCCCTGGCCCAGGTTGCCCAGAGCAGTTGTGGTTGCTCCATCCCTGGAAGTGTTCAAGCCCAGGTTGGATGGGGCTTTGAGCCCCCTGATCGGTGGGAGGTGTCCCTGTCCATGGCATGGGGTGGAACTGGATGGGCTTTGAGGTCTCTTCCCACTCAAACCACTCCATGATTCTATGACCCTGTGAGAGGTACCGTCAGCATTTCCTGGTAGAGATAATATTTATCTTGGCCAGGAAGAAAGGTCAACTGAAGCAATGGGAAAGTAAGATAGGATTCTGCCTGTAAATGACATTTTTATAAACAGCCTCCACAGCTGTAATGAGCAGTAAAACTGACTGATTTCGACTTGGAACGTGGAATTATTTAGCGTTATGGAAGGAAGGAGGTCAGGCTATACAAGATTCTAACTGGAGATACTGTTTCTCAACTTGGCCAGAGTCCTGTGTGGGACCGACTGGCTCCCTTCTTCTCCACCTTGGTTCCTTAGCACAGCAGTAACATCAAAGATAGTGTTTCTGTGATGTGCTATGAAACAGGAGACAGAAGACGAACAGCTTTTGGACAGCCCAGTAACAAGGATAAGGCAGAATGGCCCTCTTCCCAGCAAGGATTCTTCTGATCTGCTTTTGGCAACCCCATGAACAAGCTTTTCAGCTCCACAACCCAGTAAACGACCCATTTTGGTCTCCAAAGCATGACTTTGGACCACTTTCCCTGAGAAACAGATTTTATGAATCCAGACATGAGATATTGGCCTCCCTGTGCCAGCTCCAGCACTGGACCTGCCCTCTGGTGCAGCCTTCCAGCACCCTGTGCACACCAACAGAACACAGCAGAAGCACAACCCCACACGTGGCCAGCACGGCAACCACCGCTGCTGGAGCTCAGAAGCACATTTAAATCTTTCTCAAACGTGAGGTCACTCCGGATTCTGCACCAGAGGGTGACAGCACAGGCACAAGTCACACTCGCTGGCCACGTCACCGTCCCAAGCTGAGGGCAGCTTCTTCATTCAAAACTGAAAACACATGGACACCAGCTCAAGACCACGGGGCTGGTTCTGCTGGAGGGTGAAGGAGACGACACTCTTCAATGACACCTGCCCTCGCTGAGATCAGTGCCACAACAAGGAGGATCTGGTTATCAACTGCACAGCAAGTGCACCTCTATATCGACTTAAAAGCTCATCCAGCACTTTGTGTAGACCTAACGTGGCTGCTGAGAGGTGAAATCACAGCTGCTCCCTCTCACGCCTCTAAGTTTGGCCACGTGCTCTTCTGTCCCCTCGGCTTCTTCCCTTGGCAAGCAGTTCCAATATATTGGCTTGGATTGCCAATAGAGAGTAGTGAATTTGCCTGGGAAGTTCCATAAAATCAGCCACAGTTGAGAGAAGGAGAAAGAAAGAGAAGTTCTCTGAGTAACTTCAAAGACACAAACCTGGGGCACTTGCAAAGATTCACCATGAACAGAACAAGAGGTTAAATCTGTCAAGTAAATTACTGGCAGGCCATTTTTCTCCCAGCCCTAGTTAGCATTGAGCCTGAGACAATGGATAATTCATTACCCACGCATCTCTCTTTCTGAGCAGGCCAACACAAGTCATTTGGCGTCTGTAGACCTAATTAGGTGTCATTAAATGGACGGATGCTCGTTTTCCTGCTGCACGACACACGGAGAAGGCAATTTGTTTGTGCGCTGCAGTTGCAAAGGTGGAGGAAACATTAAAATCTGCTTTGACTCTGCATAATGGGACTGCAGCTGGAACTGCAGCAAACCTGGGGTGGGAGGAAGAGGGGCGCCATGTGGGATGGGTCAGTTCAGTACTGACACAGCAGGCCCCACTCAAAACACACGGAAGCAGAGGAAATTGGAAGGGATGGAAGTAGAAAATTCCAGCCTCTGAAAAACTTCCCTCCTTAATGAGGTATTCTACCTTTTTCTGTGTTTATGCACGGCTTCTCCCTACAAGAGCAGAGCATAAGCCAGAACCCACCGAGCTCCAGGAAACATCACCAAGGTGCTTAAACACGGAAGTACAGTGCCCAGAGGCACCAGATGGAATTTGCTGCTCTATACCCTCCTGCAGGCACCTAAATTGCTCCCAGAGCGGTTCCATCAGGCTCTGTACTCAGTAACAGCTCTGTGCACAGCCAGGTGACCCCAGTGCTCGCAATCCCTCCTATTGCTGTTTGCAGTTCTTGCTTCTTCATGGCGACCAGCTCAGCTGGAGCCCTGCAGCTGAAACAATCTGGCACTTTGAAGCTGCTCCAATACCTGGATTCTGCTCAGATAATCACAATCTGCCAAACCCACGGCCTCTTCGTGGTGTGGGAATGGACCCTAGAAAGCACAAACCCTGATATTTTTGCTCTTTCGGCCCTGCTACCCTTTTCTTTGTGCTTCAGAAAACCTACCAATGCACCAGAATAACCAGTGGGGTTGTCTCAAGCAAGTGTTGCTTGCTCTGGGGGTGATGTGAGTATTTCATATCTCTTATAAGGACAGTTTCCAGGTACACCTCTACTGCCCTTCCTTACGAGCCTGAAGAGTTGCCTCTGAAACAAAACTGCTCCCAATTCCACAACCACACACATGGCACATACAGAGGCTGCAGACCACGTGTCCCACCAGCCTCCTGGTTATCAGCCTCCATCGTATCTGTGGTGGAGACAGTTGTTCCTTAAGTATCACAGAGTTCAGCCCAGGCTCTGTAAATGTACTCAAAAAAAATGGTTTTTGCCATGAAAGAACTCTTGGTCTGACAAGAGCTCCAGCTGCTCTGGTTTCTTTACACCCGTATCACCCTCGAAACAGCATCACTGCCCTATCAGAAGCATCTTTTGCCATTTGCTGCTCACAACACCACCAGTGTAGATAAAAACACTAAACATGCCTCAATTTACCTGTTTTCTGCCAACATAACAACTGCACACAGCCCCATCCTTGTATTTTCCCTGTGTTACCGCAGGACAAACCTGCTCACTGCATCTAGAACCTTGGCCCCGAGTCTGTGTGTGGTGCTCAGGCAGTAATACATAGAGTAATACATGGCGCAGGAGGCATTTCTCCCAGCTCTCAGACACTTCATGGTTTGGGCTTAGTTTTTGTCCCAGGGGTGTAAGGTGTTTTTTTGTTAAGTTCTGGCACTCGCAGTCAGGAAAGCCTTGGCTCTTCCAGAGCCATTACGAGCTTCTAGGTCAGAGAGAGCTGCAATCCCCACCAGAAGTAAAAACAGCTCTTGTTCTGCTCCTGTTCAGACTCAAGCCAAGCCCTGAGGCCAAGGGGAGCAGGACCCGCTCCCCAATTCAGGGACAGCCACGTCCATTCCTCTTACGTCACTGAGGACGCAGGAGCCCTCTGGTGCTTCGTTACCCACCCCCTGCACCTCTGTGCTTGCTCACACGGGTGAGGAGCTGTGCCGGTCGATCCTCAGCTGGGCCGTTCCATGGTTAATGAACCCAGCAGTGCAGAGCTGTTCTACACCAGCTGCTAATGGGGCTTCTTGGCCTTGGGTTTTAATTGCCCGCTAAGCATAATCCTACAGATGTGTGCTCTGGACTGGCTCCTCCTAATCCCTTCAGCACTGAAATGGGCAATGAGAGGAGCAGAGGCAGTGGCTAGGCTCCATCTCCGTGGGTGTCAGTGGGCACCGGTCACACACGGGAGAAGGGAGGCAACATGGAAGGAGTTCACCTTGCCTGCTCCTGGCCGAGCCAGTCACAAGGTCCCCACGACTGTCACTGGCAGCAGGAGGCAGGAGACAGCTTCCATTTTCTCCTCATACAGAAAATTGCAGCCAGCAGCCTGGGTGACAGCCAGAATTGTACATATGGATGAAATGGGGTCACCTCCCGTTCTCAGGAACCCAACATTCACGTGCAGCTGTTTGAGCTGGACGGAAACCAGTGCCTGATGCACCAGCCAGGGTGGGACTGGAGCTGCTGAGCTACGGCAGAAACAGAAAGGGCAAAGAGAAAAAAATTATAGAATGGGCTCAGAATCATATTTCTGCTCTTTTGCAGCGCTGTCAGGCAAAGCCATGTGGAAGGCACAGTGTTAACACGCGTAAGCTGCTTCGACAAGGGAATATATACTGTTAAATCTTGGGAGTTATTTAAAATGCCAGTGAGTATAATAGCAGTGCTCTGAAATAACCATTTCATCTGCCTACATTACTCTAAAATTAATGAATAATGAAGCGATGCCCTTCACATTCTCTTCCCTTTCCATTCCAAGATATATTGATCAGATGACATTTATTTAAGTTTGGGATAATGTATTAATTTCAAGATAATTATTCAATATACTTTTGTCACTGTTGATATGCTTCAATGTCATGCAGGGGCCAGGGGATGAATAAACTGTTATCTGACATTGCCGGACAGGGTGCCAGAAATAAATGCTGGGTTTCTCCTTGAGAAGCAGTGCCTTAGTTTTTCCTTCGGTGGGGAGGCCGTGGAGGCAGGCGTTCCGATGGAGCGGAGCCAGGCGAGACAGAGGGAGGGCGAGCGCTGCGGGATGAGCTGCTCTTCCCTTGTCACCAGGGTCAGCCTGACGCTCAGCAGAGCTGACAGAGCCCATCCTTAGTGGATGCCGCTGCAATATTAACACTCATTTGGAGCAGATGTGGCTAAAAGCATGAAACATTGAACAAACAGCTGCCGCGGATCTGGCGCCATCGCACGAGCACTTCTGTTCTATTAATGCAGTGCTCGCGAGGCCGCGAGGGCAGCCCTTATTCCCCTCGGCTCTCTGCAGGTGGGTCAGCAGCCGCACCGCGGTGATGCCTCACTCGCTCCTCACCACCACACAACGCCCACCCTGGCCTCTTCATGCCACTCCAGCATCTCTCTTTGCACAGCAACACCAGTTCTGCTCCAGATTTATGTGCACAGAGAAGTGATAACTTGGTTTCTTTTAATCCTCAGCCTTTATACAGCCCCTCCAAAAATCACCAGGGAAGACAGCAAAACAGGGCCATGAAGACTCCAATTACTCGGCTCAGCTTTGGGAGACCCCAAGCATAAATCTGCAGTGAAGCTGTTGACCCACACGGGCTCATTTCTGCTCTGAGAGCCAAACCCTTTGCCGTCACGTGTGCAGGGGAGACGACTGACAGTGTGGAAACAGAAGTAACGGGAGAAGGAAGGGACACACCGCAAGCAAGGCATAAACAGAGAACTCTGCTACCTCGGGTGGCGGATGAAGGCTGAGATCCAGCACGGCCAGGCCGCCAGCACACCGTGGGGTCCCAGACAAGGGCTGATGAAGCTCTCTGGTAGTGCAAGCCCTTGGAAGCTAGCAGGCAGCTAAAAGTGTATTTGTAGATTATGAAAAAGTGGTGTTTCTCAAGAATTCACCTCCTTGACAGTAAAAATCCACAACACAATCAGCAAATTATCTGGCCCAGCAAGCTGATGCCACTGGAGGACTTGGACCCCTCTCTGTGTGCCTGCAGCATCCCCAGGAGCTGAACCCCTCTCTGTGTGCCTGCACCTCACATGCGCCCTGCACCAACAGTGCCACTGACTCCCTGGCATCCCCAGACACTTCTCTGCGCCTCTGCTTTCCAACCAACCAAAAATTGACAACGGCTCCATACCTTGTGAATGAAAACACCAACAGCTAAGCCAGGCTGCCAGGATGGAGAGCAGGACTGACCTGTCCTATGCACCTAACAGAGACATCCTGGAGCACCAACAGGTATTTCAGGGCAGACACCCACCTCTTGGCAGCAAGTTCTGACCTATGGCACTCCCTCCTTCCTTGCTTTCACACCCCACAGGGAACCTGTTCAAACCTTTGTGCAGTTGCCTTTGAGTCAAACAGAGAGATTCCTCTGTACGTTCCCCACCCCAAACCAATGACACCACAACCAAAGCCTGCAGTCAAGAGTCTGCCTTTCATATTCATTTCTTTCACAAGTTTGTCTTTAGCCTTTGAATAGGGGAAGAAAATCAGTATTATACGCAAGGTTATTCTGATTGCTTTTGACAGCCTTAAAGTTCGCCCCTCTGATCCTCTGGCTAACGGGACTTGCAGCTGCAGAAAATTACCTTGTCATCCGCAGCGTGGTGTTCCAGGCTGGTACTGACAGTGGGAGCGCCAGTAACTGATACGCATCCCAGCCTGGCAAATAATTCATCACGCGAACTGGCTCCCCCTCCCCCGCGCAATGGGACCCTGCGAGGGCGGCTTCCTCGCCTTGCCCTGACTCAGCAACCCCAATACTTACAAAAAAGATGCACCAGGACAAAGCCAAGCCCATGGATAAAGAGCAGAGATCTAGAAAGGGCGCATGGCAACCCTGGAGAACTGCCAGCTACCACACTCGCCTGCACTTCCCTTGGAACAGAGGTCAAATCACAGCAGATACCCCAGATCCAGGGTCAGTGTTCGCCCCTGCAGCACAGTGCTCACTATGCCTTGGACCGACACGTGGAGGCACAGGGGAGCAGCAGACAGAAAATCCATCCTGATACAAGTAACACCTCTGGCTGCTGGGTATGGAAAGTGTATTTCTAAAAGCCATTTCATGACCGAGATGAAGCAGATGAAGTGAAAAGCAAAGTCATCTGAGGGGTGAAGTTACTCGGTGAAGCGAGGGGAACATTTCTATATTGGGCTGCTCCCAGCTTTCCAGCAGTGCCCAACTTCCTTTCCTGCCCAGTAGAGCACCTCCACCTAGGGTCTCGGACTCTGCAGCTGCTGGAAAGGCCTGGAAGGATAGGAAATACACATGAACAAAAATGAAAAGACACAATTTTTAGCAGATCATCTTCCCAGCTTCCCCCCATGCCCTGGGTGTCCTCAGGACTCACAGCCTGGCTGCCTCCTGCCTCTCTGTTTACCTTAACGAGAACGAGCCATCTGGTTTGCTGAGTTTCCTGAAGTTCACCTGAAATCTGCTGGAGGATTGGCATTGTAAGCCTGGGTGAGCCCGCCATCTCCACTCCGTGTGAGCATCACCAAGCACGGAGTCTGTGCTCACCTCCTGCGATCAGTGCCAAGGAACCTGTCGTCGCGCTTTTCTCCCCCTGCCTCTATCAGAGGTTTATTCTGTTCTACCCTTAAACTAGCCCCGAATGCTCCCAACGCATTTCAGACCAAACATGAATAGCAAAGCCAAGGCCACTGGCATCCGTCACCTGTCAGGAGGCTCACAGGCAGCGCTGCCGCGCGCTCCAGGCCCCACATGCCACACGAGTTCAAAGGCTGCAGCAGCAGCCATCAGCGCTCCCCTCGCCCAGGGCAGGTGAAGGGGAGAGAATGGGAAGAGAGCACTCAAACAGTCCCAAAAAATCCTCACACTCCTCCTCGTCCTCACAATTGGCTTTGGCAGCTTGGAAACTGGGTGCATTTCCAGGCAATGCAGCTCAGCCCATGCAAAGCCACCATGCTGGCCCCACCTCCACAGCAAATTGCTTCATGAACATTACAGAGAAGGTTAACATCACATTCCCAGTACAAAGCCCTCAGTTGGCACCCACGGATCCAGGCCCCGCGATGGTGGGGACTGGCACAGACAACACAGGTGGGAGAAGTCAAGGCGTCCCACAAACCCATCTCGGTGCGCAGGGCAGGGGGGAGCAGAGTGCAGGAATGCTTGTCAGAGCCCGATTCAGAGAACCATAAAACAAGCAAAAGGTCATCGCTGCAGTGCATCGTCAGGAATCAGACCTGATGGGGATGTGTGATCTGCCTGGGCACAAGGGGCTCAGTCCCGGCTGAGCACGGCCCTGCCTGCTGCTGCCAGCCCTTCTCTGGGGTGTGTTCATCATTGTGGGGTTATCTCTGTGGGTTTTATTCCCCCAGATTCTCTTTTACTTCAAGAGACTGAGCCAAGTGTGATGAGAAGTGTTGAAGTGTTGCCTGAGCAAAGGTGAAGTCAAAGCAAGAAAGAAGACGACGAGGCGCTTGCCAAAACCATTTGTGCAGGTTGCAGAGATGAATCTGATGATCCCTAGCGAGGGCACAGACAAGCACTGAGCATGTACAGAATGGCTCTGCTTTTTCCTTTCTTAAGGCTCCTCCTTTTAAAAACACAAGCAGGACTGTGAAGCCCATCCTCATCCCATCACACTCTGTGCCCCAAGAAACAGTCCCTGCTCCCCACATGGGGATATTCCCTTCCCTGGCCCATTCCAAGGCTCTGTAAAAAATCCCTACTGAAAACTGGGATGTGTGTGCGGCGCCTGGGCAAAGGGAGCGGAGCAAAAGGGCCATTAACTCCCCTCAGGACATCACTTTCAAATGCCTTCATGCTCTTGCCTCTGTGGCCAGAACTCAGGGAAAGCACCAAGGAGAACAGCAAGGTGCGCCATAACAACCCTTGGACTGTTCCAACTTGGACAATGATCCTTCAGTGTTCCAACTCCAACCCGGCCACATCCTCCCTCTGGCGGCACAACCTGCTCCACCCCACAGCCTCCAAAACTCCCCAAAGAACACCTCTACTGCCTGCCAGGATACCTTATACAGCCAAGAGACCCCTGCAAGAGGCAAATCAATCCATCCTGGGGAGACAGGATGAGACATGACACGACTTTCATTCTTCAGGGAACCCAGACTCCAGGATAAACTGTGAGGAGTAGAAGACCAGCAACATGCCCACATGAAAGGGCTTTGCTGGGTCAGCCAGGAGGACCGCGCAGGCTGGCACTGTGTGCCCGCAGCAGACACCCAAGAAAGACTATACCAACACTGAGCTTGCTTTAGTTTTATCTTCTCTTGCCTGGCTGCCCTGTGAGGAGCCCCCCCTTGTTACCATGCTGCCCTGGATAAGGTAGGTCTCCTAGACTGTCTTAGAAAGGAGATATCTCCCAGGCTGACCTGGGATGGGGAGAGCATGAAGTGCTGGGCGAGCACAACCCCAAGTGACAAATACTCAGTTGTGTGCTCAGTGTGCAACTCTTGTTAAAACCCAGCACTGGAACAGCTCCTGCACCACACGGCCACCACCTCTGCCGATCGTTTCTGCATCTCATTGGCATTTGAGGATGTTAATTGACTCATTATTTCAATTCATATTCAGGAAGGAAGCTGATTAAGGTCGGCAGACGCAGCCTCTCCAGACGCAACAGCAGCCACGTTGTTGTCCCGGCAGTTTACCCGAGTTATTAGGATACTTAGGAGGTAACAGCTGGGAGGATGGGAATGGAGGCCTGGGCAAGGGGACTCTGCCTGCGTTTCCCTTTGAACGCAACACGACATATCGTGCCCATCCCTGCCAATGCCCCAACAGCACCGCGGCTCTGCCGGGGCACTTGGGGCTGAACACAGGCTGCTCCAGCTTACCCGGAGACTCCTGGGTCACCGTGTGCTAGTGCTCTGGTTTGGGGTGAGCCTCCCCCAGGTCCTCTGTACCAGCATTCCATTACTGCCCCATCCCACCCTGTTTTACATGCACAGGCACTGTTCCTCTCCAGACAACGGCTCGGTGTCCACATAGAGCAGGGCACAAATTCCACTCCTACCTGTGGGCAGACTTTACCTACAGAGACACAGTGAGAAATCAAGAACAAGGCTCTGCCCTGGGCACTGCCAAATACCCATGTATTCTGCAGGTGAGGCTACTGCGGGCTCTTTTCCAACTAAACCAACACCCCACCACCCAAACCCAGCACTCTGGACTGCGCGCAGCGCCTTGGCACCTGCTGCCCAAGAGGAAGCCCCACACAGCCACCAGGACAGCCAGAGCTCAGCACGATGCTCTCCGCGCCAGCCCAGCCTCACCAGACCAGAGCCCAAGGGCTAGCACACAGAGGTGTCACGGGGCCTTCCCACCACTTCAGCTTTATAAATCCTTGCAGCCTGGCTTAGGGATGGGGCTTTTGAGGTCCCAGCCCCAACATCACACGATCTGGTGGAGGTGTACCAGGGCACTTGCTGAACACTGAGCTCCAGGCTGTGCTCCATCACAGCTGTGTTTAGAATGCACAGGGCTCTTCCCAGTTCCTTGAGCAGCAGCACCTCCTCACAGCCCACGAGAAAGCTGAGGTCACGCTGTCTCTTCTCTTAGGAGGGAGCTGCACTCTCAGTGAGGGTCTGACCCAAAGAGAGACAAAACCAGTCAGCAGCCAGCTTTCCCGACTTCAACTGCGTGAGCCTTTCCATAGGTTCTGGTGGTAACCACATCAGAATTGATGGTGCCACCACTGCAACCCAAACCATCCCAAACCAAACGGCACAAAGAACTTCTGCTGTGATGCAATGGATCCAGACCAAGGAGGAAGGAGGGTGAGCAGCTTCCCCTCTGCCACAGTGCTGCATTACTGATCGTACTCCTACCAAGAGCCCTGCTTGTCCCTCCTGTCTCTGCCTTCAGGGGCATCAATGTCAACCTGAAGCAGGAAAATCCCTCATAGAATTCTATCAGGAGTGACACAGCAGACAATAATGGCTCCTTCGGAGCTGTTATCATCTGCCATGTAAACACATCGTTAAGGACTTGTTAAAATGAAGATTATGTAAATGCACACTAAGGGTCTTCTAAAAATGCAGATTCCTGACCCGCTGGAGCCAGTGACTCCTCTGGAGCTGCTCAGAAACATGCGTTTACGTTGCAAAGTGCAGATTAACAACCCAACAGCCCAGCAGCTTCTCCTCCCATGACTCTTCTGCTGCCAGTAAATGCACCGACATGGAGAAGAGATGCTTACAGAAGATGTTCTGTACAAGTGCTCTCTCTGTAAAACAGAGGCTCCTCAGCAGAGAGGCTCTCTTTTAAAATCACCACGCAGTTGCTCAGAGCCTGTAGCCAGCTGACGCTTCTGCAGGGCAGGGAACTCTGGACACGCAGACACATGCTCTTCCCCTACCGTAACTGAGGGCAGCAGCTCCGTACAGGCTCAGGCCAGCTTCCTGTGCTTTAAAAGGCAGTCAGTGATCAAGTCAGAGAATGCTAACAAAGAAAAAGCCAAGGTACCATTAAGCACAGTCTCTAAGCAAGAGCTTGCAGGACCCAGCCCCTCTTGCCCAGCTCCACAGACACTGTCGCACCCGGTACCTGTGCCGCTGTCAGAAGCGCTCCCTCTGACCCAGCACAGCTGGGGGCTGCACGGGGTTCACCATCCTGCTGCACTTTCCTCTTCACACCTGACCCTGTACCCACCAGCACAGCACACCCACACCCAGCTGGATCATCAAAGCCTGCTGGGAGGAACAGTAAAACCCAGTCCTTCAAGCTCTTCACAGCAGCCCCACGTTCCTCAGATGTCAAGGGTCACGGCTGCTAACGGAGGAGAAATGAGAAGCATCCCACTGCGTGGACACACCAGTGAGCCTGGAGCAGGGAAACCCACCCGTACAATGATCACAGAATGGTTTGGGTTGGAAGAGACCTCAATGACCATCCAATTCAACATCCTGCCATGCGCAGGGACACCTCAATGGTAGGTACTGGGTAGAGCTGGGAAATAATGTACTGGGACCAATCAGTTTGGGCTGTTTTCCTGCAGACTCCTGTGAGGAAAGCAAGTCTATCAAACAAGCAGAGCGCCATCACATGAGGCTTTGGCTTTTTGACTACCCCAGCAGAAGTGCTCTTAGCTACGTGTTATCCGAAGCTCCAGGGGGATCAGACAGCTCCACCAAGGAGGCTGCTTGCTTAAGAACCCACTCCTACGTGACCTACAAAGAGAACAGGCTCATTCTATCAAAAAACAGCATTAAAACCCAAACTACAAACTAACAATTACTGTAAAATGCAGGCTGCACGTGGAGCCATTTCAGAACCTGGATTTCCATGGAACTTCACTGGTGGCACTGCAGCACATGCTTGCTAAACTAGAAGAAGCCTGGACCTGCCAAAGTAGATTTTACCTACCAGAAGGGAGTTAAGCCCTGAAAAATACTACTTTTTTCCCTTCTATCATCAAAATAATGCATTAACCCAAGCTAATCTTTACACATAGAAGCAGCTCAGTTTCTCTCCCTGAGACCAATCAGGTCTCTGAAGGTTCACCAGTAGAAAAACACAAGAAGCTGGATTTGTACCAGTACCACTGCCGAAAATAGAGTGCTATCAACATTCCTCAGGGAATCACACAGAACTTGGTGCTCTGGTTTCAAATCATCCCTTTCCAGCTGAATTTAACAGAATGCTCAGATACCCAAGGAGACCTGGGGCACAGCTTTAGAGCCAGAGCCAAAGCTGGAGCTGAAGAGCTTCACACCAGATCAGACCTTCATGACAGAGGAGCTCTGCTGACTTCAGACATGCAGGGCTGCTCAGCAAACACAAACAGATGTGCCCTGGGGACAGGCACCCAGCCTGAAACGGTACCAAGCAAGAAATCAACCCCATTGCAACTCAGTACTTTGGAGGTGCTCAACTTGTAATATCTCCCACCGTTTATAGCTGGAGATTTATGCTGCACCCCGTCCTGTTCCACTGCTGATAAAAAAATTGTACCGCTGACTTCACACACACTTCTCATATATCCTCTTTCCCCAAAATTGTGTGATCTTACAAACCACAAAAAAGTCCCAACACTGAGAGAAGAAGCTGGCAGTGCCCCCACGTTTCTACTTTTTTTGTGTGGAGTTCTTGTCTCAGTTTCCAAGCTGATCACTTCTCTGCTGCAGTAACAGGACACCAGGAGACGAAAACAGCATATACCCAGCCCTCCAGGTTGTGTAAATCACCTCCGCACATGAGTTCCTGCGCCGCGACACCCTGCACGTTTCACAGTTTGTTGCACCTTCTGTGCTGCAGCACCTGTTCCAAACACAGCATCACAGCATGAGGCCCAGGACCGCTCTGGGACATCCGTGCTGCTCCCCCCCTCCGCTTGCAGCACTGGCCTTTGATCAGGGCCGGCTGATTCCCAGCTCGCCAGCAGCCTTTGGCAGGAGGAAGCGTGCAGGACACAGGGAGGACAGGGCTGTTCTGGAGCCAGTCTGAGCCCACGCCAAAACAGACCGAGCCAAACACCGATAACGCTGCAGTAAAACAAACACATACCAGCTGGCACAGCTACGACTGACCCTGCTGTGGCCTGGTGGGCAAACTGAGCGTCCCTGGGGAGAAAGCACTGGAATCCCCATCTTTCCTAGAAGGCTTTAAGAGAGGTGATTAAGGGCAGAAGTGCTGCAAACTCCAGTAGCATGATTTCACTCTTAAAAAGCAGTGAGAAATGGGAGAGGAGAGGTAGAGAGTGTCAGATATATACATATGTATAAACAGGTAGCTGTTTATAACTAAGTCAAGAAAATGCCTGGAAGGCTCAGATAGATTCTGCCCGGCAGTGAGCCATTCCAACCCCAGAGAGATGATCACTGTGTCAAGTAAACACGGGCATGAGCTGCTCTCCCAATCAAGAGACACCACACGAGGTGCTGACCAAGCACCTGACCTTAGCTTTTGGGATGTGTGATCTGCAGAAACCATTCTGACCTTCTGCTTCAGGATGTTCATCTGGCTGGTCAGAAATATTCCGACGGAGCAATCTCCTGTTGCATAGCGACATTGAGCCATTCAGCGTGGTTTGACACTTCTCAAAATGACAAAGGAACTGATAATGATAAAGCAATTTCACCTCATCAGGACTTTCATTTTGGTTTTCTCTGTTGGAACAAGCTTTTGTTTGAACGTTTCCCATTTCCACATGAGAACACAAAACAGAGAGAACAAAGCACACGGGTGACTGTGGTGTTTTTGGAGAAGAGAGAATAGAGGCTGCAGGGATTGTTTTGCAAGGCTCTGTTTCAGAAATGAAAGATCACACTTATCTCTGTGATACTCAGAATTGTATGGATGACACGAGGAATGACTCTTGGGACCTCAAGCTGCTGGTGATGAAGTCTGCTAGGAGCACAGGTGTCCTTTCTGGGTGGTCTCTCTTTGACACCAAAGCCTGGCCCACCCTATCCATCCCCTGCCCCAGTACAGGAATCACTGCTAGACACACAAGGCCAGGTTCAGACCCCAAACTGCGAGGATGTGCCCACACACTCATGGATTTGTCCTGCTTTTGTTTCCCACGGCTGCCAGGGCAAACCCAGCCGGCTGAGGGGTCGCTCCACAGTGGCCACTCCCTGCACCCAATCCCGTGGCTCCGGCACAGATTCGGCATGCCCAGTGGCTCGGCCCGCAGCTCCGGGGCACCAGCCTCGAGATGAGCTGAGCCTGAGCCTGCTGCTCCCGAGAGAACCCGTGGGCCTGGCCCAGGCCGACTGCGTTCAAGTATCATCCGCTGCCTCGGGCGTGCAGGGGGCAGCACACAGGAGGCTCTCAAGCAGGCACTGTCACTGAAGAGGTAGGAACAGCAGGAGTTAAACAGAAGTAGCTGCCACACAGAGTGCTTTAGGGAGAACAAAAGCTATTCTCTAAAAGAAAAGCTGGCTTCCTGACAGACACGTTCCAGCAAATATGACTATGTGTAAGGTCTGCTGCCTTACCAGGAGCAACTAATAATAACAGCCCACCCTGCACGGATTCTGGGTGTCTGAAGGCTGAACGTTCACTGTACAAACCCTTATCTACTTGCTCCCTCTAATTACCAGTGCAACGCGTGATTTGTTAAGCGCTGCCATGTGTCTGGTGCTGCATGGGCTGGAAGATGGATGGCTCTGTACGGTCCAGTGATGGTGCCATCCTCTGTCACCTGCATCTCCTGGGGGTTCAAGGGGCAAAGGCTGAGTCCCAGTGCTCACTTTCACAGCCCTGCTGGCAGCAGTGATGCCCGCTCCCTATTCTGCCCAGGGCTGATGCTGATGAGCTGGGCAGTTGCATCCAGGCTCCAGGCAGACAAAAACTGGTCCATGGGACCTGCACCAGCCCAGAGTCACTGGCTGCTGAGGAAGGCCGGGAGAAGAGGACACTCTGCTGCGGCACTGCTTGGCTCACAGGCACAACTAGGAATAAAATATGTTGCTTCAACCCACGATAAAGACAGATGCGCAATTCAAAACACGAAAGAAGTAAGAAAATGCAGAGGAAAGCTCTCCTATACTTTCTCCCATTTATTGTCCAGTTACAATGCTGTAGATTTCTCTGAAAAAAGGAACTTGACACAAAGAAACCAACAAACCCCAGACGTCTCCAGCTCCTTTTGTTACATTTCCTTGGAACCAAAGGAAGAGTGAGTGCATCATTAAGGAAACAAAGCAAGCCCAGGCCTTCCAAGCAGCCCAGTCTCTGGCAGATCTTTGCTGTCTGCAGACTGGGGGGACAAAACACCTGCTACTCCTACGCCTGGGTTGATCCACACTACTCCTAAAACAGGCATCCTCATGTGGACGGCTCGCTCAGAGCAAGCCCAACGCTCAGCGCTGGCATGGAGGGAGTAGAGAGCAGCACCACCTGTAAATCTGTGCTGGGGTGAACTGGCACATTCATTGGGCAGATCTTATCCATGCAGTTCACCCAGGTTCTGCCACGGGATCTCGCAGGGTTGGGGAGACCCATGCAGCTCCTGACGGCAGCGGCAGGATTCTCACTGTCCCTGTGGAGCACAATCCCAACTGTAGCAGTCAAGTGCATGGGAACCGAGCAAGCCTACAGCCGCTGGTTGGCCCCACTCCCCTACGTGTGCTGAGAAAAGGCCTTTCTTTCATGAGCTCCTTTTAGCACTCGAGTCAGATGTTGGCCTTAATTACTGCTTTTCATTACCAGTGTCCAGAGCCTAAGATGCCTTCGTTCTTCTCTGTGGAGCTGGTGATATTAGTGTAGGTTTTCCTTCTGTTTTCAGCTCTTTGTCCGTGACAGATTTCACAGCAGGAAGCAGTTCTGTGGCATATGGCCACTAAATTACAGAAACTTCAGAAACTTCTGTCCATGAGTTAATTTTAAAACTGAAGAGACACAAAATGGTTTTACAAAACTAAATGAGATCACATAAAATCCTTTTCTCTCAGTACCTGTCCTTTAACATGCTGTTTCCATCCAGGTTTGCAGGCACAGCTCTGCCGTGGCTGTTGTATCACCCTTTTGGGGGTCAGAAGGATCATTATGCTTTGCCATGAAGGATATCGAGGAGCACCTACTGGCACAAATGCACAAAGTCAGCCCTGAGCAGGCCAGGCACCACAATGCATCAATGTGTACAGAAGCTCTTTGTTGGCTTCTTCAGTGACTGCTTCAGCTGATCCTAGAGTACATGAGAAATCCCAGGCCCAACCTGGGCAAAGGAGTTACAAGTGGAGAGGCAGACGGCCACCACAACCACAGAACTGGCCAAGAGGACACGGCGCACCAACCAGTGACCTGTGTTCAACAGCCAAAATGTGAAACGGTGCTTTTGTAGGAGTTTGGAGGAGACAAAAGAGCGTGAAGTCTTTATAGATGACATGAAATGCTGTAGAAGGATCAAGACCAGGAAGGAACTGAAACACACATCAGAAAAGGAAACCTGAGGAATTTACAACACAAACCCATCAGAATCTCATGGAAAACAAAACTAAACGCACACATGTATTTTACACATCTTCGATTCTCTCTTTGTCCTGACCAGGACGGATTCTCCCCATGCAACGCTGACCATGTTCCTTCTGGAGTATACAAAACAGCTCCATGGGAGCATGGTGTACAAGTGAATTGTGTCTTACGGCTCTGGCCTAAACACTGGGCACAGATTAGCTGTGGGTTAACCTTACAAGGGATGAATCAGGCATGCCTAATGATTAAAAATGAGGGCGTTTGGGTATTCCCATCAGAAATCGTGCATATTTATGCAAAGGTTTCACCATGCAGGGTGGTGGTGAAAACAGGAAAGCACCTTTGTGAACATGCCAGCAGTGCTACTCAGGCTGGGAACACAGGGTGATGAAAATGCAACAGAGCACAAAGCCTCCAACTGCGGGTCAGAATAGAGAGGGAACATCGAGCAGGCACAAGGGACACAGCCAAGTGAAAAAGGCATCTAGAGTTTTGGAAAATGCACGGGGAGGTGAAACCAGATGGATTTTGAGTAGAAAGGCAAGACTGACCAGTCCCATGGAGGCGTCTGAGGATCACAGCAGCGTGGGCAGTGCAGATCCCATCTTTCTCTGCTGGACTCGAGCCACGTAGTGACTGTATCTGTGCCAGGCACGGCTGCAGCGTTGTATCTTGGCAGGGTTGCCCCCAGACCAACCAGGACAAAGCAGAGCCTGGATGCCCTTCGAGCAACAAGCCAAGCACAACTAACCTTCCTCCCCATCCCAGCTGAGCAAATAGCGAGGCAACAGGCACTGCAGGCAACCACAGGGCAGCCCCTGGGCACTGGTGCCCAGCTCCTAGTGCAGCCCGTCTTTAATGATGGCATCCACAGAACCTCAGTGAGTTATTATTCTGCAAGCAAGAGGATGAATGCTGCCATACTGACAGTCTGATTGGATCTGGCACAATCAAGGTTTCTTAGTGAGAAAACGTTCCATTCCCTAATGCGGCTGACAGGACGCAGTGCTCGGACCTTTCCAGAGGCTCGCAGCAGTTATTAGCGCAGATTAGCCACGGCGTGAGCAAAAAGGTTCAAAGTCATGTGTGCAGCAAGCCCGTGGCTCTGAATTAGCAACTTCTCTCTTCAATGACCAATTCAGTCAGAGGCGCTAACGAGCGGGGTTTGGCCAGGAGGGGTGCGGAAGAAGGGAGGCACATCTCAAGCCTCTGCTCTGTGAAAAGGCAGCCTGAAAATCTCAATAATTTCGAAAGTCAAACTGCATTTTAATCAGTGCCTCCCAAATAAGATGAAGAAGCCACACTGTGACTTTCCCAGCTGTGAAAAAAAATGGAAGTCTGGTTTCACATTTGCATGATTTTGAAGGTCAAACGCCTGCTATCCAAGTCTTACTGATCCATATGGACTAGAAATGCCACAATATGCAATCATCATGAAGGCAGATTGTCTCCTGTAAATCTGTCCTTTTTGTAACGCGTTCAAAACCTACCGTATTGGATGGATTAGACATCCAGTCAGGAAGCGCAAGCAATACCGCGCCGAGCGGCTCTGCCACGAGAAAAGCCATGCGCACAGGCGAGCGTGTACGTATGTGCGCATGTGTCTGTGCCGATCCGCCAGGGAGAAGCGCAGACAGATGGCCCAGGCCTGCCCTCACTCGAGTCAACGGGAGTGGTGCCATCCGCTCCAGAAGATGGAGGCTTGGATTTGGGCAGACAATTACAGCACAATTACTTATTCTGTTGCTGCTTAGAAATGACAAACGCATGCCCTGGGAAAGAAACCTGGCCGGGCTGGTGGGTGATCTCCCCTGAAGGGTGCTCCCTATCTGCTGCCTCCTCCTCCTCCTCAGAACAGGCCAGGCCATGCTGGCAGCTCCAATACTTGGACTCTCACGTTCCTCAGCCCAGAAGAAAACCTGAGAACACAGTTTCTCACCAAACCTCTATTCTTTACCCTCACATTTAGGACTCCTGAATGACACAGGGGTTTCGATGCTCCCTTTCGAGGTCGGGGCTCTCTGTGGTGCCCGAGAACACACAGCGTTTGAATCTCTCCATCAAAACAAACCACTCTGCGCTCACTGTTTTCTCCTCCCAGCATGTGTAACCGAAGAGAGACCTATGGAGACCAGCACCCAAAACAAGCCAACACTTCAGCACAGCTCCAAAACAAACGCTAAGCCATTTTCTAGAATCTCTTCCCATTTCTGTTTATCCAGGAGAAGTTTCCCAGAAGACTGAGGTGGGCTTTTCTAAGAGAGCGCAACAACGCTCAGAGCGACACGGTTCCTTCCCTCCACACCTTCCTCCTCAGGTCTTTGTTTCTGACCCCACACAAACAGGGTCACCCACAGTATCCACTGACGAGCCTTGGAGCTGCTGGCTTGGAAAGCGCATCTGGGGAAGTACGGAGTGACAATGACACAGCAGCGGCTGCCTCAGACACCAGTTCCCCTCTTGTTGTCTCATGTCCCTGTAAAGAGAACTGCAATACAAGCCTGAAGCCTCCTCCTGCACGGCTGCGCCGAGCGCTACCTGGAAACAAGGCAGGCGCAGGATGAACAGACCTTTACGACAGAACGTGCATCTGCCAAGACAAAAATATCCAGTGAGCTTCTGGTGCTGGCACGGTGACAGTGCGAGCAAGCTGTCTGCGCCATGGAGTTTGCAACCGAGCCTGTATGAGATCCGAGCGCGAGCTCCGCAAAGGCTCCAAGGGCAGTACAACCCGCACACCTCAGTGTTCACTGGATAGATCAGAGCAATGGAGGAATCCTTCCAAGGCCATTTTATTCACAAAATCCCTGCAACAGAACACAGGAGCTGTTTTTTCCTCTCCCTCCCTTCCTCTCTCTTTTTGTTCAGTTGCCTGGCATTCGCTAACCCACAAGCTGCTGTTTCCCTTTCCAAAGAAGCTCTGATGGGTGGAGGGCCAGGAAAAATTAGCCCAACTGATGAATGCAATCTCGACAGAAAATATGTTTTTGATCAGGGACCACATGTTGCCAACAGCAATTAAAGTAAAACTGGGAGATTTTGTCGGATATAAGCCTGCAGAGCAGCCCCCGGCCCGCATGGCAGCTCCGTGGGTGCTGGGTGCAGGCAGCAGCGGTGCCGGGGCGCTGGGAACACGGTCAGCCAGGATGCGCAGCGCCGGCATGAGGGATGCAGGTGGGAGCGCATCCTCACAGCTTCTCTGGAGGAGAGGGCCCCTGTTGTGGAAGCACAGCTCCTCCTGCACTTTTTATTAGGTGTGGGCGAGGACACTGGAGACAACAAAGGATGCCAGGGCTGGAGGGGCAGAACTGTAAGAGAAGCCGGCGTAGTGCTGGGGCTCTGCAGGGTGAAGCTCCTTCACCAGCCTCAGAGAGAAGCTGTCCATGAATCACACCCAGGTCACACCAGAACCTGTCTTCCCCACAAACGAATGAGCTGGGAGAGGTCTTTTCACTTACAAGGCCTTGCTGTGCATTTCAAGTAAAAAGTAACAGTGATCATACAGAGAATCTCAGCCCCAGGAGGAGGAATCTCATCCGCCAGAACAAATGAACAAATAAATAAATAAATCATTTCCCAAAACACCCCCCAAACACCCCACTGATGCCCCCAGTACAACGTGGGTCAGGTTTCAACCAGCAGCACCTCAGAAACCAGCATATCAATAACAGGATTCACAATATTGCTCCCTGAATCAGAGAAGGAAACTTGTTCCTCGCCAGGCAGCCGGGCCCCAGCCTGCCCTGCGGTGCCGGAGCTCTGTGCTGGCCATGGGGCACGGCATCCCACAGGACACAAGCCTCCCAGGCACCAGCAGTGGCTCCATCACCACTCTGAACTCTTAGCCAAAAAAAGAGGTGTTAGAACAGAGTTGTTTACACTCCTGTCTGAAGCAGAAGCCAGGAGAACCTACTTTGGAGGAGGTGAATGGAGGAGGACAGGTCCTGTCCTACCTACAAACCATTTCTAAAGCATCTGCACAGGCTGCCTTTGTTACAGGATCAAACCGAAGCGATCGTGAAGGTTTAAAGCACAGTTTCCTCCTGTTCTCATTTGTCACTTAGTGGAGTATTTATTAATCAAATAAGTATTTATTATTTGCAAAACGGTTAAAGTTAAATATCTACTAAGCAAATAAATACCATTCCCAAGCTGTTCTCCACCAGCAAACTGGCCTCGGCGAGTCCAGCACAGCACTGTGAGCTGACAAGCAGCTCATGATGCGCCCACGGGTGCAGAGCCACCAGTGCCCCAGTCCTCCACCCTTCCCAGGTACAGCTGGATTTCCACACACGACAAGCGATCACCCGTGCTCCTGTCTCAGCACCTTGCTGAGCCACAATCACTCCTGTCAGTGCAATGACCTCAACCCCTGCGAGCAGCACGCGCTCCCCAGTGCTCCCAGAGCCCCCCTGCTCCCCTGTAACGCTCAGTGCAAGCGACACCGGCGTTTGGCCCATAAGCAGGGAGTTCACCTGACGCAGGGTGGCCCAATTACTGCTAAAGACCTTGTCTCTCTGATCCCAAGACAACACGTGATTTCAATGCAGCTCCCATTTAAGGACATTAGGGAGGAATCCATCATTTGTCCAAAGGGAGCAGCACACCGAGCCCAGCTGTCAGGAGAGGTTGCTCCTCACGAGCAGTACATCAGACTCGAGCCAGAGACGCGAGCTGACACAGCCACTCTCTGCTGCCCGTCAGCGCCTTCTGGCACCGAGGGCAGAGCGTGCGCCACGCCAGGCAGCCAGAGGAAGACCTGGAATGTGGGAAGGAGCTCCCTGAGCCCAGCCCAGCTCCTGTGCCTGCCACGGCCAATGCCTTGGGCAGAGCACCCCGCATCCCACGGAGAACACAAGGGGCTCCAAGCAGCATGGAGACCATGCCTCCTGCTCACTCTGTAACCAACGCCACAGCACCTTGGCCAGTTTATACCACAGGGGCAGAACGTGGGCGATAGAGAAGGGGGCAGAAAGTGCCACCACATTTCAGAGGTTCACTTCTACATCCACTTTGCAAAGAAAGGAAGAACAGGTTGCCCAAGGAGGTGGCTGAGTCACCATCCCTGGTGGAGTTTTAAAAGATGGGGAGAGGAGGTGCTTCGGGATGGTTTAGCAGTGCACCAGTACGGCTGGACTCTATGATCTCGAGTGTCTTTCCAACCAAGTGATTCTATAACCCCATGAGTCTACGATAAGAGGGAACCATCTCCTTAGTCCTTCTGTAACACAAGGTCCTGGGTAGAAGTGACTTGTTTGGAACTAAACAGGAGCGCGGGAATTAGTTTTGCTTTAACCCATAATGGCAACAAGAGAAGGAGCAGTCACAGCAGCATTGGCTGATATGAGGTTGCTGTCCTGTTTCTTGTGGGACAGCCCAAACGAGGTGAATGCAGGGCAGGGACAGCACTGTTTGTATTGCAGAGACAAGAGTTACCAGAAGGGTTAACGGAGAAGATCTCTCTGTGGTCAGATCTAATTTAGCATCCTGACCGCTGATCGAGAAGAGCAACTGAAAAGCAAATTAAGAGCACTTCTAAAAACAACAGCACCATTTAGGGATTGACAGTAAGGATGAGAATGAAGGACTAACGTTCCAATGGAAACACCAAAGTGATTACCAACACAGGAAAAAACAAAGCAGCAGAGAGAAGCACTTATCAGCCATTATTCCATAACTGAATGAAACTCCCAGCCATGGGCAGGGTCACCTCCCACTAGACCAGGGTGCCGAGAGCCCCATCCAATCTTGTCTTGAACACCTCCAGAGATGGGGCAGCCACCACTTCTCTGCGCAACCTGGGCCAGGACCTCCTCACCCTCACACAGAAACATTTCTTCCTAAAATCTCATCTCTATCTCCCCTTATTCAGCTTGAAGTCCTGGGGAACAAAACCTTTCTGGGAGTCAACTTGTGAGCTGTGAGAACGTAACACATACACCCTTCTTATCTACCTGAACGTTTCCCTTCTCCTCCAGCTCAGCCTGCTGTTCTCATTAAGTGTGTATTTCACATGCTGGACGTCAGCTCCCAAGGAGGCACCAAATCTCATCTGATTTGTCATGTTAAGTTTCTTCGTGCTCTTTCATTCTAGCTTTGAGCTGAGCCCAATTTTAAGCACAAGAGATAAAACTACACCTGTTTAGGAGGAACTGGGGATTGCTATGTTACCGTGACAGTGGATTTGTGCTGTGGGGGTGATAGGTTGTGCTTGCCTGGATGGTCATCACAGTCACCACACAAAGGGTTCACCAACAGGACCCACAGGAAGGGGCACGATGACAGCCTACGCAAGAGGTCCTGCTAAAGGGTCTGAGAGCAATTACAGTGTGCTGTGTGATCACAGCACTTAACCCTGTGGCTCACACAGAGCCCAACGCCTTCGCTCTCTGTGCCACCCTTCAAATCAGTTTCACCCTGGCTCTCAAGGACGGCCGCGGCCCTGGCAGGGCACCGAGCCCCATGGGCCCATCAGTCCATCTGGAAACATGCATCCCAGGAAGGGTGGGCTTGGCACAGGAAGGCTCAGGTCTCTGCACCCTCCTCCTAAGCCATGGGAAGGGCCAGGCTGGTGCGGCGCTCTGGCTCCCTAAGACTCTACAGGAGATCTGAGCATTCCCATGTGTTATGGAAAGGCTCCATAGGGGAGAATGGAAGTGCATGGCCAAGGCTACCCATCATCCCTGTGCAGAACTCAGGGCTTGGCCAGCCCCTGCTGTGTACACAGAGCCCTTCCCTGCACAGCACAGCCCCAATTATAATCTCATTCCGATAACAGTGCCGCAATGGCAATTCCATTGCTCCAAAAGTAACATTTATGAGTCCATTGTCATGTGTTGTGATTGCAACTCTCATGCTAATAGGAAGAAGTTTAAGCTCATTTCATTTTCAGGACAGTTAAAAACCTTGTAACCACGCTCATAAATCTAGGTTTCCAATGTTATAAAAGCTAAGTTGCAGCTCTGTACTGTGCGTGTCTTTTGTTTAATTTCTGTATTTCCTATTAATCTTAGATCCAGCCTCACTGAACTCCACTCCCAATCCACATTTTATTTAGATTATCATTATAACAGCAGGAAGAAACCCTCACCCTGCATATAATTTGCATGATTTAGGTAGATTGTGTTTTCAATTACATTAATAACCTAAATTGAGGCAGACTGATTAGAATCCTTCTCTCACTTCAAACCAACATTTCCATCCACGAGTTCTGCTCCTCCTTCCCCCAGCGCACCCCACACCTCCCAGGAGAGATGTTCCACAGAGAAAGCACTAACACGGCTCTCCAGGCATTCCATGCTCTCTGAAAGCCACAGGCAAAGTGAGCAGACCCTAAGGAAGCCTCTACAGCTGGACTGGAACCCTTCATCTCTGCTTCCTGTTTTATGGGCAGATCATCTCCATTTTTGCCCCAGATATCTTCAGAGAGATACAATAAATATAATAACAGGGTGTGCTCTGCAGGCACTGTAACAGGAGACGTGGATCCCGAGGTCTCGCAGGGGACCCTATGGCTGCATCTCTCCAGGTAACCCAGGTTGCCAGTTTCATCTTGGCCTTTTCACTGATCTTAGCGTCAGCTGGAAGGCAGGAAAGCTGGCACATAGAGAATGCCTGTGACTCACAACATTCACTTGTAGTCTCTTCAAACCCCATGTAGCTCTCCAAGGCAGACACAAGGAAGGGAGACCCCCAGATCTTTGATCCCAAAGTCATTCTGCTTTCCAGGGCAGCCGGAGCTCCATGCAGCGCCCACTCACAACCTCTACTGGCAGACAAGACAAAACCATCTCTTCCCATTGCAGGAGCCTCAGACTATATTTGAGATCTTCTTCTCTAAAGTGACAGCGAGACCATTCCTCTGTTCATTAACTGCACTGCGCTTCCCACCAGATCTCACTTGGAATGACCCAGCTCTTTGTGCAGGACCTGCTACTGGGATGAGGAAATGCCTCCCCTTTGAGGCCACCAGAGGGGAGAGACAGCGGACCCATTTCTCTTGCTGAAGCCACCCCAAGGGCTGGAGAACTCAGGTTAGAGGCAGACATGGATGTTGTTTTTGAAAGGCTTTGTCTCTTGTGAGTCTCTCGGTGAGGTTCTCTTCCACATCAAGGTATTGGGAAAAGTTTCTTCACCAAAAGGGTTCTCAGGCACTGGCAGGGGCGGCCAGGGAGGTAGTGGAGTCCCCTGGAGGGGCTTAAAAGGTGGGTGGATAAGATGCTCAAGGATAGTTCAGTAGTGGACAAGCACAGCTGGACTCGGATGATCTCAAACCAAAATGATTCTATGGAGAACGAGCAGCCAATCTTCCAGCCAGAGGCAGAAAGCTGTGCTCTGCTGCCCTGTGGCAGCAGTCAGACCTGGAGGCCCTGAACCCAGGAATTACTCCAAGAGACCAGGAGTCAGGAGAGCCACACGCAGTTCCTGGCACCGCCGCTGCCTACAAACCCATCATTTCCTTTCATCCTGTCCTGTGAGGGCAATGCAAACGCTGGCCTTTAAATATTTGAAGCTTAGGAGGCAGCGGTGAAGTGCAGCACAGAAGGGGAAGAGCCTCCGAGCCGCAGCCATGCCACACGGATCCTGGCACGCTTGCCCACAAAGAGCCTCATGGGTCCAAGCCTGAGGCAAAGCTGTGTCCAGCTCCCACGGCAGCTGTTTATCCACTCTGTGGATGCTGGAGGAGTTCTGTTCCTTCCTACAGAACCCTCTGCTCCAATGCCAATGGGAACCTTGCCTGGGAATTGGACTCACACGCCTGCCCCAAAAACCCAGCCAGCATCTGTTCGTGCTCTGGAAGGAGAGGGAGTGGAGACAGCAGGGACCTCCCAGCCCTCCTGTCCAGCTCAGACACCATGGGATGGCTCCATTCCACGTCCATCCCTTCACAAGCACCCCCGGAGGCTCTGGTGAGAGGACGGAAGAGCAGGGGGCACTGATGAGGCCAAGTCTGCTTCCTCCTCCAAACCCTGGCCGTTCTTCATCAGTTCTCAACTGAGGCAGAGGAAGCACGTGATTTCAAGACCGCCTTCACTCCAAGGGCCCACCAAGCTGCTTGGATCCTCTCTTCTCCACCCTGTAATCGCAGCCAGAGCCTTACAGGACAAATTGAAAGAAGAAACTTTCTTCCCTCTCTCCCACAGCTATATTTTTCCTGGCGGGGTCAGACTGTCCAGCGTTCACCCCCTGCCCTTGATGTTTGCATCCAAAATCCCACCCAACCCAGCAACGCATAGTCCCTCAGCCCCTTCCACCTGCTGCGCTGCCTCCAGTGCTCGAGTCCCTCTGCTGTTCCTAAATGCAGTTCAGAACACACTAAAAAAGACTCCTCATGGTGTAATGAGAAGCAGGTACCACAAGCTCAGCTCACCCTCGAGTCAGGTGCCAGAAACAGCGATGATTCAGGTCAAAAAAAAAAAAAGCAGTATGCAACAAATTTCCTCTCCATGAAGTCCTGGCAGTGATTCTGGTCAGGTTCTAATTTAAAAGGGTGAGGGAACTGGCCACACTCTTATGATCATACTGGATACACCCCAAAGTAGCTACTTCAGTGCTCTGGCACAGCTACAAGGGTGATGCTGTCCTTAACACAGCTCTTAACTGACCCATTTAAGAGATGCAACTGAGGATCTGCAAGCAGGAGAGCACAGTGAGGATGAGGACTCCATCTAACGGTGCTGATGGAGCACAGAGGCTGGGTTACTCCAAACACACAACCAGGGACAACTCCCATGATCACTGCCATCGGCCAAGTGCTGATGAGCATGGTGAGCATAGACCTGCGCCAAGGAACACTGTCGCCCCCTTGCACCCTCATTCAGAGCATCTGTTTTGCACGAGTCCTCTTCCATTCTGCTCAGCTCAGGTGGAAAGAGCTTGTGCTCTTACCTGCCAGCAGCAGAGCTACGCGTGTGCCTCGATGAATGCATTCCACAGGCAAAGGAAGACCAGAGCAGCTCTTCCAGCTGCACAGAGCAAGCAGGCTTTGAGAGCAAATGCAACAGAGCCAGAACACAAGCACATGCATTCTCACCTACACCGGCCTCCTTCAAGGCCCACCTGGACCCACAGACCACCACATCACTATTGCTGAACCCAAACCCAGCACAGCTCCTCGACTCTTGCTGTCAAAGAAAAAGCGACCGTGCTGGAAAACAGCATTTGTGAAAACTACGGAATGAACAGCACCGGCCCAGTTACTCCTGGCTCTGGGGTTGGAGATCAGTCCCAGCAGACACCAAAAGAGAAGGCAGGGACAGTATTTCCTTTGTGAACACTGACATACCCTGACTCTTCTTTCCTCCATCGCTTCTGGGACTCTATCCCTTAACCCAGAGGCATTCCCTGGTTTGCCTGTCCTCCCGTCAAGCTCCAGCTGCTAACCAGCCACAGCATTCTCCCCTCCACAGGCTGCCATCAATCGTTATCAGGTAAGCAGAAAAGAGAGTTGAAAGACAAAGTAAACCCCATTTCAACAGAGACCACGAAGACGCCTCAAATCAGGGCACCGATGCCTACACTTAGGTGGGAGCAGATGGTGAAAGGAAATGCAATGAATTCAAGCTAAAAAAGGGCGAAACAATAAAGGGTGCTGTCCTTCACAACTGCCAGTCTCACAAGCACATCATTCTATCCCAGATAACATCCATTATCCTCTCCATGGGCACACAAGACACATGAGAAGATCCAGACCCTGCCAGAGGGCATGGTTTCTCTCTCTTTGACCAACCTGCTCTTAGATTCCTATTGGATGCGTTTGATCCTTAAGGTGGCAGCCGCACACACACTGACTGCCAGCAGCGCAACCACATACAGGTTTTACCAGTTCTGCTAAAAGGGGTTATTTTGAGATAATACCTCATTACAAACCAGAAGAACAAAACAGGTGATGTCCACAGGAAATACTGACATCTGGACATGAGCAGAAATGGACTTAGGAGAAACAGAGCAGCCCAACATGTCCCACCGGACACAAGACAGGCTCTCCAAGGTACTCACGAGGCAAAGCAACTGGAAGATTACATGCGCTGCGTGAGATAAACCCCACACACCCTGAAGCTTCAGGCAAACCATTCTGCATGAAGTGTTAGAAACTAACCAGCTACCTTTTTTCCTCTTAAAGGAAAAGTAATTCTGAATTCCACAGCAACAGCTTTTCACTGTCTGTCTCTGCACCCGCAGGCGGAAACCCAGACCAGTGACCTGTTAGCGAGCGCCCCATCACTAAGCCCAGCAGAGGGGATCAGGGGAACATCTGGTTTGCTGTTTTCTTCCCACCCAGCAGGGATGTCAGCTCCTTCCCACCTGGGCTGCGGTCTTATGCACAGGCAGAAGCCCCCTCGTTGTTCTGGGCCAGAGTCCCAGGTGGCATCAACTGGTACCAGCTCCTCCCACCCCAGTTTGTACCAGCTGAGGCCCTGGTTCCATCACCCCTTCTACCTTTTCTTTGCCTTCCCACTGTGAGCACCCCACGGAGGCAGCCCTGTCCCTCATCTCTTCCATCTAACTGACTCCACATTCCAGCCCTTCTCCCAGGAAGCTCCAGACAGGCCCCTGAGGGCTGCAGAGCTGGGACACACCACTTGCATACTGGAGTAAAGAAGGGTCAAAAGCTCTGGTGCCCTAAAAGAGGAGGTGAGAGTTCCACCAGCTGTAATATGGAACATGAGAAGCACCAAGGAGCTGTTCAAGCTGTAACCACTTGGCAATTGGTTTAATTTAATTTCCTCCGTCCTCACAGAAGTGCCAGTAAACCCACAGCATCTCCTTGTCCTTGAAGGCAAACACCCAAAAAGAAGAAACCCTCAAAGAGAGGCCATTCCCAGCCTCACAGCCAGTATTTCTTTCCTATTTGTGGGAGCCCTTGGGGACAGAACTGTGCCAAAGGAGCCAGGGTAGGAGAGGGAAACAGCGTGGCTGCCGGCTCCTGGTCACCTGCTTTTGGCTGGGGCTGTGGGCACCAGCGTGCTCTGTCCTCACCAAGTGCCTCAGTGGACAAACTCCAGCACAGTCAGCAAGACACAAACTTGGCAAGATGTAACAGTCCTCACCATCTTGTCACCCGCTAAATGGGAGAAGCACAGTTAACAGCACTAGAGAAATGTTTCCTATTTGATTTTATTAACTGATTGACATGAATTAATGCATTGGGATATTTGATTGTGTCATAAAATGTGTATATGAACATCATGATTCAATTTAATGTACCCATTACTGCTTGATGTGCCATTATATTAGACTAAATTAAAAGAATTTTATGGAAAAAAAATTGCAATTAAAGACTCAAAATTGATTACATTCATAACTTAGAGAATATTCACTTCTATTCATGTTTTGAATAATGACAATAAAAGTTCCAAACAACACCGACCATGGAAAGATGGACAAAATAAAGCGTGGCAGAGACGAACAGTGTGAACGCTCATGAAGCCCCACCTTCCCACAGACCAGCCGGGAACAACCCTCAACACAGCAACAGCACCTGCACCAGAGGACTCCTCCATGCCCAACCACAGCACAGCTCAAGGAACTGGCCAGGGCACACTGCTCCCCAGCTGGGGACCTGTTGGGGTGCTGTGGGGAGGTGCTGGGGTGGTATTTAAGTGGTGTCCCCTGCAGTTATTTCTGTCTCTGACCACAACCAGCATCCTGATCACTACAGCGTAGGTTCCAGGTGTCTGCTCAGC
Organism: Tapera naevia; assembly: GCA_033556795.1. Lineage (NCBI taxonomy): Eukaryota > Metazoa > Chordata > Aves > Cuculiformes > Neomorphidae > Tapera > Tapera naevia. The sequence goes on from JAUMJJ010000021.1 coordinate 458,294, forward strand.
TTTTGGCAGGGTGATGATTGCTCAGGTCCGATGTCAGGTTAAAGAACAGGTTTTTTACCAGTATCTGGGGTCTTGAGCAGCCTCGTCCAGTGGGAGTTGTCTCTGCCCATGGCAGGGGGTGGAACTGGAAGGGCTTTAAGGTCCCCTTCCAAACCAAACTATCCCACGGTCTGCCAGAAACGAAGGACTTGCACTCATGCTACAGAAATGAGAACTGGCCACGAATCACAGCTCCTAAACACACGCTGCCATCCCTCTCAGATTTGGTCTCTTGCTGCCCCTCACACCTACTGCTTGGTGTCCCCCAGACAGGATGAGACCCAAGGACACAGCAGGAAATGGCAAAGCTGACCACACCTCCTGACTCATAGCCATCTTCTCCAAAGGGAACAACAGTCTGAACCTCTGCATGGGTAACACTGATCATCTATACGGACCTGTATGCGGATTCATGCTGAGACCACACCCTGGGTGTCCAAAGAGCCAAATGAGTGAGAGAGAGGTATTACACTGCTCTCCCACAGCCCTTCTCATCCCCAGTCAAGCTGCAGGGTGACCACTCAGTGACTGCACAGGCTAAAAGCAACCCAGCTGCACCCAGAGTAACCATAACAAGCAGAGTACAGCAAGCATGCAGCTCAAGCACCAGCTCTAAACCCACACTGCAAGAACATCCTGGGCCACGGCACACCCTCAGCTCCCACCTGCTGCTGCCTCTGATGTCCACGCAACCTGCAGGGAGGTGGCTCTGCAGGCAGCGCGCTGCCCTCGTTCTAACCAGAGACTGCTGGCGTAAATGGGTAACTGAGCGCCACCAGCTCTGACTGCAATGGGCTAAGATCTACTCATCCTAACAGAACACACCTTGACAGCTCATGCTCCCTCTTCTCCTCCACCCACTGTCCTGGCCCTGGCAGCTCGGGAGGCAGCGCAACGCCTTGACCCTGCACGGAAGCATTCTCGTGCAGTCTCACTCCACTGTGCTCACAGCACTGAGCCGGGGTGAAACATCTGAGGCCAGTAACTGAGTACTGTCATATAGAGCTGGAAGAGGGAAAAGGGAACAGGAACACCCAGAGGCAGCGCCAGAGCAGAGAATTGGGAAGAAAAACCTCAAAATGCACTACAAAGTAGGAGGAAGATGCATGGAAAACACAGGTGTAAAACCAAAACAGAAGGGGTAGCAATTGTCTACTTCTGACACCCAGCTCAGACTCCCATAACATCTGCACTTGGCAGACAGAGTTCATGTGCTTGGAGGTTCAGACATGGCTTTTCCAGAGCATTTCTATGCTGTTATTTCATGCTTTGTCTAACCCCATTGCTGCTCACGAGGTGTCCTGCAACGGGGCACATGGAGGGCCAGGAGCCGACACAACAGCCATACTCGCTAAGGAAACAACTATAAGGCACCCACTCACCACTCTCACAGCCACCAGTAATCCTGGTGTTACCTCTACCGTGCTTTCTTTCTAGGAACCTTTTAAAAGTACCTGATTTTCCACTAAATCCCTACCCAAAAGTCTCCCAGAACGCTAAGAACCACAACTCTTCTTCTTCTGGGAAATGAGGGAGAGACCACGGGGATGAGCCAGCCCGCCACGCCACTGCAGGCATTGGAAACGGGCTGATTTCTGAATGACAACCTGGACTTGGTGAGGTACCTGGGGGAAGAAGTGTCAAGGCCCTTGTGGAATTTCCTCCTGAAGAAATGACAGCAAGCAAATTGTCAAAGAAAAAAAACACAATGCATGTCAGATTTTTAATTACATGTCTATTTTCCCAACAAAGGAGGGCAATTAAAGTTAATCATTTCTATTCTATTACACAATGCCTCTGCTGCTAATGGAATCAGGAATGCATGAAGGAAACGCACATTAATACACAAACCCCCTTTTCATACAGATGACTTTTGTGCTCCCGACACATCCAAACCCAGCAGCGCTCAATTAGGCATCGCTCACTTTACACACAACCACAGCGAACGCCTTTGGGGCTGGGGAAGAAGAGAGCACGAGGCTGCCGTGCAAACTTCAGCCCCTCTGAAAAGGTTCCCCGACCCACACATCTCAAAAGCAGGCATGGAGTGTCCTGACAGTGGCCACCTCTGCGCCTCGGCACAGCCCAGCCCTCCTCTCCAGCCTCCTCCAAGCCCCAGAGCCATGCACTGGAGCTACCAGGAGGTTCAGGATGGTGAGCGAATAAACTAGCAAGGATCAGAGCTTCGTGTGATTTCTACAGTGGAGCATCATCCCATGGAGCCTGAGGGGCACCCAGCTATCAGGATAAATTTTGCTCTCTGGTGTCAGACTTGAGTAGTGCAGTTTTGCTGTGCAGGGACAGGAGCTGGACCCTATGATCCCTGTGGGTGCCTTCCAACTCAGGGCATTCTGTGATTCTGTTACTGAACCAAGGAGTTTTGACCCTATTTACAGCAGGTGAAATAACAGCAGAATCAGACTTTTTTTTACCAGTCACAGAAATAGCGTTTTTTTGCTGTGCTCTATTCTTATAGACAAGCACGATGCTGCCATCACTGTCAGGCTCCACCCTCACACCACGGGTGCTCAGGACAGGACCTCACCACCTGGCACAGAGGAGGCAGCTCACACCCAATGATGGGGTTGGTGCCTCCTGGGTCTGTCCCTGCAGTGGTAGCCACTCTCTGGAGCATATAAGGGCAGCTCCCGCTCCCATGGCGCATGGTCCACGTCCAGGAAGGCTGGGGCAGACACAGACCCCTCGGCAGCAGGCACTCCTGTCCCCTTGCTCATATTCCTTCCCTCCAGTAATGATGGCACTGTCCAACTACGCTCTCAGTTGCTCTCCAGAAAAGGGCACTGAGATTCCCCATGTTCCCTGCTCTTTGGGCTGCAGCACTGAGGATTCAGCCTCGTCTCAAAGAGCTTCAAAGCTGAAGATGGAAATAAGCACGTGAAATTTCCATGTTGATTCCAAGTATTTGCTGCTTTATTTTCTCTTCCCTGTCCCCGGGAAGGGGACAGAGACAGCTCTGGAGCAGAGGGCTGGAATTACTTCTGCGTTCTCACTCTTGCCTGGCTGGCTCGGGAGGTCAGCGGCACAGCGAGACCTGGGCCCATCCTGACCACCAGGAATGCTCCCTTTCTGAGAAGGGACAAAGGGTTTCCTACCTGCAGCAACTCTAGCTTTGAGGAGCTCCCTGTTGATGAAACTTCTATATGGAATCACAAACACGCACACAGTCATAGTGCCATAATGGCATTCCTCCCCTTAGCCCATTATCCCAGCACTGGCGAAGCCTATGGACAGCACAGCATCTGCCAGAGACATCACCGCAAGCTGGGACAGTTGATAACGTCAGGACAGACAGACAGACCACGCCACGGAGGCTGCTGCCCACAGCTTCCACGCACTCTGGCACTGAACACCTCTTCTAGGAAACCCTCAGGGCACTGGGAGGCTCTGCTTCCTTCAGGAGAGGCAAAAAAAACACCTTCTCCAGCAGCACCTGCCTCAGAGCACCCTGAGATCTCCCTACAGCAGCCCAGGGCTCCCCAAACAATCAGTACTTGTGGCCACAGACACTTCTGTTTCTTCTTCAGGTACATCTGTGAGCAGAAACATCGCCTCAGCAGCAGCAAAGGACTCCAGGATTGCATCTTTCAAGTCTATGTTCCAGCAGAGGTTTACGTATGAGCACAGACACCATCCAGGTCTCGTTCCCTGGAGACACCTGAGCTCCCACCCAAGTGAACAGCCTGTGCACCACAAAGGGAGCACCCAGCTGGGACCGTTCATCCGACCAGGAGCTCCATCTGTTCCTCAAGTCCTCCTAAGACAGGCGGAGACGAGCCTCTGCACCTCTGAGAGGTGTTCAGGTAGCGAAGGAACCACGTGAGGGACTGAAACAAAGGGTGGGTTTATAAATGTCCACAGCACACAAACACAATGCTGAGCAACTAAACTACATGGTCATTTCCTTTCACGAGTTACGAAGGATAGGAACTGGGCACGAGCTCACACACATGTGAAGCACGTCAAAGGCAGAGTCCTGCAGACACCAACATACCAAAAGAAGAGTTCTGCAAGGCCCAGCAGCTTGCTTCCAAGTTTCTAGCAGCTCACTAATTCAACCAACTTCTAAAGAGTTTCTCTCTTCCTTTGAGTCTCTGCCAGCACAGACAATTAACAAGAAACTTTATGTCCTGGCTGCCTTTTCCAGCAAGGCTGAGAAGCCCGCGTACGTTCAGATGGAGCGCTGACAGCTCTAACTGCTTCCACTGTGCTGATTAACCAACTTGGGAAAAAAAAACAAACCCTGAAGAAGCAAATTATTTGCAGAGAAAATATATTGTTTTAATTTCAGCAAAGGCAACGCGAGCCAATAACCACTGCAAGACATCAGTTACTGAAGCTGTCTGAACTTAACACACCCTGCTCTTCAAACAGCAACACCTCAAAAAGCGGGTTGTGCTGAGGCTGGGAGGAAGGGATGATGCCATCAGAAATCCCTGGCAGAGGCTGTCCAGGTCAATGGTGGAGTCCCCATCCCGAGAGGGGTTCAAACAATGCACAGACGTGGCCCATGTAGACATGGCTTAGTGGGCACGGTGAGGCTGGGCTGACAGTTGGACTGGATGAGCTTAAGAGGGCTTTTGCAACCTTAATGACTCGATGATTTCTGTCCTTTAAACAGAGGCTCTGTGGCCAGCAGTGAAGGGCACAGAATTGATGGGAAGTGTCCACCTGACAAAGGATTTGCCAGTGAGGGAGAGGAAATGTGGCAGACAGCCATGGGAGCAGAGTTGAACCCACGTACTGGGGATTAGAATCAAATACTCAGCCTCTTTAGGAGCCTGCTCCATCCCATTAAAATGAACATGCTCATCTGAAAACATCACTTTGCATTCGAGATGCAGAGCGCCAAGTGTTATTGAAGAAGAAATGAAGTGTTTTACAAGATTAGGTTCAGAAAGTCAAAAGAGCATGAAAGAGCAAACATACGATGGGACCTCCCAGTCAGCAACCACTGTCAAAAGGTGCGTTCAAAGAGAAAACCAACAAACCAGCTCACGTAATGGTTACAGCTGGGTCCATTACACACATCTGCTCTGACTGAAATTCATGTTGTTCGGCTGCGCAATCTGATGGACATCTCAAATCCCCCCACCATGGTGCTGATGGTGCAAGAAATGCAAGAGCAAATTATTTCAACCATCTCAGCTATGGCCATGGGAAACCCTTCCAAAGACAAGATGTCCAAGTATTTGTGTTGCGTTGTCACATGGCCTTGAAATGACAGCTCCTATTCAGCAATGAGTTACATGCTGCACCCGACCCAGAACCACCACAATGTTCAGCAGTAACCATGTACTGTTTGCTTCCAGACTGATAAAATTAAACAGGGACAGGAGCTAGTGGGACTTGATGATCCTTGTGGGTCCCTTCCAACTCAGGGCATTTTGAGATTCTGAAAGACATGAACATCAAATAATCCTTTGGGGCCACTGTGCAGACAGAAAGATTTGGGAGGTAAATCCAAAGATAAAGACAAAACCAAAATGCTACACCTTCCCAAAAATGGGATTGGTTTTCTCAGTATTCTGAGCTGTCAGCACAGGATGAACACCATCAAGCCTTCAGATCCCACTGGGATCAGACACTGCTCTGTCCTCCCCTGCCCCTGCTCAGCTCCATTTGCCTGTCGTTTCAACTCATTTGCTTTCTAACTCGCTTCCAGGCTTTAATTCCAATTCCTGCAACCACAACACAGAAAGTTTATGGGTGTGAAGTCACAATTCACCAGGAGTGACCTGTGTCCATGCCTCCTTCTCACAGCCAGCCAAGAGGCACAGCTCCGACAAGTCGTGCCGCAGGGCTGCCGGCCACATGATGCCCTGCATGAAGTGCAACAGCAGTGGCCGCCTCGCTCTCAGTGTGACCGCAGCACTGCTTCTGGGGGCAAGGGGTGAAGTGCCCCATGCACAGCGGTGATGCAGTGTGACAGCACAGGCCTACCAGTGCTCACAGCCAGCTGAGACTCACCAGAACACCCAGCAGCAGTTCCACCTGACCACAGCACCAGTGCTCCTCTGTCTGCCACACTCTCATTCCAGGCCTGAAGATCAGAGCTCCCTGGAAGGCAGGTAATGTATGGAAATGAGTTCTCAGAACCTGAACAGAGCTCAGTCCTGCTGCCCGTGGTGTTTCTTCTCCTCCTGCCACCGCCACGCCACATGGGTTGTACCAGCTGCAGACACCGACTCTAATTCAGATGTGATCACTACACCAGCAGAGAACCCTCAACTGGCCTCCACAGCCAAGGGGAGGTGCTGACAGGTCTCATGCGGCCGCAGCACCCGCAGTGCCCAGCCTCCCGCCTCGGCCCCCGAAGCAGAGCGGCTCCCCAACGCCGGTTGTGCCAGTGTTTACACAAGCAGATTGCACCATCGCGGCCTCATCAATTCAGCTATTGTGTCTTGTTAGCTTAACTAAATCCCAAACTCCGTACGGAGTGCCAGTTCCCCCTGAAGTTATTAGAGGGTAGATTTCTTTTAATTAAACTCATTTACATGACTAAATTAGATTTAATTACTCCCATTCATTTCGCTAATACCTCTCTTTGATTGGAGAAAGGCAACTTTCCTAATGGCTTAAACCAGGACACAGTGGGTCTGCCCTCGCATGAGCCACAGGAGGGAACACCCGCTCTGTGACGGAGAGAAGAGAGAGCTGGGCAGGTTTTTGGGTGGTCACCGCACTGGACGACTGTTTGCTCCTGGGCTCATGTTGTGCACGGCGTAAACCCACAGCCCAACAGAGTTATTTCTCTATACCCGTCACATCCAACACTCACAGCACAGGTTAAAGCAAGGGAAAATGCATTGCAAATGTTTGTCAAGCACCTCCATACTTGATCAAGAGGAGATAAATAGCAGTTCAAACTGCAGCCTTTGTTTGTACTTTTGGAATTTGGGGGAAAAAAACACGGCAAAAATTTGGAAATATCGGAAAAAAACACTGCAGAAACTTATAAACTGAAGGTTTATGCAGCGCTCCTGGCTAACAGCTCTCCACCCTCTGGGCCTGTTGGGCAGAACGCTCCCTACTTTCATTCTGAAGTTTCACAGTCACCACTTTTGACACTCTTTTACTTGCAAAATTTTAGAATTTGATGATTCCAAGGGGCAGGTGGTGCATTTTTTCCTGATTTTTCTCCCAATCTGACAAAGTTGCCACAACCCTTAAAAATCCCCAAATGGAGTGGCAGAACTAAGAAAAAGAAGAAAAAAAAAGACAAAGCCATTCTCTCTGGTGAGACCCCATCTGGAGTATTATGTCCAGTTCTGGAATCCCCAACATAAGAAGGGCATGGAACTGTTGGAACGGGTCCAAAGGAGGCCACAGAGACGATCCCAGGGCTGAAGCACCTCTGCTATGAGGACAGGCTGAGAGAGCTGGGGTTGTTCAGCCTGGAGAAGAGAAGGCTCTGGGGAGACTTTAGAGCAGCCTCCCAGTACGGAAAGGGGCTTCAGGAAAACTGGAGAGGGGCTCTTGACCAGGGAGTGCAGGGATAGGATGAGGGGGAACGGTTTTCAGCTGAAAGAAGGGAGATTGAGATGAGAACTTGGGAAGAAATGTTTTCCTGTGAGGGTGGGGAGGCCCTGGCCTGGGTTGCTCAGAGAAGTGGAGGCTGCCCTATCCCTGGAGCTGTTCAAGGCCACGTTGGATGGGTCTTTGAGCCCCATCATCCAGTGGGAGGTGTCCCTGCTGGATGGGCTTTGAGGTCCCTTCTAATCCAAACCACCCCATGGTTCTATGATCTGCTTTGTGATCCAGCCCCCCATTGTTTCATGCCCTTTCTGACCATCACCTAAGTGCAATCCAAGGGAGAAAAAGCTGAAGTTTCTGCTGATTTATTCAATAAAACAAACACTCCAACAGTTATCACGCTAGGAGTGGTGTCTATGCAAATTATTCAGGGTAAACCCACTGCCATGAGCTCCAGACTAACACCGAACAGCAGGCAATACCCACCCGCAACGTACAAAGTTATTTCAGGATGAAGTTCTGCTACGCTCAGTGGGACTGGTGGGCACATACACACACCCCCAGCCTCATTCCCTGGGCACATCCTCGTGTCGCTCTGTCCTGGTACCTGCAGGCAGGAGAAATCACCCGTGGAACTCAGCACCTCGCAATTCCAGGCACTGTCCCACAGGGCACCAGGTTTCACTCACGCTGACTGGAATTCTGCATTGGTCCCCCAAGGAGCCAGGCTGGACACAATCCCAAACCACACACCTTGCAACAGGGACCCCAGACTTTGTCCCACCAGTAGGAATGGAAAGGGATACCCAGTTCCCCATGTTTACTGACAGCAGACTGACAGGCATGACCGATCAGCACCTTCTGGCCTTTAGGGCTCAGTACTGTTGGCAATTATCACAATTTATGACCAGTTCAGTAATCACCTCGCTGAGATAACACAGCCTGCAGAGGGCATCAGGAGGGAATGCAAGGCAGAATCCCAAAGCTTCACACAGGACAGGTACTCCGGCTGCAGGGATGCCAGTGTGGGAGCACATGAGGTCACCAGGCCAAATGCACCCCGTATTGTCCTTCTTTAACTCCCCAGAGTGGCTTTTGAGCAAAATCCAGCTGCCTTGAACAAAAGCTGAGCTCAGCATCACCTGAGCTTTGTACAAAACACTACATCTGAGCACCTCTAGTTACAGATCCTGTTTACAACAGGCAGTCTTTGTGCTTCACAGCGGAGTTATCAACACATCCACAAATCAGACCATCGCCCCAATCCTGTTTCAGGAGCGCATGGACGCAGACCATGGCTCCACAGCACCACGAGTGATGTCCCAGCTCAGCCAAGGTGAACACAGCTGAGTTCTGTAAGACAAGCGCAGATCTTGCTGCTATTTGGCACTGCTTCCTTTCATTTAGATCAATTCTTCTGCCCCCTTTTCTCAACATGTAAATAGTATTTATCCAACCAAGCGTGATGTGTGGCCTAATTATCACTCTAATATTTTTCAGGAATAAAAATTAGTGTAATTAACAGGGAAATAAGAAACAAGCCCCTCCCGCCTGCTTTTTTTTCTTGTTGTTTTTCATCAGGTTCAGTAGCAATCACAGTGGTTGGACTCAAACATGGTGGTTTGGTTCTTTGCCAGCACTTAATAGATTTGTGAAATTCATGAAATCTTTCAAAATAAAAACCTTACCACTTTTTGGTCGCTTTCTCTCCTCGCCCCCCAAGGAATCTTAATATTTTCATGGATTCTTCATCAAAATGTTTTGAGTAAACAGCGTTATCAAAAAACAAGCTAAAATATGGACTTTTTATGGGATAAATAATCTGAAATCTGATTTGATCTGCTTGAAGAAAGAGAGGCTCTGGACAGGCTGGATCGATGGGCTGAGACCCATTGGATGAGGTTTAACAAGACCAAATGCTGAGTCCTGCACTTGGGGCACAACAACCCCACACAGTGTTACAGGCTTGGGGAAGAATGGTTGGAAAGCTGCCTGGAGGAGAAGGACCTGGGGCTGTTGGTTGACAGCGGCTGAACATGAGCCAGCAGTGTGTCCAGGTGGCCAACAAGGCCAATGGCATCTTGGGCTATATCAGAAACAGCGTGGCCAGCAGGACAAAGGAGGTTCCTATTCCCCTGTACTCAGCACTGGTGAGGCTACACCTTGAGTACTGTGTTCAGTTCTGGGCCCCTCAGTATAAGAAGGACATTGAGTTGTTGGAGCATGTACAGAGAAGAGGGACGAGGCTGGTGAAGGGGCTGGAAAACAAGTCCTATAAGGAATGGTTGAGGGAACTGGGGTTGTTTAGTATGGAGGAGACTGAAGGGAGACCTCATCGCTGTCTACAGCTTCCTGAAAGGGGGCTGTCGGAGAGCGAGTGTTGATTTCTTCTCTCAAGTGACAGGACAAGGAGAAATGGCCATAAGTTGCACCAGGGGAGGTTCAGACCTGATATTAGGAAGAATTTCTTTACCGAAAGGGTGGTCAGGCACTGGCACAGCTGCCCAGGCAGGTGGTTGAGTCACCATCCCTGAAGGCATTTAAAAAAAGGGTAGATGACTTTTTAAGGGACATGGTTTAGCAGATGATGGGTGCAGTTGGACTCGATCTCAGAGGTCTCTTCCAACTGGAAGATTCTATGAAATGAGCACAAGGCAAACCTGATCCAAGCCCACAGGAAAGGGAATTCTGATGGGGCAGAACATGAAGCAAGGCAGCAGCCAAACGCAGGGAAGAGACTGGCTTGCGTCGGGAGATGCAGACTCAGCCCAGGAGCATGCAGGACTGTGTACATACAACCAAGGGCCTGATACCACGTGTACTCCTTAGAGGGTGCATCCCAACATTTGTACAAAACAACTTCTCCCCATTCACACTCATTTCTAATCTATGATTTTGTTCGGAGTTTGGGCTAAACAACTTCAAAGCTGAACCATAAACGCAGTAGAAATGAACTGTGAGCTCCTCCCAATGTACCACCCTGTCTCGAGGTGCTTCGAGCTCTAGCTCGTCCTGTTCCACCCCAGCTCAAGCTTGAGGAAGCGTTTGTACCTCGTTTCTCACAGCTGTCCTCTCTCATACCCTTCCTTCTCCAGTACCAACCCACAGCACGAACATCGGCTGCAGGAGAGCCTCCTGCCACTCCGCCATCACCAGGCCATGTCCTTCATCAACATTTTACAGCTCTGATGCAGCATTCATCACGGGAAAGGATGGACATCAACTACTTCTGATCTGTGTCTGGAACAGGAAAGGGTTGTTCAGCTCACGCCAAGCATCCCTGCTCCCTCCCCACTAAATGAAATTTACTATCTACAGAGGGAAGAGATGTCTGGAGGAGGAAGGCACCCACGGGGGCCGTTTGCCACCCTTCGCCTGTTACCAGTACCAGTGAGCAGTCGCTCCCTCTCTCTGGGGCCGCTGGGGATTTGCTGAGCAGCTCTGAGGGCACTTCCCACCTCTCTAAAGCAACACCACCCCTGAACTCCGACTGCAGTGCCTGCTGGACAAGAGCATGGTTGCAGTGACATGCTTATGCAAGATGCTACTGTCACATATAGGCAGTCACTCCAGAATGTGGCTTATTTCAGGAATACCACGCCATGATTTTTCCAACCCTATGTGAAACAGCTTTCCTGGTTCTGCTTTCTCATGACAAACTCCATGTACCCATCTCGCTATCAGCTTCCCCTTGTTTTCACGAGAACCAAGGTGAGATGCATGAATCCACCTGCAGGTCTCGGGTTCTGTTCTTACTCCAACCAGACCCCTTAATTCCCCCAAACTTTACTGAAAATGTGAGCATGCATCCATGTGTTGAATCACTGGGGAAAAAAGGCATTTTTTTGTTGTGGGGGGGGAAGAGGTGGTGGTTGTTGACATCAAGTAAAGGTTGGGACACTGCCTGTCCAGAAACACCCGAACGGCTCCGGGCCGTCTGTGGCACACGCAGTGCAGGGAAGCTTTGTCTTTCAGAAGAGGGAGAGGGTTTGGAGAATGTAAATGCCTGTATGAGACGGGAGAGCGCCTTGCAAACCTCAATCCAAGCGTGCCCCCTAACAAATGCTTTGCTGTTGAGCGAGGAAAAAAAGTGCTGTTTAAAATGTTTGATAATCTGACAAGGCCATAAGGCTTAATGGAATCAATGATTACACACAGATGGATGATTAACTCTTGAGGTTTAATGTTAAAAAAAGAGTGCTGGATTGCTACTTAATGGAATTACGCTGCCCATATGGAAAAGAACTATACCCTGCCTGTACCCAGCATTATGGAACAGGTGGCAGATCTGGGCAGGACTGCTTGGAATGCACAAAAGCGTTCTGAACTTGTGAGTGCCAGGAAGAAGAAAAAGAAAGTCTTCCAAACTGTGTTAACTTTTCACGTCTGAGGATTCTAAGTAGCAAAAATTAACTAAATGATGTCCTGAGCCCCTTGTTCCAAGCAGCAATCCCAGCAGCAGCATCCGCTGGCGTGCTGCAGCCTCGTGGCGCTGTGCAATGCCTGGGTGTGATGGAGCATGTGACAGGAGGTCTTCACCTGTGCACAAATGCTGCCATGGGCCATGTCCAGCTCCACCGCTTTGCTGCAGAGCTTCAGACAGCTCACCTGCTCCATGGCAATGATCCCCAAAGGACAGTGTTTCGCTCTTCAAGAGCATTCCACTCTCCCTGGCAACTTCTTGCTTTGAACGAAGGAACCCCCAGGCCACTGCACACTTGGTTTTACTGTGGTGTCACATAAAGAACAGCCTTGTTTTTCTGTGAAGAATCCTATCCGATTCCACGCTCAGCAATACCCATGAAGCATCCTTCACCATCATGGATGAAAATCATCCCCCGGCCCTTGCTGCTGCCGTTTGTCAGAGGGCTCCTTGGCTGGCCAAACGCCCTACTGCAGCGGCTCAGAGGACATCCATCTCAGACAACACACCAAACGCTCCAGAACTGCTCGTGGGATGTAGGCAGGAGCAAAAACAAAGCAATCCTTCACACATGCCACACCTGAAATCACCTACCTTGAGAAGAAAATCTGCATCGCAGACTCCACAGCAAGTAACGTACACACAGCCACCATTCCTTTAACTTTTTGCCTGCAGTTCATTTCTCTCCTGCTGTTACTGTACAAACCAGTCCCCTGGGATGTCACCTAGTGGTGCACCTACAGACTCCACTAAGTCTCACTCTTTGTAACCAAGGTGGAAAATTGTTGCTTTGAAGACCTTTGTTCTGCTCCTGGCTTTGCCACAGCCCCACAGAGAAGTCTTTTCTCTGCCCCTTGGATGAAAAGCGTTTTGTATGAGCGAAGCAGCTATTGACAAAAGCTCCTGTCCACAAGACAGGAAAGCAATCCAGCTGGGAACACATCTAGGATTGCAATGGAATAGCTGCAACTGCCTTTAAGGATTCTAAGACAACAAGGGTAACATGTTGTCAGACCCAAGGAAATGTGGTACCTGGACATTCAGAGTCTTACTGCAATGAACGAACATCACTGGGATATTTACATAACAAACACACATAACTATAACAGCACAGCCATCCAGAAGGATCTGCTGACTCTACACCAGGAACAGCTTGCTTATTCAGTTCAAACAATTTCCAAAATGACATCAACTAGGTCAGAGAGAAAGTAGTTTTAAGTGCAAATACAGTGGCCCACAAAATTATGTTCCTGGAGAGGAGAAACGTTAAATTCACACCTCACACTGGTAAAACAGCTCCATGCGGAAATACCCAAAGTCACACTCCAGCTTTGCAAGCCCAGTGAGGAGAAAACAGACTGCTAAATCAGGCTCCAGACCTCAACTTGTTTCAATTCTGAGACTGCAGTAAGCAGGGAGTTACCTTAACCAACAGCAGAGGTGGAATCCAACTCCACAGCCACTTGTCTCACATCAAGCCTATGCTGGGAGCCAGCAGCCACAGCTCTGTCTGAGCCCCAGCCCAACACAGAACCTCAGGGGACTCCATCTACTCCGACTGTGGCCTTTCGGCCCTTTATGCAGGTAAGACAGGGATTTGCAGGGAGGAGGAGCTCCTGCGCCAGCCTCCCAGCACGAACACTTAAAGAGGACCAGTTGTCACAAATGACCACACAGAATGCACTGAGGGTTTTTTTCCCCACCGTAATTTATTCATCTTCTTCTGTAACCAAGGAAACAAAAGGGATTTTTCTCTCTCCTCCAACATTTGTGCTTAAGGACTGTGTTTTTTTCAACCCACAGGGTCTCATACTTGTTGAGAACTGAACACCAAGTGACATCCAAAGCAGGTCAGCACTCCCGACACGCAATCAGGATCGAGGTCTCACTCCTTCCATCACCTCTACCCCAGGGCTGCCAGCACCTCAAGTGCCCGTTTGCCAGGAAGGACACGTTGGTCTCAAGCACAACGAAATCTCTGTCCCTAATGACAGGACACACTCCCGGAGTCATTCGGGATATCCTAAACACGGAACTGCCCAGGTGCTCCCACCATCAGGTATCTGGTAGCCAGCAGCTTAGTTAATTACTGCCTCCTAGGAATAACAAATGCATCGAGCCTTTAAGAAAGGCACTCGCCCTTTGAAAGTATTTCTATATAGCAACAGCACCAGGCTTACGGCAAACCTGGACAGAACAGCAAAGGAGTCCTGCTACGCTGGCTCAGCTTGGCTCTCACACTAAGCAATGCCCTGAGGGCCAGCTGTGCCACTTCTTCCCAGCGCCCTCCTCTCCCTTAGCATTCTCCAAGTCTGGAATGGTGCTGATCCCCTGGATGGCACCCCTTCCCCTCCCACCATCTCCTTTCTGTTCTCTGGGACTGCTGGCAGCTTGGCATCACCCTTCATCCACCATCACTGCTTCTGGTATGAACAACAACCCATCTGTGGCTCCCACCATGCACCAGACTCCCTAGGTGTCCCTCCACAGTCTCTTAACTTTCCTGCCATATTACCACACCATCACTTCCATCCTGTCTTCTTGAACCCCCTCCTCTTTATTCCAGACAAAAGCAAAGTTTGCAGCACCGAACTCTGCTGCTGACGTTCCATGCACTGAGTCGATGGACCCAGAGGCCCACGGGCAGGATGCCGTGCAGGGACAAAACCTCCCAGCCCAGCAAAATGAGGCAGAGAGGCAACGAAGGGCAGGGAGGGTTCTGTTACAGAATGGGGGAGAAAGAGGTCAGAGAAACAGAGTATCCTTCCTAGCGCTGCATGAGGAGCCAGTCTGGGAGGTGACACAGTCTTTCTAAAAGGCACAACACTCATTCATAAAGCAAACAGGATAGGTATTTGGCATAAGGCAACTCCACAAAGCAAGTCTTGTGCTGGGCAATTGAGATTCCCCACTCGTGGAATACAGAACACCCAGTACTCGCTCCCACTCACTGCCCAGCTCCACACTGAAACAAATGAGAACTCCCATCACATTCCCGTGGGTGCTAACTGGCACCACTTCTCCGTGATCTGAAGCAGCACGTGCTGTGCCCCAAAAGAGGCTGTGACTGTCAAAAAGGCCTCCTCATCTTCTTCGCTGATGAACTGTAAAGGCAAAACACCCGATCTCCATGGTCAGCTGCTTACACACAGAGTAGGAAAGCTGCACAGCTCCAGCCAGTCCTCCTGCTTCTCCAGCTTTTGCTCCTGCTGGGACTGAAACTAAAACAGAGGCTCTCGTAGAGGCAGTGTCAGAACAGAAAACCTTTGTTATCTCTCACAGCAATTAATTCTCTAATATTAAGCGGCACGGCCCCAGCAGCCACCGCCCTGTCCGATGGCCTCTGCGCGCTCGAGCTCTACAACTTGTGCACTCGCTTGCTCTACCACAATGAGGAACAAAACACAAACCCAACCTGGCCTCAAAGACACGCCAGGCAAAGAGTCATAACCAGACCTGAAACTTCCAATACCAGGGTGCTCTACATGCGCAGAATTCCACCCATCTGCAGCACTAACTCACTCAGTTCTCACTATTCAGCACTCTTGACGGCAGTAACTGTCAAGAGAATTACTGCACCGTGTCATCCTTACGGAACACAGGGTGCTCTCCAATTAATCAGTACTGCTTCTGCGCTGCCATTAAGATGACTTATTTGTTTCTGATTAATTAGATTTCAATTCCTTTCTTTTTGGCATCCCGCTTTCCTCCCTTTCCTCCTGTTCTGTCTGTCTGGCCGGCCTGGGTCTGTGCTGGCACAGATCAGTCACTGCAATCCTAGACCAGAAATCTGTGGCTCCGATGATCCTAGCTTCTGTTTCCTGTCAATCTCTGTGCTGGAGCACCATGAGACGCGCAGGCACAGACTCACGCACACAAGCAATGCAAAATCTCTGCAAAGAAGGGGGGACCAGGGCGGGGGGGAAGGCAGCCATGACAAGGTTGGCTTTTTGGAACCACTGCTAGGTGCCAAGCGATGCTCCTGGTAGTGTCTGCCAAGGCTCAAACCGCTACGGTGAACGTTTACTTCCTTGCTCATTTGAAGGCCTCGTCATGCCTGGAGCATGGGCCAGCTGCAGGGAAAGCCTGGGCAGGAGGACATCAACTGTTGCTGTGCCTCTGCAGCTGGCACAGTCACAGCAGCCACAGGTCCCCCGGTCACGGTGCTTGGCTCACTGGCTCAGCTGAGCTCGCTCTGCTGCCCTCTCAGCAGTCTGACACCACTCATACGTGGCAAGGGGATCCATCAACGCGGAGTTACAACTAACAGAGCAGGGGTGAGTTAAGGGAGAGAAGAGGCTGAGGTATCTCCCTCCTTCCATGGGAAATTACGTAACACTTGGAAGTAGTGCCTCTTTTTGGCAAACAATATATGGGGTCTCCACCACGCAGATGGAAGAGCAGCTTATATTTAATAAAATAGAGTTTGACATCCATGGCACATTATCATATACAGTCATACATTATGGATGATATAGACTCAGCGGAGTCTGCACACAGCCTCAACGTTTATCCTACAGATGGACAGGGAATTAGAGGGATAACAGTCTACACCATAACAACATTCCAAATGTGCTCTTGTCCAAACAGAGGTTCATGGAAAACCAGTTAGAATTTCCCATCAGGCCCCTTGCTTTTCATTCCTTGGTGGAAAGGAAGCACAGAGGCATTAGCTCGGCTCGCTGCTCCGCGAGGGTCCTGCAGGAGAGCCCACAGAATGGACTGTGCCCTGTTTCAGGCTGCAGCCAGCATCCCAGCACTGCTCCCTGTGTCCCAATACTGCCATCCGTGTACCAGTGCTCAGGCAAACAGTCATACCAAGTCCTTCGCAGCAATATTCCAGGTAACAGCTCACTCCACAGCCGTTTCTCATGCAGTTTTAGACTCAAAGCTCCAAATTAATTACAAGCACAGAACAAATCAAGCTGTTAAAACACAGATTATAAACAAACTGTGCTCTCAAAATCGGTAACTTATAGCCTGGAAAAGCCATTGATAAACCTAAAGTGCTTGCAAATAATTGCAAAAATGACAGCTCGAGTGATCATTGAGTGACCACCACACAACACCGACCAGCACAGGACATAAAGCACAAACTGGGGCTGCCACCCACTGCAAATAAACCAGAGGGGCTTTTCTCTCTTTGAGTTTCAGTGCCTAAGTCCTGGACAGCATCTCCACAACAGACCTTGCTGTCTGTCAAAGGGCACTGTCAGCCTCCAGCCTTCAGGGGAGCCCCACAGAACGGTGGAAATCTCTGCACAGCCCAGGAGGTTTCACATCTCTAGCCAGCCTCTGGAAAAGGGGCCTCCCCAAAGGCTCCCTTGAACAAAAACTTAACACTAACAACAGCTAAGTCAGCCTTTGGCAATACTGTCACAGTTAAAACTTGTAAAGGAGTGAACACCTCAGGAAAAAACATACCACTAAACCAAAACTCCCCTCAAAAAGAACACCAAGCCCCCAAAAAACTCCAAAATCCCTCCAAAATAAATGCAAACCCAATCCTCTCTCTTTTCATAAGATAGATACACATATAGACAGACACACACACACACACACACAGAAAGCTGCACCAAGGGAGGTTCAGATTAGACATCAGGAGAAATTTCTTCATGGAAAGGGTTCTCAGGCACCGGCAGAAGCTCCCAGTCTCCATTCCTGGAGGGGTTTAACAGACGGGCAGATGAGGTGCTCAGGGATGGTTCAGTAGTATAAGGGCACGGTTGGACTCAATGATCTCAGAGGTCTTTTCCAAACAAACAATTCTATGATTCCATGATCCACTGACTCCGGCACAGGAACAACATTTTTGCTCCACAATCACTTAAAAAAAAAAAAAGTAAATCAAGGTCCTAACAAGATCCTACTTCATAGAATCATGGAATAATTTAGGTCGGAAGGGACCTCAAAGCCCATCTAGGCCACTTCCTCAACCATTACTGCAATGATGCTGGCGCAGCCTTCCTCAATGACCAACAGAAAGCACCAGAGGACAAAGGCATCTGCAGACAGGAGAGCGCGGACTACTTCCATAATGGGACATCTCTTCCTATCATCTTGTTCTGTGCTCATTGCTGTGACATCCCTGAGCTGACTTTCCTTGAACTAACCCTGGAATTCCCCCATCTCCCTTATTAGGATGCACATTCAAAGTCATTCCCCCACACCTGAGGAGCAAGGGTGCTTTTTACTGGAATTTCAATGCCATTTTCAAAGCCCATTAGTCAAGACTGTACCAATACCTAATGGTTGCTGTCTACTACTTGGCCAAATTAGGACCTACAGACACTGTCCAAGAAAAATACTCACTTATTCATGCAAGCATGGTGTGGCAGCTACTTTACCCCCATCAAACACACACTTTGACACTGTCAGCCCTCAAGATAACTGTTTTGCACTCAGCATCAGCCGACACCCAGACATGCGCAGCACAGCGACTGTCCATGCTATTAACTCCACAGCACTTAAAATCCACAGAGAAATAAGGCCACTGCAACCAGAGTAAGACATTAATACCATGCATTTTAATCAAAGTGAGAGATGTAATTATTATCTCTCTGGAACTGGGAAAGCTGAAAGGTTCTAATGGGAAAAAATAAAACCATCTGCTTGCTCTAAATCATTAAACGAGTACTTTAGGACAACGTCAGCCCCCTAAAGCCTCTGACAGTTTGGGCCTTGAGCAGAGATGCAAATTGATTAAATCCAAGCATATTTTGCTGCAAATGGCTGCATCAAAATATCACTGAAGAAACAGTAATTCCTGCCACACATTGTAAGGACAAGCAGATGATGTTTCCTGATTCCTGAATTTGCAGACAGGAATGTAGTGAGTGGCCTTCTTCTAACCTAGGTTTAAAACACGCCACAGTGTTCTCTAGTTTAGGAATCCCAAACCCCAGGTCATCTACCTGCAACCCAACATGAGAAAAGGAGGCAGAACATCTCTTGTCTCTGCTCCTGCAGCGCTAAGGACTCCCACTCTGCGACGCGCAGCTCAGCTCGCCGTACCTTTAACAGTGGTAAGCAAGCTCCCTAGGGGTTGACAATCCCCAGGTGCTTCATGTGGCTATGAAAACTCTGCTTCCCCTTGCCTTCAGGACTGTGTTTTAGTTGCCTGACACCACCAGCACTGACCTGAACTGTGCTGCCACCTCTTCTCCCCTTGCCACGTTTTTCCCAGCAGTATTTGCTTCAGCTCTAGGTGCACAAGGGCGTTTAGGTCCTGACATCGAGACCCTGACAGGATCTGCCTGAGCTTACACACAAGAAGGCAGGAGGAGAGAGGTACTCATCATGACGTGTTTCCCTCAGGGGTTTAGCCACTGACCCCAGACAGTCCAGCTTTGAACCCTCCTCTGCATAATAACATCTTTTTTCTGCATATATACAATTTCCAATGTGTAAGAGGATAGTTTTGTTCACACACACCCTGAGGAGCAGATGCTGCTGCCTGACCCCTCAAACACACAGGTATCCAGCACACCAGCTGCTCCAACGCACTCCAAACAAGCACCCTGAAGCAGTACCCTGTTCCTTGGGGGGACAGGGTACAACACAGTCCCTCCTTCATGCGCAGCTGCCTCGTGAATGAAGCTGCCTCCTGTTGTGTTTTCTATGGGTTTAGAGATCACCAACGCACAGAGAGTGATGCAGCTCTGAACACACAGGTGCTGAGGTTCAGCGAGTAGGGGTTTAGGATGTGCCTACAGTGACAGGCACTGACAGTCACCCAAACATTACCACCTTACTGACAGCAATATCCGGGTACTTGTATTCTTGTTTAAATCCAGGTTCAGTTCACTCTAAATTACAAGTATTTTTTCACCTTGGATCAGTACTTCTGTTGAACCTGAAAGAGGGACCTCACTTCATCCAGCCAAGATCAGCTAGAATACAGCATGGATATGAGCACCCCCAAACAGATCTCGAGTTCCAACGCTAACAGAGGCAATGCAGATTTTCAAGTTTCATGAAGACAATAAATAATGAAACATTCCCAGTATGTCCTTTGTGACCAAATTCCCCCGTATCTCATTTCATCAAAAAAAGATAAGAAAAAAAGGATAAGACTTACCCCCCTATCTGTTTGCCCATCTTGTCCAGGTAAACAAGAATGTATTTGTGGGCGAGCTGTTTCATACAGTTCAACACAGACAAAACTTCACTGTTGTTTTATCATCTTAGGTTAAATGTGTAAACAGCAATACCCACACTGAAAAGCTTTTGAACTGTATAAGTGTGATCTACAAAGAGTTGGAAAGGAATGCGAGCAAAACCAGGGTCAAGGGACTCACCTTGGAGCAGGCAGCAGGCCGGCCAGGAACGCAGTGCAGATCCCGTTCTGTCTAATGCTACACAACCGCCTTTTCGAGGAACTTCTTGGAGTCTCGGTGTCTTTGTGAACAGAAAGACAAACAACAATAAAACAGGTCAGTCAGGGGTTTAAATCTCAAGGCGTTCCCTCCTGCGGTTCCTTGTGAGCTGTACTCAGAACCTGCACAGTAACGTGTGAGTTGTGGTGACTGAAACACAAAACCCGTTTTCCAGTGCGACAGTCAGCATTACAGTGCTCCAACAACAACCCTCGAAGGGAACTGGGGAGGCAAAGCAGAGAAGGGGGCACATGGCTGGAAGCAGAGAGGCAGAGCTGTGACGGGCTTTATTCACACCCAACAGTGGGATTCCACCAACTCCAGTAGTCACATGCCATCCCAGGATCAGGGCCAATACCTATCACACTGCACCCCATTCTGACGTCTATTAGACCTGAAGGCTTTGCCATAACCAAAAGCGCTTCAAGAAAATACAGTGTCCAACTCAGACACTGCTGAAAGCCCTCTCCAATTACTCCTCCTCCAGACAGGAGAGGATCAGACCACCTGACAGAACAGCCCTTGAGAACCCTCATTGGAACTGCTCTTCCCTGGCCTCCAGAAGCCACAGCTCTGGTCGGGAAGCATCAGGCTGTGCAGCAGGACTGCTTTTCCCCTCTCCTTCTGATCCGTACAGCTCCCAACTTAGCCCAGGTCAGACCTTACTCCATCTTGTCCCACCTCGTTCACCTGACAACCTCCATCACAACAGATAAGACGTGACTGATTACTGTAATCTGTACTCTGGGCAGCCATTAAGCAAATTACCTGAATCATTGCAAGGATTAGTCTCATTAACACATGATTAGCATCAAATTAAAATAATGAGTGTTTAACTTCTGATGTCTTCCAGTTGTTTGAACAGCTTGATAAGCCACACCAGGAGGGCAGGGAGGTGGTGAGTGTCAAAAAGTCAGAGAGAAAAACAGGGATGGATAAAGAGGGAGGCTGCACCCCCAGAAAGGACTACAGCTGCACCAAACAAAACGGAGCTGCTCGCAGCACCGGTTCCGTGCGGAGTTCAGCACCAAAGAGCAGAAACAACGAGCCAGCCCTAGATCTGCCCTACAGGTAACGCTGCCTCCGCTCTCCGAGCGCTGACAGCAGCATCATCCCCTCCCCACATGGAGCAGGGACTCTCTCCAGGTCAGAGGTACAGAACAACAGCAGAGTCCATGCCTTTGACTTCTGTGCAGGCTCAGGTGAGCCAATACCCTCAATGTCTGGCTGTCTCCTAGCTGCTCACATGCGTTGCGTTGCCTTTACAAAGTAAACCAACATCAGATCCAAAGTTCAGCCAAGCTTCAGCTGGGGCAGCCTTCACAATTCCCAACAGTGCCAGACTTTTCCCTCGGCCCACTCCAGGCTGCCCCAATCTGCCTTGGCAGCAGGAACAGCACCAACACGCTCACCTCGGGGCACCTGGTGCGTCAGCCCGACAGTCTCGAACCTGAACCCGGGTTCAGTTGAATACCAGCACGCTGCTCTGTGCCCAGCCAGGCACCTCTGCCAGACTCAGTGCCCTCTGTCAGGGACGGCACAGATCCATGATACCGGGCAATGCCGAGGAGCCTCCAAGCAGCAATCAGTTGTCAGCATCACCCACCACGTTATGCACTCAAGTATACAACTGCTGTTGTCCCCTTCTCTGGACAATGGAAACAGCAGCACAACCTTGTGTGTGTTACACCTGCAAGCAAAGCCTGTTTTCCAGAGTCCCTGCATCAGTCGGAATTCCCTGACCTGGCACAACTCAGGCCAGACACTGCCGATGTAGCTGCTCTTCTGCACTCCTCACGTACAGGCCCCAGGCCTGCACCTCCTTTTCTACAGAACAGAGAGAAAACCAAGCGCCTCCAGTTAACTGCTTATTGTGACAGCACTCTCCCAGGCTCTCAAGGTTTCACCGGCACCACCTTAACACTGTCCAGCAAAGCTCACTGAAGCAACTCAGTCACGGTTATTCCAGCAAGGAAGGGCTTGCTCAGTCCACTGTGCAGTGAAGCTGCACACCCAAGTCAATCAAGATATCACAATCCCAATGAGAATTTCCTGTCTCACAAGCCAAGAACCCACTGGATTCATCTTGGTCAACACTTACGTTCTGTAAGTTTACAGCTACCAGCGCCAACTCCAAAGAACTCAGCCCTGGTTTTGCCATTTGACAACAGGACTCTGGCCGTGAGGGTTACTGACTCCGTGGATTGAGCACAATTCTTTCCTTTCTGAATCCAAGTCTTCTGCTGTTCCTTTTGCTAGAAGACAAAGGGGCTGCCGGACATTCCCAAGAAACTGATGTTCTTTTTCAGCTGTATCTTTTGTGCAGGACTTGGCAGGTCAAGAGGGTGATTTATGAGAAAATGTACACTCTGCACATTTCTGAACATGAGATTCACTGCTTTAAGGGTTTTTCTCCATGCTTCTATTTCCATTTTTGAGTCATCTCATGCTCAATAAGGCAAAGCCAAATCACTGGGAATTATCCTGGAAAGCGTTTTACTGCAACCCCCTCCTTTTTGATCTCGTAACTCATTAGCATCACCTCTTTGTCCAGAGTTTTGACCCACAATCAGCTCCTCTCTCCTCCTGGTAGCCGGCACCTTGGTAGGACTGCAGCAAAGCCTCTGCGACATCTCCGCTCTTTCCCACCAGCTGCAGCTCATTCTGGTTTATCTGCATGTGAATTCAACAAGTTTCCTGCTGCCTCTGGTGCTCCTGCAGAGCTGAAATCCAAGCCCAGCTTTCCCCCACCTTACCAAACCACAGCTGACTCGTTGCAACACTTCCTGGGTCACCTCCATTTGGGTTCCCTCCCCATACTACCTTCCCCTGCCTCCGAAGGTGCTTCAGATCTGAACATGCAGGAGTTGAGCCCAAATCCCCACTCAGAGAAGGAATTGACAGAGCATGTGCAGCAGCCAATGTTTAAGCCTCAACATCTTGGTTATTTATTCTTCAAAATGCCACAAACCATAAGTACGTATTATAGACAAATCACTTGTCAAAGCTCTTTCTTAATTTAATTAAAGCCATTTTTTATTCATAGAAGTGCAAAGAAGCAACTTAAACAGATAACATTTTTTACACTCACACGGAATGAAAATAGCCAAGCTGGATTTTGGCAAAGTACATTGCAGCACGGGACGCGAGCGAAGCCCATCGATGTGCCAGCTCCCATCTCCACCGAGGCGTTAGCAGGGAGGCACACGCACCACAGCTCCAGGTTAACATTCCTAACGGACCCTTCATCCTCCAGGTGCTGCGGACACACCAGTGACTCGTATGTTCTCCAAGCCAGGCTGGGGTTGCTCCATGCTTCTCTACAGCAGTGGGACTTCCCAGGCAGCAAAGTGCTGCTCCAGTTCAAATGATGCATCCCCAAAGTGCTCTTGCTTTCCCAGCGTGGCTGGGAATGCTCTACCGGTAAAAGCCTGCAGCGATTGTCCGTAAGGGTGTGCCTGCCCACAGCTTTCTGCTACAACCACTTATCGTTCATTTGGGGGGATGGCAACAGAGCCACCCAAGCCCCACGTGCCACGGAGCGAGAGCAGAAGCCCCAGCTGAATAAGAACAGGCAATGTTAGAGCTCAGGTGCCAGGGGCCAATTCAGAGCAGGTTTTCCTCTAGCAGCATAAACATAGGTGACCTCAGTGTGCTTTTGTAAGGCTTGTGCATAATAATTAAGGCCTGGGTTCGACAGCGTACAAACTGATTCAGTGTCCTAAAAGAGCCTTGGGAACACTTTTCTACCACAGCCTTAGCAAATGGCTATTAAAACCCACAGCTGAGGTTGCTGTTCCTGTGCTGAAGCCCCACTTCCAGGCTCAGCAAACCCCAGCATGAAGCAGCCCAAGCCTCACGGTTATGGGGGTCATTTGCACACATGCAGATCACAGCCAGACTCTGGGACCCTGTTTCACAGTTGAGCCCCGCAGGACAGAGGAGCCACCTACCCCCTGGTGCCACCACAGGCGGGTCTGGGCAAGGACGGTCCTCAGGCTGAGCACAGCTGACATGGGATCAGGAATGCCGGGCATGGGGCTCTGCTCCAACTGAACTTCACAGCAACTGCCTGGGAGATAAAGAGACTGAAGAACTCCCTGCCATCCAAATACAGCAACAGACCTCGGTTTGCCAGTAAGAAACATCACCATAACTTGTGCCTAGAGGCTGAGTAAGGGAACTGTGCATGGGCCATGCTCACCATCCAACAAGACTGTGATTTCCTATCGGTGTTTCCCACCAGGACCAATTTCCTGCACATGAGCAGCCACCACCCCCACCCAGAGTAAAACAACACTCTGACTCCATTGCTATTCACACCTGCTATGGCAAACAAAATCATGTATGAATTTACCCTCAAAGCCCAAGTTTGCTGCTGCGTGATCCCTCCCAGCACTCAAACCTCTTGATTTAAGCGATACGTTCCACCTCCATCTGCGCATATTATTGACTGTATTATGTAAACTACGCTTTAGCAATTCACACTCACTTGATTCCGAAGTACCTGTGGGTGCCAAACATATGTTTCTTATTCTCCTTGCCTCTCCTGGGCCATATGCAACCCCCTCAAACCATCAGCTTACTTATAGACACAACGTTGCTGCTCAGTAGGCTCTGCTCACAGATAAATTGCATCAATGGTGCCAACTGGTTGTGAACCAACGCACGCAGAGACTTCATAGTGTTCAACTATCTCTTCTGAGATCACGAGCACTGCAGGGACCAGGCAGCAAGGTGGGCTCCTGTGTTCCCCTTATGCCAGGCCTGAATCCCTGGAGGCTGATGGTCCTAGAGCGCTAAAGCAACCTGGCAACCAGGCGGTTCTGAGGTCAGCACAAGCCATCACCCCATACCTGAGCACTCTGCCTCCTGGGCAGCACTGTTGCCCTTAACCCGCTCAGAAGAGTCAACAGACTGGAAAGCCAGCACGCCAAAAACCCAAGGGGACTGGCAGGATCTGGTTTTCAGGGATGAGACATCGCTCTGTTGCTAGGCAAAACATAAGGATTGTTCCTCCTCTTGTTTGAGAAGCCTCTGCTCTCTCCTTGAGGGGCAGAGCTGAATTCCATATTGTCACTGCTGCACACCTGGAATGACAGCACCCAGACCTGTTTCCCATCCCAAGACAGATCTCCAGCCTGCTCCCTTCTGCAAACAACACCATGTCCTCACCAAGGAAGAGAAAAACCCACCATCCTGTAGGTGCAGCAGAATGGTGTCAGAGCTCTGTGTTTGTTCCTTACAGTTTGCACCCGAAGACGGAGAAAAAAAGACGGGACCTTGAGCAGAGCCCGTGTACAAAACAGCCACCTTCAAGCCAACAAAAAAAGCAGGTCCAGTCCATTTGCAGAGGAAGGGAGCAGCGGTCTGGAAACCCATTGTTTTGTTAGCCTTCCTTCACAGATCTGTCACTGAGTGCAGAACACACACTGGGACGGGCTGCTCTTTTGTTCAAAACTCAACCAATAACATTTAATAGCAGAGGAGGAGTTCAAATGCTTGAGCACATCAGCAATGACCTTCCTCCAGCGCCAGAGCTCGAGGCAGCTCAGATCTGCCCCGAGTCTGCAAAAGCAGGCACAGCACTGCCATCCACAACAGAACCATGGAATGGTTTGGGTGGGAAAGGGACCTCAAACCCCATCCAGTCCCACCTCCTGCCATGGGCAGGGACATCTCCCACCAACATCTGAGCTAAGAACACAGCGATGCCCCATGAGGGGTTACAATCCACATACGCTCTCTTCCACCACCCTTGTACCGAGTACTCCCACCGGCTCCAGAGCAGCATCATTTGTTGCTGGCTGTTGTTAAGCAGATGAAAACATCCCTGCAGCCCCAAGCATTTGTGCAAGCCAACACATCACCTGGAACAGGAACCCTGGCTGCCACAGAGAATAAACCACTGCTCCCTCACTTCTGCTCACCTGGCTTAAGGTGCAGGGACTGCAAGAGGAACGGGTGGGTTTACAGCTCAGCTCTGGTTATGGGCTCAGTAATTAAACAGATAAGTCAGCCCAAGCGTTGCGACTGCCTAAAGCAGCGTCTGGTAGCGATGCACCTGGATCCCAATAACCATTACCTTCTGCTACGTACAGGTAAAGGTAATTATCCACGAGTAAACGATTACCTAGGCTATAAATTACCTACAAAAATTTGGGCTGGGTTTTTGCCAATCACCATTCCAATTAATTAACCAAAAATTGACTTGCTGGCTCCAGCCCAAGCCTCTCCTCATCAGTATTCACAGCCAGCACTGGTGAGATGAAGGAAACAAACCGAAGAGGGGGAAAGTGAGAAACCCTGCGAAAGTTAGGAAGGGGCTGGAGCGATAGCGAGACAAGAAGGAATGGGTTCCGAGCGTTCGCAGTGAATGTTCCGGCTCTGGCGTGGGCCGGGTGTGGGCGCAGAGTAGCACTCACAGCCAGTGGGAACAGCAGAGCTCGAGTGTGCAAGGTCCCCAGGCTGGGCTCCAGGCAGGCTTCCAATGGCTGTTGCAGCCAGACAGGACAGCGCCACAGTTGGATCAGAATGGTCAGGGGAGGAACAATCACACGGGAGCAGGATGTTTCTGAAGGAGCTCTGGAATTCTCAGCTCCACCATGTTGGAGAAGCCAGCCAGACCCCACAGAACCTTCCCATTTCAACAGCCAGCAAGGCAGAGACATTGCAGGAATGGAAGCAAAGCTTTAAGCTCCTAGCATCCCCTCTGTAGTGCGGCTCTTAGGCAACACACACTCTGTTTTACTGAGTGCACGCATGGAACCTCACACACACTCCTGCCATTCCCAGCCCAATAATCCCTGTGCCAGCACAGGTGGAGCCTGGTCAGATGTCCGCATGGTCTGTGAACATCCATAATGGCAGAAGCTTCCTGAACCTTCAAGCATCCTGAACCTTCAAGCAGGCACCACTTTAGCTCAGCACTGGTATACCCAACCACCACTTGTATAGGGAGCACCACAGGGAAACGCGCAAATCGCCACACATGCCCTGCAATTAATCTTCCCCCTTCCAATTTAAAGCCACTCCTCCTCATCCTGTCACTCCAGACTCTTGTAAAAAGCCCCTCCCCAGCTTTCCTGGAGCCCCTTTCAGTACTGGGAGGCTCCCTAAGGGCTCCCCAGAGTCTTCGCTTCTCCAGGCTGAACAACTCCAACTCTCTCAGCCTGTCCTCATACAGGAGACGCTCCAGCCCTGGGATCATCTCCGTGGCCTCCTCTGGACCTGTTCCAAGAGTTCCATAGCCTTATGTTGGGGATTCCAGAACTGGTCACAGGACTCCAGGTGAGGTCTCATGAGAGCAGAGCGGAAGCCAAGGAACTCACTGATGTGACAAGTACTACCTCCCAGCCCACAATCCAAGTCAGCTGAGACTGAAGGGCTCCAGTCACTGCAGGAGAACCGGCTGCAGGCACAGCTTCCACACTGCTGTGCCACAAGGCTCCTCACGTCACCAGCCGGGTCTGCTGTTCCACTTTACCACTACGAGCATTTCCAGAGATCCCTGGTTTCTGTATGGAGCATTCCCTGTGTACAAGAGTCGGGTATAGGTTGTGTTCTACAGCTCCAAATTGCTCCCAAAGGCCACAGGAGCACTGGGAACACTGTCCTGGAACAGAAGCCTTTACAAGAGCAGAACTGAGGTCACAAAGCTGAGCTGTTTCTCCTCCCTCAGACTTTCTCTCCTCTGTCACACACAGAAACATGCAGTTATCTGAAACGGGACTGGAATATTCATTGGGCAGTGATTTTCAGTACCATCTCATGCCCTATAAGGAAGGGACAGAGCTGTAAATGCTGACAAGACCAGTGCCTGTCAGCCATTCGAGGCTGTTCTGGAGAACTCATCAGGGAACCAGCTCCAAACCAAAACAAGCTGCAAAGAAAATCACTAATAAGGACAAGCCCGTGCCTCCCACATCACCTCAAAAGCCGCTTCCAAGACACTTTTCTCACGTCACCGCCATTTCCTGATTTATGAAAAACCAACAAGATATTTCACCGCATAAAGTAAGATTCTTATTTATTTATGCAGGCCTGTCAGTGCTGATAAAATACTGTGGACTGCAGATTGCTCGCATTCCATATAATTAAGCCAAAGGCCAGACCTTTGTGGAATCAATCCCAGCATTCTGATCCCAGCCAGGCTGACAGGGAGAGCGGCTCCCAAGGGAGCAGAGCCCTGACCTCACCACTGAACTGGAATGGCTCCCATCACTCCAATACCTTCCTGGCTCTTCATGTCAGCCATGGTCTCCAGGGATGTCGGACAAATGATGCAAGGGGATAAAACTTTCCCTGACCTTAGAGCAGAACCTGAACCTCGTCAACAACGACCCAACCCACCCAAAGGGCATCAAAGTGGAGTGGTTCCACCAGGCCCACTAAGACACCAACAGGCTGCAAGGACAGAGATCTTTCCCAGCAGCTGCAACCTACCACTCACCTCTGCGGCACCATGGAACACACTGGTGTCCGGAAATACATTGGCTCTATCTGGCACATTTATGTCCCTGCTACAATGAATACACCGCTCCTGCTTCCTCAGGGTTCTTCTCATCCAGAGTTCACTTAAACATTTGTTAACAGACAGTAAATCTCTGCACTACTTAGAGCCACTCCGTTTAATAAACTGTGCGTATTTCATTAGCACAATCCAAAGCTCAAGCTCACATCAGAAAAAAACATATCAGTCAGAGAAAGAGAGAAGCTCCTCCGAAGTCTCAGTGAATCCCATGGGTTCAGATGGACTTTAGTCAGGGCCACCAGCTGAGCCAGATCTTCAAGAGCTTCATTTCAGAATCTCCAAAGAGAACATGGATTTCTGAATGCACTCCTAGCCCGTAACCATAATGTGGGCATTGCCAGTGCCTCAGGGGGCCCGAGTTTGTGCATACCGAGCTTGGTGTGCAGCAGGAGGTGTTTAGGGTAGAACACTGAGGGCAGCTTAATCTTTTGCAGAACTTGCTCAGGAATGAGTCCAGACAAATCATATCCCACAGGATTACAGACTGCACACTCCTCAAGTCCATCCTTACCACTTAAAGGCTCAATCTTTCCCTGCTTGTGCTTCATGCTGTCCCTTCTCCTTCACTGGGGTATGTGGAATTTCACATCTGGGCCACCTTTCAGACACACTTGGCTGCAGCAGTGCTCCAAACAAGCTGCAATACTGGGCCAAAGTAGGGACTCAGAGGACAAGGGATCACAGGGCAGGTGAAATTTAGAACAAAATAAACCCAGGGAACACCTCCATCTCCCTGGCAGAGGTTCTGGAACAACTGAGAAGAAACACAGGAGACATCTCTGCCCAGCAGGGACCATCATGAGACAGCCCTGAATGGGTTGCACAGAGCCCCAGGCTCTAGCCTGATGGGCTGAGCCAAGCCCTCACTGCCAGCCCCAGACTCACCTCTCACCAAGGGTACAGAGACATCTTTGATGACCCAAGTATAGACTGATCCAAACTGAAAGGCCTGGGAGATTCAAGAAAATGAAAAGAAAAAGCGTCCTCCTACAGGTCACAGTGCTCTCTAGCAGTCAGTGCTACACCAGAAGTATGGATCTTATCCTTCAGAACAGTCTCTTTGCTCACAGCAAAGCCAAAATGAAGGTAGCTCTTTTTCTTCCCCTCCCTCCTCTCATCTCAAACACCAAGCTTTGGAAACTGCAGCTTTGCTCTGATTTAGAATACAAGGAACCTCACCGCATCCCCTCTTTCATCCTGGTACAGCAGAATGAAGAGCCTGGTTCTCGCCACACAGCAGCACCTGCCGCGACCGCGCGCTTGGGGCCTCCAAACTCTACAACCCTTGAAGCGCTTGGGCTTCCTCTAAAGAAACACAATGTGGAACAAACTCCACCCATGAAGGGTTCTGAGCTCTTCACACGGCGGAAGCTGCTCCAGGTCCCACTGCAGATGCAGTCCCACCGTGCACACTCACCCTGGGCAGTTGCAAATCCCTTTTTTTTTTTCCTCAAGGTCACCCCTTGTTTATTTGATGATCCATTGTGCCTGACGAGTCTCAAAATTCCCTGGCTGGGTTCTTAACTTTAAATGAGTTTCCAGAAGAGCTGGGCTGCCACGTCGCCGGGGTCGCAGCTTTGTTTTTAATGCACCGGTAACGGATGCCGCCGGTCCTGGGGGAGGCTCCGAGGACCTCAAAGGCAATAGTTCTCTACCCAGGAGCAAAGAAGCCATTACAGCTTGTACCAGAAGATTTAATAGGTGTCATAATTTATCATGTAAACCGAAAAGTGTTTCTTAATTAAGTGCGTACGTTAATGAATTTTTTAATTTGATCCCTGTAAGTACCTTGCTATACTAATTGCAATATTCTACACATTAGTCATCCGCTGTTGCCCTTGGCTATTTTCTACCCTGAGAGGGAGAGATAGAGCTTTGCAGTTAAAGTTCATTTAACTCTTTCCACCCAACAAATTAAATTTTCTGTTATTCACACCGGAGAGTGACAGCCGCGTTCCGGTCCCGCAGCCCTTGAAAAATGGCATTTCACGTGCACATCAGTCTGGACCTCAGCATCATCTCCCAAGCAGGGGCAAATGAGGGAGAAGGCACAAACAGATCCACAGGGGGAAGCATCCCCTGGCACAGCAGAGCGCTAGGCACTCACTCGTGGCACTGGAATGGGTGCAGCACAGGGATATTACGAGCGATGGACAGTTCCCAGCATGGTTTCTAGTGCAGACTGGGGTTCATATCACTGTCTTGGTTTGAAGACAGTGCTAAGTGACAAGAGGTCTTCCAACTCACATCTTGTTCCAGGTGTCTATGTGAGCTTGAACAAGGCATCAGCTTCCCTGATGCTCTTCACTTACACCCAGATCTGAAGAGCAAGGGGCTGGGACACTTGTCACTGTGCATCCCAAGAGCTGGAGGAAGGCAGCAGCAGCCGAGGGCCTGGTACACGACTCACCCACTGCAATCACCACTACAGGAGCTGCTCTCCAAGTCGAACAGGACACCAAATACTACTGAGGGAGCTGACAGACCTGACAGGCATCACTGACAATTTAATGCTGTACCTCATTTGTGGTACCTGAACAGCTTAAATGGGGGCTTTGAAAGCCTCGTAACCATTACAGCCTACAAACCCCATTTTTCTTCTGCAGGGGTAACACTCTTGTGGCTCTCTGTGCCAGTTAGAAGCACCACTATAGAAGTGAAGACTCCTCACTTCTAGTAAAGTCACTAAATCAAGCAGTCGGACCCCTCTGGACTCTATAGGAAGAGAGGGCAAAATAGGAAGGTTATCCCCACCGCCAGACGAGCAGCAGGTGGAACTGAGAACACACAACTTCCTCCTCCGCCATGTCCTTTATCTTCTACTGTGGCTGTGGAGTGTACCTAAAGGGACTCAGAATTTCAAGTCAACAATGAAAAAAATGGAGAATTTTACATTTTCAAAGAAAACCTTTACTGCTCTTTAGAAAAAAATTAAACTATTTTGCATCCTGCCTGCCACCACAGAGGCACAAAACGTGGGTAACAAACAATTCCCTTTCCCAGTGCTTGCGTCTAGCACATCCACAGATCAAGCCATTAATAGCAGGAAGCCATCAGTGGCTGGAGCATGTTAGTCCTCACCATCTGCACTTCCAAGATGATTAAAGAGAATACAAGACTTCCCCCAAACACCCCTCCACTCGCACACCAGACAGGTGTTTACCATACAGCAAAGCCTTTGCTGCGCATAACTTCACACTCTCCAGACCTGAGAGCCAAACTCCCTCAGGTTCTGGACCATGAACAAGAAGCGTAGCATGCTGCTTCCTCTCTGTGTGCCATCAGTGATCACTGCCTGCTGGGTAGGTGACAACGGCACATGCCTCCTGCTGCAGTGCAGGCCCGATCCCTGCTACATACAGGGACAGGAAAAACATCCCATATCTCTAACATCTGATCCTTCCTCTGCCTCTCTTCTTACTTGAGCCTGAGCCACACCTTCAGCCTGTTGTACATTTGAATAAAACCACTGCCAAAGTAATCAATATCACAATTCTGACTGTGTCAATGCTGGTGTTGGGAGATCAAGTGGCAGGATCAAGTGGCAGAAGTACCTTTTGACACCAGGGGTCCAATGCTCCACTGTATTTGATGGCTGAGGCACCACAAGCAGTGTTCCCGCACTGATGTCGGTCCACCAGCACTGCCAAGAGCTCCCAAGGCAGGCAGAGCCATGCAAGATCCATCCTGAGCCAGGACAGCTGCCATGTGACTTCCCTCAGGGAAGCTGGGTCAGATCCAAGGGGCAGCTGTCACCCCTGCACTGTCTCCAATGTTGACCTGTTCTACAGCTTGTCCTCCTGGTGGCCTTTCACAGCACCCACACCAGACTCCTCCAATTCTCAGACCCAGCAGCAACAGCTCCAGTTATTGACGCAGAACTCGAGACAACACACCAGAGTCCTGACACACGTCCTCATCTCCCTCCCGCCACTCCCAGAAGCATCAGGGGTTTCAGCAGTTGCTGCTGCTGGTAGCTCTCCTGACAGGCTCGCATGTTCAATCACATAGATTACACAGAAGATGTTTCCGTAGCCCAGGAATTTCTGAGGCCATGGTGGCTTTGTGTAGAGCTGCATCACTCATGCACCTCCCTCCTCGCCAGCAGAGCTCGTGAAATTAATAGCCACAGCGGAGTATAACGCACTTGCAGAAGTGCGACTCCTTGCATGGGTGACTGGCACCTGCTTCTCAACAAACCTCAGACACTGTTGCCTATGGCACCCGGTTCCATCAGAGGAAATGCATCCTGACACCTTTCTCGCCGTATTACACTCCACTGCCAAGATACTGAGATGCAAACCTCCCTGTCAATCCTTCACAGGAAGCAAACACTGCCTGGTGATACCAGAGGCCCAAGCTCATGGGCCGATCACTGATCCCACTGCACAGATCCACAGTTGCCCAAGGTTGCTAACTGCAGCCATTCTGGAAAGTCTTCTCAGGCACCCTGACAACACACACAGTTATTTCTGAGGAGTACAGAGGTGCTGTCTCTATGACCCTTCCCAACTAGGATCCGTGGCTCTGTACACCAAGCACGATGCTCGCATCAGCCAGCCTGGCCCTTACCCTCAAAGGGCATCTTCCGAACTTGCAGCCCCTCACGTAGAGTTTGTGAGGATCAAACTAAGTCAAAAGTGCTTTCCCTACTACAACAAATCCCATTCTCAGCTGCCCAACCCTCACCCAGTTCCAGCAGCCTCAGCAGAGCTGCCAGGAGAATCTGCATTGGGGAGCACTGGGCCAAACACAGTGAGAGGCAAAGGCCTGGCTAACAGCAAAACCATCTCATTCCTCCAGTTCTGTGATCCAAATAATACAAGAGTTACAAAAATAGTATGTACATTTTGGAGAGCTCCAAAGAGAGTAAAAAGCAAGAGATTTCCCCAACTTCCAGCACGGTGCTGCTGAAGCGCAGCACAGGTAGGGCTGTCACACAGCCACCTCCACTGCTACACTCACCATATGCTGGGGAAGACTCAACTTACACATATTTGATCCTCCCGTCAGATCTGATGTGACAGTGTCAAACACAGCTCGCTGGTTGTCACTCAAGCGACCACATTCCCCTCGTATTTACACTTGAGCACTCCCGCTGAGACCGCTTCCCTTACATGTTATCCTCTCCGTTGGTACGCAAGAAACTGTCGCTGTAATTATCCAATGACAGACAGATGAACACCACACAGAACTACCAACTCATTCTCCAATCCAGACACTCCTCCAAGAACCAACTCTTCCAATCTGGGAAAACCAGTGGGCTTCTCTCTCAAGCACCTCAAATGTTTTTGTGTGCCTACATCCATATGAGCCCCCATTCTGATCTTGAAAAAGTTTTCACAGGTGTGAAATCATTACATAAAGCACAACACAACAGAAAGCACCGGGTTTATGGTATTTTTCTCTCATCCTGATCATCTGGACCAGATTTTCAGCTGGTGTAAACCAGTGCAACACCACCGATAACACTGGAAAAGTGCCCAATTTACACCAGGTAAGAACCTGGCCCTCCTACACAATCCACAGTGTGATTCTGCGATCATACCAAAGCGCTGACCAAACACAAGGCCGTTTCGTAGACACCTCTCCCGTTATGAAAGAAAACAGGGTATTTGAGTTTTCAGTTTTCCAGGAAAGCCTTGGGAGAGCTGAAGGCCACTCAAGTACAGCAACAGCACAAGCACGGCTGCCCACACCTGGATCAATTCCTGCGTTCAGCCAGATACCCTCATCTCAGGCTGGCTCCATTCTGCATGGTCAATGCCTCTCCAAAGCCCTTCTCCCAGTGCAGGACTGGTGGCTGCAGGTGAAGCAAGCACTGCAGATCTGTTGGCAGCCCAACCCTCATCCTCCTTTTGACAAAATCACCTGTGTTCTCCTCTGTACAAGCTGTAGCAAACACTCTAGAAATGCTCTTTGACAGAACAAAACCAAACCCTGGTGTGTGAACAGTTCCCAGGAATTTCCATGCAAACCCCAGTGTCCAAAACAGGCGAAGGGGGGGGAGGGGCGGCGAAGGAGGGGGGGGGGGCGGCGGCGAAGGAGGGGGGGGGGGCGGCGGCGAAGGAGGGGGGGGGGGGCGGCGGCGAAGGAGGGGGGGGGGGGCGAAGGAGGGGGGGGGGGCGAAGGAGGGGGGCCGAGGGCGAAGGGGGGGGGCGGCGAAGGGGGGGGGCGGCGAAGGGGGGGGGGGGGGGGGCGGCGAAGGGGGGGGGGGGGGGGCGGCGAAGGGGGGGGGGGGGCGGCGAAGGGGGGGGGGGGGCGGCGAAGGGGGGGGGGGGCGGCGAAGGGGGGGGGGGCGCGAAGGGGGGGGGGGCGCGAAGGGGGGGGGGGCGCGAGGGGGGGGGGGGCGCGAGGGGGGGGGGGGCGCGAAGGAGGGGGGGGGCGCGAAGGAGGGGGGGGGCGCGAAGGAGGGGGGGGGGCGCGAAGGAGGGGGGGGGCGCGAAGGAGGGGGGGGCGCGAAGGAGGGGGGGGCGCGAAGGAGGGGGGGGCGCGAAGGAGGGGGGGGGCGCGAAGGAGGGGGGGGGCGCGAAGGAGGGGGGGGCGCGAAGGAGGGGGGGGCGCGAAGGAGGGGGGGGCGCGAAGGAGGGGGGGGGCGCGAAGGAGGGGGGGGCGCGAAGGAGGGGGGGGCGCGAAGGAGGGGGGGGCGCGAAGGAGGGGGGGGCGCGAAGGAGGGGGGGGCGCGAAGGAGGGGGGGGCGCGAAGGAGGGGGGGGCGCGAAGGAGGGGGGGGCGCGAAGGAGGGGGGGGGCGCGAAGGAGGGGGGGGCGCGAAGGAGGGGGGGGGCGCGAAGGAGGGGGGGGGGCGCGAAGGAGGGGGGGGGGCGCGAAGGAGGGGGGGGGGCGCGAAGGAGGGGGGGGGGCGCGAAGGAGGGGGGGGGGCGCGAAGGAGGGGGGGGGCGCGAAGGAGGGGGGGGGCGCGAAGGAGGGGGGGGGCGCGAAGGAGGGGGGGGGCGCGAAGGAGGGGGGGGCGCGAAGGAGGGGGGGGGCGCGAAGGAGGGGGGGGGCGCGAAGGAGGGGGGGGGGCGAAGGAGGGGGGGGGGCGAAGGAGGGGGGGGGGCGAAGGAGGGGGGGGGGCGAAGGAGGGGGGGGGGCGAAGGAGGGGGGGGGGCGAAGGAGGGGGGGGGGCGAAGGAGGGGGGGGGCGAAGGAGGGGGGGGGGCGAAGGAGGGGGGGGGGCGAAGGAGGGGGGGGGCGAAGGAGGGGGGGGGGCGAAGGAGGGGGGGGGGCGAAGGAGGGGGGGGGCGAAGGAGGGGGGGGGCGAAGGAGGGGGGGGGCGAAGGAGGGGGGGGGCGAAGGAGGGGGGGGGCGAAGGAGGGGGGGGGCGAAGGAGGGGGGGGGCGAAGGAGGGGGGGGGCGAAGGAGGGGGGGGGCGAAGGAGGGGGGGGGCGAAGGAGGGGGGGGGCGAAGGAGGGGGGGGGCGAAGGAGGGGGGGGGCGAAGGAGGGGGGGGGCGAAGGAGGGGGGGGGCGAAGGAGGGGGGGGGCGAAGGAGGGGGGGGGCGAAGGAGGGGGGGGGGCGAAGGAGGGGGGGGGCGAAGGAGGGGGGGGGCGAAGGAGGGGGGGGGCGAAGGAGGGGGGGGGGCGAAGGAGGGGGGGGGCGAAGGAGGGGGGGGGCGAAGGAGGGGGGGGGCGAAGGAGGGGGGGGGCGAAGGAGGGGGGGGGGCGAAGGAGGGGGGGGGGCGAAGGAGGGGGGGGGGCGAAGGAGGGGGGGGGGCGAAGGAGGGGGGGGGGGCGAAGGAGGGGGGGGGGCGAAGGAGGGGGGGGGGCGAAGGAGGGGGGGGGGCGAAGGAGGGGGGGGGCGAAGGAGGGGGGGGGCGAAGGAGGGGGGGGGGCGAAGGAGGGGGGGGGGGCGAAGGAGGGGGGGGGGCGAAGGAGGGGGGGGGGCGAAGGAGGGGGGGGGCGAAGGAGGGGGGGGGCGAAGGAGGGGGGGGGCGAAGGAGGGGGGGGGCGAAGGAGGGGGGGGGCGAAGGAGGGGGGGGGCGAAGGAGGGGGGGGGCGAAGGAGGGGGGGGGCGCGAAGGAGGGGGGGGGCGCGAAGGAGGGGGGGGGCGCGAAGGAGGGGGGGGGGCGAAGGAGGGGGGGGGGCGAAGGAGGGGGGGGGGGGCCGAAGGGGGGGCGAAGGGGGGGGGCCGAAGGGGGGGCGAAGGGGGGGGGCCGAAGGGGGGGGGGGGGGGGGGCCGAAGGGGGGCCGAAGGGGGGCCGAAGGGGGGCCGAAGGGGGGCCGAAGGGGGGGCGAAGGGGGGGCGAAGGGGGGGCGAAGGGGGGGCGAAGGGGGGGCGAAGGGGGGGCGAAGGGGGGGCGAAGGGGGGGCGAAGGGGGGGCGAAGGGGGGGCGAAGGGGGGGCGAAGGGGGGGCGAAGGGGGGGCGAAGGGGGGGCGAAGGGGGGGCGAAGGGAGAAGGTCTCTCAGGGAGCAGCAGCAGTGTGCTCTTTGTGCACTGCTTTAGCCAGTTCTCCAAACGCTGAACACTGCTCTTCCTGTGATGCCTTTGAGCGCCCAGGAAAACCCAAGTCTCATGGTGCAGCAGTGACACCATTGGCAAACCAAAAGAAGTGCACCGGCTCCCGGTTTCGGAGACGATTATGTTTCCACCGGCAAAACCGAAGCTGAGCAGCTTCAGTGAGACTGAGCCACGAAACAGCAGTGAAGCACGCAGGTTTGACTTTCACCTGGTCACAAGTAACAACTCCAGACAATCCTAGCCAGCAGAGCGACCCACACTGGCATTTGTCAGACCCTACATCACAAAGATGCCATTAGTTTTACCCAAACCGCAGAGACTGGACTGTAAATGATTCTCCCAAACACAACATCAAAGCTGCAGTTGACTTAAAGCTGATCTCTGAGATGTTTCTGCTGCAGCTGGACAGAAATACTACAAGTACGACCATGGCCTGAAGCCCAGGCTGCCAGCCATCCCTGCACCAGCTTTTTCCAAGCCCCTTATGAAGCCAAGAACCAGTCCCAGCAATACAAGCCTGCAACTCCACATCCTGACGCAGAGCACAGCGAGAGCATCAGCCTGCATCCCACCGCCCACCGCAGAGCTGCACTCGGGTGCACAGACACTGTCGGGACCACGTGGAGCATTTTCAGTAACGCCCTGGGTTTGCTTTGTCCAGCAGAGCAAACAGCACAGGGGAGCTGCGTCAGAGCACCCAGGAGGCTCCACAGGGATTTCCCACAAGGACAGGATTTGAGAGGCTGATCTTCATCACAGCAACAGTTTTAACTAATTAGAACTGATTTACGCAATTTTAATACCCAATATTAAACCATTTAATATGTGACTTACAGAGTGCCAGTTTTAACAGGTCTTAAAAGAGCTGTTAATATGAACAGGACACAGTTCTGCACCCTGACCAGACAAGCACGAGCAGACATGGGTCTGACCTGTTGGACAATTAGGAGCAAAACAGCAAATGGAAAAGGTTGGGTCACGAAAGGAAAGCTATTACAGGATAAGTAGTGATATAAACACAAGTTATCTTGCGCTGCAAATTGCAACTATTGCTTATCAAGATTTCATGTTACCTTTTAAGAACATCTAATGCAGACTTCCTCAGGGCCTCTTACTATTTCACATGGAACAGAGGAGAGCACAGGGTAACATCCCACACCAGGACTCTGGGCACAAGGATTCAGCGCTCAGCTGCACTGCTGGTACATTTGGCAGCTCTGAATGAGCCTCTCCATCTCCTGTGCCTCAGCTTCCTCTGCTGTCAAAAAGGCTGTCGTATTTGTATCCCTCATCAAACACTTCAGGAGCACGGATCACAAAACGTACATAACAGCAAAGAATAATAATAGATGTTATTGATTTTAATACAAGTATCAGAGTGAGTAGCCCTTGAGAAATTCCGGTCTCGGGGAGAAACGTGTTTTCTACAGCATGTCCAGAGCTCCTCAAGAGCTCCAATGAAAAGGGCAGCTTTCTGTTTGCAGGAAAGATAGACCTTTACTGAAATCAGAGGCAGGAAGAGAGGTCAGAGCTGCTCTCAGCAGGCTCTACCCATTCTGCCCTCGTACCCAGGACAGAGACGCAGGAGGGCATCACAGCTTTCTGTAGTAGCTGCTATCTGCCTCCCACTAACAGCCTTCTGAGTTTATTTCCCTCCTGTCCTCTGTTTCCCCAAGTGCCCAGGCTGTGAGGCCCTGATTTCCATCAGTGGGGATGTTTCTGGAGGCAGACAGAGATGGCCCAGCGAAACGCATGGTGACAAAGCATGCGGTGCAATGGTTTTCTGCCCTCCCAGCTCACCAGTGCAAACAGGAAGGCAGAAGAAGGCTCAAGTCGGACACTTCCAAGTGCAAACACAGGTAAGGCTGAGAAGACTGCGTCTCATTATCTGCAGGAGGCCATGGAGACCAGGCACACCAGAGACAGACGGGATCCCAGTGTCCCCTCCACCCATAAATATTTCAGCAGTTCTCCCTACCCATCTCCTCCAGCTCATGAAAGCCAATTCCCTCCTGCTGGTTGAGAGCACCAGGAGTCTCCGAGCAGTGATTAGTGGATTACGTGCATCCCAGGGACTAGCTCCAATCACTTTCCCCTGGCAAATTGCTCAACTCCTATGCAGCGGCACAGCCCAGCATGGGCTCCGCCACTGGGGCCTAGTCCTCATTACGGTGAGGAGACTTCAGGACTTTGTTTACATGGCTGGAACACCATCCTCCTGGGCCACTAATCAGCCTTTCCCCAGGGTTTCTGCTCTTGGAATACTTAAGAGTAATCACCACTGGCTCTTGGAGCCAGAAGGAGCATCTCAGCAATTTCCCAAAGTCAACTGACAACAGCTTGAGGTAATATTCACCCCCTTAGAGGAAGAAAAGCACTCTCCACACAACGATGCTGGAGCTTAGCACCACTCAATAAATCAGAACAACATGCTGGAAAGCCTGCCATTAGTTCCGAGCCATTAATTTCTGCTGGGTCTTTGACACAACAGTTTGAAAGCACCATAACCCACTCTACAAAAGTTAAACTGTAAAGAGCAGCCTCCCTGAAGGTGCTGCTCTACCAACCCTCTTCAGCCCTTGGCTCAACACCTACAACAAATCGCTGCAGAGCTGTGGAGCTGAAGGTTTCCTGCTGTGCAAGATGTAGCGTGAGCCACTCCCTGCAAAAACAAACCCCAGCTGGGAAACCTTTGGCTCTGCACAACACCTGTACAAGATCTCCGCAGAGTAGAAACAAGACACATCACCATGTGAAGCTCCACAGAACACCACCTTCCTCCAAGTCCTTCCCAGGAGCCTTCCTCCCAATGATTAAATGCCAAAGGGATTAAAACCAACTGGAAAGCACTTCCCTCGAGTTCCTCTACAAGTACAGGTACTGGTAAAAGCAAACCTGCAGTCATGTTCTTTCCCCTCCCAAAGGTACCCATCAACTGAGGGGCTGAGTTTTGGTTTCGGAGAGGTAGTTTCATGGCAGCCCCTAAAACTCCATCTCACCTCATGGCAGAACAAGTCCCCATCAAACAATGGACGCCAACCTCAAACACTGAGCCAAAGGGCCAAGGTGAGACACCAGAGCTGCAGGGCACACAAACAAGCTCAGTCACTCCAGGAAAGCCGACTCAGGAGAGTTTGCACGATACCAGCTCTGCACAGGTCTCTGGACCCACTCATCCATCGCACAGCACTGAGACACCGTTCAGCTCTCTCTGCTTCTGGATGAGGCTGTAATGGGGAATCCTAATTAAAGGCATAGGAGGAAAAAGGCCTTCCAGACAATTAATAATCAACCTAGCATTAGGTTAAAACCGTGTTTTAATTGGACTGTAACGAGGCAACAACGTATCTCTGATTCCATTCAGAACTGAAAAGCCTGCTCCAGGTAAATGAAACCAGTGCATTCATACAGACGGGCAGTTATCACACCCGTTCCATGTGGTGCTATAAATTACACAGAGCAGATAATGAAGTAGTGCCAAAAAGTAAATACTCAGCAATACTGGTCTCCTTACTCCTCTTGGCAGGGGTGTAGTCTTACTGTGGTGACCATGAAAGTGCTTGATGAGAACAAACAGTTCATACCACCCAGCCTTCACTAAAATACAGAGAGTGGGATTTATGGCTTTGGCGTTTGCCTTTTCTTGTCCTCTATGAGAAAGCTCTCCTGCCCCACTAGGTCTCAACCAATCCATCCCTGCCTACGGGCTCCCTCTCCTGAGCAGGCTTCCACTGCAGTACTGCTAACAATGGGCCAACACATCACAAGGAAGCCCTGAAACAGGATGAAAAAATTATTGAGAAATGCCATTTCCCTGTTCCTCTTGGAAACTTCTATACCAGATGAAAGAAGAAGTGAAACAGCTGGAGAACTAGCTGAGACTGCAAACAGCACCCGTGTGTCGCAGGGAACCAAGCAACAGGAGTTGCATCCAATCCTACCTGTGCAGTCCCTGGAGGCACCACTTCCAACAGATCCATCCACATCTGTTCTCCTCTTCCTGGTCCCTCCCCCAATTCCCTATCTTGCCTCATGTAGGCCTCCAGCACAAAACTCCAGTTATACTGAAGACTCACCAGCCCTCCCGACCAAAACTACTTCAACACAGCTGCTGCCCCTTTCTTGTTCCGCTCTCCCAATGGTCCAAATGCAAAGTTGGCCCCTTTCCAAGGCTACTCTTCCACACATGGCCATCACTGAGGAGAAAAGAGTGACTGCAAGCTTAGATCAGTGGTCCATCTTCTGCAAACAACTCTGTTGCAAAACCATTAACCTCAGCCCAGAGAAAGCTCTATCTCTGATAAAGATCCACCATACGGTCATGCACTAATACAGAGGGAAAAGACAGTTCTTCAACAACGAAAATCACAGCCGTCACCTCCATGGCCCAACTGCTCTGTCAGCACCTTCGCAGCAACAGTCAGGTTTCCCACCATAAATAAGGCCTCTGATTCCATCAGTCAGTTAATAACATAAGAAAGCACAGCTTCTCTTGCACTAATCATACTCTCATCACCACCTACTGCTGTCCACACCAAGC
The DNA here is from genome assembly GCA_033556795.1 of Tapera naevia. Classification (NCBI taxonomy): domain Eukaryota; kingdom Metazoa; phylum Chordata; class Aves; order Cuculiformes; family Neomorphidae; genus Tapera; species Tapera naevia. The sequence goes on from JAUMJJ010000021.1 coordinate 500,158, forward strand.
AGCCACACTTTTTATACCAGTGGTTTGCAGAGGCAGTGGGACACAGCAAGGGGAGCACAGACAGAGATAAGGGGCCATCCCTGCTCTGACAGCACTGATCGGAGCTGAGCTCTGAAAAGCACCCCTCACACATCATCATGTAGACTATTGACTCACCCTCGGACAGAGGCAAAGACTAACTCAGCCGAAACCATTCTCTGAGCAGAAGACCTTCTCTCTGTAGGTGAGACACAAAGATGAGAAATACTCAAACATGATGAACTTCTTGCTGAGAGCTCAAGCTGACTTTGACGTCTCACCCTGATCTATCAGGGATGCTTCATTTTAGACACAAGGGCGAACGCAACCGCTTGGCACAAACCTGCTCAACAGTCGTGTATTCAGCAGTAAGAGTGCTCCTTCGTACCCAGGTCAGGGCCGGCATTCCTGCTTTCCACACACAACCAGCAGGCAGATCAGGAAAGAAAGCACAGGCTGAGCGTGAAAAGAGAAGGGCTCCATAGCTCAGCTCAGAAAGCTCCTTTGCTGTAAGACATGAGTATATGTGAGACTGGTTTTATTACTGTTATTATTTGCAGGCTTAACTAAATTGTCATTTAAATAACATATTGAAAGGTAAAGCGCCACCTGCTCCTGCCAGATGTTCTGCAGATCTTTAGTAGCACTTCACGATCATTGCAGCACTGGGGAAAGGAGGAGGCTGGACCTCCAAAGTATTCATCTCCCAGCCTCCTACCGCGTTGTAACGAGAGTTCTATTACGCAGGCTCATCATCAAAAGAACGAGGACTGTCCTCCAATCACTTATCTAGGTGAGAGCACACAGCAGCACACTCCTCATTATCCTAAGGATTGGAATGTGTACAAACATGCTGGGATACGGCTGGCGATGCTCCCTTATAACTCAATTTCCAGGCAATAGGAGGATGCACCTTGAAAGGGCTTTGTTCCTGTCTCATGATGCTTTTCAAAAGCAATGGCAACATTCTTTTCCTTTACAACACCCACAACCCTTGTGATTATAAATAAGACTATTCTGATATGCCCATCAGAGTTTCCATTCTGCAACATCCTCCCCTTGTGATGAAGCTTTAGAGCACGACAAGGTCTCCCCTCAGTGTCCTCTTCTCCAGGCTGAACAGATCCAGTGACTCCAGGTGCTCCTCACACAGCTTCCCCTCCAAACTCTTCACGAACCTTGGATGCCCTCCAAGAAAGTACCTCTCCAGTGGGGCACAACGTGAACCACACACAGCTGTTAGTGCACTGAACTTGCCAAGCTTACAATTTTGCAAGTAATGCTGATCCCTTTAAGGACTTCCAAGCAACAAATAACCCGCACCCCGCACGCAGCAGCACTCAGAGCTTCCAGCTCTCATTCACTGCAAGAGTCACAGGTCAAGTTTTGCAAGAAGCCGTCAGATGGAAGAAGCTCTCTGCCCACCTGCTGGTAAGCAGATGGGACCCCTGCACCTTTGCAGGCAGCAAGATGCTGGCAAATAAATATATGGACAAGAGAAAGACCACAGGCAAGCCAGGGAAGAGAGCCCTGGAATCCATTATGTAGCAGTTCTGCTCCTGATCATGCAGTCAACCTTCTCCTTTGCCCTGTGCAAGGCTGTCCCCTCTACCAGCCACCCGTGCAGCTCCACCCACAGCTCCAGCAGCACTGCCGGTCTCTGTGGGCCGCTTCGCCGCTGTGATGAAAAGTAGAAAACTCAGGGTACGCGGGAGTTGTGACACTGCCTGTGGCGCCCATCTGCCTCGCTGAGCCACAGCCACACAGGCCTGGCTGCACAAACCACAGCAGTGAACAAACCAGACAGGCCTGCCCGAGTGCCCAACGGCTGCCGGCGCGCACGGCTTCTCCCCCACAACTGACATCTTACTCGCAAAACTAACCGTTAGCAGCCAAACCCTCTGCTGTTTCACCAATTTCACGCTGCTCCCAGATCTCACCTTCACACCGAGGCCAAGTTGGGCTCAGGGACTGCTGAGGAAGCAAGGCCTTACAGGACGGACATAGCTCGGTGCATGGGAGTTGGGACTGAATGACCTTCACAGTCCCTTCCAAGCCAAACCGTTCAATGATTATTGAATCAAACAAGAACATTCAAGCTCAGCCTCCCAGTATCAACCCCTTACTGAAAACAGCCCTTGGTTGCTTCCTCTACCAAGACTTCAATCCATGAAGAGCTGAGCCTACCTTTTACTGGGATAATTTGCACCTGCAACTGTGGAATTGTTTCAGCTTCACATTCCAGACAGGCCTCTCACCACACAGAAGAGCTATAGATTACCACCGAGTACTGAAGAACTATTGATTTCCCAGTCCCAGAGCCACTGGCTGCTATTTCAACCCTCACCTCAGCTTTCTACCTGCTGAACTCCAATGAGATGAGCACACTCCTTTCCCTGAAGGGTGCTCATCGGGTTTTTTTCAGTTATGTTCCTCTGCGCCAGTAAGAGGTACAGCAGTGCAGGATTGAAAAGTTGCTCCTGCCAGACACCAGTAGGATCCCACCTGCTCAACTCTGGTTACAGCTGCATTTTAAGAGTCCATAATGAGCAAGTCTTTCATCCATTTAGTAAAGTGTTGTGTGATAATTCTGCATCATTCGTGTTTCTTAATCCAAAGATCATTCAGCAGCAGAAGTCGATCAGCCAGACTCCAGCTCATCAAAGAAGATATCAAGTTTGTTTGACAAGATTCATTTCCCATATGGCCAGGTTGATTGATGTTAATTACATTCTATACTCATTTCTGCCCCGGACTGCCTGCATGTGGGTGTCACTTGCTCTTCCCAGGTTTCAACCTTCAGGTTCCTGAGCAGATCACTGCATCCCGCTCACAGGAGGTGGCAAGGACACATCTATCGGTGCTTAGACATCCCCAGACACTGTGTTGACCCTTGCCAACAACACTTCCGAGGAGAACAGGCTGTACCGCAGCATTCAGCTGACTCGACACCCACCTCCCAGTGCCAAGCAAACCAAGGGATGCAGAAACAGCTAGGAGAAGCCTGACAACAGGCAGCTCAGAGGACATCACATCAGCTTTGTAGTCAGAGCCTGAACACCTGAAGACCTGTAGCCTCTCCAAAATGTACATTTTCATTAAGTAGCTCTGGGTGTTCCTGCCCAAACAATTCCTGCCTCACAGAATCACTTGGTTGGAAAAGACCTTTGAGATTAGCGAGTCCAGCCATACCTTTCCGCTACTCAACCAGATCCCAGAGTACCTCATCTCGCCATCTATTAAACCCCTCCAGGGATGGGGATTCCAACCCCTACCTAGGCAGGCTCTGCCAGAGCCTGATCCTTTGTTAGGATCAAGGCACAAGGAAGGAGGAAGCAGCTCCATCCTCAGAGACTAAGCTTTTGCAGAGATGACTAAGGAAGCCAATCTTTGCCCATGATCCATTTGAAGCTTAAACACATTCCAGATTGAAGTATGAGGTACACTGCACATGCAGAATGACACTTTTTAGGTATGTGTGGGCCAAAGGGGTTGAAGAGTAAGAACAGGACATGCTGCCTGTGCCTTGTCTCAGGTTTTCAGCTGCCTTGATGTAACTGAGTGCTGCCAACCCCAAGCCCCTGTGTCGGAACAGAATCAATGGGACAGTTGGTTCCCAGTTGAGCAAATGGCTCTCCTTGGCACAGGGAGCTTGCAGAGCCCAGGACATGGAGGAGGGAAGTTAAAGCATTTCCCAAGCTGAGGAGTGATTTTGCAGGCTACGTAGACAGAAAATACACACAGCAGCAACAGAAAGGCAGTATGAGCTCCCAAAAACACTTCCCTACAAGTCTCATCTGAAGCCAATTAAAGGAAAAGCAAAGCTCCCCGAGAGTTTACGTAGACATCAGAGCAGACCCTCAGCACTCGCTGCAAAGACACCTTAACCCAAGGCTTCTCCTTTTTTCTAGGCTTTTCGCTCCCTCCCTTTCCTTCCATTGCCAGCTTCTCCCTCTGAAGCACTTGGCGTGCCTGCCTGGCAGTCAGGGGCCAAGGATAGATGTGGGCACAGCAGAAGACAAAGCAAAGGCAGAAGAGTGACTCAAATGACACTCGTGCTCCCAGCAGAGGGGACGCGCCTGCTCCGCATGCCGCGACAAACGGCAGGGTTTGGACTTCCACACAAAGAGGGAGACATCTCAATAAGCGGCTGTGAGTGAGCACACCTTCTACATGCTTTCTCCCAGGAAGCACCCAATGCAACTTGCAATGATAACTAAATTTATTATTAACTGTGTATTTCATGATGTTAGTGACAATATGTTAATGCGATTTTTCACGTCCTCCTGCGGTGAGCAGATGGCTCCTTTTACTTTACTTTCCACATCAAGTGTGATTATTTTGTGGTGCCAAAAGCCACCTGCCGCTCCCTGGTCTCCAGTCTAATTTTTTATGTTGGTAAAACACAGCAGGACTTGTTATCAGTTGGATAGCATCTTAATAAAAGGAGACACGCCAACATATTGACATCATGTTCAAGGGGAAATTTGAGCCCCATCCTGGCCCCTCCCCCAGTTCATAACAAGTAATCAAATGCAACCAAGAAAAAAAGCCAACAAGCTCCCCCGTGCCCTCCCCAAGCCCCACCAGCTTCAAGATGCTCAGTCACTGCTTTCGGGCCCTGTGCCAAGACGCAGAGTCAGCCTCCTTTTGTTCCCATCCTGAGCACCTCGGTCGGGGCTCTGATCTCTAGTCCTGTGTAATGATAATTAGCCATAACATATTCCGAAGTCAAATGTAAGCAGGAATACATTAACATTGAGATCGGTGCCGGGGTAATTTTCAGTGGGGGAAATGACAAAGAAGGACACAAAAATGAAAGGAGGAAAGATGTGGAGACCTGGGTATCACTTTCACTGAGCTGAAGGGGAAGCTCATTTGGTTGTCAGTCACGAGCCAACACTCAACAGCCAGCTGTGGTGTACAAGAAAAACAATGCAGCTCCGAGAAGCTATTCCAGCCCATCTCCATCGCGCTGCATGCTGCTGGAGACAAAGCCATATGTGATTCCGATGGAAACACTCAAAACCAAAGACAAACATGTTTAGACACCTCCAAGTTGATCATTTCTCCAATATGTGCCCTGCTTTGGCTGCTCTAGGAACACAGCAGTGGACCCTGGCAGTATGGAATAATCATCCCAACAACCAATGAGCCTGAAGGCAGCTCTTCTGAAATACACCACTCTGAAGTCACTCAATGTCTCATGCCAAGGACAAAGACAAGTACCTCAAGGCAGCCTGGGTACAACATAAGAACGGCCTAAGGAACATCACCAGCCTATTTCCTTCACCATCTGTGAGCCCACAGAAGTCGTAGCTGCCCCATCCCTGGAGGTGTTCAAGGCCAGGCTGGATGGGGCTTGGAGGCCCCTGATCCAGTGGGAGGTGTCCCTGCCCATGGCAGGGGGGTGGAACTGGATGGGCTTTAAGCCATTCTATGATCTCGTCATGCTTGGAGGAGACTAAGCAGCAAAGAACACACCCCAGCCTTCGCTAACCGAGTGACACACATTCCCCCAAAAGTTGCTGACCCCACAGCTCTTTGTTCCAGCAAATGGATCAGCAGAGTTGTTACGTTTGACTATGAACAAGATGCAAAGTAGGAAAACAAAGAGGGAGTCTCAAATACATCCACAATGAAGCTATGGCTGAGAAGAGCCTGCCAGTACTCTCCTAGCAGCACTCCTGCAGGCACGCTGCCCTCCCGAGAGCAGGTTAGTGTCAGCTTCCTCTATTATAGCAAAGTTTTAGTTACAAAAGCCCTGACAGCACTGTGACTCAATGCAACACTACAGTGAAGTACTACTGTTCCATGAGAACAAGAGCCACTTCCTCTTCCTTGATGGCACTCAGTCAGTAAGATCCCCAAAGCATATGGGGAGCAGTTCCTCAGCACCAATGCCAGGGCTGCAGTCGGCCCTTCCAACCCTGCCCGAGCAGGAATCCTGCCCCTGCCTTCCACATCGTGGCATGAGGTCTGCTAAACCAGATCAAGCCTGGAGAAGAGGAGACCTTACTGCTCTCTATAACTACCTAAAAGGAGGGTGTAGGCAGGCAGGGGTTGGTCTCTTCTCTCAGGCGACCAGTGACATAACAAGAGAACATGGTCTCAAGCTTCGTCAGGGGAGGTTTAGGCTTGATATTAGGAAAAAAAATTTTCACTGAAAGGGTGATTTGCCACTGGAATGTGCTGCCCAGGGAGATGGTGGAGTCATCGTCCCTGGAGGTGTTTAAAACCAGATTGGATGAGGCGCTTAGTGCCATGGTTTAAACGACAAGTAGGTGTTGGTGTTGGGTCATAGGTTGAACTAGATGTTCTCAGAGGTCTTTTCCAACCTTGTGATACTGTGATACCAACGCAGGCAACAACTTGTAAGTCAACTCTAAATGCATTCCCCTCCTGTATGGCTGACCATGATGTATCAGACCACATTAAGATGTGGCCGTAACCAGTGAGGCGTAGACAGGAATTGTGGTTTGCAGGGTTTTTTTTCTGCCCTGTTTCATCCTCGTGCACGGTGGCCGATGCTCTGAACAGGACTTGGTGCCTCTGTGTCTGATGGAAGGATTAAGCTCATCATTAGGAATCACTCCGGTGGCTGGAAATGCAGCCTCTCTCCTGATAATGTGTGCTATCGTTTAAAACAAATTAATTTCTCATTTCTTGCTGCTGGTCATAATTCTCGGTGTGGGATGCATCACAAATGACCTTAAGGATGGATGGACAATAATCATTAGCAAATCAGAAAAAAAAAGCAACCAAAAAAACCAACCCAAACCCATTACAGCCCTATTTATTTGACTGTCTGTTCCTGCAGGTTTTGAAGCTCATTTTAATACCATAATTCACCTGATACCAGCAAATCACAGCCCTCTCTTCCTCCTTGAGGCAACTCCATCACCTCTGTATGTTCTATAATGAAATTAGTTAATTAATAATTTCTCTCTACTGCCACTAAGCAGAACTACAGTGAAATTATGATGATATCACCTCGTTACACGCACATTGTGAGACACCAAGCCATCGGTTACTATCAGTGTCACAACGCAGGACCGCAACGTCCTCCTGGGCTACTGTGCCCAGTGTTAACAAGTTGGACTTGGACTGAGAACAAAAGGGTGGGGTGGAGAGAAGAGCAGCACCGTTGTGTAGGTGAACGCAGCTGGAGCTCACAGTTCGTTAGCCCAAGTGAAGGACAAGGAGCTCCCTGCAACTCTCATTAGAGATTTCCACCTATCCCAGCTGAAGGCTTCAGTTCTACCTGCAGGCACAGGGAGCACCACAGCCACTACAACCTCTCTCTTCTCCCAACCGCACAAACTGGCTTCTGTAAGGACCAGGTTGCTCTAAGCTCTCTGTTAGAGCACAACTCTGATGCCTGTGTTATCATTTTGATATTAATGCCCACAATACTCTGGGAGCAAGCAACTGTTTGTCTGAGTAAGCCCTTACATAAGACTGAACATTACATTAAACTATCTTTCATCTCGATGCAACATTATGCAGCCACTATGTATTAGATATTGATAATTTGTTGCTGCTGCTTGGGTTTTTTTTTAAATCACAGAGCCTAATCAGATTCTGGTGAGTAACCTCTGGGCCAAGGGCTGCAGTAAACACGATACCAACACCACCAGCCACCCTGCTTTGGCCTCCTGTCAGAATTGCAGCTGCACAAGCTTTTCTGATTGCTTCAATCAGACCAAAACCAATAAACTTATCCTGGGGCTAAACCTTAGCTCTGGTTTCCAAGAAAGCCTTCGCCAGGTGATTCATAAGAGCCATGCCGCATTTGGCCCCTGTGTCCAGTAGGCATTAGAGCCCATTTCTGCCCTCGCAACACTGGGTGCTGGATTGTATTTTTACACATACATGTATTTTTTTATCTCTGAAGGGGTGGCTGACACCAGGGGGTTGCTAAGCAAACTTTAGAGTTGGGCTGCTGAGGGCTCAGGCTTGTCAGGAACACATCCAGACACCTCAACATCTCACTAAGTCAATCAGTGGCAAGTGGAGAGGGCAACTCTTCCAGCCCCTTTGAGCACAGTGCACCTGATTGACACCAGCTCAGCAGACCACATGTCACCAACCTCTGCTTCTGCTTTTCCAACTCCACCACTGCAACACAAAACACAGCCTGGAATTTCCCATTCCTGTATCCCCCGTCCCTTTGCCTACACAGGGACATACAGAAAGCTGCCTCCCCTCAACTCTTCTGACAGTAATGCACCTTCGGGCAGCAGGAGCAGCAACAGCAGTGCTCAGATGGGACCCCGTGTTGCAAATGTATCAAAACTGAGAGCTGGTTCTGGTCCAAATTACCATAAATACATGCAGTCAACTAGCACACAAAGAACACAGAAACCTCTCTGGCAGACTGCGAGCCACCAAGGCTGCCAGTTTTTCCTAAAGCAACTCTACCTTAAGCATTAACTTCACATTGGGATAAAGCCAAGTCCAGATTCACCACTCATTCTGCCACACCTGCTGCTGAATTAACCTTACCTCAGTAAGCTAAACAACTGAAAACTACCTCCTGTGCCTCAAAAAACGACCAGCAGTACTATGTGATGTACCTACAGCATCACCTGGCTATAAACCCATGTGGGGATAGCAAACATAATGATGGTTTCAACCTTCTGGTTGTATCATGCTGTAAGGAATTTTCCAGTACATAGAATCATAGAATGGGCTGGGTTGGAAGGGACCTGACAGATCATCCAGTTCCAATCCCCCTTACTTCTTTCCCCACTCCCCTATAACCTTAACACTTTGGTCTTGACTCCAAGAGAGTCCTTCCCTCCTGTGCAGTGACATCCTCCAACCGGCTCCACATGCAGAGCCCGGACACAAGGCCACTCTTCAGAGGCACCGCAGGGGTGTCAAACAAATGCAAGGCACACTTCAAACACCTGTCTGTGCTTTCCTAAAGCCCAAGGATCTCCTTTTCATCACCCAGTTAATTACGCAATCCATTATCCCTCTGTAGGTGATTGTTATCTTTCCATCATCAGCAGATATTTCTTTTAGCTGAAATTAATCACCTTCTCAATCATTACCACAAGCCCTCAGTACCAGTGGGTAACGAGTGCCACCTTCGATCGCACACACAGGGCAGGATCCAAGCAACACACGCTCCAAGCACAGGGCTGTGTTTTATTTACAGCTATCATTACAACACCATGAGCCGCTGGCATAGCACTTTGATGCACAACACACACTATGATCAGCAACACTGTACAGACACACTGTACCGGTGTACGTGTGTGCACAGACACACAGCCCAGTCACAATTCCACCCCGCGGGACTGCTTCCTCATCTACAGTGACAGCCATGCAGTGCTTTTTTCCAGCTCCCAACACAGACCTGACCAAAACCACTGGATCCCTGAGCACTGACTGGTGCTTCTCGGATCCTCACAGCGTGCTCCAACAGCACTCAGCTGTCTGGGCTGCCACTGCACTCATGGCAGGGCCTAATCTGCTCCTGGATCACTGCCTTGACCAACCACAATGCTCAGGACCCCCAGGCTCACAGCAGGGGAGGCCGATCCAGCTCATAGAGAAAAGCCCACAGGCAAGTGTCTCGAGGAAGAGAACACCCAAGGACCCTGGTGCTTCAAGAGATTCCACACATAAAGCCTGTCCTGGACACAAGCCAGGGGATGCAGAATGGGGTGCATTCTGTGTTTAATTACATCCAGCTGCAGAAGCAGCCGGGCACCTCATGGATACTCAAGTGAGCAGTAAGAACCCCATCTCCAGCACCTCAAACGGCAGAGCTCCAGAACAGCCATTATGACAGACTCCATCTTGTCCTTAATAATGGTAGGAAAAGTCAAAGGAGACTTTAACCACCAGGTTTCCAAATGCTGTTCTGCTAAACCTAACCATCACTGCTCCCTAGCCCATTAACACCAGTGTTACCACCAGCTAAAGAAAGGGCAAACTGCCACCCAGCAAACAGTTCAATAGTTGAAACAGTGTCTGCTGTCTTCGTCTCTCATGGTGGATCTCTGCTGACATCCCACCAGCTGCTTTGTCCAACAGGTTTCCAGAAAAACAAGCCATCTCACTTGAGGGCCAGGCAATATTTACAGACTTGGGGATTTTTAAATTCAGGGTCACAGTCTCTTATTTCTCAAAAAAAAAATGACTGGAATGAACTCTGGCCGCCCAAGCCCTGAAGTGCCATAGGTCTCGGTCACACTGGCACCTCTCCTGACCTACAGTGCACGAACCGACATGGAAGCTCTCACAGACAGTAATGCAAGCACTCTTCTGGCCAAACACCTGAATCGGCCTTAAACATCAGCTCAAGGCACATCAGTTACAGAGAATATCTGGAGTCTCTGTCCCTGCCAGACTCCCAGGGATGGTTTGGGATGAAACACCTTCTTTTCCTCCTTACCTGTTCATCATAAGCTCCTTCAGGCAGAAACAGTTTTCACTGTGCCTTTAGAAACTATGAGGTCTGGATCTCCCTGGGTTTTTAGGTCAGACTGTTACCATAATCCAGTCCAAAACCCTCACCAAACCATGCATTCTCAGAGTAACATCCACGAGGTAAAGAAAATGAGCACAGTGACATCCTTACAGGGCATGCTTAACTTCTAGGAGTGGAGAGCAGCCACTGCTCAGCACAGCAGCTCAGGTTCACGAGTCCACGCTGGGCTGCAATTTGCTTCTTGCATGCTAACCTGTCACTGCAAGGCAGGATGTGTGAGGTCTCTGAAAGAATGTGTGACTACAGGAGTAAGACATTTTTAGGGTCAGCCGTGTCACACTAGGGACTGTGACAAGTCACTGGGACACCGTGCTAGCACAGAGCTCGGCTTTCAGCTCCAATAAGTGTAAGCTGGGAACTTCACAGCAGCTCTGCACTCCAGGCACCCGCACAAACTCCAAGAGCGTGAACATGAGCCCTCCCTCAGGCAGTGCAGGGCTCTCTCTGCATTTAGATGGGACACATAAACCTGAGGCACGCTTACACGAGAGCCTATTGAACCAGAGGTGACTGCACGGGGAGCGAGCAGCAGGACTTACAGCCACAGGAGAGAAACTGGTGCTTAACCGTGGATGTTTCCTCCCTGCAGGCCTGTCCATAGCTCAGGCCAGAGCACATGGCAGAATGCCTGAGCCACCTCAGGTATCATCAGAGAAAGTCAGTACAGGTGAAACTGCGCTGCTAAAGCCCTTCAGTGCCCAACACTCTTAAAACAGCCAAAATGTCACCTGCGATTACAGTTTATCTTCACTATCATAACTCTGATTATCCTTGACATGCGCATGTTTCCCAGCTGCAACCAAGACACCACAATTGTAACCCAATGCAGACTCCAAACAGGAAGACAGGAGCCAACAGAAACCATCACGGGATGGCAAATGAACCGGTTTCCCATGCAGCAACCTCGCACAAGCAGACGTTGTGGTCAGAATATCTTCATCAACACAACATTAAGCCAAAACCTGCATGAAGAATTCACCAGAAACTCCACGATTGCCTCAGCTCATTGTGTTCAGGGATGCTGGACAACAACTGGAACCAGCCAACTCCCACCAAGGTAATGAAAAAAGAGGGAGGTGATCAGCAGGACAGGGTCACAGCCCTTATGGCCGAGGCTGATTGCAGCCTGGAGGACGCTCCAACAGGTCCTCAGTAAACAAAGCTGAAGGGGAAACGTGATAGGCAAACCCAAGGTGACTCTATTCAAGAGTACCGCAACAGCACTTCACTTCTGATGGGATTTGACTGTTCTGCGCTCCCAGCTGTCTCTGTGAGGTCACAACCCTGGCTGGAAAGCATCTCTAAGTAACACCTGCCCTGTGTACTGAAGCAAGCAGTGTATCATCAGGAACACGGCCACACTAGGATCCCTGCTAAAGAACACACAGGGATATGAACTTACCTGCCCCAATAAAATCTTTTCTTTTCAGAGGCAACTAGAGGCAGGGAAGGTGGCTGCAGCGTAAAGAGTGTCCATTGTCCATAAACTGGAGGGAAAACCCCAACACTGAATATTCAGTAGAGCCTTTGTGTCAAGTTGTTTCAGTCAGGAAACATTTTTTCCATAAAAATGTCTATGATGGGCATTTTCTATCAGACTCGCTTCTCAATTCTACTTTGCCACAGTTTCATTCCGTTATTCAGTAAGCACAGGAGGCAGGGAACTACTCTGGAGCTAGGGAGCTGTTTCTGAGCTTTCGGACAGCTCCAGTGAGAGCCACACATCTTTATCAAGAGTGAAAACAGCAAGGGGAGGCAGCGAGATCTCACCCACTGCACTGGATGCACCCCTTACCACATCCCTCTGCAGAAACAGCATCCAAACACGCCGCTCCCACATGGGAACAAGCCCCTGAAGGAAACCATGCCACAAACAACGGGCACCTCTTTGCAAAATGAGGATCGAGTACCTGCTGAAAGATCCAGTCACCTTTATTTAACACACAATGTAAAGTTTACTGGTGCCCAGGTTTAACAAAACCTTTGAGATCTGCAACTACATTCAAGCTCTCAGAAAGTTCTTGTGCTTACCAAGCTCCCTCTCCTTTTTGTGTTTGCCTGCAATTCCCAGCACACAGGACAGCCCTGATCCTCCTCCTCCTGCTGCAGACTGGTACTCAATTGGACAAGTGAAATACGATGAATAAATCTCTTCTTTCCCTACCACCCTCCTTTAATGAGACCTGTCAAACGGAAACATTCCTCTAAGCCAGGGTACACAGGTAGCCTTGAGCAGTGCAGAGAACAGAAAACTGCCTGGACAGGATAAGAACAGAGAGACACTGTCCAGTTTCAACTGCAAAAACTTCTTCAGAGGTTGACAAATTGATGTTCTTATCCACTATCTGCCACAAGCGACACAGTGACACCTCGTACGTGACACTAATACAGCACAGCCTGTTGTGTTTGCTGAACTTCTGGCTATGACGCAACCCAACATTACCAAGACAGCAAGGCTTGGAACACATCCCTGCCCACAGCTCCCAGCACCTCTGCTCCTGCCACGCCTCCAGCCCAGGTATACACCCCTGAGTGAGCACAGACACTGTTGTTAAACCTGACCAGTACAGGCTGATTGCTGACACGGGATAACAGCATGCTCCGAGGGAGCCTTCAGGACTTACTTTGCATGTATGTTCAGTTCTGGGTTGAAGGAGGGTTCCCCACCAGCAACAAACAGCTACCAATCCTCACACAAACACACTCCAAACCTGGCACCACTGACAGTAATAACAGGCTCTGTATTTTAGCTCTTGCTTGGGCAAAAATGACTCTGGAATTCATTGCATTTTCACCTTCCAGCCTCCCGGTGACAAACAAGAAGCCAGGCTTCCAGCTGAATTTCCGTTTAGTTATTTTTGTTTTAATGTATGTGTGAATCAATTAATCCTGTCATAGAAGGGCATCGTAAACTGTGTGCCAGAGTTAATGAGTCAGACATTATCACATCATTACACCAGCTGGCATAATGTAGCATGTGTTGTTTGTCATAATATACACTGCCATACTTAACAACCATTAATTGTTTACACGAGCAGTCATATTTTTCTTCAAAGAACCTTCAGCGACTGGTTAATATTTTGAAAGCTTCTTAAGGAGTAACTCTTACCAGCGAAAGATAATAAAAATACCCCCTCTCTCAAAGCTCAGCAGAACAGATTTCCATGTCGTGACAATTGAAGCTCTGTGTTTTTCATTAATAAACTGCAAAACAAAAGCATTTTGGTTCCAGCCAGTTTAACGAACGTCATCCCCACTGGCCAACACATACATAAATATTAATCGAGTGGATGCCACAGCCCTGCTCTGGTTAGCGGGGATTGAGAGCCACCTCTGCTAAGAAAAGAGCTGGAGGGGGTGCTCCTTTTGCTCTGGAACATCCCAGGGGAAGGAAGAGGCAGGACGAGCCTTGCTGGTGCAAGACCGGCACAACAGCACAATCAGATCTGCTCTTTGGAGCTACAGACCTGTACTGCCTCAAGGAGATGCTGGGGGGCTCCTGTCGCTTCCCTGCGCCCACCACCAGGGTCTGTCAGGTGAACGCGCAGCCATCAGTCTGACTTTAACGTAACAGTTTGGCCGCTACAATTTCCTTGGCTGAGTAATGACAACATTTGGATGCTCTCGGCAACAAATCCAGGTTTACCACTTTCCTGTGAATTGGATTCAGTCTGTTTCTGGACACATTTGCTTGCCATATGGCTTTCCAAAGCCAAAGGCTAATAACGTGTTTAAGGCTGAATTTACTGCAGCAGCCAGGAGCACTGACTCTGACCTGCAGGTATCACCCGTGTCCCTTCTCCCGCTCACACAAATGAACCTTCACTACACTGGGGTTCTGCTTTTAAAGAAACACCCGGTTGAGACAGGCAAGGGGTAAGAGAAACCATTAACAAATGACTGCTGTGGAAAAGAACAACTCTAGGGCAGCCTGGTAACTGAAGATACCGCCCTTTTAGAAAACAGCAGTGGAAATATGGAATACCGATACCTCAAACAACCTTAATGTACTGCTAGCTGGATTTAAGGCACTTATGATTCTGGGAAGTGCTAACAACAACAGCTGCTGCTCTTTTGATGGAAAGCACACAGTCCTGCTCATTCACCTGAGGAAATACTTTGCTGCCATCCTCTGCACTTCTGCATGAAGGAAGATCACTACTGCAGATGTGGACAAGATGGCATCGTGCAGCAGCAAGGTCTCTCCAACCTTTCAAACCCTATGCGCCAGCTACCACACACCCATGGCTATGGAGAACGGCTCTGACTGCTCCATCGACGCGGCTTCACGCCTATGCAAGACCTGACTCCACACAGTACGCGGGCATATGCTGATTCTTAAGCACCCAAGCACTCAGTCATCTGCTGATGAAGTCATCTGCTCACACAGAGATGATGTGTTACCTTCTGCTCGCACCTTCATAGCCTGTAGCTCACATGCAATAACAGAGGTCACAATTCATTCCTCTCCACCATCTTTCTGTGTCTTCAATCTTAACTTTCAGTCTAATTACCTTTTACACGAGCGTATTTCCTTTCTGGCAGGCAGGAAATCAATACCCTGCCCCACAGCTATAAACACTGGGTGACCCGCATGTCGGCAGAAGCAGCTTATTGTGTTTTGGCATCACTATTTACTACCCTGCTCTACCTGCATCCACCCTGCCAGGCCACACTCCAAGGATTCCAGGTCCTTTCACTCTGAGGGGAACACGCAAAGCTCCTCAAGAGCTTTCAGGGATCCAGGAAGCTCCCAGGGCTGACAAAATCTGCAGCAGCCACTACTGGGGAATTTATCCAAGGACCCATTTAATGCAACACTGCCAGCTGGCAAAGTTACCCCAAAGATCCAGCAACTTCTACCTCCTCGAGTATCTCCCTCAGCAGGTGAGCAAGAACTTCAGCGTCATGAATTTCTTCACCATCACTCCTTTCACGACCAAAAATAACCCCATTTCTCTAAGCCCCGTGTCTCTGCCCTGAGTATTGGGGTTTGTACCAAATTCAGGTCATTTGGCACCAAAACCTGTATCCCAATTATTTCTTCTGGAACAGATGAAAATGGACCTCTCATCTGACACTCCAGGTCCTAAAGGCTTACCATGTGCCCTTCTTCAAGAGACTGGCATTGGCAAGCACAGGGAACAGGTCCTTTTCAAGTCATTTTAATGCCTTTAAGGAATGAGAGAGGCCATCAGAATCAGCCAACAACAGTGCTGACAGGTCTGGGCTGAGCACAGGGCTGGGTCACACCATGCACAGAGGATGCATCTGCTGTGCACAAACCCTCAAAGGCAAAAATCGCAAGTCCCATAAAAAAATTCTCTTTACCAAGTATTATCCCACAATTTTTCAGCTCATTCTCCCAGAAACAGAGAGCTTCCTGAAAAATAATATTGAGCGGGTTAATGGACAGACCCATGGCAGATGTGCAGCTGGAGATGCTCAGCCACTCCTCGGTTACTCTGTCTGCAAGGACACACAAGTCCTGCACAGCTCTTCCTGCAAGGAGGCCGTGATACAGCACTCTCTGTACTCTCACATAGCATGACCCAGTATGACCTCACCAGGAAACACACACCCCGCGCATGACACCCCGAGTGCCAGCACCCCTACCACGTTTCCATACTCAGGCACCCAACAGCTGAGCACATGTGGTTTTCAGGTCAGTATCCATCTGCCCGGCAGCAGTACCCACACAAAGCAATCAGAGCAACCTGTCCAACATCTGTACCTGTGCTTTAAGCAAGCATAATCAGCACAAGGGCTTTATTGCTTCCTGTGACCCTCCCTCGTTACCACTGCCCTCTGCACTCCTGGTACCCTCCTGAGAGCTGCTGCTTCTTTCAGGTTAAACTTCATTTCCTGGATCACACAAGGAAGGTTTGCCACCTGGAGACTACAAAAAACACAACCTGCTCTCCCTGCCTCCTAAAAGAATATTCCCATTTATAAAGGAAATTCAGGATCATTTCTAAGTAGTCAGGAGTTCTCAGCTGTAGTTCTGCCAGCCCTGTGCTTCCAGAACCCTCTTCTCTATCCAAACTGTCCAACACAGAGGAATAGACTGCTCCAAGACAGTTTGCTCTCACATATTTTAACATACAGACATCCTCCTCCAACTCCTCTTGTGACATTTCCCCTTCCTCCTGAGGCTTTGGGCAAGCGACCCCCTCTCCCAGCATTCTCCAGGCTGTGCCAGAAGTCTCACGTAGTTCGATGGTTCCTGCTCCACTCACACAGCAATCCTGGATCATCCGGAACAAAAGTCCCCCTTGATTTTACACGAGCAGCCCACAAACTTGCACAACAGCTCTACTGACTTTCCCCATGGAAGACAAGACATGCACCAAGGTGGTAGAATGCTCGATGCCCTAACTCTCGTTAGCAGCTCTGAGTCCAGAGCCCCACTGGCGTCACCAGAGCCAGAGCTGGGTAAGCCTGCCAGGTAGGAAGAACCCTCATCCCCTGTGGAACAGGTGTTCTGGTAACACAGAAAACAAAAGTCATTCAGTAGTATCATATACGCTTTGACTAACATTGGCTTTGGAAAGAGAACAAAGCAAAAGCATCGTTTGCCATGTGACTGAAGAGCCTTGACTGTGGCATTTCCCGATTAATTATTAAACAATATTCATTTTGGAAGCCTTTTGTTGGGATGGTTTTGCTGTAAATGTAAAAATCCTGCTAAAACACAAGGTGAAAACAAAACAAGGAAGCCTGTGTAACACTTTGCCACAGTTTTCTTCAATGTTTTGTTCATTTTGTGTTGCAACCAAGCTGAACCCAAGGCTCCAGAACCGCTCACAGAACGGATCCACATGGAAGGTGCCATTAGCCACCAGCCCAAGAGAGAACGGCTCACAGAATCGTGCAGGAATCAGGCAAGCACTGGCCTAAGGAATACTGATCCGTGTATCTTTAAGAGCTGTAGGAAGGAGGCCCCGAGCATATATCACACCTGACGTGCCATATGTCTGAGGATATGAAAACCTAGATGAAAATGAAGGGGGATTATTATTTCCCTAATGAAATCGAAGCTGAGGGAAAGTCATGTCAGATCAGCATCCTCTCCTATTCCATCTTGAGGAAATGATTTTACCTCTTAGTTGGATTTAACAGTAATTGTATAAAGGCTTCCAATCTCCGAAATCTGTAATGAAATCTGTAATCCCGACCTGCTGGATATGAGCTATACAATTACTCTGAATGTGTTTAGAGCAAATAATCCATCCCCACAAAGCTCCCAATATCCACAGTGGCTGATGCACGGCCCTGTCCGAGGGCTGGATTATAAAGACTTCTGCAACAAGGTGGAAGGGTGCATCTGACTTCTGCCAAGCCCTGCAAGGGAGCTCATCCGCTCCTTTTGGCCACGTTTGAGTCATTAAATCACAGCTGAAGAACTACTTCTTGTGTGGGAGCAGATAACAGCGAGACGGAAATCCACAGCAGTGTGCTCACTGTGAACCCAGGCAGAACCAACCATGACTTACCCTGAGCAGGAAGCACCACCCACCCTATCTCATCCACTTCTGTAACCTAACGCACAGACAGAAGGCTCAGGGAGCGCTTCTCTCATCAGAGGAAGCTTGTTTGATGGGGCAAAGGCTGCTGTTTGCGTCTCCCCAGCTCTCAGATTGCCACAGGCTCTGGAAAACCCTTTTAATTATGAAGCGAGCACAAAGGTTTGATGAGACAGAGGCACTTGGAGCACAAGGGTCCTACTGCAGATTTACACAGTCTCCCAGACTTCCATGGCCACAAAGAGCTGGAGCTTCACTCCACCATATTTTGATGCTCAAAGATCTCTATCAGCTTATCCTTGGCAGGAAGCCTTGAGGTACCAAGTCAGATGTGTCTACCAACCCCCTGATGCAATGAAGCACAATGTTTATCTAGATGAGTACATTCCCAAATTTCCCAAAATGATCTCTTTCTAGTGTATTAATGATATTGCTAACAGCCTGCCAGCAACAGCAGCTCCTGACCTTCCCAACCAATGTCCCCGTCTCTTCCTTAGCCCCTCTAATTGTACTGACACCACCAAGCTGGCAGAACCCTCTGCCAATGGAACCCACAGAACTCCAGCTGATGATTTTCTGTTCTCCAGCACAAGTCATGTTTGAGCTCTGTCACTGCAGTGAGTCATGCTCCGTCTGGTGGGGCTGCAGGGGAGATCTAGGAACAGGGAGTAGGGGTGCACAGACATCTTCAGCTGCTTTCACTGTCTCACCTGATGGCTCAACAGCACTGTGACAAACTTTTTGTGTGAAACTACAGATTCCTAAACCATATCCTCTTGCCCATCAGCGTGTAAGTCCCAGCACAACTAACGCCAGGACACGGGCAGAACTCTTTACTCAAAGGGTATAAAGTTATCGGAAACAACATTAAAATACACATCAGTGTTTCTGTGAAAGGGGCAGCACTGTGCCATACAGTCAGGCTCACACTCAGCAGAATGAGACACGAGAAGCCAGCACTCGGGACAGAGCCCTCTCCGCAGCGCTGCTGCTCAGCTCTCCAGCTCCTCGCCCTGCATTCACGATGGATTCTCCCACCTCCAGACACACTGTGACCTTGCTGCTTCTCTACAGACAGCTAATAGGGGTCCTCTGCTGTGCCAAACACACTTTTTTTGGCCAATATATCAATAACCAAGCCAGTTTTTTCCCCCTCCGCATACAAAGTACAATTTCTCAAGCAGCTCACCCAAACTACCCTTCAAGACAGACTGTTTATCCAAATCTGGGTATTTCCAGAACCATGGAATGGTTTAGGTGAGAAGGGATGGCATGGGCAGTGGCATCTCCCACTGGATTGAGGAGATCAAAGACCCACCCAACATGGCCTTGAACACCTCCAGGGATGGGGCAGCCACCACTTCTCTGGGCAACCTGGGCCAGGGCCTCCTCACCCTCACAGGAAAGCTTTTCTTCCAAATACCCAATCTAAATCTGTCCTCTTTTAGTTTAAAACCACCACTGAGAACAAGCCATTCACACAGATGACACCTTCCTGTGGTTTGTGCCTCCTCACACTGGCTTTCCAGTAACTCAAAGGATAGCTTTGTTTGTCTTCTACTTAATAATTTGGGTTTTTTAATTATTTAGTATTTATCTCTCCTGGTTATTCTTGTTTTCTCCTGCCTTAAGCTCAATGCACAGAATAAGCACATAGAATTGTCTTAGGAAATGACTTTTCCTTCTGGTTTGTTCCAAAGCTGGGAACTGCTGGCACATACAGACACAGAGCTGTAACTTCTTTTTGCAAGTTGGGAACAATCCCACATGCCATTAAGACAAGGAAACCCAAACAGTTGCAATGCTGTGACAGTGCAGCACATGCCTGACACCTACCCAGTGACTGACGCTGATCACTGTTCTCCAAGAGTCCTACCCCACTCCCTCAGACACCGTGCAGTGACCCAAGCACTCACAGCCCCAAAGTTTTAAGTCTCACGCTCAATGTCAAGGCACTTAATCACTCCTGAACTTAACCAGGGCCTTGCTGTCTCTGTTAGTTTAGGTCCAGCATTCTCAGCCTGTTCTAAAACCAAGTCCTCCCATCAAGATTCAGATGCCTCGTTTTTACAGAGGGTAAAATGCCTACAGACAAGGAATATGCAAGAGCAGTTTAGCACAGGGAGTGAAGACTCAGCCTCTCCAAGCCTTACAGACCCCCACAAAGTTCTTTGCTTTGATGACGGGAACAGATTGTCCAAAAGGCAGCTGTCCACACAGCTCTCCGGAGCGCGGCACCACGCACTGCTTGGCGCAATGGTGACACAGATCTGCATGCGTATGTCTTCAATAATTCATGTTGCAGCTTGTCTCGCTGTGGGGACAGATGTCAGTGAAATCAGTGACAGCCCATCACGCTGATCCCTCTCATCACCATGTGAGAGCTGATCTCACAGTGACACTGAGCCCTGGGAAAGCTCCCAGCGATGACGAGGCGAGGGTGACGAGGAAAGGCAGACACACACATACACACGTATGAACACAGGCCAGGACACACGCAGCACCAGTGCCACCTGTACAGGTATCAGAGAACACAGCTTCAGCACAGCCAGAGCAGCCACCGCAGCTGTTTTAGAGACACTCAGTGTGAAGGAGAGAACAAGCCACCACCTGATAGCTTACATGAACATTGTATAAGCTCATATGCACTTCAAGCCTAACTAGCGTTTTGTTCTGGTCTGCCTGCTTCTCTGAACTCTTTAAGTCAAAGCACCTCCCATGACATCCTGACTGCCAGCATCGTTAGCAGCCTTCTCAAGCCTCACCACAGATCACAGGGGAAGGCAAAGTGCAGTTATGGTCACTGCAAAGCTCGGATATAATCCCTCAGGGAGAGAAAGTGACTTAGTGATAATTAGAACGATTGGATCCTTTCATCTGCTTTGAAAAAAATCTATTATTGTTGGACAGAAACCACATTATTCTCAGCCTTAAATGGGTTCCTGGCCTTTTTTTAAATCCAATGTCTAGTCTGAATTGTTGTGGCCTCTCTTTTGCTACTTAAAAGAACAACCTGGTTCATTATTTCTGGTGGGGGTTTTCACACACACAACTATCCAGCTCACTTTGGTTGGCATTCTAACCACACGTACTCATCTTCTCTCCCTTGATTTCTGTTTTTGAAGCACCAATCAATAAAATCGACAGCTAATGTAACTGGGCATGTTACACCTTTCACTGGCAAAATTCTAGAGGCGTTAAGTTATACAGGAAAAATGAGAATTAAATGAAGGTATAACTTTCCCACTTTCATGCAAGCATTTCAGAAGCCCAAGTGCAATCTCTGTCTCATGGTCGCATATTGGCACACAACATGTACAAACGTATGCACGAGGTTTCTGTTGAGCGACACAGAATGCCAGGACCAAACTCCTGTCTGCGCAGGGAGATCCCCCAGGCAGGGGCTTTGCAAGAGGCACCTGTTTCCAGAGAAGGCCAGGGCACTACAACAGTCACTGGGAAGCTCTGGCAGAGCAGCTTTGTCTTTCCATTGCTCTCCATCCTCTTGTCAACTGAGCGCGCAGAGCATTTTCCCCAGCAATGCCGGCCCCAGAACAAACCTCATCTTAGATCAGTGCATTTAAAAAGGGTATTCATTTCTCATTATACCAGGATCAAATTGTTTTTGAGGCAGCATCCTCACTGAGTCAAAGCATCTCATTAGAGCTGCCATGCATGCTGTTGTTTAACATCATGTGCCATTTCTCTTTGGAAGGTGCATTTACATAAACATTTCTCATCGCAGCCCTGTAAAGAGATGCACCATAATAATTTATGACTTCTAGGTAATGTGTCATATGAATCTTAACATATGGCACTGCAATGTACGATGGCAATCTTGGCTCTTCCACAGGAACCTGGACAACATCCAGTGAGACGGGAATGAGCCAAACGCAACAGAAAACTGTATCAATGCTAATCCAGGTTTACACCTTTCATTCCGCACTCCAAGCTTCCCACCAGATGGTTTTTCCCACAGAAGCATTAATGCCAAAAATAATTGTGCCTACTCCCCCGGTTTTCAGACACGCTATTCCTGAAGCCTCCAACGTGGAAATGATGCTCGCAAACAGCACCAGCGATCCACAGTGCAAGACATGGTTTGACGCCTTGGGAGATGGTGCCGAAAGGTGACTCGAGAGCTTCCCTGTTCTAGGGCACAGCCACTCTGTGTTTGCCAAGGGCCATGCCGGGCAGCTTCCTCACCTGCTTTACAGCAGCCCTTTTGCCAAGAAGAGCCATTGTCATCTCACAGGAAAGGAACACAGGGCAGAAGAACTCAGCACTGCACACCAACTGCCAGGAAACCTCCCACGGCCAGCCAGTTTCATCACCACCCAAAGGAGCGGCTGCAGTCAGCAAGTCAGGAAGAACGCTGCTGTGCACCCGAGCTCACTTCCACACGTGGCAAGACACCAAGTGTTGGTTCTGCCATGCCACTACCCCAACACACAGTATTGTATTCATTCTGAAATCTGCTTTTTAAGCTCCAGTGTCCCGGGTTTCACAAGAGCCTGCTTAAATCTGCATTTATAACTGTTCTCACTCAGATGCCCAAAAGTAATTCCACTTCCAGCCTGTAACAGTGCAGTTGGAGCACAGAACCAGTGTCAGTGCATGGGAGTATCACACATGGGTCAGAAACACAACCTAGAATTCCAGAGACCACTAAGGAGCCGATCCTAGAATAAAACCACCTAACTGCACAAACAGCATCCGGATGGCATCCTGACAGACACCAAGTGGGTAACCATCCACTGAGAACAGCCAGGAACGCGTTTGTTCAGGCACGTATACGGCTGCGCTCGGGTTACCCTGGGTGGGTGAAGGAGGGGCTGCGCCTATACACAATATCTAACTCAGAAAGTAATAGCAATAGCTAATATCTAGCATATAGAAGTTTAACACTAGCAGTAAAATACACCATATGGTAGCAGAGAGGCAACTGCTGTGGAAACCACCACCCTGCTTTTGCTGCTTAGCTCTGGAGGCCAGTTCTGTCCTTGGCTTTTTCTCAGCATCCAGCTGGGCGCTGCCCAAGTTTATTCCTTTACCTGTACGGACCCTTCCTCACTGTATCACTGTGAGCAGGAACCTATTCCACGGGGTCTGTTCCCTTTGGTTTATACAGGGTAGGCCAAGCAAGATCAAAGACAACCTGCTTTCCAAGACACGTGTGCTCAAAGCAGGTACATTGGTAACGCAGACAACAAGCTCCCCTCTACACCAGCAGCAAAGAGGAAGGTCACAGTCCCACAGGAACCCTAACAAGCTCACCAGCCCATCCACTTCACAGCCCTTTCTCTACACCTCAACCACACAGGCACTTGCATCCCTCACCTTGAGATCCACAGGCACAAACAGTGAACTGAACTGCTTGTGTACCTGTACATCTCCAGCAGGTTACAAGTCCCTGCCTGCCTCCAGCTCCAGCCCTCGCACCATGCACAGCAGCCATCACAGCTTGGGCATTCACACAGTACATCAAAATGGGATCGGCCATCAAAAATCAGCAAGTACTTCTCCGTTTTGCCTGTGCTTTTACATGTATTATTGCTTCCCTGTATTTATTTTCCCGCTATGTGAAATGGCCCTTGGAAGCTCTGATTTGGCTTAAACAAACATGCACAGTGAAGCGCCCTGCCTCAGGTCACCTGTGAAGCCCGTACCTGACTCCAGATGGCATCTGCTACATTCTCTGCCCTTACAAACTGTTAAGAACTACAGAAACAAAAATGTCCAAACAATTACTGTCAAGGGACAATTTGAGCCCCTGGAGTGGCTGCTGCAGGGAGCCTCCAGATTGTCTGTGACACCCTTGTGTCATGAGGGGGGGGGGGGGGGTTGTGTTGGGTGTTTTGTTTTTAACCACATCTCAGCACAATCACAGAATCACTGAGGTTGGAAAAGACCTTTAAGATCGTCAAGTCCAACTACAACCATCACGCTGCCAAGAAACACCCTGATCCCAGCGGACTCCATCGGTCTTCGGAGCCAATAAAATCCTGACAACACTGCCGAGAGCTACCTCAAGGCTACAATACCCACACCAGGATGGAGCCTTCCCATACCTTACCCTACAGACCATCCAGAGACAAGACTTCACCTACTGCATGAGCATGGCCGGGAGGAATCCAGCAGAACCGTTTTTAACCACTCCTGTTGCCCAGCCCACACAACCTCATTCATGCCTCTGCACCCCGAATTGCTCTGCACCACACCATGTGCTTGGCTTCACAGCAGGGTCCCTCTGTCTGAGGTATCTAACATGGCATCTCCCTGGTGCTAACTGGTGCTGGCCACAGGGGACGTGCCCCTCACATGACACACACCAAGAGCATGTATGTCAGCTTTCTACTTCCTAAAAAGCCAAGAGCCCCCGGTTCTCCGCAGTAGCACCAGCACGAGGAGCCGGTTGTCAGGGAGATACAGCTTTAAGTTTCCTGCCTCGAACATTCATTTCCAGAGGCGCTGGACACAGCTTATTGCTGACACGGTTCTAGAAGTGCGAGAAGGAAGAAAGAGAAGCTGTAACTTTCCCTGCTCTTTTGTAACAGACGTAGCTCCACCAGACAATGGCTTTGTTACAGCAGGTTTTATGCAGGACTGAGGCTTTGAATATTCAGCAGGACTCCAGGCTAGTGATTCTGCTGCAGCTAGGTTTCTTGTCTTCCAGGAAGCCCTTGACAAAGGTCACAAACAATTTGCTCGTTCCCCTTATTAAAATAAAGATGGAAAGCACTGATGATAGCTCTGCCCAGCAGCTAACTTCATCATCTGTAGCGGTTCCAACATATGCTTGTGAGATAATGAAAAATACAGCATTAAATACAGTGGCAGATTGAATCTTGTTTCAGGGTAAATATAGTAAGTCATTTTTTCTCCTCCTCATTTCCTCAGAACCTGTTTAGCATTAGGCTGTTAATATCATCGCTGAGACATGACAAAACCATTGCAGAATATACTGCGTCTGAAGACAGCCCCCCCCCCCCCCGTAAAAACCATCAATGACAAAGTACAAACATTACTCAGGCATTTGTAATAAAATGCTCTGGGCCAGCCCTCTTCCGGCACGCTTCCATCTGCAGACCTTTGGAGAAGTTGGCTTTAGGCTAGGACATGTACCTTGAGCTGTTGCCTTCAATGTCAGGTTCATGACCATGAGGTGTTTCAGACTGCATTCCAGGTCTTGCATGTGTCCTTGGCCATGGCTGCACTGCTCACTGTCAAGGCACACCTCATATTCTGTCCTCATCAACATATAAGAAATCTGGTTTATTTTCTCCAAAGAATCTTCATTATAAGCCTAGAAAGGATTTTCCCAGCTTTCCACTGTTTCCATGTAAAATAAGTGTTGTTGGGCTCCATTTTGTCATTACTCCTGATACAAACGGCAGGAAACAGGAAACCAGCTTCTCGTCTCATCTCTACCTGCCTCTAAAGCCTTGGTCCTTAGGACAGCAGCTCCACTCGGGCTCTTACTGCCTCACTCGAAGTGCTCCCATTTAAACTCCAGATACGCATTTTTCATCTATTTACCTTCCAGTCGGCATCTTAAACCTTGGTACTTCACCTTTCCTGCCTATTTCCTCACAATTTAACAGCTGTCAGCTCTGGGGCTCGAAGAAGCCAAAAAACCCCATTCTTTACAGAATGACAGTTAAGAACTCAACCCACATCAGCATTTAAAGAGCCAATCGGTTTATGAGCACTTAAAAAAGAGCTTCTGAAATACTTTAGGCCCTACATTAGATTTCTCTGGAGATGTTATAGCAAAGAATATTCTCTTCTGAATGGCCTAAGGAGGTTTCAGCCAAGACGCCAGTGACGTAAGACACGTACACATCCCTGCAGTTTCAGCTACCACTGACATTACCAGCATCATACATGGCTTTTCCACTGCCCTCGGATCATGAGAGCATCGTTACACCAATTAGCCCACACTGCAAGTGGGAAAACTGAGCTTCAGTAGATAAAGCTGCCTGGGCCCCCACACTAGAACAGCTATTAGAGGCGCTTTGGTGCTGAAGGACATCAGCCAGGATAGGGACGCAGGGTCATTAGAGCCAGTGGTTCTTCAGCTTGAAGGCAATCATACAGATTTGCTCAGAGAGAAACAAAGACAAGGCTGCAGGAGGAAGGTGGGAATAAGGAACAAGAAAGGAGAGAAGCACATTTTGCAGTGCTTTGTACAGATTGAGCTGGTTGGTGTTCTCAGCTGAGAGATGGAACTTAATGATAAAAAACAGTTTTCCTGGATGAGAGAAGTGTCAAAACATTCAACCGATGCAGTTCAGCTGAACAGAGTCATCAGGTCAGCTGAGAGCTACCACACCACCAAACTGCCCATCTGCCCATGGTGGGACAGCATCGGCAGTGGAGCCGCAGTTCCCTGCTCCTGGTGTCCTCATTTGAGAGCAGAGTTGCTCAATGGTCATGTGAGGACGCACTGCACTGGACTGCTCCGAGTTTGTCCCAACAACTAATTGTAAGGTGGTCGACGTAATGAAATACACAACTAAGTTCGAAGCTGACAGCTTAGGTTAAGTCCCCACTGAAACCTCACCCTCAGTGTGCCAGAAAATGTACATTTCAAACACAGCTGCAGTTACTGTCACACTGCCAGGCAGATGGTTCCCGAACCATTTTGACTTGTCATACAATAGGAAAACTTTTGAGGAATAATCCAACTCTCCCACTCTTTCCTTGTGTATTCGTCACCTCTAGTGCTCTCACCACACCCATAGCATCCTTTGCCTTTTACCACGTCCCAAACGCATGCAGGTTACTTCAGTCGAACTCCTCAGCACAAGGGGAGTCTGGAATCTCATCTCAGGTTGCAACAATCATTCCTGCACTCCCTCCACCCTTCACAACCATCCCAGGCAGGAAGGCTGATGTAAACAGGATTGAGGAACTGGCCAAGCAAGATTTCCTATAGAATCACGTAGTCACTGCAAAGGTGAGATCTATCATCAGTTGGTGCTCATCCATCCCCCCGATCAACATCTGGCCACTGACCTCACATGACTTCAGAATTCATCTTCTCCAACTTCTCTCTTGACATTTCTATCTCTTTCAGCCACTCCTGCTAGTAATCCAAGTGCACAGTTTGCTACTTCCACCTGCAACATAAACTGATTAATCACAGGCAAACATATGGCAGGTTCTCCTGTTGAGGAGGAAGGAAATCTCTATCAACTCAACTGTACATTTCATAAGGTTTCCACCGATGCTACATCTCCAGTCTGTGCTCCAGCTCAAGACTTGACTGTCTTCTGGTTCAAGAGTTGACTTTCTAGCCAAAAAGGAACAGCTTTTCAGAAGGCTTTTGAACTCCATGGGAATGTCAGCATAAGAAACACAGACTATGTCCTTTCTTTCAGTCTAACACAACAGACACTCCCCCGGCAGGCAGGATGGTACAGACAGGTACTCCAGTGAACGGACCATCTTTCAAGGGCCAGTTGTGAAGTGACACCATCACTTTGACACTCCAGCTTCCCACTTCAGGCAGTGTTGGAAATCCTTCACAAAGCAGTATTTTGCAGATGGCAACATTTACATGGGATGTCCATCACCTCTAGGGAAGCCGAGAGGTCATGCAGCCTTCGGAACTTCCCTGACACTGTCATCCATCACATTATCCAAGTGAGAAAGGTTAAAAGTTATTCTCCTTGGAGGCAAGGCACTCCAGGTCTCTGGACTCGGCCAAGAGGTACAGACAACTCTCACACCGCCCGTGGTGAACCCAAGGACCACCGGGACAACTCCCAAAACACACAGCATCCTCCCCTCCCTAAAACGGAATGACTTTATCGCCTTGCTCAGTGCCGCTCGCCACCAGAGACTGCTCATCTCCTTCCCACAGAACCCACCTCAAGAACAGGACAGCACATCCCCGACTTGATGACCTCTAGATCCTTCCACCATAACTTAACTGACACAAACCTATGTCAAAGAAGGAAGTTGGCAGTGGATAACTGACACCACAGCAGCAATAAGTCACACCTGATCGATACCTACAAGCAAATACCACATAATTAGACCCACACACAAGCCACAGCACATGCCTCCTGTTCATTCACACCCCTTGAAGCCAGGCAATATCCATCTCCTGCCTGACCAGCTCAACAGTTAAGCCCTGCAAGTAAAGACAACCACAGTGTCACAAACAGCAGCACAACCAGCAGAGCAGGAGCAGACACAGTTTAGAAAGCCGGCTAAGCTCACTTTCCTCCCTTACTCCCATAAAGCTGCTTATCACAACGCAGCAGGATTTACCCCCAGTCTGCCCTTAGGTAACAACAGCTCCTCGTTTCAAGTTCTACACAGCCTCTTCCAGCTCCTTTTCTCTCTTCCCTCCTCCCACTCAATCCATGCAGTAAAAAAAAGAAATAATCATCTTCCCATCCATCCCGCAAGCATGTGTTTATCTCTTTATTTTTAAATGTTACAGCTTCCCAACATCTGTCTCTGTGCGGTATAATCTTACTGATGAAATATTTCATGTTCTCCTTGAGCCCTCATCAATATGTCTCAGCGTTATCAGCTTAGCAGACAGAGACACAGAAGGAATAACCTCAGCTTACCTGGGTGATTTCTTCTTAAATATATCCTTCCTGTAACTGCGGGACAAGAAGCATAGATCCACCAGGAAAGGCACTGGCACAGCCAGGAACTGAACCCACACTGAACCACATCGGTACTGTTGATCTACATAGCCCTTGACCAGATGACTTCTCCTCCTGAGGCATCCAAGAAATCGCCAATGCAATGCCTCCAAGAACTCCAGTTTGCCATGAAGCCATGCAACACACGCTTCCAAGTGTTTAAAAATTCACTCAGACAACCCCAGTGATATCAGTAGGTGCTTTGTCCCTGATTTTGCCACCCCAGGACTTGTTGTCTTGTCTGTAAACTGTGTGAACACCTGTAAAACTATAGGGCCTGCGCTCAGGGAACAAGCCCTGGTCACCTGGAGCACTATAGATTCCCCAGGAAATGACAGAAGGCACAGCAAGTTCCTCCCTCACCTTGTGAAGAATGCCTGCGTGGCCTGGTTATACAAGCAGGCTCAAGTGTGTTAATTCCGCTGCTTCCTTCTGAAAACTCCCCACTTACACACTCCAGCATCTCATTGAAGCCATACTGAGACTCCTCCAACCGTTTCTAGGAAGCAACTTGGCAAACTCAAAGCCAGACCCTACCCAAGACAAAACCACCCTTTAGTCTGTAAAAAAAAAAAAACCAGAAAGAGTCAATAATAGTACCAAATCAATGCTTTTCCTGCTTATACTCCATACTTTGGAGATTCCTCTCATCCACATAAAGATTCCAGTGATGAGAAAGAGCAAAGACGCTTCCCTACGATCTTCTCACTGCTATTGAATTCGGTCTTCAAAAGCCCTCCTTCCTTCCTGGTGCAGTTGAAATTAGTGTTAGCTCTCCAATGGAATCAAAGAAACTTGAGCCTGACATCACTGCCCCCTATCGGACCCATAAAAGGGTGTAGGGGTACATCTCCTTCAGCTACCACTTCCCTTTCCTACAGCACAGGAACCCTGCTCTGCATTCGGAAGAAGAAAGCAATGGTCTGAGAAAACACTGACCATTATTTACTGACATGTGAGGCTGGCACACCTAGAGGCAGAGCCTCCAGCCATTAAGGTTCTGGTAAAATCTCATGGCATTTGGCAGAACAGAGGCTCTGGCCAAGCCATAAAACCCACATCAGCTGACTGGAGTTCTTTGTCTGAGTCACACTCAGCACAGAAATAAACCCCAAGTACTACGAAGAGGGGCAGAGGAGGTACAGGAGCAGCCTCCCAATAGCCACTACTGTGCAGCCTCCATGGGCACCCACCCCATGTCCTCCCCGCACCGCTCATGCCCACACAGGGCACAGAAGTGCCTAACGTCAACAGGAAGGCAGCCCCAACACTGCCACAGAGACACAAGGGCAGTGGGTAACAGCATGCCCAAACCCAGCCCTGGCTGCTGAGCAGCTCAGTCCAATACACCAGCAATTACTGAACCCAGCATTGTTTGTTGTGTGTTGGGGCAGGGGGAGGTTTTTATTTATTTGGTTTATAATCCTATCTGAATAAAGGTAAACACATAGGGATTATACATGAAATAAATCTGAAGCAGAATAGAATGCGGGTGGTAGGGGGAAAAAATCTCAAGAGGGTCAGGAGATAATGAAGATTATACCTCAATATTGGGATTATGATGTTAGTTCTTTATTTCAATAAAACTAGATAGAGATCTTTTATATCAGGGACAGAGCTTAGCTGTAAGGACAAAGTAATCTTCTGGGAATTATGCATACAGGCTCAACATCATTTTTATTGGATGGCTGATGAACTGGAAAACTCCAGGATAGCCTGGTTTTAATTTGTAATCTTAATTTTCATATAAATCGGTACAGTTGGAGGAAGGGGGGCAGATGCAGAGAGACTCAGATGCTGTGTTAGTATCACAGCATTAAGACAGTACATACATTAAGGCTACAACTGTAACCCATCCAGTATCTGATCCTGTCTTTTTGTCTATCCATCTGTCTCCCGTCTTTGCGTGCATCCATCACTTCCCCACCCAAAAATCTCAGCAATGTCCCATTAGCAGAAGAGACCGAGTTAAGTTTCTCCACCCAGAATCATCTCCCAGCAGAGGCAGCGCTGCGAAGGAAGCAGATTCCGACAAGACCCATGGCTTGGGATCAACTCCATCCCAAGCAAGAACACTCTATTCACACACGGGGTCACCTATACATGGGTCATGCAGCCCTGACTGTCAGAAGGGTTGGGTATCCATGTTTGCTGCCAGCTTGTCAGGGAGGAACGGTGCAGAGATTCAAGTCCCTTAGAACTTCACTGTTGTACATTTTTCATTCTACAATGAGACGTTCCTTTTTCCTGAGGCCTAGGTAAGGTTCCTCTACGGCATTTTGCTGCTTCGAGCCCCACTGTACACAGCAATGAAGAACAGCCAGTGCAGCTGGAACTACAGGCCCACATCCTGGTAAATACAACTATGACACCAATAATCACACACAGTGCTCAGTCTCTGCCTTAATACTCTAGAAATCATTGATCAACAAAAAACTCTGTTTTTTGTTCCCGAGGTTTTCAGTCACTTCTCCTACTTCCACCACCTCCTCCTTCAGGAACAGTAGAGGAAATCTGGAACGCACCACAAGCAAGATGGGACCTGGAATAGACTGGTCATGGTGCCTTAACCAAAGAAAAGCCCACCAGAGTCTCCTCAACAGCTCTGTTGCATGGGGCTGCTATGGATGCTGACCTAACAGTCCCGAGGCCACACAGCCATCAGGGAGGAGTAACCTTGCTGGAAGTAATTTATTTCAGTGGAACAAGAGCTGATGGCAGTAGCCAGGCAGTCCTCTACCTTTGGTAAGTAACAAATCCAGTGCATTGACAGAACAGCTGCTTTCATAAGGGCAGCAATAACCCAAGCAGTTCCCAGAATTCTGCAGCACTCTAGCATCAAAGTAAGATTTCCAGAGTGAAATCTGAAACGCCAAAAAGACTGATATTTATTTATGCAGATACCCTGCAATCCTAGCCTTTAAAACACGGCATGTGGTATCAGTGGTGAGGGAGAGAAGAAAGCTGAACCAAACTTATTGTTCCATCTCCCAAACACACAGTTCCTGTGAAGCGCAGAATAGGTAACACTGGGTTTTAATACCTGACCGATACTGAAAAGGGGAGAGTGAATGACAGGAAAGAATCTGGTCTACTTGGACAACATAACCCTCAAGCGTAAATGTGTCTATTTTACCACTGTTGGGAATGCCTTAAATCCATTCCCACCTCTGGTTGTGTTCCCAAGATGACATCACGACACGCTGACAGAAATACTGCGCAGGCAAGCTGGAGCAATGGCTCATTTTCCTGTCCTTCCTCTACTCCTGCCACGTACACTTCTCCCCACGTTCCTTCTATACCACAATCCACCCCTCTGAGTGAGCCATGAAGTCCCTAAAAGAAGCCAGCAGGACCTGCAGTAGCAGAGCAGTGAAAGAGCTCTACCAGGGAGCCCAGTTAGAATGTGGAAAGTCACACCAGACACCAGCACTGTATCAGAACAGACAATAGAGACATATGCGACGACATCTTACTCCCAGTGACCCACAGGCCTTCCCACAGAACCAGGCAGTTGCACACACACTGTTTGGCTGCAAGTTTGACAGAGGGATGAAGGGAGGGATTAGGATCGAATGGTCAATTACTATAATGGCTGAAGATTAACGAGAAGGCGTCCCAATACACTAAGACCACAGTTACTTACAGTCGTTAGTCATGATTTAAAAAAGGGCCTGAGAAATGAGGTGGCGACCAACGCAGATAATACCAAATCACTTGGATTAGTCAGATCCAGGGAAAACCGCGAGGAAAAGCAGAGATAAAGACAGAACTGCAGCAGTGAGAGAGAGGTAATGAGTACTCAAACAAGTGATGGGAACGCACATGTACCAAGTTCCCAGCAGAGACTATTGCGAATCTGAACAGCCAGGTTGTCAGACAGCAGGACAAGGAACTCCTCTCTTGCAGCGGTACAGACAGGAGAACGGAAAAGTGTCCTCAACACATGTGGGTACGGAAGCCATACGGTAACATGGCTCCAGATACCAACACTGCAGATGGTCCCAGGTTCCCTGGAAAGAGTCTGGATTTGGTTTTCCTTTAATTATCCATAATCATGTCAGGAAGTGAGAGAAAATAACCAAACATGAAAAGTGGAACAAACTGATACAACTACTCTGTATGAAGAGAGATTACACTCAGTAAGACTGAAAGGCGCAACTACACTACAAATTCAAGATCAAAATCCTTTTTCATATTTTTGCTCCTTGTCCTTCAAACTCATTGCACCCAGCTTGGTGACTTTTTAAACTAGGACCAAGAAAATTACATACTTTTCTGTATCAAACAGCTTCCATTAGCAAGGCATCCTACTTATGTTTAAAAACAACCATCTACACCACCACGTACCAAATGTTCCCTCTTGGTTTTACCACTTGTCCTCACTCATTTTGCAACTGCCCATTCTGCAATGATTTCTTCCCTGTTTAGTTTTCCCCTAGAATATTCAGTCTGCTCATCAGCAAGAAAATACAGGATTGCTGTATCATTCAGGATAAAATCCTTATGCTTCTACTGCATCACATCATGACAGCATGCGTACATAGACTTAAGAGACATCAATTTTATCACCTCGCTATATCCAGGTGATGACAAAATCACAAGCTAAAGCATGTCTGAACTAAAAGCAAGCATTGAAATTCAGGTGGAGAAACAGTATTCCTTCCACAACGACTACTGGTCTCTATCAGCTGGAGGACAGAAATGCAAACTAGGCAGTGGTGGGAAAAGATCCATTCTATCAGCGTCACACAGTGTTTTACAGCCTCCCCATGTTCCTGTTGCTTCCAACAAATTAATTTCTTACCAAGTTATGAAAAGATACAACAGAGATCTCCTGGTTGCTCTGCATGCAGTTCTCATGCACCCATCACACCATTTGTCAGCTGCAACCAGGACTGAAATGCATGCTTAGTGACAGCCCAGAGCCAGAGGGATGCAGCACGGCCTTCAGCAAGGCGCAAAGCCCTGGAGTGTACCACAGGGATGGATGGCAGGCTGGGCTGCTGGAGCAGAACACAGGCTGATCTAGGTCACCTGAACTCTTCTTCTACCCCAGCTGTGAAGTCTGTCTTGGCCTCACAGAACTCCTTAGGAAGAGAACTTTAGAAAAAACCCACAGACCATTTGCACAGTTCTGAAAACAGACTGCAGACAGATAGACACTCCAAAACACCTCATGCTTGATGTGGAATAATAAAGTCCACAGCCAGTCCTTATTGCATCAGCTACTCAGAACCACACGACTCCCTCCTGACCAGCAAGCTTTCACTGCAGGTACATTCAGCACCCTGCAAAAACACACCTCCATCACTGATTCTTCCAGACATTCCAGCTGCTCAGGAACACAAGAACAAGGAGGTTCAAAGCCACAGGGACAGCCGTGGCAGTTGAAAGCAAACAGAGGAGTTGTGATCACACTGCACAACGCCAAGTGACAACCGCCTGTTTTGTCCGATCCAGCCACTCTCCAGAAGTTTCCCTATGGGGAGTTTCAAACTTACATACTCAAACCATTTACAACTGCGTGCAGAAAGTCAGGTATGGTGGGGTTATCTCCCAAGCAGTTCAAGTTATCTAAAAATCTCTATTATTCACTGCAGGGAACCCCTTCTCCTGTGCCCCAAAATGTCTGCTTTTAATTCCACCCCAACTATGGAGAAGGTGGCTGCATTCTGACAGAAACACCGCTCTCAGTGCATTGACTTCCCAGGAACCACACAAACCCACACCAGCTCTCTCATAGACTATTTCTTTTCCTTATCTGTTGACTACTCACTGGTACTGTTCAGGACCACATGAAGACGACTCATTTGAGCTGAAACGCTGTTTTTCACAGGCATTAAGACTCATCCCATACATCCCTGCAAGCCAGCCAGCAGTGCCAACAGGAAACAAACTGGAGTATGAACACGGCTGAACACAAACCACGCTCGCAAGGCACCTGAGAAGGTGTGTCAGAGCAGGTCAGAACTATGTGTGTGCTTACATAGCCTTGATATCAAGGAGAGACTTTCCAGCAGCTTTCAAACTCAAAGTAGACACACAGGAGCTTAATCGCATTTCTTTAGAAGACTCCCAATACAACATCAGCCAATTTGTGGGGTCCCTGTTCTAAAACAGGATTAACACCCATTTACACCTCTCTCAACTCATCCTTATGCTTACACTGCCTTTCCATTTGTGCTTGCACAGAGCCCTGCTACCTGCTAGGGCCTCTCTCCAATCTCAGCAGTGCTTCTCCTGCTACCCCTGCGATACATGTTGTACACTTTGGTACCCAGCTGCCAGCACAGCACAGGCCTGGGTCTTTCTCGAAACACTGGGCCCTTCTGCCATGGAGGCTTACAGGCCACTGTCTCAGTTACAAACACTGTCTGAATTACAGAGCACCATAGCTGTCTCTTCCTGGCATTAGTGCCTGTCAAGTTCCCATCAAGGACAAGCAGAACCAACCCAAAGCTCCTTTGGATTCCAGCTGTCATCCTCCCTCCTTATGCCATGTTTTCTAGCAATTTCAGGCTCGTTCATCCCAAATGCGCTTACTTAAAAGCTTTTCTTCCAGCTCGCAGGGCAAAGACTTGAGTACTAAGTAGCTTTCCCACTGTTCCCACCTAATCTTCCTATTTATGAACCTGGATATTCTTCAGTTTCGCTAATCTTTCCTTAGAGCACATAATCCTGACAGTGATTTCCTATGCAAGAGAGTTAAACTGCTTGCTAATTGCCATTTGGAACTCTGCTCTCACTTGCACATTGACACTCCCACTCGGGCAGGACCACATCTTCTGGTACAACACAACCTCAGCTGCCTTTAATTCACATTCTCTCCATAAGGATTTCAAGGGACCATATCTTTTTAACTCAGCACAGAGAACAGAACTTCCTTGCTATTTCCCTGGACTTCAGTGGCCACCACAAGACCTCTTTATCTGTGCTGGCAGCACTGTCTAAACTAGAACTCTGAGAACAAAAATGTTCTTTTCATGGCAAAATAACCCACTGCACCCCTTCTCCCAAAAAGCTGATCGCCAGATAAAGCAGCTTTTCTCGCTGCTGCGCTGAAGCAGTGGTGTGATCTCAAAGGCAGGACTGCGATTTGCTTTCCTGGCAAAACCACGAAGTTCTCCCTCAGAAACATGAGTTGCTCTCCTCTAAAAAGGGAGAGTGGGTAACAACAGAATCTAGCCTTGCAGAGTCCATGACTTCCACTAAACATATCGTGCACTGCATCCAAAGCAGCATGGCCAGTAGGGCAAGGGAGGAGGTTTTACCCCTCTGCTGCACTCTGCTCAGACCCCACCTGCAGTCCTTCGTTGAGCTCTGGGGTCCTTGGCACAGGAAGGACGGATCTGTTGGAGCAGGGCCAGAGGAGGCCACAGAGATGATCCGAGGGCTGGAGCAGCTCTGATATGAGGACAGGCTGAGACAGCTGGGATTGTTCAGCCTGGAGAAGAGAAGGCTCTGGGGAGACCTTAGAGCAACCTCCCAGTACCGACAGGGGCTTCAGGAAAGCTGGGAAGGGGCTCTTGATTAGGGAGTGCAGGGAAAGGACAAGGGGAACAGTTTGAAGCTGAAAGAGGAAGATTCAGATGAGATCTTAGGGAGAAATGTTTTCCTCTGAGGGTGGGGAGGCCTTGGCCCAGTCTTCCCATGGTGGCTGCCCCATCCCTGGAGGTCAGGCTGGATGGGGCTTTGAGCCCCCTGATCAGTGGGAGGTGTCCCTGCCCATGGCAGGGGGTGGGACTGGATGGGATCTGATGTCCCTTCCAACCCAAAGCACCCCATGATTCTATGGTTCCATCTCTGGACCATGATATCCCTGCACAGGGATGTGTGGACAGATAGCACCAGGCATGCAAGGAGAAGCAATCCGTGCTCTGACTGTGCACCTGGTTCTCTGCTGGGGCAGAGAAGGTGGGAAGCTGACGGGCAGCGCGGGGGAAGAGCACGGCTCACCTGAATCAGCGTGGCTGGGGTTTGATCAGCGCTGCTGTGATTGTGTGCCCAAGTACCTGCTGCTGGAGGACGGATTAGGATGGGCTCCAATCGCTGTGTGCTACTTAAGGGATGTTATAAAAAGGCTTTCTTCTAACCTTTTCATTCCTCCAGCGCTGCTTTTCCAGATGGGAATTACAGGGTAAAACTCGGCAAAATCTGCTTCTGTGTTACTTAACAGAACAGAATTACAGCACCCTTTTCTAATCCTTTCATTCCAGGTTTGATTTACCTGCTACTTCTTGATCAGAAAGCTGTGTAGTTTTACAGGATTAAGTATTTTCACGTCCAGGTCTGGAATGAGCACAGTATATAAAACGTTCCATGATTGCGTTGTGAAAGCCAGGATTAACCTGCGGTTCTTGATTAAAAAGATATTGCACAGAGCTGGGGAGTGGTAGTGGGTGTTTAAATTCTTGCCTAGCTGGGTGTTTCTCCTTGCCTGGAAGGAAGCACAAGTGAAGTAATTTCCCAGGCAGTGCACTAACAGAGTGGAAAAACTGGGAAACAGGGAAAGCAGAATATAAACACTTATGAATTTCCTTTTCAACCAAATGGCTGGTAGCATCCAGGCCGTCATTTACTGGGTCCTTGAGCACTTGATCTCAGTGCATATGTTTATTTTTATATATATATATTAAAAAAAGCCTAAATGCCTATATTGTGCACAGCATTGTCTGCAGCCCAGCAAAGAAGGGGTTGCACTGCTGCATGCAAGTGTTTCACATGGAAATCATAGAATCACGGAGTAGTTTGGGTAGGAAGGGACCTCAAAGCCCATCCAGTCCCACCCCTTGCCATGGCCAGGGACACTTCCCACTGGATCAGGTGGCTCAAAGCCCCATCCAGCCTAGCCTTGAACACCTCCAGGCATGGGGCAGCCACAAACTTCTCTGTGAAGACTGG
This sequence comes from Tapera naevia, assembly GCA_033556795.1. NCBI lineage: Eukaryota > Metazoa > Chordata > Aves > Cuculiformes > Neomorphidae > Tapera > Tapera naevia. The sequence goes on from JAUMJJ010000021.1 coordinate 537,789, forward strand.
ACCAGGGCATCCCCACCCTCACAGGAAAACATTTATTTCTCCCTAAGATCTCATCTCAATCTCCCCTCTTTCAGCTTCAAACTGTTCCCTCTCGTCCTGTTCCTGCACTCCCTGATAAAGGGCCCCTCCCCAGCTTTACTGGAGCCCCTTTCAGTACTGGGAGGCTGCTCTAAGGTTTTCCCAGAGACTTCTCTTCTCCAGGCTGAACAATCCCAGCTGTCACAGCCTGTCCTTGTATGGGAGGTGCTCCAACCTTTGGATAATTTTCGTGGCCATGTTCCAACATATCCATGTCCTAAGAATATTATCAGGTCACTGCTCAGAAACCCAAAGGACCAACTCCCCCTCCATTCTCCCTTTTTCCAAAATCAAGGTGAACTGCTAGGTTCTGGTGGGAGACAGCAAAATAACGGAACACTTGGGACTACGGCAAGGATAGGAACTACACCTTGACCTAGCTCTGAGGTACCAAGAGACAACACGACCTGATGGTTTCCCTCTTCCTGCAGATCATCCAACACTCCTCAAAGCCAAGAGATGCCCTTTTCCTTGCTTCACCAGGCTCTGAACTATCCCCGTGTGGCCAGCTCAGCACTGCAAAACACCACACAGCAGCACAGGAATTTCACCCTGCTATGAGTGAAGATACACCATGCAGAACTTTTTTTCTCCTGGTCTTCAACCCCAAAAACCTGAATGGCCCCATTATTTCCTGAAACCAATGAGTCACAGCAACCAGTTTCAAGTCTGCAACTGCCCTGAACATGCCAGCTGCATTCAAGCAGAACTGCTCTGCAAGCAAACAGGAATGCTACGGGAAGTCCAACAAAAGCATGTTCTTGCTCCCTTTCCATTCACAGCACTACTGAAGTGCTATTGCAGCATGCTTTTAAAAACAAGGGAACAATCCTTGTTCATCTTCTCATTTGCTCCTTCAGCTTGGCTGCAGTCTTCTCCCTGGAGCACTCTGGGAAGCAGGACAAGAGCTGTTCATGTTCTAGCTACAGTTTCCACTGCTTGCCTGGATAAAACTCCTCCCTCACCACTTCTGAGTGTGTTTGAGGGTGCATAGGAAATATCCACCTCAGGAGCAGCCTGAGGTGAGCCGCAGACAGGAAACTCACTGCTCTACCAGCCAAGGCCTAGTGAGCAGCACTGAGGTATCCACATCTTCCACTCACACAGCTGGGTATAAAACTCAGCTACGACCACCACATTTTGCCAGGCTCATGTTTTAGCACCATTCTCCCCCTCCTAATGCCACAAAACACTTCTGACCTTGCACAAGATCTCTATTTTTTTCTTCTTACAATGTATTAATTATTGTCCTAGCACCCTGGCTGCCTCACGAAACTGGTTAAGCATGAACGCCTCCGCACAGAATAGTATTTCATATTTTCTGTCTTAAATGTTAATTACTGCCCAGCTTTTCTTTATCATTCTGAGGAGGGTAAAAAACAAGCAGAGTAAACCCACACAGCCTGTGGGAATGGACCAGTATGGAAGGAAAAGGAAAACCAGCCTACTATATTCTTCTCCTGCCCACTTCAAAGACCATACCAGCCACATTCAGCCATACCAAAGCTTCTTCTCAATGTCTATGCTACAATTTAAGAACCAATTGGATTCATTCCACCCCAACAGCAGCCTGTGATTTATTAAACACCTACAGCTAGGAAACACATCATTTGTTTCCATGTGTATTTAGAAACCATGTGGAAACTCTAAAATGATGCACTCCTGTCACACCACAAGAAAAACAATGAAGGAAATCAAATTAAGATGTCTACAACCTTGAAGTGTAAGGAGAATATAATGCTACGTGACTTCTTCATTCGTATTGCTGGCAAAACTGAGGTGGTGGGTTCTGAGTAAATGAGTTGTGCACAGAACTCCACCCTGAGAACGACATGTGGTAAAACTACTGAGATGGACTAGCAGCAAGTAAAGGTACCTTTGTAGTTAAGTGGAGTAAAGTGCAATCTGATCTGCACTTTTGTTGTTTTAATAGAGATAAATCAAATAGAGGAACAAAAGCAGAACACGCCTCCATCACAGCCCAAACACTGCCATTCTATCCAGCTGCAGCAGTCTCTTCTCATCATACATACTGAGTGTTTGCCAATGATCCTTCCCTACAGAAAGATCTTACCCTGAAAGGGTTAAAACAAATCCCCTGTTACTAGATATTCTGGGGTCTTTTGGGCTTATTTTTTCCAGAGCCAGCGAAAAACCATGAATAAATATTCCACGTTAAAAGTTGAAAGCAAAAGATTTTATATTCAATTATCACCACTTTCTGTTTTGTTAAATAGTTCTCATTTAGCTCCAACCAGGAAAACCCACTGTGATGTTCTGTGATTCCACATGAAGACATAACGAGTCTTCTGTAGTTTACAAGAAGGAATAAAGATAACCTGAAAGATTTTGGCCCTGGTTTGCTTAACCAAAGCACCTCAAAGCCAAAAAAGCTTCCTCAGACAACAAGCTCTACTGTCCTGAGCTGCTGTTTGTTGCCAAGGCCTTCTGACAATCAGGTATTTCACCAAGAAGCCTGACTACCAACTGCTCGATCCTAACCTCTTGGTGTCTCCTCTACTCTCCAGACCAAGAATCTCACCCCAGCTGCTGGAACACCCCAAAATCCCAGCACAGTGCTCAGCTGAAGCTGCACCCACATGTGCAGTTCCATCAGAACACAGTGGCACAGCACCTCAGCACAGCATTCCATCACAACTGACCTCAACTCACAGTTCCCAAAACCACAGCAGCTCCAGACTCCTGGATACCTGGAGGCTGACAGAGAAGCACAAAGCACCTTGCTCTCTCTCTGCACACCCAAACCAGTCAGCTCCCTCTGCACTTCCCAAGAGGGGAAACAAACACCAGGCAAGCGCAAATACAGGCCTGTTCTACTGAGCTTCACCTCTTGATCTTCACAGCTCAGTACTACTCATCAGTCCATGATGCCATGCAGCTCTGCCAGCCCATCCTGACGAGGTAGTTATTTCCAATTGGCACCAGGGAGCAGTGAAGATGGGAGGCATCACTCATCGCCAAGAGTACAGATGTTTCTAATTGCTTTCCATTACCAAGAATAACAGCTGTTTACATCTATCAGCAAATAATTCACAAGAGCTCCAGACTATTAAGATAACAGACCCCACCTGGTCACCACCACAAGTTGTAGAGGCTAAGGCAGTGCCTGCCAGAACCCCCTTCTCCATCTCTGTTCACCCAATGACAGCACATGTCACCTTCAGACATCCTTATGCTCCCCAGCTTCTTGGTGGCCTGACAGATCACACGCACATATAGATTCTCCATGGCTCTGCAGTAAAAGTTTTATGGTTGTACTGCAGCCAAGGGCAAATGGCAGAGGAGCAGAGGATTTGCAAATGACCCACCCAAAGGAATAGCCATGCTTTTAATGAACTTGTTAGCAAAAAGGTGTACCTGTCTGCAGCTGTGCAGGGGAGTGTATTAAAAACACAAAATGGTGAACCGCAGTTTCAATAAAGTCTGGGGAACAATGTGATCCAGAGCAGCCCAGCGGAGAAGGACGTGAGGTGTTGGGGGATGAGAAGATCAACTTGAGCTGACAATGTGCGCTTAGAGCAGCATCCCAGTCCTGAAAGGGGCTACAGGAGAGCTGGGGAAGGACTTTTTACAAGGGCATGGAGAGATACAATGAGGAAAAATGGTTTTAAATTGGAAGGGGGAAGATTTAGATTGGACATCAGGAAGACATTCTTCACGATGAGGGTGGGGAGGTCCTGGCACAGGATGCCCAGAGAAGTGGTGGCTGCGCCGTCCCTGGAGGTGTTCAAGGCCAGGCTGGATAGGGCTCTGAGTGCCCTGATGCAGTGGGAGATGTCTCTGCCCATGGCAGGGGGTTTGGAACTGGATGGACTTTGAGGTTCCTTCCCACCCAAACCATTCCATGGTTCATTCTGCAATTCTACGAAATTATTAACTCTTCAGTTGCCCTGCGCACAGCACCGAGATCGGGTACAGAGCCTGCAGAGAAGGGTCAGCAGGTCACTCCACTGTTCACCAAGCTGCCTTTTCTAAGGCTTGCGCCTCCCGCTTTGGGAACATCAGCAGTACCAGCTGCAAGCTCTGCAAGCAGCACTGTCCTTCTCACCGAGGTTCCCAGCTTGGGGCAAGGGCCCCCTACTACCCAGGCACCACAAAGTGATAGACAGCCAACTAAAAAAGCCTGTGCAGCTTAACACCCTACAAGTGACTAGTACCTAACGAGTTCATAAGTATTAACCATTTCCTGATAATGAATGCTGCATTCTCATCTACCTTACAAAGCTCTTCATGGTCATGTCTGTAAACACAAAACCTGACCACACAAATTAAAGCAGATCACTGCCACAGATTCTGAGCAAATCAGACTAGCAGTGTGAAACAAATGAGAGGGGAAAGAAAAGTAAGGCCTCCACCAAATGTTTTGGTCCAGCCCTTTTCAGAGAAACTTTTACTTGTGTATAAATGCCTTGCAGAACACACTGGTTGTCCCTGGTAACATCAGTACAGGGGTATCACGATCCTCTGTCAATGGTATTCTACCTGTTACACTGAACTCTTTCTACTGTGGATAGCTTTCTTAGTTATTATTTTATATCCTAATAACTATATATTTGAAATACTGATTTGACCCTGCCTCCTTTTGGCCCATGCTAAGCAGCTTGTACTGTGTTAACTACATGAGCATCAATGCGGCACAAACCCTTACAAGTGTCAGTGCACGGCCCCTCTGAGCTCACTACAGATGAGAGCAGGATTCTGGCAAAGCACAAGCACCACGTGGAAGCTGCTCCTATTTCAAATGTGTCAGCTGTGCCCCCCAGACCCCCACCTCCCCATCCTTAAAAAACAGTCCCCAAAAGCTCTTTCCGGGAATTAAGAAGGTAGTAGAGGTTTTTTACTCAACTCCTGCATACTTAACTCCCTCATGCCTATCTGGTCAGTTCACTGCACCTTTTCTGCCTATGGAACATCAAGACACTCGGTCAGCAGCTCCTTTGCAAGTTCCTTTAAGCACAACAATCCCAGAAAAGGAATGACTCCAATTCCTCCCTAATTCTGTGGCCTTCCCAAGTTGTCTGGATATTGTTGTTATCATTTCTGCTATCTCAGGGCAGTGTCTCCTGTCCAACGATCCCTGCCAACAAGAGCAGAATGCCATTATGAGAGGAGGCTGCTGTGCACTGCCACCATCACAGGGAATTTATCACTGCAAGCCATGAGCATAATGGACTCCTCCACCAAATGACTTTGGATGCACAGGGCTTTGGCACCAAGCCTGCCATCTACACGCAGTTATTAAACTGCAAACGCATGTAATAGGAGCAGGGGACATCACATCAGCGCAGGCAGCAATTTCAGAAGCACCGCACACAGAAGTGGAAGAATTCACTCCAGAAGTCCAGACTGCCCAACAGGCAGGCAAGAAGGAAAAACAAAAAAAAAAAAAATGGAACTCCAGAGCTTTGCCAAATCCAGCAGCCCGGGAGGGATGTTAATATTGAACACTTTTGGTTGGGAGAATGAGCTTGGCTGGAAAAACGATGCAGAAGCCCCAGCATTATTGGCAAACCTTTGCTGCCCCAGCTTGCCACCACCCTGTTCTGGATTAGGTATCAATGCATGACCTCTCCTGACCACACTGGGACCTTCCCCAATATTCATTCAGGCAACAAATTAAGCAGTTGATTTTCCCAAGTGTTCAGCAGCTCAAAACTGTCACAGTATCCAAAGCACAAGCTCTTCCCTCTATGTGGCCTTCCATCCATCTAGGCCAGGATGCACAAGAAAACCTTGTGCTTGTGCATGCAGACAGACAGTTGGATACACAAAATGGAACAGCAGGGGACAACCACAGGACTCCTTGAACAGCGTCATCTTACGTGCACACAAGCGGTATGCTTCCACAGCCTAGAAGGGAACTCCAGTTGTCCCAAATGGTTCCTACCACCTCTTGTAACCATGTCACATCTACCCCAGGCTGCTCTCTTGTAACTCATCCAGAGCTTCGCATTTTCTTTAGGTCTGCAGGAAATGTCACCCTCTTAAAATAACAACTATGCAGCCACCAAAGAGCCCAGTGCAGAACTGTAAGAACCAGGAACAGATCACTAACCCACAGCAAGGCCTTCTGCTGTCTTCCCCCTCTCTTCCTCAAGTGCCTACAGGTTCTCCCATAGCTGTTCTTGAGTCCCTGGGAAAGAGCTGGATGCTTGAAACATTGAATTGGGAGCAACAAGTGCTGCTTAAACCACCAGCTTCAGCTCCCCAACACCATTCTGGCCCCTGGGCAGTCTCCCAGAGCCTCACCAACCCATCATACACTTAACGGACAAGCTCAGATCTGGATTTAGGATTCCTGGCTCCGCACTTTATTTCTGTGGTTGAAGCTCTAAGCAATCCCAGAGCAGCCATTGAATCAGAGCTGCTGAGGTGCAACCCCACAGGCCATAGGCTTTGCCAAAGGCATCACACATTTCCCATTTCAAGTCCCTCTCATTTTTCCCCAATGTTTCCACCTTCCTGCTTTCCTATTCTCCCTCTCTATCCCTGCTCTGCCAGCCACTGGCCCTTGCTACCAGTTGTCACCTCCCTTCACAAGAACGCTCAGAGAAGGCAATGAATACCCACACTGCATGCAGGCATCTCGCTGTATAAAATACATTCCTGTCAGGCTCTGCTCCCATTTCTTCCTCTCTTTCACGGTTTCCAGTGCACTTCATCAGCCCATTCCAACCCAAACTGCTATTCTCCACCTACAGATTTCCTGCTGGAAGGAACTGGCAGAGCTGTGGGTGCCCTCAGTCTGTCTCCACTCTGCAGAGGACACTCAAGAGTTCCAAACTGTATGAACTGGCTGCTGGAATCAGAGGACACTAAAACAGCTCCCAAAACACACCAATAAGTCACTCATTCTCTTGATGATGGCTCCAAAAGCCCTGAACATGTAGAAGCCCAAGAAGCAAATGCTGGTTTGTGCCTTTTTCCCCCCTCCTCACTATTGTTGCCCTGGAAGCTAGCCTCAGGATTCCCACACAAGAGGTTCCCAGTTGTGTGTGCCAGAGGCTGCCACCTGCTGCAAGTGCTGCAAAACCAGGAAGCTGGGAGTCTGGAGACATAAAAGCCAGTAACAACAAGCAGGAACGTAGCACAGGAGTTTCTACCCCAGACTAACATTCCTGCAGGGTCCCTTGCCTTGCGTTTGAAAACCACCAAGCCCTGGTGACAAGAGCTGCAGGAGACAGTCAAAGCCCCTGCTTATCCAGAAGGAAGTGCTTAGTTTACCCATATGGTGTTTGACTTGAGCATACAACACTACAGTTGATGTGTGGAAGATGGATAGATAAACCCAAAATGCTGAATCCTGAAAGATGCCAGCACAATCTGAAACAATTAATCTCCCTGCACTGAATGTGCTCCAACACGGTGTCCTGGCACACGCCATTCATCACCGCACACCTATCCATCACGCTGCACCAGACACAGCACTTGGCGGGGTTGCCACTGCTGCGGGAGGACAGCACACCTCTGAATCTGGGTAAGGGCACTTTGCAATTTTTTTTCCAAGGGAACTTAAAAGGGGTCATTCCCACTTCATTCCCAACCAGAGACTCCAGCAAGCCTCTCCGCGTCCCAGTAACTCCCCCTCTTTGTTCAGGGCACCAGGAAAACGCAGCCTGGCTAATGGGAGTGCAATATGCGAAGTGCCAGAGCGCCGCTGTGATTTACACCATATCTAATGAGTGGACCCAATGAAAAGGTTTGTTGACTACCATAAAACCAGATGGATGCAAGCAGCAATTAGAAGCAATTAACTCCATGCAGCACTAAATAACTTTCCACCACCTTTTTTCCACCCCACTAGAGGCACACAAGCAAATATACAAAATAAGGCACAACCCATCTGAATTTCACATATTAATATGCTTCAGTCAGGTGGACATAAGGGAGAGGTGAGAAAAAACACAAGAGGATGGAACAAGATCACAGCTGAACACACACATAAGTGTAGCGAGTGCCTTGGACCTCCAAAGCCACCTCTGCCACAAGTAGTAGCCTCCAGGGAACACAAGCCTTTTCCTTTACTCATACTGATGTCACGACAGCCACATGAACACTGCTGCTTACAGGAACCTCAAACACATCACTCCGGTCATGGACCAAACTGTCCTTAGGCTCTTAACAACAGCATTGAAATACTTGCATCCTTCGAATGAAAACAAGGACAGGCCCAGGGGATTCAGGCTCTGGGTGCTCAGGGAAGATTACCAACACATTGAAATATTGCTTGTAACTACCGTCACACAGCCTTCAAGTCCGTGTTTTAGTATCACTAATCTACATGCACCCCTAAGCACTTTTTTCATTGCATGGACAAGCAGCTGAATCCCCTTCTGTAAGACAGCGCAGAGTCTGCCAGCTCAGAGGTTTAAAGAACAGGCCACAGATAAGAAAATTCAACATAGCCAGTGCTATTTAAAAGAAACATGATCACTGACTCAGTCCTCATGCAGCAGACTGCAACATACCTAAAGGACCAGAATCTCCTCTGTTTTTATCACATTAACATGGAGAGAAAGCCTCAGTGGAGGCACCTCTGATATTCCCTGTGCCATCAAGCATTTCAGCCTGGTTTACTAAAGAGATTCAGCAAGAGGGACACAGTTAATAAGCTGTGCTACTGGTGAACGCTTCAGGACAAGCAGAATTTATACCTAGGAGCTCTCACCAGCCCACAGCACTTAAAGCCACCATCACAAGGACTGACTCTGTATCACCTTTGGGCTGTAACAGAAACAGGGTTTCCATAAAGGAGTATCATCACCCCATTGCTCAGAAAGGTCCTGCTGGAACGACGCGCACCTCAGAGAAGTGTGCCCCAAAACCAGCACATACATTACCTGCACTCTCTGTACCCTGTTGAAACAGCATCCAATCTGCAGCAGCCACACATATCAGATAGTTCAGAAGTCAGCATGGGAAACTCTGCAGTGAGCAGTAACTAACTCAACAGCTTTTAGAAGCAGTTTTGCCCCATGTCCAAGCAGCTGGTACAGTTGGTTTGTACAGAAAACACCAACATGTGGGATTTGGGGTGTTTGTAACAGTCATCATTTTCAAAATCATTCTGCATTAGCATCGATCTGTTGCTGTACAATTAACAAACAGTAACATTTACCAAAAAGGATTATCTTCAACTACACCAACTGCAATGAAAATGATGTGTTTCTACAACAACAACTGCATGATCATTTAGCTGTAATTCCACCGAAGTTCATACAAAAGAAATGTTTTGTACTCATTTCAGGCTGGTTAGTCATAAGTTTCAGGAGAGAAGACAAGGATTAACCTTCTCATTTCCACTACGCCTCTCCATCGCTTTGCCATAAGCAGAGTCTCTGCAGGTATTTAGTAACCTCTCAGAGCGAGTGAAATAGCTGCTGCTCTGGTCTTAACTCACCCATGCAACAAGGTTCACAAGCCTACATGAGAAAGTCCACTGAGCAAGCCTCCTACTGCCACTGCTAGTACTTGGCCTCTGCCTGCCAATGTTCAACGAGTGAGCACCTGCTTTATTGAGGACCCGAACAGCACTATGTAAAATGAACCACCACAACACACCACAAGTTGTGCCTGGATGGAACGTAAACCTCTTCAAAAGTGTTGCTCACACATCACAGAAATTGGATGCAATCGCCCAGACTACAGCACAACGGAATTCTGTACCGCATCAGAGCACTGCTCCCAGAAGTAAAATATAACCAGTCCACCACAAAGGGAGCTCCCTGCAAAAGAAGGATGTGTTGGTCAGACTGTCTAAATAAGCAGTAGTTGGTGAAGTAAAAATACATGTCCTTCATAGATAAGGTACTACTCATTTTAGTTTTGACCATGTCCAGGAACAGAGATCCCAGCACCACTCCAGGCCCCTGTTCAAATGCCTGACCATCCTCCCAGGGAATTAATTCTTCCCTTATATCTAGTCAGGATTTCCTGTCCAGCCTGTTCCTCTCACCTATATCCCTCTGTTCTCCTCCCAGGAGAGCCTGGCTCTGGCTGCTCTATGCTCTCCAATGAGGCAGCTGCAGAGAGCAGCAAGACCTCTCCTACTCAACATCTCAGTGAGGTCCTAAGGGACCTTACCATGAGGGGTTCCGTTTCCAGACTGAACAAGTCCAACTGCCCCAGTGTCTCTTCCCTCCGTGCTTTCCAACACCCACATAATACTGTATGAGTACAGCAAACAAAAGCTGCTGGCGAAGGAGCGCGGCTGCCTGGTGCCCGCTCCAGCTGCCTCATCTCCTAAAGATGACTTACAGAGACAGCAGGAAGACTACCTGCAGAGCTTAGTCTTTTTCAAGTGTTGCTCACTACATGGATTTCTGCACTCCCAGGATTCCTGTCTTTCCCCCCCCTTTCCCTTGGAAAATAAAGCCACAGAGAAAAGGCAAGGAGCAGGGGGATGCAGCAAAAAGCTGGCATGTGGTGGTTTGAAATGAGCAAGATGTTAACTAATTTTACTTTTAATCTTCCCTTTTGCTGCAAAGTGAGCCATTCAGGCATCACATCTTCTGCATTTTCCTTGCCTCTATCAGAGGAGCATATTGGGGCAGAACTTGCCAGCTGTCTGCCTCCTTCGCCTTCTGCTACCATTATCCTGAGGTACCACCCCACCTTCTGGCCCTCCAGCTTGTGGGGGGGTGGGGATGGGAAGAGAAGGAGGGAGGGACGGAGAGGGGGAGGATGGGGAGCACACACTCATTCCTACAACACATCCCATGGGGGGAAACCAGAATGAACCTGGGTAAATATTCCGACAGGACGCAGTGTAGATGGCAGAGCTACTGTTCTTCTGCACAGAGTCTACACTCACCTTCACCTACATGCACATGTCCCCTGGCTGTAGTTCTTACTGTCGCCGCTTTGCCATCTTCACCATTAAAGCCCTCCATTCTGAAACAGGGAGCAGCCACCCACTCCCCCAGCACCTCAGTAGTATTTTCTACCCTTAATGCTCAGCCAAATTGGTTGAGTCAGGTTTGTAATGACTGCAGCTCCACGGCTCGCTGGCTCCAAGTACACACAGAATCCTGGAAATGGCAGCCCCGATGTCTCATCCTGCCAGTGGGTAGGTGTAGCTGTTTGCAAAACACACAGCCTATAGAACCGACTTGTGGCAACAGCTCTTCAGCCACAGATGGATCCCAGGGATGCAGAGTTGAGCACACAGCAGAGCAGTACGAGGCTTCCCACACTCACACACTATACACAAACACATCCAAGAGGGCAAACAGAGCAATGCTATTGATCCACTCAAATGAATCTTCCCCTCTGATTTGTAACAGCAGATATGGGATTCTGAGGGGGGCTGGGGGGGTGGTTTGTTTTAATCAAACCACAGCAAACCTAGTGTTCCACCTCAAACTATTTTAACCCCTCAGGAGCCACAAAGAAGCTGCGTTTGTACCAATAGCACATGCAGGGTCCCAGTTACAAATGGGCATGCTTTCGTCTAGCAGAAGCAGACCACCACCACACACGATTATCCAAAAGTTCAGGATATTCACCATCACAGAAACCCAGGATGCTTCAAGAACAAGTTTTCAGTTTAGAGACAAGATTTGTGTGGCTTCCCCTGAAGTCCTTTGCTGTCTTCTCTCATCTGAAACAATTCATAACTGACACAGGAGATGGATGTTTCTACATTCATTTCATTGTCAAAGAAGATACGTAAGCTTTAGTTTTTTGATGCTGTTCATCTTCTTGTGGCCCCTTCTGCCTCCACGCTCCTTACCCAACCCAAAATGCTGTCCTCTACCCAGCCCAGCTCTCTGACTGCAGCACCTTGTTCCCAGCTGGACACATTGCAAGGCCATGAAACCACCCAACTAAACAAGCCACTCACACACAAGGACACCATGACACTGGTGCTCCACGAGATCCAGAACTGAGCTGCCATAACTGATCTACTCCATCTAGTCTCAGAGATCATTAACAAGGCCATGCAGTTGATGAACACACACAGTATGGCACAGGTAACACAACATTCCCATCAGAATCATGAAGTTCCTCACATACCAGCATAATTCTACTCCTTCTGGGAGGAAGGTTTGGATTTCAAGTCCTGAAGTCTTCCCTGAAAAACAAGCAACCACTCTGACACACCACAGAGCATCTCACAAACACAAAGCCTATTTCTGCTAGCAAAAACACACTCTCCAGCCAGAATTAGCAGCCATCTCCAAAACTTCTGTCAGGACAAAGAGTGCTCTAAATGGACCGGTACATCTTGGGAATTATAGCTGGAAGGAAGCTTGAGGGGCCTTTGAGCCCACCCTTCTTCTGTAAAGCAGGATTCCCTGCACTTGAACTCCTCCTGACAGGAGATAGCTGTACGCATGGAGAGAACTGCTCCATTCTGAATATTTTGTTAATTGTAGCCAATCTGGGTAGGTGTCAACACCACCAAGGGAAGAGGTCTGTTTTTCCAGCTGTTCCACCTATGGGAAGGCGTCTGTACAATAAGGAACTGAGAAACAAACCAACGCTCCAGAGTCTGAACCTTCCAAGTTCCTGCGTGCAGCTGCCAGGCTGCATCACAATAGTCACAAAAAGCCTCTCAAGTAGTCCACCACATTTCACAAACCCAAGCTAACGCTCTCAGTGCATCAGTGCGCTTTCCCTAGGAGACATTCACCAGTGACAGGCAGCGAGAGCTGCTGTAAACTGTCAGTGATACTCAGCTGTTATCAGTGGAGACACAATCATGTCCCAAGCCAGAAGTCTCACCCAAGTTAAGTACCTGGGAAGAACAGTGTTAAAACAGGACACAAAAACTTTGACAGTGGTCAGAGAAGCTGAAAGGTAAGAAGGACAAATCAGTAACAGAGCCAGAAGCGAGGAATGTGTTTGTTACACTTCCTTCACCACACAGTGATGGTAAGCTGAACTCAAAGACTGCAGAGAAAAGGTGTACAGGGTTCCACTGAAGGAATGCACTTGGATGCTAACTGCCCCTCTGCCTAACAGGCCCACGGGGACCTTATCCTTTGCCTTGGCACTGCTCTCTGATTTAGGAACCCACCGCTGAAAGCATTTGAAATTGCAAACAAGTTGTGCTGGATAAATAAGCTATTATTATAAGTGGAACTCCCAGTGTTCTCGCACTGCTTTGTTTTAAGCTAAATTACAGACTTGTTTCTTGCCCGCTGAGCATTTCCTAACTTCCTTGTGCTTTTAAGTCATCTTTGACCTGTTGAACCATTTGGCCAAATATACATCCGCTTTGAGTCTGCCAGAAGTATCACCAGGTACAGCAACACAGAGCTACATGCAACTGCATATGAGCATTCTGGATTTGTTAGGGGCCTTCCAGGACACCTTCTCTGCTTGTTTTAATGGATGATATGCCACTGAAATCCATGAGATGGCGTCCATCTATACCAACAGGCATGTTGAATCTTCAGCCAGGATCCATTTCAGGAGCTGCAGAACTTGCTCTTACATTTCCAGTGCCAGTCTTTCAGATAAAGAGAGGGCACAAGTACAAGTTATCCCTTGCTTTGGCATTTCAAAGGAGCTGAAGCACGTAACTGCAGAGAGAAGTTATTATGGTTCAGCAGATGGATCAATCTCCTCAGTACCTAACACAAGACGACCCTGCACCTGGCCCACCAGCTCGCCCTGCTCTCACCAGCCACTGCTCCAGCTGCAGACAAACTCCTGCTAGTCACAAAATGGCTTTGGAACCACTGACATTTCCACCAGGACCAAGATACTTCTTAGTTCCTGACCCCACACCAAGGTTGCCCGTGTGCAGGGGAGGGTAAGGCAGCAGTGACCACTGTAGCCAGCCAGTACTTGCAGCTGTGGGACCAGCACCAGCAAAACCAGCAACCTCTATTTTCTGTCCTATGTCAGTGAAAATTAACACAACAGAAGTCATCCCTCCTTCTTCATCCTTTCTTCTGCTTCAACCCTTTATAATTTTCTGGTTTTCACCCATCTCTTCCTACGGCCCTGTAGGAACAGAAATTTGCTGAACACTTCACTTACAAGGCCCTTTTTCTCTTAACTACTATTAAGCAAAGCAATCTAGGAGACATTTCACACACGCAGCCGAGCTCTGCAAATAGGAACTGAAGGTTTAGAGTTGGCCTGGCTGTGAGTAAAGCAATCCACAAGCTTCAGCACTGCTGATGCTAAGGAGGAGTGACAACTGTTAGTGCTCCTGCCCAGTTAGGCTGATGACTTTCTCCTAGAGCGGATAACAGGCAATCTTTATAATGCTGTTAAAGTTGAGCTCTCACTGATGAGAAAAAACAGCAATCCTTTATTCCAATTGCAGTAAAAAACTCCTGTGTTCAATGCGTGCAAGGGATTTAGAAGTTTCACATCTGGACTACTATTTCACAACCTGACTTGTATTTTCACACCAACCACCTTTGTTTCTGCAGCAACAGAGCTGTCACCCTTCCCTTTCCTCAGCATGACACCCTGTCCCCACCTAAATCCAGACCTGACCTCCTTAGAACTCCCATTTTGGTTTTGAGGTAACCATTCACAACTGCACTAGCACTCACTGGAGGCATTTGTACAAGACAAACCTTGTCGCCCTCAGACACCTCATCTGCACATGGGAACACACAGGTTGGAGGCAGTTCCTGAAAACACGGCTACTAGGACAGAAGTATTTTCTTTTGTGCTTACACAGAGACTTGCAGAAAGGACAACCTACTTCAGGTACTTCAGTTTCTCTATTTTCCCCTCTCTGGATAAATACTTAAGTTTGATTTCAAGGCACTCCAAACCACTTAAATTGAGTTCAACCTTAACTATCAAATACAAAAACATCTAATTCTGTGTGAATTAACCATGCTCGAGAGAAAAATAAGTGATCATCAAGATCTTGAGCAGGTTTAATCTACCTGGTTCATGTATCAACATTTTATATTGCAAGAGACTAAGCTGCTCTTTTTAAAAGGTCGCTTCGTATTCACCACAAAGGAAAGCAAAACAGCGAAGCAGCCTGAGCCACAAGGCAGTCCATGCCTTTGTCACTGTCCATAAAACTCCATCCATTTTCCACCTGAGGCATCGCCTGGCTGCACATTAACAAGTTACAGTGATAAAACAGTACAAAAGAGACTTTTCTAAATGCCGCCATCTCCTAATTTCTTATTTGTCTTCAAGAAAATGATGTGTTGCATAGCGCCCCTCTAATGTCTGTGCACCAAGTTATTAAATAAATGACTGTGTGCAATGGCAGTGGCCCATGACATGCAGCTATTTCATACTCACAATGCAAATTCAGCGGGATGGATGAAGCTGTCACACTGCATCCTCAATAGGATATTTGTTAGTCTCATTTTGCTGCTGTCACGGGCTATAGATGATACTCTGGCCCTACTCTCATGCCAAGCAAGAGTTAGGAAGTTGCTGCTGGAAAAAACACGTATGGAAGGCAGCACAGGAAATTCTCACAGGAAATTCTCACAGCACCTCCATGACCCAATCCCAGAGGCCCCTGCTCCAGCACCCAGAAGCACAGAATCATACAATCAATTGATTGAAAAAGACCTCTGAGATCATTGAGCCCAGCTGTACCTATCCACTACTACACCCCATTCCCAAGCACCTCACCTGCCCATCTTTTAAACCCCTCCAGGAACAGGGACTCTACCCCTCACAGGGCAGCCTCTGCCCATGCCCGAGAACTCTTTCCATGAAGAAATTTTTTCTGATAACCAATCTGAACCTCTCCTGGTGCAGCCTGAGGCCATTTCCTCTCGTCCTGTCACTTGTGAGAAGAGACCACCTCACTCCAACCTCCTTTCAGGCAGCTGTAGATAGTGATGAGGTCTCCCCTCAGCCTTCTCTTCTCCAGGCCGAACACCCTCAGGTCCCTCAGCCCCCTCTCATAACCCTTGTTCTCCAGGTCCTTCCCCAGCTCCATTCCCCTTCTCTGGACATGCTCTTCCCCAAGCCTGGAGCTTTGCACGTGGTTGTTGTGTCCCAAGTGCAGGACCTGGCACTTGGCCTTGTTGAACCCCATCCCATTGGTCGCAGCCCATCAGTCCAGCCTGGTCAATGTCGTGACCCCTCCGCAGTCTTCCTCAAGCAGATCAACACTTCCACCCAGCTTAGCGTCATCCGTGACCTTACTGAGGGAGCATTCAACCCTTTCATACAGATCATTGATAAGGATATTGACCACAACTGGACCCACAAAACAGTGGGGACACAACCTGTGACCGGCCTCCAGCTGGATTGAACTCTATTCCCCACCACTCTTTGGGCCTGTCAAACAGTCCATCAGGCTCTCCACCTGCACCATCAACTGCGGCAGTGATCTCTCAGGTAGGTACTTGCATGCTCAAACAGCTGCGACACAAACACCACCACCTGAGGAATGCTACTGCAAGCTGGCAGTTTTTAGACAGGAGAACATGGACAAGATCTGAGTGTCTCCTGGAGCAGCCAGGATCAGTCACTGTATCTTCCTGGGAATTCAGTCCTCACCAGATAACCGCTTTTGCACAACCTGCTTCCCACAGCCACACCCAGTAAGCAGTACCCTGACAATCTACATACAGACACACACAACCACCACCATCACCACGTACACAGATACACACACACATCTACAGATTCTAAAAGCCAAAATAACTTTGGCACAACACAAAGAGGTGGCTGTCAACAAAAACAGATGGTCAAAGAATTGGGCAAACACTCAAGAGTTCCAGAAATGAAGCTTTTGCTTTCGCTCTAAATGCCATGCTTCCTTAACCGGCTCCAGACAAGAGGATCCCCGAAGCCAGCCCAACGCTAGCTTCCTGCCAGGCTTCTCTGTTTTCATGACAAAATTAAGAATCCACAGATGGAAGAACTCAAAGCTCATTTTTACACAGGTTGGTTTCCCCTCTCTCCCTCCTCCCCATAATTCCAAACAACAAGAATAACATATTGTAGGAAATTAAAGCAAAAACTACAAGGAGGGGCGGGGAGAAATAAAGTTGCAGTGCGAGGTCATTTTGTTGCTATGACTTCAATCTGAGGAGAGCTCTATTTAACCCCAGAAATGATTTCTTTCACACCATGACACAGGAAACCTGT
Source organism: Tapera naevia (assembly GCA_033556795.1). Classification (NCBI taxonomy): domain Eukaryota; kingdom Metazoa; phylum Chordata; class Aves; order Cuculiformes; family Neomorphidae; genus Tapera; species Tapera naevia. The sequence goes on from JAUMJJ010000021.1 coordinate 554,943, forward strand.
TTTAGCTGAAAGCCTGACAATATTAAGCTTCATCATTCCAAGTTGTTCTGTTTATTCCTCCCATAGACGGAAGGAAGCTATCATATTCTTGCTCTGGCCTGCAATCCAGCTCCTACCAACCTGAAACAGCCCCAGCTTTCTCCCAGTCCTCATTCCCACTGTTCCTTCCCCTCTCCCAAAATCCCACCCTTTCACTGAATCACACAGAGCCCAACAAAAAGCAGGCAAGATAAAACCCTTTGACCTGAAATGCCCAACTTGATTTCCAAGCACTGGACACACTCAAACTTCTGATACAGGGAACTAACCTCAAAAAAGGAAAACAAACACAGTATTAAGCAGCAACAACCATTAGCAGAGAATGTGTTCACCTTTATGTCTTACAGTGAAGTTCAGAAAGACGCAAGCAGCATTTGAATTAATTCTCATTCAAACAAGCACCCCAAATGCTCCTCCCACAAGAGAGATGTTCAAACACATGGACAAGCTTAAGAGCTAACATCTCCAAGAGCTGTTGTTTGCCAACCATCACTGCCCTGCCGTGTTTCACTTATAATAGAACTGGGGTAGAGTGGATTTAAAACCCTGTGTATAACAAGGTAAAACTTGGTTTTGTTGGGACACATTAAAACAGAAAACATCTCTCAAGGATGCTTCAAAACACCCAAAGTTTTGAGCAGACACAAAACATGACTGGCAAGTTAAGTATCATCAGTTTCCCCAGGGTCAACTCTGTATGAGTGCACCATTGTTTACAGAAGCTCTGCCCCAGTGTCTGTATTCAGATAGTCCAGCACTAACACTGAAACAAAACCACTGAACGGCTGAGCAGCTGCCGCGTGTTTTGGCAGAAGTAATGGCTTATGTGGAACTGATCAATACCAACACTCAGGGCAAGTGAAGAACACCCATCTCTCAGCACATGTGGCCACCGCCCCTCCAGCCTTTTGTCAACATCAAGTGTATTGTGTGGGATGCATCGAAGGATTTCATTTCCACTTGCCTTTCACAAGGAACGACTGCCGTGCTGCACTTGGAAACAGCCCTCCTGTCATATAAGGATCTGCATATCTGACAAACCTGAGCAAAGGCACCAAGACAGCAAGAACCTTTGCCTCGGGCAGGGGTGGAACTTATTTTATGACCATCCTCTCGACTCTTAACATGTTTCATCCCTGTTTTTGTTAAGCTCATTTTCAGAAGTGGAATTCCAAATGGTACATCCAAACCTTTGGGCAACTTTTTATTTTTTAAACCGCACATCTTCCCCACATATAGCTGCTAAGGGAGCCCTACACAGCATTACCCTATTGCAATAAAACCTTTATTTGTACTTTTTAAAACAAAATTGAATAGTAGTAAGATATTTTGAGCACCCCCTACTGGCCAGATATTCCTAACCTGGTTTTTACATCGTTATGTCTTCCATTCCTGCACTGGGGAGGGTAAGCACAGATGTTGCAGTGAGTTAGTGCCTATGTAAACTCTTCATACCTCATACTTAAAAAATAGCATGCCCAGTCTAACTCACATGGGTCTTTACAGTGGCAAACTCCAGCCTCTCTGTTGTGCAGCCATCAGGTGGATCAGTGAAATCAGCACAAGTATATTCTTGAAAAATTACAACTTGAGCACACAAACTGGAGACTTAGTCCTGATATGCTCATTTTACCTGACATGAAATGGAAGTGTCAGAAAATAGAATTGCTACATTGTGTGATGTAGAAAAACTAAAACCAGGTGCCTATATTTCTCCAACCAAAAAAAAGCCAGTATCACCATTACTCTCCAAGGCCTTGTCTCTTCAGGCTCCCCCCACACTGGGAACATGCAAGTCACCTGCACGCTCGGTTCTCAGGACAGAACAGACGATCTGTTTTTCCAGCCAGTTAGAGAACTTCGTATACCAGTTCCCTCATGCACATCCGCAGGGCAAAGCCCGTGTCACCACGCAGGCACATGAACTGCACAGCCTGGTTCTCCCTACATAAAGCCCCCAGTATGGAGCAGAGTGCTCATTAGCCACAGCCAGCACCACAAACAGCCAAGGTCAGCTGACTGAGACACTGACCTTTCTGAATATCATGCCTCCAAAATAAACTGTACCATCCACAGCATTTGATGTTCTGGTTAATTGGAGCCTCTTCTTCCTACATTTCGTCAAATGCAGTAAATGTCACAGCAAATTTTAAGTGACAAGAACTTGGAAGACATTTAATTTCCCAGCGGCATGCAACATACTAAACCTCAGTTTGCACCACGCTTGTTAGAGCTGATCTCAAAGGCCCAGAACATAACGAGAATTTGAGGAATGTTCATTTACAGACCAGCTCCTGCCCTTTGACCTTAGCAATAGTTTAATTGATGATGATGCGTAACAAGGAGACTGCAAAATTAGCTGCATAGAGCTGCAGAGACTAACACAATGAGCTGGAAACTCATGAGCAACAGCAGACTCTGCTCCAGTCTGGTTGCTTTACCTCGACGCACAGAATCTAAGTACAGGTCAGGTCACAACTTCAGGCCAACCTGCAGCTGCCTCTCTCTGTGACACAAACAGGAACGGACATGCACTCAGGCTTGGCCATACTCAGATACAGCTCACAGTTCTGACCCTCACCTTTTCTTCCCAGTCAAAGCAACTTTCAGATACAGAAGGGCTGAATATTCTCTTACAGAATAGTATCTTCAGATCTAGATGTGGCTCTTCATTCCTACCCCAAATACCACAATTTCGGCCTTCAGGAAAAACTAAAGGCTCTGAAGTACTGTTCCCTATTAATAATGATTAAGAACTCTCACTCTTGGAGATAAGCCAAGAGCTTATCTCCTTCCACACACACTATACTTGTGTCAGACCACAGTAATCTGAAACACTAATTAAAAAATAGCCAAAGGAAAACCCAGCTCAGCACAGATGATATTTACGCAACCAGATTTTTCCTACTTCATTAGTTTTCCACACTGCATTACTACTGCACAGCCTTGGTCAGTTTTCTCTTTTAGCTTTCCCTATCAGATACACATCCTACCTTTCAATATATCCAGTTATCTGCCAAAGGACATGCTCACTCAAAATGCCAAACAGCAAGATTTAGCCTTAGCTGATTATCCTTAACATTTTAAATCCCACTTTACCTCTCTAACAGAGATCTTCTGTCAAAAAAGTCCCACACATCCTCAGGAAGAGTGAACAGACTTTTAGTCAGCTTTACCTTGAGCACCTTTTCAGAGTCTCCGGCAACAGAAAATATAACTCCACCTCCATGATGAATGTCTCCTCCTTACTGGATTTAACGCCTGTCATTTAAGACCCTGTTTTCCTTTCTGCTGGCTGTGCAGTACAAAACCGTCCCAATACTGTTTTGCAGTTTTGACAGCACCATGGTGGTGGGGTGCACACGAGGTCTCACAGACCAAAGAGAGATCAAGCCCTAACCCCAGGTATAAAGCAGCCTCATACAGACATTAGAACAATGAAAGCTATCCACGGCAGCTGTGTCTGGAACAGCCCAGGAATACCCACTTTTTTCCTCTTCCCCCACAGCTGGCCACAAATGCAGCCCTCAGAAATTTCAAGGGTCTATTGGATCCAACAAATAAGCATTGAGGCAAAAAGGAAGTTCGTGCTGTACACTGCTTGTGAGGTTAAACCCCTTGCTGTATATTCATTTTTATTTCCATTTAGTACTGCGTATAATTAACATTACAGTTTATCTACACAAACCACAACTGCTGCTTCAGCCAGTACTTGATCCTGAGCAACAGCAGCATTCTACTTGACTTGAAGGTCACTCACACCTTTGCTTTTTCTTCAAAAATACACCCGACACACAAAGCAGAGCAGGACCCAACCCACAGGCAGGCTAGGACAGCGTCACAAAGACTCTGCAGAGTAGCACGGTCACAATACAGCCGTTAAGAAACAACCATTAAGTACCTCAGGGACCAAAAGCCATAGCACCGTTTATGTACCTCTACCATCAAAAAAGGTGAGCAAAGTCAGGTCACTACAAAGCCATAACCAGATCATAAGAACGAAGTCTTGAATCAAGCCTGCCACAGTCATTTAGCCAATCAGAACACGATACACTTCATTTATCATCAGCTCCAATAGCTTTAAGGACTTTTGCATACTTGAAGAGTCATCCATGAACTCACACACCCCACTGTGCCTTGCAGAGGATGCCTCAATGTGCCACTGGACTGGGATCCTTAAGGGTCAGAGGAATAAACTCATCTGTCCCCTTCTCCACAGGTCCCACTCATCATGGCTTTCTCTACTTTTTTTCCAACAGTCAGTAAGTCCATAAGAAGCCATGGATGTGTTCTGTAAGCATTCAGAGGTCTCTCTCTCACACCACTTCCACAGCAGGTTTTTCAGAAAAACATCTGCTGCGGCTCACACCATTGATGTGGCTCACACCCAGCCCCACACGCTGCGACAGAGGACCAAAGTGGACTCCTTGTGCAGGGTCAGGAATAAAGCAGGCACACAGGGACACTTGTTCAAAACACACTCCCAGCCCCTAACAACTTGCAGCTCTGGGATTTCTGGAGCTCAGGATGGCTTTTCTGCACTTAACAACTCCCAGTGGGCTGCCATTCCAGGCACTTGTCCAGCCTCCCCTTGTGTCTGACAAGCCATCACTCACTCAAACCTACATGCAAACCTGTGCTCTGCTCCCTGGAGACCTCAACAGCCGCCTCTCACTGCTCAGCCACACCTTCCCTCTCCAGCACACAAAGTCATCCGTATATATCAATGCAGACAGCTTGTCTAAGGACCATCTGTCATCAAAACAAAGGCCCCTGTCCCCTCAGCACATAGAAGACAGACAGCAGACATATGACAAACCCTCATTCCTAGGCACAGTTCTGTCCCACATTTGGACCCCACAGTGGTGTGGGAAGATTTTGACAGAACATTAGTGAGGTATCTACCCTGCACGGCTCCCAGTTGCACCCTTCTCACAGTAATCCTGAGCTCCTCGTCTGGGCCTCTTCCAGTCTCGCAGTGTTTACATTACAAGGTGGGATTAAAGGCATTGCTGGGATTCTCCCCAACAAGGCCTCCAGTCTGGTGCTCACAAAGGACAACAAATTGCTTGCTCTTCGGCTGCTGAGGACCCTGCCTGTGCCTCAGAACAGCTGGAAGTAAGTTTCTCCCTTCGCTGGTGGCACACATGTAATCAATTAAATAATTTATTTTCTATAACCCTTCTGTTAACCTCTTCTGCAGAGCCCTGGGTCCCCCAACTAGAGGCATCCCACATGGAACCACTGGTAGCAGACATGAATCTAAGCCAGAGCAGACACAACGTGAGCAAGAGAGATGGAAGAGAGCTATTCCTTTCACTGCCACGTTTATAAATCCATATAGAGCACAGAGTTCCAGCCCCATTCCCACTACCTGCTTAACCAGAGGGAGCCTGCAGCCTTCCCTGACTGTGTAACAGGAAGTTACTAGTTCTCCATTTCTTTCTGTGCAACATTAACTTACTCTATTCAGAAAGAGACTATTGCTTTGTCCCACCTTGCTCTGATCAGTCCTAAAAACATTCCTGACAAATCTTCTCATTCCTATCCTCATAACTTCCTTTATCTCTCTTCACAGAGCAACACTGTGTCTTAAGAACTCAGTTCTCACAGGAACTCTCTAGAGTAGAGCATCTTTACTGCTCTGCAAGTAGATGAAAAGCAAAAAGCAAAGAAAATGGAGATGGGGCTGACAAATCCTCGCCACAAGGTCAGCCGCTAACATGCTATCAAACTGTTCACAAAGAAACTTAAATTTAACGTGTCCCTTGGGTGAGATCACATACATTCCCTTACATTCTGTCTCCTTCTCCCATCTGTCCCCTCGTCTCTGCACCAAATCCTAACAGGAAAGGTCCTCTGAGACAAGTCTGACAAAGTCTGACCAACTAGGAATGCGGCACAGGAATTCAGCAAGCATGTGAAAAACAATCCCTGAACCCTCCCTCTTTCTGCTTCACTCCATCTCAGTTTGGATTTGGATTCCTTCTTTACTCTACTCAGTAAGTGGCCCACAATCATTGCATCCCTTCTCCAGGTAGCTTCCTACAATTCTAGGCACTTTGCAGCTGGTGCATTTCCTTTTCCATAGAAAATAAGAACCCTGCTGCATGACCACAAAGATGTTGCTTCCACTCACAGTGAGCCTTGGCACCTGGAGATCAGGATCCATGCATTTCTGTACCAGCAGCTGTTAACTCCAAGTCTCTTTCAGCACAGCTTAACTCTTTGCAATGCAATTATTCAAAAGCTGCAGGAGGTGACTGCACAGCTTGAAAGCTCTGCTCAAACACCTCACACAAGATGGAGACTGGCTTTCAGAAGAACCAGGTGAGCAGACTATCTTCAAGTTCCTGTCCTTCCACACCTTCATCACCTTGCACATGCAACGCACACCCCTCCCTCCAAGCCATCATCTCCAAAGCAAGCCTGTGCACTCCACATTTTGCACTGCTTGTTTTCCAAGTACAACATTCCACCACCTGGAACCTAAACTCCTGTTCCTAGCAAGCAGCAGTAATCACCTCCTGCAAAGCTTACCACTCACCCCCACCAAACACACATGGAAGGGTTCAGTGAGAGCGAGCACCCACCTCACACACTACAAACTCGTCTTGCATGGGGAGCGGCCTAAGAAAAAGTGATGACTGTTACTCCAAGTTTTCCACATTTGGCTTGTCATGAAGACTACTACATCTCACATAAACCAGAAGTAACCCTGTTCAGATGTGATTTACTCAAGTAACTGACCCCAAGGGGAAGAAACCGTTCCTGTATCCTCAAAGAGCAAGTGCTCTGCTTCAGCTCTTCCAGCACACAACTTCTTCCCTAAGACACCAACAACTAATACCCTCAGCTGCAGTGATGTTATTCAGAACCAACCACTGCAAACGGTTTCATTTGCTTATACATTCCCAAGTAGCAACAGGCTGGGTATTACACAGAAACTAATTAAGTTATATTTTATTATTATTGAAGAGCCTCAAATACAACAGAGGAATTAGCTGTCCAAGTTAGTTAGTTTCTGTGCTCCCTTGTCAGTTAAGGACTACCTTTTCCATCCCACTTCTCAGCTTAAGCCTGTGCAATATCTGTCCCAGAATGCTGCCAGTAGCTCTGCAGGGACACTCTCTGCCTCCCCTGACACCATTCTCCTGCTTCCTGCACTCAGCCTCCAGCCTCTGCAGCACAGCTTGGTTTGCACCCCCATTTCTTCCCACACCGGACACCACGGGGCATGGACTCTGACCACTATACAAGCAAGCACTAACAAGAACAGAGAGAAGAATACCTACACCTTCTGCACAAACCCCCACTTCACCTAAAAATTCACAACACTCTCCTCATCCATAGTGTACACCAGCAGTTTGCTGGACAGCAGGGAAACTCTTCACTCTCGGAGCAGCCGCTTCACAGAACAAACTCCTGATCATCCCTAGCCATCGCATTTACTCAGACGTCATTTATTGTAAGCCTGCTCTTTCTTTATTCCGCCTCAGGCCTGGATAAGGTCAAGCAGACCAACCCCAACCAGAAGCAAGCGCTCTCTAAAGCCTCTATTAGCAGAGCACAGGCCTTTGTACCACTGAGAGAAAGCCTAATGAGAGATTTCCTTACAGCTCTTTGATTAAGCACAGCAGCCAGAACAGCAAAAGTGACAGAAATGTTCATTATGGGTCTCAAATTCAGCCTGTGTGGGCAGTCAAAACAACTGCAGCTGATGGAATATGTAAGCATGCAGTACACGATGTAACGCAGAATTGTGTGCCACAGTGCTGCCCATTTTTACAGCAGTTCTCCCCAAAAAGGCTCTGTGTATGCTCTACTGAGCACTGTGGCCAGAGCTGCTGGCACCCAAGTCTCTGCCACAGAGGATTCATCTGAAAAAAAGACGGTAGCAGGATGGAACTGCATAGGTTTCCTTGGCAAACAGGAGTAAAGAAAGAAGGAAAAGCACATTATAGCAATGGTAAAAAATCCAAATGAAACACAACTCTGAGTGCTGAGGTCATCAACACATAAGTAGTCTGAAGGGATTTTAGGAGTCAGTATAAAGGGCAGTAGGGGAAGGATTCACATTATAGTTTGAGATCAGCATGGGGGGGTTCCTTTATACAACGACAAATCACAACAGTGCTCTTCTGGAAGAGAGAAGCGGTAGATGCCTGGATTCTCGATGGCTCTTGGAATTCCCTCTACATATCCCGTCTGAATAGACTTCTAGGATTTAGAGTACTTCTGAACCTGGTCCACACCTTCACTCTTCCCATGCTGACATTACACGTTGCTTCACTTCTACACTTCAACCACCCCTGCAACTGGAATTTCTAATAGGTGCGGTGCTCCTGCATTATGGAGCCAGAGAAGAAACAAAGCCTGAGATACTTTTTAATTCTTGTTACTCTACAGCTGTCAATTCTCCTGTACTTGAGTAGAGCAGATCCAGCAGGCATCGCCACTTACAAGACATATATCCCTACTGAACCTGAACTTGAATAGAGACATGAAGAATTTAGTTACTCGAGGAAAACACATTTAATAGTTTCCTTTCTGACAAAGCTTCTGGAAGCCAGAGTCAACTGAAATCAATGTGCAGTATTAATCTGTAACGCTCCGCAGATATGCACCGCTACACTTGACTCTGGAAGCTGTAATAGTCAGTTCCAGAATGGAAGAAGGGAGACAAGCAGAAACAAGAGCTAAATGCTCACTCTGAACAGCCTCTTCCATTTTCTTTACACCATCTACAGTCAGAGCACAAGTATGTACGTCTTTGAAATGGACTGGATTATACAATTTTGCTGCCTTTGTGCTGTCAGCTTTGATAATGCTTTAAGTCAACAACTGCTGTATGTTACACGTAATTGAAAAAATTATTTTAGATATTACCATGCTCCAGCAACGTTTCTTTCATTTGACCGGCACTATCTGTTAACAGCGTCCATCCTCCCTAAGATCTGGTGCTGTAGATATTGCCCTACCCAAACAAGTTTCCACAGCAGGAGACAATTTGTCTTGCCTTCATTTTCTCTATCAAGCACACCTCAGGGAAATAAAACTTCCCTCCACACCATGCTTCAAAAGTCCTTCCTACAGTTAATGTATATAAAGAGATGTACCAGCTATTTCTTCCACTGAAAGAACAGCCACCTATGTTTTCCTGAAATTACCATACAGATTGCTTACAGTGACTAATACGATTTTCCTTATTTAGAAATCAGCAGATGTTTAATATTGTGTGTTCTGTTCAGCCTGATTTGTGTCAAAATGTAGGTGCCAAAGCTGAGTGGGCAGCCCTGGCGCTGTTCAGCCTGGCCCTGGACTGCTGTGTCTGTACCACAGGACGCTCCACAGCTGGACCCAAGGGAGTTAAGGCATCAGCAACCAGGAATATTCTAATTGTTAGCTGGGAACTCTTGTTGAGAACCAAGGCAACACAGGAGGGCTGAAATTCAAAGCTTCTATTCACACATAAGCACCAGCTGGCCTGTCTTCAGAAGAACCTAGGTAAGGGCACCTAACAGTAAAGGAACCCAGAAAGAGGAAGGCGGCTATAAAATCATCAAGGAGCCCCTGCAGTTTGTTCCACGGATGGCTGGAGCCCCAGTGAAGTGGTACCTCCTCACTTGTTTAATCCAAGACTGACTGAAGCGAAGACTTCAGTCAAACACCCATCCTCGAGCACAGTGCAAGGGTAAAGAGGTAAGCCAAGTGACCTGCATTGTTACAACCCCCTCTCTCCTGAGTCGAAACACTGACAACCAGAGACACAAAACAAAGCTTTAAGCCAGGAGATACCAGTGGTGGTTAGCACAAGTCGAAGCCATGGGGAGAACACACCAGACCAGTTTGGAACACCACAAAAAACTCTGTGGGTACGTACATCCAAGAGCAGTGTTTAGGATTTGAAAATGAAAGAGGAAGAAATGTTTAGGGAATACTTATTCCCCACCTTGTCTAATGCGGCAGCTGTCTAACACCACACCTCCCAAATGAGAGAGCTGTTCCATGTTTGTTTCTAATCTCTCTGCTCAGATACCCTTATAGCTATCAGTCAGAAAACCACCTCATGATTTACCCTGGCCTGAAGCACATAACACAGCTGATCACCTGCTCAGAATCAGGCCAGTATCGCAGTCCCCTCTCCCACCACAACTGTTTTCTCTCCTCCTGTCATATTTTCCAGGGCCGTTAAATGCACATGACGAGCCACACAGAGGTGGGATCCACATGCTTTACAACCCTGCAGATTGAATTCCTGGCATGCCGCAAGTTAAAGACTCCTCCATCTCTCTATCTCTTAAAGCCTAATAAAAATGATTTGCAGTCTCTCTGGGCTATCTGGATTAAGCCTCTCCAGCTCAAGTGTGACACTTTCTGGGGCACTATTAGGTTTCTGACCGCGCTCTGACTAACAATCACATCTGTACCTGACTGCCAGGGGACACTCTTGGCTGAGCCGGCCACCTTGGTCTATTGCTGAGCGCTCGGAAACTTCTCAATTGAAACATTTGAAAGTTAATGAACCCTTCTAATACAAAGCTCCTACAGCTCAAGAGTACTTTTACGACCCCAACACTTGGTGGATGCATAGAAAAACCTCACTCAGGCAGGCTTTCTTTTCAAAATGTGCCAAGGCAGTCAGCCAGACTCTCTGACACCACTAAGAGCCAGTGGTGCAGAGCGAAAGGCATGACCCCACAGGTCAGGACAGCTCTGCCACAACCCACCATTCTCAAGGGCAGCTTTGCTATGGTAAAATCTACTGCTTTAGCTCACAAATTACAGCAATCAAGAAAAAAGACAGCTCACTGAAGAACTAGTATGTCACCAGAAAAAAGGGTAAGCTAAGCAGCTTTGAAGGCACTTGCACACATGCTCAGGATTTACCAGAAAGCTGTAAGCACACGAGAGAGCACATTCAAGCTTTTTCTCTTTCGTTGTAATGAAAACCCCCAGTTGCCGCTGTGGTGGGGTGGGTTTCTTCCACCTCTCTGGGAGAGAAACTGTCATGTTTAAACAGAGCTGGCAATAAATCACAGGCACTTACTGGAGGAATACATGACTGTTACAAACCGCAAACCATTCTTAACTCTCGTCATGTCATAGACATTGTTCAAACGCAGAACAGATCTAAAATAACCTCTGAAGCCAGCTACAAAGACATGCTGTGGGGTAAAAAGCTTCTCAAAGCAGCAATTCACTTAGGGAAATCTTCATTTGAACTTTGATTCATGTTTCAGGGACATCTTTTTCAGCAGAAGACAAGAGCAGAAGACCATACAAAGGAAACTCAATGCCTCCATCCTCGCACTGCAGCCTTTTTCCACACTCTGCTCACTTGTGTTAACAGTTCCCCTCTCCAATACCACACACCTTGCCAAGGGACACGGCAGGCCCAGGGACACCACAGTACTTACCTGAGAAAAATGAAATGGGATCAGACAAGCACATGCACACAAACTGCAGTGCAAACTGGGCTGCCATCGCAGCAGAAGGGACTGGCTTTTTGCCTTTAGGTTTGTGGGTTCTGTGTTTTCCCCTCTTTTCAATTGCTAAGCCTGCAATTGGGGTTGAGAGCAGGGAGGGGGAAGGGAAGAGAATCTGGCGAACAGCTGGGGCCCATCACTTTTCATTGCAGGTCTTGGAGAGACGTGGTTGACAGAGTGATGCACAGAGGCTGTCCCAGTTAATGACTTCACCATTCTCCATCATTATCTCCATCATTAGGAAATTAGGAGGACAGAAGGTATTTACTGTAAACCTGCCACCTCCCAAGGAGAGATAAATAGAAACTGATAAATGGGATCTTCTGGTGCTGTTCGTCTATTAACCTTCTGCTTCCCAGTTTAGGCACATGCATGCTATCATGCCATTAATATCCAGTAATTGGCATAGCAGTGGGCAACACACACCTACCTCCAGCATACAAACATCTCCTGCACTGCACCAAGTGCTCAATGACACTGGCGTCAAGGCTCTGTTAAGCAGGCCAGTCAGCAGTTCCTGTGAAGCTATTTCTGCTTTAGCTCCGAGGTCACAATTACCAGTCAAAGCTGGTGGTCTTGATATGTGGTCACACTAGGCTCAGGAGGAGCGAAATTGGTAAGGATTGTCTGTGCGTGGCTTCCTCTCCACAGAAGTAACTGAACAGCAAGTAGGTATGCTTGAACCTGGAGCTGCACTGCTGTCAGTTCTGTCTGCCTACCTCCAAAAACAGTTCACGAACGCCTGCAGGGAAGAGAGTCCCACTCCACCACAAGCTCTGAACACCCAGGAAGGAAGGATCTTCCCTACCACCCTGAAGAAAACTGTTCTGAAAACTGCTAAAAAAGAAAAGCAAGCTTCAGAGTGCTCAAATTTATGAACTCGCTTGTGAACTTGCCAACATTTCAGCACATCTTTGACAAACACTTCTGCAGCGCTCCCTGACTGCACATGAGAGCTCGCTGCACCCACTGACTTGCTTTACTCCCACAAAGCTGAAACTCTCAGAAAAGACTAAGTACTCAGAGAGATAACCTGAGCCATCCTCAGCAGTCAAGCCCTGTAAGGCTGAAGTAAGTCCATATCCAGAGACCTCACCCCATAACCACACAGAGAAGTCAGGCCCACCTGCGAGTCAAGGAACTCTCTCAATCCCTTTCTTCCATCTGGAGCACAACATCTCTGCTTAGGAAACCTCAACCCAGGGCTGTTTTCCTCTGTGCATTCACATCACTAATTGCTTTTAAGTTGTCTACCTCTAGACATTTTCCTTTTACCCAGCGTTAGATCACATGATGCGAGGCACCAACTAAGATCACAGCCACATTTCTAATGACAAACAAGTTCAGCCATGAGTTTCCATCAACTCTGACAGAAATCTTAAGAATCCCACATTATTAGGGTAATTTTTAACATCATCTAAGTTTTTCATAGAATCATAAGGTTGGAAGAGACCTCTGAGATCATCAAGTCCAACCGTGTCTGTCTCCCTACTAAACCATATCCCTAAGAAACTCATCTACCCGTCTTCTAAAGACCTCCAGGGATGGAGACTCCACCACCTCCCTGGGCAATCTGTTCCAATCCCTGACCACTCTCTCAGTGAAAAAATTCTTCCTAATGTCCAGTCTAAACCTGCCCTGGCACAACTTGCGGCCGTTCCCTGTCACTCGTCACTTGCGAGAAGAGAGCGGCACCCACCCCATCACAACCCCCTTTCAGGTAGTTGTAAACAGTGATGAGGTCTCCCCTCAGCCTCCTCTTCTCTAAGCTAAACAGCCCCAATTCCCTCTCTCTCCTCGTAGGGCTTATTCTCCAGCCCCCTCACCAGCATCGTTGCCCTTCTCTGCACACGTTCCAGCACCTCAATGTCTTTCTTGTAGTGAGGGGCCCAAAACTGAACACAGTACTTGAGGTGTGGCCTCACCAGTGCTGAGTACAGGGGCACAGTCACCTCCCTGGTCCTGCTGGCCACACTGTCTCTGATACAGGCCAAGATGCCATTGGCTCTCTTGGCCACGTGGGCACACTGTTGGCTCCTGTTCAGCCGGCTGTCAACCAACACCCCCAGGTCCTTCTCCACCAGGCACCTCTCCAGCCACTCATCCCCAAGCCTGTAACGCTGCATGGGGTTGTTGTGACCCAAATGGAGGACTCTGCACTTGGCCTTGTTGAACCTCATCCCGTTGGTCTCAGCCCATCGATCCAGCCTGTCCAGACCTCTTTGCAGAGCCTCCCTTCCTTCAAGCAGATCCACACTTGCACCCAGCTTTGTGTCATCCGCAAACTTGCTAAACAAGACTGGACCCAGCACCCTGGGCAACACCACCCGTGACCAGTTTCCAGCTGGATTTAATTCCATTTACCACAACCCTCTGGGCCCGGCCATCCAGCCAGTTTTTAATCCAGCAGAGGGTGTGCCTGTCTATGCCAATGGCAGCCAGTTCCTCAATCAGAATACCATGAGAAACGGTGTCAAAGGCTTTACTGAAGTCCAGGACACACAGGGCCACTGGATGGCTTGCAGGTAGAAGCTGTGCTTGCTCCTTCTGCACGCTCTGTCTTGTACGCATTAATTCAGTGCAGGAGACTAATGAAAACGTGACTGTGATAGTGAGTTCGAGCAGTAACACAAGCATTAATTTCCATCTGTCTAAGCAACTGGCAGTGTCCATCAATTACAGCAATAGCCAAATAATGGCTGCAGCTGCAAAGCAAAAAAAAAAAAGCAGAATTAACATTTCAAGTTACTGTCATTCACCTGAATTTTTTACAGTTGTAATTAGCAAGCTGCAGAAGCTGTCAACAATCAACATCAGCCAATCTGTCTGCACCAGGAACCCAACTGCCTGCCAGAAATTGTCTTCGACAGGTTTTTTTTCTCCCCTTGCTTCCCCCCATTAAATTTTTTTCCTTCAAACTCCTTAACACTCTCATCTTCTTTACCACCAGTCACTAGGCTTGAACATGTCAAAACAGAGAGAGACAGAATGACTGACATGTAACTGATAGAGTCATAATTATTTGTCCTTCTTCAAATCTCAGCACAAAAATATGCTGCTATCTCTCTCCCCACGACATTGCTTCTGTATCAGTGCAGGAACACTGCAGTCCCTTCCAGGATCTGACCCTTACCATAACCGGGAATGCTTCTCACTTGGAGACATTAAGAAATTAAAGAAACATTCCTGCAGGCCTGCTCTTTGATGGACACAGACAACTGTTCCCCATTCTTCAGCTTAGGAGCTTGTTACCTGCTTCACAATATCCACCTGGTCCCTTTGCTCCACATCCATCCAGTGCTTTAACTCCCTTTATCTGCTGCACTGTACCACACAGAACAAAACCAACAAAGCTACCAAAACTAGGCCAAACCCAAACATTTGCTCATTTCAGTGTTAGCCAGACACCAATACTTTTTGAACATCCGAAAGTCACAGAAGCTGATTCTCTCAGAAACCTCCTAGCAGAAAACAAACATTTTGAACCAGTGCTGCTCTCCTTTCACTTTTGCTTTTTGGTTGGTTGGTTTGGTTTTTTTTGAGTGGAGGGTGGGGTGAGCTTTTTTCAATAACACCCCTACATTTCTTAAGCTGTTCATCCTTCCTGAACCCAAGCTGTGTCTGGGATAAAACACACTTCCCTATCAATGAAGAGTTTATTTTTTAACCCTTGCATTCATAGTAGCAGGCATCAAATTCCATTATACTTTTTGTCACCAGACATAGACACTTGTAAACAACCTGGGTAGCTCCCTCTTGCAGACGCATCACCTCATATATTAACTATTAATTTAAGTTACTTTACGTGAGTGAGCTCTCCTTACCCACTGAAGCAGCACTGACAACACCTCAAACTTCAGGAGCAGAGAGCTCTCTAACTGCAGCACTATGGTGAGTAACATTTAAAATGGGACACTGCTCTGAAAGGAAGCCACAACAGACCACTGCACACATACCCTGCTGCCTGACCTCCGTTTAAAGCATGAATTAAACAGTGGAGCATCCAAAATAAGTGGATAAAGTCACAGTGGGAAAGTAGGAAGCATCTCGACAATTTTTATATCCACCAACATAAAAAGCCATGAACAAATGCCAATTCCTTTTCTTAAGAAACCACTGTGGAGTACATTGTATACACAGCTTTCAAATAGAAATTCAGAAATCTGGTACCGTTAAGGCAGGATTTATGAATTCCTACATGCCACACCAGAGTCCTAATAGACACCAGAAGTCTAGAGGGCAGTGCTGAAAATCCTGCCCTGGTGCTCTGACACAGGTAAAGTTTATAAACCAAGAAACAATGAGAGAAAACCCCAGTTACCAGAATGAAATATCTTAAGAGCAGGTGTAGAGAAGAGGTTCCTCAGCACAAACCTTCCCCACCTACTTAGCAGCATAGCAGGCAGGTACAAAACAACACTACTACTGCAGAAAAGGACAGTCAGGGCCTCTTAGCATTGGAAGAGCAAATGCATTGTGCAGAAACACAAAACACAACATAAACTCCTTCTTTACCACCCAAACTGTAAGTACACCAATGATTCCAGGGAGACACAATCTGCTTACCACCTTCTAATGCCCTTTGGTCCCAGCCACAGCATCCTAACATGGTTAAAAAAACACTTTTCCTCCAAAGTAGCCAGGGAGGGAGCCTCTGCTCCCAGCAGTGGGAAACACGACCACTGGATTTACCTGGGATCAGCAAACTGAAGCCAGGACCTCAGCACACCAGACACGGGCCCCCTGGCTGAGCCCCCGCCCCCCCAGCTGCTGAGCATCCACTTCTTACCCAGCAGGGCTCCTTGGGGCACTGAGGGCAGCCTGCACACCTACACGCACTCAGCCCCTTCCAGAACATTCCATGCAGCTCCTCTGGCTCCCAGCACTGCCATCACCATTGCTGCACCACCTCAGCTGCTCCCACAACCTTGCCCTGGCCCCCAGCGCTGGGGTCACCACTGCTGCCCACCCTCAGGCACCTCCAGAACATGGCCCATCTCCCAGAACGCCTCACCCGATTCCCAGCCCTGTTGCTTCCAGAATGCTCCCCTAGATCCAAGAATGTTCCCGTGGCTCCTAGCATCGGGATCACTGCTTCCAGCCACCCTCAGGTGCTTCCAGAACGTTCCCCTGGACCCCAGCACTGGGGTCTCCACCCCACTGCCCACCCTCGGGCACCTCCACAACGTTTCCCAACATCGCCCTCGCTTCCACCGCCTCCTCTCCTCCTCTCCTCCGGCGCGCTGCAGCCTGGCGGGCACGGGAGGGCGGGAAGGGATCGCGCGCGAGCCTGGCGGGCACGGGAGGGCGGGAAGGGGCCGCGCGCGAGCCTGGCGGGCACGGGAGGGCGGGAAGGGGCCGCGCGCGAGCCTGGCGGGCACGGGAGGGCGGGAAGGGGCCGCGCGCGAGCCTGGCGGGCACGGGAGGGCGGGAAGGGGCCGCGCGCGCTTTCCACGGGGCCCGGGGAGGGAAGGGGCAGGGCGGGAGCGCTGGGCTCTGCCCCTACCTGTGCCACACAACTTCGGAACCGTGACAGGCTCCTTCCTCGCCACAGGGGATGTACCGGGAGCGCGCAAGCCCCCAGGGCGCTTCCGCTCAGCCGTCCCACCCGAAACGGCTGCAGCTGGGGTTGGGGCCGCCCATCCCGGGAGCGCGGCGTGGGGCTGCAGGTGGGAGGAGGAGGGGTCACTGCAGCAACGGCTGCTGGGACAAAGGTCACCTCCTCACCGAAAACCAGAATAAAATAAAATCCTAAACAGTAAGTTAAAAATGAATTCGAAATCCTAATAGCAGTTTCACAGAATCACAGGATGGTCTGGGTCGGAAGGGACCTCCAAAGCCCATCCAGTCCCACCCCCTGCCGCGGGCAGGGACACCTCCCACTGCATCGGGGGCTCCAAGCCCCATCCAGCCTGGCCTTGGACACCTCCAGGGATCCTGCCTCCTCACCCTGATAGGAAAACATTTCTTCCTAACGTCCAGTCTAAGCTTCTCTTCTTTTACATAAAAACCTTGTCCTCTCACGACAGGATCTGCTAAAACGTTTTTCCTCACCTTTCTTACAGTTACGGAAAGGCCCTGGCAAAGGGGCGAGCAGCCTCTCGACCAGTGATGGGTGTCAGGCGGCCGAGGGGCGGCTCTAGCCCTGCCCTGCCCGCAGCTCCTGGAGCCTGGGGACTGGCGCAGGGCGCTGCCCGGAGCGTGTCTGGACCCCAACCCGTTCAGTCAAGCAGATGAAGGAGGTCGCGGTGCAACCGGGCTGGCTCTGCAGCACGCACCAAGCTGTCTGACTGACTGCAGGGCAACCGAGCCATCCTGTTGTCCTGGCAGGCAGGAGGCATTGCTGTGTTTGATGGAAAACACAGACAGAAGCGTGCGTGCAGAGCACTGACGGAGGGAGTCAACGGGAAGGGATAGATAAGGAACACCGGCTGTCATGCAGGAGGCTTTTTTTGAGGAATGTTAGCAGCTCAGAGAATCATAGAATTGTTTGGTTGGAAAAAACGTTTGAGATCATCTAGTCCCACTGTACCTGTTCACCACTAAACCATCCCTGACAACCTCATCTGTCAGACTTTTCAACACCTCCAGGGATGAGAACTCCACCACCTCCCTGAGCAGCCCCTGCCAGTGCTTCACCACTCTCACCAGTGGCATTCAGTCATTTACTCACTTGAGCGTCATCATCTGTTGCTGAAACTGCCAGTAAGTGTTTCAAAACCAGCAGTAATTTTGGGCAAGATGACTGCAGTCACTGAAAAAACACCTTTTTCTTCACTTTTCCAGTTTCACTGCTTATTAGGATCAAAAAAAAGAAAGAGGGAAAAAAACCAAATACAAAGTAATTTCCACATCAAGACCCATCTCTAAGCTACTGAGATCCCCAACATGCTTTGCACACTCTATCATATTGAGAATCGGGACCTATAGCCCTTCGCAGCACGTCAGGGAGTTCTCTAAACACCCTCTCTATCTCTCACAGTAATGAATGAGTTCTTACATACTTCTTACGGACTCTCCTGTCCAAAGGAGAGATGACTACACTGTTTGCCTTCACCGTTTAAATCCCATGTAACCCCAGCAGGAGAAGGCAGTGTTTCAGGGCAACTCACTAAGAACATTTTCCTTAATTAAATACACTTCATTCCCCACAGAGCAGCAGATCTCTTAGTGCTAGAGAAACTGTATTGTTTCCTTCCAGTAAGACAGTCCTACTTTTCCAAAAATGTTAATGCATCCTTGCAGGGAAGAAGAGCAGCCTGGCAAAAAGAGCGATGTTTGGCACAATCAGCTCTCCTTGCTGTCTTGCATTCATTTCCTGCACAAAATCTGATGTGGCAGCTTGTTTAAAACTTGTTTATTGGGAAGAGGTCATAAGCTGAGCACTCTGAAGAGTAGGTCAGGCATCTGATTAAAGACTGAATAAACTCAAATGCTTCACATGAATCTCTGAGACAGAAGCTTGATGGGGAGAGAGAGCTTGTGTTAGAAAAGTGCTGCCAACTACCTAACATCGCAGGCAGCCAGCAGACTGCAGGGCTAGTTAAAGGGGCAGGGCGAGTAAAGAGTTCTGCTTGCCGGTATTAACAGACACTCAGTGTTATTTGTCTGTGCTTCAAGGCAGGCTCTGGCTGGAAGGAAGCCCTCTGTAAAAGGAACACGATAAGAAATCAGACCAGCCTTGATAGTCAAAACAGATGGGAGAAAAAGCGAATATCTTGAAATCATCTGCAAAACAAAAAACAGCTGCTTATCCCAGGCCTTGTACCAACCCAGTTGGGAAAGAGGAGAGCTGAATTCACCTCTCTCAAGACCCAGCCCAGTGACTGTTCCCCCTAAGGCTGGCCTTCCATCCTTGGTGCTTTCTGCAGTGTGTGTGGAAAGCGAAAAGACATTTCGGGGGGTTCTGTGCTCTGTGTTGTTGCTGTTGCTATTACACATTCCTGTCAGCTCTGATGTGACAATCTCAGCTGTGCTTCCCAAACCCTTGGAGACTGAGGTTTAAAGCCTGGAGAAGTAAATAGGCTGATTCCACTATTGTTGAACAGAATGTGGTCCAGAGGTACGGGATGAGCAGCAATATGTTCCTTCCCTTCTCCTCTCACTTCCCACATCTCCCTCCAACTTCATCATGGAACTATCGCAGACAGCAGCCTGGAAAGGGGACATTTCCTGCTTCCCATAGTGCCAGTGTAAAGCAGGTTTCTTCCTGCCATCCCCATGTGTTTTCCTGGTCAAGACCTGCCACGTCCTGCTAGGCAGACTCAGAGAGTTATTTGCCATTGGGATGAAACAACCAAAACCAACTCATATCCTCTGTAAACGCTGAAGTACCTGCTAGTTTGAAAGAAAAACATCTTCCAGATTTCACAAGAGTGATGAAATGTGTAGGAAATATTTAGGACGGGGGAGTAAAAATAAAACGTGAGACCCAAAGCTTCCTGATGGGCAGGAAACTCCACTAAAAAAGGAAAACAGGATTGATTGTTGGAGAATGATTTCCTGCTCCCCAGCTCTGTAGAGAAGGAATAGCCCAACTGATCATGGGCAGGCACTTGGTCCTTGCTGAGACACAAACCCTGGAGCTCTGCTGCACAAGGTCTCCAGCTCTGGAGTGCTCTGGGTCTCTGGCAAAGCCCTCCCTCTGCAGCCACTGACCTCAGCACTGCGCACCACGTCGCAGCGCCGGGACAATTGTGGAATCGGCAAAGATCTCGCAGGAGCTCTGACCCCTGATTTCTCAAGCCTCTCTCATTCTTCAGAGCACTAAGTCCCTCTAACCTATTGAGTGCCAAATAAATTTTCCAATCGTTAATTCTGGGCAGGCTGTTGCTAAGAATTCCATGGAGCACAGGGCCCCTACCTTCCTCAGACAGTACAAAAGCCTCAGTGGTGCCAGAACCCTACCACTCGTCTGGCTGGAGTCCAGAACTCAGAACAGGGGCTTCTCCAGCCCTTCTCCTGTGCTTCTCCTGCCCTGCAGGGATGACTGGAATAAAATACAAACTGTCTGTGCTCTGCTTTGTCCTGCAATACAACAGGAGGTGGGTAGACACCATCTACATCACTTAAATCACAATTGTCATGGTTACTGGCCTGGCTTCCGGCATGCAAAGCACTGGAAAGTACAATGAATTTTTAGTACAGTGAAGCCTCAAGTGAAGCAGAAGCCAGAAAGTCGTGAGAAGCCCAAAGAAGGCAATGCCGATGCTTCTGACGCACGTTTTGCCCACGGCCTTCAATAGAGTGGATCTGAAAACCCCTACAAGTGCAGCAGCGCAAAGAACAGCTCCTCACCTCTCACAAGGTCTATTTGCCCTGAGGGGAATACAGCTCTGGTCTGAGAAGCACCCCAAATTTAGACTTTTTAGAGACAATCCACCTGAGCAGAGTAACAGAACCGTGTTGGCTGCAGAAAAACAAAAGGTCCCAAAGCAGAATCACCTTCTAAGTAAAGAAGAGTTTGATTATGAAAGAGTGCAAAGCACTGGAAAAATGGGGAGTGTGCTTCCCCGTGCCTTTTCCCTTCTGTTCCTTTGACTCACTTGGAGGCATTTCTCCTTTCCCCTGGGTTAGGACATTTCTCTCTCTCACTCCCTCTGCCTCCGCTTTGCAGGCTCCGGCAAAATGTCAGAGGAAGTGACAAGCTCATAAGAAAATGAATCTCTCATTCTGTTTGAATATTACATTAACCCCCAAGCTCCGCCGCTTCATTTGTCAGCTTTTTCTGAGCTCTCCATCTTGCCGTCACCCCTGACCCGGCTGCTCTGATTAGGGATGATCAATGGGCACATTTGCGGCAGAGATCTTTGCACACTGCAAGACCCTCGGCCCTCAGTCACTCATGCAGATAATAACGGCACTTCGAGTCACTTGCCCATAACTCCAAGCTTCATTAAACAGGGGGGATGTCACCAAAAGTCCCTTTAACTGTCTTTTCGCTTCTCCACAAGGGAACAAATTGACAGTGCTGAGAAATGGGATTTGAGATATAAATAAAGGCGTAGTGTGGGCATTGCGCTGCCTGCAGTTTCCTGCGCCCATGTGCACAAAGCTCCTTGCTCAGCGAGGCTGGGAGGAGAGGGGGCTGTGCCAAGCATCGCCTGACAGGGGCTTTGCACAGAAACACGCCCGAGGTCAGGAACAGCTTCAAACAGAATGGTTTCCCTGGATGGAGCAGGCGGTAGAGACAGACCCCCACCGTCAATCAACCCCTTTGCTGCGTGCTGTCACGCAGCACAGTCAGCTTCGCTCAGACAAAACCTCTGCTCAGAAGGGCCTGGGTCTGCCAAGAGGCTTCACCCGCTGCTTTACAGCAGGGGTTGTTACTGGCTGAAGCTGGCTGAGCAGAAGCTCCCAGGGCAGACAGGAGAGAGGCCCAGGCGCAGGAACAACCATGCTTGGGGCTCTGTTCTGATCACACACATTTATCCTGCAGGCCCTTCCCTGCCCTCCATCTGCAGATGCCGCCCACTTGACGTTTCTGCAGGCCCTTCAGCCACCTCCCTGATGCCACAAGCAGGGAACACCAGGGCCTTACTTTGCTGAGCTGCTGCCAGGGGCTGTCAAGGGCCTCTGCTGGAAAACCTCTTCATCAGGATTCACCTCTGGGCCCCTTCTCACCAGAAACATCAGCATGAGCTCTGAGAAGAATCAAAACAATGCTGAAACAGCTGGAGGGCTTGAGTTAGTGTGTTTTAAAGCAGGAGGCAAACACACATAGAGGAAAATGTCAGTTTAAAAAGGGAAAAGGCAATCTGGACTGATACGCAGTGCTGCAGTGCTGGCTACAGGGCAAAACCTGCTCATTTTCTGATGTCCAAAGTCAGCATTTGCAATCACAGAGGTTAAGTGAACCAGCAGATACTGCAGAGAAAGAAATTAAACTAAAGCCTCCAGGATTTCTGCCCTGGGCTTTCCCCATACTTGTAGCACTGCTGGCCCAAGGATGAAGGAGAATGTTTTAACAGGCTAGAAGTGCCTGTAGGGGGCTGAACCCACTGGGAAGAGGAACCACTGAAGATAACTTGTAGTTGTGAATAGATCATTGCATAGCTGCAAAGTCATCCAAGCTTTTGGAGGCTAGAGCAGGCCTCCTTCTACCCCGACATGGGCCATGTACAGCAAAGAACAGAAGCTTCTCCCTATTTCATTTCAGGTGGAAATAAGTAAGGGCATGAGGCCCAGCCTGCAAGATTTACCCTCGATCTGAAGAAGGTGTCTTTTTAAAACGCAGGCAGATTCCCAGACTGTGGACCACCCAGGGAGCATCAGGAAATCTTCCATGAAGCCCTGATGTAAAAGATTGTCTTGCACTGATTCTTCCTTCCAGTTCTTAAAGAGAGTGCAGGAAAGCTGGGGAGGGGCTCTTGATCAGGGAGTGCAGGGATGGGAAGAGGTAGAATGGATTTGAGCTGAAAGACGGGAGATTGAGATGAGATCGTAGGGAGAAATATTTTCCTGTGAGGGTCTTGATTGTCCAGAGAAGTGGTAGCTGACCCATCCCTGGAGGTGTTCAAAGCCAGGTTGGATGGGGTCTTGAGCCCCCTGATTGAGTGGGAGGTGTCCCTGCCCATGGCAGAGGGTAGGACTGGATGGGCTTTAAGGTCTCTTCCAACCGAAACCATTCCATGATTCTATGATCCACTGCTGTCCAGCAGGTTCTTGGCCAGAGAACAGGTTACACACCTGTGCTGGAAACAAGGAGGAAGTTTTGCTCAGATAAAGACCTATATTATTCCAGTACACACAGCCTCAGGCAGCTGCTCTGAGAATTCTGACCTAACACTTCAGCTGAGTAAAGTTATTCCACAGAAAAGATGGCATCAACAGAGGGATTTGAAACCAGACAAGAATTGAGCTCTGTGCTCCTGAGGTCCAGCCCAGTTTGCTCCCAGCTGTTCACAGCTTTCCAGAGTTAGATTTCAACCAACCCAAAAGTTTAAGCACATTTGGATTTCAGTTTTCAATCAAACACCATCTTCAGCTTAAAAGAAATGCCACCTTGCTCTAGAATAGAGACCATTGTCATTGAATCCTGGACTGGTATGGGTTGGAAGGGACCTCAAAGTCCATTCAGTCCCACCGCCTGCCACGGGCAGGGACACCTCCCACTGGGTCAGGGGGCTCAAAACTCCATCCAACGTGGCCTTGAACACCTTCAAGGATGGGGCAGCCACAACTGCTCTGGGCAACCCGTGCCAGGGCCTCCCCACCCTCATTGTTAAGAATTGTCTTCACCCAGAGAAGACGTTCAAACACTTGCAAAGATTTAGGGTGCCACTGTTGAAAGCTGTTTTCTCTCTCTCTGTAGTAAAACTTCCTACAAGAAATGCTCTGTTTCACAGATGAACAGCTTGTGCTTCTTCCTATCCACTGTAAAAATGAAATAAAAGCCTGATGAAGCAAAGGAAAAACCAAGTTTCCACTGGATGTTTTCCCACAGAAAAGAAACCCAGACCCTACGGTGACTCAAACCCAATCCTTTGCATTTCCAAGCCATGCCAGTTATTCCCCTGCCAATTTGTTCCCAGCAGTTTGACCTCTCGTAACCATATGTGACTGGTTCCTGTCTGATCCCAAGCAGTCCACTTCACCTTAAGCACTGTACAAATCATCCCTCTGCTCTTTCAGCAGATCTGAAGGGGCAGTGCTCTCCAGTAGAGCCTTAGGACAAGTCCTGCATCCTTCTCCTCCTATGCAAATGTCTCCGAGTAGACCCTCTATGTTCGTCAGCCAAGCATTGTGCTTGTCCTGCTAAGACATATTCCATGTTCACAAAGAGACCCTACTGATGTCAGTGGATGTCAGAGCAGGCTCACGTGCTGTCACCTCCAAGAGGAGTTCCATACTCAGTGCAAATGGCAACTGCTTCCTTTGGGAGACTCCTGACCCCAGACAGAATTCCCCTGTCTCTGTGTCCCAGCCTGCAGAATGAGCCACTGTCTTTAAAACAAACACTCCAGTGCAGCGCTGCTCATTAGCCCCGGGCTTTTGTCCCCGTATTCATGGGAAGGAGTACCTTGGCCATCAAGCAGTCACTTCAGTGCTTCTGGCTCAATGGGGCCTGATTTATATGTGCAGGGTCTGCCTGGATGGCCACTCTCTTCGGCTGAACTCCGCACACTGGAAGAATTATTCTAGCTGAAACAAGAGACAGAGAGCGTTGGGATCAGGCCACAAAGACTTCAGTAAAGGCAACAAACACATAATAAAGCCGTGTGACAATTGATGGTTACAAAAGGCTCTCCCTGCTATCAGAGTGATGTATTGTGAGCATTCTCATTGCAGCTCTCCCTGCTTTATCCAAACCCAGTCATCCCTCCAACGCAGAGGATTCCTGTGTTCTGCTGTCATTCCCTCCCTCACCACAGCATTGACCACAGGCTGACAGAGCCTGGCAGTGATGCCTCCGCAGGGGCACTTCTGCTCCAAGTCTACCTCTCCTTGCCCTGCTCTAAAGCCAGGGAAGATCACAGGGAGAGACCGGCACTCACAGTATCACACAGTGTGGGAACAGCTCAGAGACCAACAGCACATTAAACCCCTGGATTAGGCCAATGATTTAGTTTTCTTTTAAGGACAACTCCATTCTCAGGTGGGAAGTACAGCATTGTTCAGCAGCTGAAAACCTAAAGCCCTGTGTGTAACGTCATCCCTCTTCCGTAAGAACTATCAGGCTGCCCACAGAGGAGGAATGGTAGGTAATCCAGAAAGGGGAGGTGAGAGAGGAGTTTCAGCATCTACACCAGTGCACTAAGAAGGAGGAAATCCATACCCAGCAACCTGGGTTAGTTCCGAGGAGACAGCGATATTTATCCTAGCATGGGCAGGTATTTTATGCAGGCTCAGCATTATTTAACTGACCCTGGGCCAAAAACCAGTCCTGCTGTCCAACAGTCATAGTCTTCACTCCAAGACAGCTCAGGCTATGTCCCCAGAGAGTTCTATAAAGGAACATATTACGGGTTGGCGGTCCAAATCCCACCTTGTGATTTATGGAAAGGGAGCATTGTCCGAGCTGCCCCCAAGGCCACTGCACTTCTAAAGCAAGGAGGGGCGAGGGGGAGGAGAGGAGTGCTGGACACACACACAAAAAGGGCAATAAATATGACATGCTTATGCTGTTTGAGGGAGGGCAGCCTGAGCATGCGGCAGAAGTGCAGCCTGAACCCCAACACCTGCTGGATGTAATGGACTCTGAAGTGTTGTTTCAGAATTAATCAAGTCATTTAAAATCATAGCTGTAGTCTCCATTCACTACTCCTGTGCATAAACGCGCTGATCCCGATACTAATCCATGTCGGGTGACTTGAGCAATATATCACCGTAATTGCCATTTTAGGGCTTCAAATTGGAGCTAAAATAACCAGATGCAAAAGAGATGGCCATATCATACTCTCAAGATGGATCTTCAAAGTTCAAGGAGAGTTCAAGCATGGAAGAGGCAATAGAGAGGGGTCAAGTGTAAGGAGATTGTTCATGTTCAAGAGGAATTAACTTTACAAATATATTGTTTCTGAGGTGGCAATTGTGTCGTCTTACAGCTATTCATACCTCATTTAATCTTTGCATCCTTCTCAGCCATTAGAGTGATTGTTCCTCATTGAAATAAATTTCATTTTGACAAAATATTCTGGTTTAGAACTGCAACTAATTCCCCCAAGATATTTTACTATTTTACTTTACAAGATAACGCTCTCTGAAACCACACAGCCCAGAATCAGCTCCGAGATCCTCAAACTACAGGCTCGGGATCTACGCGCAGGGCAAGAGCACCAAGACTGCCGCCTCCTTTTATTGCGAGGGACATAGGAAGTTAGGCAATTAACAAATACTGAGCTTGGGAGCTCATCAGAAAGAGTGCTAGGAGTGCTATTCTCACTGAAATAGGCCTGGTCTGGGAGCTTCAATGTCTCAGAGCACTTCAGCTACCATGGGTTTTAAGGTCACCAACGCAGAAATGCCTTTCAGCAGCCAAGGTTATTATTTCCCATAAAACTGGACAAACAGAAGTTACATAAAGAGAAAAGTCAGTTATTCTCTGCAGAAATCAAGCAGCAGGCAGGCAACACTCACGGGTGGGACGGTAGCGACAGTGACTTCTGGGTTCTGCTGAGGCTTACACAGCCTTCTGCAGTAAAATACACGTATCTGCCATTAGAAGAGAGCAGTCCTAACACGCCTTCAGTCCTGTAAGAGCAAAACAAAAGGCATTTTAATACATTGTAGGCAAACACATGAGGAAGTTTTAAGCTGCTCATCAGCACTAGTTTAAGAAATGTCTTTATCTGGTAGGCTTGTCTTTTTTAAGAAGTGAGATGAACCTATTAATTGTGTGCTCTTTTTCTCAGCTTCAATCTGCACCATTAAAGTATGATTCAAGCTTGTTGTTGAACTACCACCAGACCTAGGAGTTCCTGTTGGCATCTAATAAGTCATCTACACCGTGGAGAGAAACCCCACCTACCATTGTTTCTATGAGGCTGGGTCACAAGAGTCTCTGCTGCAAAGCTGTGCTTGAGACTTGCCCTGGGTACAACTCCCACGGACAAAGGAACAGCTTTTGAGCTGGTGTAAATCAGCACAGCACCACTGTCCTTGGGAGAGCTATGCTAATTTCTCCTGGAGGATCTGGTGACCTGAGCACCTCCAAACAATGCCGTTACAGACAGCTAACGTGCTACGGGTTACTTGATAATTTCTGCAGCATAATTGGCCGACATGGAAATGATAGAAACGATTGAAGTTCATAACTAATTGCAACCATTACCGAGACAGCATTATTTATGATGAAGTGCATGTGGGAGGACTGATTCTGATTTCACTCACATCTCATTCCAGTTTTTGGCAGGTAGTTGGTGATGTTCCCTGTGTGCCCAGCTTGTGGAAGAGGCCAGCCTTTGTGGATACAGCTGCATTTTCAGCATATGATGTTCTACAGCATGCTAAGAAGATCAGGGAAGTAAAGTCTTTGGTGCTTGAGCTCTAGACTGAGTGGAGAAACGTCTGTGTTTCACTTGTTCTTTGATTTCCCCACAGAACTCGCAGAACTCTACAAAGCCCACCCACCCTGGTGCTTCAGGCAGCCTGGTACCTTGTCTGTCTCTTGCCTTCCATATTTATGTGGCTGTCAGGTCCGGTGAGACTACAGCAGCCTCATTGGACAGGCTCAGCACTGGCATTACCCATGTTTCAGATACTCATGTGCTCCTTTGTATGGAACCGGGACGGAGCAGACAGGTTTCTCAAAAAGCATATATCACATTTACAGTCCAAAATAAACAGCTTGAGCTTCCAATTCTCTTCTGCAGGTCTGACCACTGAGTCTTCTTCAGGGGAGCTTTTGTGAGCTGGTTTCTCTTGGAGGTCAGCTTTCAAATGTGGGTGCTCAGCTTAGAAACCTGGGTGGCAGGAGGAGGATTCACAACAGTGTTACTGGAGTGACTTTGGAACTTCCTAAACAGGGAGAAAAATTCAGCCTGAATTCAGCTTATCCTCTCCTAATGCAGACACAAACACACAAATAGCCATAACCATAGATATAAATAAATTTATGAAATTCCAAGTCTCACAAAACGTTCCCTGGTTGGACGCTCTCATTACATATGATGCAGCCAAGCCAGAGCCTGGAATCTCTTGTGCAGAATGAACAGTTCCGTATCTTTATTTTCCCAGAGCCCTTGTCTAAAACCAATCATCTGCAAATTGTAATTTTTCTCCACCTTTCATAAATACCAGCAAGAGCGCAACCCCCTCGCTCTCCCCCTCTCTTCTTCTTATTCAGGATATCAGGCAGATAAGAGTTATCAGTAAAGGTCATCCTCAATTTCTGTACAGAAATGATCTGTCTCCGGTATGTAATAAACATTTATCCATGCCTTTATTAGCTATATTGGATCTGACAGTTCTGTTAAACCATTTTCTTTCATTTTGCTAGGTCATGACGGTTAATGCTGCTAAAAAATCTCATCACTGCTTTTGAGCACTGTATTGTCTTCTCAGTATTATCAAGATTTTGTAAAGGTAAGCACTGGCTGGAATGACCTATTAAAGTTACAGCCGGTTGAGCTCCCAGCTTTTTTCTCACCACAATAAAAAAGGGAAGGAGTGCAAAGCATAAATTCTACTTTCGGCGTTATATTTAGTTGCGCAGTTGACATTTAGTAAAGCAGTCACTTCAAGCCTGCTTTGCATTGGTTTCACTCCATCTTTTTCACATCCTTGGTTTTCTGAAATGGTGTTGGAAGCCACACCATGGCAAATGAGCCCAATTAGTGGGACCAGGAGGTGATGTCCCATTTAACCCCTACCATGCCAGCAGCACATTAGGCATCTGCTTGGGATTTTTAAATGATCCTCATGATTTATGAAGCAGATTGAGAGGTGTTTAAGCATTTTCATGCCCTCTCACATGCTCGTGGTGGAGCAGTGGGCATTCCAAACCCCAGCACTGGAAGACACTCACAAAGCTGGGTATCAATGTCACAACTGTTGCAGTTCTCATCTCCCTCCACCCAGGTCTGTTCCAACCACAAGGACAGACTTCCTTTCAGCTTCACACAAATCAGCTGCATCTACGTCCAGGGGGGCTTTCCTCACCCCCTGCCCATTATTCTCTGAGGATGCTTACACCAATTTCATTACTATAGGCTCTAATTACATGAAATATTTTTAAAACTCGCTGTTGTCCAGCATTACTTCAGGGGCTGGGGGAGATAAATCAAACAGAAAGCCCTTTGTAAGCCTTCTCAAGCTCCTCTTGCCATGCACCACAGGACTACTACCCTGCAATGAGATCAGCTAACAGATTTTCTCTGCTGCAGGATCAAACCCTTTCTCCCCTGACCCAACAGACCAAAATGTTCCCTGATTTGCTCCTGCCATGAGTACAAAGTGCTGATTTGACACGGTCCTGTGCCCTTTGTCAGCACACAGTCACTGCAGCTCAGAAGTCCGGCCTGTGCTACACCATCAGGCCACCATACCGTATTGCTTATGTGAAGTGGACTCATGCTCTCCTGCCTGTGATCAATACATACCTATCACCTGGACCTTGAGCCAGAGACCCACTACCCGACAAGGCAGCCATGGGCAAATCCAGCCCACGGACAAAACCCAGCCTCTGTCCAACCAGACAGCAAATGCAAGAGCGCTGTCCCCAAACCACTCTCCAGGATGCAGCTGTAGATCCACCGACTGCCAAAGGGAAACTGGGGTGTCTCAATGTGGTGAGTCACTAGAACAACAAGGAATATATTCTCCCAGTCTC
This sequence comes from Tapera naevia, assembly GCA_033556795.1. Classification (NCBI taxonomy): domain Eukaryota; kingdom Metazoa; phylum Chordata; class Aves; order Cuculiformes; family Neomorphidae; genus Tapera; species Tapera naevia. The sequence continues at coordinate 584,742 of JAUMJJ010000021.1, forward strand.
CACAACAACAGGCACATCAAAAAGACAAACCTCTCTGAGTGCTTCTCCATACACTCTCCATCTCCCTGCGTCCCACAAGTCTGTGTTCAGTGTGGTCTGTGTGACACTGACCTGCAGCAGGAGAAGAGGTGCCACCTCAATAAAAATGGTCACCTTGCACAAACAGAGGCTTGCGTCCCTACTGCCAGGATGCTCGTAGGCCCCAGGGAAACACAGGAATTCCCTACCCTGCCTTTCTGTGTTCCAAAAATCCCACAAATTTCAACAAAGGAAGATCAAGGGTGGTAACCCCGATGCCCCAGCTAACTTAACCCAAACCTCATGGCTGGTACCCATGTTTGGAGACAGAAGCCTCTCCTCCTTGTCTTTAAGTGGCCACCCAGCATAAGTATCTCCCCATAATAATTCACGAACAGCCTTCAAACAGGGCAGGCTTGGCCATGGAGGTTAGCTCAGACATGATTATCCTTTTCCCCAGCTGAAGTTAGGAGTGAAGACAATAGATGCACAGACCAATAGCTGCACTCTGACCTTGATGTTTCAGACCACCAGGCTGTTAAACAAGAGGCAGGACCCCTGTGGTCATGGGAATCTCCAGTATGTGGCTGAAATGGTAACGCTATATTTATTGGCGAGCTTTGCCTAAGCTCTTTCACATCTGTCAGGTGCACATCTACCTGTGAAATGCTATGCGCTCTGTACACACAGAGGGAGGTGAGGAAGAGGAAAAGAAAACTCCTAAGAGTTTTTAAATGATCAGGTAGCAGCAGCTCCTGACTGCAATTTTTCATGTTATCGCCTCTGCTCCTTTAGTTTGGTTGATAAATAAAAATTCGCTATTGAGCCTCCTCACACTATAAACAGGTAAATCTGTTCCCTGTAAACACAGCAGTTTTGGCCCCAGGCTCTGCTTCCTAAGTATTCTGCTTAAAGCCAGAAAAGTGGTTTCTGATGGCTGGAAGACCCAATTGTTGATTCCTGTGCTACAGAGAGTTCATGTGAAGCAGCCAGCTTTGCCAGGCTTAGCTCACCCTCTGTGCAATTCCTTCTCAGAACAGGACTCAGTGGATACAGAACAACTTGGTTTTGAAGGGCCAGTCTTGCAGGAAGGTGGAAAACCCGATGTCTGACTTGTCTATGAGCTAGCAGATTTGTGCAAAGAAGTGAGAACATCCATTAAAATCACTTAATTGACCAATTTGCCAAGTTATTTGTTTTTAAAATGAGATATTTAACTTATCCTGCTATACGCTGATGCATTTTTAGTAGCAGAGAACAAACACAGTCCTAAAAAATCTAATATATGTCCAGACAATGCAGCCAGTAGTTAACAATGACAATATGCAGCACTCAGACACACCAAGGCGATGGCATTCACCTGATGCCTTCTTTTTTTTTTTGCTAAGCAGGTTGGCAAGAGGAGAAACAGTTGATCTACAACCAAGTTTAACACAACCTTGGGACAAATCACATGCAAAAGCTAGAAGCCTGACTCAGTTTAACAGTTAAATCATTTATTCCTAGGCTGAAAAAAAACAAACCCTGCCCTGAAGTCATGATCAGCGTGATCCTCTGTTTGAAGTCCTGCAAACTCTTCCAGGGACAACCCTTGTGATTTGGCCAAAAGGAAATGTCACTCTCAGCGGCTCTGGAGCAAATGGAGACTCCCAGTATGAGGATATTAAATTATTATGGTTTTGCAACAGGGGGCACAATTGTTAGTGGCCCCCTCCCTCTGACGGCTGAGTTGCGCTCCTCCCTGCCGTGAGCATTCATTGTCACATCTAATATTTGCATGCTTTGATAATAACAACATTGTCAAGATGATAGCGGGGAAGTTTCGGTAGGAACTCAGTTTTGAAAAGCCAGCTGTACTTCACCCCCGTCACTTCTCCTGAGAAGATGCCTTCAGAAAGCAAAATTAAGGCTTGCTCACTAGAAATTTGCCTTCCATGTCTATTATTCCCCTCCCCAAAAGAAGGAGAAGAAAGGAAAGCAGAGTTATTGGACAAGAGGAGGAGGAACACCACTTCCTGCAGAAATTATTTTTACATGAGTTTAAACTTCTTTTTGTTCCCAAAAGCATTTTGGTCACATAATACTGCAAACAGCAGAGCAGGTCTTAAATCAATTACCTTTATTATTGATTGCAGCTGAAAGAGTCTGGGGCTTTTCTCCCTCATCCACCTTTCTGCATGACACAACCATTCAGCAGCTCAAATGAGGTAGGGCATAATGTGATTTTTGGGAAGAATGGTACTATTGTTGTGGCCCAGAAAATCTGTATTTCTTAGGGTTTGGGCAAACTTGCTCCTTTGTCCACACAAAATAATGGCTTCAAAAAATAAAGGAACAGAAAAAAGTTTGCTTTCTCTTCCCTTTTGCCCTTTATTCCTATTTCAGACTATGTCATCCCAAGTTATGAAGGCCTAACACCCGTCAAAGAGCCCTGCAAGTGTAAATATCATGGGCCAAGACCCTGTTGGACAAAATGCCAAAACTCTCTGCTGTGTGTGGAGAGGGCTACCCAGCAACCCACAGAGCACAGGGGCTGCGCTGTGGCCAGCACTGGGCAGTCTTTGGGCATCTCTCCAGTGCTTTTGGCTCACTTGAGCTTCACTTTACAATTTAGGTAGCTTTACTTTGAAGTCATCTGAATTAAAGTATTTTTCCCAGTGCCAGACACTCCTCTCCAACTCAGAGATACAGAAATCAGATATTTGCTCCTGGGTTCAGAATCTTTCTTTCTGTAAAATGGGAAGTGCACTGAAATGTTCTGGTCTGTAGCAACCTCAGCCCTGCAGACCTGCTCACCCGACAGAGGGGGAGCAAGGATCAGAGCCACAACCAGCCTTCCGCTAGGACATGGAGCGATGAAAAACCACCTCAAGCCAGGCCAGCCACCACCTTCTCCCATTGCCTGTGCCACCGTTTCTGCAACTCAAACAGGTTTGTATTACCTGTTAGCATACCTAAATTCAAAGAGTGCTCTTCATGCAGCCTGAAATGCAGCTGATCGAATCCCACAACAGTTCAGGTCACTTGTACTGAGCAGGAAGTGCTCATGATGGGATCTATATTCCAAACCTATGGAAAGAAGAGGAAAATATCAACTTCAATGCTTGAGCCTGCAAGCAGAAATCCCTTCCCTGAGCCCCCTCAGGTTTTTTTCCCTCCAGTGTAGCAGAAAGCAGACCTCACAGGACAAGCATCCATCGTCTGCTCCACTCTTTGCATGTGTTTCAGCCCTCAAGCAGCTGATGGGGTGACGTACCAGGAAGGCTTTGGACATCCCATGGCTTTATGTTTCTGGCCCTTGTAGGCTGCCAGAGTCAGAAGCAGCCAGAATACAGGCATAGAAACCTATCTGTTTTCACATGAAAACAGGGATTGTGTCTTTTCACTGGTGTGTGCCCTGCAGTTATTTATGCAGCAGGAGTGAAATGAGCATGAATTATCAACACGTGCAGCACCATCACTAACTCATGTTTGCAATGTATTTTTTGCATTTGCAATTGCTGTCTGACAGGAACAAGCACCCAAGATGCAGCACAAGGTGCAAAATTGTCTAGGCAGAGCTGGAGCCTCAGGCAAAACCCATTGGAGAGGTGTTTCCTTGAAGGCAACAGATCCTCGCCAACAGTCAGGAAGCTGTGAAGGAGTGACAGCCTGGGAAAAAAAATCAACAACCACAAGCAGAGGCATTAGTGAGCTTGATACTCCGAAGATAAATGAATACTAAATAAGAACGGCAAGCCATGCCCTCACTTCTGCCAGTACTGCCTTCTTCATGGAGGTTTGAGGAGCAGTGCTAATAATCCATCATTTCCTCCCACTGACCCATCCCAACAATGGGATCCCACCGCCTTCTTCCCTGTTAGAAGACAATGAAAAGACAATGGAAACAGTTTTTCAATGCTTCCAAGTACACCATAAAATTCTAAGAGGGTACAAGTGTTGAGACAGACATATATTGATGTAAGCATTATCTCAGCAGCACAGCACACCCCATTAGCTGCACACTCGCCTGCTTCTACCTTGGTCACTTCCATGCTTTGGCCAGCAAGTGACTCAGTGTGTGCCCCACACAAAACCATTTCTTTGTTTCATTTTGTGTTTAATTATCCATCGGCAGCAAAAGAAATCAGAAGCATGTCCAAAGAACACATATTTGCAATAGCAACTGCATCACTGCAGCAACAGCCTCTTCCGCCCAGCCAAACTGAGGTGCAGCTCCAAAGGGCGGGGATTTAGGAGCTCACAAAGCCAATGCGTCACAGGTACTTGTAAATACACACGTGTACACATAGGTACAAACAAAGTCTATGTGCTGTGAAAGGAAATACACATTCCAGAGGAGGAAGCTTGCTTGCAACAGGCAGTTAAGCATCCAATGGAAGACATCAATTAAAGGGAGATCTTTGTGGACTGAAATTGTTGTTACTTCTGTATTATCCCTTCTCCCATTGTTTGGGTGCAATGGAGTTCCATCAGTGTAAAACGCAGCAGAAAAGCAGGTCTCTAATTCACTCTCCACATTTAAAGGAGTGAAACTTGTCAACATTTAACCTGTATATTTTACCTAAGCAGGGCTACCTGCTTTGCTGTTCTCCCTGCAGGTGAGAAAGCACTCGGCACATCTTTTACCGTGGTACCAGCTCTTGGAGGGAAATAAAGAAAGGACCAGCAGAATCTTCCGTGTCAGCTGGGATCCCGGCCTCCCGCAACGGTGAAAGGAAGAGCTGCATCCATAGCTGGCACAGCAAGCAGCACTCGTGGCTCAAGTCAAGACTGGAAACAGCTTGAACACTCTGACAACTTTATTTCTCCCCCTCTGTCGCCAGGCCTGCACTCAGGCTCTGAGCTCTGGATGTGCCGCTTGCCTCCCCTCTAGGAGCCAACAAGTGGACATCACCGTGCCTTTCAGAAGGAGATCTGCCAGCAGAGCATGAAGAAGAAATCAAAGGGGCAGAAAGCAAGGAATGACCCCCATTTTTTAGTCCCAAACATAGGACTTACAGAGCACACATGGGATGTGAGGGCTTTCCTGATTGTTTTCCCCTTGGACAAGCAAGGGAGCACGCATTTTGCTGGGAGCTGCTCAGCCTGAAAGCCACCATTATGACTCCTGCTCACAAACCAAGTTTCTCCTCCAGCTAGAGGATCTGTTCCTTTGAGAGGGGCAGCATGGGACAGAGGAGGAAAGGGGGAAGGGGGGGAAGCTTTTCTTTACACTTGTGCTGTTCTGAATGTGGACCATCTGTGCCCCCAGCTGGAGTGCTGGAGATGGTCTGGCACTTGAACCACACCATATTTACAGATCTAAACACAAATGGCTACTGCCTGATTGTTTCATGATTCATTAGTCAGACAAGCTCTCCTCTCCCGCCAGCACAGCTGTTACAGAGTAAACCTTTGTCACTTAATAGGCCTGATTATTACTTTCCATCAAAGGTATTGATCTGTGTCATCTCTACTTAAGGGAAAAGGGGAGAAGCGAAAAGGGGACCAAAATGTGTCGGGAAAACAAGAAAGGGGGGTGAAAAAATTACAAAACAATCACATTTGTCTGGTGACTACAGGCAGCGATCAATACGCTTAATCTCTCCTGGATGTACTGTATTCATGTATTCATTTACCACGGTGACTAGGTTACTCGTGGAGATGAAACATCTCACATGATGTGGCATTCCTTGCACTGCACCAGACTGCTGCAGTCACACAATATGGCCATGCATATAATTGGTCGGCCAAGTACACACTGTGAATTAACAAATAGTACCTCAAAAATAGAAAGAAAAGAAATAGAAATCAATTAAGTCATGTGGCACAAAGTAAAAATACAGGTTCATCTCTAAATGGCATGAGAGCAGATGAAGAGACTGGTAGTGAGGCCTCAGAGAATCATCCCAGGGTTAAGCCCCCATCCACCCAGCAGTGCTACCCCAGTTTACACCAGTCAAGGCGCTGGCCCTTTTTGTTTAGCAAATGAGCTTGGGACAGGACGTGGTCTGACATGATTGCAATGCAGAGTGTATTTACCACAGCTTGAGAGCTTCTCCTTGCTCCCGCAGCCACCTGACAAGCTGCCATTGCAGCAACTGCAGTGTTATTACACATTCACTCACTCCATTGGTGGCATGAGGTTTGCAGCATCCAGACTGAGAGCTTCATGGCCTCTCTGACTCACAACACTGTTAGCAGTAGTGTTATTGCTTCCCTGCTGTATCTGAGGTGGGACCTGGGACCCACCGTTCCGGCGACCAGGGGACAGTTCAGAGCCACCCATGTGGCTCTAATGTCCGGCAGCGGGGAGCAAGCTCTTCAGGAAAGATGGTTTCACTCTTTCCATTTTCCTTGCATTTCAGGGATCATCTCTCCTGAAGCCAAACCCCAAAGCCCTTGTTTAGCCCTCTTTCAGACTAAACAGCAGTGAAGGTCTGGGAAAGGACAGGAAAGAAGCCACAGTAAAGACTGCTTGGCTTGTGCCCATGGCAGCTCAACAGCATCACTGCTCAGGCTACTGGAACTGAAGAGGAATAAAAGCCATCCATGTGTCTTCAGAGCTGAACATGACAGAAAGCCGTCATGAATGTTTTGAGTGCTGCATTCAGTTCTCTCTCCCCATTCAGGAACAGTTTCAGGAACAACCCCAAAATTACAGGTGCTGCTCAGCTCTCCCAGAATATGTTCTTTCTGGGAAAAATCCACTCCCCTTGCTCCACGTCTCAATAGCTTTGGGATGGGGCATGGAATCATCTTTTTAGCCCTTTTGGACCAGAGAGTCCAGAACTCAAACTCATTCCTACCCAGTGCAGCAAGTCCTTGGTGACATCAGCATGTGCCTCTGCAGTGTGTTCCAGATGGAGAGCAAGGTCTAACACCAAACAGGCTCTGACAAGATGGACAATGTTCCATGTGGGAAAAGAATAATTGACAAACACATAGGCCACTGATGAACACTTAACAAAGGGGATTCTCTGGCTTTTCTCGTGCTGTTGGTTTGCTGTGCAGTTCTGCAAGGACCGCCTCAATCTTCTCCACCTTTTAACCACCTCCTTTTTCCCCACCAATGCCTCTGAGGAGCAGTCTATAAATAGAAGCAGCTTTTCCTCTGACCAAGACTTGCATTTGTCAAAGTAAAGAGGTCGGTAAGGTGTTACACAGGGAATACCAGACATTTAAGGTAAAGCACTGCTCGGAGTGAACAGAAAGAGCAGGAACCTAAACCAGCTCAAAGCACTTTGGTTTCACCAGAAGGGCCATACCTTCCATGTCCAGATGAGGTCTGCAGAGTGCAATGACAGATTCTGACCCAGCGTGGCAGCAGAAAGGGAAGCGACCGACACTCTCATGAGAACTGTTTGACATGGAATACTCCTTTACAGTCCAGCTTCCACTCAAAAACACACACACTTTTCTTACTGTGTCCCTAATGAAAACTGCCACTTCTGCCCTTGTATTTTCCCCTAGCCACTGAGATCCAATTCCCACCCACTCACTCCCACATCCCAAGGCATATACATTTTTGCCATATGGAAAGAAAAATCAGACACCAAGAGAGAGCTGTGGCACACACAATCCACGGGGAAGTGTTGCTTGGCAATGCTGCGTGTGCTTAGCTCCCCGCCAAGGGCCCAGTGCTGTCGCTGTGCCAGGAAATCAGCCATTCAGCTAACAGGCAAAGCAGCGGCCATGAAGACAGAGAAGCAGAAGGGAGCCGTCAAACCCAAGAGACAAGCTTGCTCTCTTCTCCTCCTGCGCTACAACAAATAGCAGGGGGGTAGGGGTGGCTGTGGGGAGCCAGGAACCAGAAGGATGCTGTACATTTTAGCTTAACCCATTGATCTTTCAAGGAAGAAAACTGCTTACTCAGTGGTTAAAGAGGGACCAAACCCAACATACCAAGGTGCTATCTTAGAGCTTAGGTTATGAGCGAGAACCTTTCCATTTATGAGCTGTCTTGGAATGGCAAAGCGTGACATTTTGTCACTGAATCATTTAGAAGCAGACTGAGTAATCCAGTCAGGAACAGGCTGTTAGCAACCATCCTGCAGCAGGCAGGTCTTTGCCATTGTTGGTGCTTCATTTTCTTCCCCTGGAGATGGTGTTTGATCCTGGTAGTTGGTGACGAGACTGGAACCAGGAGCCAGCAAGGAAGAGGAACAATAAAAGAAGGGGAAAAAACCCCCACTCAAATAACTCTCAAATGAAACCTTTGCTTTCCAAAATCTGTCTTTTCTGGGAACTTGCTGAGTAGGGTTTTATTACTGGTTCACAGAAATGAGTTGTCCTTGGGATGGAGATGCCGCTCACCAGCTGCCCTGACCTTTGTAACAAGGTGCTGCCAGACTTATTTTTTCTTATTGTTCCCACTGATGCAAATCTGGAGCAATTGTGCATGAGTCAAACATCACAGCTGCTCCCAGTTTAGCCCAGTAAGACTGGGCAGACAGCATTGACAGCAAATCTCTTCAACATCATGGTAGAACTCAGATAGAACCCTTTCTCCTGTGATACATCCCAGAAACTGCAGTTCAGAAAGGGCTGTGGGGACTCCCCAGCAGAGCTCTCCAGAGCTACCAACTAGAGAATGGTTCTGCCAGCTGCAGTGCAAGGCAGGGCAGGCATGGGCCCTCTCTCACAAGGGTTTGGGGCAGCAAAAGTGTTTTGTGACTCTGGGTTGCAGCATGAAGAGAGGGGTCACCCATTCTCAGCTCACCTCAGGCCGCAGATGTCTTTGTGGATCCAAATAGGAGCAATTGCCATAAAACTCCTTGTGGCTGGTGGTGAGAGGGTATGTTCCCTCTACACTGGGCACTTAAAGCTCAGCTCAACAGGGTGCTGGGCCATCTCATTTAAACTACAGATCACCTATAAAGGCTGGAACAGATGATCCCTGAGGTTACTTCCAACCTGACATTCTATGATTCTATGATTAAAGCAGAAGCAAAGAATTCTCATGTCACCTTCTGATCTTGGCTGTGGCATCAGGATGCCGAGGCTGCAGCCCCATCTGACCAAGTCCATCTGCAGATTTTCCATATCAATCTGTCTGTTGTAGCCGGTATAAATCGCAGCAGCCCTGTGTCAGGTTCCCTCTGTGACTCATGAAGTCCTGTGCCCGCAATTGCACTGTGTTGTCAGGTAAAGACATCTTTCCTGGTAGGGGAGGTGGGAAAGGAGAAAAAGAAAAAGGGAAAGCTTCAGGTCAAACGATTGATTATGGCTTTGAATTACAGGGGGCTATTGATTTTTCATTAAACACCATGTACTGCTGTAAAGCGGAAAAAAAGTAATTCATTGATCAGAGCTGTGGGCCATGTTCACTTATTGGCTTCCTGCCACATCCCATTATTCCCAGTTCTAAATGTATATTGAAGTCAGTTCATCCTAATCATTTCCTCCTGTCATCAGAAATGTCTCTCAGTAACTATTAGTTTAATCACCCCTTTCTTACAATGGTAATGAGTGATAATATCCAGCATTATGGCAGATTCATGAACACTGCTCATTGTGTTACAGCGTGGCGTTTCGCAATGCTACAGTTAAGAGTCTGTCAGCAATTCCACGACAAAGCCCCCAGGCCTTGGATTTTATAAATCACTCCTAAAAATTTGCTGCTGTAGGAATGCGGAGTGGACTGCGTCTGGGTTCTGGAGAGAATATTGTTGGATCTGCTCTCTGCAAAATCTTCCTGGCCACAGCTGAACAAGTGCTGGAAAGGGGAGGAAAAAGAGGGAAGAAGTGGAACTTTGCCAGTTCAAGCTGCTTTTTCCAATTGATCAAAACGCCACAATTTCAAAAACAGGATGATCTTGCTGTTACATTGGACGTCGATGCCGGAGACAGGCATTCTCTTCCCAAAGCTGACACACAGACAGCACTTCCACATCACCTCGCTGACAGAGACATTTCCAGTTTAAGAAAGTCTCATCCAAAATATTTTGCCCTCCGCAGGGTGCTTTGTTCTGTGCTGGTGCTGACTCCTATGCTGGGTCACCTGTGTTTTGAGAACGCTGCTTGGGCCAGGGCCAAGCATTGAAATCCTCAGGCAAATCCTCAGCCTAAGGACAATGGCAGGCACAGTTTTGTTAGAAGGTTTGTATCTGATGCCAGATCCAGCCTGGAGGGTTGGAAGGAAACTGGTCACATTTGGGGTTTACACCCACATCTACTGCAAACCCTTCCTTTTCCAGGGACAAGCCATAATGTTGTCACTTGAATTCTATGCCCTGAAACGGACAGCAGGCTCCAGCCCATGACTTCCAAAACTTCAAGCTGACTAAGATTTGTGGAGGTGAACAGTTGCCTTCACACTATCATGAAGCAAGTAGAAGGAAGCAGATATTGCAGCATCCAAATCAGTGCTATGATGACATAAGATAAACAAAAAAACAAAGCAAACAGGAATCGACTCCCAGCTGCTTCCACCAGCACAGCTCCAGGGCTGGAATATATAATGGTGACTATAAAATCTGTTTCTATAAAAACACCCAGGAGGTCCATCTTTGTTAAATGCTTCCTTCTGCACTACAGAAAACTCCAAAATAGCCAAAAGAAGTTGTGACTTGAAAGGAGTCAAAGGGAACAAGAAGCAACAAGGAATATCAAGTGGCCGCACATTCTCAGGCTGCTTGAGGACCTCTTACACTTGTTGACTTTGTCCTAGTTTTCCAGATGCAAGAAGCATCCCTGATACTCACGAGCACTTACTTCAACTTCGCTCTGGCTGTCTGACATCGATTCTCTGGAAGGAAAGAGTAAACTTGCCGTGTTCTGTAGGGAGCCCACAGTAGACAACAGAACAAACACCACACACGCACATGTGCATGGGGTAAGAAATGTAAGGCAAACTCAATTATTCAAGGATGTGAAAGCATTTGGAGAAGAAAGATCCATTATAGGAGAACACAAGGAAAAAAAACAGATGAGTACCCAGACCATAATGCAGCCTCAGGCTAACTAGGTGGAATTAATGCCAGACAGACCCTTTTCCAGCATCCACACCCTGATGGTGGTGTCAATAAAGGCTTTGATCTGCTGCTGTGTAGGGATGCTCCCAGCCATCAAGTTCCATCTCAAACCCAGACAGTGCTGGAAGAACTTGCAGAGAGCTCATCTCAGCTCCCCACACAAAAGCCTGCTGTTACACACAAGCCAAGTTTTGCCTGCGTGCTGCTCGCTTTCATTTTTGAGTCCAGAGGTGCCCTCCCCATCAGCATTTCCTCACCACCACATCCATCACCAATATTTACTGGTGAGAACAACAGGGTCACAACAGTGGATACCACTGTTCCCCCCGCCCCAGGTAAGGGGCTCTCAGGGGTGGACTCAAAGAGGGCAGGCAGACCAAAGTCGAAAGGATTGAAGAGTGCCAGGTTACCCACTCAAGGAGAGGGACTCCTGTGAAGGAAAACACCTGCAGGAGACATCCAAGGGAGTTCTCTTCTTCAGCAGGGTTCTTCCAGCAATCCAACCCTGCTGGAAAGCGAGTTACAGCTACAGGCAGAAAAACAATACTTCATTTACTTATCTATGTTTTCTTGCATGAAGTGTCTTTTCCAATATATTCCAATACATTGCCTCTCCCTGAAGCCAACTTCCTGCTGAAGCTCTTCACAGTTTTTTGTGAAGGAGAAGAGGAAGCCTGCTAATTCCTGCTTTTGAGTCCAGAGCCTTTACTTGAGAGGTCAAGTGGGGCTCAGAGTGACCATCTGGACAGAAAATAAACAGCAGATTCCAGCCATAAACTCACTTTGTACAGTGAGGCTCAGCAGAGATGGAAAGAGTGGTCCCACACATGATGCAGCAGAGGAGATGGTGGCCACTGTAAGTACAATCTAGTGAGGAAAAATTGCTTAGGAGTGGGCTATAGTGAATGGGAATATGATAGAGGATGACTGCAGAGCTGGCAGTAATCAGCCTCAAGGCATCAGGCAAAGCCCACAGGGAGCTCTTGATTTTCAGAGGATGTTATGAGGATAAATAACTCTTTTCCTTACCAGACATGTGCACAAAAGAGCAGCTTATCCACATCAGGTAGTTATACAGCTCCTATTATCAAGGAAGCACTTGGCAGAGTTTGCTGTGTTTATTGTCACGACATCCTGATAAGGGAGGAGAACATGAGTTTTGCAGATGGGAGCAGGTTCGCCTGGATACATGTCGTGTGGCAGGGAAAACAGTGCTTTTTTTGAAGCGAGAGAGAGTAGAACCCAGACAGTTAAAGACACCTCAGCCTCTGTATCCCACAGAAAATCACTGGGAAGTTAATCCCCCACCTGAGAATTCCGACCTAAGTGGCCAACACCTGCTCATAGGAGCCTGTAGCACAGCAGGAGACTTATCTCCAGTGTTCTCAGGGAGATTTCCCTTTCATTCCTGCTATGATAAATGCACCTGCCATGGACAGGAGTATCCTGCATTCACATGGCATTCACCTAGCCTCACAAAAAGTGCAAGAGGGATCAAAGCTGTTAATTTAGCTGTCTGAGCATTCCGCGTCTCCCAGAAAACCCCATGCCTGCAGCAGCCAGGTCATTTAAAATGGATTGCTTGATGTTATTAAATCTAAACCCTAGGAATGAAGCTCTTACTGGCAATACCTGCTCTTCCCTCTAATGTCCTTACCCTGTGCCAAATGAACAGCGCTGATGTCACATCATTTGCAAAGGACAGAAATCCTCTGCAGAGCTGCAACAAACAGCCCTTCTCCCAAGCCAGTACAGAGCACACATCTTGGGGTAATAAAGCCTTCATTTCATGCTTCAGCACACCTGATCTAAGGCTTGGATTCAGCAATGTATCCAATGACAGCTCAGAGTCAAAAACCGCTCCTACCTAGCTACACCATGAATGCCCCCAGATCTAATTCACATTTTTAACTTTTAGCCTGATTTCCATGGGAAAAAGGAAACTAAAACCATTCAGATTCTGTACCTTCCAACTCTCCGGTAGCTTTTGCACATACTACTCTACTGTGACCAAACCTGAAAGAGCACTGCCACTCTTTAAGACAGTTAAGCACCTGCAAGGGTCATGAAATAGGCAGCTGGTTGGAGAGAATTTACTTCCACAGCAATTTACGCCTCATCTTCAAAGCTGACCTCTTCCCCGACTGTCTCGCTTTAGCTGTCTTTCCAAGTGTCTTGTCATGAGTCTATGCGATTGGTCTATCACAGTCCAAGAGGATGCAGAGCACCATGAAATATGTGTGTGCTTGTCAAAAGCACAGTCTAAATAGTTAGTGCACTGTAAAAATAAAGTAAACAGCTGCTGTACCTTACAGTTCAAGGTAAGACAGAATAGCTGATGTAAATTGTACCAGCATGCTATCAACATAAAACAACAGGGCACAATATATTGCTGTGAGCCCCAAGCACTTCACTCTGTCTTGACACTATCACAAGTTTGACACTCATCAGTTCAACAGATAAAATACAGCTTGCAAAGGGAGTCGCTTTGGCCTGCACCAGACGGCTCATCCCTCCAGCAGGGTGGGAAGACAGTAGTCTCTGCTCAGGCAGCATTAAAAGATTCAGGCAATGAAGCACGAGGCAAATGTGCTGATCCGTTCCACAGGAAAATAGCTGTCAAGATAAGTCTTAGTGCAGCTGGGTGCGTGTGCTGGCACATGACCTCAAGTCCTGATTAGAAGATTGCTGCTCGCAGTATTAAAATGATGCCTGTACTCAGGCTATACCCATATACCAGGGCATGCTAAAACAGGAGCTACTCGATGCTGCCTTGCCGCAGTGTTTCAGACAGGTATATGGTACTTCCTGCCTGTGCCAGCATGGGACCAGCCTTCACTTCACCACCAATGTCACCAGGCCCATTACCAACCCTGCTGATTTAAAAACATTGCCTCCCCGCTCCTGCTTCCTCTGAACAGCACAAGGCTTGATTGGATTACATATTACTTTAAAGCCAGCAAATACGTGCAGCCAAACAGGGCACAACATGACCACTCATGTGACAACTGGACACTGAAAATGAGCAACACAGGTCATAGTCAATACTTGCTCTCCTGACCCAAGCCTTGTCTGATCTTACCGTTGCTTGGAATGGAAGATAAAAATAAGCTGCTCTTTATCTATAGTCTTGGTTTTGTAATTGGGCTTTGACCTGACAGAGACCCTTGCCTTTCAGCTCTTTCTCACTTTAAAACCCCAAAACGTTCCCCCATCCTGCTGTGACAAAATCCTTCTGCTCAGGTTTGACTCAAGGTATTTGTGTGACTCTGTTGAGGTCATTGATGGTGTTTGCATGCCGAGCAACAGATGCTGCTGGAAAAACAAAGTGTGAGACAAATGCACATTCAGCTCTCCTTCCAACACACGCCTGGGCAGAGCCTGTGTCTGGGAGCCAGGAAGGACTTCGGGGTCCCTGGGTTCAGATGGACCCAACAGCACTGCATGCCTTCTTCAAGGTAAAGGTTCGGGGCTTTGTGGGATGTCAATCTAAACTGGCTGAAAGAATTCAGGTTGTATATTAGCAGAGCACATCATCTCAAGAACATCAACCATCATACTAAAGCCTGACACAAAGCAGCTGCTGAATCATGGACGCAAGACCACAAGAACTGGAGAACAATTTTGTGACTATGGTCACCACTTCTCCACATTCTCTACAGTGGCACCATCTTTTCCAGACACCATTAGCCGAGTTCTTGACCCTCACAGATAATCCCAGTTACCTTACCTGGACTCATCCCTTCAGACACGGCCTCAGCCCTAAGGAACGACTGGAGCAGGAGCAAAGCTGAGCCAGGCACAGGAGGCATTCGTGTCTGTCAGTGAGCATTGAATATTTCCAACAGTTATAAAGCACAGGAAAATGGCAAGTGAGGTTTTAGACAGTTTAGATAAACCTGCAGGGAATGCTACCAATAGAAACTGATATACATATGCAAGTAGAGTAAGCTGCCTGGGAAACTGAGCATTTTGCCTTCGGTGTCAGATAAACTGCAACAATTAAATCGCCTTTGGTCCAGCATTAAGTGTATTATCTAATGTACATATATCCCCAGAAGATTGTTCCTGAATAACTGCACAGGTCTTATACTGTTCAAAGTTTTAGCGCAGGAGGGCAAGTTTATGCTTGTGGCCTGAATTCAGAGCAACTGTTTTCCCTTGACTGGAAGCACTCCAGCTTTCTCCCTAAGTACCTGGGAGCAGAATTTGACCATATGGGGACATGTCCCAGTCCAGATGTTGATGGCAGCCACTTGTGATTTCCTAGGAATACTCAGTTTCTGTTTAGCCACCCTGTACTGCACTGTTGTAACTGCACTGTCCTAGACCTGCTTGTGCTCCTGCTCTTCCTGTGTAAATTTAACTTGTCTCTCTTTCCGCAGTCCTTTCCTCCTCTCCTGTGTTGCTCTGCAATGTGTGATCCTTCTGCAGATGTCTGTAAAGCACTCATGTCCCAGAGAAAGCGGAAGGGTGACACAATGGCACTGCAATGCCACAACAAAGCATCCCCAGATGGGGTGGCCACAGTACCAGTGGCTATCAGAAAGTGAGGGCAAAATTCGAGAGGCCGAGCTCTTCCAATTACAATGCAGAGCTGCCATTTAGTTCATTATGTTTATTTAGGCATTAAAAGCAATTTTCCAAGCACATGTCTGTCACATTTAGACACAATGGACTAGCCTGTAATTAGGAAGTATATGACCTCACTGGCTTTAATTGGGAGAAGCATGCATCCAGCCCATTTCCCAGCTGATAGAAGGCCACTAGCACTAGGAGGGAAGTCTGCTGTCAGCTGGTAGAACACGCAAAATACCTGTCATAATGGCCCTTAATTCATCATCAGGACTTTGTCAATGGTTTGCTGGTCAATCTGCTTGCACACCAACACTAGAGATAGGAAACAGACACTGCATCATGGGAAATGATCACAGAGCAGGGGAAAAAAAGAAAAAAAAACAGAAACAGCAATTTCTGCTTTGGCAAAGGGAGGAGGGCAGGCATGGGGCCAAAATCGGGGTTAGCCAAAGTGGTCAACTCTACACCTGCCCATGTTAGGCCAGGATTCAGCCCACACTACCCACCAGGGTATGCTGTAGCTTAACGCAAAGGGAAAGACTATTTAAGACTGAAGCGCTCTAGCAAAAGGCACTATCAAGGAAAAATCCATTTGTTTTGGCAAATGCAGCAAGTACTCCAAATTCTGTGCAGAAAGAACAATTCTGGCCTCTTGGAGACCCAACAGAGACAACTCCCTACCTCACTGCATGGCTCCTGGACAGGCCACGTAACTATGATCCATCCCAGGCACTGATTCCCAGAGACAAATCCAGCAGTCAGTAGTTCCCAACACAGATCATCACCCCCAAAAAGGATCTGATTAGGCCCAAGGAATTCTGCCAACTTTTTTTTTCAGAACAGGGAACAGCTATTGTGTATAAACTATGGAAAAATATAATTGCTTTTCTTTTTACTGTGATAGCAGCAGACCTGCAGCTCTGCTACATTAAAACCTTGACAAGCTCAAAAGATGGGGGAAAAGAACACGTAAAGCAAGCATTAATGAGAAGAGAAGCTCGCATTCATTCTATCCCCAAGAATCTGTAGGCTAACATCCCATCCTCTGTGTTCTGAGGCTGACTGTTAGCTCCATTTGCTGGTAGGATACAGATTCCCTCACCTTAAAAAACAGGTCCTACATTCAATCACCACATTTGGTTCTGTTGGCATCACCACGTCACCTTGATGAAGAAATCAGATCCTGCCCCCCTCCTACAAGCAGCCTCTCTCTTCAGATATAACATCACATCATCTGGAAAGAAGCACACTAAGTTAAAATTCAGAATGTTGGTGACTCAGGAATTTCCAATATTTAAAAGAGGCATAAATATAAACAGCCAGATATACAGAAAAATAGATCGATTGGCATTTTTTCACCTGGATTTGGGATAAAAAGCTCAGACCCCAGACCATTTTCCACAATGAAATACATGATTCTACTTTTCAACAAGAAGTAATATGCTGTAAACCATGGAATAAATTAACAATTAAACCCATGGGGTGCATCTGTGTCCAAGCTTTGCCTTTCACTCTTTTACTTGGTTCAGAGCCCCTGTCCTGGCCAGATCTTCACTTTGAAGTAATGGTCATCATTCCACGGACCATACCTGCACAGCATTTACTTTGGAGAAGGAATACTTCTGATATTATCAGGCCATGGGAAATGTTCAACGTCTCAGGGACCTATTATGGCACTCCAGTCTCTTGCTCTCCATAGCCTGGGCAGCCCTTCAGCACACCAGCAAGACCCAGTTCCAACAGAGAGTCTGCAAGAGAGGGCAAACATTTCACAAAAGTATTTTTGCTTATGCTCAGGTCGGCAAAGCCACCTGGCTCTCCTCCTTAACGGGTCCAACTCTTGATCTTAGCACAGTCAATGAGCTCTAACAGCAAGAAACCGGCCTCCCAAGAGACAGCCAAAGCAAGGCCTCAAGTTTACTTCCATTCACGGTCTGCTCTCGGCCTGCTTCAGTTTTCCTCCAGCATCCCAGCCCACTGGGATCACCCCATGCTCCTGTCCCAGTCACCCATGAGGTCTGTCTGCAAGGCCTGATGGAGAGGGGGAGCAAACTGGTTCCTATAGCACAAATTGGTTCCTACAGCCTGATTTGTATTCAGAGCACAGCCAGAGCAGAGACCCCAGCCTCCAGCCGTGGCTTTAGGATACAGAGCCAGGCCAATGAGGGACAGAGAAGCTGCCTTACTGCTTCCAGCAGACATAAAACATGAATCCCAGTGTGTGCTCCTAATAAAAAGGGGCTGGGGGGGGGTGGAATGAACAAGCGAGTTAAATAAGTAATGAAAAATACAACACACGGAGCAAACAGAGGGGGAGGCTTACCCCATAACTCGCGCAAGAAAAAGTGAGCGGGCGCTGGGCCTCAAGGGCTCCAGTGTAATCAATCCCCCTCGCTGTTTTTGGCTGGACGGGCCTGGCTGTGCTGCGATTCGTGTGAGCCCATGGACATAGCACGCTGCTCTCCGGAAGCTGCTTGGTGCTGCTGCTGCTCTGACCCCAAGGCAATGCAGGCAAAGCTGCCAGGGCCAGTTGTTTGAGAGCAGAGGCTGGTGCTGGCAAGGGGGTGGGGATGGCAACACGCAGACGCATGCCCACGGGCCGAGGGAGCCCCTGGGAGCATGGGGAGGGGGTGTCAGCTGCAGGAATGCAGCGCCTGGCACTGCACATGGCTAAAGAGTGGGAGAGAACATCATTTCTTTAAACTCATCTTGCATTCAGCCAGCTGCATATAAATTTCCCTCTACCTCATCAAGCTCTCACTGTTTGGCCTCCTCTGACTGATATTGGCTCATCATACTTAATCTAGGGTGAAATTTCCTCGTCTGAGCTAAATTACTCGCAGCCATCAAGGGAAACGATATTTATTTTTCGTGGGGCTAATGACCTGTCCCCCAGACCCACCCACTGATGGTTATTTACTAGGGCCCAGATGCTTGGGCTCAAAATGAGTGCTAATGTCAGCAGGGGCCATTTCTCATTCAGGTCTGTGATTGAATTGGAGCGATCCCATTGACATTGACTCGGTGACTTTTAAGGCCATTACCCTCAGCAAGAGATGAACCTCTCATCATTGCTCCAACACTGACAGCTGATTAGCGACAAATTACAAGCAGGAAGAACCTAAGACTTTGTTGGGTGAGGGAGGGGTGGGGGGAGGAAAAGAAGGAGGGATTCAGAGTGAAAAGCCAGGCATTGGGGAAGGTGAAGGGAGTAGCCAAGAAGAAGGAAAGAGTGCGAGGGGAGAGTGACACCCAGAAACTGATGCAGCCTGCTGGCATTGGTACCGCTCTACAGGCTTTGGCTGAATGCAGAGCAGGGCCCAGAGCCAAGGGCTGGAGGGAGCGGTGAAGACGCACATTGACTGCAGGGAGCTCGAGTCAGGACGAGGCTGTGAGGGAGAACCTCCACTCTGGGTCAGTGGGGAATGCACAGCAGGGCCAAACCAACAGCCAGGCAGTCAGAGCCATCCTGGGGCAGGCAGGAGTCTTGGTGGCTGTGTGCTGGATCTCTCAGGAACTGCAGGTCCCATGGGGATAGAAAAGTCTCCAGGCATTCTGGCCTGCATCAGGAATAGTGTGGTGAGCAGGACCAGAGAAGTTATCGTTCCCCTGTACTCGGCACTGGTCAGGCCTCATCTTGAATACTGTGTACAGTTCTGGGCCCCCCAGTTTGGGAAAGATGTCAGGATGCTGGAGTGTGTTCAGAGGAGGGCAACGAAGATGGTGAAGGGGCTGGAGCACAAGCCCTATGAGGAGTGACTGAGGGAGTTGGGGCTGTTTAGTCTGAAGAAGAGGAGGCTCAGGGGAGACCTCATTGCTCTCTACAACTACCTAAAAGGAGGCTGTAGTCGGGCAGGGGTTGGTCTCTTCTCTCAAGTGACCAGTGACAGAACTAGAGGGCATGGACTCAAGCTTCGTCAGGGAAAGTTTAGACTTGATGTTAGGAAAAAGTTCTTCACTGGAAGAGTGATTGGCCATTGGAATGTGCTGCCCAGGGAGGTGGTGGAGTCGCAGACCCTGGAAGTGTTTAAGGGGAGACTGGATGAGGCACTGAGTGCCATGGTTTAGATGATGGGTTGGTGTTAGTGTTGGTGTTGGTGTTAGTGTTGGGTTATAGGTTGGACTTGATAATCTCAGAGGTCCTTTCCAACCTTATGATACTGTGAAAGCAAAAATCTGCTGCTGTGGAGTGGCAGCTCCCTGTGGTCTAGTACTGCTCTGCCAGCAGCTCTCATTGTACCCCCCTCTGTCAGTCCCCTCAGCTCACTGTCTGCATGTCCTGTGGGAAGCTGGGTTGCCTGGAGTGAAACCGATCAGGTAGCACCCCCACAGGGCTATCGGCCACTGCTATCTGACACGAAACACTCACAAAGCGGAGGCCAAAGCTGCCTGATACCCTTATACAGACTTCAGTTACAACCCTTGCATTGTCAGTATTCTCAGTTCTCAACACAAACATAGCCAAACATGCAGTCATTAAGACATATTTCACCAAGCACACTGGTACCTGAGCTTCTCTTTTGACCACTGTTGCAATACTTAAGGGCAAAGATCTGAACAGCTCTGGGCCATGCTCACAGTTTTGTTTCTAACCACAGAAATGCAGCCAGTTCTGCTGTCAAACAGGGGAACCTGGGCAGTAACACACACTGGCTTTCTGTACCAGCGCCTGCAAGAGAAAAATTCCATACCCTAAAGAAATGCTGCCCGCTGTGGGTACAGTTCTTATCTGGATGATTTGTGAGGCAGAAGATCCTCCCCTAAGTAACAGGAAATATTTTTAGTGACACAATTAATATAAATGGAGCCATCCTGAAAGGCATTACAAGGAGGCTTGTTGCTCTGTGGCCCTGCATAAGCAGCCTGGGAGACTCTTCACAGCTCACAAAACACCGGCCTCATTTCAAAGAAGTGGCATGAAATACAAACGGAGAAAAAGCTTGCAAGGCTGAACTGCCATGGTCACAACTGCCCTCTCTGAAATAAAACCTCTGAAATAAAATGAATGCAGTGTACCTAAGTGCAGTCTCAATGTGCAGATGAGCACCTGAGCCGTGGGTGCCAGCGGTCAAAATCTAAAGTCCAAATGGACCTTCAAATCTGTTTGAATCTCAGCCCCCACTTGAAGCAAAGTTGTTCGGGGGGAACCCGAGCCTGCAGCCAGCACTCCTCTTGCTGCTGCTTTTGGCACGTGCCTGCTGAGACCAACAGCAAAAGCAGCGGCACTTCTCTCCCCCCACGTGCCCTTCCCCTCACCTCTCCACACTGTTCCCTTCACTGGTCTCAGGAGTTCACAAGGAAAGATATCTCATCCTCAGAACCCCTAAAAGCCTCTCGGGGACTTGGCAGCGAACAACGAGTTGGATTGGCTGTACAACTCATTGCGTTTTATGGCCTGCTTAGAAAAACTGTGATCCCATTTCTGCTGATCTAAGTGTGGAGCTAATTCACTCGAATACCTTCAGGTGCCCCTGCAGCATGAACAGGTCTGGCCATTGCTGACCACTGACACGTACACTGATGCAGCGACTGACTCCCAGCCCTGGACAGTGCTCAGCACGTGTTACAAGCCCTGTCCCACTTTGTCCTGCGTGTTTAACACTCGATGGCCCCTGCAGAACATCCTACAAGGGAAGGCAGAGGGTCTTTTTCACATGAGCATAAGCCACTGCAAGCACATTAGCATGAAATACATGCTAAGGGAGAAATGTCCATCCTCTTACCAGCTGAGTCTGATCCTCACAGGAAGATCCCTGTACAGGTTTTGAAAGATCTTGGCAGCACAATTGCCACCTGGGAGACCACACCACAAGCCCTCACTGAGGTTCTCCTCCTACAGGAAACTCATATTCCTCCTCTAGGCCATTTTCTGTCTACCCACAGCAGCCCATCAGTGTGCAGGAAAGCAACCTGACCCTTCAGCACTGCTCAAACCTCTTCCAAGAGCAGCACTGCCCACCTACCAAGCCTGAAAGGCTCTTCCCTCTCCTGAGGCAGGACAGCACGTACCTAGAACATGCAACAGAAATGAAAACTTCCTAAGGAAAACAGACTGAGTTTGATGAGTGAAAGCAAAACCAGGTTAACTGTCACCCAATAAGGTTAGAATATTCAGCTGATGCAGTGCACAGGAGGACTTACACCTTCCAACTTAAGTAACAGGACAGAAACATAATATTTTTCCCCTCAGAATTCATTTCCCCAACAAATGCAGGGCTGGGGGGGCTCTGTTGTCTTTTAGAATGCAAAAGAAATCTAAGGAAGTGAAGGAAATGTAGCTGTCACTTGGCCAAACACAACACAACCTATCCTCTACCTGCAGCATCGCAACACTGAGTAATCAAATCAATTCAATCTCAGAGCATACAAATATTGTAAATGATCTTGCATCACCTATTAAAAAACTCCAACACAGATAAAATGGAAAAGATTTTTTGCAATACAATGAAAAAAAAAAAAACAAAAAGAGGCTTGCTAGTCTGAGGATGCTTGAGCTAACCCAACAGGTAAAGGCAGCTCCAATTTCTGGCTGCTGAGCAGCAGCAGGAAGAAAGAGCTGATGGAGCACCTGCCTCCGACGCGAGCTGAACAGTTGCTGGGGTGGGCTTGTATGACCACACATCCAAACAGGCTAATGTTCCCCCACACCAGTCTGATTGGTCAATTTGGGTGACATATTTTGGGCATCGTGGCTTACTCAGTGACTGTAACTTGTACAGCGTCCACAAATCCCCATCTGCATCCACAGATGGTCTCTTTTTTTTTCCCTGCTCCATTGTATGTAGCAGCTCTTCGAGGCTGCAGGAAAGAGAGAGATGTGGTTTTGTTGTGTTCTGCTGCAGAAGCCAGGTAGACATTAAATTTAACAGAAGTAACAAACCCAAGTTCTGAATCTGCAATACCACCAATGCCATGCTGCCAGAAACCTCTTTCTGCCTTCAAGCTCACCCGCAAAGCCCAACCTAACGGCAGCATTGAAACACTGATGGATGTTTGTTGTAGGACAAACACAGTTTTCATCTCTACAATATTTATTTTTACACTGTGTTTAATAAACTTGATCCCAGACTATGAAAAATACTCTCTTTTTCTGTGCCTTATGAGAAATTATAAGATTTTAATAAGATTTACCCAAGCCTGGGAATACTTCACAATGCCTGGAAGATCTGGTGAAACGCCACAAGGAAATCAAGCTCCAGTTTTATTTGTAGCGCAAAATATCTACCTGTCTTTTCACATTCCTCATTCCTAACTGTCTGGTTTCTTCTTCACTGTTAAAAAGAGACAAAGAGAGATGGAAAAGACCTGTTTCAACACTCATCCAGTTTCATTATGCTTAAGCTCCAGTGAAACTGGCCCAAAGCCAGGTGAAAAGAGTTAAATAGAAAAGATTAAAGCCATCTTGTCCGCATACACACATTCTCATACATACACAGCTTCTTTCCAACTGGGTTCATTTACCTGGATGTCAGTACTTAATACTGGGCTGTTAGCTGTCAGCCAAATTATCCTCAAGACCCGGGGCTTTTGCCTATGAATTTATTTCTTGTTATCTCTCATTGTTATTATTATTATTGTTAGCTTCAAAGCATACCAACCATGCTCCAGTTCTGCAAAGAAAGTGACATATTTGTAATTTCACAGAGGCAAAGGGAGATCTCATGCTCCCTCAACTTTGAGCTGGGCGTCTTTGTCAGCTTCAAGTGCTCCCTGCTGCGTAAATCCCAGTGTGGAAGCAGGTACCCAGAGGATTGCGACCTCTGGGTTAGTTCACATTTTACTGCAGTACCTAAATTTTTCAGAGTCAGGGAAGCAGCACCAGGCACAGGTGAGTGTTTTTTCCTTACCAATTCCCCATCCCGTGTCTCTACTGGGCAGCACAGGGCTCTGTGGAGCCACAATCTGGGAGAGCAGTTCCCCTGCAGCCCTGACCCCATCCAGCCTCAAGAACCCACAGCAGCTTCTGGGAGACCTTCTGAGGTCTTGACCACTTCCTGGCTCAGCAGGCACAGATATGCCACAGATTGTTTCGCAGCAGTTTGCTTTTGCCAATGCATTTTCCAGGACCAGCCTTGACTGGCCACATGCCTGCTCCTCTTTCACTTCCTTTATTTTTCAAATTTATCTTTTCCTTCATCTTTTTTTCCTCATTTTGAGCGTGCATTTGTAGAAGCCTACCTTGAGCACCTTGATGAGATCAAATTTGCATTAGTCCAACTTCAAAAACACATTTCATACAATATTTTGCCAGCTGGGCCCAAAACTATTAATCCATTTTTAAAATGCAGACCATTTTGTTTTTTAATCACACACTTCTATTTGGAGTTGGGTGCACTATAATCCATGGAGTTCTGTAATTTTCCACTTCATTTATTTTGGATTTAATGAGCTGGTAATAATGTATATTTCCAGCTGAAATGACTGCCTGAAATGTGGAGCAGAAAGTCACAAAAGTAAAGAACTTGAGGAGGGAACATTGCTGCCTCAAGTTTTATGGGAATAAAATTAAACAGCATTAAGGCATGGAAGATCCAAGAGAATTCTGCCAGGTATCGTAGCGGGAAAGCCCTAGTTAAGTGCCAATTTTCCATTTTTAATAAGTTTTTTCTCTAATTTTAAGTTCTAACTGCTGTGCTAGGCTGAGCCCTTGAAGTAGTCTAGGTATAGCATCAATTACAGCTATTATTTCTAACACCAGAGCGGATACCCTCTCTTCACTAAAGCCTTGGCCTCAGCTCCCACTGAAATCAGTGTGGGCAGACTCAGATGCTGAACACCCAGAGTCAGGCTCCTATAGTTCACCTGGGCAGCCAGGTGTGGCAGCTGATTTTTGAAGGTGTTGAACAGACAGATACTGGAAAATCAGGCCACTTAATGAGATGCAAAAATATGGGGCACTATTTTATACCTTGAAGTGCACTTTGAAGCATATGTCATACCATGGCTTGAGGATACGAACTGCTTTTCCTCTGTTCTAGGAAGGCAGCAATTTGATCGTAAGCGATAGCAACCCCAAGATTCACAGGTTAAATGTATGTTTATGTCTAGCTCTGCACACACAGCTGATGTTACTATTTCATTATCCACTACATACATTATATGTACATAACACTATCATGTCATTATACCATCGAAAGACTTTCCGGCTTGCCAGAGATACCTACAAAGTAGCTCTCTTTCAGGTGAAAATACATTGGGTTTTCATCTTGTTTCATTTCAAAATGAACAGAAAAGCTACATCTTCATGTACAGCACCTTTTAAAATACAATAATAGGTACAAAATCAAGTCAGCTCTCACCTAGTGTCAGAAAAGAGGAAGTATTTACAGCAGCTACGTTAGGCATCTGTGCTCACTGCTAGTACGCTGTGTTTCAGCACAGCTACTCCAGCAGGATCCAGCCTGGTCGGCCCTGTGTCAGGCAGATCTCGAGAGGAAACCTGGCAAAATCCCTGGCCTGCCTCTTTAACATCAAAACTGCTGTTAGAGATGATGTTCAAAATATTAGTTTCAATGCTGCATTCACAGTCCTGCTCTGCAAACTGTAAACAAGAGCTGATTAGCCACAGACATTTTCCCCTGTAATTAGAGTCACTCCTCAGTTAACAAAAAACCCAACAGAAAAAAACTTGCCAGGAAAAGAAATCCTGTGCTCTGTTTTCTCTGCTCTACATGGAGCGCTGTGAGTAATGCAGCTGTGCTAATTGGTACCCATTAGGGTGCTGACTCAGAATCCCCCTGCCCCAAAGAGGCTGCCTTTCCCTAATCATTACAGCACATGGCACCCCCCCAGCAGGGCCAGGGCTAATTGCAGCGAATCCTGCACAGGACACAACGTTGCATTATTCAAAGTCGTAATGAAATTCCAGGAAACATCAGACGGAGCACGTACACAAAGATAATTTTGTTTTTATAACCAATTTCAGCCAGATAAATACTAGAATCCTTTCCAATTTTCCCCCCATGAAACTAAAGTGTCACTGAGATTTACAGCCCCCTCAAGTTCTCTTTTCAGAGGAACATTCATTTACATAAACAGATAATCCCAGATAAAAATTTCCATTAGACAAAGGTGAAATGGATCAATTTTCTCTGCCAAGACAAATCTTAAATCTTGAACAGATAGGGTCATTATTACACCAGGCCCATTTCAGAAATAATGTATTTAAAAAAACCCTCAGCCGATAGCAGCCATTTCCAGCTTTCCAATTATCTTTAAGAAAAGCTTATTCTGTGGACAATAAAGCACATTACTGCACAATATGATACAGTCCATAAAGATCACAATGTTTTATGAAAGGTTAAAGAAAGCTCAGCACATTTAGGGGAATGTCATAACACACAAAGTCTTTCAAGACTTCACTGGATCCAGGCGCAGGCTGTGCAAATATTGCACTACACTTTGCAGGGCTGCCCTCTGGACTCCAAACACTGCGCTTGGGAGCATATGCCACCCCGGAAACTGGGCATGTGTGCCATAAAACAGGAGGTGAAAGCTGCTTGCACAGCTCTTCTTCCTCCGGGGAGCAGACGCATTCACCCATTCCTGCTTCATGTGCTAGAGATGGAGCAGCAGTCAATTTGGAATCACAGAAGCATGGGTTAGAGTTGAAAGGGACCTCAAAGCATATCCAGTTCCACCCCCTGCCATGGGCAGGGACACCTCCCACTGGATCAGGGGGCTCAAAGCCCCATCCAACCTGGCCTTAAACACCTCCAGGGATGGGGCAGCCACGACTGCTCTGGGCAACCTGGGCCACGGCCTGCTCACCCTCATAGTGATGAATTTCTTCCTAATGCCTAATCAAAATCTTCCCCTTTCCAATTTAAAGCCATTCCTCTTCATCCTGTCCCTGCTCTCCCTGATCAAGAGCTCCTCCTCAGCTTTCCTGGAGCCCCTTTCAGTACTGGGAGGCTGCTCTAAGGCCTCCCCAGAGCCTTCTCTTCTCCAGGCTGTCCTAAGAGCAAAGCTGCTCCAGCCCTCAGATCATCTCTGTGCCCTCCTCTGGACCCATTCCAACAGTTCCATGTCCTTCTTATGTTGGGGATTCCAGAACTGGGCACAGGCTGCAGGTGGGGTCTCATGAGATCAGAACAGAGGGGCAGAATCCCCTCCCTCTCCCTGCTGGCTACATTAATTTTGATGCAGCCCAGGACATGGTTGGCCTTCTGGGCTGATCATGCCCACTTCTCATCAATCAGCACCCCAAGTCTTTCTCTGCAGGGCTGCTCTCAATCATATCGTCACCCAGCCTTTATTGAAATCACAGATAATGCTCACTCTCTGCTCTTGCCTCCAAATCATGGGGCTCTCCTAGACCCACAGGGATGTCTGATCACACAAATAACCACAGGGGAGGTCAATGTCCATTGTGCCTAGCATTGCCCCCTCTGTCTCCACACTCACCCCTAGCTGGTGTCAACATTAGCACAGCAGGAGCAAGAGCACAGCTTCTCCTCCCAGTCACTGCCTGTTCATTGCCCTGCTGCCACCCCATGCTTCCCTAGCCACGTTAGTTTGCCAAGCAACACCAGGGCAAGAGCACCCAGCTCTTCAGCTCTGCCTCTGGCCCAGAGCTCCAGAAGGGGAGCATGGGGCTGTCAGGGGAACTGAATAGTCTTTTCCCCAAGCTTCTTTTCAAGGCTTTTCTGGCTTAGCTCTTTTTAGCATTTTTTGACCTTAAGTTCATTTTCTTCAAACAAGCATGACCATATCCAGCAGCTGCTAAAGCAGAGATGGGTTGTGGTATTCCCTCTAGGATCCCATTCCCCAGAGCTGTTATTCAGTCCTTGCACATTTGAACCTCACTGACAGAAGGAGAGGCATTATCAGAAGTTGCCCTGTTCACAAGGGTGAAGATGGAGCACTGTGAGTCTTCATGACGGCCAGCTTGTTCTGTAAGTACTGATACTCGCAGAGCAAACATTTGGCTTGTGAAAATAAGATCTCTTTACCTAGTCTAGCCACCAAAGCCAGTTAGATTTCTCTTGTCAGGTTTGGTACTGGAATTGCTGGTACAACAAATCACCACGTGACTGCTAATGAAAAAGCTCTTCGTGCAGTGCTAGAAGTGCAAGAAACTTCTACTGATGCTGGCAGAAAATCCTGACATCATGCAACTCAACAATGACACCGCTCGATGCAGCTGTATATCCAGTTCATTAGTTTGCTGACAGCACTGATGCTGAATGAAACTGCACACACTGGAAAATATGAACTCTGCTCTGAAATGAAAGCTGGGCAGATTTCTCAAGAAACATTTGTGCTTTTCTTTCTGTTGTATAAAAACAGGAGGGAAAGGCTGTTGCCAGCTTCTACAGCTTGAAATTAATTGTCAACTATTAAAAGAGTAACTTTGAGCAGAATTGCTGAATCATAGAATGCCAGGTTGGAAGGAACCTCCAGGATCAACCGGTCCAACCTTTTAGGTAATCTATAGTTTAAATAAGATGGCCCAGCACCTTGTCAAGCTGAGCTTTAAAAGTGCCCAGTGCAGGGAATCCACCACCTCCCTCCAGAGATAATTCCAATGTTTAACTGTTCTCATGGAGAAAAATGCTCTTCTGGAATCCGATCAGAATCTCCCCAGAAGCAATTTCTACCTATTGCCCCTTGTCTTTTCCAGGTGAATGACTATTGGAATTGTATCAGAGTGCTTTCTGTTTGAAAAAAGGTGATTTTCTGTAAAGTAAATCAAAGCCCCAGTGCAGAAACAAAATAATTACTGAAAAATAATCACAGAAAATACAACTTTTCTATCCCACTTCAAACAGCAAACAGCTCAGGAACACCATCACTTTCTTTCAACTTTGTAAACTCTCTTAACCCATAGGTAAGGATCATTGCAGCTGAAAGAAGATGCAGGGATGCAGGACAGCACAAGATAAAGCAGAACCTCACCTCTATCGGTTCTGTCTTTCAGGCATGCAGACACTGATTTCACTCACTGCTGTTAGCGATATGTACAACCTGGTAAGAGGTGTGACAATTCTGAGAGGGACAGTGTTTAACTTTGTAAGAGGTTTAGGCTGAGGACAGGTTTATTGAACACTGCACAGAAGTCATCTTAAAGAGGTATGTGGGCTGCTCAAAGCGGGGTCACTGGACCATCTCTCAACTTTAGATTCAGTCCCATGTGGTTCTAAATAGAACAAGATAACTGTTGTAACCCAGAAAAAAAAAACAAGCAGACTCTTCCTATGAACCAGTACAACTACAGTAGATCAAACTGGGGCCTTATCTACCTCCCTGTGCAACATTCCAGCTAGATTTTGATTGGCCAAAGATGTAGAAATCACACGAACAGAAAAATAATGTTGATTTTCAGAATCGTCAGGCAATGTGATTAAAGCTGTCAAGGCACAAACATCAGCACAGCTTGAATAAACAGATCTGTGCAGTTCACTAGAAGGCAGTCCATGCCTGTCTCCGTAATTGTAGAAAATGGCTTTAATTTTGAGCTCAGAAGCTTTTCTGAGTAGAGTCATGCTTCCTCTAACAGTTATCAGAAACTTTTAATGTCTGGAAATACTTACTTTTGCAGTCACTGGCATCAGTCATAACATCTAATGATGTGGAGATTGTTGCTTTATAAAATTCACAGCTGGGTAACTACATGGCTCAAGGCTAAAACCTCTTTCAAAATCCAGTGTTTTAGGAGCGAGAATGTTTATTAAAACATTTTGCCTATTAAAAATATATGACAAATCATCGGTCATTCTTTGTGATGCAGTGCCAGCCCTTTTCTGGGCCATCCGCTTGGGATGGCTGCTGAAAACTTGGCAAGTCTGTTTGACAAGCGCACAGCCTAACAACTTACTAGTCCATCAAAAAAGGAAAAAGGGAGAAAAAAGAGCATTCCAGCAGCCTGAAAGAGACTCACCTGTGCCCCTCACGTAGGGTGCCCAAAAACTTGCTCTCACGTACAGCCACTGTTGGTCTCTTCACGCTGACCGTCAGCACCTGGCATTCCAAAAGGGATAATGGCTTGATCTCATCATGTCAGCAGTTGCACTGAAATAATAATGAGGCTGTAGGTCTCTTTTCCCTAGAAATGTGACAGAGAAAGAAAAGCTGATAAATATTCTTGCAACAGTTCCACAGGTATATGGCATCTGCTTCCAGGAGCTGATGCATGTCTTAACCTGGACAAAACATAGATGAATACCACAAGGCTAAACAAAAAACCCAAAATCACTATCTATTCCCCCATCTGCATCTTGTAAGGACAGCCTCTGGCACTCCCCAGGAAGGATCTTGGTCTTCCTGGGTGGAAACTCTGTCTCTCAAGCAAGTACCTCAGCTGCAGTCAGCGGGACTACCAATGGAATGACTGAGGCAGCTTGGATACAAAGAGATGGATGCGAAAAGTCAGCTACTCTCCCAGGCTGTTTGCTGCTCTCCTAAAATTCCCTCTCCCTGCTGGAAGCAGCAGGTCTCTCCATGAGGAGAAACACCACAACCCTTCTTAGCTGCGGGTAGGCAATATTCCAGCCACACTTTTCCCTCCTGCAGCAGCACGACCAATGAGGCCAGGCAGGAACTACAAGGTCTGGCTCCCTGAACCACTTCTGGATACCAAAGGGTAGCCCAGGGATGGGAGAAGAGGGCCAAGCGCAGGGCAGACAGAGCTCAGTCAGCAGCTGTTGAAATGGCTTTCCGGCCTCGGGGAATGCCAAGGGGGGTGCACATAACTATATCCTGGGGACCAAGAAAGCAAAGCCCACCCAGCGGGTCTTTGGTTTTGAAAAACCCCCAGCTGAGCGTTTGCTTTGGACTCACTCTTCAGCAAGAAGAACACCATGTTTTATACTTGAAACAAAAGTCACTGTCGCTAATAACCAGGAAAACAGCCCTGACCTCACTGCACATCCCCTTGTACGATGAAGCATGAATTCTGCCATTCACTGTACAAATGTTCCCAAAATGTCAACCTTTCCTAATGATCCTAAAGTGACTGAAAATTAAAGTGCAGTTCTGGGCAGGGAAGCAACTCTATTAAAGAGACAGAGATGCCATGGCCATTGCCCGTAGCTGTTCCTAGCTGCTGTCCAAGTTCTATATATTAAGTAAGCTTACGTACAAAACGCATTTTTTAACTACTGCCAGCCCTGCAGAGTCACTACGGCAGCAATAGAGCAAGCTGTTCCGCCTCATGCCTCATCAACATTTCCCACACTCTGGATCAAAGCGTGAACATTAGCAAATTCAGCTGCCCTTCAAACTTTCAGCTCCAGTCAGGAGCAAGCATCTGTGGCTCTGCAACTTCTTGCAAGGCTGGCAAAAAATGTCCTAGCTTGCTAGAAATACCCACAAGAGCCAAGCCTGACTGTTCTCCATGACACATGGCTGTAAGACAAGCAGGAGAACTGTGAGCACTGCTCTGTCCCTGAGGCTCCACACTCTGGTTACTACTCAAGCCCTCTCCCTGGCAGCACAGATGAGCGGTTAGCTGTAAGCTTTCAGAACTCCCTAGTACCATTCAGCACGTCTGCGAAAATCAAACGATGTCAGGAGGGGAAGAGGCACACTTCAAATGTTTGTAAGATTGCTTCCTAGTGACGCAGCAGAAGCTGACAAAACAGCATCTCTAACGATGTGTCTGGTGCGGAGTGAAAAGCTTTCCATCCACCAGTCACTCAGAAGTCGTCCATCGTATTTGCAGGCTGTAGGAAAACAAGACACAGAACAAAGATGGGTTTTGGGCAAGAGCAACACAACTCTGACTCCTCATGCACAACAGGGAGTCACATCACTGCCTCATTCTGCCCAAGTACAGCATTGCTAGAAGAGACTGTGCTGTCTTTATTCCAAGGTTATAGAAAACAGAGCAGCAGCACAACGGAATTCGCAAGGCTGTTCAAACTCAAGTGTCTGGGTTATGCTGATGAGTCTGGTATGGCTGACAAGGTACGGTACGAAGCAGTTTGTGAACCAAATGAAACAGCAAAGATGACACAACTGGACAACAGAGCAAAACTCTAACAAATGCTTCTAAGGTTGTGAAACAATTTCATATGGACCTTGCTTAATATTTGATAATTAAAAAATCAACACATATGTTTAAATATGTGGCGTTAAATGATGAAATAATAATTTCATCAAATTTGGACCGACCCCCTTTCCCTCTCTCTCCCACAGATGATTTTCAGGGTTCCCAGCCTCACATCAAGATGGGACTGGCGCATCCATCAGCACAAAAAGTAGACAAACAAAAGACATTCCAAAATAATATCTTAGAAACAATAGCAGGATTTTTTGTACTTGACTGTTTTCCCGCAGCTTCCCAATAGTCTCTGCTGTACATCTTTGCACTTAAAGGTCTTGATGACTTAAAGAAGCTGGACAGAGAAGGATGAGGGAAGAGAGAAGGAAGATGGACTGCATATCTTTGGAAAATCATGGGATTCCAATTTCAGTGTCAAGATAACTGATGAAAACCCAAAATCTCATAAGACAAACTAATCAGCAAGGGAGAAAATCCAGCCCTGCCAGATACACATCAATATCCACAGTGCAGTGAGCAAGGCCAGGCAATCCCCCTTTCCCTTTCCCACCCCAAAGCATTTTCAGAGGCAAGGCAAAGCTTTATTTTGACATCTCCAATTCTCAAACCATATCACCGTTATTTAAGCAGGGATTTTGGCATTTAGTAGCACAGGAAGGAAAAAAATGTGATTTGCATGTGCTTGTCTTGGCAGAGGAAGGAAAAACAAGGCCAAAGTAACTGCAGGGAGATGATCCCAAATGCCACGTGCCTAGGCCACCCTTGGAATTAAAGTGGCACCTCACAGATCAGATTTAAAAGCACAACAAAACTTTGAAAAATGTGAAATTCAAACAAATCCTCATTAGAACCAACCGGAACACGTGTCTCCTGTCCTGTGTACAACAACATTCAACAACATTAAGCCTAGCAATTAAATAGAGTGATTAAACTCATGGTACAGAGTTTTCAGCAGAGATATGGTAAATATCTTGCCTGTTGTATTATACATAGTAGTTAAAACTGCAACAATCTTCTGATTAACTAATGTAAATTAAGAACAATGTCATTTCATTGGCAGGGTGTCAGTCAGCAACAATATGGATTTACCCTCGAGGGTAGGAAAGGGCACCCCTGACACTGAGAAATCCCTGAGTGTCCACACAGCACAAAATGTGCTTAAACATCACTGAAAATCCAGCCTCTCTTCTCTCTCACAGTCTATCGAGAAACTACACAAGACACCACAACCACGTAAACCACAACTGTAGGGCTACTTACAGAAAGGCTATTTTGACTTTCAACAGTGTCTTAGAAACTTGATCCCCTTTGGGAAAATCTGCTGTCAGAATCTGACTAGGCGAGTGGTGACAGTTTTTCACAGGAATGGCCTGGTTCCTTCTTCAGCATAGCCATAAACCACATGGTTGTCTGAGAGTGGAATCACCATATCAATCGAAGCTGTCCACAATTCCTGGAATTTCATCCTCCCTATAAATCAAACAACTCAACTCACCACAACTAGAGAAACAAAACCCCTGTGGTCCAAACAATTTCTCTCAAAATGCCTTCTGTCATTGCATGAATTCCAGCTGTGATAAAATTTTATAGGCAAGACAGAGTTAGAGAGACCTTTCAATATGAAAAAAAGCCCCAAACCCTGTGCTCCCAAAATTCAGGACTCCACAGAAAGGAGTTTCTTTTTTCCCCTGCCAGTTTCACTGGGAGCAGGCTCTTGTGCTAAGAAAACACCATCCCACATGATTAAGCCACTTTACAAACAGCTTCTTTCCTTCCCTGAAAATGCCTCTCACCACTTTTACTTCCAGAACCCATCCAGAAAAAAGCCATTTCTTAATTAATTCCAGTTCCTTAGGTTCAGGGCTCTCTTATGCTGCACACTTGTTCATGTACATCTGCTTGATACAGAGGGAAAAGATGCTGCTAAATTGGAACTAAAAACGGTAGGTTGGACAGGAGAGGTGCCTCTGCTATTGTGTGCAGCATGCCTTTCTGCTGACTGTGAGCTCTCGCGTGGCAAGAAAGAGCCCAAATGCCATCCCTGCTCTCGCTATTGGCAGCTGTTCTCTTATCACCAAAGAGAATTTATCGCACCGCTGACAGATGCTGAGATTCAGAAGCCGGAGCTGAAAGCCAAAGGGATTGAGTCAGACAACAAAACTGCCACAGAACAAAAAAAAAGCCAGGAGAAAGAATCCTACCCAAGAAGTCACTTCACTGCACACAGTGCACACGTCTCTCGGCAGGGAGAGGGAAGGGAGCCATGCCCTCCATGGCAGATGTCAGCATTCTGTTCCAGGCACTCCTGGAAGCACAGGCTCTACACAGAGGAGCGCTACAGGAAAACAAGGAGAACTCCACCTCAAAAATCCCAGTGCGAGGAAGAAATACATGTCTTCAGGGAAGGTGGCCTTGAAATCAAGCTTTAGCAGTATTAAGAGCACACTAATTACCAAGCACAAGGTACTTGTACTCCTAAGGCTCTCTCATGAAGGGATTTTGTGGACCTGGAGTGTCCCAGCATTTCTATTCCCTGTCCTTCCAGTTCTCCCAAAGACTCTCTGCATTCCACACAGCTACAAACCTTATTTTCTCATACGCAGCTCCACCACATATCAACATCAGTACTTAATGCCACAGATGCTTTGGCTACTTCCAAGGAAGAATGAGACAGGACCTATCTGTTTTGCATGTCAAGAGGCTTTAAATATCTCTGTCTCTGCTGTAACTGTCAGTAAAATAGGCATTCTGCAAGCTTTCTGTGCACACTGATACAGGACCAAAAGCACTTTACGCACATGAATAAATACATGGTCTCTGCGGTCATAAACCAGGGCCTATATTTTATTCACAGGCTTTGCCTCGAAACACGCTCCTGAACACTGTGTTCTGAAATATATCTCTTTCTTCTAGTCCCCAGGGAAAACACAACTGCTGTTATACACAGGCACACAAAACCAGAGTTGTCCATAGTTGTAAGACACGCAATACCTTCTACCAACGTTCCCAAAGGTATGTTCCCAACTAAGGTCAGGCTGATGACAGATTTCCTTCCTGAGCACTAAGCTGCCTTTTCTGGAAAATTCACGGCCAGTCAAATTCTCCCATGGCAGCAGAGTCCAACAGTGGGAAAAGGCTTACCAGGGCACCTTCTATTTCTTTGCTTGAAACAAACATACGAAATAAAGTCGTCAGGCGGTGTTTTGCCGGGTAGTTCAGGAGAAGAAGCTCCCAGACGGAGCCACAGCTACCCCAGCCTGTGCACTGCCGTAGCCGTGCCGGGAAGGCACTGCTGGGACTTAAACCCGGGGCTCTAGAGCGCTTTGTCGCCGGGCAGCCCGCGGGGAGGGTGGCAGCGCGGTAACAGGCTGACCCCTGCAGGGGGAAAGTGGCGGGAGCAGGGGGATACTGCGGGGAGGAGGGACGCTGGATGGGGAGGGAGGCATACTTAGCAGGGAGGGAGGAATGCTCCCGGAGCGGAAGGAAAGGGGTGCTCCCGACGGGGGAAGGAAATCTTGTCCCTCATTCCCAAACGCACTGACCCAAGTGACCAAACCTACCCTGGCATAAGAGGCTGTAACTCTACGTCATTCACCCACCCTGGCTGCCTGCCTTGGAGTCTCCTATCTCCCACCTCTGGAGCCAGCCTCCACTCTAGCTGGAGTGCTTTTGGGATATGCCTGCTATAAATAGGAAAAGGGGGGGACATTTTTCAATACCTCTAAAACAGCACCGAGAGTATTTTCACCCTTTCAGTTTCAAAATTCATCACCTTTTTCTCTGCTCCCATTTTGCCATGAGCATTTGATATATTCTGTTCGGACAATTCTTCTTCCAAGACATTTGCTCTGCTGCTCCTTGAAGGGACGCAGCAGAACGGAGCAGGGCATAAAAAGATCTGGTCAGTACTACAGAGCCAACATCGGGCAGCACAAACCAACCTGTTGCTAATTCCCAGGTATTCCTCAAGCAGCATACTAAGCAGCAGCCAGGAAGGTTATTCCTCACGCACCTGAAATGGACACTGCCCAGGAACACCGCTGGCAACAGGAGAAGGGAGCTCAGCAGGGCGCAATCTGAGTTTAACAGCAAACAGTTGGCTCATTTGAAATCTCTTGACCACCTCCCTGAAAGCCTCCCCACCTTTGTCTAACCTTAGATGCCACAGAAAAGTAGGGAACTTCTCAGGCACACTATTTTTACTCCCAGTTACGCTTATTTGCCAGTAAAATTAGGGATACAGCACAGGAATTAGGGCAAGCTACTCGCTCCTCGAGAAGGTCGCTTCAGGTCAAAGCGATCTTGCACAGATGGCTAATTTCAATCACTTACGCATGCAACACAATTGTTCAATAAGCTCCAAATAAATAGTGTAAGTAATTAATTTAAAGCTGCTCTAATTGTTTTTCAATTTCCCCTATTAATTTAACCTATAACACTTCTCCTATCAAAGCTTCAAAGCTTTAACTTAACAGCCAATTAAAGCTCCTCTACTGAAAAGAAGTGCTGTCAGCTCCGATCCCTTCTGACGGAGCTCTTTGAAGCACTTGGGATTCCATTTAAATTGCACAGGGCTTAGAAACAAAGCGTTTCTCCCAGGTATCATGTCCTCGGTGCAATAATGAGTCAATGGACAATTAACACTAATTATGGTTTTAACTTGGTAGCAACTTTCTAAGCAGTATTTGGCCTGACAAAAGTGAGTCACCACTCCAGCAAACAATGAATCTCCTTGTTTCGCAGCAGAACAGGCAGGAACATGGCTTCCCTGGTTTGGTTTTGCCATGGCAGCGAGAGGCTGCTGGGGACCACCCGAAGCTCGCTCACCTGAATTAACGTGGCAGCTATGTTCTCATTCCTTTAAATGCACATGTCTGCCCAGACACGTGTCCTGGCTTGGGCTGGGACAGAGCTAATGTCACTGCGATCCGTGTTTGGGATGGGCTATCATTAGGCAATGAGCAGTGGTATTTTAAAATATTCTATTATTATTATATCTCCTTTTATTGTTCTATTTAAACTGTCTTTAGCTCAACCCATAAGATTGACTTCACTTCCTGGTTCTCCTCCGGATCCCACTGGGTGCAGGTGTGACCGTGTCTGCGTGGCCCTAGCTGCTGGTTGGAGTTAAACCAGGATAACGTACATTACGTACCTCATTCTCCACACGAGCATTGCAGAGAGAAAAGTCAGCAGGATGCTTGTTGGGAAAAAGATTGCCACCACATGGATACCATCCCTTTTAGGTTGGTTCAGAGATGTTAGCTGGGACAAAGCAGGACAGTTTCCTATCTTCAGCAGGGCTGATACAGGTCAGCCATATATTGAACTGCTCTTCCACCACAGAACAGACATATCAACAGCCAATAAACCATTTCCCCTTTGAGCAAGCTATTGGATAACATCTTTGTGGCCTCCTAACATTTCAGTGAAGGTCTGGAATCTGCATTCTCAGTTCTCCTATGACCCTATTCTGCATGCAGCTCGCCCAGCCATCCCCCAGTGTCGGCCAGCTTTGCTCCTCTCAGCACTACAGTGCGCAGCATGTTTGATCAGACTGTGCTTCCACCCATACCTGATGCGACTCTGCCGCCTGCAGACGGGATATCCTACGCTCTGTCCTAAACACAGCCGGCAGCATGAACTGGGTCTCTCCCCTCTTGCCAGAATTGTGTCTACAGATCTTCTTTCAGATCGCATCTTCTCTGTATCTTGCCTAAATTATTCTGTATCATTAATAGCAAGCCCTGGTGAAGGGAAAAACAGAAACAGAGAAGCCATAAGGGTCAGAAGACAAAAACTAAAAAATATAGGAGTGAGGCATTCAGAGCTGTGCTCTGGGTACACCCCAGAAAGGCGAGGACACGAGAAAGTTTTCAAAGCTAAGCCTGCTGAATTATTGCTGTGAATGCAATTCCTCCAGGTAACTCTGAAAAACATGCGGACACGCAGGACAGCCTGACAAGGAGGGGGAGGGCACTGGAGGCTGCCAGCAGGTCTGCACAGACAGGAGGAATTAGAGCACTCAGAGCACAGACACTGAGAAACTCAGAGAATGAGAAGAATCTTTGGCAGAGTTGTCATTCACAGAATGACAGGTTGGAAGCAACCTCAAGGATCACCTGGTCCCACCTTTTAGGTGATTTATAGTTTAAATGAGATGGCCCAGCACCCTGTTGATCTGAGCCTTACAAGTGTCCAGTGCAGGGCAATGTACTGCCTCCCTGGGGAGATGATTCTGATGTATAACTTTCTCATGGAGAAAAATTTCCTTCTGAAATCCAATCAGAATCTCCCCTGGAGCCACCTGTACCCATTACTCCTTGTCTTTTCCAGGTGACTCCTCTCAGCAGTCATCAAGATGGTCATTGTAGATAGCAGGTACATGGGAATCAGGTCTTTCCTAAGCCTTCTCCTCTCCAGGTTGAATAACACCACTGTGCCTGCTAAACCATGTCCCCAAGTGCCACATCCACACGGTTTTTGAACCCCTCCAGGGATGGAGACTCTACCACTTCCCTGGGCAGCCTCTTCCAATGCTTCATCACTGTTTCTATGAAGAAATTTTGCCTCATATGGAATGATTTGGTTGGAAAAGACCTTTGAGATCATTGAGACCAAAAAACAGCCAGTCTAAACCTGCCGTGACGCAACCTGCGGCCGTTTCCTCTTGTCCATCCCTTGTTCCTCGGGAGGATGGC
Source organism: Tapera naevia (assembly GCA_033556795.1). Classification (NCBI taxonomy): domain Eukaryota; kingdom Metazoa; phylum Chordata; class Aves; order Cuculiformes; family Neomorphidae; genus Tapera; species Tapera naevia. Next base: position 623,003 of record JAUMJJ010000021.1, read on the forward strand.
TCTCCCAACTAACCAGACCGCTCCTGTACCAGCACACACGCCACGGCGATGCCCAGCGCCTGTTACTGCCACGTGCCTGCTCCCAGCCTCCATTTCAGAGAGCTTTGCACCGCTCGAGCCTACCTGAGGGGAGCAGTCGAAGCTGCCACGGCACCCCCGCTCCCCACCGCCTCTCCGAGATGGACACCGTCTCCTTCGGCAGCCGGGACAGCCGCGGTGGGGGCGCCGCGAGGGGATTGTACTCGCCCTTGGGAGCTGTGACCGAGTGCTGAGGGGTCACTGGTTACCGGTGGGTCCTGGGCCTCGGAGGGGTGAGGGCGGGGGTTACTGGTTACCGGTGGGTCGGGTCGCTGAGGGGCCCGGTTACTGGGGAGGGGAGCAGCGCGCGCCCTCGGGGGGGGGAGCGGGAGCGGGGGGAGCAGCGCGCGCCCTCGGGGGGGAGCGGGAGCAGGGGGAGCAGCGCGCGCCCTCGGGGGGGGAGGCGGGAGCAGGGGGAGCAGCGCGCGCCCTCGGGGGGGGGAGCGGGAGCAGGGGGAGCAGCGCGCGCCCTCGGGGGGGGAGCGGGAGCAGGGGGAGCAGCGCGCGCCCTCGGGGGGGGAGCGGGAGCAGGGGGAGCAGCGCGCGCCCTCGGGGGGGGAGCGGGAGCAGGGGGAGCAGCGCGCGCCCTCGGGGGGGGAGCGGGAGCGGGGGGAGCAGCGCGCGCCCTCGGGGGGGGAGCGGGAGCAGGGGGAGCAGCGCGCGCCCTCTGGGGGGGGGAGCGGGAGCAGGGGGAGCAGCGCGCGCCCTCTGGGGGGGAGGCGGGAGCAGGGGGAGCAGCGCGCGCCCTCGGGGGGGGGGGAGCGGGAGCCGGGGGAGCAGCGCGCGCCCTCGGGGGGGGGGGGGGGCGGGAGCGGGAGCAGGGGGAGCAGCGCGCGCCCTCTGGGGGGGAGGCGGGAGCAGGGGGAGCAGCGCGCGCCCTCGGGGGGGGGGGGGAGCGGGAGCAGGGGGAGCAGCGCGCGCCCTCTGGTGGCCGCAGTCAGCAGCTCTCACTCCGCCGCCCCGCGCACGCGCCGTCGCTCCCGTGACGTCATCGCGTGGCGCCCCGAGGGCCGCGGCCCGGGAGGGGGAGGAAGAGGAGACAGTGGTGGTGGCGGGGCCGGGGAGGGCAGGGCATCCCGAGCCGGTCCCATGCGGGGCCCGGGGCCAGGATGCACCAGAAGCTGCTGCGCAGCGCGCACTACATCGAGCTGGGCGGGTACCAGTACTGGCCCGTACTGGTGCCGCGCGGCATTCGCCTCTACACGTACGAGCAGATTCCCGTCTTCCTCAAGGACAATCCCTACATCACCGACGGGTACCGCGCCTTCCTGCCCTCGCGCCTCTGCATCAAGAGGTTAGCGGCCCCAGGCCCGTTCTGTGCCCCCCCCCCCCGGCCCTCTCTACCCCCCGCGCCTCCCCCCGCCCTGTTCTCGGGCCCCCAGGGCCCCGCCGCCTCACCTCCAGCCTCGTTCTGTTCCCCCTCCGGGTCCCCCGCCTCGATCCTTCCCCCGGGCCCTCCTTGCCTCGTTTTGCCCCCTCTTCGGGTCCCCTCGGACTTCTTTTGTCCAGCTCCGGCCCCCCTGCATGCCCCCCCACCCCGTTCTGTCCCCCTCCTGCCCGGTTCTGAACTCCCCCTGCCCCTTTATGTCCCCTCTTGCCTCACCCCCAGCCTCCTCCTGTCCTGCCCGGTTTCCTCATGGCCCCGCCACGCCCCGTCCTGTCCTGTTGACCCCGTCTCACCCCCTGCCCGGTCCTGTCCCATCCCCTCCTCACCTCACCCTGTCCTGTCCTCCCTGTCCCATTCTCCCCCAGCCCGTCCTCCCCGCCTCGCCTTGTGGCTTGTTCTGTCCTGTTTCACCTGGTTTTGTCCCCTTTCCAAGCCTCCCATCTCACCCCTGGCCCGTTCTGTCCCCCTCGAACCCAGTGCCTCACACCCCATCTAGTTCTGTTCTCCTGCCCAGTTTGGAACCGCCAGAGCCCTCACCTCACCCTTGCCCTGTTCTGTCTCCTTCTATTCTGCCCCTGCCCCTTTCTGTCTTCCACCTCACCTTGCCCCACCCCAACCCTTCACTCACCTCTCCTCTGCCCTGTTCTGTCTCCTCCATCCTGCCTCATCTCCCCTTTGTCTTGTCCCCTTTCTGTTCTGTCTCCCCCCAGGCACCCTCCACCCCATTCTGTCTCTCCCCCATCTCCCTGTTTGCCCTTTTCTGCCTCACCGCAGGCCCGCTGCCTCACCCCCACCCCATTCCATCCCCCCTTGCCTCACCCCTGCCCCATTCCATCTCCCCGCAGCCTCTTCATCCTCTCCAATGAGACCGTCAACATCTGGAGCCATCTCCTCGGCTTCGTCCTCTTCTTTGCGCTGGGCATCCATGACCTGACAGCTGTCCTGCCCGCTGCTGGCGCCTCCCAGGAGGACTTCGTCATCTGCTCCATCTGCCTCTTCTGCTTCCAGGTAGGGCCAGGAGTCGGGCTGGGAGAGAGCAGGGTGGGCTCCCGTCAGAGCCCCACAGCTCATTCTCAGTTGTGTTGTTTTAAAAGGAGCCTGTAGGAGAAATGGGACAGACTGTTTATTAAGGCCTGTTGTGACATGACAAGGAGCAGTGGTTTTAAACTAAGGGAGGAGAGATTTAGACTGGATATAAGGAAGAAATGTTTTATAATGAGGGTGGTGAGACAGTGGCACAAGTTTCCCAGAGGTGGGACATGCCCCATCCCTGGAAGCATTCAGGGTCAAGTTGGATGGGACTCTGAACAACCTGAACCAGTTGAAGATGTCCATGTTCCTGAGTTCCTTCCAACCCAAAGCATTCCATGATTCTATGACAAGCTCAGTGATTGAGCTGGTTTCAGTGTAGTTAATGTGTGGGATAAACCACTGCGGGCTGCCCTGGCAGTGTCAGAGAGAGCCTGTGAAAAACAACTGATTTGTCCCAGGCCAGATTTCACTGCTGGGGCTCAGTTGTGTTGGCTGTGGCTCCTCGACAGCACCAACGGCTGTTGGAAAGGGCCCCCACCAGAGCTTGACAGCCATGGGCTGCTCTGGAATGGCAGCGGGGCTTCCAGTCTCACTTTGCAGCTTCTGTGTCAAGTGAAATCTGACTTTATGTGCATCATCATTTGACCACTGAAGCTCCATAAAGTTTGCTGTCCCTAAAGAAGTGAATACGAAAATACCATTGTCTGCGCTTCCTGAAGAGTCAGGATGCCTTTGTGCTGCTGTTGGGCTCCTCCATGCTCCTTTTGGGGCCTGCAGGGAGAAAACATGGTGCCAGCCTGGAAGCAAACAAGCAGCTTATCCAGAGGAGTTTAATTTCTTTTGTGTTCCTTTGGGTGCTGGGCAGTAAGGGCAGATCTAGGCTTTGGTTTGTGCTTGTGGTGGTTTAGCCAAGCAGAATTCGTTGTCCCACCGTGCTCATGCAGACACAGCCCCGTTCCTTTGTGTTCTGACTTGTCACTTGGCTTCAGTAGACAAATTTCTTGCCTGGGTAGCCGAAGGTTGTCAAGTTTTTGTTTCTTCTTCAGTCTGCCAGAGAAACTTATATCAGTTTTTGTTCTTTACTGGCAGGAATTGTAATTGCCTACGCCATATTGCAGTGGAAAATGTGTAGTGGTTCAATCACGCTCTCAGCTTCAGAGTTTAAGCTTGCTGTACTGCCTGAGAATGTGTTATAGACTAATGCCTCCTTGTTTGGCCATCTGTGTAGGTCTGCATGCTCTGCTCAGTAGGATATCACCTTTTCTGTTGTCACCGCTCGGAGAAAACCAGCCGGCGATGGATGGCCTTGGACTACGCGGGAATTTCCATTGGCATCCTGGGCTGCTACGTCTCGGGAGTCTTTTATGCGTTTTATTGTAACAATGTAAGTTGGAAGCACTCATTCACATCATCCTGCGGTCTCGTTGCGATCGCTTCCATACCACGGGAAGGGGTCTGACTGCAGAGTGTACAAATGGAATGTTAGCCCAGAGTTGGAGGGAAACTGAAGCAAGTTCTTTCTGGCATGAGCAGAACTTTGCTTGCTGAAGTGAGAGGCGAATCGAGGTTTTCCTTTCTGGCTGCCAATCACAAAAGCCTCAAGAAAATACTATGTGAAGGCAGGGTAAATCTTACAGGTCCTGCCTTTGTCACACACAGGAGGCTGATGATGGAATATGTTGCTATCACAAGTAATTCAAACAATACTTCCCACTGGGTAGCTTACCTGAGGCATAAACACGCTCACTTTTTCCCTGTCTGATAGAGAAACAGTGCAATGAGTTCCCTTCAAAGGCCTTGGTTACATCCAGGTCTGCAGCAGACACAGTGATCCAGCAGCTGAACGCATCTGCGTAGGTAGAGGTCGATGGAAAATGCTTTGGTGAGGCACTGCTGGGAATAAATGGTGGTATCCCAGATGTTTCTGAGCAACAGGCTCCCTGCTCCTCCCTGTCAGCTGATACAGACAAGTCCATCAGCAGTGACAGAATTGTGTTGTTGCAGTCAGTCATGAGAGCTCTGTACCTGGAGCTTTTACACCTGATGAGAACACCCCCAAACCTGCTTTTGTTTCTTCTTTTCCCAGTACTGGCGTCAGGTCTATTTGATCACCGTGTTGGCAATGGTCTTGGCAGTGTTTTTCGCTCAAATTCATCCCAGTTACCTCACACAACAGTGGCACAGACTGCGCTCCATCATCTTTTGCTTGGTGTCTGGGTATGGAATAATTCCCACCATCCACTGGGTTTGGCTCAACGGCGGTGTCGGTGCATCTATCGTACAGGTAAGAGGGAAAAGGGGGAAATAAGAGTCCTTTTGGCTTTTCACTTTCCCTCTTCCTTCAGTCCTCTTGTATTTTGGGAACCAAGGGGGAAGCAGCAGTGATTTTACATTTCTCGGAGCACAGAGTTCTTTTGGACGAGATAACCCAAATGCAAATGCTTAGGAACTTACTAGGAAGCAAGCTGAGCTGATTAAATCTGCTCTGGTTTAGAACTGCTCACAGGCAGGAGGGTTGGGTACACCCGAGGCTGAGCGTGTCTGCCTGAGGGACAGAGCAGCCTGCGTGGGTGGCCCACGGCCTCACTCACCCAGGGCCAGGAGCAAAGAGCTGAGTAGGAAGCGGTCTGTCCAGCCACACGAGCACTCTGGGCTGTTCTCTGCAGCTCAAGAGTAGGAAAGGGAATCAGAAGGCACTGATGGGATGATTATTTGCTTCCTTTTCTGGTCCCTGGCTTCGCAGCAGAAATCAGTATTTGCCTGCTCAGCCCTCTGTGTCTTAAGGACCCTCCTTTAACATCTCTGTCAAGCTGCTGTGCTGTTTTCCTGTTCGTGTTTTACCTCCCAGAATTATGCTCTGAAAACCAAGCAGCACCCTATGTGAAACCCCTGGAAAGAGTTGCAGTTAGTCAGGGCTGCAGTTGTACTGAAGAAGCTGTCACCTGGGTGAAGGGTTAGCCCACTTCTGGTGCAAGAACAGCGTTTATGAGCACATGTAGTTATTATTCAGGGCACTTCACATGGCCATCCTAAAACTGAGATCAAGGGTAGTTGTACCCCCATCAGTCCCGCCTTGAGTTTCTCCCGGTTCAGCAGTGGTGGGAATGGTGCGTGCTTGGTTTCTGCATTTCAGCAAAATGCGCCACTTCTGGAAACAACACTTGCTGTTGAGGAAAACAAAACACAACTGTTTGAAGTGTCATTACATGATTTTTTCCGTCGCACTGCTATGCCCAGGGTTCTGGCACCCACAGCCCTGACCTATAAGTGAGGGTTTGCACCAAAGGGATCCTTCCCGCTCCCTGGCCCCTCCCCAGCTGCTCTGTGGGCCAGAGCTGTCCTGTTACTGACAGGTTTCACATCTGCTGGGGGCTGCACAGAGGAGCTTGAGTACTGAGAGAGAGGCTGTGATAAAATAAGCTTCTTCCCATTCTGATTTCCCCAAGCTTTGTCATTTGCTTCCTAGTTGGATTTTATCCATAGATAACACGGGCAGCGAAGTTGGGTTCAGTCTTGTCAAGCCTTTTTCTTTAGGGACGGGGTTTGGTTTTCTGTTTTTACCTTCTGGCAGAATAGCAGAGCTTCCTTTTCCTTTGCAGGAGTTTGCTCCGCGTGTAGTTGTCATGTACTTCATCGCCGCTGTGGCTTTTCTCTTCTACATTTCCAAAGTTCCAGAAAGATACTTCCCAGGTAGGAAGTGCTCTTCTGGATGTTTGTTTTCTGCAGTTCAGCTTCCTGCATTGTCAAGGTCCCTTGCTGTGAGTCCTGAATGTCCTGCAAGAGAGCAGGGTGACCCTGTTCTACATGAAATATTCTCATGTAGAGTAAAACATCACGTGTATTTGCATCAAATACAGACAATTTCTGACCAAGTTCATTAAAGAACTTCCACTGCCTCCCAGCAAGTGTATAGCTGAGCTTTAGGGAGACTGATTGCTAATTGTGTTGCCTGCCTTCTTGCTGTGTTTAACAACTGAGCCCTTTGCCCCTTCCTTCCCCCGCAGGCCAGCTCAACTACCTTGGCTCGAGCCACCAGGTGTGGCACATCCTTGCAGTGGTGATGCTGTACTGGTGGCACCAGTCCACGGTGCACATCCTGCAGTACCGACACAGCACGCCCTGCCCTGAGCACAGCGCTGACTCCTGAGGGCAGGTACAGCAGCTCCCTACCATGGAACCAGAGAATGGGTTGGGTTGGAAGGGACCTTTAAATGTCATTTCATCCAGCCCCTGCAGCAAGCAGAAACACCTTCAACTACATTTGGTTGCTTACAGTCCCATCCAGCCTGACTTGAATGTCTCCAGGGATGGGGCCTCCACCACCTCTCTGGGCCACTGCATCAGCACCCTCAGTGTAAAAAAATTCTTCCTTATATCTAGACTAAATCCTCTTTTAGTTTAAAACTGTTACCCCCTGTCCTACCACTACAGGTTCCACTAAAACGTTTTCCCCCATCTTTCTTACAAACCCTCTTTAAGTACTGAGAGGCCACAGTAAGGTTTCCCCAGAGCCAACAAATTACATCTCCAAAGGTTCCTTTCTTGGTCAATCCGTCTGCTCAGGCGTTTGTGCTGTATAAGGTAAGAGGAGCCTTGGCATCTTACTGAGATAATAGGACAGTGTGAAATACCGAGTATTTTTGGCTAGATTTAATGATTTTAAAGGAAGCGAATTACTGCAGCTCTGGGCAACAGTAACTTGTACAGTGACAACTTATATGTATTTCATATAACTCTTTACTTCAGTGTTTGCTACAAAATGCAGTTACCTAGAAATGACCATGTCATCACTAGTTCTGGAATACAAAACACCCATATGACAACTGAATTGTGATTACTCAGAGAACAGGACTTTAACCAGTGCAGGGATAAACAATCTGGGCTTTAACTTGTTGTAAGTTTCAATCAGTCCCCTAATTGGCTTCCCCAAAGGAAATGCTGATGGGTGTAGCACCTGCTTGTGAATAAAACAGTGGTGATTTGCTGCCAGCGCTCTGCTGGGCTGTGTGTGGCTCCACAGCCCTGAGCAGCAGTGGGACAGGCTGGGATCCCTTACGGCACTCTCACCATTACAATAACTCCAAACAGGCATTCATGTTTGTTCCCAAGAAGCCTTTTCCTCAGGCTTGTGTCAGGTTTTTCAGCCTGCTAAGGCTTTATCTGGATTTTTGGGAAATGGGTGAGTTAATCATTCTGTCTGCGCAGGGAGTGACTACCCTTGTTTCTCTGCTGTATTTCAGAGCCACTGTTATGGCATTTCTGACTTTGAGGGCCTGGATCTCACCTCGTGAGCTGACACACGAAGAAGTTCTGAGGCTGTTCCTTTTCTGACTCATGGATGGTTACCCACATGCTGGGCCAAGCCTGTGTTGTTACCAGGATCTGACATTCTGCAGTCAAGGATGAAAAAGTTCCTGGAGTGGGACTGTGGAACGCTGGGCTGTAGAACTCAGCATTTGGATCACAGCAGTATTGGTTTTGCTTGGTAAACATGAACAACAGATACCGCACCCTGTGCTGAGCTAACAGGCTGTACACCGGGCTGTCCCGTGTGTTCAAGTGTGTCGTTAAGGAACCGTTTCTGCCAGCGCGCTCAGAACACCTTGGTACCTGTGGAACCTCACCTTGGAGGCACAGAGAACTGCTTCCATCAGTCTGAGCAACGTGGTTATGCTGCAGCTTCAGCACGGTAACCTACGAAATCGAATTCAGCAACTCCTGTACTTCTCTGTACAAACTCCTTTCCTTTTTCGGGAAGATAACACCACTTGTTGTGCACCACAGCTCTGTCTTCATTTCAGATCTTAAAAACTGCACCCCTGACACAGGTAGTGCCGTTACTTGAGCAATCTCCCTGAGTCCCTTTGATAATTTGGAGCCTGTACTCTAAAGTAGCGCTGAGCCTGTGTGTTCATGTTTGTTACCATCTTGCAGGCGTTGACAATTTTTATTAAGTTACCTTTGTTTAAAAAGATGAAATAACTCGGCCTGGGCAGCGAGCGTGCAGCCCATGCTCTGGCCTTGGAACGAGCAACACATCACCCTGTCCTTGCAGAGTTTGTTACTCCCGCCACAGGCTTTCCCCCGTAACAAAGCTGCCTTGGGTTTGGGATCCATCATGAAACCATCGTATAAACCCAGCGCTGGGGAGACATGGAACACACAGGGAATTAAGAGAGCTGCAGTTCTGCACAATTGAGCTTAATGGGTGCCAGTTTTTCAAACAGAATCGGAATTATTTGGGATTTTTGGGTTGTAACTAACTGAGTGGCTGATGTAGAGCAGCTGTGCTTGTGTTTACAGTTCAGCATTAACCCTTTGGAGATTACCTGGTTTGCCTCAAGACTTTATGCTAAGTGGTTGAAGTCTGGAACCAGAGCTGCTGATAGACACGATTGCCTCAATGTGGCTGGTGTGAGAACGCAGGACCATCCCTCCCTGTTCCCGCTTTGACCACAGGCAGAAAGGTTCTATTCTGCGATGAAGAACTGTCGGAGCTTGCTACAGCTCCACTTATTACCTGCAGTGTGGCCTTCGATGATGCCCCCGTGTCTCTGCTCCTGCTTTGTGATGCCGACAGCAGCAGCACAATGCTCACCCAACAGAGAGAGCTCAGAGTTCAAACCCGGTGTCCTACATCCACAGCCAAGGAAGGGGCGGCCCTGCCCGGCAGGGGGCTCGGAATGCCTTAGGCATTCCCTGCTGGAAGCTGCACAGCTCATGCAAAGCCCTTTAAGGAGGCCCTTAACAACCCATCAGCCCTCTCAGTGCTCTGCCATTGCCTCCTCCCTGCCGGGGAAGGTTTATCTGAGAGGCTGAGCTTACCCAGAGCAGGAAAGGCCGGCTCCCTGCGGTGTCCTCCCCGGGCTGCACCAGCCCAGCTCCCTCAGCCATCCCTGTCAGGGTGTGTCCAAGCACTGTGGAACAGCGATGGAATTGCAATGGAGAAGGCAGGACACACCTCCCTGCAGGTCTGTGGGGGAGCAGTGCCTGTTGTTTGGCTCAGGGCTGGGTTTGGGTTTGCAACTGCAGGAAGAAGCAGTGGCAAGAACTGACTTTGCATTTAAGATTCAGCTTGCAGACCACTGGGCCTTTCCATGTAAATATTGACTTCGTTTCTAAACTTGACAGCCAAGTGAGGTTCAAGTGCACTAATTGCTACTACTGAAGCCTGACAAGTAACCTGCCAAGTATAAAAGCCCTTCGCAGTGTTGTGAGAACAATAATAGTCGATGAACGTGTGTTTGTGTATTGGCAGTGCAGTGTGGGGATGTGTATGTAAAGTAAAGTCGGGCTGTAGCAGTTCTCACTGGATAAGGACTGCCAAGCCATTTGTTTTATTACCCTGACAGAATTTATCAAGCTGCTTGGGAGGGCATTTCTGTACAGACTGAGCCTGTAAATAAATCCAATTCCATGGGTTGTTTCCTGGGGGTAACCTTCCTGAATCTCACCCAGAGGAACTCAGATGTGAGCTGCTCAGCTACAGGGAGACAAGCGTCCAAACAGCGCTGTTCTGTCCTGTGGGCAGCATTTCCTACCGGCCAGCTTAGTACTCTACATCCAAAACAACTGCTCAGAGGGGGTCACATCACATGAAAATTAGGCCTAGAAGGTCAGGGGCAGAACTAATCCCACCAAGACAGTGCCGGGAACTGCACTGGGCGATAGGAAAGGGACAGAGCCTCAGTCACCACCTAGGAATCCGAACACATCCTGGCAGAACTGTGCTGCAGGAGGGCTTAAAAAGCAATACTGAACTACAGCAAAACCAGCACCCATTGACAAGCTGTTGGTCAAAGAAAGACAACTGGTCAGAAACAGAAGTATTTCAGGACACTTTTAAGTGTAACAGGAGCCTCCAGCCATAAAACGCAACCCATAGCATCGGTTATACTGAGTAAATTAAAGCTGAAGAGGATCTGCAGAGTTGCTGTTATGCTTGTTTATTGAACAATGCAGGTACTTTGTGTCATACATCAGTTTCACCAAAAAAGTTAAAGATTTCTGTTTTAGTGGTACACAAAAAAAAGCTTTAGAAACTCGAAGTCTAACAAGAAATGGAAGTGTTGTTGAGGAAAGTGCACTTAGAAGCTGAATGCCAGCAATTTTAAAAATAGTTTTTATGCTCTTCACTATCAGGTGATGCCTTAGTCTCAAACTGAGCTGTACACGCAGTTCCCTTGGTTTTCCTGCCCAGAGACACAACACAGCAGCCACCCCTGGCACTTTGCCCCCTCCCTCCCTCCCTCAAAAGTGATGTGGCTGCTGCATTAGTAAACCACAGCCCCTCTTAACAGGTACGCGATGTGTGCAAGCACATGGGTGTTCTATATATTCCTAGATACAAAAACACACACCAAAGAGTATAAAAGACTCCAGTTAAATTCTCATTCTCACAGTAGTAAATACATAACTGATTTTCACAGTACTTGGTTTTGCTAACGGGGAGGCCCAGGATGGTTAAAAGTTCTTTCCTCCTTAGCTGGTGCTTGCAGGTCTCACGTCAATCAGCCAATGCAACTGCCCACAACTCATGGTGGTTGCAGTCTGCAGAGCAACTTCACCCCCTTAGTTCCCTTTTAATGACGGCAACCATTAAGGGCTTTCCAGTACCTTCAGACAGAATCTCTCTAAAGCAGCCGAAGGCCTGTGCTTCAGCCATGCACTGTGCCAAAAGGGAAGCTGTGGACACCTGCTGTGTTCCACAGGCACGGAGGTGCCCGTTCCTTACCTTGCCCTTAAGGTCCTCACAGCCAGCACGGCACACGTCCAGCACAGCCTGGTCAGGTAAGGTGGCAAGGACACACGTGATCACACACACACACCACATCAAAGTACCCCATTCCTCGACAGCACCACATCTCACCTCTGTTTAGTAGGGGATATGAGCTGAAATTAAACCCAAATGTGGGCGTAGTTGTGTATTAATATATGCCACGCAAGGTCAGCTTGACAAGGCAAAGTGATCTCTCTTTAGACACATGGAAAGATGAAATAATTTGAACCCTATAAACAAAGACATTTATGCAGAACCCTGTTTCATAAGTAGAACACCCAGAACAAGGTTTATTAAGGCCACTGGAAAGCCAGGATCATCGGCATTAACTCACACACAGCCAGAGGCACACCACCAGCTTTAGAGAAACGCGCTTTACAGTTGGCTTTTACCTCCTCTCTCACTCTCTGCACGATCTCACTCCTGCTTTCCTGCACTGGAACAGAACCACGTACAGACACTCTGCCAGCAAACAAACCACACTGGCACACGAGGGAAGCCTGCAGCACTCCCTCGAGGCTCATGATAAGGAAAAATCAAGCACTCTCCTTTCTACTCTTAGTTTACCTGAACACTGATGCCCACAGCGAGGCTGCCAGCACAGAGCCTTTCCCAGTGTCCACCAGCAGCCAGCTCTCCCTTCAGCCATTGGAGCCTGAGCACTGCGAACCCTTTCCTCTGGCACCAAACAGCCGAGCAAGCCCCCAGGTCACTTTGGCACCAGGTAAAGCAGTGGTTGTGCAGCCCCAGCGAGGACTCCCCACACTGCAGACCCCGGGTCAGTTGCCCATCGATTTACTCTCATTGTGTTTCCAGCCACCTGCCCCAGCTGTCAAAGCGCTCTGCTCCGACAACTCTTCAGGCAGGGAAGGAACAGTTTGGAAGGAACCGCAGGAAGGCAGCTTGGAAGCACACGTGGAGGGGAAAAACATAGAGACAGTGAACCTGAGTATCAGAAAATGCTACAGAGCTTGGCGTGTGCTTCTTGCAGCCTTTGGCACAAAACACCCAGGTGAGAACAGCAGCGATAAAGCCTAAGAAACCCTGTGCAAATAGCGCTGAAACCTTTCTACTCATCACCTCCTCAGGGCTTAATTCCCAAGCCTGAAGAAGGTGAAGCAACCAAGCACAGCTGTAATAGCTCACTTACACCCTGCGAGAAATGAAAACAAGAAAGACATAGGAAATGAAGGCGTACAGACAGGGATGAGCTACTTCCAAATTCCAGGATGCAGGGAAGCAACCTTACATGTACCCAACCCCAGAGGAGCCAAGGGACTGTTTTTTAATGCTGTTTTCAACAGCTGCTGTGAGAGATTCTCACCCCCAAGACCTAAGGATGACCATGTAGTAAGCTGGAGACTGAACAAAAAGCACCCGCTTAACTACTTCACCTGCCCTCCTGTGGAAGGGAAGGACACCCACCCACCGGTGCTTACGCCCTCCATGCACAAACATCCAGTTATCTACTCATCAGCTCCCAGCAGAATGGGAGAGAAAGCTGAGAAGCAGTGGAACTGCCCCCTCCCACCTCCTCTTTCACAGTGCCATGGAGAAAAGGCAGCCAGACGGGTCTGTCCCGAGCAATGCTCGCTCCGCAGACGCTGTGCCTGGCTTGGCACGGGCTGCGGGGCAGCAGAGATGCTGTCCTCCCTATACCCAGCACTACTGCTACATCACAGAAACAGAACCTGGTGTTCGAGTAGCCCTTCCATGTCACCTTCCTGGCACCATGTGCTTCTGAGGTGGCTCCGAGGTGCTGTGTGTGGCAGGACCCATCCTGCCCATAAGGCTTCATGGTGCGGAGTGCAGCTCCCTGGCACAGTGACAGCTGCCCTGCTGCTCCCTGCTCCTGTCCCACAGCAAACTCAGGGCCAGGGACGTTTCCTCAATGCATCTAGTAGAGCGTTCTTACAAAATATCCTTCAGCACAGTAACAGGTCCGTGGCAACGTAGAAGAACATTGAGCTACAGTCATTTCAGACAATTATTATGGTTTAAAAAACAACAGTTTGAAGAAATACACGTTTTCTTTGCAATAGAAATCGAAGAGCAAAAAGAAAAGGCATTTCCAGACACCAAAACAGTTCAGTAACCAAACAAATCAGACAGTTGCATCCCACAACTGACTGCACGAGCCATCCGGAACGCTCCATGTGCCAAGTGACCTCATGCAAACCAGCCTCTTCCCAGCGTGTTGAGTCGTCTCCAAACTGCTGCATGCCCTGGCTGCATCCCTGCTGGTTCATCCTCTACATTCAGGCTTTGTGTCTCACAAACCAGCATAATTCTCTGTATCTTTACTTTAACCCTAAGTTTCCAGTTTGCTATTTTATATTAATGGCACTTACTATAAAAAAAAAAATTGACCACGTAGGCACACAAAACTCATCTGCCTTCCACCTCTGCATAGATGTCTGCCAGGTCCCATGTCCCAGCTGTGCTCTGGAATTCGGGGCCACAGCCCCTGGAGGACTTGGCTGCTTTATTTTTATGATTAATAAAGGTAGCTTTCACCTCAGAAGCAGAGATTTGACTACTTGCAGTAGATGAAGTTGGACATTCACACATTTCGGTGCTTAGGTCTGCTGCAACCAAGATCTGAAGAACCACCACCACATTCCATTCGCCCACCTGTACACACGGCCCTCCCTCACAGCACATCACAGAGGGCTGAAAAGGCAATGCCAAAGTGCAACATGACAACATGTGCCAGGACCCGTAAGCAGGGACAGACAGCGACTCATGTCTGATTGCTCTTTGCATTCCGGAGCCATCTGTCAGCACAACAGTGCTCCTGGGTTTTTTTTTTCTCTTTTTCTCCAAAAAACCCAATAAAAAATTGCCATCTTTCTAAATTTCACTGTGCAAGTTGGCCGAGCCTTCTTGAACGTGAACACACTGTACAATCCATGACCCTGTCAATTCAATCAGATAAATTACTCTTCTAATTAAACCCTCTGTTAAGTAACTTGGTGAGGCATAAGGGGGAACCCGGTGGAAGCAGTTACTGTTTGGAAGGAAAGGGAGCTGCTCCAAAGGGATCCAACTCAAGCGCCTGCTGCTGCTGGCTCTGTGCGCTCTGCACAACCAGTTCTGTGAAGGGCACTGCACCAAAGTCATCTGTTTTCAGCCCCTCACTGCCGTGAATGGCCCCATGCAAGGAGCTCTGCCTGGGTCTCCCAGCCACCACCACTGCGCCATGATCCCCGCGGCCATCACCAAACCCCTGATGCTGGGGGTGCCGCATCAGGTCCGGCGGGTGGAAGGGTTTGGCTCCGAAAGGATCCAGCAGACTTTCATCTGCCTGCAGAGGGTTGGCTCGATCTTTGCCATCAGTCAGTGTGACACTGATGTTCTCTTTTGAGTCCGAGATGGTGAGGAACTCGTTGCTGCTCTGCGAGTCCCTGCGGCCAGCTTTCTTGTGCCTGCGGGCTCGCTCTGGGGTGCGGTAGCTCGGTTTCAACGCCTTCTTCGTGGTGGTTGGGGTCCCGTGGTGGCGCTTCCCGTTGTTCTTTGAGACCTCCTGCTTCATGCGCCTTTGACGGGATGAAAGCTTCTGCAGGCTACGCTGCTGCTTCACCTTCTGCTGCTGCTGCTGGCTCCCCGTGATCTCTTCAAAAGGAACCAGCCCAAACAGGTCCTCTTTACTCCCACCGCTCTTGGGCAGAGTGGAAGGCTGAAATGGGGTGCAGCCAAAAATGTCGACGCTCCGCGGAGAGGTGGGGGAGAGAAGAGGCTCAGTCCCCGTTACCTGCCCATCTTGCAGAGATGCTTTTTTGCTGAAGGGGGCTTTTATGAAAACATCGAAGTCATCTTGCTCCAGGTTCAGGCTGGGAAAAGCCACCTGACAAGAGATATCTCTACCCATCTTCTCTCTTGCTTGAGGCTGCATAGTTGTAAAGGGCACAGCCCCAAACACATCAAATTCCTGGGCAGGGTTCACCCTGGTGACAGGACCTGGCACCTCAGACAAGGACGCATGCGTTGAACCGAGTTCTTTGATTTCACCGCTGCCCACGCCATCTCTGAACCTACTGCTCAGGAGCCCTTCCACAGATTTTTGCTTGGCCCGATCAGAATCAGAGTCAGAACTTTGCTTCTCCTCCTCCTCTTCTTCCACCTCTTCCTCTGAGTCCATGAGGAGAGGTCGGTGGCCTAAGTTCTCTGGTTCCGTGTCGTTGTCATCATTGAAGTCTCCATTCTCTCCTTGCAAGACTTCCTCATCCTCCTGCTCTTCTTCTTCCTCACTGCTCTTGGGAGAAGGAGGATCAGATTCAAAATCACTCTCTGACTCCTCACCCCCTTTTGGCACCTGTCCCTCTGCAGTTTTCCTTGCGGGCCGGGGATCTCTAAACACATGGCTCTGTTTTGCAGCCTTGGTTGGGGTCCCTATGTTATTTCCTTGATTGCCGGCTGAGTTCTCCACTTGTTTTCCAGGGGAACCTGCAGGTCCGGAGAAAAATGCAGAACAGAACTTGAAATACACTCTTTAAGTCAGCTCTTACTCCATACACACCACAGCCACACATACCAAGAGCTGATGGAAATACATATTCTGTTCTTACTGAGGGCAATTTGTAAAGTCAGATCTGATTTTCTAAACACCACTCATAGAACTGATCAGTCAGACATAGTTATACTCCTCAAGCACAAAGAGAGAAACACCAGTGGTTTGGGGGCATGGAGGAGGGACCAAGGGACACAGGGGATCTCCAGAGCCAGATTTGCACACACATTCATCATACAGTTGCTGCTCCCAGAGAAACAAGGACCAGCATGCTTAGAAAATTTTAAGTTCAGATTTTTAAAACCTGTTTCTTTAAGTGCTTCTGCTGCTCCCGTCACAAAAACAGTGTAGGCAAAAGAGCAGTACCTTAGCAACTTCAGAGAGGTCAGTTCAGACCCTGGGTACCGTTTTCCAGCAGTGACAGAGCTCCGTGGGCTCTGCCCCGCCGGCCCAGCTGCTGGGCGGGTTGGGTACCCGAAAGCATAGGCACCTCATAGACAAACACATCCCTCACAGCTGGGGAAAGCATATTTGCTCTTGAGATGTCCTTTCCTCCAGGACACAGACCACACGACAGCCAGGCTGCTTAAGGATGATGCATAATTGAACCTGTAACGCCAGTAACAGCAGCAAGAATTCCCCTCTCTGCAGACAGAGCAACCACTGGACATGGGTGTGTGACACTGAGGAGCAAGGCTGTACTGGAGCCACTTCAAGACAGAACAGTCACTGGAAACCAAACTTCCAGTGAGGACCAGGACAACGGCAAACCCAGCTGCATTTCTGCTGGTGAGGACTGGGACCGAGAGCCAGTTTAGGCTGGCCCAGTGGTCACACCAAGTTCGTTTGTTCACTTTTGCCCAGCTTGTACCCACCCTCAGTCCCAAGACCCCCCGCCGGGGGCCAAGGGCTTCTGTCTCCAGTGTCCAACACAAAACTGGGCACAGGGCTGGCCCTCAGTAAAGCACTGCCCCAGACTGCTGAACCTCCCACCTCCCCAGAATTAACACCTTCCCTTTATGGCTTTCTTACACGTTTGTTGACATTTTACCAACTTCATGTGCTCACGGAGAGCGATGAGTACATCAGTTATTCCTCTCAAAAAAGTCTCCAGCCAGAACCTGCTCGCAACTCTCTCGTTCTTATATCATACAAAAACATTTCTCCTTTCCCAAGGGAATTACCATGCCACTCCCAAGCCAAATCAGGCTTTTTCTTTCTATGCTCCAGTCCAGACCAGAATATTAAGTTTTACAAGGTCCATTTCTTCCATTTTTAAGAGGAAGAGCTGGGTTCTTCACCCAGCAGCCATTTTGCTCTTTGCAATTACACTTAATACAACAATGAAAAATTCTGCAGCAGTGTATTTTATGTACAGATTTAAAACCAAGATAACCAGAATGACTAAAAACATCAGGTGATTGGGGCTTTGAGCTGTTTCTTCTGTGTTTCTGGTGTCAGATTGCTTCTTATCTACTGTAATTTTAAATAGTACGTATTTGCTTTACCCACTAAATTAGAATCTGGATTATTTGGCTGCTTACTTTAGATTTCCCCAAGGTACAGCCCTCACATCACGCTGCACAACCCCCTGTCCCCCAAATCCTGCTGGTTCCAATATTTACTGAGACACTAATGTTAATAGAAATGCAATTAGGTTTAAAGGAGAAGGAAAAGGAAATATTTCTAGGTTAGATATTTAACAACAAAACCCCGGAACCTTTCACATATGTCAATCCCCACATGAGTTTGCGCTTCCAAGGAGTGATGAAACCTTTGCAGAGTTTCCATATGCAGAAAACAATTTATAAAGCCTTTCCTTTAAAGCCAAGAACTGAATTGCACCTGGCTTTCCATAAGGTTTAAAGATGATTTGAGAAGTCATCTCGCTCAAAAAAAACCTGCAAAGCACACGGACAATACAAAAACCTGACTTTTAACAACACTGACTGGCTGAATGAGTCATTTCAGCCACACCACACTCAGCTCTCAGTCACAGACAACTCTGGAGACAGCCAACAGGACTTGATAACGCACAGTAAACCTCAAACCTTGATGTGTTTTACTGTGTGTTATCAAGTAAATGTGATTCCTGCTGACAACATGCAGCAAAGGATTTTGGAAATCAACTATCCAGACAACCCAGTTTCTAAGGAATCGGAATTAGCATCCCAAATTTCCTTCCAGGAGTCTAACCACTACCATCTCTGGAACAACTGGGATGGAGTGAGGAACAATTCACTGAGCACATCCACCTGGTGGAGACCCATGTTCTATAGACAATACAGATGCTGCGTGCTCCCTATGGATGAGGTTACTTGTTTGGTTCACGTGCTTGGAGATCCGAACCACTCTTTAAGGAAATGCTGAGCACGACACTGACAGAGGCAGATACAGAAGGTGCTCACACAGCCAGCAAGAGTAGTGAAAACGTGAGTCATAGTTCATTTTTACAACATCTTCCACATAGCAACCTGCCTCTGCACCAGGCAGTTATGGCCTCTTATTCTACCAAGGCCCACAAAGTCAAACCACCACACACTGGATGTAGCACACAGCTCCCTTTTTGATGGCAAGAACAAAGAACCAGGCAAAGGAAGCCAGAGACAGTGTATTGGTACGCAACTACCCCTGCACACGAGAAAACACTTGCTGAAAGATCTGCATTCTGAGGCCACTCAAAGATATCTATTGCAGCAGACTTATTTTCTAGCAATAATATCATCGTAGCACCTGACAATTAATTGCTTATTAGCTCATCAGCCTCAAACTCCTCATCTCGCTACCAATGATTTCTGAACTGGGTTTCTGGACTTCTACATCTTTATCCCTGCTACTCCGCCTTACCCAGCAGCTCCTTGCAAGTTACGAACATCACTCCTTTATTACTCCTTTATTTATTTTGAGCAGACTCAAAATTAACAAAAAGGCAATGAATTCTGCAAGGATTAGAAACTCACGAGCTACAGAGCAGCTCAATAACATTAACATTTCAGAACCACCGTGCCTGACCCTACGTACACAACTTGAACAGGACAGCAAGCGGCACAGGGCAGATCAGGCTGGGAGCTGCAACTGCTCCTGTGATGCAGCTCTGAAGAAAGAACTACTATTTCTGCTGTATTTCAGGTGTGGTGACCTCACTGCTCCCACATTCATATCTTCAGAAAAGAACAAGTATCTTGCTTAATTCTTCCGTTGCGTTGAGGTGCTGTAAAGGAACAGAACCTTCTTCTCCAAGCAGGCATTAACTCTAAGACACATCTTAAACACTTTATAGTCTAAGACAGCCAAACCTCATGGAAGAAACCATCTCTGCACGCACCTTCTCACCTGCAGCATGTCTGGTTTAGTCCCAGTAACAGAAAGAAAAATTGCAGACTGGTGTCAAAATGAAACCAAACAAACAAATCCACCCTCCACAGACCTATTAGTTTGAAATCCATGGAGCACTTTGTTTTTCTACACTACAGTTCCCCCTCTTTCGCCTCTAAAGTCACCAACAAACAAAACAAACACCAGGAGCACTACAAATAGAAACAATGCCCTGAAAGTGAACATTCCCTGGTTAATGACAATTTAATGCTCTGGCCAAACAGATCTCAGAAATGAAGGGTTCTGTCATGTTGATTTCATGCAATCTTCTCAACCTGAAATGCTTCGGAGGCTGCTCCGAGAGAGAGATTTATACAAAGAGCTGTGAAACGCTGAGCAACATCTGTTTGTAATGTACTGTTCGGATTACTACACTTCTAATCAGGTTTGCATCTTGTAGGAGACAATTGTTCTTCGCCCAAATGCAAGGCAGGTGGAACATCTTTAATCGTATAAGAAGATCCCAGTCTTCAAAGAAATTTTCTGTGCTGATGTTCTTTTTCGAGACATCCGATTATAAGAGGATGAATCCCCTCTAACAACTGCAGTAATTACATGCCTGCTGCTCGTTCATCATTTTAGGGTCTTGCGGGGGTGGTGGCAGAGGGGGGCATAAGGGCTTTAAGCTCTCTCTGAATTGGGAACATACTGCCACCATCATTTCAGAACAATTTGCCACATGTCAGGCTCAAGGATTACAGGCGCGCTGCAACTAAATCTGCACTGCTTCTTTGACAAGGGCCGGGGCAGCAGCTGCTGAATATTGTTATGGGGATTTGCACTGCTCACCCCCTTCCTGAAAGGGGGACAACAATGGGAGAACAAAACACTTCTGCCTGCCATCTACCACCTAGATATGGCTTTCAAATGATTAGTCTATGGTTTGAAGCGTGTTATTAATGAAAGTGAAAGCTAATAATGATTGCTGTAAGATTTCACACACACACAAACATCACTGCATCATTTTTAGGAGAAAAGGACACCACTGGCACTGCTCACAAATCGTTTATTCATGCAATGAGTAAGTTTGAGTTACTTTGGAAGTAGAAAAGCTGAAGCTTAAAGATTATCTTGCTATAGGGAAAGGTTTTGAGCCTGCATTCAGCAATACCTGAAAGCAGAGCCAAGGAATGGTTATGGAGTAACATAGGCAGTATTGTCAGTGAGTAAACATATGGGAACTTGCTGTAGTGGTCAAGTTCCCTACATCTAGATCACTGAACAGCA
This sequence comes from Tapera naevia, assembly GCA_033556795.1. Classification (NCBI taxonomy): domain Eukaryota; kingdom Metazoa; phylum Chordata; class Aves; order Cuculiformes; family Neomorphidae; genus Tapera; species Tapera naevia. The sequence continues at coordinate 643,391 of JAUMJJ010000021.1, forward strand.
GCCAGATCAAGCTGCCAGTGGGAGGATCTTTTAACCAACAACTCCAGAACACCACTTGCCAAAGAAACAGGAACCAATGACATGAGTTGCTTTAGTGTTGTAGAGGATGCTAGCTCAAGTCTTCTTGCTTCTCCTGCTCCATGTTTGTCGTTTCTTGCTAAATAGTAGTGAGCTGCATTTCCCTTAAAGCTCCAGACCATGCAGTAGCCCAGGGGCTACAATGCCATGGTACGGAAACTTGCGGTGGTCTGGAACCTTGTCAGAAGCAGTGTACACAAAAGGAACCAAATGAAGAGTTGTCACCCATTTCTCTTCATGGCAGAAGAACCCATTTTCCTGTAACACGGTGGATGCTAAGGAACAGCTACCACAGCAGAGTCCTTCCAGGGATGTCCTGTGTCGAGTCTCCAGACCGTTTCCATTGTACTGCTGGCTGTTTTTTGACCAGAGTCACTCAGCTGACTAGCGAGTTATACATCACAACACAACACTGCTGCTCCTCACAGGCAGACACCTGTAATGATCATTTAAAGGAAAGCACCAAGTCTGGGAGTGCAGGACATCTGGAAGACACCACAGAACTAAATTTGGCTTTTACCCTCAGTCTCCGCACACCATACATGCGTGCAGTGACCAGGGAGGAATTATCTATGTGGGTTAGAGAGCCCAACTATGACTTGATCAAGAAGCACCATGACTCCAGCCCAGAAGATAGCACTCAGAGGAACAGTTAAATGGATGAGCTAGAGCCTCATCCCGGCAACAGAAACCAGAAGCTAGCTCACTAAGGTTCCCTACAGGAGCAAAATACCCAGCAGACAGCTTCAGGTCAGCACTCAAAGAAACTCCAGTTGAGGCTTCCCAGCATCTCCACTTGTCACGCAGTCCATCTGTAGCATTTAGAGAGCTACTGCAAATCTTTTATCACTCCTCTGAATTCCACTACAAAGCTGAGGAAAGCAAAAGGCAATTTAATCCCAGAAAGACTTAGTGTAAACAAACACAGGATGGCAAAAAGCCATTGAGTACAATTCCGCAGCAAACCGTACCATATTAACGGCATTTCCTTCTTAGAATTCAGAAACAGCAGAAAATGTTGTGTTGTTTCTGAGCTTCTGAAACACTCAACTTGATGATAACAAAGGATTTACAACATAAGCTTGTTAAAACACTTCAATCAAAAGCTGCTGACCACAAGCACCAATTTTTCCACTGTCACCATCCAGTGTTTCAGGCATTCCAGAATGAGAATCTATTTTCCATGTTAGATGCCTGTTCCAAATGCCCCATTACTGGCTGTTCAACCAGGCTTTTTTCAAACTTTGCAATGTTAGTTTTGTTTCTATTGGACTGAGCATTGGAATTCTTTCTCAAGCCAATTTTTTTTTCCAGCCATCTCACATTCCAAGTCATTACTATTTTCCACAAATACTTAGGCAAACAGTGTGTTGAGCAAGTTTACACATAGTGAAAACACTTTTACTAGTGAAAACACTTTTAATTGGATATATACCCAGCTCATATATATATATGAGCAACACCAAGTGCTTCCACACTGCCTTCCTACCAATCATAAGAGGAACCCAATGTCAGTTGATTTCACCCAGCTATTTGCCCTCTGCGTAGCAGGTCGAGCGCTGTACACATCGTTGCTGGCTCTCCATTCCCACCTGAGAAGAGTAAGAACAGAAGCTCTGATACACAAGCAGCCTTAGCCCATCCAGTTGCAGGTCCTCCCTCCCAGTAATCCTTGCAGCAGCCTGAAATGCACTCGACTCCACAGGGAAAATCCCAAGGGCTCACAACCCACAGCACCCTATGGTCCTTTTCCAGCGATGGTAAAACGTTTCAGGTTTCAGCCTTTGCATCCTCCTTGCATCACCTCCCGCATACACGTAAATTCAGCGGACAACACTCATTTTGCTGAACAACCAACACCTTATGTCAAGCTGTTCAGTCAAAAGATGACACTATCTTCAGCTTCTTGCACACACCAGATGCTAGAAACCAGTTTTTAGTGAAGTGCTGCTTTCAGTAGACAACCCTCCAGCCTCCAAAGCAACAGAAACAGTGAGTCACTGTACTCAGCCACAGCCCATCACAACAGCATTTATGAACCTGAGACCTATGTCACACAGCAAAACCAAAGCAGACCACAGCTCCAACTTTGAGGCTAACACAGTAGAACCCATCTTCAATGGGAGTTGTTTCTTTTTAACAAAGTAAATGTGTTTTTTTTTTATTGTGGTGCCCACCGAAGTCGCCTCATCACTCCCTTGCTCAGCTGGACACAGGAGAGAAAATCTAACAGTGTGACCCTGTGCGCTCTCCATCGTGTGTGACACCAGAGCACTTGCGAGCGTTCAGCAGTCCGAGCAGGTGACCTTCAGGAACTCAGGATGAAAACGAAAGGAAACACAGATACTAACATAGGCTGACCCCAAGTGATTTATTATAAGGCACGTTATCTGGGCTTTTGAAATTCTGTAAGAATAGGTTTTAAAAAGTCACATTAAGGCACCTTCAGCACACAAGCACGCTCAACACTCAGGTAGGTGTCTAACCAGCTCCATAAGTAATTGAAGCTCTTCTTACCATTGAACTCTCCTGTAGGCTTTATTTTGCCCTGGGTACCAAAAACGATTAAAGTGCCGATCAAGCAAACATTAAAAGTGGTGGTTCAGTTGGAGAATGAGACAGTTTCACACTCATAGTCACTGTTCCCATATAATGTTATTTTTACTTCCATCCAAAGAAAAAATAGCCAAAGATGACCCAAACACAATAATGAACATCCTCTCCCACAACATATAGATAACAGTAGATATTTTGCTTGGTTTGACTCAACTGGCACCAAAATGATGCATTAAATGCAGCAGACACTAATTGGGTTGGAGAACTGACCTAAAGGAACAGCGTGAGTTGGAAGCAGACTACAGAGAAGTAGCAAAATTTGGTCTTAGCAAGCAATTTGCCTTTCTGGTTCTACGCAAGCGATTCGCACTGCACTGGTCCAATGCATTTGCACGGCAAAAACAACACAGCCTGTATGCTGTGCAAGTACTGGATGTAGTGGTAAGTTTTAATTGGAGGAAATCAACATATTAAACAAGTCTCTTCATGAGGCAGCCAACACAGTTACCATTCTTTGGTCATTCAACCAGATGTGCATACGCCAACAGACACATTCATATATACATATGTAGGTATGAAAATGAATATATATATATTAGGCAGTGATGCTACAGATGTAACTTGCCTGGGTGAGAAATGAAAGGAACTGAACCAAAAGGATCTTCAGGAGGATTTTTCTGTGGAGCAGAATGCAACTCAACATTCTTATCTGTAGATGCTCTCCTGTCCGCCAGCCTGTCTGCAAAAAACAAAACGGAACAGAACAAAACATAAAATAAAATAAAAATGGTAGGTCTCATGCCTACACAGAGATAGCTACTGCACAGGGTGAGGGAGGAATATACTCTCGATTACGGGGGTTTGATTCAAAGAAATCCTACATCTTGAATTCATAATTCTTGTAAAATTCACCTGCACAAACCTACTGTTAATCCCCCCCGTCCCACCAACAGCAGCAGGTATTTAGTGATGCAATGCTTTCAGTGAGCATCTCTTGCATATTACATGCAGTCTACGTGCTCTGTATCAGAAACTGCTACCCTCCTTGTGCTGCAGGTTCTCAAATCAGAATCACTGTGCTTATCTAAAACACAAAATCAGTCATTTCATCGAAGTCTGGTCCAGCCTTTGCCACAAAAAGAGAAAAGCTGACAGTCACAGCAAGATAGCTTGGAGTACTACTAAACATGTAACACCTGTTAGGAACTGAACACAATTTAAGTGTCAGAGCAATGTAATGTCTGCTTTGTATGGTCTTCAGCCCTTTGAGACCCATTTTGCTTTTTGAAATAGACACAGAAAAGGTTTTCAACGCAGTCAGAAATTCAGAACACTAGGAACAATAAACACAAGTTTTTCTGCCTAGGTTTATTCCAACATTGCTGACAATGTAAGATTCAGAGCATCCAGCCCAACAACCACAATGCAAGGATCGTGCAAGCAAGGCCCACCAGCCTGTACCCCCACCCCTGTGAGAAGGTGTTCCCCTCCAGCTAACACCCACAGGAAGAAGAGACAGCATTTTTCTTTTCTCCTGTTCACAGCAAGCAGCCACTCTTCCGAACAGTCTGGAGCACAGCCTGTTTGAGGATCTGCCGCCGCAGAGGGGCAGTGGAACCGTGCCCTGATCACCTGCCAAGCTACCTGCATGTTTGCTACTCAACCCTTCAAAACGGCAGCCAGGAGACTTGGTTAAGCCAGCCACCAGGGACCAGGCAGACCATACTGACTCCACACACAAAGCCCCAGTGCTCTGAAATCACACACCAGTTTTCACAGATAAGTGTTCTGTTCGTGTAGGAGAATCAATGTCCCTCCATTGGACTTGCCAAAGAAATAAGAGGTTGGAGTTGTTCCACTACAGACAGTGCCTATGTAAAATATAATTCCAGCTGCTAGGGCTTCTGAGTGCAGGAGATGGAGTTGCTCTCACATTGGCATATACATAGGGAAATGGGCAGAGTAACAAACCCAAACAAAGTTACACTGTGGTGAGATAGCTGTGCAGAAGAGAAGGAACACCAGCTGAGATGCACAAAAGACCAGCAGCTGTGTGCTTTGGGTCTTAGAGACAAAGATCTGCTGAGCATCACCTCCAACAGCAGCACTCAGTCCCTGTTCTGAACAGCTGTACCCACATCACTTTCTCTCCTTGGAGAGGGTGTTTTCTCTCCTTGTGGAGGGGAATTTGTGCGTGTGCGGTTGTTTGCTTTGCTGGTTTTGGGGTTGTTTTTTTTTTTTGTTGTTGGTTTTATTTTTTTTTTTGTGTGTGTTGCCTTAGAAGAAACACACATGACCTTCATCTTGCACCTTTACAAACACAGACTGAGTGAGGGACGCTTTCGTTCCACCACCCCTCAACGGAAGCCTGGTAGCACCACAGCCTCCTCCTGCCCGGATGGCCAAGGTAACTCCTTCATCCCGCACGTACTGCAAAGGAGACAGAGTATTGTAGGCTCTGCACCCAAGGGTGTCTCTGCTGAAGCACCAGGATGACTCTGGGCCTCACAAGAACCCTTGTGCAATGCAACGTGAAGGCTGAATGGGTATTTTCCCCAATGAGAAAGACTTATTTCTTGGCTCCCAGTCCTGCACAGGTTCAAGTGGTTACAGGAGCTCTTTGTAGGAAATTAATTTCCTCACAACATTGTTGGAATCTCAGCATCACATGTATCTTCCAGACCATCAATGAGACTGATGAGAACAGTGTAACACCAGCGTGGCTGAGAACTGGAAACTCCACCCTGTAACTCCCTGCTGGAGCTCTCCAGAGGTGCCCTTCATTCAGAGGCACACTACACCTTTCCCTGAGTGTCATCTTCTTACTAAGAATGCTCTGACAGAGCCTAAGTGAGGTTTTCTGTTCCATGAGTCAGCTCCCTTTTGAAAGGGACAGTGATTAATCAGCACCGCAACACCCACACTGCACACACTGTGACATTAAGCTGCTAAATGCGTGAAATCAACAGCAATGGCAGCCTGACTAATTACAATGACACCCTGATCCTCTCACAAAGGCTGTGTATATTTAATTACTTATGTACTACTGTCAGAAACACAAACAGCATGAAAAATATTTGACAGATTCAGAAATGTTTTTAATTGATGTATAAAGCATCAGTTCAACAATACAAACCAGGCTTCTGCAAGCAAAAAGAAAGGATTCACGTTCTGAACACTGCTTAGCACCACGACACTGTGAAGAGACCAACTTACCAAACACTGTACATGAGTTATGAAGGTTTAGTAACAGAAAAGACAACAATTTATCAGACCTGTACCTTCAATTCCTCTTCCCCTAGAGGGTAACATGATTCATAGGAAACTCCAAAATTGAGAAGGGAAAATACGTAGTAGTGAACACCACTTTTCTCTAGTAAGAGATAATCTACATTTAAAGAGGATAAAGCTTTGATCCTTAAAATCTATCCAAGGAAATTCCAGGCAGTATTGTGCAGTTCAAGAAAAAATCAAGTTCAAAGCCTTAACTGTACAATCAGTCTCCCTGGTTCTCATTAATCCACCTAAGTCTGAGAAAGCAGCAGTAGAAAAAACTAAGTATAAAGATTCCTGCCTTGACTGCAGTAACGGTGTTGACAACACCGCAAGGTAAGCTCAGATGATCTTTGGCAAATCAGCCTTAATATCAAACATTGGAGCTAAAAGGCCTTTCAAGTCTTTGATTTGCATATCCATGTGCATAAACGCATGCACCAATACGACACCCAGCACTGCTCCCCCTCTGCAGCACCTCTCAGAAATTAATCTAAAGGGCTGAGGGGAGCTGTAATCACATTTCCTGTTCCACACAACCAAGCCTGCCATCTAGTGTACTCTTGGCCAAGAGAGCAAGTTCATTTTTACTTCACATTTTCTATATGCACATGACTGAAAACCCCTGATGCTGGTTATTACTGAGCCAGACTGTGCCATTATGTTTAATTTGCTGATACCACATATCAAGTCCATTATCACATCCAGCTCCTCAATGCATTGAATTCCAGTAAAAACAAAGAGGTGAGCCAAAACCACGTCAACGTACATTTAGTCTTTAAAACTTGTGGCTGTTTTCACACATGCAGTATGAAAACTGGATAATAGAATTACAGTAGCAGTTAACTATTCCTTCTGCTGGAGACTCAGAGACAGCAGCTAGTAGCACTTTGCTCCAAGTGTTTCCATCCTTTACTAAGCCTAATTTATTGTACGCAATCCAGCATTTTCACCAGAAGGGTTCTCAGGCGCTGGTAAAGGTTGCCCAGGGAAGTGGTGGAGTCCCCATCTCTGGGGGGATTTAAAAGTCATGTGGAGGTGGTGCTCAGGTACCTGGTTCAGTGGTGGAGCTGGCAGTGAGAGGTTACGGGTTGGATACAATGATCTTAAAGTTCTTTTCCAACAATTACGTGATTTCCTATTTCCCCAACCCACTGTAACGAGCTGACTGAGTTACTCCATGTGAGGGCATCTCTCACACAGTATTTTCCATGTTATCTGTAAAGCCACTTGAACTACGTCCTTGGGTAACATCATTTTTACGTTTGTTCAAAACAGGGCTTAACCAAATCAATCTCATTACACCATGACAACTGCCAGCCATCCAACAGCCAGTTAAAGACTCTGGAAAAGGGAAATATTAGTTTGAACCAAAAGATCAGCACGATCCTCTCCAGTTTCAAAGATGTATTATTTCAAAAGACTAGGGCTTTGACTGGAAGCAGTGTGCTTAAAGATATACAAATCCACTACTTAATAATTGCAAATTCTAGACTTGGATTCGGAAAGAATGCTTATTTTCCATTTCCCCCAGTTTGCATCAAGTCATTTTACTGTAAGATGAATGCAGGCTACACCCATATCTCCAAAACAGGAGTGTTATTGATCAGTACAGGAAAACAATCAGCTAGAGTTCCACCAAAAACACCCCCATAGCAGTCACTTTCCTTAAGGATCACTAGGTAATTTGCACATCTTCTTCACCTACATTTAAGGACACCGAAAACCAAGCAGAAAAGAGACTCAATTGAAGGCACAGGTGTTTTGTTTTGGTTTTTTTTTAAATTATTTTAAATTCAAGTTGACTCCATTTTTAATTGCAAGGAACTTGCTGGTACTCAGCCAAGTATGTACAATCTGTTTTGATACTGTCACAACTTACAAGTGTCACTAATTAATCCGATCTTGACCAAACCAGTTTTGGGAAGAGCATCCGTTTAGTGAGCATGTGATAAGCCATTAGGAAAAGGCAGTAATTCCAGTAAAAACCATTGAGATAACCAACTTCAAGAGGAGAAAGTTTATTCAACTGTTGCCATATCAGAACAATAAAGCAGCCCTTACACACAGCCACTCCAAGAGAACATTACAGAACATTAACATAATGTAGTAGATAATTTTCTTTCAGGCATTTTCAAAGGACGTATCAGACCCACAGAATCTTCTGCTCTGCTATGCAAGAAAAAAAGGTGGAAACGAATAAAGCAAGCAGACAAACTCTTCTTCCTACCTGACAACACACCTCTGCTGTTCAGAGCTTCATAACAATCCAGCTGACACAAGCAGTATTTAAGAGCTAAGATTTTACCATTTTTGCAGTGTTTGAGCCAGTAACTACCAATTTTCAACAGTAAGTTCCAATGTGAGGCACACGTTTCCAAGAAAGGAAAGGAAAGCAAGAACACAGGCCCAACTCTGCCCTCAAATGCTCAGAAAGAATTTTCTGTACACAGATTGTGTGGCCCTTCCATGAGGCCAATGTTGGAACTGCAGAGCAACTACAGAGCCCTCATTGCGAAGCAAAATAAGCCTTCAAGCGTCCCTTACTTGATCTTAGCAGGTCAAATTCTCTGTCCAGCAGCTCCTCCTCTGTCAACTTGGAAAAATTGTCCTCTCCGAATGGGTTCCAGCCTGACATGTCAGGTGGGTTGTTGATGCTCTGCTTTGGGTAGTTGCCAATCACTTCCGCTTCAGGAATTCCTGCCCTGTAAAGTCAGTTCACGGAAGCAAAGAAAGAAACATTACAGGATTGTTTACAAGGCTGAAACTCCATGACGTGCTTCATTATGCTGAACTATTACATACAAGTAACATACGTGCATTAGCAGCTTAGCCCAAAAGCGTCTGAAAGCTAATTTAAGGGAAATTGAATAATTTAAAAAGATGCAGTTTCATTGCATCATTTGTGTACACAATTCTTGCACTTTTAGTTTTCGATTCACTAATTACAGCCAAAACACAGAATACTTCACTGAGGCAACATGCAAGGGTAAGAACTGCATTTCTCCTGTGGTCATTTCTATATTCCCATACAAGACAGCCTTGTTTTCCTCAAAAGAAGGCCACTAGATAGGTCTGAAGTTTTCATCGGTTCACTCCATTTTCTAATGATAATCTCTTGACAGACACATTAAGTGTCTTTGATTCCTACAACAATCCAACTGATACCATTAACTTAACCAGCTGGTATCACAGCTTCTGCTTGTATCAGTCTTATCTACAGGGATAAGGAAACCTCTCACCAGATGTGCTTTCCCTTTCATGCATGTTTTGGCAAGTTACGCCTACAACTTCAGTTTGGAGTAGTCTGGAAAAGCAGCCATTGAATGAAGCCAAACTGGTCACAGTGATATTGTGTGAACCCAGTCTACAGCTTGGAACATTTTTTGGCTTTGACTCTTTCAACACACTGTGACCCAGAAGAGACCAATAGTGACAGCAGCACCTGAAATGCGTACACCATGCTATTACTTGAAAGCCTGTGGCAAGGCTGACTGCACTGACAACTGCAGCACTCCCACAACTGCAAAGAATTTGTTTCCAATATAGTATAGTAGGAACCTCTTTAAATATATAACCTAAACTAACAGTAGGAACCACTATAAATATATAACCTAAAACTGGACAAATCTGTGATTTTAAAATTTTTAAATCAGAAAACAAGGGTTTTTTTTTTTAATTCCACACACTGTTTTTCATAAGAATTCATAGGAAAAGCATTATTTATTCTACTTTATTAAGCAAAGGTGAGTTCATAGGCCTTTGCAAATGGACCACATCACTGATGAGGCGTACACCATCACATAAGATCCATATGTCAGACCAATGATCAGACACCAGTATTAGAAGACCTAGCACAAGCCAACTATAAATCCTCTCGTTAGCGTTTCAGATGACTTTCACAGGCCTATAACCTCATTCACCACAGGCCACTGACCACCCTAAGCAAAGGGGTTAGCAGTCAGTTCCTGCAATAAGTCCATGAACAAAAAAAAAAGTGGAAGACAAGTTCTGTAAGAACTTGTACCATCTGTTCACATCTTGTGTCCTACCCTCCTCCCAAAATATCCTATACCACTAATAGCTACTATCCAACTGCTTTAGGCAATCCTTGACTATTGAGCCAAGGAACTTCTGAAGAAAGGTTTCAGCAGCACTCACCACAATTAGCAACGTAAGCTGTAAGTAACCCTTAGGAACATCTGTGTCAGAACACTTGCCTGCTTGCAGGATAGAGAGAATCTGCCACTGTTCCAGCACGCACAGGGAGTGATCCAGGGTAGGAGATTAAGGCTGGTGAGAAGTCTTGTGGAGAAGTGATATATTCTGGAGACTGTACCTGCTGCGACCGCTGCTGCTGCTGAGCCAGCATCTGCTGCTGCAGGAGAGCCTGCTGATATTGCTGCACCTAAGCAAGACATTTAACACGTTACCAAAATTCACATGGGCCAGCGTGAATCTCTTCTGCTAATCAACAATACCATCTTGCAGCCCACTGACCACCACCGTGCTCTGGAACAGCTCAGAAGCTTTAGCAGAAACAAGCAGCCAGATCCACCCCTTACACAGGTGAAGAGACACTGCCCTAACCAGCCAGTGACAGCGTTCTCCTTTCCCACAGACTGCCACTAGCTTTTTCTAACTGTTGCAACCTAAGCATATGCTAGTGCAGCAACTAGTCAGTTTTCATTGTACTTAAATATTAATAATCAAGATCTCAGAACAATTTCTCTTGACTTTGGAAAAAAACAGATTATTCAGTTAGCTTTCTTGCTATAAAAGCAGGAATTTGATGTCACTGCGTCATCTATCACTTTGTACCATAACATACATGCATTGTGGGGTCACTATTGGAAACCTGAAGCACCAAGTATGTTTCCTATTAGTACGTACTTCCTTAATCAAATTTAGGATACATCCCACCTAGTTATCAGAAGTGCAACTCCAGATAAGCTTTTGCAACCAAGTTTGGGTTAACTTTGTTTTCCTAACCAAGTATCATGTTAGATGCTGAAATTCACACTATTCACCATATCCACAGCTCATTACAACTACTCACAAACTTCTCTTACTGCATCTTCACAATAGACTTAGGAACACAGCATGTGTTTTAGGTCTGTGCCATTTACATTCCATTCTTGACGTACCATTGCAGGATACTGAGACTGTGGAGGCTGCTGCTGGTACACAGCCTGCATCAACAGCTGCTGCTGGACCATCTGCTGGTGCATCGCTTGCTGGTACTACAGCGAAAAAGAAGAGAATAGCATTAATAAGTCACATTTCCCCCCCTTTAGGAATATCTAGATATTTAGAAGAAGCATCAATTAAAGTATAACTTCTGTGACTCAACAGCATTTTTCAATTAAGATACCACATAACCAAGAATCAGCCTGTAATGCAATTCAGTCACTGCATTTTAACAGCTCTGTGTTTGGAAGTCTTTCCATTTTTATTTTCCCTGATTAATATAAAACATTAGGCTAAATGTTCAGCACTGCCTTTTCCAAGGCAGGCCAATTAACATCCCAACTTTTACTATTTTCACCACAGCTGAGGCTCTTTGGAAAAGAATTCAGCTGTGCTTTAAAGAATAACGTGTCTCAACAGGAGACAACAAAAGATGAACAGCAATAGGTGTCTTATAGAGGGCCTGGAAGCTCTTGTCTGACCTCACTACTCTTCTTTTACCTTTACAGTTACTGATGCTATGCAACTCAAGCGACCACACTTGACAGTACAAAAGCTGGGCAGTACTAGAAAATGTGGTGTCCATGAAAAATTTGGGCAGACAGACCAACTATAAAAAGGAAGCTCTTTGCTGAGCAAGAAACACTGAAGAAAGCAAAGACTGCAAAAATCCTACTCACGCGGGCTACGTAAAACTGCCAGCACAGCACGGTCACCTGGATAATTCCCAACAGTTCTCTCGAGCACATTTACACACAGACACAACCTTTATTTGGACCACACAACGAGAATTCAAAGCAAGCTGGGATTCAGTGTCAAACAGCAAAAAAAAGACAGCACAAAGGAAACAACTTCCTAATATAAGCACCTCTGAACAGACAACTTGAAGGTAAAAGGAAGGGGTAGGAGTCTCTCTCTCTCTTTCCTAGCAGGAAAAAACCCAGCAACAACAGCAGAAATGTTTAACTAGCACAAGATTCACAGTGTTATTAACACGTGTCTCCCACAGAAACCCATCAACTGCAACTTGACTGGTACCTGCTGGAGGTAAGCATCCTGCACGGCAGGTGGCTGCTGCTGCTGGAGGTGGTGCAGCTGCTGCAGTCTCCAGTCCCCCTGCTGCAGCTGCTGCAGCACCCGGTGCTGCTGTGGGGCGGGCTGGCTGGGCCCGTGGGACGGTAGGATCGCTTGGCCGTTCCCTGGCCGTGGGGTTCCTGCAATAATCAGATAACACCATTGACATACCGACCCTAAAGGTGAGCCAGAGAGCTGTTAACCTCTTTATCACTTCAAGGTGAAATCATCTATACTTTCCTTCCCCAGCCCGACAATTTGCATTTAGTTTTTGTGGCACTTGATCAAACTTATGACTTGTACATTTAGAGTTTTTCAGAACAGATAAAGATTTGGGTTTTGGCTTATAAAAAAAGCAAGTGAATTTGAGTTTTGTGTCATCTGAACTAGAGCAAAAAGAGAAAGCAATACAAAATTCATTCTTTTACTGTGGTGATCCCGAGACTTTGTGAAGTTACCTTTTTGCCCACGATTACTGAATTCACCAGGAACCTGTACTTTGACTGGAGTCGCCGAGCTCTGGATCGTCAGCACACCAGAAGCAGCAGCGCTTGAGTTGGCCTTTGGTCTTTGTCGGGGTGCAATTGAGGTTTCTGTTGGTCCAACAGTATCTGTTATTCTGAAACAGCAAGTTTTCCCAGAAGAAACTTGATTACAAAAGATTTTCTTTGCAGAGCCAGCAACACTAACCTCGCCCAGACCACAGCATCACCTTAAAAGGGCACAGACATGACTATGCAGCTCAAACATGGCTGAGATGAGCCTACTCATTGCTTCGAATTCACAACAGGTTAACAAAGTCAGAGTAGAAATTGAGCTGATCATTACAGCTGAACATAAAAGTACTTAAGTCACATGTTGGTAGATTCAAAAACCAAACAACTGCCATTAACAAGGAATAAAACTAAAGGATTCTTCCAGCATTAGCATCCAGCACTCCCCATATACCAAAGCAAAGTAGAAAGCAGGAATAGGAATTTGGGAGGTTTTGGTTTTGTTAGCAAGTACTGAAAAAGGAATATTTTGATATAAAAATGGGAATTTTTGAAAGAATGAAGTCCGTTCACATTCAACCAGATTCGATTTGCACAGTTAAATAAAACTCCTAAATACAGTTTACCTGTACCATGTTATGCTCACTTGCCATGAAAATATTTTCTATCACAATTCACTCAGGAAAATACAGCAAACTAGGACCAGACTGCAAACACTTATTTATTCCACCACAAACCAGGCTCTCAGTTTCTCTCCATGGATACCCAATACAATGAAAAAAACAATGAAGCAGAATCCAAAGACGGACTTAGAGAGCTCTTAGGATTACATTTTATCTGTTCCAGTGACCTCCACTACCAAGATGATTTTTTTAAATTAACAAACACACAAAACAGGTTTCAGACAAACATGTAGCTCAACAATACGAGGAAAAAAAGGTAGAGCCCCATCCACTGCTCACCTGGCTTTTATTTGGCTTTTCCTAGCAGCTGCCTCACTAGCAGTCATGGGCTCAGGAAGAGTTGAAGGGACAGGAGAGTTCTTGGGAAAAATAAATTTGAATAAATTAAAAAAAAAAAAAAAAACCAAAATCCTGAAAGAAAAAATCATTACAGATGGAAGAGGAATACTTGGGTTCAAGCTGTTCATGTGACACAGCTTCAGGCAGAACTCTCTCACATGGCTGTAGGCTAAAAGTGTTATAATTTAACACTATCTCTATGCTTTCTTATCTGCTGCAGAGCGAAACACAGACATCACATACAGACGTATGGCAACGATGTCACTTGTGCACCACCAACTATCAACAATATAGTAGAATATTTTCCTAAATGTTTTCTTTTAACTGCACAGAACAAAGACTTATTTTAGCCTCAAGGTTAAGAGCTAAAACAAATCCTAATCTTGGGATGAAACAGTTGTTTTGCCTGCTCTGCTCTTCCACCGCAACACCAATTCCAGAACACCATTCAGCATCTCAGCTTCTGTGGTCCTTTAATTTACCCCCATCCTAATCCAATTCCTGAATGAATTCACCTAAACTGCATAACCAAGGGGAACGGCAATGCTGGGGCAGGGAGGTGGAAGATGATCTCTACGCTTGTACATTGTCATTATGTAAGAACATAACTCAAATGGATTACAGGCAGTTGAGACAAAGCTATCAGGTATCAAATGCTGCTCTGAAGACAACTGTCAGCACCAGAATTAGTCAGGAGTCTGGGAAATGCACGCTTCCTGCTTTCCCTAGTCAAAATAAGCAGTGACTGCTGTCATTCTTGCACTCGAGGGGAGGGTCAGGAGCATTTATGCGCACATTTGCGTGCTGCTGCTCTTAAGGCAGAGGCGAGTGCTCACATATACACAGAGCAGCTTCACTTGCAAGGCTACTCCCGGCACTTACACTTTTCTATGTCTGTTAGAAGGCAAAGGACAATTCCTACCTGCAGAGGAAAACCAAAAACCCCAAGAGACAGACACATTCAAGGCACCCAGGTGAGGTGATTCTCCTCCTCCAATGAGTAACACAGCAAACTCCCCAATTACATTATGTCAAGGCAAAAAGTTATACGCTATACATCGCTCATATCTCAGGATAAAGGATTGGAGACAAAGTACAGTTACTGCACCTCCTAATCACATGCTGCAACGGCATCATGCAAACCAGGCAAACCACTTGAAATGTGGCCTTTACTGACAAACATCAAATACTTCAAGATTTTCTGATTATTTTTTAACCTAAGTTTCAAAAAGTAGCATCCATTTACTGAGCAGCTTCTTCTCCAAGTATTAATGACAAAGGAATTCAAAGGGACCTCATTAAGTTGACACTCTCTGAACACCAAGTTTACTGCAACTCACATTTGTTCCAAAATAAACTCTGAGACGATTTGTCCTGATGCCTATTCTGAGAATCACTTTATAATATGTTATTCATGTGCCCTCTAATTTCATCACACAATAATTAGATCTGTAAATAAGATGAGCTTTGAGTGAAAGTTAAGGCTTCCAAACAAATTTCAAGCTCACACGGAAAGCAATGGCAGGAAGGCAGGGTAACCCAGGCATTATCCTCTGTCTTACCCTTCACCCCAGTCCGTCCCATGGCTTACCTTAATTGCCAAGTGTGATTAAGAAAAACTGTTCACCCAGAACAAACATAAATGCTCAAGACTACAGTTACAACATTAAATCTTCCTCTGACAACAAGTTCAGTAGTTCATACTACCAGTGCTAGACACAAGAGATCAGTTAAAAATGGTTAAAAACACAAGTCAGGTTTATATAAATATAATACATGAAGCTATGCCCTCAAAATTAAGAAGTATTTTATTTTGTTTAGAAAGCTATTACTGCATGTGCTCTAATAGCAGATTGAAGTGTACTACCCTCTAGGTTTTAAATTTAGGAACAAGGTGTATGAAGGTTGAAACCATCTCTCAGTGAATTTGACACTGTTCTCAATGCGACCTGCAAAATATGCTAAAAATACAGAAAAAATTAAAGACTACTTACACTAATATTAGACACTGGACAATCCTTTTTGGCGAGTTTAAAGGCAAAGTAAGACACTTGAAAGATATCAGGTCTCTGTTCTTGATCTAGTTCAAGCATATATCCTGCAAAAAGCGATAAGACCAAATTATCAATGAGGGATAGCAAAAAGCTTGTTGACACAGCACACTACCTGCAAGAGGAAACTCAGCAGCTCTGCCAAATGAGCTCACCCCAGGAAGAGTCTGGGATTAAAACTCGTACTCAACTAGAAGTAGTACTGTGACACAAAGAAAAGGATTTAACAACTTGAAAAATCAATCTCATTTCTTCAGTCATTATATTCTGCAAAATTGCAGAAGGTAAACGCTTACCGTGGTAACTGCTATTTCTCAGCTGTGAATGGGGTTGTATTTGTTGCTTATTATATAAAAGCAGAAACTATGTGGTCAACACATTGAGAACTTAGAAATCAATTATAAGAGCTTCTCTTCAAACCAAGCTTTTCACATTCTCTCAGTCGCACTCTTTCAAGTTAACTTGCTACAAGTTGAAAACAAATGCGACTGGAAACACTCATTACTATTGTAAATATGAGACCCTGTATCTCTGTACCTGCATAAGGGTCAAAGCTCACAGCTCATTCTTGTCCAATATTTTCCTTCACACCTCTTTGTGCTTACAAACCTTAGCCAGAGTTCATGTCCAACACTTCGGATTGCACAAGGTTAACCAGGTTTTTGTTCTAAGCCATAAAATTTCTATAAAACTCTCCCCAGTCCAATTCATCTCAGCACATTTATGTTTCTGCATTAAACTTGCACTTTAAATGCATCTCAGCAAAACTGTCCAACCTGGATAGAAAATACTAGGACATTCCACAGTAAATACACATATAAGAGCAAAAAGGAACTACATATAAATTAACAGTGACTCTTTTCATTCCCGTTGTCACTTGGTGGTTTACGGTCACCTAAGATAAAAAACACAATCATTCATGCATCCCAAAAGACCACAAAAAGTACTTTTAACTTCAAGGCAGCTTCTTGAGGCAAGAGGTGCAATTGAATCAGGTCTTTGCACTGTTCTATTCTGTTTCAATTCTGAAGTTATCAACTCATCTCTTAAATGTCCAGTAGCTAATTTTAACACATCCAGGAGAAAGGCCTGTTTGTGCTTCATTCACCTGGCTCTCTTTTAGTGCCATTTTACTTAAGTTTAAGTGAAGTTTCCTCTAAGTTCTGAAACACCTCTCTAGACTAACACCTCAGTCCTGTCACTGCAGCACAGTCCTCTGCTGAAAGCAACCGACAGAAGCAGAGAATTGCAAGGCAGACAGTAGCCAGGAGCAAATCCCACTGTTCATTCGAGAACCCTGCCAGGCTGCACCACCCATCCAAGTCATTCGCCTGCACTAGCAGGATCCTCTGTGTTTTATTCACGAGGCAAGAGAACTGCCATGCTGCCCAGATACTCACTTATCAAACAGTGGATACTGTGGGAGTACCGGGAACTGT
Source organism: Tapera naevia (assembly GCA_033556795.1). Taxonomy (NCBI): domain Eukaryota; kingdom Metazoa; phylum Chordata; class Aves; order Cuculiformes; family Neomorphidae; genus Tapera; species Tapera naevia. Next base: position 660,568 of record JAUMJJ010000021.1, read on the forward strand.
CCGGAATGGTAAAGCTTCCATCACAAATGGCAACTTGACTTTCTCCAAACGGAAGTGAAAAGAAGCAAAGTTTATACAGCAAGCAGCCAAGTGCCTGTAAAAAGCAAACACAGGCACTGTGAAGGGATGAGAGCAAGCTTTTTGCACAACAAAACGGCACCAAAAAGAGACAAACATCATCTTAGCTACAGCTGAGGTATAAAGCAGCTCTATAAAGGCTTTTTTTTCACACTGACTCCAATGACAGACAACGAAAAACAAGAAGAGCTGCCTTCACGTTGCTGTATCACCCAGAGACCACTAGTGCTTCCACTGAATTGTTTTTATTTCCCTCACTGCACATCACCTAATACAACCACTTTTTCTTATCATGCTGCCAGCAGGTTTCTACAAGAAATCATTGCTAACTATCGAGCAGCAACCTGAGCCAACAAAAAGGAGAAGAATTCTAAATCACGCCCCCTTTTAAACTCAAAATGATTATGTCACATGGCATTATGTCATTTCAGAGACATAATCACCAAAGATACCTCTACTATATTGGGTTGTACGGCTGCATGGTACCTCTCACTTTCAAAGAATTTGGTTTTCAGTTAGTCAATGCTGCTTTTAACTCTTCCCCCACACCTCACAATTCATAGAATCATGGAATGGTTCGTGTTGGAAGGGGTGTCAAAGCTCATCCAGTTCCACCCCCTGCCATGGGCAGGGACATCTCCCACTGAATCAGGGGTCTCAAAGCCCCACCCAGCCTGGCCTTGAACACCTCCAGGGATGGGGCAGCCACCACTTTTCTGGGCAATCTAGGCCAGGGTATCCCCACCCTCACAGGCAAACATTTCTTCCCAAAATCTCATCTCAATCTCCCCTCTTTCAGCTCAAAACCGTACCCCTCATCCTATCCCTGCACTCCCTGATCAAGAGCCCCTCCCCAGCTTTCCTGGAGCCCCTTTCAGTACTGAGAGGCTGCTTTAAGGTCTCCCTAGAGCCTTCTCTTCTCCAGGCTGAACAACCCCAACTCTCTCAGCCTCTCCTCATATGGGAGGTGCTCCAGCCCTCGGATCATCTCCGTGGCCTCCTCTGGACTCGCTACAACAAGTCCATGTCCTTCTCATGCTGAGAAGTCCACAACTGGACACAGAACTCCAGATGAGGTCTCATGAGAGTGGAGCAGAAGGGCAGAATCCTCTGCCTCAAAGTATAATTAGTTCCATGTTTCACAGTACTGGATTTTTTTGCTTACCCAGATATCTGCCTTAGTAGTAATGGGTTTTCCTCCATACAGATTGATCATTTCGGGAGCTCTGTACGATAGCGTTGTGTACCTAACAGAATATAATTGAAAAAGGACACAGACTAAAAGTATATCTTGGAACTGAAAGCATGTTCTCCTGCATCTGCCAAACACTCACCATTCACACACAAATTTCAGACATGTGCCTGGACCTGCCTTACACAATGTAATCAGCTATTGCTTTTGCAGTATCACAGACAACATCTGGAGTAGCAACATAAAGTTACTTTACACAAGAATAAACATTAAGTCTAGTAAAATTTGAATGTTATTTCCCCAGCACAAATAATTTTGCAAGAGTCATTTTGCTTAAATACTGCAATAACAAGTCATTTGAAAGATGTAACTCAGGAGTCCTACAAGAGAGCTCCTTATGCAAAATGCAGACTTCAAAAACTTAACATCTGAAAATAATCACTAAACTGGTTGTCACACTACTTTTCAGAGATGGAAAAAAACCCTGTACTACTTTATAATTTAAAACCAAACAGCCTGTGTTTATTCCTCTTCAGTAGTCAGCCTGAAAAGGCAAAACCAAACATGTTTTCAGGGCGTGCCTGTATTAGAAGTTAAAAGTATTTTTCCGATGAGTCTTAGGAGAATGGAACACAGACCTCACTATAAATCCATTCCATGCTTATTTACATCAGTTCTTCTCTCACACCGTTAGCTGTATTCAAATAGCACAAAATTGAAATATCAGGCTCCTAAAAATGGCCACACATATTTTTGAACACTTCAATTTCAAAACAGCATGCTTTTCCCCAAGTTTTATTCTAGAGTCTCAGTTCTGCAAAACCAATCTGTGAATAAACAGAAGAAATCTACATCACCAAACAAATCCCGTTTTACTGTATTTGTGCCAAAATTAGTTCAAATTCAACCACACATTCAGTTCACGTTAATAAGATATGTGCACACAGCACAATACATGGAGCTTCCCAGAAGCACGACCAATGCTCACAACAGGCTAATTAAAGGTGAACTTACTTTTTAATTTCTTCTTCAACCATATTAACACCATCTTGTTGCGGATTAAGGTATTTGTTAGTAGCACTGCCAAAATCACAGAGAACGTAGTTCCCGCTGTCGTTCAACAGTATGTTCTCCACCTTGAAAGGAAATCAACACACAGGAACAACAGATGATGATAATGGCATTAATTTTCAAGTTAACTGTAACTACACATTCTCACGGTGAAATAACGGAAAAAGAAGACAATCAATAGCCTTGGCCTCAGCAGTAAGTGATGGTTTATGGTTTGGTTTCTGCTTACAGCTCCACCACAGCAAGCGCTTCCCTAATGAGGTGTCAATCTTGGCAAATCACCTCCTATATTCTCAATCCGTTTTACGTAGAGCATTGATTTTAACCTAGATAGTCCCTTTCATTAAGTCCATACCTTCAGATCCCTGTGAACTATAGGGGTTTTGCACTGGTGCAACCGGGCAACAGCTTCACAGGTGTCACAAAATATCCTCAGTACTTCTGACTCCGTGAAGCCTGTCTGCAGACGCTGGTTCATCTGATTCACAACTTGCCCAGCTAAAGAAAACACACGGTAATTTTTTTTCCACTAATTCCTACCTTGTACAGAAGTAGACTGATTTACACACAACAAGTTCACAAATAAGATGCAAGAAAGTGTTTCACAGTCCTGGTATTGAAATAAAACAAACTTGGTTTTCCAAATGCACAGTCTTGTATCATCCTAGACAGAAAAAACACTGTCTCAGATGAAAAAAATATCCCTACACTGAAACCCACTTGGGATGAATTGTCACAAACAAACATTCATCATGATAAGATGCTACTTCAGAAGTGCCTTACATTTACATCCATAGCCAGAACCCTGTAAGAGTTCAACTGAACTCATATTCCTGACACCCTATCTCTGTCTTTCTGGGAGACAAGGGAACAAAAAAAAAAAAAAAAAAGAAAAGGAGGGAGAATAAAAAAAGAGAGCCCTAAATACACCCTTGGAGACAGACCCCACTTAAGTCCTTCATAGGTTTATCTCTAATATTGGGAATATCTATTTCCTCTCTAATATCGGGAATCACTATTTCCCTGTTTCTGGCAGTAATTTTAACAGATGAGGCTTCTCCCACCACAACGCTCATGTAACACTATCAGAAGAAGCAAGACTTGAAAACTGCAAGGCCTTGTTGAGTGTTCTGTCAAAACAAGGATACTTGGAAAAAGAACAGCCTAACACTATCCAGGCATCTGACAGTTGACACTCACATGGCTATTTACCACCAGAACTGAGGACAGAGCGTGCAAACAGGGTACCGTGAGGGTACAGAAATTCACCAATATAAGCATGGCAGAGGACCAAGAACATGGCAATTTGTTCTCAAGTTCTCTCCTTATTCCCCTCCCCAAACACACATCACAGTTGCCTTTGGCTCCTGATGGTGCAGATTGCACAAGCTGTAATGTTTGCTGCTTCTACTGCAAGTAAAGCCTACACAAACCCCACCTGAAAGTATTTTCCGCGCATTATGGACAACAGGGTGGGGGTTCTAGACTAGAAATATCGACTTTGTCCTTGGAGCACTTGTTCCGGTATCATGTATTTCGGTTAACCACCATCTCATATTACGAGGTCAGTACCACGTTACTCTAAATTTCAGATGAACTTCAGAAATTAAACTCAATAGCAAGTTTATTCCAAAGTGTGATATGGGGTAAAAATAATCTAGAAACTACCTTTCTGCACATTTTGTTTGAAACTAAGTTGTATTGTAAAGTGGGACCACATGACTATTTTTTTTTGTCCAGCATTATCAACACTAACTATGCTGTGTTCATTTATAACAGATCAGCTGTCAGGTAAGTGTAAAGCATCTGTAATATTGTTACCTTTAACCAAAACAGTGGTAACAGCAGTGAAAAGCTTACCAATCTTTCCTACGGGATTATGTTCCAGTTACATGTTGACTAGCTCAAACAGCAGAGGAAAACAACTTCATTTTATACTTAATACAACTAATTTCCTTGTTTGTAATCATACCTAATTGCAAAGCCATGCAAGACTGGTTTTTACATTTCCTCAGCATTCAACAGTTCAGTGCCTCAACAGCAGCAACATAAACAGGAAGGCAACTGGAACTCACTGGGCTCCAGCTGCAAGATATAGATGTTAAGCTTTTATATTACAGGAATGATTCTGAAATACATATTCTACGTGATGAAGACATTTTCTCTGCATTTACTCTGCCAAGCCAAGAGCTGACTCTTACCTCGACAGTACTCCATGAGAATGAGCACCTCCCAAACATTGTCACTTATGGAATTAACAGCACAATCCAAATAGGTCACTATGTTCTTGTGCCCAGATAGCTCTTTCTGAAAGAGAAAACTCACGTTACACCTCAGCACAGAAAAACTTCAATAAATAAAAGATAATACAAGTTTTCAGACGACCATTAAGGACCAAGCTAAGACAGACCCACGACTTCTGAGAAGGTATCAGAAGCACAGAACATCTTCTCATCGCTACCAGCACTGTCAGTGACTGCTACACAGCACACGCAGTGCAACTGCTACTCATTGCCATGGATGAGGTATTTGGTGTGCATAAATTAAAAGTTAATTCATTCTCCAGGTACAAGGGATGGGCTTCTTACCATAATTGTGATTTCTCTCTTGCATATGTTGAGATCTGGTACATTATTAACACACATTCGTTTCAGTGCACAACGTATCCCACCATTGGTTCGTACCAGAAACACAGTTGAGAAGCCACCTGGAAAAAAAATTGCAAGCAATTGAAGCTACTTGAGTTTCTCTTGTTCCTCCAGCCAGCACCACAACACACTAAGAAATGGATGGTAAAGTCCACGACAGTTATTGAGTGAGGAGTAACAAACATTTAGAGAGTTAAAGATGTCAAATCCATTTCACATATGAGATATTCTTGACAAAAAATATGGATCTCACTCTTTTGTTACAAAATTATATGAAAATATTTGAAAAGCATTTTCACATTCAAATAAATCTATAAGGCCTAGCGTGTACTCTGTATTCAGGTATCACCCTTGAAGTGCTTTCAGTCTCACCCAGAAACCTGAACAAAGTGAAGCTATTCTCCAGACCTGCACAATCTTTACATCCCCAGAAGCTTTATCGAGGCTAATATTCAATTTCCCAAACCTACATTTTAAAACATAAAAATTAAACTAAAAAAATAAGTCTTGGGAGACATTGAGGAAGCCGTGCAACTTTTCAGCACAGCCTGAAGACAGGTAGAACCTCTCTGCCATCTCAGATGGTGCAAGCAGCCAACTCCAAAGCAGTGTTTTTATTTTAACTCATATTAAATACACAGAGAAGAAATAAACATTTTCCCACAACCAGTCCCATCGGAGCACTCTTAGTCCAACAGCGGCATGAACCACTCAAGCCCACCTCCAAGCTTCCCCATGAGGTTTTATTATTCTTCACTGGTAGAGAAGAACCACGCAGACAGCAATTTCACACAGAAACAAAGTGAAATGCCCTACGCAAAGTTCATCCAAACACTCAGGCAAAGGGAAAAATAACACTCACCTGCTTTATCTGTGTTGCCTTTATCTCATCTCCCACCCAAGGCCAAGCAGATGACACCAGCATCATCTCCATGTTCTCACACAGCTTTCCCACAGGTTTAGCAATCTCCCTCACACAAGAGCTGATGTCGATCCATGCCTTCCCTAACTGACTGTTGACTGATCGTAAGCCAACTTTCACCCTGGGAAAAAGCTCAGCTACACCATCAGAACAGAAAGATGTGAAGCGAAGCGATTAACTGCTCTGATAAACAGGCAGCCCACAGAAATACACGCTTTTCATGTTTCCTGATCTCAACTGCATGCAGTGTTTAAGTGCAATGCACCTCATCTGGTACTAGTCTCACGTTCTAGAACAGACGTGCATGTAACAATTCACAACTGAAGTTTTATGAGGGCATTTTCTTGAAGGTTAAACCTCTTATTTTTTAACTTAATGGTCTGTTTAGCCACATGAGATGCTACGCTGTCAAACAGAATTAGTGACAGTGTTAATACAACAGCCTGAGTTCTGCAAATTGTTATACTTAATTGAGTTAACACAGGGCATCCCCGAAACATGAACAGGACTCCTGCTCTTCAGTTACTCAAATTCCAATGCCAGACTCCAGCAGGGCTGAAATTATCCTACAGGGCTCCCCTATCCCAGCCTGGAGAGCAATGCTGAGTAATGTGCAGACCTTCAGCAGGGGAAGATCGTTTGTACTCACCTCTCAATAAAGACAGACTTCTTTAAAGTGCCAATACTTGGGTAAAGCACATGTCTAAAGATGTCTAACAATTATCAGAAAAAAAAAAAAAAACAACTTAGCTTTTTAGCCAGTTCTACTGCCTCAAAATTTCCCATCGCTACCAGGAGGGCAAGAACAAAACGCTAGATATCAAGTTTCTCTGGCAATTGTTTTTATGTAACCAAATCACAGGATTGGCCAAAAAACACACAAGAAAGTAGTGAAAAACATCTAAATACTCCAAGAGCTGCTCTCCTTGCCATTAGGTGGCAATGTCAACCAATGCTTCAACCCTGGGAGCGCCACAAAAGAGGACCTATTGCCCATTTTGCCCAGAAGGTGGTCTGTGACCTTGGATGGGTTTACATTCACAAATACCACCAATCTCTTCATCCAAGAGCCAAGTGGCATAACTGACCAAAATGGGAATAAAGATATTAATATTTACAGGAAAACCAACAGTCACCAGCCTCCTGGGATTCACTATCCAACAAACTCCTGAACCATTAAATTTTAAATCTTTTCAGTCGTTTCTGATGTTAAACTTCTCACTGAAAGTAATGAAGCAAGCAATAATTTCACCAACAATTTGAGAAGCCAAAAAAGATTTCTATAATCTCCTATCATCTAAAACAGAAAATATACTCAGTTTTCCATAACACAATGAACCCAGAAAAGCTTAAACAAAGCTGTCGACAGCTCCAGCACTCAAAAAGATGACAAGGGAGTTCCAGATGTGAAGCCACCATCTTCACATGCTTCCATTTTTTACCACCCATCATGTTAATTCTGGTTGCCTTCTGAAATTCCCAATACAGCCTAGTCACTACTCCCCACAGCATCTTGCAGGCACCTCCTCCTCTTCCCACAGACAAGGGATGCCATAACAAGACAGGTACGCAGGCGCTAATCCTTCACCTACCACACAGTGACCACAGCTTGGCCAGTTTTGAGAACTTTCCATCAAAAAGCAACATAACCTAGGGTGGTCCTTTTATGGGACAGTGACCAAATTCAACAACCAAGCAAACTGCTTATATTCTCAGGTTGCCAATGGGTCAGCAACCAGTTACAATCAACCTCATCTCCCTTTGCCACTTCAGCAATGCTGTGTAGCAAAAAAACTTGGAGCTTACTTAAAAAATTGTCACTAACACATTCAAGACAACAGCACATTGAGAACACAGGCAGAGGGCACACCACCACAATTCTTTTTTTTCTCTTCTGCTCCACACCCTCAAGAACCAAGTCAAGTGTAAATCAAGAGGCCACAGAAAAAGCGACCATGCAAACCACAGGGCTGGCAACACGGTCAGCACTCAAGACCCAAACAGGGAACTGACTGCAGTTCTGAAGAAACTCATAGGCCAAGCAGCACAGAAAGCATCATTTTGCATGACAACAGCAGCGCTGTGTTCAGCCAACCTGTACTGGCCCTGTTAACTTTGCAAGCACATCTGACAGCCCTGCTGCTCAGGCAAATCAATGAGCAGCACATCCACAGTGCTCCCAGCTAAGGTGCATCCCTTTCACCCTCACACCTTGCCATAGAGAGCTAATAAGGGACTGCTGTCCCCTCAAAACACACACATCCATTTAACTGTGTGCTGTGCCATTAAAATCAAGTTCTCTATTCTGTTTCCCAGGTCTGAGACTTTCTGCTAGTTTGGGCTCGGAGAGAGTTATTTTCCTCCTGGTATGGGCTGTGTTTTGGGTTTGTGCTGGGAATGGTGCTGATAACACAGGGATGTTTTGGTCCCTCCCAGGTGGTGCTCACCCAGCACCCAGGCCATTCCTGCTCCTGACTCACCCCACCAGCATGCAAGGGGGGCACAGAGAGCTCGAAGGGGACACAGCTGGGACAACTGATCCCAAATGACCAAAGGGATAATCCACATTATACAGCATCACACTTCGTGCATAAAGCTGGGGGAAGGCAGGAAGGGAGGGGGGATATTTGGAATGACGGCATTTGTCTTCTCAAGGAATTGATACACGTGATGGCGCCCAGCTTTCCTAGGGATGGCTGAACACCTGCCTGCTGATGGGAAGGGTGAATGATTCCTTGGTTTGCTTTGCTTGCGCAGCCTCTGCTTTTCCTATTATACTGTCTTTATCCCAACCCACATGTTTTCTCCATTAAGGTCCTATTAAGGTATTAGTTTCTCAGAAATGCAACAGGAATTCCTGCAACAGCTGATTGTATGCTTAGCTTCCAGAAAGTCATCCAGCTTTCATCATCTCAGTACACTGCCATCTGCTTCATTCATACCTACGTGGCTGTTTCATTGCACCAGTCACTGCTCACCCCAGCTCAGCAAGGATTCCAGTCCCCAGAAGGTGCCGTCCATCAGGGGTCCCACCACCCTGACTGTATGGCTGCTCAGGGCATCATGTTCACTGGCTAAAAAGCAATATGAAGCAGCCTTCCTGCTGAATAAAGGCAGTATGAAATGACACTAATCACATATACACACATTTGCCTTTATATATATGCTTCTGTGTGTATACACGTGTATTTTTAGTAAAGCATATTCCACAAGTCTCAGTCATGAACACAAATCTCTGAGACAGAGCTCCATCTAGAAGGGCAGGTGACAGATGTTGCCTTGCAAGCACAAGAGCTCACAGTTCCCCAAACCAAGAGTACAAACGGCTCCCTATCTTTAAAATCTATTTCTACATGAACATGTTTTGAAGGTCAGTATTTCTCCACTTTAAGCATTCAGATAACACATTTCAAGGGACGTGCCACTGTTCCTTTTCCCACTACCCACACAAATTCCCACGTGTAACACTCACTATATTGGGGCTAGTTTAGAGAAGACGCACTGCTTTCCTCAAACCTACATCTGCTCTCAAGGCAGCATAGCGAGAGCAGTGACTGCAAGTTGCACACCAACAGCGCAGCACAGCAGCAGCTCTGCCATGCACACCTCTCGCTGCTATCAGGCCACAGCCCTGACTATGAGCAGGCACTCCACTTTTATTCCTCCTAGCACCTGAGACAGCTTGGGGCACCCAAGACACTTCAAATCACTTAGGTGCTCTGGAAGAGATTAAGTAACATCTGCTACAGCGCTCTGTGAACAGTTTTCTCATGCAGTTACACCTCTGCACCAGATGCCCAGGTGCCAACTGGTAGAACAATTAATCTGGTTTTCTTACTGGGAAAGAGAGAAGCAGTTATGTTGCAAAGAAGAGCACACAAGTGTCAGAGGCTAAAATCACTTCAATTTTTAGCCATTTAAAAGTGATTACATCAACTGATAGAGGTGCAGCCATCACCAAACCCCACAGACTGCAGTGATGTACTGACATTGCTGTCCTGAAGCGGTAGTAAAGTTTTAACCCCAGCAAAGTTCACATAGTCAGACCTCAACATGCCAGCTATACCTTCTCTCAACACAACAGACCCCAAAGGTTTGCTACAGTGCAAAAAAATAACTCTATGCAAATATAAGTCTTCCACAACATAGAGGTTGCTCAGATATCAGAGATCCCTCACATCAGGACAGGCAATAGGTGAGACAAGACAAGGGAGTGGAATGTAGAGGAACATCAAAAATGTCAGTCCCACACTGGCATCGTTATTCGTTTAAGTCCCAGATAATGTTCCTATGCCACTGACCTCAACTATTTTCCTCACAGCAAAGAAGTTACTCATCAAAAAACCTTCTCAGGAGTTTTCCACCATCCCCTCTGACAATGCAGTCATTCTCTCCTGGCCTGTAAGGACAGCAAGGAATCCTCCAATAGACCCTGGATAAACATTCCAGCTGTTTGGGAGAAGGTCTCCAAGTTCTGAAAATCTTCTGTTTAAAGCCTCTCCTCCCTTCCTTCACACAACATCCCTCTCTCTCAAGGGAAAAACACCTAGAAGGAATAAGCCTTAAGCAAGCGTGTACATGTTTATGTGACAGCAAACCATACCAAGATACCAGAGACTATCCTTCAGCAGCCCAGCCTCCAGATCCATGACAATGTCCTCCTCCTTGCTGCAGCTGGCAGTGCGACCTACTTGTGAGAAGGTCCTAGAAAAAGCTTGGCTCAAGCCGCCCCTGCACAAAAGATGTTCTACAGATATCCACTCTGCCAACCCAGCACTAAGCACATTTAAAAAAGGAGAATTTAATGAGGTAATGCAGGCTTCAGACATGCTTTTTGTGCATGGAGCAAGCCTGTTCTAGTGAGATGGACTCCTACAGCACCATGCCAGACTGCAAACTAAATCTGCTACAGACAACTTCCCAATTTAACTGCTGATGTTGCACTTCCGGATTTGAGTGACTTTTGTCTGATTGAGATGCTCAAGCTTTGATCCAGCCAAGAGCAAAAGGAACAAAGGTCAGCATCCTTCACTAAGGATAATCATGCCACTCGTCCTGAATGCTTCTCAGAGGATCCAGGTGTCTTGCTATCGGTAGCTGACAACTCCAATGACAGCATTGCTTCTGACTGTCTCCATGAGCTATTTTACCTTTAAAGAAACTAAAAAAACCCACCCAATTTCCTAACTCTGCTGAATCTGCAAACTGAACTGAAATAGATCACTTGCAATTCCTGCAATACCCTGTCAAGTTTCAGGAAGATGAAACCACATTGATTGAACAGTTGATTTAATGCATGCTCTAAATATACACTCTGTAATTAACACAACTTATGCACCTAAGAAAATGTCATACTTCTTAGTAAAATTGATCCCTTCTTTACCCCATACTTTTGTTAGAAGAAATACATTTTAACTTTCAGTCAAGCTGTCTGAGCATTAGCCACAACCACTGCACTTTCACACATTATCACCTCCTCTTGTTATTAACCGAAAAAAAAAAATCTAACATATTTAGCTTTACAACTGTATTTAACAGATTCTTGTATTTAAGGCAGCTAATACCTTCTTTTAAGAACAAAGAGCACACAGAACATAACGAGTACATCATCAATAGCTCAATTAATTGATTGTAAAAATCAAAACATTAACATTTTCACCTACAGATGCTGATATCCCAGTGTAACAGAAATTACTTGAGATAATAAATGGGTCCATTATCTACACTAACAGAAACTGAAAGTAAGAAATTATGGTAAAATGTGACAACAGGTCACAAACCACTGGGTTTCACTTACCAAGGCAGCTCTTAAAGCTGAAGTGCTACACTGTCATGCAAGCACTTGCTACTGGAGTTATTAAAAAGTTATATATAAGGTAGAGTGAAGGGTACTATAGATATTTTGCTAACAAAATGAACCAGAGCTTTCTTCTCACAGGAACAGAGTAAGTATTTATGCTCCCAGCATTGGTGGGACCAGGAAATCCATCAGCACAACACAGCATTATCGGAGTCATCTGGTACAGTTTACTGTTTGTTTACATGCACATCAGTAACCAAAGCAAACCAGCATACAGCTCAGCATCTTCTAGTTCCGTGCTCATGGAGCCACCCTCCAGCCTGGGAACAAGACTACATTCCAGTGACTCAAGGATCTTCAAGGGATTTTTCCTTTTGAGTGTACAGTAATGCAACCAATCCATTTATTTCCTTCAAGCTCACTCTTCCTCTGCAAATGCATTTCTTGCCCATCCCAGGATACTTAAAACAGAAGTGCTTTCGCTTTACACACTGGGTCAGCATTTGTAAAGCGGGTTTCCTTTGTGCAGGCCTACAAAGTCCTGCCTAGTGTTGCTGATGAGTTTCCTATGCACAATGCATTGCAATGCTCATAACTGCAGCCCTTACCAACCTGGCATCTTTAGAATCTCCCGCGCTGACATAAACCAGTTCTGGAATTCAAAAGAAGAAGTTCAAGAAACCAATGCACTTTTCCAAAGCCAAGAAACTCTCGTCAAGAGTGACAGCTGTCTACAGGAGCAAGCAGGATTGTTCTCCAAGAGGTTTCACGTCACTGAAGCTTCCCTTGGCAAACAGCAAGGTCCAAGAACAAACTAAAAAGCAGACAGAGCCCCACTGACCAACCTGAACACTGGGTTTTTTTTTCTCAAGGTCAAGACTGTTGACTAAACATTTACATAAAGGATTAGGCTGTGTAATCTAGGCCAGAACAGTTAATTCAATTCCCTTTCACTGTGCCACTAAACCTCCAGTCTCTCAATCTTCCACACGCTAGATGTATCACGTTACTCAGGACGTAACCAAGGTGACGTCTTCAGGCAGGATGTGCTTCCTGCCCAAGCTGTCAGAGTAAGCTTCTCAACCTGTCCAAAATGTTGATATGATACCTACAACGATCATCTGCGAGCACAGTCAAAGAACAAACCACACTAAAAACCTCTGAACAGGAGCTGCTGCTGCTGCTCTCCATATCACTCCCAACTGTTTTTTTCCACTGAATTCAGCTCCATCTGTGGTTTACTCTGAACTGAAAGCAGAACGATGGCAACATCTGTGAATATAGACCGGACAGGAAAATGAAGTTTCTCATTCTACAGCACTGAGGATGATCAATAGAACCCATGAACTCAATTAATTTTATAGATTGACTTCAAATGTCATTTGCTAAGCAGTTTTAACACAGATAACGGTTTATTTTTAAAAGAAGTTTGATTTTAATTCCAATTTAATAAATGAGTACTGAAGAGAATGGTTAACTCAGTGGCTACAGGTACATTATTCAGCTAACACACAGCTACTGCAACTTTTTTGGAATCGAACTCCCTTTTCATACTGAATGGTTACAACCCAATTAACAAAACAAACACCTTTCCTTGCTCTGTAGTTTGTCTCAAACTTTCCTTGAAATCAATATTTTAATTGCGATTTAAACATGCAAGCGTAAGAATACAAAGCAGAGAAAGCCAGAGAATGGGGCTGTAACCTCACATATGAATAACTCTCCCAATGAATACTGCAAAGCTACCATGGCACAGAAACAAGGCGAAGCATAAGTTTCCCAGCATTGGTGAAGCGGCCGGTTCTACAGCTTTTTGGAGACGTGCCACCTTTCGTTGCGGCAGAAACAAAAGAGTAACCAGGCCATGCAGACACAAGCCAAGCAATTCATCATGCTAGCAGTAATTCAGAGCAAGGCAGATGTCACAGGAAGATTCGCCAGTCTGCTGTTTTTGAAAGGCGTTATAAATACTGAATCAGCAAGGCCAAACATGCATCTCTTCACCACTAGAAAGAGTCTACTTGGTCTCACTCCCATCCAAGCATAATTGCCAGCAAACTCATTGACCACCTTTCATACATAAGCATGATCAAAACTGTATTAATCAGCTGAAATGAGTTGTTAAGAATATTGGATACGAACATTTGAGCTGATCACTACTAGGATTTTCATTATCTCACCTCATCCTCTTTAGCTGTTGGCAAAAACTTGCATATGTTTAAACTCAGAGCATACTGAAGGAACAGACAGAGACATGTCTGGTATAGTAACAACACGGGACCAATAAACTCTTAAGAGAAAAATATCTGTGATTTGACCTGCTTATACTAACAAATGGAATTAAGTACCTTAGGTCATAATATTTCCTTGGCACTTCCATGGGGGCAGGCAGTTCTTAAAGTTCTATCTGGCACACATTGAATGCATTTGCATTTGAACACTTCAATTTGAACACAAAGTCTCTATTAAGACTGCTAACCAGATTGTTTTACAGCATCTTTATGCCTGAATTTGTTCAGTAAGGATACTGTCAAACTTCACCCTGTGACATTAGACAAGGTAAAAAGACACTGAAGCTTCTAAACAGAGAAAGCAGCTTGGTCATTTCAAATTGACAAGCCATGCTGCAATTGCAACAGGATTCTGAGCACCAGTAACTATTTAACATCTCTCATACATCCATGTTCCAAGGTGGACGCAGGCAACAGCGAGAACTCTGAACAAGGCAGCTACTAATTAAATGAACCAGTCTAGAAGCCCATGTGTTTTTTGGTTAGTCTCAAAAACTGAACACATTACAACCCATCTTCCACTTAAACCCAAAGATACCCTTCAACAAAAATTCCCTCTTAAAAATGCAGCTATAATTCACCATCATTTTAACAGAACAAATAGCAAGTCAAAAATAAATAGTGCATTTGACAGAGACCATCAAACGTTTCAAGAAAGCATAAAGCCTGAATGTTAATACTGTAAATTTAAAACAGGACTTCAAAACTTGAAGAGGTCCACATGACAATGCCAAATCAAATGCGGCACAGGGTGGTTTCTTCTGATGAGTACCTATATGGTTACACTACTTTTAGAACTCCCCTAACAATATAAGAGTTCTTTCATATCTTCAGAGTGCTTAAGGAACCTCTGGACAGATCATTACAAGAACAAATAATCCTCCTGCTGTGTTCAGGAATTCTCATAAAGTAAAAGCCAAGTAGCACAACAGAGGTGATAACTCATCTAAACTGAGCTCAGGGTGAAGGTCTCAATCTTGCAGACACAGACTGTGCTACTGAGCCTTGTGGAGAGATCACAGCGTTCTAAAGGATCAAGTAACTTCATCTCCTTTGTTTTCAATAAGTTTGTTTTCCCACATATTGTGTACAAAACAGAACTGATCCTGTGTCACTGACACAACAGATTTCATCCAGGCTCCCTATTCCTGCCTCATGAAATACATGCAATGTTCAAGTCCAGTCCTTTTGTGTATGTCAGCAGCGTTACTAATTGCCTCATATTCTTTAATTATCTATTTGCTCTGTACCTGGGACAGAGTTCAAAGCTGAAGTACTAAGAGGAGTCACCGTCTCCTGCGTTAACACCACTGCAATCCAGAAGAGCACTTGGCTCTGCCAAAGATCTTGAACACCACAGACCAAGCCCCTTTAGCAGTTAGACAAGGATTAGTTCCAAGTTCTGTTCCTCCATAGCTTGTCTTCCCAGAGAAACACCACTTTCATATTGTTTCAGGCAAGTCATTTAGTAATTATGCAAAACAAAAAAAAAAGGAAAAAAAACCTGTTTAGCAACAATTCCTCTAAATAAAAGCAGTTTTTCAACCTATGGGAATTGCTAGGGAACACAAGAACACATCATACCAATTACTGACTTGTAAAACTATTTCTGCTTTATAAGCTAAGTGGCAAAATGCTGCGATAATATCTCATTAGAACTACTACTAAAAGACGATGCACAGACAGAAATTGCAGTCCAAATCAAATATTAAATAAATGAGAAGAAAAATGAATTGGTGCAACAGAACAAGAACTGGGCCGCTCCTATATATACGTACATAACTTACAGACTTGCGGCATCAAAGATTCCAGGCACTGCAGGAACAGATTCATCCATTACAATAATGTGCAACTTTGGAAGGAAGCCCAGCACATACATTATTCTGAATAAAACCTCCTCGAGTCCTGGAATATCAGAATTCCTTTCATAGTTTTGTCTATGGCAACCAAGGCATCATGTATTACAGAAGCGATGAAGAAACCATCGCAGAGCCAGGACATTCCAAACTCTGCCCATGCCACTTGTACAGACTTGTAGGACTTGGGGCAAACCCCTTTCCTTTGTTTCTCCTCCGAACAGTAACGACTTTCCCTCAGGGCAGGTGGTGTCCTTCAGATCAACACCGGCACTGGCACCGTTTGAAGAGCAATACTGATACCCCAGGAAATGTTCGCCCTTGCACCAGTCTCATAATCACATCTCCAGTGCTTTTACCATTTGCATCAGAGTAGCAAGGCAGAGGCAACGAGAATCAGGGCAAAGAAAAGATTATGATACCTTTTTGGGGAGAACGATGCAAATTCGCTAGTTTTCAGTTCCATAACACAGACCTGTTGATGTTTTGTAACATCTGTGTTCACCTTGCTCAAGAGAAAAGCAGCACGTTGTTTACCACTCAAATCAAAAGCAATATACCCGACTTAATTAAAACAGACCAAGAATTTGTTTTCTTTCTAGTTCTTAAATTGCACTTTTCCGTGCATTTTCCTCTGCCTTGCTTATGTTTAGAGCCCCAGTTTCACAATGGGCCCCACCCATATCCAAGTTATCCCAGTGCTACTAGTAAAAATTAACTAATGTAGACAAGAGGAAGGTAAACGTTCCCACCTCCTTAGCTGGTAGACAAACACTACAGAGACTAAAAGACAACCAGGAAAGCAGAAGTGTAATTCTTTCCTTGTCAGCAGCTAGATAATGATGAAGAGCAAATACAGAACCTAGCCCTTCAAGAGGAGAGGGGTTCCACATTCACTGTCCAACTTAATCAGCTGGAGAGGAAAATGCAGCACAGCACAAGCCACCTCTACTGCAGCAGGACGACAGACTGGATGTGACATGAGCTGCCTCTGTTTGGCTGCTCAGCATCCCTGAGATCTGCAAACCAGCCTTGTTTGCAGCTTAAGACATTAGAAACAGGCAAATACTCCCAACACTCCAGGAAGCCGCTGCTCATCCAGTACTTAAACAGCTTTTAAGCTAAACTTATAAAAACACGAGTAAAAACTTCCACTCCAAACCAGATGTTTGCATCTAACGACTTCTTGGGAGAAGGACAGCACCTCATGTACTCAAGTTACAATTAAGTAACAGTCAGTGAAGCACGCAGCCGCACCAACAGTAAGTGTTGTGGCTGAGCATCAGATTCAGGTGTACAGGGTGGTTCCCGGAGCCAGGGAAACCCAATGAAGAGCTGAGAGCCCCGCCAGGAGCTGGCAGCTCTCCCCAGAGAGACTGACACGGCTTGGGCATTGCCAGGAGAAACTCCAAGAGAATCCAATGAATGAGGAGCCTGCAACAAACACCTGTGAACTGCGATTGAGAAGGTACAGCAGGTCAAACAACGTATTGTGGACATCACAGGGAATGAGGCACCTTGGACTCTGGTGACCCACAAAGGCAGGGCTCTCTGCTGCAGACCTCAGCCAACCAAAACCAGACAGAATGATCCAACAGCTATAGACACGAGCAAAGTCTGCAAGAAGAAACTGCATCAGCAACACACAGCCAATCCTGCAAAAAGAACTGGCAAGTGCTCATGGTGGGTGACTGTGTTAAGGGGTACCGAGGCATCCATCTGCCAGGCACTCATGAGAGGCATGCTGCCTTCTGGGAGCGAAGGTCCGAGTAGCTGTCGAGAGGGTGTGTGCTCTTCTGCACTGAATTTCCCCACAGTAGGTGGTATGGTCTCCGTTTTGGGTTTGTGCTGGGAACAGTGCTGATAACACAAGCGTGTTTCAGTCACTGATGGGCAGTGTTCACACGAGGGCATGTCGTCCAGGCCGTGCTTTTGCCAAGAAAGGTTGGACCAAACGATCCTTGAGGTCCCTTCCAATCTGGTACTCTGATTCCATGACTGACCATGTTTGTTCCTGGTTAGTCCCAAATGCAGGAAAGAATCTGTTTACTAGAACCACCAGTTATCTGACACTCCTTCCCTCTGCACTTTGGCAGGCCCAGAGCATTCACGGTGTCAGCTAACACAGCTCGGCTTACAAACAGCAACTCATCCAACTGTGGTAACCTACTTGTCTAGGCTATTATGGAGGCAAAAAATAGCCACAACAAGTAAAAAATAACCCAAGGTTAAGAAATTAAACAGTTTTGAGAGTGAAGACTTAAAAGTAAGGCTGTGAACCAAAACAACGCCACAGACAAGCAGCACGACTTAACCCTTTACCTCAACCTCTTTTCCTCTAAACCTGAGGTGTAAGCTATTTAGCAAGAAGCAAAACATTCATTGGATAGTGTGTATGCACACACTAACAGCAAAACCAAATACCTACAGCTAAGAAGATGTCCAAGTTCACACAGTTAATGTGTATATGTTAAAGCATGGTCTTTCTGCCCAGATGCAAAAGGAAAGCAAGCCTGTAATTATGTTGCTCTATAGAAACACAAATGCCATCCCTGGCACAAACCTCAGCTCTCCACGCACAGAAGCGCTGTACAATTGCTTCCATATGGGTCACACTCGTTAACAAACCAAAAGCCCAGAGAAATGAACACACTATTCCCCCAATCACTGCCTCATATTTAACACCTGTCTGAAAATGAATTCTACTTTTATTAGCTAACGATGGTTTTACTTTCTATGCTGACTTGCAAAATACTGAGATCCAATTAAAAAAAAAAAAACTTTCAGTTGAACCAACAAAACACACACACACAGAATAAGATCCTGCACAGCCTCCTTTAAAGCCTGGCCAAGTCTTTCACAGACAAAGGCAATATATCCTATTATTACACACCATCACAGCCTTTGAGGGTGTTCTCAAAGTCACAACACCTGCACACACACACCCCCTTTTATGACTACTGGAATATCAGCAAAACCCCATCCACAAGGGAAAAAAAAAAAAGGAAATGGCACATGCATTGATTACATTCATCTTTCATTAAAATTTGGCAACAGGAGGATAGCTTTTAAGCATGTGCATCATACTAACATGATACTGCTACAAATTAAGTTGCCTATCCTATAACCATCTGACTCTTGGCCTCTATCCCAAAAGCTTAGCTCAGAAATTACTGGATTCCAAAGTTCTTGCTCAGTACTTAACTAGTTCTGGGCATGCAGAACTAAAATTGATAAAGTTCTCCAAAAAGAAGGGAACAATTATGTGCAGGTGTAATATTGCAAGTCTGTGTACCTCGCAATGCCAAAAGGAGTGTCCCCCGGAGATGTACAGACTAATGACCTGACACATTAGAGCACGTGTCCATAAGAGCTCAGCTCTGTCAGTAGACACACAATTCCTAACCTGTTAAGTCCTCTATCCATGTCAAACAGGCACATGCAGCTCTGGAGAGGATCCCGACTGTTCTCCCCTCAAAGTACTCCAAAGTTCCATCAAGACACTACCCATCTGACGAACAAAACTGAAGTTGAAACACTCATTTTGGGGATGATTTTGCAAAAAATATATTTTACCTGCACATTGGCTCAAGGCCAGGATCACATGCAAATACTCACACTACTTCCCAGTTTGTTTTCCTCCTCACCGCACAGAATACAGCTATATCCTGTAACAGGCAGAACAATACTCGTCTCAAATGATCACCTGCCCCCACTAGATTTGAAAAGCACCAAGATAAATCCTGAGCACTAGAGCACAAGGCTCCCCGTCTCTCATTACCCATTGACAGACCCTTGGTTCAGCATCTCCCTCCTGCCACTCCAAAGAGAAGCAGTCATGTCTCCCAGTAACACAGAATCACAGAATCATGGAATGGTTTGGGTTGGAAGAGAGAGATCACAAAGCCCATCCAGCTCCAACCCCTGCCAAGGGCAGGGATACCTCCCACTGGATCAAGATGCTCAAAGACTCATCTAGCCTGGCCTTGAACAACTCCAGGGATGGGGCAGCCACAACTGCTCTGGGCAACCTATACCAGTGCCTCCCCACCCTCACAGAAAACATTTCTTCCTACGATCTCATCCCAATCTCCCCTCTTTCAGCTGAAAACCATACCTCTCATCCTACCCCTGCACTCCCTGATCAAGAGTCCCTCCCCAGCTTTCCTGTGGCTCCTTTTCAGTACTGGGAGGCTCCCTAAGGTCTCCCCAGAGCCTTCTCTTCTCCAGACTGAAGAACCCCAACTCTCCCAGCCTGTCCCCATAGCAAAGGTGCTCCACTCCTCGGATCATCTTTGTGGCCTCTTCTGGACCCATTCTACATCCTTCTTACATTGGGGATTCCAGAAGTGGATACAGGACTCCAAATGGGGTCTCACGAGATTGGAGCAGAGGGGCAGAATCCCCTCCCTCACCCTGCTGGTCACATTGCTGAGGATGCAGCCCAACACACTGGGACTGCGCCAGAGCTTCATGTGTGTTACACTGCTTTAAGCCAAAGTGAGAGTCAGTAAGTTACAAGGACTCGCGCTACATTTTTTCCTCCCTTTATCTTCTGAACTTGAATAAACAATTTCTGCCACTAAATATTATCAAAGCAGAACTGTTTGAGAGAATAACAGGCATGACCTTTACAGTCATGTGCTTGCTTAGATTTGGTTATGCTACACTCTGAAAGAATTGACATGACCAATCCCAACCCAAATTCCACAAGTTATCTTTCCAGACAACCAACCAGCTCCTAATCCATCTGAACAACTGATGCAAACAGTAAATGAAACAGCAGTTACTACAAAGAGCAGCAAGTCACATGCTACAAAACCACTAATGAAAAAAACCAGTAATGGACATGTCAGCTTGCCGTGAATGAGGACACAGCCACGTCACGTAGTCATGACAGAAGTGACCCCCTCACCAGGTTTATTCATAACACCTGCCACCAAAACAAGCTCTCCCACAGCACAAGCAGAACCTGAGTTAAAAAGCTGGTCCAGAGCACATCTACAGAAGTTAATGGATCCATTATGATGGCACTTCTCCCTGTTCGCCTCCTCAGAACCAAGCACCACAAACGAGCCCCATTTCCACAGGAGAGGAAGTAGTGTAATTTGTAGAGCAGCACGCTTAAGAGTTCACAGCAGCTGCTTGGGGTTGGAACCCCCAAAATGACTTACTCTAAAGACCTAAAAATCAGGGTATGAACAGTGAATTGCAATGAGGCTTAATGAAGCATCTTAGAAGGGAGTCTCATGCACATTGGAAAGTTCAGCTATTTGGATTAACAACTGAACTGCTATCGGCAACACACGTATAGTATAAAACAAAACAACACTTTCAAGACTAATTTAATTTTAGGATCGATTTTAGAGAAGTTACTACATTGCCTTTCTGGATAATACGCAATTCAACCTTTACCACAGCAGTGATGCTGATCAAATTTTAAGATTCCCTTTCTTCACTCAGACAATTAACTGTAGAAAAACCTCCAGGAAGAGATGCTTGTGCTAAAAATTAAACAGCACTGCAATTTACAAACACACAGAATAAGGTCTCACAAAACAGGGCCTGGATTCCCCTCCACCAGGGCGCTATTTTTCTTAAGCCTTGACTCAAACAGTATGAAAATAAAAGACCACCTGAATAATGAATGTCACAAAGACAGCACACTTGATTTGATGGTAGAGCTTGCAAGCACCTTGTTCCTTCACTAGTTTGCCAGTAATGGCTCCAAGAGGTTGCAGAGAGATGCGTTATAAAAGAAAAGAGAATGACTTAACAATTTTATAAAGGATAAACTCAAAGTCTCCATTTGTCCTGTCTATTAAGAGGTCTCTCGTGACAGAAAAATACACTTTAACCATAATATTAAATAAAGGAAATACGCATTCTGTGCCATGCGGACATTAACTAATTAACTTAAAAGCAACCACCACCTGAGAGGCTTTTTCCGTGCCTCTCTAGTCCTAGACTTAAGGTCACTTACAAAAACAAGAGCTTCCTTAAGATATGGCACCGGAAGGTTTAACATGACACAGCTCCAGACTCACTAGTTTATCAGCCAGAACGATTAAAATAAACAGCGTAACCACTATCACCCAGCTTCCTTCCACATACAGTAGGGTAAAGGAAACGGAGAAAGCTACAGCACAAGAGCAGTAATGCATCATCTTCAACCCCTTCCGCTCAAAGCTCTAAGACTCAGGAAAGCTAAGGAGCAGCCTTTTGCCTTCTCTAAATGCAACAACACTGCCCACCACTGCTCTACATCCCACTTAGGTACTTCTGGGAGCACATTGCACAGGGTATTACCCAGTTTGTTCCCTGTAAAGCGTCTCACATTTCATCTCTGCTTTAATAAGCATTGCTGGTGGGAGGCTTAAGGTGGAAAAGCTGTACTGAGGTAATGATAAAGGAGTTCTGCTTCCTCCAAATAAAGTCCTCCCCAAAAAATAAGGTTTTCAGGGGCAAGATCATCTCCCTTTTACGTCATACTCACAGCACAAAGGACTCTCCTCATCAGTAACTTACGTTTAGTACTTGTATCATAGGCAAGCAGTAATTAGTGGATAACCCTGTGAAATCCAGCTCAGCAAAGCTCACCCACAGCCAGAGTAGCATTCCCAGGATATAACAAAAAACCTAAACCAAAGAAAACGCCCTTGTGCTTGTTTTAGGACACTGGTTTTTACCTCAAGGTTCTTTGCTGCAGATGACGCCCTGTCCAGCAGCACTAGCCCAGTATGTGAGGCTGCAACCACCCGCTAATCACAATGGGCTTTCATCACGAAATAAGAGCATCCTATTAGAACATGCAAGCTCCAACCCACAGAACTTCTCAGAACAGTATAAACTTCAGATGCAGTAAGCTTTATGTTCAATCATGTCTTTTCTTTTAGTCAGGGACCAAGTCCCAGCTCATTTTTGAGGCGCTTCTGGCTTAATGAGCAAGGAGAGGTATTGATTTCTGCCTGTTCGGAGGAGCACTTCCAGCAGGACACATGTTCAGTGCCTCTACAGGCGGCTGGCTTAAAGCTGGGAGGGCAGGAAAACAGCAGGAGAACACTGCCTGACATGGAACTACCCCATTGCTCTGTTGGGCTAACAGTCTAATGTAGAAATCGGGAAGGGTCCAGATGAGGTACTAATTGTCCTGGACAACAGGAGAACAGTCAGTCTGAAGAATTCCTTGAAACTACAGTGTTTTAAACAGCCGATCAAGACACACAGGACACTGAAGACACATCTCGAGCTGTAACACAGAGGGAAAAACACTACTTGGCACTCTTTTCTTAACAAGATGCAACAGCACATGGCCCTCAATTCCATGAACAAATTCCAAGCAGGAAACAATGAAAGCAGTATGATGTCTTTCCATGCCCACAAATCAGCTTCCAAGCCAAGCCAGTCATGTTTGGGAGTAAAGCGTGAGCATCCACTGCAGATTTTATCTCCAGCCTCCTTTTTGGCTTTGGTTTGGTTTTTTGTTTGATTTTTTAAAAATATCCTCTGCTTGCTTTATCTGCGCTCATTAGAAACATACCAAAAGTATTAAATTGCAGCACAACTCATAGCATGGCCACTGCTGTCTGAAGACAACTTCAAATCTGGAGCAGTCTTTGTTTACTCAGTTTAAAGACCACCAAGACCTGCCAAGCAATCGAGACAATAAGAAAACTGAGCATCTTTCAATGCCTACCCTTACCGTCTCTGGAAAAACTAATTTCACTGTCATTCTGACACTTCAATAACTCCTTTCTGTTTCAGTCAATGCAAACAATGAAGTAGCATTATTCCCGTGTCAAGCCACAACTTTCTAACTCCTCCTTACAGAAACCAAAAATGTTTTGGGAAGTTGCTAATTTTTGTCTTCCTTTTCACCTCTCACCACATTAACCGTTCTGCGCTGACATCTGAGACAAATTTAAAGGAAAGTAACACAGTATTCCATGTCCAGTTTGCTACAGTTTCTGAACTAAAGTCTTTCAGTATTGGAGTCACCATAAAAAACTCAGTTTCTACATCATACCTTAACCCAAACTGTTCTTTCTCCATCTCTGAGACATAAACCTTAAAAACAAATGCCTGCATCGAACAACGTAATGGGTTATGAGGCTAATAAATCACCAGAAGAGAGGTTTGTTTAAAAGAACAATAAACCATCTAAGCCACTACTAGCTCCAGCACTTCAACCTTGACACCACCTCCACCACAGAAGGATCCAATTGCTCCAGACAGCATTATATAGATTTATGCAAAAGTACCAGATTCTAATGCTCCATACTTTTGCCTTTAAGGCACTGCAATAAAAAAATATTGTCAAAGACTACAGAAAAGCATTCTGAGGGCTACATCTGTATGAGCATGGGAAATCTACCACAGAGGGATTACTGTAGCCTAACAAGGCAGTTACAGCTTGAGCCTTCTGGCATTGCTGCTGCAACTCAGCTCTAGTTCCTGGGAGCCCAAGTCCTTTGCAAAACCAAGAGCTCACTTCCCAAGATAATTCAGATACAAAATCCAACAGGGGTGTACGGATGGTGTGATTAAATAGCTTGGATCTGACAGACATAAATGCTATTCATTCTAACAGCTGGTAAAAAAGCCTGTTCACACCAAGCACTGCTAACAGAACATTACATACCCCTTCTGTAACAGGCTTGCTAAGTTCATTTCATTCATTAACCTATTAACAATGCTTCATGTTACACAACCTAAAACTCTGATACAAGCCTCTAAAAGTAGCTTTTAAGTGTTATCTCATCAGTGTAGAATAACTGGAAAAGGAAAGACAAATGCCTTATGCAAAGGAACTAAGAAAACCAAATGTTTGTTCCCCCCCTCTGCCAAGGAGGAAGGTTATTAAGCAGAGAATTTATGAAGTATTCAGAATAGATTGCAATACAACTAATACACCACCAGTAACACAGAATTACTTACTACTAACTATTACTCAGGAAAGGGGAAACCTGACTGTCAAGAAGCAACTCCTAGATCAAAAGTAGCTTTCTCATTCATAAGCTGCCGTAGTCCGTTGGGAGCACGGGACTGCCACTTGGACACACATCTGCTCTCCACACACACACTCACTGCTAACCCAGCTGCTTCCCAGCACTCAAAGGAGCTGTGAGAGTCGCCTTCCCACGGCTCCCTCGCTTCCTACCCACCATTACAACCCCGCAGTTATGCCACCTGTGATTCGTTTCTCACCTAAGCCTTTTCAGGTCCGAACAGCCATGGTGCTAGCTTTGAAGACACTTCCCAAGAAACAGCAGACTCGTACTGCCCTGGCTCTTACCAGTCCTCGGCATCCATATTTAAGAGATCACATAAAAGCTGTAGAAAACTTTCTATTTAAGTCTTAAAAGTAAGGAAGCCACTTTGAACAACACTCAATTGTTAAACCTTGTACTCCCCCTGTCCCCAAGCCTTTCAGGGCTATAAATTCACTTCTGCAAGCTACAAAAAGAAAAAAAGTGAGACCTATAGTGACTCTTAAAACAGCAGATTATGAGAAAACTTTTAGTAATATGCTAAACTGAACCAAGCACCATGCAATTTTACTCCTTTCCGCTACATATATGTTTTTTTTTGTGTTACCTCCTCAATTTGTTCCGGATCCTATTTCCATAATTTCTTAAATAAGTCTCTACCCTGCAACCAGCACTGCAGAGCAAGGACCTCCTGTCAGACCATAACCATAGCAAAGAAGCTCTCAGCAAGGACCACACATATTTTAGGCAACCAGGTATGCAGCTGGCTAGGCCCTGACCTTACTTTCATAAGCCAAGGGCTAAATATCGCATTGTAAATATTAAGAATCAATTCCAATACACCACTAAAGCTTTTTCCAGATAACAATGATATTTTAAACACCACCTACTCTATTTTCAATAGTAATGGTATCTGCACATACTTGTTAAAACCACATCTTAAATTTTGATCAAGAAATGCACATAAGCAATGAGAGTTAACGAGCACATTTATACATGAACATGTCTCAGTGGTACACAAACACAAAAACGACAAAGTTATTTTACCCACAGCCTCCACAGCAACACATTGTAGTGCTGCACACCTCATCAACTGCCAAGCAGACGGGACTGGAACTGGCCCTGCGCTCAGCAATTGGGGAAGCAAACTGGCATGGGCTGCCACCAGTGAAGCAAGATCAACGCTGTGCTGTTCCCCTCTCTCAAAACTCAGATATGGCTGGTGTCAGTGTGCCCCATCCCAGTTTGTGCAAATCAAGTCCAGCCAGTTCCCTCACTGCCTGCTCTTCCAGGCCCACAGTGGTCCAGGACACAGGGTGCAAAGGAAGGACGGGAGCCAAGCACCCTCCAGCTCACAGGGTGGTGGTTTCCATGGAAGAACTCAGCAGCACTGCGACTCCGCTTGTGACCCTCCCAGAACCCCACAGCTTTGAGTTTTGGGGTTTTTGGATTAGCTGCCCAAAGCCTCTTAGCAGATTGAGCTGCCCCAGCTCGGAGGCACCGGTCGCTCAGTGAGCAGCCCCGTCAGCCCTGAGCCCGACATCCCCATTGCCTTCGTCATCACCAGGACACCCTCTCCCAAGCACCAGGTACCGCCAGCAGCCAGAATGAACCCCCAAGCCCCTTCTCTGCAGGAGGTGATGCACAGCGACCCAAGGCTGGCAGGGCAGGGGCCAGTCCTGGCCAGACACTCATTCCTCACCGTTACCCACGGCCAGGCCCCTTCACCATCCCCCCTCCTCGTTACTCTCAAGTCCTTCTTCCCCTTCCTGCCCAGGTCCCCTCGTCCCCCAGTGCCCCCTCCCCATCCCGTCCAGGCGCCCTCGACCCCTGCCACCCTTCCTCATCCCCTTACTCCGGCGCCCTGCTCCCCATGACCCTCACCACCTCCGTGCCCTTCGCCTCCCCCTGCCGTACCCCTCGCTCCCTGCCGCCCCCCATCCCTCTCACCCCGCCCCTTCCCTGCCCCGTTGCCCTTGCCCCCTCTCTCCCCCTCTCCCCGCCACCCTTCGCCCCCGTCACTCCGCCTCAACTCCTCCTTGTCCAGACCCCTTCACACCTTCCCTTCCCCTTCACCCCCTTTCGTCCCTCCTCGCTTCCCCCCATTCCTCTCGCCCTCTCCTTGTGCAGACTCCCTCGCCCCCTCCCCCGTCCCCTCCCCACCCCTCCTCGCCGCCCCCACCGCCCGGTTACCCTCGGCCAGCAGCTCCTCGGGGGTGACCTGGTACCGCCCCACGGGCAGCCCCTTGCCCAGGGCGACGCCGCTGCCGCCGCCGGAGCCCGTGGGGCCGGTCCCGCCGCCGCTGCCGCCGCTCCCCTCGCACTTGGGCATGCGGGAAAACTTCTTCATGGCGAGCGGGGGGCACGGGCGGCGAGCAGGCAGCTGCCCGGCGGGGCGGGGGCTGCCCCGCTTCACATGCCCGCTCGGGGGGAGGAGGCGGAGGAGGAGGAAGGGGGCGGGAAGAGCCCCGGGGAGGGGGGGAAGGCGGGAGGCGAAGCCGCCCCTGCGGGGCGCGCAGCGGCTGCGCAGGCGCAAGGTGGCGCCTCGGTCAGGCGCGCGCGCCAAGAGCGCCGCTCGCGCCAAGAGCGCCGCGCGCGCCCTCACGCGCCCGCTCGCCCCTCCCCCCGCTGTAAGGCGCGGGAACCTCGTCCTGAGGGGAGCGGCGCGCGGGGCGGGAAAGGGCGGGAAAGAGCGAACCCTGACAGGCAGAGGGGAAAGAGGCGACCCGGAGGTGAGGCTGGGAGCGAAGTGGCTGAAGAGAGGGGGGAAAAGGGAATCGGAAGCAGAGGGTGGGACAGCAGTGACAGAAAAGAGGGGGAAAGAGGGGATCTGGAGCTCGGTTTGGGAGTGCGGGGCCATAAAAGACGGGAAAAGGGCGTCTGAAGTGGAGGGCGGGAGTGCAGTGACTGAGGAGGGGTAGAAACGGGGAGGTGTGTGCGGGAAACCGCCCGCGAGAAATCTCCCCGGTGAGTTGCACCTTTCAGGACACCTGTTGAGAAAGGAAACCTGGGGGTTTCCAGCACGAGCTCCGTTCCACCCGTGCATTTCTCAGGAAGACAAAACTTGTGTTTGAAAACCAGTGTCCGAGCCGTGAGCAGCCGCGTCCCGCGGGCCTCGCTCGGCGGGAGAGCTGCAGAGCCGGAGCGGCCAGAGCACCTGTAAACGCTGAGGTGCGTGGTCGTTGTCGCGCCAGAGCACAGCAGGGGTGGCGACCTGAGGCGATGCCAGTCACAGTTCCCTGGAAACACTACTTGGGAAACACCCTACAATTCCAAGTTATTTATCTTAAAAGTTTCTAATTCAAATTCACATTCAGACTGAAAACGCATTTCAGTCTGCCCCAAATACCAATGGCATCCAGATTTTGTACTTAAAACAGTGATTCCATCCAAAAAATGGCACAAGATTGGAGTTATTGGAAAGGTAGCTTCAATCCAAACCTGTTTTCCTTGTGTAGTTCCCTGGTACAAATACAATGAGGTCGTTGTGCATTTTAGTAGATAAAATCATACATAAAACCAAAATATAGATGGGATCACCTGTCAATCTCTCACATGAATGAATGAAGCCACATTTGTGGCACCTATAATGGGAATTTAATAGCACGGTCTTTGACACTGAACATCTAGATTTTGGGTGGACATCAATTGCAGCCATTAATTAAAACCTCTTGAGAAGTCAGAAGCTTGAATCTTCAGGATAACATTTCAACAATGAAATTACTTCGGCTTAATCATATTGCTGTACTCTTAGTCAGTAACAAAGTGGTGATCTCTATTGAACTTGTCATACATTGAGAGCACCAAACAGCTATTAGCATCAATACTCCCCTTTCTGTAGCCATTGCCATCCTTTCTGTAACTGAAGATCATTTTTTCAGCAGCATATAGTGACTAATTCACAGTTTTCCTTAGAAGAGAAAAGTATTTTGACTGCAGATGAAAGGAGCAGAGTACTGTGAGAGGAATGGCATTTCGTTAATGAGGGTGTTCTTACAGTGATATGTGCCTGTGCTCCTTAGATGTACACTTCTAGTTGAGTCTTAAGGAAAATACACAGCTAGGTTAAAAGCTCATAACTTCAGTGCCAGTGAGTAATACAATTTTGTGTGTCCTCAGAAAAAATAATGTCTTTTCTAAAAGTTGCTGCATGAGGGTAGGGTTGGTGTTCAGGTTCACAGGTCAGTTTTTATTTGTTTCATGGGTTCCTGTTCTGGCCCATGTATTTTTGTTGTTTTTAAAGTAAGGGACTGAATTATTGCTTATTTATAGGCCAGGCAAAACATGCACTCTTGTTATACTGGGATTAACACTACTAATCTCTGTTTTGACATATCAGAAGACAGAGAGGTCAACTACTGGGTACTGCCAGCAAGTAAATGTGTCAGGATTGCACTTCGAGCTGTGGTTGTGAACACATGGGTTCTCCAGGTTTTCATGGGTTACCTCAAAGAGCCATGCCATAGCTACCTTAGAATGTTCCACACCACATTTAGTCACAAACTTGGCACCCCAAAAGTCTTTTTCTGTAAGATGCCAGCATGTCATGAGGAGGTTTCATGTTAAGGAATCCCTTATGTTAAGTGTAGATCAATATACTTGAAAATCAGGAGTATGAATGCAAAAGTGAGGAGAGGTCAGCTCCAGAGGCAGAGAAGATGGAGGATCTTAATGCAGAGGCTGCACCAACACTGGGATATCAGTTATCATTATTGGAGTGGAGGGCGCTAGGGAGTGTTATTTTCTTAAACCTTCAACTCTATGAATCATGAAATCGTAGTAGATATTCAGCTTTCATTATCAAATCAAAGATCAGTAAAAGTCAGGTTCTGCTTTTCATGACTGCGGAGTCAACAGTGAACTTCCAACTGCATGAAAGCAGGAGAGAAAACAAAAAGGTCCCAGTCACATGCTGTGTATGTCTCCATCACAGTATTGGGGTATGGCTTGCTTCTCCCTTCTGTTGATTGCCTGAGGTCTAAAATCCTGATACCTTCTTCCCTTTTTAATAGTTGCACAATGGTCAATCTATAATGGCATGTAAATTATTCCACTTATTGTCTTTATTCAGCACATAATACGCGTTGTGAAATTCCTCTCACACTTAGTTTCACAAAAGCAAGGCTCACAAGTTTTTTTTTCAGTACAACATAATTGCATTCTCAGTGTCAAGATAGTGAATATCTTGTGTCCAATAACATATCTGTGGCTGCATTTCAGAAGGCTTGAAATCTGGGTCCCTCTCCTGACTCTTGGCTGCCAGACAGCCTTAAACACACTTCACCTCAGTAAATAAATACGTTTCCCATCTATAAAATCAGGATAAGGCAGCTTTACATGCGCTGCTCCACCTCCATCTATGAAGAATTTTCCCATCCATAAAATCAGAGTAATGGTTGTAAAATGCTTTGAAGATTTATGGAGGAAAGCTCTAGGTGAGTACATTACTTGCAAATGAAACATCAGCTATTTCATGTGTGCTTGAAGTTTGAAACATGGTGATTTAATACGCTTGAAACTGCTGAACAGTTCAAATGCCTTTTACCTTGATTACTGTTTCTTAAGCATTTCTCTCTTTATATCTCTCCCTACTCATAGCTCTTTCCTCTGTACAATACATAAATTAGTTTTAAATCCATCCCATGGAAATGAAACAGCTTCCTGCAAAAAAATGTTAACTCTCTCTTATAGGAAGTAGTTGTTAAGGCAAAATAGAAGTAAAAAACTTCCTTTGTGTGAGTGTTGTTTTGGAAAAGTCTTTTGCTGTTTCTGGACAAACTTTTTTTGTCCTGATTAACCAAGCTGAGTGTTAGAAATGAAAGAAGAATCTAATTTTCTAGACATACATTCTTTACATATTAAAACTTTTTAAGGGTTACTTCCTTATTCTTCACCTTCATTTAAAACACACGATTTGTGTCTATAATACAGACCCTGAAGTGTTCAGCAGTTACTGCAGTAGAGGTTTTTTGTCCTTATTCTTGTGCGTGTGGGTATTTTCTATTTTATAATAATTCAGTCAGTGTGAACAAACCCCTACCAGAGAGAAGATTTTCCCAATAAGCACGTTTAATTCTTTTCCCCCTCTTATCGCCTCACTGTTGCATGTTTATCTTCCTCCTGGTCCCGTGGGAGCCACGAGAAACATCATTTTACACAGAGAAAGAGCTACACAATCTCCCTATCTTAATAAGTACTGTTTCTGCATTTCATACTGCCAACCTTGATAGATTCTTTTTTTAGATGCAGTTACTAAAAGCAGACAAAATGTTTATGATGAGCTAAAAGCAGAGAAAACTCCAGGAGACAACTGCTTTGGGTTTGGTTTTGCTGTTTTCGAGGATCAAGTCAGATGCAGTAGAAGTAGTGAAGGGCTTTTTCTGTTTGCTCAATTATGTATACAAAATAGCAGAAAGATTTTGGTATGTTGTGAAACATGTTGGCATGGAAAAATATGTTGATGTGGGGAAAAAAAACCCCACAACGATAACTGAAATTACTTGATGCAGAGGGATGGCACAGATCAGCTAGAAAACCAGTGCCTTCTCTGATGTCCCCTGAGGTTTTGAAGATCTGAGCAGCAGTAAAGGCTTGGTGTTGACCTTGTGAGCTGAGACAAATTTTCATTCGTTTCCGTTTCGATCAGCTGTTCTGATCAGGCAAGAAGCAGAAGGAGCTGTGGAAAACAACTAAGTCACTGGCTTTTGACATTAACATGGTAACAAACTGAGGAGCAAGCTGCTGGAAATACGGTACAAATAGCTGACATCAGCTTGGTTGACACCCAGTGCAACTCTCATCGACACTTGAGGTCAAGAGTCCTTTACTGCAGCATGAGATACGATCATTTGTACTACAGCCACCTTGGGACCAAACAAAATATACGTGCTTGTTGACACGACAGCCCTTGGCTGGGTCAAAACAGCAGCTGAAAGAGAGGAAGACATAAAGGCAGAGGTGTGTGTAAGAGTCCTGGGTAGAAATCCTAGCGGAAGAAATAGGAAAGCGGTTTTAAGGGGCTCAGAGTTGTTTGTGTCTTGACCTGGTAAATTGCTTGGTAAATTGCTTCACAGACAAAATAATCCGTTTTCTTTCTGCAGAAGGACAGCCTCCTCTACCTGTCCTGATGCCCAGGACTCGTGCTTCTTTTGGTAGGGTCACATATTCCTCCTCACCTCGTCAGAGCTTTCTTAGATCCATACGTGTCCTTTCCAAGTTCAACTCCTCCCTGCCTTCTCCTGTCCATGGTTCTGGTCACCCCCAAGCTCACCAGCAGTCTAGTTGATTTAATTCTGTCATAAACAACACCCGACTTCACCCTTGTTTTAAGAGCTAACTTTTGCAGTTCTAAAGATATCTCAGAAGTTTCTGTTACAGGAATGCAATGTATTCTGTTCAGCCTTTTAAAGGAAGGCCTCCAACCTAACTTGTTTAATGAATGAGTCTTAGAAAGTGATTTTCTTCATTGAAAGCTATGTGTGTGAATAAAACACATGGCCTTTCTCAGTGATTAATAAACCATGGTGTATGGTTTATAAGGGACCTGCTGATTGTCCACAGAGATCTGGCTGGGGGCACAACATTACCCTACCTGCAAGCTGAACTTTGCTACAAAGAAACTAAAAAGTCCAAATTCCCCTGCTAACAAACACTACTGTCCTGCTTCCACAACTGGTAGGACAAAGGTAAAGGGCAACCACAAAAGGCAAGACTAAATGCTGTCTTACTTTCAGCAGCATGAAATTAGAATATAGCATCCTTAGTTTCAGTACCTTTGAGATGCAAATACATTATTTTGTTGCACAAAAACTCCCAAGCATCAGTGAAACCCCCCAGAGGCACTGGTACCCCCCAGAATTACTTGTAGCAGTAACAAGTCATGGAAAAGCAATTGCAGTTCAAGAAATAATTTTATTTCAAATATTTTTACCCTATTTATGGAGATCAGTTTTACTGTTATAGTTGTGCTTTAAGATGAGCAATGGACTTCTTTTTCCCCTGTATATTTTTTGAGTCTTAGAGAACTGCAAAAATATCTCTGGTCACCAGTCCTTAAGCTAAAAATATTTACTTCTTTATATAGTCCTTTAAGCTTGAAGGGAGGGGAGAAATCCTTGGAACTGAGAGCCTGGGAAGAAAGAATGCCTTTTGGGTCACAACTGAGTGGGTCTTCGTGCTGGTGTATGTTTAAACCTTGAACTGGTGTAACTGCAGTGGCTACAGGTGTCACTGCTGGCTGAGTCGTACTTTTAAAAGCCCACATATAAATACAGTTATGTTGCTTATCAATTGTTTAATTTTGCAAACAGTTATTTCCACTCACAAGCTATTACCTGAAAGTACATTTCAAATACTATGGGAGGTATGAACCCTTCTTTTAAGTTGCTTTTTGTTTGAAGAATCATTTAGACTTTTGTGAGTTGTTTCACCAATAGCATTGGCATCCAGGCTAAGGAAAGGGAGTAGTGGGAAAGATGGAGAAGAGAGAACTGCTGCAAATTTATGTCAGATCGAAGTAGGTACAGAAATACTGTAAGAATTGTTCATAATTTCGCACTGGTGTTTCCTGAAATAGGCTGTCCACTGTTCCACTGTGCAAAGATGGAGAAAGAGCTCTTGCATATCCTAGTGATTGTCATTTCGTGCTCTGCAGCCCAAGCGCATATCGGATAGGATAGATGATAGTCTTTGGAACGAGACAGGAGTAACTTTCTGTTTTGGAAAGCAGATAAGATTGTTATGGGAAGAACTATGTTGGGTCTGAATAATATGTTGAAAGTAGGTGTAAATCTAGAAGAGTGAAGTGTATTGAATGAAAGTGATTGCAGTACAATGATGTTCACCCTGTAAAGAAAGTAGTAGTGGAAACTCAAGCGTTCCTTTATGCTTAGTTGTAATGCACTTTCAGACTGCTGTATTGTTGACTTTACTGAGGAAATATTCCACTTTGTATTGACAGGTCAGTGAAGTGGTAAAGGTTGGCTTACCAAGCATCTGCAAACTGGCTTTATCAGTAGGAGGAAGAATGACTCCTGTGGCAGAAATACCAACATACCCACAGGTAAAGATTTGTGACAAGATTTGTTTGGAAGGGACTGTGTGCTAAACCCAGCAAAAGCACAACATATATTTCAGGTTCACTTTTTTAAGCTGGCTAGGAAGTTGAGAGATGATTGAAACAATCTGACAAGCTTTCAGGACGTAGATTTTTTTCAGAGTATGAATTGGCTTTCTGATGCCAATAAAACTGTGTAATCCATTTAAAAAAATCCTTTCTGTGTTTTCCCCTTGTTTTTTCTCAGCTCACAATCACAATGACAATTTCTCTGCAGGATCTTGGCCCATCACTTCCCTCCAGCTTTGTATTAATCCCTAGGAGATGCCTCCACCTAGTCATTACTGTTTAATTGGAGTGTCACCAAATAATAGTAACACTTTTAATCTTTAAAAAGTGTGATGAATTGACTTGCAGGGTCTTTGAGAGAAGATGAGTAAAAGCTGTGAACAAAACCTGGGCACTGCCCACATAAACTCAGTTATAGCTGACACGAGCAGAAAGAAGCAAGGCCTGAGCACTTTAGACTGCAACTATCAGAGCCTGGCTCTCCAGCAGCAAGTGATTTGTCATTCAAGAATTGTTCCTGCTCCGCTCTAGTCCTTCAAACAGACCAGGCATGGGGTTTTAGCATTTACATTCTACATACTGGTTTTGTCCCCTAAATCTTACAGGCGGAACTGGCAAAAGCTGCTTAGAATCATGACAGTTTCTGTAATTCCACTGCTCCAGACCTGTCTCATTAAGATCATTGAACAATGTCCAGTTCATGTTATCCACAGTAAAGAGACTGTGAACTTCTGAGCGTTCATGAAAACACAGGATCAGACAAGAAGATGCTGACTAGCTCAAGAGAGTAGTCACAATTATCATCTGTAATTACATGCTCCAGCTAGAACATAAAGGGAATGCTGTGCCCTCCACACCAAGGTTTGAAATCCCAATTGCTCCACTGAGCTACAGCTCTTCTTCAACATGAATGGGGAGGTGGTGCATGGAAAATGGAGCTTGATTGGTGTTGACTGTGCTCCTACAGAGAAGCATTGGCACAGGGAGCTGATTAACAGAGAAAGGATCTAGGCTTGGCTGTTTGTCCTGTGAGAGCAAGGGAAAATTCTTGACTCGGCTTGATTTCATTTTGGTTTTAGGGGCAGCTCAGCTATGCATTGTGCCAAGTCCAGGTATGACAGTAACGTCTAGCAACAATAAAAATATGTTGCACATTAGCTGATAATTCAGACATTTGCCACTGCCTGTAGTGATTGAATTGCGAGGACTCACGTTCTCTCCAGTGTGGCAGTGCT
Organism: Tapera naevia; assembly: GCA_033556795.1. Lineage (NCBI taxonomy): Eukaryota > Metazoa > Chordata > Aves > Cuculiformes > Neomorphidae > Tapera > Tapera naevia. Next base: position 695,775 of record JAUMJJ010000021.1, read on the forward strand.
GGTTTACATGTGAGATTAATTAAATCACTGCAGTGTGCTTGCTGCTCAAGTAACTGATTTAATTAAATCAATCCAGGCAAAGTCTTTATTCAAACTCTTGCTCAAGTACTTCATCTGTGATCAAAGAGATCAGTTCCCTGGTTCCCTGGGAGCAGGGGATATACCCAGAGGGTAGCATGGTATTCAAGTTTATTTGTTACTGTCTTGCCCTGTATCAAACTCAAATGTCTAGAAAATAAATCATCAGAGTGCCACAACCAAATCTAAGGCGACTATGTCCTAGCTAATGTTCGTTAGTGCAACTATAAGAAGCTCCAGGAAAGGTCTATGTGAGGAAAGTTAGTAAAGACAGGACTGGGCAGTGTTGGTAATACTATTACACTGGTATTGGTACATAAAACAATGAACAATACCAGAATATTTATTTAGCATGTTCTTTATTTGTATTCCAAAAATAAGGTAGCCGATTAAACCCAAAAGCAGACAGTTTAAACTGCTTCTGGAAACAATATAAATATACAGTAGCAGATAGATGCAAATATACAAAAAATGATAATGCGTATCTGTGTAATACTGGACTAACCTATAGAACTCCTTGGTGCTGAGATTAGGGAGATGAAGAGCTTAGGTGTACGCAAAGGAGAGACCTGTCTTGATAATGAGAAGAGTCACCATCACCTCAAGCATCTTGATAATTTATTCAGTCATTAATGAGCACCATTAACTTTAGTGCTTCATTCCAGGTAATGGGGGAAGTGTCTTCATTTTGTCGGTATATAGTGTTTACTTTCTCCTTTTTGGTCTGGTGTGGTTCACTTTCAAAGTCTAGGTGAATCAGTGTCAGTTACCAAATCGCACTTCATAAAACAATACATTCTAATATTGCTGTATAAATGTTCTAATTCACCTAAGCAGCTCATCTCTCTGCAGAACACTTGTCTATTTGTGCTCGAGTTTTTTAACAGCAATAAGATGTTAATGTTTTTCCGAAAATGGTCCATTTATTTAAAAGCAGACCTGTTGGGGTATTTATCTTCTATTGAGGGAAATGGTATTGCTGTTTTTTAATGTTAGATACGGTTTGAGAAATAAGAAAAAAAGTCCCAGTTGGGCATCATTAGTTTGGATTCATTGATTCAGTGTCATTTGCAAAAGCATTTTCTAGCCTCACTGTCCTTATGAAGCCGGAACTTTAATTTTCAGTTAATAACTCTAAGTTATCTGGAAATTAAAAACCTGGGCTGTGACCTAGGAAAGCAGAACCTCCCCACATATCCTCCTGCATTTCTCCATCACCAGGAAGTGCTTACTGACAGTTCCATTTCTGCATTAAATATCCATGGTGAAATAATGTTACAAAAGGCAGCAACAGCAGCCTTGTGCTTGACCAAGTCTGGGCTTATTTATGATGTGGGCTGCGAGAAGCCTGTGGTTACAGTGCCTGTTGGTACTGCCTGTTGTGGTCTGGATCCACCAGACAGCTTGAGAAGTTGCACTGGTCTCTGACCAGTCAGAAGCTGGGAAAGTTAAGCAGTTAAAGATCATAAGGGAGATTTTGCGAAAGTACAAAGGGCAGCTGAGCTCATTTCCCCTCTTGTGCCTTTGGCACCTCCTTTTTTAAAATGGAAACTGTCCAGAGCTAAGATATGAACAACTTTCCAGCCTTCACTATGGTTCTGAGTCCACTCACATGATTCAGCCTTAACGATCTTGTTGCACAGACACGTGCAGTCACGTGGCTTGGAAGTGCAGGCAGCAGTACAGGGACTCACTATTGCTACCAGCATCTACAGTTATGTTTTTCGGTCAGGAGTAACATGAGACGCTGAAATGCAGCATTGGGTACATTGCCTTGGCCAAGTTCCCTTTCTCTCAGGTGCATTAAGTTGGTAATGTATTATTCCTTAGACAGAGTATGGAAATCCCTAGTTGGGCATTTGTCAACCATAGCTACTGATAAAAAGATGACTTCTGACACTGAAAAACCTGCATGACAGAAAACCAGAGAGGATAGTTAACTGCCACACAGGCTTTTTTTCTTTTTCTCTGTAACTCTGTCTGATGTTCAAAGCTACGTTATTTTATTATCAGATGAAATCATCTGAAATGGGATAAATTGCATAACTTGGCAACAAACGAACCCATAAATGTGGTTTTGCTATTCAGAAGCACTAATGCTGCTAACCAATGGCAGACGACTGAGAGAGGTTGCAGTGTTTTCTGCAGAAGCACAGAAAGAAACGTTTGCCCACGGGTTTCCTTGCAGGCTCTTACCACAGCAGCAGACTGGTGTTTGTATTCATCAGCATCATTTAGCGGTGGAAAGGGGAGCGAGTGTATCCTTCAGTGTCCACTTCTTTCTGGGGAGCACTTCCCCCTCTGGTGTGTCTTGTCAGCTCTGGTGATCACATACATCTGCAGGTGTTGCAATATTCTGATATACAAATGCTAAGCCTGGGCATTCTGACAGGCACTGAAGAAGATAGAACCACAGAGATGGATGAGGAACAAATGTAGCGGTGGGGGCCCTCTCCACCCCAAGGGCCACAGCGCATACTGTGGCCATCGCACCCTCTCTGTGTACCTGGGATACAGAATCAGCAGCAATGGTCCTTATATTAGCATCCTACAGCTAAAGGCTATCAGAAGGTAAAAATCATGCTAAAAGAGTACCAGCCTGATAAGCAACAACCACAATCCCCATATCTGATGGGAATATGAATCTTCTGTTGAGCTGTGCTCTACTTCTTCCTCAAACGTGCTTTTGTCTCTGGAAAAATGCGTGTGCGGCATCATTAAAAGCAGGATACAAGCTTGCCTGTCATTGACAAAGTAGATAAAGAATAGCTTGATGCTCTTTGAAGTACAGAACAGATAACATATCTAGAGTGCAGAGTAAATTGCGCCGCATATTCCAGAACAGAAACAATAAGTCACATTATTAAAGACACACTAATGCACGAAAGAAGATGCTTAAGGAGGCAGGCTGAACTTGGCATTATTGTTTCTTAGGCTATCTACCCTAGGTGGCCTATATAATTGTAGGACGTAGTGGGAATTTCACTGTTGACTGTTATTATTCCCAGAGGAAATATCTGTAATGAACCAATTTTCTTTTTTTGGGCGGGGGGATCAGGAGAGGTTGAGCTTGAGCCGTCCTTGCCCTGAAACTCAATGACCTTTATAGCTTCTCTAAGTGTCTGGTTTTAATTGAAAGAAAGTTGAAAGAAGGTTTTAAGTCTGCATAAGGCAGGCAAATGTGCAGCATTATTTTAAGACAGAAATTACTGCTTGACCTTCTGTGAACTATTTCTGCTTTGAACAATGAAGATGGATGGCTCTGCTGTCTCTCTTGGCTGGTATCAACGCACAAACTAGCTTCTGTTATACTGTTTTTCGTTTCCAGGATTGCTATCCTAGTAACAAGTCAAGTTGCCAGCTGAGCTTACGCTAATTACACCAGGCAGTGCGTCGCAAGCTTCTTCTCTTCTTCCACTGCCTGCTCAAGTGGAGAATTGTGTTCACAGACATAATTCCAGCCATTTATTTCGTAACCTCATACACCAGTCAATGTTGGGCAAGTGCAGGAAAAAACGCACAGACAACAAAACAAAAGTGCAAAGAACAGCTTCGTACTACAGTAAGCAATGTAACCAGCTGTCTTGGTTGATCCTTCCCACAGCACAGTGTTTCCTTCATTCCCCAGTGTGCATCTCTTCCCAAAAGAGAAGTAAACCTTTGTCAGTGCCTACCAATTGGGCAGAGCCGGATAAAGCAGGTGAAGAGTAGAGAAGTGACGCTCAACTGGAGACTGGCAAACGTAACTCCCATTTACAAGAAGGGTCGGAAGGATGATCCGGGGAATTATAGGCCTGTCAGCTTGACCTCGGTACTGGGGAAGGTCACGGAGCAGATCATACTGAACTCTATGATACAGCACATGCAGGACAGCCAGGTGATCAGATCCAGTCAACATGGGTTTATGAAAGGCAGGTCCTGCCAGACCAACCTGATCTCCTTCTATGACAAGCTTACCTGGTTAATGGATGAGGAAAAGGCTGTGGATATGGTGTACCTGAACTTTTGTAAAGCCTTTGACACTGTTTATCACAGTATTCTGCTTGAGAAACTGGCTGCCATTGGCCTGGATCGGAACACCGTCTGCTGGGTGAAAAACTGGCTGGATGGCCAGGTGGTGGGGAATCCAGTCACGAGTGGTGGTCCCCAGGGTTCAGTGCTGGGTCCAGTCCTGTTCAATATCTTTATTAATGACCTGGACAAAGGGATTGAGTGCACCCTTAGCAAGTTTGCAGATGACACTAAGCTGTGTGGTAGTGTTGATCTGCTTGATGGAAGGGAGGCTCTGCAGAGGGATCTGGACAGGCTGGATCCATGGGCTGAAACCCATTGGATGAGGTTTAACAAGACCAAATGCTGAGTCCTGCACTTGGGGCACAACAACCCCATGCAGAGTTACAGGCTTGGGGAAGAATGACTGGAAAGCCGCCTGGAGTAGAAGGACTTGGGTGTGTTGGTTGACAGCGGCTGAACATGAGCCAGCAGTGTGTCCAGGTGGCCAACAAGGCCAATGGTATCTTGGGCTGGATCAGAAACAGTGTGGCCAGCAGGACCAGGGAGGTGATTGTGTCCCTATACTCAGCACTAGTGAGTCCACACCTTGAGTACTGTGTTCAGTTCTGGGCCCCTCAGTATAAGAAGGACATTGAGTTGTTGGAGCATGTCCAAAGAAGGGCGATGAGGCTGGTGAAGGGGCTGGAAAACAAGTCCTATGAGGAATGGCTGAGGGAACTGGGGTTGTTTAGTTCGGAGAAGAGGAGACTGAGGGGAGACCTCATCGCTGTCTACGGCTTCCTAAAAGGGGGCTGTGGGAGAGCGAGTGTTCATCTCTTCTCTCAAGTGACAGGTGACAGGACAAGGGGAAATGGCCATAAGTTGCGTCAGAGGAGGTTCAGACTTGATATTAGGAAGAATTTCTTTACCAAAAGGGTGGTCAGGCACTGGCACAGCTGCCCAGGGAGGTGGTTCAGTCACCATCCCTGGAGGTATTTAAAAAAAGGGTAGATGAGTTTTTGAGGGACATGGTTTAGCAGATGATGGGTGCGGTTGGACTCGATGATCTCAGAGGTCTTTTCCAACCAGAAGCTTCTATGATTCTAAGTTTGTCATCCTTTGTTTCCCATTTAAAATATGAGGCTTTATTTTCCATTCATGCTACTGTGAGGTTGAGGTTGTGCTTGTATACATTCTTGCTTTCAATTTGCAGAAATTAATTTTGTACTATAGTATATATATGGAGACTCACTGCTATTTGCAGACTTAAAGGTTCTTCATTTCATATCTTCACAAACAATTTTTCCCTACAACTTAAATGGTGAAGAAAATACCAGATTCCATAAAAGAAACACTAATGTTGAAAACCTTAGATGCCCTTTCTCTGCTCATTGCCCAGATATAGGAAATACAAAATACTCAGGTTTCCACAAGTATAGCATTAGATCTACCTCACTCAAACACAACAAGTTCCTTGAACAAATAAAGGGAATGAAATACCCTATATATGCGTTTAAGAACCCTGCCCTTTCCATATTCAGATCAGTCTTGGAGCCAGAGCCCGGTATGGTGTTAACCTGTCCAACATCCTCTGTTTGTTTTTCCCTCTCCTCATCCTACCTTAGGGTTGGAACTGCTTTTTGACAGAAGCAACAGGTCCAGCTGGCGTCCTCTTGTGAGAAAGTACTGTGATAACCAGAGATAAAATCAGAGTGCCTTTCCTGCATCAGGCCTCTTCCATCCCAGCAATGGTACACTGTTACTGCAGACCTCAGAACACCTCTGTGCGGGTGTCACAGGTATTCCTCACCTCTCTTTAATGCAGGTAATTAAATACACGCAGTGCCATAGACCAGCGTGAGGCCCTAGAATACAGCTATGTAGGTTTGCACCAGCAGCACACAGCCTGGTTATTTCCAACATACAAATCCTGCTTCCCGTTGTGGTGCTTGAGGCACACTTTTCCACCTTGTCAGTGGGAAAGCAATGCTGTGGTTGTTCTTCTGAAATGCTCTGTGTGCTTGGTGCAAGCCTGAACACGAGTCCCTAGACTCAGGTTGGGAGGGGAGGGAGCAACCATGTTACAAAACATGCCTGCAGATAAATACTTAAAGTATGCTGATGTCCATGTAACGCAGTTTTCTTTAAAAAAGTTGACAGTCCAGCAATAGCAGGTTTCAAACTGACTCCTCTGGAGCTTGTGTCCATCATTGTGCCCAAAGCACACTGGTACAGCTGCCTCTGGAGGACCCTGCAGCCCTGAAATGCAGCAAGTGTTCAGTGGGGCACATAAAAGGAACAGAGCTGATAGTTGGCTCGCTCCCTGCAGATGAGGTTCCCCAAATGGACATAATGCCAGTGTGGAGGAGACAGGAGACCAAATCTCTCTAGTTTACTCTGTTAGTGATGTTGCCCCATGGATTTCTGGTGCCTCTCTTTCTTTAGAAGCTTACCATGCAGAAGTCGGTGTTTTATTTTGTGCCACAAGGTCAAGTCTCAGTGCAGCTATTACAAAATTAATGAGAAATGAGTTTATGTAGCCTACAGAGATTTCTCTAAATGCACACAAAGATGTCGTTTATTCCCAAAGAGATGGACCAAACAATTCTCTGCACTCTAAAGTCCTTTTCAGAGCTCGATTTGTTCCATGCCCCTTTCACCTAAACACATTTGTTTTAAGTAAGTGGTCTGTTTCAGTGTGTTTTTCTCTTGAACCTCATCTACTTCAGGCTGATCAAGAGTATCAGTATCCTTATGGGACAGCATCATGGAATATTTTACATGCTATGGGAAGCAATCTCTTCTGTAATATTTTGGTCCAACATTTCCTGGGTTATTTAATCTCAGCTTTTTAAAAATGGATTGCCCTGTAAAAGGAAACCGCGTTAGAGGGAAAGCGATAAATGCTTCATTCAGTGTGCTTGGCCAAAATAGCTTGCTGAGTCTTGGAATGAAAAGACCCTTGTCCATAACAACACAGACACAATGACAAGCACAGACACGATGGTTTTGCCTGGAAGGGGAAAAAGCCTGGTAGCATTAAGGAGGAAGGATGAAGTCTCTCAGTGGGTAGGGCAATCAGTTTAATAATAATTAGGGTACTTATCATGAGGAGTAGGGAAGAGATGTGGGCTCAAAAGGGACAGCAAAGTGAACCTCCCATCTTCCTAAGGAAACCACTTACTATTGTTCTTCTCCTGTCTCCCTTAGGAAAATATTTAGGATAACTCATCACAAAAGCATTCCAAGGAGAAAAACCCATCAGTTGTCATTCTCTCCTCCTCTGTTCTTCTTTCTCAGCCAGACCTTCTTGACTGTTACATCACTTGATCCAATGCTTTCCCATGTCATCCTTCTCTTCAGTTGTTTGCATGTTGTTTTTTTCCTTAGTGCTGTCGTAGGTTTTGCACTTTGCCTTCTGCTTCCACCCCTCCATCTTCACTCTCCCTTTTGCGTCTCTCGTCCCAGTTTGCAGCTCTCCTTGAACTCTTCATAACTCTGCTCTCCTAAGGGATTCATGGTGCAGATGGCAGCCCCAAAAGCAAACTGAGATGTACTTTAGAAGTCAAAGCCAACTTGGACAGTGATTTGCCACAGTATCAGCTCCCACAGCAGTGCTAAGAGGGATCCTACAGAGACTTCATCTGTTAAACGGGGTCAGTCAAGCATGGTGCCTTTTTTATTTGCCATTGGTTAATTACTCCCCAGGCCAATTAAAATTATCCCACAAGGTTCAAATCATCATGAACACTGTCTTGCAGAGCTGCAGCAGCACTACAGTCCTTAGAAAGGAAGCTTGACTGAGGCTCAGCACTTCATCATGGTCACTTCTTGCTTCCCTGAAAGCAACTCAGAAAATGGTCTTAAAAGGAAGGACCAAACAAGCAGCAGTCATGCCTAAAACAAACATTTTATTCTGATAACAAAGGTACGAAAACAAGTTAGTCTTTTGGCAGGGCTATAAATGCAGAATAGCTGTCAAATGGAGGGAATGCTGCTCTGCACATCTACCATGCGGTAACTGCTCCCAAAAGAATCTTTCAGATACCACAGCATTTCTATCCCTTCCAGGAGCGCTGCTTTCAGTTCCTCCCTTGATCACAAGTTCTCTGACAGGACTGCACTGGGGAAAAAAAATCATCTGCAAGCTCTTTTCAGGCTGTACTGTTTTCCTGCACACGATCACTAGAGTGCTGTGAGAAGCAGTCTGCAGACAAAACTTACACTTTCACCCCGTTTGCAGTACAGAGGAAATAAAAGGCAGAGAAATGCATGGTGTAGTGACCCATGCATGGGACACCCAGAGAGGGCACCCAGGCGCTCCTCCTGCTTCTGCAGACACCTACAGGACTGACCAAAGAGTGATTGGCTGCCATGTTGACAAACAAATAGTTTAAGCATCAGTTTACCTCACCACCATGAAATCTGCAAATGTAAAGAAGTGTTGTGCTTTTAGGAGGAGGCAATCTCCCATCTCTTGCCACAGGAACATCTCACAAGACAATTTGCTCTCTCGCAGTCCTCTGCTGTTTGAGAGCAGTACAATGTGATTTATTCCAAGGCAAAGTGCTTTCTGAAGAGGCAGTTGACTGCTTTCCATATGGGCTTTGCATCCTCTCTCCATACTATCAGGATACACTTAAACAGGACTGCTAGCAACAGGAAGTGCTGATGTGCTTGATTGTGTGTTTTGAGATGCCTTAAGGTGAGCTGCCAGATTTCCACACAGAGTTTTCCCTGTTTGCATGCCAAATATTTCTTAAAGAAAACATACTGCATTTCTCTTGTCTTTGATATCACTCAGTTGCCTTCCTGGCATGGAAACTAGTCACCATGTTCTAGTCACCTTGCAGAGTAACCGAAAACAATTTTCGCTGCCTTTTTTTTTTTTAACCAAGTAAATTAAAGAAGTAGCTGGTTAGATTACCTCTTCCTATGGAATGCACTTCGTAATAAACTTGTGTCTGTTGATATTGCTGTAAGCGTTCAGATAGATAATTATCTGTAGCAATACCAGAAGCCCTCACTGACCTTGTTTTCAAATGGAACCTTGCCATGGCACATGCCAACATTGTGTCTTACACCACTGTCTAGACATGGACAAAATTACTCTCAGCCATTACTGACACTGTTGTGGGCACAGAGATAACTCCACGCTATAGCTCATCAACCCAGCACAGTGCAAAGGAATGTCTTTAACCTAAACTGAAAGGAAGGTTAGAAGACAGAAGAAAGTTACCATCCTGGCCTGCCAATGCAAAGCACTGTTATTTTTGCCTTCATGTGTCAAAATGAAAAATGTGCAGCTTAGTTATTATTTTTAGCTTGTAAATAAGAGATTTGTTCAAGACTGAAAAATGCAAAAAGCCACAGACCGTTCCTCAGGGAAACAGCATCTTTCCCTCCCCAAAAGCCAAACCCAGCAGGAATTCAGTCAAATAAATATACATCACCTCATGTACATCTGCCTAGTCTGAAATGAAAGGTCTAAAGCATGTAATCTGTTCTCTTATTCATTTTTCTCACCATGTGTATTGTCTGATCTCGGTTCCGCAAGGCAAGAGTATAAATAGAGAGAACCAAGCTCTGATTTCCCAGATTAGTCTGAGCTTAAAACTGCAGGCAGGCATTTCTAAGCTGAGATTTAAGCTTAACAGTATAAAAATTACCACAGGCAATGCCATTTGGAGTTATGGCTGTCCAGAGCTTTCTCATCCTGGACTTAATTCTCATTGTGAAATCCCATCTTTACCTAGGCTAGTTCAGTTATCTGGACAATAACACTGTGAATTTTTAATCCATGCCTGCCCTCTCCTCTGCTTTTTCATCCTGCTTGCTTCCCTTCAGCTTGCATCATTTTCCTTCCCCTGTAGAAGAGCCTCTTCCTGATCAAACCATCTCCTAACCCGGCTATGGAGTTAAAGAAAACTGGGCTAGGAGATAACAAAAATTGTGTTGCTGCACCTTCCTGGCTTACTTTGTGTTTTAAAAACCCTGGTTTTCCCTGTGTCCACCTTGCAGCAGAGTTTATTCAGGCAAAAGCTCTTCATTTCTTTGCATGGCACTTTAGCACAGGGCCCATTTCCAGTTGATGTAGCTGCATTTCTGTAAGAAAGGTAGTCAGGAGGAGGAATACCCTCTCAGTTTCCTAGTGCCGGAGAAGAGCAAAACATTTATCCACTGAGAAGCACAGTTTGCCTGTCAGCAGTTGGTCTTTGTGTCATATCAACTCCCATCTACTCAACAAAGCAACCATGCTGAAAATGATGATTAGATTATACAGCTCAGGCTTTAGCTTCATTCACAGCTATGACCATGACTTAGTTCCCTATAAGGAGTAAAATAAATAAAAGATTTTAATATTCTTCACTTTTGGAGCATTGATAGAGTTCTCTATCACTAACTCTAGACAGAAAAATCACATCAAAGCCCTCAAAAAGTCAAGAGTTGCTTTAAGACTTTTCATTAATATTTGTTATTTTTAATGTAACATGCATGGCATATCTGAACTAAAAAATTGTTTCTGCTTATATTTGTCTTGAACTGCCTTAAGGTTTTTCTTTCCTCTGTTACTCTGATTAGTTATGTGTGTGCAAAACCACACAGATGTATATAAACCAACAGAGAAGCTGCATTTCTACATTTCTCACCTAACAAGGTGACCACAAAAGCCGAAACAAACTGATATTGCAAACTACACCCCATGATGTGCTCAGTCTTAGACTGCTGACCTGCAGGCAGTGCATGTTGTGGGAAGATGACTGAGGCAGAGAGGGCTGAGTTTGCCTGGTCCCTGCTCCTAACTCACTGGATGACGCTGGAAAAATCCTGCTGTCGCACAAAGACAATGACTGCCTCTGTCAAATGGCAGTGATGCACATCTCCCACATCCCACTTACTGACTTCAGTCGGACTTGCACTTGGCAATAAGATGAATAAGTATATGATCCGTCCCTGGATTAGTTTGTATCAGGTAACTTGCGTATCACAAGTGTATTCTGAGTCACCTGCTACTCGACCCAGCTCTTTGGAAACCCTGGAGTTTCCCTTTAAGGCCTGATGAGATTTGTGTCACTCAACAGCTCATTTTGCTTCTCAGCATTTTCCCGCTTCCGCCTTGTATGCGCTGACAGTCATGAGCAGACCGTTTCAAAACAACGCCCTTTTGCACACAAGGAAGTTATGGGCGCCAGGTCCCATCTCACACTAGCACTGAGCCAGCAAAACCTCCCTGCATTGCTGTTAGGACATAAGAGGGAAAAGCTGATCCAAACTCACTCACAAAAAGCATAAACACCGTTCTGAAAATTAGCAAAGGCTGTCCCTTTTTAAGACAAGAAATCCTGCTGTCAAGAGAACTGAGCAGCATTAGCCAAACCCTGTCAGTGTTACCATCAGAAAACTAGGGAAGTGCTCACTGATCATGGAATTCCACCAGCAGCGTAGGGAGCCTACACCTCAAAACCCCAAATCAATATAAAAAGTTTTCTAGGGGATGTTAGCTTTTGGTTGTCAACATTCCGCCTCCCAGCCAGTCAAGCAGATCTTTCTGTATCTTACAATGCTGCTGGTTCACTTTTACTGAAGTAAACTGTGCCACAGCTCAGTCCTTCCCTCCTGCAGCTCTGTTCTCGATTTCAGAGTTGTGCCTGCTCTGAACGAGAAGAGAATCAGACAGGCCATCTTCAGTGCTTTTGTTTCAAGGATAAATGGCTGTGTTTTGCTGCTTTCCCCGTGGCTTAATCCAGAGATCAGCTGCCAGTTCAGACTGGCTCAGTGTCAAGACTTGACACACAGCAAAAACACTCAAAAAATAGCAGCGCTTCATGTGATTGGCTGATTTGGAAGTTTTGTACTCTCAAGAGCTGCACCAGTTGGGAAGGTGGCAGACCCACAGCAGTTTTAGATACCTGTTTCTGTTTGAGTGCTTTGTAAAAGGCTGCTCCTTGAGTTTTGGACAGGAAGCCGATGGCTTAAACCTTGAAAGGAAGGAAAGGACAAAGGGAGAGAGCAAAGGAACAGCTAATTTCTCTAGAATGTGTGCAAATGTCAGCGTGCAGCCAAGCAGGGCAGGTCCGTGTGTCGCATTTGCGCAGAAGCTAAACGGAAGGTCAGCCACAGCAACGCTGCAAAGCCAAACTGATGGCAGGCAATTAAAGTCAATAATCATGTCCACGTTGGTGAAAATAAAAGCGTTAAAAAGCATCGGATGATACCATTTCCATGGGGAAGTTTTATTTTACATCAGCTCCAGAGCTGACACTCAAGATGCACATCCTAAAGCTGATCGCACACGATGCACTGTTTCAGAAGCAAGGTCTATGTTATAGCAACCACTGTATCAGAATTCACTCCTAGAACTACAGTGCGTGGGAGGCGGAAGTGTTCAGCCCTGGTCAGAAACATGTCAGCTGTTCGTGTCATGGTGAATGTGCATAACTCATTTAAAAAGTATTTAGGCCATGGTTTTTCAGTCCCAGCACCTGTGTCTCTATGAAATCATTTCATGAATTCCCTCTGCAATTTGGAGTGGAAGCTTCACCCTGTAGAGTGAGTCTGTGGATGAAATTATCTGTTTATTTCTGTTTCTTTGCTGTGAGTGTCCAGAGCCAGACTAATCAAAAGGAGAGGCTCCTGTTTCTCTGCTCCTCTGGGAGCTGAAAAGCAAACACAGTAACAGGAGTAAGATGTTTTTCATCTGGCATTGTCAAGGAATGGGTTGTGGTGCTGTTTTTTACAGTGTGCAGTTTTATTCCACTGCTGTCTCACCTGTGAGAGATGCTAATTAGTTCAGAAAGATCTGTTTTTTTCTTTTCACGATGTGTGCGAGAAAACTCAGCTGAAATGTCAGCTTCCACATTTCAACATTGGCAGTTGAAAACACAAAAGAGAACTTTCTGCTTGTCGGCTGCTGGGGTTTGCTTGGGAGAGACTCACAGAGACTGCTCAACACTCTGATTCCACATGGGGTTACCTCCCACCCCCTTTTCTTAATAGTGTCTTTTAGGACTAAAACTGCATTTCCAAGTCTTTTAACGTAAGTGCCTGACTAAAAATAGGCTTTTTGAGAAACTGTTCAGTCAAGCACAGTGGAAAACTCCCACTGTGAATAAGAAAATGAACGTGCTCTGGTCTCAAGCTTGTTCTGACAGAGACGTTCTTTGGCCACCCCAGCCCGCGCATCAGCTTGGAAATGACATCAAAATCCTGCTCTTTGAGGGACAGCTGGAGGCAACTGTGAGATATAGGGGAGCACTGTCATAGAACAATAACTCAACTCCAAGCCCCTCAGCTAAGTGTTACTGGAGGATGGATGTCATTTTCGGCATGGCTGGCTGCAGCAAAGGCAAGAGCGCACTGTGCTCTGCTGACTTCTCAGGCGAGAGTTATGTACAGACCTCAGGAGCTATCTCTTCATTAAAAAAAAAAATCAAGGAATCATTTACCCCACATCAAAAGCCTTGATGCTACTGACTGTCTTACTGATCAGAGTTAGTTATCTCTCTGCTTTAAAGTGCCAATTTCTGCATCCTCGCTGCTGCCTACTGGGAGTGACTCTTGGCAAAAGGATTCTTTTTCAGGTCTCAGACTTTTCTGAAGGCTGTAACAGTTTCAGACAAAGAGTAAGATGTGCTCTCTTGTCTGGATTGTACACTGCTGGACTGGTCGAGGGTAAATGGCAGATCATATGAGAGGACTTAGTTAGCCTTTGACTCCTGTTCCAAGATGCTGACATCCTTCACATCAAGGACTCAAATGTGCTTTAAGTAGCCAGACCACACATTCAAGCAATTGTTAAGCCAGGGAGTCCCTGCTCCCACCCAAATCATAGTGATTTTTCTTTTTTCAAGCAGAAATATTTCTTAGCTTACCATGTTTTGTGCATCTAGGATTCACTGTTTCAGCTTCTCATAACTACCATGAAAGAGGCCTATTTAAAATTCCCCTGAAAGCTCTCCCTCCATTGTAAAATTTCCAGAGCTGCTGCTTCAAACAAGAAACAGCTCACATGAGCTTACAGTGATAGATCCAGTAATACCAACCTGCCACACCTCTCAGTAACTTCACATTCTTTGACTGACATAACAAAGGATATGTTTTCCTCTGTAAAGCACAAAATCCTCCAGAATGGAAGTGAAAGCTGCACAAGATCACCCACTGCCAGAAAGAGAAGGCAGTGTCAGTCCCTCTAGGTAACGGAGCTGACTGCCTTCTAATTAAAGGACTGTTCCCTGGGAGGCAGACATGTTTTATCTCAGGCATGGAAATCATCTGGCAGCCTCCTCCAGTGTCACCTTGGGTATGTACAGACAACTATCATTATTATTGTAAGCCTTACAGGTAGAAAGTTCCAAGAGAGTCACGTGAAGAAAAGACAAAACAGAGGCACAACAAATGATCACTTTCTTACAGGACTGAAAGTAGCATGAGTTGCTGCAGAAATATCTGGACTTTTTGGATTTAGGGTTCTTTGCTTTAGAAGATCCTAAAGCAATTTCCAAACCACAGCCCTATTTCTGAGGAGGTTAAGGTCAACCACAGCCTTACTCACTGGAGCTGAAAAGGAACAAAGCAAACAGAGCGAGGCCTGGGTGGGGTGCAGAAGGCCAGGAACTCACAGCTATCTTCCCTTCTTTGGGGCTCATCCCAGAAATCGTTTGACTGGGGAAGCTCACATTTCAAATAGAAGAGGGAAGGCAGGGGCAAGAGGGAGGATGCATCTGGCTCCTCAGCTCCTGAGCAGACGTTTCCTCTCCAGTGTTTAGAGAGAGGTCAGAAGCAACTCCTCAGCAGAGTCAGGTCTCAGTTGTGCTGCTTTTTAATGCACATTCAGATGTAGCGCTGCTGGTATCGCACACCTCTCGCCTTTATTAGCACAAGGGCCAGCTCACTATGCTTTTGGTGTTGGCTTGACTAAGGGTTCCTAGGCCTGTGAACATACAAAGGGAAAGTTCTGTTGTTATGTTCCCTAAGCTTGATAAACACAGCTAGGGCAAAGTCTTCTGGAAAGCCCCCAGCACTTATTCTCTGGAAAAGCATAGGAAAGGTGTTCCTGAAATAAAGCTGAAGGACATATGTGGTGCCTACAGAGCCTGCAGGCTCCACAGGAGGGTTGCCCCCCAGCCATGAGCCTGGTACCGGTTGGTTTGTAGGTGCAGATGTGAATATCCCTCCTATATGCCTGATCAAACAAGCATTAAATCCTTTCTTGCTGCTCCAAGGATGTGGGTAGCGGGTAAAACACCTACCTCCTTCTCCACAGAGCCGCACTGGACAGACAGGCTCTGACTATACAGCTTTCTGCAGTAAATGACCTGTACAAGGCAGTGGATTTCTTATGGAAGCAACATCTTCCATTTTCCTACCCAGAGGCACTCTGGTGACAAAGGGGAGTGGCATGGGGCTGCACTTCACCACTCACATAAAGTCTCCTTCCTCACAGACAGGCTCCTGAGAGAGAGAAACTCATTTCTAGAGAAGCCTGAGAGACTGGCTAAGAAAAACTTCAAGGATTCTGAGAAATGCTGAACCCATTACTCAGCAACCACAAAAACAAACTGGTCTCAGACTCAGCTGCTGAGAAATGCTGCAAAGTGACATCTTTTCATTCAGTCTGGGCACTCGTAGTGGGTTTTTTTTTTAAGCTGAGGAAAAATAATACTACTGGTATCACAGTCCAGCAAGAAGTGCTATGACCTCTGTACTAACTCCCATCTCTAGAGAAGGAAGAGCAAAAAAAAAAAAAAAAAAAACAAAAACACCCTTAAAGTCTTGTGTTGCACTAGACAACAATGTTTACAATTCTCTGTCAGGGTGTGTGCCCTGTGGCCCAAGAAGTACGTTGTTCTAGCCCCCAAACTGGTTTAGCTGGGTTATGAATAGCTGAGAGTGCCACATCTCCACGAACAACTGGTTTCCTGCTTTTGCAACTTGGGAAAATCCTGACAAGCTGAAGTCTATAGGCACACAAGGGTCAGTCAGCGTGGCTGTGCCTGGGAAGCAGCAGCTGCTGGGAATCACAGCCTGGGAACTCCACAGAGAGGGTACAGATAAGGAGGGACAGGCAGCATTCCCTTTCTGGCTGGGCCCTGGTGTCTCATGTTCTAAACAAGTAAAGAAACAGTGTATGGAAAAATATGTTAAAGGAAGTGCCAAAACTGCTATAAAACTCTAGTTGTTAAGAATCCACTGTCCAGATGGAAAAATGTGTTTTGCAAGTTTCCAGAGGGGTATTTTCCTACCCCAGTGCTGTTAAATATTTCCACAGAAAATCTGGGAATGAAACAAACCAACAATTAGCCTCTAAGACCTGACCCTGAGCGAGCAGACCTGCGTGTACCACGGAGGAATAGAACTAGGTTTCAGTGTGACTCGAAAAACTAGAGTGTGGCTAGCTACAGACCGGAGTGAAGTGCTCACTGCGTCAGAGTGGGGAAGTGAGGTGACCAGTTGCTTCACCATCCTGCAGGAAGGGCTCCGTGTGGTTTTGACAAGGGCAGGCACTAAGCAGGGCTATGTTAAACGAGAATAGAGGATGCAAGAAGTGTGGAGTAACCCTTCCCTTCTATTCCATATCCACAGGAGTGCTGTGTTCCAGTAGCATACTGCACTGCAAAACAAGGTGTTGACAAACAGGATCAGCTCCAGAGTATGTCAGTGAGAACCATCAGAAGTCTGGAAGCCACGAGACCCGTGAGTAATTAAGTGAAGGGGGTTGTTTAGCCCAGAAAAGAGAAGGCAGAGTCAGTACAGAGCCTATTATGTGCAAGAACAGCAAACGGAGAGGAGACAGTCAGTGCAGCTGTGTTCCCTTTAGTTAGTGCAGATAAAGGTGCACCTCAATTATACCAAATGACATTTAGGTTGAACATCACGGACAGATTTTGTAGCTGCAAAGATAGTGAAGCATCATATGAGTTGCCTGGTGGTATTTCCAGCACAGGGAAGCTTTCATAACATGTTCGACAAAACAGTGTAGTTAGTCCTGGTCTGGGGTAGGAGAAACAGGGTGAGCTTTTGAGATCCCTTTGAGACTCTTCTTGTACTCTAGAGGAAACACTGAGAATGGCGAGCAGCTTCGGTTCTCCCTTTCCTCTACAAGTGAAAACAAGGGTGCAAATATGTTTTTGGAACACAGTTCTTGAGCAGCCCCCTACTCCCCCTTTACCTGGCTGATCCAACCTCTCCCTTCATCCTCCTTTCCCCTTGCTCAAGAAAGAGTTCAGGTTATTTCACATTCTCTAGGCAGTCCCTTTTCCCAGTGCTCACTGGCTCCTTCCCTGAGGATTTAACTACTTCATCATCACTCTACCTATCTCACAAGCATGGGCTAACTTCTGAGGGTCTGACAGGTTACCTATCCCATACAATTGCTGGCAGCTTGCTTGGTTTAGCAGTTTACTGCTTTTGTGTCAGACTGGAGTAAAGCCTTGCATGCCATACTTTTGAAATATTATCTGTCCACTGATAGCAGTTTACATAATAAAGAGGCAGCCTACTCCATATCACGTGCTCATGTAGAACCTAGACGAGCAACACCACCAGCTCTGTCTGCTGTCCTCCCACTGCCACCTGACTCAGTCAGGCCAAGAACCACACAACATTTTGCAAGACCTGAAAAACAGACTTGTTTCCTGGCTTGGCTGACAGGGCCAGAGCACAGGGTCTTGCCCAAGGAGAGCTTCCTCTTTGCTAAGTGAGTATCCTCAGAATCTGTTGGTGGTTTTCAATGTTTCTGTTCTGGCTCTGGAAGTTGCCCTTCTTTAGCTTTCAGTGGTCAGGCTGTGCATGCTGACAGCTGCTGCAAAGACAGCGGGAAGCACATATGAACAAAATTAGTGTATATTTCCAACAGCTGCTTCCCAAACAAGCCTTCTGGAGCTTAATGCACAGTAAGAACTTTGTACCCAGCTAGAAACAGTCCTTTTTCAGTCACATCACCTGACAAAACACAAAATCATCCTGTTTCCATATAGCTCAACTGTTTCATAAGAGATGATGCTCCAACTGGTAAGGGACCACCTCTTAGTAGTGCAAGGTGTGGCGCTTCCTCTAACTGCATGGGGCTGATTGATTTCAGGATGGGGGGCCTAAGCAGTTGCAATCATCTCCTCTGCATGCCAGGATACTAACATCCAGGTTATCCATGATTGCTTTCTGACATGGCATTTCTGTTCATGCTTTGATTTACACGCCAAGGATTATGGTAACTGGTAGCTAAATCTTGTGGCAGTTCTGCCTGGTTCTGCCCCCTCGGGATTTGGGAGTTTGTCTGGAAGCTAGCTGCTTTGATGATGGATGACCCTACAAATAGCCCAGTCCCAGAGGATAGTTCTGCCTCCTGTAGCCTCTTCCTTGTCATCCTGAAGGTCTTGTTTCTCTTGAAGGTCTCATGTCTGGGAGCACTAACACTAATCCTCCAGGAAAATTTATCTAAGCTGTCCGTGTAACCAAGTGTATAAAAGCGTATAACCTGTAAGGCAGACACCATAGGCAAAGAAAGCTCTTGCATTTACAGGGTGAAGCCTGCAAAACGAGTTTTCCTTTATCCTACACCACTTGTAAGTCAGAGCTCCCTGAAGCAAAGGCTATGAAGAATTAGGATTTGGCAAGAGCTTGTGTCATCTGCAAGACTGCCTCTTTGATCCTCCTTATACTGCTGTAATCATACCAACATCTCTGCAAAACAGAACAGGGCTGCTGCGTAAAAGCAATTTCCTTCTCACTTCCTTTTTTCCTCTAATGGGATTTCTGCTTGGTGGCATTTCTTTCTATACAGCCAGTAAACTCACACACCTTCCTCTCCAGTCTTTACCTCTTTATTGCAGCAGCTCTGTTTAAGCTCGTGAGAACCCTGACTGGGAGAGAGAACACTGGTGTGCAAGCGAGGAGGCCCTCACTCCGCTAGTTTTGCCTCTGACCAGTTAGGAAACTGAGTAACCGAGCATTCCCTTTAGACTGGGAGCTCTGCAGAATCACAGCTGGTTACTGCGTATTTTCCTAGCATTTTGCCTGTAAATGGACCCTGCAGCAAACCAGCACTGAGTAACCCAGACTGCTCTCTGGCTTTAGGGGCTGCACCATCCATCACCTGGACGCCATGAAAATGAGCAGGAGTTAGTTAAACTGTGATATGTCATCTCCAGTGCACACGCACCAGGCCAGACAGCGATTACTCCATGCCGTGTTTACAGGTATTTCCTCTGATTCTCACTGTATTCTCAGTCCCATAATATGTTGTACAACAGCTGAAGAGTAATTAACAAAGTCAAGTAGGAAACCTTGTCCCGAAGAGTCAGCTATCACCAAGACCTCACTCTGCTATGCCAAAAGCTGTTGGCAAAGCTCCAGGCAGCCTTTTCCAGAAGCTCGCATTCACATACTGCCAGTATCAGCCTTTTAGAACACAGTCATTGAAGACATCAGTCAAACAACATTAATAAAAATACAGGGGGTTTCCCCCTCTAGTAATTCTGATTTCTGAGCCCTGAAAGTAAGCATCAGCCATGTTTCTGAACCTTTTTGCCTTGATCTTTTTAACACAGTAGCTATGGTTTTCCTATCAGTGTATTAACACAGAATGTTAGTCTCTAAGAAAAGAATCAAGCACTGGAACACTATAAGTAACATGCAAGGGGTGGCAATTACAGCTTGAAACATTTGAAATCAAAGTCCCACTTACTCATATAGATGAGTTTTTGAAGGACATGGTTTAGCAGAAAGTGGGTACGTTTGGACTTGATCTCAAAGGTCTTTTCCAACTGGAAGATTCTATGATATAATAAACAACTTTATGCACTTCACTATAGTACATCCAATATATTAATAAATCAATATTCATTGGAAGATGTCAAGATTAACAGTATAAAAGTATAGGTGGAATACAGAATCAAACAGAAATGAATTTTGCTTTGTACATCATAGATGAAAGCGGAGGGAACTAAAAGTATACGTACAACTAGCATGCAAGTTTTCACTTGCAATTGTGCTAAAGCTACCAAATTGTTTTACTATGATGCGTAGAGTTCACTAGACTGTTTTTGAAAAGAACAAATGTCCAAGCTACTGAACTATACTTATCTGGAGAGCAGGAAATCAGAGCTTCACAACATGTGCCTTTACAGTTAACATCCACCACATAATTAGTACTTTCTTTAAGAACATATGTTTTTAAGTGGGAGAATCTTTGGAACCTTTGAGTAGGTATTTTTATCTTCAAAAACAAACAGAACGTGGATGCTCAAAGCACTGTTTTCATTCTGTGTTGGTATAGCAGCCGGTACAATGGGTCTTGGTTCACAACCAGGGCTCCTGTAAACTGCCACAGTATTTGTTTGGTTTTTTTTTAAAAAAAAAAAAAACACTCTCCCAGTGTCATACTAGTGTGGGAATTGTGTCCTTTAGAGGATTTTGTATTTTGTATGACTCTTGTTTCCTTTTTAGTGACAACTGGAGCCCTTTCATTTGCCAATATTTTAAATAAACGTTGCCATTTAGAACAGGTGTGGTGTTAGGTTCCCTTTCACTTGATGCTTGCAGTACAGTTCAGTATTTCAGTGAAGCAGTTGCTAGTGTGTTCTTGAACAGAATTGGAGAGTGAGAGCGAGTTAATACAGTATTCATTGTTAAACATGAAATGAATTCATTGACCCAAGGCAGGAGGCCAGGTCCCAGAGTCATCAGTTTGTGATTGATCTTAAATATTAGGCTTCCATGGCTGTGTTTCACAGATTTCCCCCCTGCTCAAGTGTCATATCCTTTGTACTCATGCGTACCAGCACAGAGACATGAGAATGTATCTGAATCAGAGTGGTGATGTTTGACATGCACTCACTTAACCCTTCTGTCCTATATGTTCATCAGTCGTTTTCTTTCTCTCATTCTCCATTTACATCTAAGATGACATTTCAGACAAGAGAGCGAAAGAAAATATCATTTTTTTTCTGCAGCACAAGGGCCAAATTCTCCATCATTTTCTGCTGTGCCAGATGTCACCAGTGAAAGTCATTTGGCTTTACTGTAGCACAGGAGGAGCACAAAGCAGCCTGGGTGCTTCATATTCCCTCTCTGAGCAGGCTGAAATGGCAGCAGAAGGTATTGTGGCAGGTCAGGCATACGGCCCACGGTCTGTGTGGGAAACAGGCCCCTTCAGCTGGACTGCAACTGGGGCCTGTAGGAAACACGGGGACAGACTTTTTATCAAGGCCTGTTGTGACAGGACAAGGAGTAATGGTTTTGAACTAGGGGAGGAGAGATTTAGATTGGATGTTAGGAAGAAATAATTCACAATTGAGAGTGGTGAGGCACTGGCCCAGGTTGCCCAGGGAGGCAATGGAGGCCCCATCCCTAGAAAACATTCACAGTCAGGTTGGATGGGGCTTTGAGATGTCCCTGCTTACTGCAGGGATTGGAGGAGATGGCCTTTAGACGCCCCTTCCCACTTAAACCATTCTATGATTCTATGAATGTCAAACAAGAGAAAAACACAGGAAGCACACAACTCACTCAGGACTCCCTGACCTATAGGATAGAGTTTTCCTTCAGACATTCACAGACTTAGACACAGCATATTCAGGCTCTCTCAACTACACCAGAGCTCTTCTCTCTTGCCACAGGGCAGAAAGTCTCTTGGATGCCAGGACAGCTGTTGCTCTTTCTTGCACAAGCACTACCCAACTCTATCTTTAGTTCCAAATATGGTTTTAGCAAAGTATTAAGTGGAAAATCAGGTAAAATCCAGGGCAGATTGAACATGGAGATCATGTTGATCGTTACTGAACATTACAGGAAATAGGAAGATAGCAAGCAGAGCTGCTCTGCTTTCACATGCACT
Organism: Tapera naevia; assembly: GCA_033556795.1. NCBI lineage: Eukaryota > Metazoa > Chordata > Aves > Cuculiformes > Neomorphidae > Tapera > Tapera naevia. The sequence goes on from JAUMJJ010000021.1 coordinate 717,679, forward strand.
GCAGGTAAAGAACAGCCCAAGTCATGTTTGACTAACATGGATCTCTACAATTAAATTGAAATGCTCATGTCACTATATTGTTGGGATGCTCTTCACACCAATGCTGGGATACCAGAGGGAGGCAGAGAGAAGTCTTCCATTCATTTTTGAAATGTCAGAAAAACTCACTAGTGATGCCTGACACCACAGATTGAAATCCTACAATTGGACCAGTCCAATTGTTTCTCCTGACAAAGTTCATCAGAATCCTTTTCTACTTTTTCACCTCTGTTTTGATGCACCTGATAATTTCCAAACTGTGAATATCCAGTTTCTTTAAAGGAATAAACAAAAAGTTTTCAGCAGCGAAACAGTTTTAAAAAGTAGTTGGGGGGCCGGGGGGGGAGTTCACATCTTGTCTCTTCTCTGCAAAACACAGCCTTACTTTTAACCCAGTTCTTTCGTACTGGAATTGCTGATTCCACTCACCCCTCTTTTATTGAGCAGCCAGCTCTTACATGCTCAGAGTTAAATTAAGATACATGTTCAGCTACCTTTGTATGATAGGAATAACCTGAAAACCTGTCTGGCTAAAACAGAGCTCACATTTTCTTTAACCATCCTTTCAATTCTTTCATTCCCAGAAGCAGATATCTTGAGCCATATCAGCATTATTGTGTGCCTCTGTTGAACCGCTATGGAAGGAAAATACACTGAATGAACTGTACCTTCAACATATGTCAGCATTTTAATGATTGAACACACATCATTATGCATGGAGTATTTCTTAAGACCTTGATCCTGACAATCTGAAGCACATCTTTAATAGTCCAGAAACAGTCTTGCTTGCTTTTCCTACCTCACTGGCACCTGAGCAGGCTTTGAGCCACAATGCTGCACTGACACTCTACAGCAGCTCGTGTCAGCGCAACACTGCACACTGAATGACAGAGGGAGTTTGTTTCACACAGGTCGCAGAGCTGGGAAGCCAGAAACCTTCCAGGCCTAACTCCCATTAACTTCTGCACCCATTTCCAAAGGGAACTGTCATTTTCCTCCTGGTGAGTTCTCATCTGGACTGTAACTGACAAGCCATCACAGCGTCCAGCCAGCTCTGCTCACACAACCTCTTATGTGATCAACAGGGAGAGAATAGGAGCTAAACCTGAAAAGGTTTTTGGCCTCCTGCTGTGCTGAGATTATGATTTAATGCTGGAAAGTTGGCATGGCAACCAAATGCTTGGCAACAAAATGTCACGGCCAAGGAACAGGTCCAGCAGAGGGCCAAGCAACAGCACTGCCCAGCTCTTCTGCAGGCAGATCTGTGCCCTACATACACTTGTCAGCACATCCGTAGTAGCGAGGATTACATCAGAAGGAAGCGTTGTTAATAAACTAGGCAGGTCTGCCATGAGTGAAGAGCAAATTTCTCCTAAACACTGGAAACGGACCCTGGTGCCTCATTGAGGCTCATTTTGCTCTGTCCACCGATTGCCACACGTTGCCAGGAGACAGTCTTGCTTCACAGCAGGACTCGCCACTCACTGCCATTGTGATCTCGCTGTGTCCCCCTCCTCCCCTGTACTGCTGCCCTCAGTGACAGGAGCCTGGCAATGCCCTGTTTCCAAGTTCTGATACAATCACTTCTTTTAATCTGGGAGTTTTCAAAAGCTTTTTGCTATTTCTACAGTGATCAACTGAGCAAAATCCCCAATGTACACAACACTAGGCTTGCCACATGAAAGCTGGAAAAGGGATGCAAGTGCTGTAAAGGATAGGGCTGCCCTAAAGTGAAATCAGTGAAGTACATTGAAGGGCTGTGTCAGATGGATCAAAGATTACTCCTTTGCTGCATGAGCACTGTGGCTGTGTCTCCTGAAGTCAAAGATATAAGCTTGGGTGCCTGGTTAGTGCCCACAAGGTACTTTAGCCTAATTTCTGCTGGGAACTTTTTATGATGAATTACAGCATGCCCTTGGCTATTTAACAGCTCCCAGGCCTTTGTTTTACCATATGGGGCTTCAAAACCCTCATTTGCCTCTGGATATTGGCAAGCTTATTCCCATGCTCATCATATAATAGGCCTTCCATTCTTCAGCCTTCCTGAAGCGCCTTCCTTATTCCCCTAAAGGAAACCTTCTGGATGTAGACTTGGTATGAGCCAATACAGTGTCACCTTCTGCAGTCTGCTGGCGCCTATGCCAATCTCTTACTTCAGAGAGCTGGGCTGTTAAGCAGATAAGCAAAGTTAAAGGCTAATCACTTCCAGGGTTGGTTTGCCAAGTACTCTAAGCCAAGGATCAGTTTATGCGGCCATTTGGCATCATCTTCCATGATCAGAACAAACTGAAAGGTGGCAGCTGAGGAGGAGGCCACTGTTGAAGCACAGCCCTCGACGCTGAAATGCTCCAAGAGAACAGTGTAGCTAAGGCATCACTAGAGAACAGAGTGCTTCAGCTTCCCGAAGGATCCCAGAAAGCAGGCAGCAAATGAGGCAGGACTTCAACGCTCCATTTGTAGGTACTTAATCACACAGCCTATGGGGAGGGCAGTTCCTTTACATGTAATTCCCAGTGCTGTGTCCAAATTGAAGCATCCTCATCTTGTCTTTCTCTGGATGAGAAATCCTGCACTGTCTGCAAGTAAACTAAACTGCATGTACTATCTCCATCACTCCCAATGCTTCTTTTTTCTCATTCCAGCATTCCTGTTCCCTGTCCTACACTTCACCACTCCCTGACCAGCTGTTTTCCCTTCCTAATGTCATCGTTTTTCAGGTGCTCCGAGACACACATCAGCTTGTCCCCTCTCATGTCATCTAACCTGGACAAACTAACATAAAGAAAATAATTGTAATTAAGTGTGCAGGCTAATTAGACTAATGGATTTCATTTCACCAGACCTTCACTGTTCTGTCTCCAGTTCACTCTGGCACCATGGGACGCATTCCCCTCGTTCTTCCCTCCCATCACTAGGCACAGTGACAAAGGAGTGATATTGTTACTGTTTTGAGACTCCACAACTGAAAATGACATTGGAAAATAAAGCATCAACCTTACTGTTTCCAGCTTTCACAATCAGGACAGAGTAGCTGTGTCACAAGCCAAGAGTAATAACAGGGGTGGATTCTTTCTCAACAGCCCAGCTCTGTGCCTGGCTAGCTGTAGAGTGAAGGTGCATGGGTAGCACCAAGATGTTCTTTGCACCCCCTCTCACCATGGAGTCCCAATAGCCCTGTCTGTAACCAGATTAGCTATGCTCATAACCCTCACTAGGACCATTTGTAGAGCTCCATGAGGTAATAGTAGCTGGTCCTAATTAATGTGAAACTACCTGCCCACTCCACTTTTAACACATGGGACTATATACAGAAATCTTTCAGATAGCAGAGTTATAGCACAGGCCCAGCACAGACAAACTGCAGGTCTCCCAGAGCATGGAAGGGTTGTGTCTGCCTGCCACTGCCCGCCCATCCCTCTCCTTTTGTCTTTGGTTAAAGATAGAAGCCACACACTGACAGCACGTGGACAGCCAGTAAAGTAAAGGCTCACAAGCACACTCACATACAGCTGAGGCTTTGTTCCCGTCATGTTTACTTGCAAAGCAAACAGTTAGGCATTGTTCCTGTGTGACAAATTGTAACTGTCCAGCTAGGAGACATCTAGTTCCAGCTAGTTAGAGATGTTTTCATGTCTTACCGCCTCCCCCTCCCTCTTCAATAACTTATGAATCCACAGACAAAAAGAAAAAGTACAAGCTGCCCATTGGCTTCCTTCCCACTTTGAACTGACACTGACCTAACCAAAGTCCTACCTCAACTGCCAGTAAAGGACAGATCCTTATAAGCACAGCTTGAATGGTGAACTCAAACTTGTCAGGTGTTTCAAAGACGATAAGGTCCTTGACTTCTGTTATTCTTAGGAGCAGCGGAGAGAGAGAGAGACTCTTTCCTAATCCCCACGAAAGTGCTCTCGTCTTGCCAGACACTGGAGAATGATGGACACTTGATAGTGTTGGAGCACAGCCAAGGGAACCTCAGAGCTCTTTACTGCCTAATTACTGGTCTGCCATGTACAGCACCTGGTGCAGCAGGAACCGATCATCCGCTGGACAACACCAAATGTCACGTACAGCTCCTAACACCAGTCTCAGAAAATGAGCGTGAGAGCGCTCTATCATCAGAGCAAAGCCCCTTGTTTTGTGTTAGACGGACATAGAAAAATTATACCAGAAGGCCACTATGTGTTTGATTTACACCCTTTCCATCACGTAAATGGCATGACCTAAAGTAGTAAGACAGCTTACTACTTTAGACGGACATTTGGGTTCTACCACAGCAGAAGAAATGCCTGTCTCAAGGAGCTGGTAGTCTTCACATGGAAGATGTGACAGAATCAGCTTGGTGTTGAGTTACATGAGATTTGTTATAGATCTGCAAAGAGAACCCAGTGGTCACAGGAATATAGAACTGAACTGAAATTCCTGGCTCACTGAAGCCTGAAGTCTTGTTCCTAAAGAAATCAGTATTGTATGAAATCCATCCAAACAGATGCTTTTACCTTCACTGTTCTGTCAAGAAGGTGGTTTAGAACCTCTTCCCCACAAACCACAGTTTTCCTTTGAAGACTCAATTCAGCCATCAGTTCCCATGAGCGTTTGTAGAGAAATGCAGCGAGGACAGAGTTAATCCAGGGAAACCACAACTGTGAACCAAAGGGCACCAAGTAATGCATCTCTTCCCATTGCCTACCATGGGAGTTGGACCCCGTAACTGCAGCAAAAACATAATTATAGGGAAAAACGTGAGGACATGGAACACCACTAGCAACAGTAGTTTCTTTCTGTAATTTATGGGAGGTGGAGACCTCGGCATGCAGGATTGGCAATTGATTCCAGCTGTCTGGGTCACCAAGGGCAGATCCAGATTCCTGAGCCCTCAGAGAGCCCATGCCACTTCCAGCACAAAGCAACTCTAAATACATTTCCCAAATCATCTTACTTATGTTACTTAGCATTTTGAAACTGCTTTCCTTTCCACTTTTTTCCCTTCTGTAATTAAAAGCCAGTTTTCTTTACTAGACTGAAAAGCCTCCGAATGGCCACAAACACACAGGGGAAATCTTTCAGAGCATAATTTAAAGATGAGCTTGTACCATCATCCAGAACTTTGACCTTTGGCTTCTGGCCAAACAGTATGACTAGGAGCTAAGTGCACACTTCATGCACATTTAATTTGTGCTTCTATATGTGGTTGAAGCAATGCATTTCAAGGACTATAAAGCACGTCACAAAATCCAACTGTAACAAGCAGAACATGATCCTTGAAGTTCTTCACTTTTTAACCCTACCAGCAGTATGCAAACCAAGTCTGAGACAGCAGTGGTAACATTTCTACTGCATTACATTTAATATATTGCTTTAAACTTTTTTTGCACCTTATGAGCGAGAAGTCAGATTAGGATGCCCCAGACATCAGTTGCCCCTTTATCAGGAACCTCTCTGTGTTCTGGTGGGCACTGGTGAGAGAAGGCAGGCTCAACTTCAGCTTTGTGAGGCCAGCTCACACCAGCAGATCTTGTGACTGCCCTCCAGTTACTGAGAACTCACTTTATCTGAGGGGAGGAAGTCACCACCGGATGCAGAGTCAGGAAGGACAGCAGCCTGTTGCACAGAGCAAGAGCTAAAGGAATGCTCATTTTCCCATGCACATGGAAAAACAGAACTGTTAACCAATCGAGCGCCATGACGCTAATTCAGCCTGTACTGGGCTTATCAATTCAGCAAGCTGGAAGGGAAGGCCTTTTCCCTTACAATTATTACAGCAGCCTTGAAATGAGAGGCTGTGAGGCAGGCATTCTGTACCTTGCACTGCAGCTGGTACCGAGCCTCTCCCTCTGCTCTCCACTCCCTGTGGAACCTTAGGTGCTTGGGTTTAGTGATTAGCCAAGAACACAATGCCCAGGATAACAGAGAGCTGCAGGTCCAGTTCAGCTGTCAAAGGCCAAGGCAGCTAGAGAAAGCACTGTTTGCTCAAGGGTCAATCACACAATTGTTTCAAGAGTCACTTGGGCTATCTTTGGAGGGCACTTGGAAAATTAGGCTGATCTGAAAGAATATAGATAACTAGAATGTTCTCTTTTCGGAAACGCTCTGCTCAGACATCCTTTTTTTTGCTCAAGGAGCAAGTCTGAGGGCCAGTGATAGCACCTCCCATGTATATCAGGCTGCCAAGCCCAGAATGATATTTGTCAAAATTATACTTCTGACAGATGGCTGTGCTGCTGTTACAATAAATGCCCATCCCCGTGCTCAGAGTCACCTGTTCGGAGGGTCGATTCGGGTCTATGTCATGTCTCTTCCTGGGAAATGTCTTCACCTAAAAGAGGCAGCTCTTTGTGGGCTTTTTCTTGAAGGAAAAAGAGGAAAACTTTATGTGTAATTTTTTCTATTTCAGAGTTTGGCTTCAGCATGTCAGTTGAGTAAAATTAATTTCAACAATATGTTACTTTTCCTCGATCATAAAGTAAAGATTACAGAATCATACATTCACAAAATGGTTTGGGTTGGAAGGGACATCATGTCCCATCCAATTCCCCTGGCATGGGCAGGGACACCTCCCAGTGGATCAGGGGGCTCAAAGCCACCTCCCTGGGCAGCTGTGCCATTCCTGACCACCCTTTCGGTAAAGAAATTCTCCTTATATCAAATCTGAACCTCCTCTGGTGCAACTTACAGCCATTTCCCCTTGTCCTGTCACCTGTCACTTAAGAGAAGAGATCAACACTTGCTCTCCCACAGCCCCCTTTCAGGCAGCCCTAGATAGGGATGAGTCTCCCCTCAGTCTCCTCTCCTCCAGACTAAACAACCCCAGTTCCCTCTGCCGTTCCTCACAGGACTTGTTTTCCAAGTCCTAAGAAGTCTCATAGGACTTTTCCAAGTCCCATAGGACTTGTTTCCTGGAGCCCCCTTCAGGTACTGGAAGCTGCTCTAAGGTCTCCCTGGGGCCTTCTCTTCTCCAAGCTGATAAACTCCAACTCTCTCAGCCTGTCCCCATAGCATGGAAAGAAACCACCACAATCTTAGTGTACTTTATGAAGAGCACATATTACACGAGTGGAGCTGCTCCAAGGCCCACTTTATCTCCCAGAAAAGCAACCATCCCCAGGGATGGAACAACGTAGCCTGTGACAGATTAAGGGTGGCAACATCACAAAGCCAGACAGAACCTCCAAGGTTCAGCTGCTAAGCAGATAACATTGAAAAAAAAAACAGTAAAGCCTTCAAGCCTTCCAGTGGTTATCCCCCCATTAACCACTTCTCCTCCGGAGGGTCAAAAAGGGCCTAAAGACAAGCCTAAAGACAAGCCTCCCTCTACCGAAAATTAAGGCTTAGTTTGTTCTATTCCAGCATAGCATAATCCAGGCTCTTGGCTGGCAGGCAGCCACAGAGCTGGCTGTCCTGTAATAACTGAAGCAAGTGGCTCAGGATCTTGTTTATGAAGAGCAGCCACCTGTGTTTGGAGATGATGACCTTGAACCTCTGAAGCTGGGAGGACCTGAAATACCCGAAGTGTGCAACATGCTGCATGCATCCCAGCCCAGGCCTTTACCCCAGCTACTTACATCTGTCTTTTTACGGGTGAACGTTAGAGGTCATAGTATGAAATGCCATTTTCTTTTTCTATGCCCTAGGATTGAAGTCCTCCAGGACTTGCTCACCTTAAAGAACTGAAGCCCACCAACTCAGTCTTTACACAACCAACAACTTGCCACTTTGCCAGCCTCCACAGAGGCCTCCTATCTGCATAGCCTGATAAGATAAGGACACATCAAAGGTATGACTAACTCAGCTGCCTCTCATTAGCTCTTTTAGCTTTGTCCCTGCAGCATTGTCACTTTGAAGTAAAGTCATTGACTTTCTACTTACACAAGTCCTCAGGGACATCTCTACCTTGTGTTAAGTGCAGTCTGGCTGTGCCTCTGCCAGAGGCAAGTTACAGCTGGGGCCTGGAGGAAACCACGCCATAACCACTTATCAGTGCTAATAACCACCCTGCTCTGAGACACAAGTCGCCCTACGCCTCAAGTGTCATCTCACCTGTCTCTTGGTGCAACGTTCACCCCAACAGACTGACCGCTTGGTCCGAGACTGCAGTAAAGCCCAAGCCAGCATCTGTGTTAGTACATGTTCTCTGGGGTTTTCCATTCATTAATTTATTTTATTACCTCTGCTGAAGGCTACCTTCCTCATCCTTTCATGAAAAACAGAATGCTGTGCTCAAAACAATTTTCAGGTGCTTCAGCTGTTCCCAAGCACTTGGTACAGGCCTGTTGAGCTCAGGAATAAACACAGATGCCTCCTGCAGGATCTGCTGAAGGGATACCAGGCACTACCTGCCTACCAGCAGGAATGAAAACAGTAGCCCTAATTGGATTTGCACCTAAAATGAGCACAGGATCCTCAGGATTATGGTACTAAGGTACTCTTCCTTACGCAATTTAAGGTTTCAATAGAGCAATTTTCATTACAAATGCAACCAAAATGCAGGCCAGCAAACATGCCAATTCAAATGTAATTGCAGTAAAATCAGTGCTACCGTGCACAGTCTGAAGGTATTGCAGAAGCTTACATCTAGACACAATAAGAAGATACACAAATACCTTACAGAAAACTATAAAGTTACAAATAAACATCATGTCCCATGAGCAAATTCACCACAAAGTAAAGAGCAAAAAAGCTGCTCACTTTCCTTTGCCCCTTTATATTGCTTATGGGTCAGAACCAAGGTCCTGATTGGTCCTTATTCTGGAGGAAGAGAGGCATTTAAAGAGGCACTAACACCCTGGGGGTTATAGTAATACTGGCTGCTTGTTTGATTTGACAGGTGAAAAGGAGTAGAAACCATTACATATCCCATTTGGATGCTAAAACCAAATAGTGCTGTTTACATCATCTGTTTCTGACAGACTCCATCTCTGGTGAAAAGCATTTTTTTAATATTGTAAACTAGACCTGAACTGTACCACATCGCTGAGTCTCCCTCATCAGCCACCTATAACTGGTGGCCCCTGATTCTTCTTCCTGCAGATCTTGGCCCTTAGCACAAAATCACTTTCTTCCATCCCCTCATACCAGCTCGTTGGATTGTCCCATGTGCTGTTGCAAAGTCTTTGGCAGGGTGCTTGGGCTGAAGCACGGACACCTGCAGCCAACATTGAGTGATCCCTCCCAAGAGTGGGGGCTCCATCCTGTAAGCAGCCACTGCTCTTGAGCCATAGAGAACATCAGAGAAGCAGAGCCACTTTGCACCCGTAACCTCTTCCCTTCTAAGGTCTTGATTATGCTTTCTGGACAGGCCACACTAAACAAAGTGATCTGCACTCCCTCGGGTGGCAGAGCTGGTGGTGGTCAGGTCGCACAGGTTAGCATGTTAGGTGTCATCCAGGGGTGTGTAAATTTCATTATTCCATAAGAAAGTCACCCAATAAGTAACAATGCCTTCAGCAATGGGGAAGGATGTTTCCCTGGGCAGTGCTGGATTCCCCAACATTGGACACTTTTACAATTCAGCTGAGTCCTCTTGTCTAGACCGTGCTTTTGCCAAAAACAATTGGACCGGATGATTGTTGAGATACCTTCCAACCTGGTTGATTCTTCCAACTCTGTGATTCTATGATTCATGCTTTCTGAACTCCAAGCCTCCCTGTACACCTGCACCCAAGAGATACAAACACCTGCCAGTCCTGGTGAGTCCTCTTTCTAATGATATGTTTCCCCTGGCTAGGAGACCAAAAGTGTGAACCATAAAGAAAGTGGTGAGTGGCTAGGGATAAGAGCAATCCTTGTACATCAGGTTATGATGTCAGATGAGGCAAGTCCCAGACATCGCTAATGCCTTGGCATAGTCACAGCTACACAGTTCGTTCCTTCTGTAAATGAAAATTGTTACAGATATTTAGCTTGTCAGACACAGCCTTTCTCCATGCATTCATGGGCACTTGCTGTGAATGAATGACAGGATGAGAATCAATAGCACTGTTCTTCCTAACTCGGACATCTCAAGAAATAACTGAAACATCATGGACCTCAGTTGCAACTGTCCATCTAATTTGTTAAATGCCAGGAGATCTCTTGTGCGAAAGCAAGTCAGCTTCTTAACGCCAATTTAGATAATCCCGTGATCCCTGGAACGACAAACAGGCAGGATTTCCAAGTACAAAGATGTCCCTGTAGTCAGCATCTTTGAAACTGTAAGACTCTTTGTTTCATGCAATCAAAATGATCATCTCTAAGCTTTCTCAGAAGCTGATGTACAGAGGATCTTGCTCCAGTCTCTGTTTTGCAGAGGGTAAACCTTTTCCACCTATTGCGCAGGGCTCCTCCAGCACCGAGGGCAGCTGTAAGGCACACACAACCCCAAATCCACCACCACACACACAGTTTGCCTCTGCCAACCTGCGTCTGTTCCTGTGGGAGTTTGGCAGAGACGTTATCCATTCTGCTGAGTAGTCTTTTTTTTTTCCCTGCCAATGGTGAGAGGCAGTTTCCAGTTCACCATCAATAGTGATCTCAAACTGATGGGCCAGCAAATCGCTGCATAAACCACAAAAGACTTTGCTTTCCTTGGAAGCATGCCCGAGTCTGTCATATTAGCACTCTGCCAACAGCTATTGTCCTTGACAAGTGACTCCACAGTGGCAAAACAGGGTCCACTGCGAAAAAAATTCTTCCCATGTGCTACATGGCTAGCATCTGATGAGCCTGTAGGAAGGCTGAAGTATCTGCCAGCACTGGAAAACTCACATTCCCTAGAAAACAGAGCTAGTTTACACAGCTCGGGGGCAGTGATTTGGCACTGGAATTAAAAAACACCATCCAGGAGAATTTAGCCACAAAACACAAGCAGAAGAGACCTGGGTAGACTCTGCAAAGCCAAGCAAGACACTATAAATTGGTGGACGAGTCTGTATTGCACTTGTGCTCCCTGCATTTTTCTCTTTCTTGTTTCTACATAAAAATCAGTTTTGGGGAACTGAATTAATACATACAGGTCCAGGGACTTCTCTCATTGTCTAGAGCGATTAAGCGCACAGCCAAGTGACTTCATGCACATCTTCACTTTTGTTTATCACTTGGAAGAGAGCACAGAGATAATGAGGAAAGGGCATTCACACTGAACAGGCAGCCAGATTAGCAGAGCAGTCAGTACACAACCAGCTTCTCTAGGGGCTGGCTTAGGGCAAGGGTTGAAAAGCATTTTGGGGGCTGTTAAATCGCCTGTCCAGGTCCACTTTGTTAACACCCTCTCATTTGTGACAAAACAAAGTGCAGAAGTGTTCCCAAATAAGAGATCGGAATATTTTCTTTCAGTGAAGAGCAAATTCTTCCTCTCATCACAGGAACTCTCCAGCAGAAAGTTTTCATTCCCTTTAGCTGTGTCTTCCAAAGGACCAAATGCTTTGCTGTGAAGTTGTCAGCCCCACCGTGCAATCCAGGGCATTATCAAACTGCTTAAACACAGACAGTCAGAATTTCTCTTTTAAAACAAGGAAGTGAAAGAACCTTCTATGAGTCACAGAAAAATTCCCCCATGTAAAAACAGAGCTGAAGGGGGATTTCTGGGAGCCAGTGAGACCAGAAAGTACAGAACCATCACGTTGATCCATCCATTGGCATTGGTAGAGGGCACGTGACCTTTGGGTAGCTCTTAGCCCCTGTGGAGCAACTACAGGCCAACAAGGCCTCGAGGATGGCTGTGAGTACAGATTTGCACAAGGAACAGAATTACCTGAGTGTGCCCAGCTTGTGTTTAAGAGACAGCTTTCTGCACCAACAGTGGCCTGGGTTACAGTGGCTGCTTGTCAGCACGCTGTAGCTGCTGAACCAAAAAGGGAGAGGTGCCCCCAGCTGGCTTGGTGCCCCAGCACACAGCACCCCACTCCACCTCCGAGGGCCAGCAGGCACTTCTTTGAATTCCCTGGAGGGTTTTCCATGCTCAAGGAGGCATTCCTGTTCCCTGCCAATGAGTCAGAGTGTGTTAGCTTGAAGCCATGATGTGTGTCACAGGCAGACCTCAGAGTTAAAGGGACCCCCATCAATGCTGTGCCAGCTGCTTCTGAAGGGAGAGATCCCCTAATGTGCTAATGGCTCAAATCTCCATTCATCTGCCTTGCAGCTAGACAAACTTTCTGGCACTTTGTCTCATCCACACAGGAATTTCGCCCCCATCACTGTCCCTCTGCTTTTAAGACAGCAGAGGAAAGGACACTGTTCCTTTCAAAGCACCTGTAAATCTTGGAACAGAACATCATGCGTCTGTTCCATTTATTTTTATTGTTGATGTTATTATCCAATTCTTGCTTTGGGATATCAGGCAAACCTTTCTCTGATGAAAGAGCAAAAAGACTCGCTGCATATCTAAGGCAAGAAGGCAAGAGCAAAGCTCTGTAAGAGGTTTTACTCTGCTTTTGTGGTGGAATCTATGTGCTGGAAAGGAACATTTGTGAACAAGACTTGAGTTTTATGGAAACTTGTTACACTCGTGGACTTTAAACAGAAATCCACAGTTGTTGTGTTTTCTGTCCACAACTTACAGTGTTTTCTGTCCACAGACCTTTTCTTTTTTCACACTTGGGCAAGGCTGTGCTTCCTCTCCTGCCCCATGGGACTGCCTGTGAGTTTTGAATAGAGTGACTTTTCATAAATACAGAAAGTATTACTACTTCTGTAGCTGCGAGTCACCTATGCATGAACAAAGCTTTAAAGACAGTTTTCAGTGGTGGCTGGGGATTTGACTACTCAATTAAGCCAAGAGAAATTGAATGTCCCAATTCTCTGAGGTGCTTTAGAAAAATGTCTCGCTAAATGTAGCAGCTTAATGAAGATCTAAAGATACAGAAAGGCAGTTTCATCTCTTTTTCTGAAAAATCAAGGGTTACCTCCACACTGTGGAAGCTTGACAGGTATTAGAGAGTATCACTAATTCCCACAGAGGGGGACAGGGTGGGAGTGAATGGTTTTGAGCTGAAAGAGGGGAGATTGAGATGAGATCTTAGGGAGAAATGTTTTCCTGTGAGGGCGAGGAGGCCCTGGCCCAGGTTGCCCCATCCCTGGAGGTGTTCAAGGCCTGGTTGGATGGGGCTTTGAGCCCCCTGATCCAGTGGGAGGTGTCCCTGCCCGTAGCGGGGGGTGGGACTGGATGGGCTTTGAGGTCCCTTCCAACCCAAACCATTCTGTGATACTATAAATTCTAAATTGTATGGCTAGGGCAGTGCATCTGCCTTTCCACAGGCAACACTTGAGCAGTCTGCAGCGTGCTGTTGGGTCACAGCGACTGCAGGTACAGGGGATGTTCATACTGCCAGGGGGCTGGGTCAGGCTCACCCTCCATATTTCCATTCCTGTTCATAGGTATAAGAAGAATTTGTGCTGGCCAGCAGTGAGCACTGCCATAGCTACGGGCACCAGCGGGCCCCAATCGTTCTTAGCAGCCACACCTTCTGCCCTCCAGGCTTATTTAAGCTCAAGCACTGGTACTTAATCCTTGTTTGGTTCTGTACTGTTTCCTTGTTTTGTTTTTTTAGCTTGTGTCTTCTATCCTGCTGCTTTGGATGCATTTCAGAGTTCTCTGGTTGTAGTGGGGTGGTTTCCTAAAGCTGAGGTTGTGGTGTGCTGTGCCTGGTTTGTTTAAGTAGTGTGGGGCTGTGCCTTGTGTTGCTGAGGACACAGCCCTGCCTGCTGACAGCTGGGGATCCTGACTTGCTGGCTTTTGCTGCTTCCTCTTACAGCAAAGCCTTAGCCTACCACCCATTGCTGGCAGTGGGAAACAATAAAAGGGCTTAGACAAAGCATCACAATAACAAATCCCTACTTGCTGCTAAGCATAAGGTACCACTGTGCTTATAAAGGTTACTTTAAGCTTAAGCACAGTTGTAGGTATTTCATTGTTCTAAATTGTCATCAAGTTTTGTTAGCCCACATATCCAACAGGAGCTTTGATATCCCATTACTGTTGGTATGTTGAAAACTTTTTAATTTACAGTTTTGTTTAGTGCAATATTTTTTTTCAGTTGTTCCCTTGGTTTATTTCATTTTGTATTTGTATATGTGAGCTCGGGTAGTCACCTGGGCAAGAAACATGATGAAAATTGGATAAATCCAATATCAGCTCATGGATTGTTCTGTTTATCAACGGGCTGCATTTTATTTAGCAGGAAGTATAAACAGATCAGTTATTGAAAGAGAATTGTGGAAAATAACATTATCTGTCAATACACAAAATTATTTGCAGAGATCTCAAGGTCACATGATAGCTGAGGACTGCAAAACACATCGGCCTGGTAACTCCTTGATGTTTTTCTAGGCAGAACCTGGGAAGTGCTTTGGCTTAAGTGATAACTCAATTCATGTTGGCCTACAAGGAGCAAACATATTTGCTAGGCAGAATAATTCTCTGTTTTTCTCAGTGGTGATCCCCATCTCAGAAGCAAAGAACACACTACTCCAAACAGTAGCGACTCTGCAGGAAGCTCTACATCTTATCAAATGATGTGCTTAAACAAGTTGTTGACACCCACCCAATAATGACATCAAGCTTTGTTTTCGCCAAGTATTCATGGTGTGGGAAAGGGGGAATTGGGACTCATTTTACTTTACAAACTGAAGTTTCCTGCAATCTGGTGCATTCACTGAGCAGGATGCAAGCTGGGGTGGGTTACTGTGAAAAGTCGCACAGTCTGTCAGCAGACAAGAGCTTAAGGGTGGGAAGAGAAAGAGTGGGGATTTATTTACTTGGAGAGTATCAGATCTAATTGTTCATGAAAGCTCCTTTCTCCCAGAAGTGTGCACCTGTGAGTGCCCTGCAGAAACTGGCTTCAGCTGTGGGTCGTTCCCTGGCTGCATTCTGGTGATGCTCACAGAGTTCTCTAATGCTGGAACATTTAGCAAGTCAGATCAGGAGTAAAACTGGGAGCAGTGTCCTCTTGCCCCAGTAATTCAGGTAACTTCTTTCTTGACGTTCCTTTGCAACTGGTTGAAAGTGGAGTTTGCTGTAGAAAATACACAGGTCTGCCTACCTGTGTGTTTGACAAACACTGTTAAACCTGTTAATGAACAGGTTGGGGGAGAGCAGATAATGAAGCAGGGGTGGATGTTGTTTTATATAGTCTGAAACTTCCTGTAGAGTCTTTTAAGTGACCTGTTGTTTTCTGTGCAGCTTAGTGCAAATCTGCTCTTTCTGGCCCTTTTCTAAGCACAATTATCTTGTCTGTGGTTCTACAGGCTGAAGTTAATTGACAATATTGATAGCCAGTGCTGTGGCCCCAATAGGCAGTGCATGCAAGGGGAAATACAGATCACACTCAGCTTGAGTCATAGGGAGGGTATTTCTGTAGACATACAGCTCTCAGGTTGTGGTGGGGAAGTGCAGACAGAGTGTTAACCTGTCTTACTCACCTGTGGTCCACAGACCTCAGACAACTTCTAGTCAGTTCTTTCTTTTAATCTATTTCCTGCATGGAAGGATTTTTGTCAAGGTGAAAGCCAGACCCACGAAGAGAAACCTATCACTGAATTTTAAAGTGGTTTATTTTGTTTTATTAAATCTCATGCTGAGTTCAGTAGAGTAGCTCTTGGTATGAGGGAAGGTAACTTTTACAAAGCTTGTCCATAGGGAACTTAGTGGAGATGGCTTTTATTAAAAGTACCTGCAAAGATCCCATGACTTAATTCAAAGGCAACTACACCAAACAAGGTGCACACTAAAGCAGGAAGGTGTGGATAAAGCCCTACACCTTCATGTATGGCCATGAAAATGTCTTCCCTCTAATGCAGTTTTCTGACATCAAAGCAGTTAAGTATTTCAGAAGGGGTCCCCACACCAGCAAGGCTTTCCATGCTCCTGCTGAGACTCTGTTCTGGGACACTGTGAGGGGCTGCAGGCCATGTGTCCGCCTGGTACTCCGATGTGTCCAGAACCAGCTGAGACACATGGCTGGGTTGTGCCTCGCTGTCCTCTCCCACTGTGTTCCAGAGGCGCTGGCAGCAGCACCCCGTGGACACACTGGTGCGTACTTTGCAGCAGGCTGTGTGCAAGGCCCAACTGAGTAACTCAGCTCTGCTGCCAGACCTTAGGTACCAGGAGTAACTGTCCCACTGCTGGGGAGATGTCTGGCTGCCCTCAGGGCCCCAGCAGGCTGCACAAGGGCTGTGCTGCTGGCATAGCTGCTGAGCGACGGCACGGAAGAGCCTGGAGTGACTTACTGCAGACTGGCAACTCGGCTGCTTATTGTGCTGGCAAAGCACATTACAGGGTACAGACCTGTGCAGGGCAATATGTTGCCCACTGCAGGTCACTGTGGACAAGCTGGAGAGGTGGAAACCCACTCCTGACACTGGGGGCAACAAGCTGTTCTGAATAAGGGTTAAGGAGGTGGCAAAGGCAGAGCGGAGCTAGACTGCACTGGGCTTGGTTCCTCCTGTTACAGAAGTCAGCTTAATAGTTGAACTAGTTCTCACTTTAAAATGTTTTGCTTGAGATGATAGAAGTTCCTTAAGCAGCCTTTTGTGGAGATAGTGGCAAGATAAGCTTCCCCTGCCCTGTTTTCTAAGCAATTGCTTTGGGTTTATGAAGTTCAGGAGTCACAACAGTGCTGATCCGTTCACTCACATGAAGCGTGACAGGCACAAGCCCTGTAACTGCCTTGCTTTGATCAAGGATGGGCATGTGTTCTTGGTAGGAGAGCTCCTAGCAGAGAAACGGGAGCCAGGATCTAGGAGACTCATGGAGCTTGCTGTTCCCTCCACTTTGATGGACTGCCTCATGTTCCAATTCCAGCGCGTTTCTTCTGGGGAGTTGACACCACCTGGTGCCAGCTCACAAAGCTGCTGCAGCCTCTCCCTTGCCCACAGTCCCTGCAGACAGTGCGCTGCAGCTCCAGCAGAGAATTCAGACAAGGCATCAGGGACTTCGTTTTCTCTTATGTATTCCCACATTTTGGGGATGAGGCTGCACGAAGGACATAGATGTAAATAGTTGTGCTGAATCATGAGTGGATTTGACTACTGGGAGCTGGAAAAATGAGTACTCGTCTTGTCTGCTCCTGCTCCAGTATTTTGTAGCTCATAAAATCACCAGCAAATAGGAGTTGACTCTGTATCCAAACCCTCCTGCAGAGATGCAAATGCCAGCCCAGGGAGAAAGCTCAAAGGTGCAGAAGCCTTCATGACCTTTAATTACAGCTGTGACTGTAAAAAAAACAACCCAAAAGACCAGACAGACTTATTTCCACCACAATAACATGTATTTGCTTTCTGTGAGAACCTGTTAGGTTTAGGGGATTTCTAGAACAGACTATTGAAAACAGCTCCTTTACAGCCTGCGTCCCTGACTGGGCAAGATAATGATCGGATTAGCAGCAACTGAAATGAGAGGCACAAGATCAGAAACAGACACTCGGGCAATAGAAGCAAAGAGAAACAGAGAAGCTTCCAGAAAGGATGATTATTTCTGGAGAGCTTCTGTGAGCAGAAACGCCCCAGTGAAGTGGCAGTGGCCATACAGAACCTGCAGCCAGAAGACTGGTCTTGCAGCTGAGCCCACATGTGCGAAACAATAAACCCCACATCACCAGCTGAGAAGCTGCTCTTTGCTGCAGGGCCAGAACCACAGTCTGGTTGTACTTCATCTCCTTAGGCCTTGATTTATGCTGACCGAAGCAATATATTACCATGGGTTAACCAGTTTGTTGTCCCTTCTACCTTCAGGTTCAAAATTACAGCCAGATTTTCTATGTAAGGTTTGCTGTCTCTTTTTGGTGTGGTAATATCGGGACAGTCCTAAAACTTGTCCTTAAATCTTCTGCCTGCTTCCTCCAGTAGTGGTGAAACCTGTGGGTACCATGTACCAGCGTGAAGGTGGTATTGAGCACAGACCTTCATACCCAAATTTGAGAGGATTTAGTGGAAAAGAATCCAGGTTTAGGCAGTTAGTTGACAAAACACTGCTAGGAAACTGGAATTGGAGGCAGTTGTACTGTTTCCACTGTATCATCACATTTTCTTAGCACTGCACATCTGCCAGTGGGCTGTCGGTGCTTTCAAATATACTCTTTGTGTGCATACAGCCACAGCCTCTGTATTGGGCAGAATCAGCCTCCGACAGTCTTTAAGCACAGCTTGCCCTGACCACAGTGTGTGGGGCAATAACTATCAGCCTGGAGAAACATGTTAAAACCAGCATCTGCTTATTCTGACACTTAACGGGAAGCAGTTAGTGTGTTGCAGTTTTACACTTACTTAAATGTTTAAGAGCTTTGTAAAGTAACTGACATTAAAGAAGGGAAATGTGGTAGTGCTGTGTTCATGCATCTTCAATCTCCTCCTCTCCACCATGAGATAGTGACACTTGTGGGGAAGTCCTCCCTGGTGGTGGAAACCAGCTGTTTTTCTGAAAAACAGTCTCTGCAGCTGTTAGGCTGTTTTCACCTGCTGCTTGGGGTTTCGGACCTGACTGCTGATGGGAGTGGTATAGAGATTTGATTCTCCGTTTGTTGTAGTTTAGCCCTTAGCTGGCAGCTAAATGGGAAGCAGCCGCGCTCTGAATCATAGAATCTTCCAGTTGGAAAAGACCTTTGAGATCATCAAGTCCAATGGCTCCCATTATCCTCTAAACCATGTCCCTTAAAAACTCATCTGTCCTTTTTTTTAAATATCTCCAGGGTTGGTGACTCAACCACCTCCCTGGGCAGCTGTTCCAGTGCCTGACCACCCCTTCGGTAAAGAGATTCTTCCTGACCACCGTCGTCCCAGGTGGGACAGGGAGGAGAGTTGGAAAAGAAAAGGAGAACTCAAATAAATACAGTTTTAGTAGAACAAAAAGAGAAGACTTGTATATATATATGTGAATCTATTAAAATACAACCACCTATTGACCAATCACTGTGTTGTACTCTCCGTTCACCAGCTCCAAAGTTGCATCTGGTCCACTATAAACCAGGCTCCAAGTTCTCTCTCTCCTGGAGGCCAGCAGAAGTGTCCCCTATACAGGCATTTCTATACCTGTACCTTTTAGTAGCTGAATGTCAAGCTTTGCATTTTTTTCATCCTAGTATAAGTCATTATAAAATGCTGAATTCATCTTAGTTTTGGAGTTCAATGACATTTAAACTGTTATGAAGAACACAATTAACAGGTTTATATTTATTTGTATCATGAGGAGGATTTCCCCATTCTGTGACTATGAGCATAGTGTCAATATTGGTATTATAAAAGATGTCATTTTTAAATGTGAACCAAATATTTGAAGTCTTGGTAGGTAGTGGAATCCATGGAGTAAAAGTACTGCCATGCTTATTTTGAGAAAGCAATAACGTGAGCTTATAGTTTATTTTTTTAGCATGTATTTGACTATCTTCTAGCAATAAGTAAAAAAAATCCACTGGTTCTATACTCTTGCTATATTTTGAAGCTGCTGAAATGAAAAATTTTGTCACAGAAGGCCTGTTTCTATTTTCCTGTTTCTTGTCATGATAAGTCTTTGTATCTCATGGCAAAAGTGCTTCCTCCTCAGGCCCTGTTTCATGGAACTGTACCTGTACGTCTGCCTTTACAAGATGTTCAGCCGCTTTCAGGCTTTCACCTATTCTGCCATGACATGTGGGTAACAGAACTGCTTCAACTGAGCCAAATAGCCACTAAAACCCACAGCTTTCTATAAGCAGTACCTTTAGCCAGCATTTCAGACACACAACACAAAGATCAATGATCGTGGCAGGCTGGGTACGAGCACATAGGGCTGGGTCTTGCCAGTTCCCCCGACTTCCAGTTTCTACCTGACTATGAGAAATGCTTTTTTTATTTTTGTGGAAACTGAGGCAAAAACTAATCACCAAAACAACCTCAAGCAACTCAGCAGAGTTAATCATTTCCCAAACCACTTTACCCACCTTTGGGCCTTTCTGGTTGAAGTATGATGACATAGGGATTCTTCAAATGCACTTTTTTTAAGAAAATATGTGTATTATCATGTGCATCAAAAAGGCTGGTACTGAATGGCCCCTCTGGGCACCAGGAGGTGTTTGGGTTTTACAGGCTTTGGATTTTCATAAAATCCTCATCCTGTTCTAAATATGGGACAATGATATTCCTGTCTCTTTTTAAGGTTTGTCTGAGTGCTGTTTTCAGGTTTAAACTGAGGGAAAATTATTTTGGTTTGGTCCTGACATAGCAGAAGAAGGTCTGTGAGAACTGGAATAAACCTCCTTGAGCCTTACTTAGCTGACGTACAAACTTCAAAACAGTAAGAGAGATGGAGTGATGGAGAACGGTTTCATTTTAACTTAACTGGTCTCCCATCAGTCAGTGGTCTGCAGGGGAGGGTGAGCAGTCATGAAGACAGGCACAGCTGGGTAGGGGGGGAAAGGAGAAGTGATTTGGTGTAGCAGTGGTTAGCAGACACAGTTTGGGGCCATACAGATCTAGTGCCGAGTATCTGGGTTGATAAAGTTCCTACACTGTCGAGTCCAGTTCAAACACTTATGATATAGGAGGAGAAGGAGAGCAAGTGTCCTTGCTAGGCAAAAAATCACCAGGGTGATCATCAGGGGAAGGATTTGTGGCAAAAAGGCTGTGAGCTGATGCAGGTAGCACTAGGATCGGCTACAGAAATGAGCGTGGCACCTACTTGTGGCTGTACCCGAGTTTTGGGCAGCCTGCAGGGGTTGTCAGAGCAGCTCTAGCTTCAGGCAACCTAGTTGCTCCCTAAGCACCCAGTCCTGCCTGTGTCCATTGAGGCCTTACCAAAGCTTGTGCCTAACTGGGAGCTGAGGAGAAGGGCTGGCAGAGGGGCAGCATGAACAAACAGGAGTGATTCATGCCCTGTCAACTGCTGTGAGTGTCCCTGTAGCACCCTAGTTCCTGGCAGGCTGTGGGGGTGCTAGTGGAATGCTGGGCTCCAAGTCCTCAGCTCTTTCCAAACAGGTTGTTCCCAAATGCTACTGTTACTGTGGGGTATAGGTACAGATTTAAAGACAAGAGAAGTCAGCATTAATTTGGAGTCAGATCAAAAGGTGCTTCAAAGCTAGAGCTGCAGGTTTTATGTCTGTGTTCAGTATGAGCATGGCTTGGTAGAATCACACTGCACAAGACCACTGCCACTCGCCCTCTGCACTGGTTGGACAAAAGCTGATGTATCCCTGCCTGGAACAGGCTTGAGACTCACTCATGAGAAAGCTGATACATGGAAGTTACTGCCTGAGGCTGAAACCACTGCCCAGATTAATTCAGTAAGAAATACGTACTTGGAACCAACAACTGTGATGCCAAGATGTCATTGTTCTAAATGTTCTATGTCTTGCCCTCCAGAGTTCTCCCAGGTATGTAGGCCAGCCAAGGCACTGCAGGATTGTGTTTAATAGCAGCCTAAAGATAATTGGAAGTCGCTGTTCCCTCCTACGTTACTCAGTACAGCAACAATACCAGCACAGAGCGTGTAACGTATGTATCCACAGAGTAATTTTTATATTCCGTTAACATGTTTTGACACTAATGCTAATTCTTCATTAGAAGGAACATGTCAAGTGAGCTGATTTAGTATGCATTTAGTGCTGAAAGGCTTCTCACACATGCAGTGAATCTTTCATTACTGTTTGACAGCTTTGGTGACCTAAACACTCTGTGTTTTCCCAGAGGAGGAGCAGGCAGCAGTGCAGCTTTCTCTCCTCTGTTGGAACTCTGGTCCTGATGCAGAGACCACTACTTTGTGTAGAGGCACAGAAATTCAACCTGCAAGCCTGCTCTATCCAATGTCTCTGCAAACATTGCAAAGGCTGCGAGGAGCTTGGAGGGAGAGAGGTTGTTGCTATCCAGTAAGTGACAACCTGACCCTTAATCAACAAAACTCAGCATCACAAAGATGAAGGTGGCAACAAAATTTGTTTTAAAACCAGGAAAACCCAACCAAGAAAGGGTGAATTTTCACAGTCTAAGGGAAAGGAGGTAAGAGGACCAGAACCCAGGACTTGTGGTCCAAAGGGCTGTTTTTCCCATCCTGTTGTTTCACTTTAACAGAAGCAGGGTATTGGTTTTTTTAGGTTGTTGTTGTTTTTGTTTTTTTTTTTTTTAGGCACGTTGCTTGCTTGTAAGATTCCCTCAGGACTGTGGGCAAGTACTGTGGTTTGGAAGTGGAGGATAGCTTGGACAGGTGGATGCTAGAGGGGTTACTGAGTCTGTCTAGGAACTGCAGCCTGGGCAAACCAGCCATCCCTCTTGCCCTGGGCTGTTTTTTCTGTTGTGCAGTTCTCTGGGAGGACACAAAAATGCTGTTGTTGCTGGGTAGGAGCAAGTGAGGAGGCAGGGAGAAAGAGAAAGCAGGCTTCCTGTCTTGGTGAGTGCTGACTTGTGACCTTTGCTGAACAGCAGCTGGAGTTCCCTTGCTCACACACCACTACCAGTGTGTTCCCTATGGCGGAGACAGACACTCGGTGAGGCTGGGAAGAGAAAGGCAGCCTGGCTTGTGGTGCTTGACCACTGAGTGTGGGGTGGGCAGCCCTCTCCCTATCACATCAGACACAGGGTCCACAAACAGTGGCAGTGCTGGGGACCCTGCAAAGCAGGGTGGTTTAGGGGCTCAAAGCCAGGCATTGTCTGCAGTTGGCAATGGAGATCCACCCCCCCCCAGGCCGTGCCCACAGCCCCCTCCGCCTCAGACCACGCCCCTACGCCTGAGGCACCGCCCCAACTCAGGCCACGCCTACAGCCCCACCCAATCTGAGTCGACACACAAAGCCCCACCTCCTCAGGATCAGGCCCCGCCCCTTCTCATGCCTAACCACGCCCCTCCGGCTCAGACAACACCTCAGCCTCGTCCCTCCGCCTTGGGCAGCGCCCCGGGCCCAGCTCATGCCCCCAGCCACGCTCCTCTGGCTCAGACCATGCCGCAGCGCGCCAAGGCCACGCCCACAGCCCCGCCCCTTCAGTCGGGTCGTGCTCCAAGCCCCCGCCCTCCTGCCGAGGCTCCATCGCGCGGCTCGCACGCTCGTCCCGCCTCCCCGGTGGAGGGTCCCTCGGGGATCCGCCCCTCGCCCCCGCAGCGCCCCCTGGCGGTGTCAGGGAGGCCCTGCAGCGATGGGGATGCCGGCCCAAATCCCCCTATAGCGGTCACCAGAGCCCCCCGCCCCAGAGCCCCCCAATAGCGCCCAGGGGTGCGAGCGGGGCCCCCAGCGCTGCCGCCCCCCCCCCCTCCGCCCGCCTGCGGCCCTGCAGCCGCCCCGCTGTAAGGTGCAGTCCGCGTCCCCGTTTCATTACGGCGCAGCCTTCCTCCGGCCCCAGAGATGCCCCGAATCCTGCGGATTTATTGCTTCCTTCCGTGCCCCCTCGCCCCGCCGGGTCGCAGCGCGGCTGCCACAGCGTACGCTGCTCCCGCTCGCCTCCCCCTCGGTTGTTCGTGTTCCCACAACACCGAACACTGTTTTCCAGTTCATCTCTCGGGCCGCGCTCCGGTGTCCGGGAATCTTCACATCAGGCGGGGAGCCGATGGTTCCTCCCCTCCCACATGGCAGGGAGAAACCCCCCTCGTTTCCTGGAACACCCGCACGCGGGGGCGGAAAGCCGCAGCTTCAGCCCGGTGTGGGGCGCGGCTCCCGCCCCTACGATGCTCCACAGGCTTCCAACCAGTCCCTCATTCCATCCCCCGCCCCGGGGAGGGGGTCTGGTCTGCCCACCCCCATCACCGCCCTAGCATCTCTCGCCTCCCTCCCTGCTTCGGAGCACTGAGCCTCCGCTAGGGCCGCGGTCTGGGCCCTCACAAGTCAACGCTGCCCGGGCGGCACCTCGGGCCTCGCTCGCCGTGCGTGCTACAGGGCTTTCAAGGTCTCAGCAGGGGCAGGAACCTACCAGCACCTGATGCCTTGTTCTTCCCACTCCGGATTTAACTCCTGTACCGCACCTCTCCAGGGACTCAAGGATTTCAAGGTTATGAAAGGGTCGGCAATGAAACTGCTCTGCAGTGAGGCACCCTAGAAGAGCACTGTGTCAGCATCTGCAAAAGCCGAAACAGCAGCAGGAGCTCCGTTATGGACAGGTCTCATTCCAGACCCAAAGATGCAGCCAGAACACCAGCGGAGGGCACACCAATATCCCAGGCTGGATTTATTCCCCTTGCAGGAGACCAAACTTCCCCAAGGTTTATCAGGCAGCTTAGATCTTCTTCCATCATGTCCAAATACACTCACTTTTTCAGGCTGTTTTCCCCATGAACTGCACCCCTCCCACCACCGCTGTGACCACAAAGGCCCTTCTAAAAGCACCTCCACAAAACACTCGTGATGGTACTTCAGTGTGGGCTGTGCTCAGACGTTGTCCGGGCCAAGGGAACAGATGAGGCTGTCGCAGCACTGAGCACCTCAGTGCCTCCTGGTGCCCTGCCACCTCCTCCCCTTGTTCTCCTCTCAAGCTGCCCCCGCTATCGCTTGGGGGGCGGGGTGTGTGTGTGTGTGTGCACACAAATCAACTTTTACTTTGCTCTGTTTCAACCACACAAAAAAGAAAATAAACCGTACAGGCTGCTCATCCTGCGGTTGTTCATTAAACCTGAACAGCAGCTCAGCCACTGATATAAGGTGCTCTTGAGCAATTTTAAGTATGTGAGACTCCACAACACAAATAAAACCAGGCACTGGTCTGCCTTGCTCGGTGTGAGACGCCATCATTTCTGTCATCCCCTCCCTAGCCCCAGATAAACACAAGCTCAGAGGGCTCCACAATTTACCTCACGAAGTGATACGCGGTCTGAAAGCTCCAGGCCCTCTGGAGGTGGCATCGAGATTGCGTTTCTGTGGGGATCCTTGGCGCCAGCAGATCTGTTGCTGCTGAGGCTGCTTCTCTGAGGAGGTTTTGGTGACTTGGGCTTTGGCATCTTCCACAAGATCTTTTTTTATTCCAGTATTTGAACCGAGCAACTTTCCAGGCACTTCTCAAGACACGCACTCGGCAGAGGCCTTCAGGACACAGCAGACGGTGGCCACCAGGAACTGTGCCAGAGTAGAGCAGCTCTCCGTGTACTCCATGACTCGGACATGATTTATCTACCAGCAGAGTAAGAACAACCCTTTTATAAACCTTTTGGGCAAATGCTGGTACTGGCAATGCCACCAAACACAAGAAAGGAAAAAAAAAAGGAATCATCTTGGAGTACGGCCATTAGTTCCACAGTATGGAGAGCACATGACACCAAGGCTGAGAGCAAGCAGCTCCAGATTTAGTTTTTTTTAAGGCAACTGAGCTCCATTGCAGCGCCTGTTCAAGTTGTATCCTTGAAGCTGGATGCTGCAGCCCCCACAGCCCGCCGGGGCGTGGAGGAATTCTGCCTGGGACACATTGGAGACGAGCTCCTGCCCTCCTTGGACCATGCACACCTGCAACATGCACATGCCATGGCCATTCTCCGTGCTTTTCTGCCTTTGAGCCCCAGCAACCACAAGGGGAGTGGGCACAGCTTCTCAGCTTCTGATGTGGGTGCCTTCATAAGCCAATGTCCTAGAAAAGGAGTTTATGCTGCCACGGCAAACCAGAGCTCATTGACTCTACTCAAGTAAAACACTTCAACCAACGCACGCGACAGCGTGGTACTGCGGCTGCCTGCCGCTACCCAACAAGCCAGCAACAATTTCCTTAAAAAAGCTTTCTGTATGGCAAGGGAGGAAACCATGCTCTACAGCAGCCTGTGTTCAAGAGAATTAGGGACAGGGATAGATGCTGCAGACATCAGTAGTTTATTGGTATGTTTAAGCAAAACACATTCAGGATGGAAACGTAAAAGTAAAAATTCTTTCCACCTGCAACAATTAACTAGAATCTACTAGCAGATAATGCTTGACACGGTACAGCAATAAGGGTGGTAATCCACTGTCTTGGATACCTGCTAAAGCCAAGATGGTCAGTCAAGTTTGTTGAAATAGACCTGCAATGACAAACAACTCCCACCATTCACAAATCAGCGACTAACGGAATGGCCAGTGAATCCCCTCCTTCGCTCTGAGGTACACGTACTACTGAGAGGGCCGAGAACACATAGAGTCCACAGTGCAGCAGGTGAGCCATCACCTTGTAAACGTCTCTGGGCGGCGTTCAATGGTCAGTCATGTCACTTTAACAAGAAGCAAGCCAGAAAGCAGAAGGGCTCAGTAGCTCTTTTCAATACTCCGGGTTTTGTTGTCGAGCTCATTCCCAGTGCTGTTTGCCACACAACTGACCTGGGTGGCCACAAACCACCACTGCACTATAGAAGGAAAACACAAGGAAGAGGCTACACAAAACACACTGGTGGCAAACTGCTCACTGATGGCAGCAATTTGTCCCAAGACTTCAAAGCCAAGCAGTGGTGGCATGTGGCGAGCAGTCAAGGACTATAGATTCCCAGGTAAAGGCTGAAAAGGCAAGACCTTCAATGGAAAACTGAAATATGGAAATGGAGCTCTACGAAATGTGCTCCAGAAAAAAAAGGATATGAAAATAGTGCAAGACTTACCATCGAACACAGAAGACTCCCGAATATGGGAGAAAACAGACAGATGCCACTCCACTTGGCCCAATGTACCAGAAAGATATGTGCAAAATCTTCCAACTTACTCAAAACCAGGCAGTGATTCCATAACCCAGAACCAGACTGCTCCAATGCCCCATCTGCTTTTGCTTCAAACCTCCATTACTGTAGCCGAGGTCTTCCATGCTTAGAAGCAGCTTTACGTGGTCACTTTCACACAGACACATGCACAAACACCCCCCTCTTTTCCTCCTGAAGCCTCCGAGCTGGGCGTCCAGTGGCCTGTACTGTCTGCTGCAGCTGCAGAGTACAGGAATGTGCTCCAGAACGTCATCCAGAAACAGGCCTCTCTGCTGGAACAACCCACCACGCAGATGGAAGAGGAGGTCTCCTTTCTATCCTTCAGTCCGGAGCCATGGAAGCATCAGCTTCAGCTGAGTTATGTGCAAAACAAGTAAGTTTTTTTAAAAAGCGCAACCGGAAAATACAAAATACTGAGCTGCTGTTTTGTTCTCTGAAAATTGCAGCATCCTCGTTTGATAAGCTCACCCCCACAAAGGATGCTCACTTCCACTGGTTACGAGCTGGCCAGAAGTGTTCACTGTTCTTGTCTGACTTCTGAAATTCATGCTCAAGAGAATCTTCAACCCCACTTCCTTTGAGACTGATCAAAGAGAAGAGACAACCTGGATGCCTTTTCCTCCCGTCCCCCCTCTGCAAAGAACCAGGCGTACTTGTTAATCCAAGAGCGAGGTGGATGATCGTTTTAGCAATGTTTACTGATTGAAAGATACTGCAAGGTTTTTTTAATACAATTTTTCAACGATGTCCTTTAAATGCTTTGCAGCCGATCGGCTTTGCAGCACAGTAAATCATACACGATACTGTACAAAATCACCAGCAAGACTGGAATGATGTATTCATAGAAGGCACCATCATGCTTATTACATTACCAGAGAACTCAAATACAGTCAAGACAAGTTTCACTGTACAATGCGTATCGAAGGGGAGCTGGGAAGGAGGAGTGTGTTGAGCAGCCATCCCTGTACTGAAGAAGGGCAGGTAGAAAAATATGACGTGAGCTACCAAACTTGTTGCCTACTCAGGGCTACGGCTTTGAAACTCTGGCTTCTGCCTAGTTTACAGCTAAATGGATTCCTTCTGGAATAAACTGGTAGTCTTATTAAGGTTTGTGTGTGTACGTGTTGGTCACAGCAAGCAGACCAGATGCCCGCATCGTTTCACAAGCTATTCTGTCTGAGAGAGGAAGAAGGTTTTTTTCCCTCCGATGCCTCCTGCAGATGTCGATACAAATGAGTTCAGAGTACCCATTAGTGCATTCTGATGAGTGCGTAAACACGAGTTTGTTTGGAGCTGAGTGTTCTAAGAAGGAAAAAAAAAAAAGGCAAGCTTCTGCAATTGCACAAATTGCACTATCTGTGTTTCCAACAGTAAGAGGCAGAAACAGTAACACGTACACAAAATGTGCAGCAGAGGGTTTTGACTGAAAGGACCTGAATTCTACTGGGCATGTCCTTTAGTCCACTTTTGTTGCAGAGAGTTAACCGGTCTTTGTTGTTTTTTTTTTCCAGTCCTCAATTCTCCAAGTCTACGTTTATAAATTAACAGTGTGACTCCTGTTGTGAAACTGGGAAAGAACGTTCACCTCAATTTAAACTGGAAACCAAAGGATGCTTTCACATCAAAGAAATGATCAGAAGGGCTGTGTCACATTCCAAAGCCAAAAAAAAGTAACAAGAATGCAAACACGATGGATAAT
Source organism: Tapera naevia (assembly GCA_033556795.1). Lineage (NCBI taxonomy): Eukaryota > Metazoa > Chordata > Aves > Cuculiformes > Neomorphidae > Tapera > Tapera naevia. Next base: position 745,974 of record JAUMJJ010000021.1, read on the forward strand.
GTACCACTGCCAAGACCGTCTGCCCGCAGCGGAGGCGTCAGCGGCGCTGTCCAGTGAAACGGCCTTCCATCTGCCCGCTTCCTCGTCCGGAGCCAAGTTTCTGTGCCATGCCACCTCTCGGAGGGGGTCCTCTTCCGTCGCGGTCCCGCATCATGCCACCACCCACTATTCCACGGGGACCCCCGGGGCCTCTATCATTGCGACGAATATCCCTACGGTCATCACCTCCACCTCGGGTCTCTCTCTCACGAGCAGCTCTTGTTTTTTTCTCTTCCACGTTCAAGCGCACCTCACCCCGGAACATAATGGGCTTATAGGGAAAAGTTTTCAAGGCACACGTTAGTCACCATTTCACAAAGGCCACTCACACAAGGCACATGAGAACACTGCGTTGGCTGGACACCTCAGCCTACCTCCACTTGCGCATGAAAGACAAAAATTAATGGTTCCCTGCACACATAACCTCAGTCCTAGGGGTCTACAGTAAAAGGAACAGCACTGTTAAATTCATTTGGCACGCAAGGAATTAAAATGTCTTTCTCAGGTAAAGGCAGGGATGTCTTTAGCCTCTTCACTGTTGGCTTTTGCCTTGTCCCTTCAGGGCTAAATTGCTCTACCAGGGTTCACTCCCACGTACTAGTCATGAAAACTGCTGCTTTCTCCTCTCAAGATTCCCCAAGTCATCACTGCAAATAAACTTACTCCTTTTCCTCAGCCCCAGGAGGCAGAACTCAGATGCATGCAATGCCCTTCAAAAGGTTACGTACTCAACTTTCAGCAGACAAGATCTCTCAAAGTATACACTGAGCTCTGTGTGGTGTCTGTGCAGAGGTAACAGACCTGACTGTGACACGATGCGGCCTGAGGAGCGCTGGCACAGATTTCCTAAGCTACCAAACACTCCTGACAGAATGAGTGTGCCAAAACGATGCTTTTCTTACCACCGTTGTTTAGGAATAAATGCTAAAACCAACAGCAATGCAAGCTAGGATGGCCCCCACCACTCGGGGGCTCAGGCACTCAGGCCGTCCTCTGAAGGCTGTTCAATGCCAGTACTTACTTTTGCAACTAAAATTCGCTGGACCGGCTCAGAATCATCAAATACCACGAAGCCAAAATTAGGCAGCTTTCCTCCCACTCCTTTAGTGTTTATGCGAAGTTCTACCACGTTTCCGAAGCCTGGGAAAATCCAAGGGAAAAGCCACATTATGAGAAGTCACAGTGCCAGCTTCACCACCTCTCCGCTTGTTCCAAACAACACCTGGAGCTACATGGTGTAAAAGTTTCCCTGTGTGGCTCTAAGTGAATATGATGTGATTTTCCCCACAGTGTTCCCAGCTGAGACTGTTACTTACTCATGAAGAACTCCTTCAGTTCGCTCTCATCGATATCGTGTGGCAAGTTCCCAACAAAGAGCTGGTGGCTGTCAGGATAGCGGATTATTCGACGATTATCTGACTCATTTTGTTCCACGTCTCCTCTCCCTGTCGCCAACAGGACAAAGAAGGCAGAGGTTAGGAGATGTGTGAACACACTGGCAAACAGCACCACGCACATTCACCCAAACGGTTCTGCCCCTCCAGCTCTGGAGAGGGTGACACAGCGGGAGGCACTGTCCTCCTCTTCACAGTCCTGACAGTTCTGTGATAACAGCACAAAGCATTTGTTTCCTTTTTGTCTGGTTTCCCTGGTTACGTTAAATAAATCCATGTTAAGTAAAGCATCTGGCATACTGGGCACGACTGTTTAAGAGGTTGTTGTTGCATCTTAAATTATTGCACTGAAGAGAAGCTCACTAACTATTTAAACACACTTTTTAAAAGATATGGATTTAAGCCACCTCCTTATCAATCCCTCAGCACATAATCATTGTGCTTGCTTGGGTACTCATATTGCAAACAGTGTTTGCCAGTCACCTCTTCTGGCTTTCATCTTCCACCACAGTGTCCCAAACACAAGTGACAGTTCTTCATGGTTTCTCCAGCTCAGCTGAAGTGCCAGTGCCCTCAGCAGCGAGCAGAAGAAAGGCTTTCCTGGTACCTCCCTACTGAATCCCTGCCCACCTCGCAGCGTGGCAGTACACACTGTTACCCCCTTCGTACCTGTAGTATTACAGCGTAGGGATGCACCCCTCCTCTCCTCAGCTTCCCCTAGCAGCCCAGCTACAGCATGGGTGGTGCTTGTTGGGAAGGTTTCGCTAAACAGACAGAACAGCTCACCAGCCTTCTTTCAAAGTAAGACTGCAGGGCTGAGGCTCTACCATTTGGTCAGTTGAAATTTGAGCTTTTTCTCCCCTGCCTCTGCTACCCCCAGTGTACGACCACAATGAAAAGACTCAGGCTGTCTTACATGTTTGCTGTAGGACCTCTATTACATTAAAGAGTAGTAGAAATGCAGATTTGCTTGATTTAGCCACAATATGCAGCTTTTCCTGCCTGCTGCAGACATGTTAAAAAACCCAAGACATGTAATCTGCAACAGATACCATATTTCCTTCTCAGTGTCTTCAATCCTTTCAGTCTCAGTGTTGTCCCCAAATGAGGAGATACTTGCACTGATCAAAGCCAAGCACTTTAAGCCCCATCGTGCCACAGTTTGGTACTTACTGAGAACCTACAACAGAACCAATTTTAGCTAGAGATGGTGGAGATGCCTGGTTTTCTTCCAAAAAAAGAGCCACAACAGGTATGTAAGAGCTTTCACTTTCAAGGTTCAGCAAAATTAGAGGACATGGAAAAAAACCTGAGATTCCCATACCAGCTTTTCAGAACTGCATGACGGCACAGGAGAAGTACTCAAAGATATAAACAAATGGCCTGAACATTAAAAACCATTTCAACAAAACAGAAGGTTGTAAATAATGCCTGATCTTTGCAACAACTCATTACCAGATCGGACTTCAAATCACATTCCCTCATTTGTTGCTCAAGGCAGCAGGAAGAGCCAGTTAACCATCAGCCCACCACACTACAGGCACAGACAAGACCTGTCAGGGAGACACCTCTCATTAACCAGTCCCGAGCAGAGACACGCAGGCGGATCCATGTTACCTGGTCGAGGTCCTCGGGGAGGAAAACCTGGTCTTTCTCTGGGACGCTGTTCACGCACACGAGGAGGCTGAGACTGCGTTTCAGGTTTAGTTTCAACTCTTGGCTAGAACAGGAGGAGCACACACATTATTAAACATCAGCCCAGAAAAAAATCCCTAACCCCAGAACTCTCCAAAACAAAATACCCACCCCCAAGCCATAATTAAGTGGCATGCACAAAAGAACTCCAGAAGATGATCGTCCATGTCAATGTGTTTGGAAATACATTGTTTCACCTCTATAAATTCCTCTGTACCAATCCAGGACTGCAGTGTTCAGTTATCTCTGCTAAAAGGTGTAAAGCAAACCTCTCTTGATTGGAGTGTTTAAGGTGAATTTTCCATGTTTGACCAGGCATTGAGACCCACAGCTCCATTATTCAAGAACCCCTCAACCTGACTAAAACCCCACGAGTGAAATAAAGCTTCCTCATGCCAAGCTCAAACTTTCCGGATGAGAAGGCAGTCTGAGATGAATATGAGGAGATGGAAAATCATATTTTCTGTCTCCGTCTCTGAGAGATTCTTTTCCTCAAGTGCAGAACAACTATAAGGAAACTACCAAATAGAAAGAGGACAACAAAAGTCCTCGAAGTGTAATAAGTATTCCTGACACAACAAAGCCACCCAAAATGACAATTTCTACAGCCTACCTGCTGAGGATATTCTTTCCTGAGGACAAGAGGACAATGCTCAAAGCACACCCTTCATATTCATTGCAACTAGAACACCTATTCCATTTTTTGCAAGCAAAAAATGCTTTTAAAGATAACTTCAGAAAGAAAACACAGAACAATAAAAAAAAATCCTGTGCAGCCTGTTGGTCACTGAAGTGAATTCCAACAGTTTTTAAATTCCATATTCTGCACATTAGTCCAGGAGCTGCTGCGGTGCTGGGTTCTTATCTTAGAAAAGCAATATCATCCCTAGGAGCATAAGGAAGAACGTTAGCCTCTGAGGAAGATCAAACACAAGGACAATGGCTATGGGCCCAGATTGCTGGGGAGAAGTAATTTATGTTAAACATCTCACTTATTTTCTTTCAAGGACTTAAGACAACCGATGGTTCTAGCCAGAAAGTGCCTCATGGGGGTAAGATGACTGTATTTTACATGAAACACACAGGTACTGCACACAAGGCAAATGTTTTGGTGGTCCCACCACCCATCCTCTACCCAGCCAAGTATCTGCTTCCAAACATTTCTAGGCCCATTTTTCCAATTCCAAGACTAAGCTAGAAAAATCAACCTTCCTGCTAAAATCCCTTTTCTTTATACCTCCCCACAGGCCCCTGCAGCTCTCCTGCCATGTCTGACTTACACATCCTCACTGCACTGTAAATGACACCCCAAAAGCGAAATTCAACACATCTTGACCCCCATTTTTCACATTCTTGGGGCTATCAAGCTTAAGCACTCAGTCCTTCCGTGCACCACAGCAAAGACTTGCCCAGTCACTGATGCCCTCCTGTTAAATCCCAGATACCCGTTAGCTCTCACTCCCTTGCTTTGAGCTTCACTGAGCCTCTATCGCACCAATACTCTCTGTTTACCCACACAGCAAACTGCTGATCCCTTTCCACGGCGGCAGGCGGACTCGGTGCTCCCTGGTGCTGCCAGCAGAGGAAAGCCCTTGTACAGAACTGTGTTCCCCCAAAACACCGCAGCATCCCGAGGTGCCTGTTCAGGGCTGCCGAGCACAGCCCAGGCAGCAGCTCATTGTGACTCTCCTTCCACAGAGAGCAGAGCGAGCGGATGGAAAGGCATGGAACAAGGACTTCACTGGACAACGACCAATGGAGCACTCGACCCAGGAGCCAAGTATGCCACAAGCCCCAGCCTAATGGAGCCTTGAGAACCACTCAGGAGAAAGAGACATTGTCTCTTCTCTTCAGGAGCTCACAGGAGGAGGGAAAGGGACTTCTTTCCGCCACAGCAATGCTACTGGCAAGGACAGCAAAAACAGTCACAAGTCAGCCTTCACTCACCACCTCTGGAACAGAACATGGAAGGAGAGACAGAAGGGCTGGCACCAAAGGCTAGTACAGCTCTATTGTTGACATCTTACAGGGCTTAAGAGTTTCTCCAGAGCCAAAATGCATGCATGTGAAGAACTAACAAGCTAAGCAGGCAAACCAGAAACCACACTTCACATGAAACAGAAAAAAAACACCACCTCTCTCCAGAATTCCAGCAGCCACCTTAAATGCAGACCTCAGATAGCTACCACACTGCCTCTGAGGGACCACACAACTTACTGAAGGCAGTCATCACTTCCACCACGGCACTATAGATTATAGCAGAGTCTCTCCAGAGTCCGAATAGATTTAAGGCAGTGAAAGAATTAACAGATCTTTCCATGAACTCTCACGCCTTCCAAACCAGGAGACCGAGTGAGGGAGCACCCTGCCTGCCTCCTCCCCTCTGGCAGCTTGATGTGTTACTGCGAAAGGGAGGTCAGGATATCAGGAAATGCTACACAGAGAAGGCCTGACTTATCCATGTAGGCAGGCTGATTTCTAGTGGCCCACGAGAAGAGAAAGTGCAAGAAATGCTAACCCGTTGAATTCCACAGCTGTAAATACCCAGGAACTGAACTGGTTTATATCCCAAGCAATACATGTACAGACCTTTGAGGGGTTCTGAGTTAACACTACAGAGGCTGTATTTTTAACTGGATAAAAGATGGGGGAAAACTGGAGCAATGCAGAAAAAGGAACGAGGGGACAGCTAACAGCTGCTTTGTAGCATAACTGCTGCTGGTTGGAACAACTTCCCAACACAGCCACATGTCCACCAGTGCACTCCACTGGCCTTGTTCATCAGCACAGTACCCGGCATTAGTGGATCCAAGAGAACAGGAAAAAGCTACTATTGATCCACAACCCATTGCAGAAATCATTCAGGTGCCTCTTCTACCAGCTTTCCCTATCGCATGTCTGCAAAGTGTGCAAGAAAAGGAGCCAAGAACTGACTAATCTTGTCTCCAGAAGAGCTGAGAGTTGAAATTCTTGCCCCTTCACTAAAATTCAGAAGCTTCCCCAAAGAATTACTTGAACTTGAAGTCACAGCAAGAGTAACCTAAAAGGCAGGAAGCACAACAAGCTGCAGAGGCCACACCAGAGCTTAAGGGGACCTCTATAATCTAGATGCTGCTTTCCTGAATGGATAATGTTAAAGGATTTTTGCAGTCATGTTACAAAAATCCAGACTCTCTACCGCTGCAAATAAGTCAAAATCCATTTTGGTTTTGCATAAGGGAAATCTATTCTGCACTAGGAAAACCTCAGTTTTTACAGCTCAAACACCCCCAAAATGCTCAAGGCCCTGCTGAAGCCGATTAAGACATACAGACTTCCCAGCTCACTGCACAGCCATTATCTGACCTTCAGAACAGTCCCATCAGGCTAGAACCAACACCACACGAGATGCTGGAGTTTGTTGGGGTTTTTCTTGTTTCCTTTTTTAACACATATTTGGCTGAAGGACACTCCTGGACAGGTTCCTCTCTGTCAGTGAAAAACAAAGAAGCAGTACAAAACCAACAGCTGCAACAACCCAGCTGCTCTACGGGAAAAGGTGGGACAGGATCTACTATAACACAGAGGGCTTCGGTACACAGCATCAGTAGGGGAGGTTAAAGCACACATTTTGTGTTTTGAAGATTTTTATAATAGAAGGAGGCAGCTGAATCGAGTCTCAGACTGTGTCACACCAGCTTGGCATGAGCAGAACCTGAGCTATCACCCGGTCAAACTTACTTTCCTCTTTCCCCTCCTCACCAAATGCCAGACAGCACTGTCCTGACACGGAAATATGTTATACTTCCACTCCCCACACAGTCATAAGTTGGTACAGGGTTCTGTGACAAGTTAACCACAAATGAACAATGAAATCCAGTGTACTTCTGTAGATGTTGGCCTCATAAGGCAGTAGTACACCCCCTTAGAAGCGGTGCTGTCTATTTTTACTGCTGAGGCACTTTCACCAATGAAATACCCCTTACAAATACCCTTTAGAAAGCCACTATTTTGTGGGGAGTCAGTGTTTGGATTTTTTTTCCCCTGTAAAACAAACCATAACAGGTCAAAAAAATTTCAGTAGCCATTTCCTGTTTCCACAAGAACAGTTTTTCACATCACCATCACCCAAAATTACACCTGTATGTGCCTTCGCTTGCAAAAAGGAGGTGAGTGCAGTAACATTTTAAACACAATTAATTTGTCCAGTTTAAGTCAAACAAATTGATCTGTTAATTTAAAGAACTGAAGCAGTCTGCAGAAGCAATGAGACAATCCGAGGTGTTCACAGATGGGTTACCTGTGAGACGGGTGCTTTAACATGGGGCGGAATTCCAGAGGAAGAAACAGTACCACTAGGAGGCAGGTTTTTACTGGTCACTGAAGCCCAAGAGAAAGCCTGCAGGAAATGCAACAAACCTAGGCTACTAATCATGGCAAAGCACTGACAGTCCTACAGGGAAACTCGTCTGCTGACAATACACTTTTGGTTCATATCTGACTGTTAAATAACTGTCGTGCCAGCATTACAACGTAGACACAGAAGGATTTGCAGTTCTAGCTGTCCGTGGACTCCAGCTGTGTGGAGCAAGTGTGTACTATGCCCACTACTGCTGCTGGAGTGCGCCCAGTCCCCTCCACATCCTCACATCACTGCTCTCCGTGATGGAACCAAACCAAGGAATAAAAACCCTGCAGTGTTAAGTGTCTTCTGCACCAAGAAAGAAAGCAGATGCCAGTACTCAGAAGAAAAATGAAAAAGAGAAAAAGGATTGAAAAAAAAATATGGGAGACAGGCTGGAGTGGGGAATGGCCTCTCGCCAGCTCTGAGTGGTTCCTCCCATCTATTCAGAACTCCCCAGGTGTCACCACACCAGATGATGCAGTGTGTACAGTGGTTTTCTGTTCAGGCATCCTGCCTCTCAGGGAGACAGTCCACACTCCGTGGTGGTGCTGACCCTCTGCTGCCAGCAATTTTGCATGTGTCAGTGCATCATGTCTTTTTTCAAGGAAGAGCAGTGGTTCCCATTGTGTGAGATTTCTGTTGGTGGTAGCTTGAGGTGTTTCACATATGTTAACCCCTCATTTAAAAAGGTTTACACACACATAAAACCATACACGCGTATTTTACAAGTAGAGCGTTAAATCTACGATGGGTGACTTGAGCAGCATTTAAACATAACATTCTTTCCTTTCTAGCGAAACTCAATGTTTTTACAAGCTCAAGGTTCCACTGTAGCTGCTCACACAGTGTGGCACTGCAAAGACGTTCCGGCCTGGCACTCAAAAATGCTAAGCTCAAACTCACATCTTCTCGTTTTCCACCTGCACCCACGAGCACCGATAGGATTTTTGACTAACCTTTGGTGGTTCCTGTGGTAGTGAAACAGGTTCTACAGGAGGTGGAGATGGAGACTTCTCTTCTAGTTCCTCAAGGGTCTTCTCTTCTACTTCAGCCTTCAGCTCCTCGGTTTTTGTTTCAGACTCCAGTTCAGGCTCAGGTTCATGAGATGATTCTTCTAACGCTTCCTCTATCCCATTGCTAAAATAAACAAATGCATTTTATGCAGCTTATCAATTGCTTTGCATTTTATGATTTTTATAAGCTATGCTGTGGTAACCATCGGTATTAAAACGATCATTTGGTTTCCATTTGCTACTACACGGTACACCCACACATAAAATTCTGCAAGGAGCTATGCTGTACCCCTGTAGTTGCACACAAAACCAGATTTCACTCCTGCTGGGGCAGACGTTTTGCAATTCTCTGCGGAGAATCCAAAAATCACACAGACATATAAATCCATTAAGGAATAGGTGATAAACTCAAGGGCTGCTGCTCCTAAAAGAACAGAAGCACAGGGAGAAACCAGTGGAAAATTATGCTATGCACATAAATGAAGGTCGTTCTGGAACAAAACCTGCAGCCCATTTACAAGAATGCCATCTAAGTTCCTTCCCAAAGGAGCTGCAAGTCGTGGTTACTGAAAACCATGTGCAACTTCTTCTCCACTGTGTGAGTTTGAAATGTAAGGGGTCTGAGGTACTTCACCTCTCTCTCCAACCACCCTAAACACCTGCCACATCCCAAACACTCTGCCCCACATCAGCATATGCCAAAGTGAGTATCTGATCAATGGTGCCTTTGCCGCTTCTTTCCAGCCAGCACAGTAACCCAAAACCGGGATTGGACTTAATATGGGAAGTGTTTGATGCCTAGAAGTGTTATCTTGAGCAAGTCACTGCCAGAATTCCAGCAGACTGCCCTCTCCCACTAGATTTCTCATGATAAGCACTACATGACCAGCATTTAGCATTATTACTGAGGCACTTAACAGACATCATCAAGTGGTGTTGTAAATGTTAAGTTTTTTAACAAGGAAACCAGGAATCCAGTTCTGGCCCTTTCAAAGGCATCCCTGTTTCAAAAAAAAAAGCACAGTTTTGGTGCTGATTGGGTTTTTTTTTTTTAATACAATATATTTTTCTTATAAAAACATACAGAAACCTCAAACAGTCGACCCCCCTCTCAATTCCAAGTGCTATCCAGATTTGAGCAGTACCCTATCATTAACTTTGTGAACCCACCTACTCACATGAATTACATCCTATCAGGTCACTGTTATAAGTTTCGATAACACAGGCCTCCATTAAGTGTGTGAGGAACCACGGTTGCTACCCTTGCACCTCACATTTGAAACCAAAAGCAAAATTAACAAATGAATGTAAGAATATCCTCCATTTCCTCTCCATTCAAGAAGCAGTGTTTGAGAATAATACCATGTTAACGTAACACAGTCCCAATCGAGTCAGATGCAGCTTCCTAAACTACTGTTCAATCTCATTCAGAATCCAAAGCAAAAGCAATGCTGTTGTTCTTATTAAAAAGCAACTTCATATGATAAAAGGGACTTCTTACGTTACAGGATGGTTCTCATAGTAAGTACTGCTTGCATTCTCTTGCACAGGTTCAGGTGAGGGTTGTCTTTCCTCCTGCTCCTCTTCCACCTCTTCCTCAGACTCTGACACAAAAGGAAAAACTTCCTTAAACATCTCTGCAAGCGTACACAAGCCACATTTAAAATAAACTACTAGAATATGGATTCATTAACAAAACAAGGCAAAAGTAGCTGCAAGAAAAGACTGAAATGACCCTTCAACTTGTTCAAGTACACTTTTTTCTACTATTTTCACAAAAAAGCTTCAAGCTTCGTCAGGGAAAGTTTAGACTTGATGTTAGGAAAAAGTTCTTCACTGAAAGGGTGATTGACCATTGGAATGGGCTGCCCAGGGAGGTGGTGGAGTCGCAGACCCTGGAGGTGTTTAAGGGGAGACTGGATGTGGCACTGAGTGCCATGGTTTAGATGATGGTGTTAGTGTTGGTGTTAGTGTTGGGTTATAGGTTGGACTCTATGATCTCGGAGGTCCTTTCCAACCTTATGATACTGTGATACTGTGAAAAAGGAGAAATATTGCTGCTAGGAGCTCTGGGAGGAGGGATTGAGGGTCTTTTAAAGCACCAGATGTTTTTCATATGGTGGCAGTAAAAGAGAAAGTTTGTACTATTAGCTCATAAACCTCAGGACCTAAGCTTAAGATGATTAACCTCAAATCCAAGGATGATCATTGAACCATGCAATGGTTTGGGTTGGAAGGGACCTCAAAGCCCATCCAGTTCCAGCCCCTGTGCCATAGGCAGGAACACCTCCCACCAAACCAGGTTGCTCAAGACTCCATCCAACCTGGGCTCGAACACCTCTAGGGAGTGGGCATCCACAGCCTCCCTGGGCAACCTGTGCCAGGACCTCCCCACCCTCATTGTGAAGAATTTCTTCCTAATGGCTAATTTAAATCTAAACTAAAATAAATGATGGCCTAAGGTGCTTTGATCCACAGAGCTGGGATGAAAAACTCCAGATATCACCTATGAACACATGCAGATCCTGGCTGTACTCTGACCTGCTTTGCCTCAGTGAATAGAGGAAAATACACCCCAGTCAAGGTCAGCCCTGACCAGAAAGGAATTACTGAACGTGGTGATGACATGAAAGCAAACCACATGTCGTATTTGAAAAGCCAGTTATTTTTTTCTTCAAATCACTATACCTAAAAATTCGACTGACCAGAGAAACCATGTCTACCTGATAAAACCAGAAGCAGGCACAGTACTATTGCTCAGTATTTCCACTCTCTGCTGAGTCTCACCCACCCTCAGCCCTTCAAGGAATAAGGATCTAAAATGCAACCTTCATTCTACAGAGCGTTTTGGACCAGCAGGCAGTTTCAACAACACTGCCTGTCCCCCCTGCCTCAGCCCCCTCCCAAACAACTCATCTCCATGGGAATGCAGCAGTTTAGGTTCTTCAACCTACTCTACATACTTCCAGAAGCTCTGCATACATGCTAGAGGAACAAGAACAAGACAAACTCTACAAGTACAGTTTTCACCTTCATCAAGTTCTCCTTCCGAATCCCCAAATACTTCATCTTCATATCTGAAGATGTCGTTATGGACATAGAACTTGTTTGGAACAGAACCCTGTAAGACAGCAACATGCATGTTTTTGCATCTACAATATACCAACAGTCAACAACAAGGACGAATCAGAAATATAAGCTTTGGTGCACACACCAGCATTTTGGAATAGAACTATTTCATAAAAGCCATTTTCCAAGTGGTACCTCTCCTCTAAACGAATGATTGAATGGCAAGTTCCACCCAACTGAAATAGGAAGTTTCAAGCAGGAAAAAAACCCAATTTTGCTAAGTCACAGCAATCATAGGTTCTGACTAAACATCACATCCCTTGGTTTTATCAAGCAATCTGGATTTTCTCTATTAGGAAAACTTTACAACAAAAACCAGAATGAACTTCTACAGGGTGACCATTAGAAGTCACAGATACAGTTACAGTACTGTACTGGGAAACAAGGAAGAACTCCAACAAGACTCTAAGCCATTCGTCATCAACCTTACAATATTTTGTGATGAAGCTGGGGTGCAGAATTAGAAAGAACATGAGACACCCTTAACCCTTACATAGCCCTGCTCCCACCAACAGCCACATTTGAGCAGTAACCTGCGGTACCACGGACCCACACTTGTATTTGCCAGCAGTTTTGAAGAAAGTACAGAATCATACTAAAAACTTGATTTGCAGAGATCAGCCTCGCTGTTTTTTATTTATTTGTGCTAGTGGCAGCTCCCAAATCCAACGTACTTTGGATTACTGCTCCAATACTTCAAGTCTAAGAACACAAGGTAGCTCAGGCCAGGACCAAAACTCTTGTTTCTCTGCACTCACACTGTGACACATTCAGTGATAGCCTCCGGGTCAGGCTCTAACAGCCAGATCCAGTCTTTTGCCCCTGTATGACAAACTGTAGCTGCAGGCCAGGCTTCCACCATTGTGCTTTGAAGTTAAACACAACTACATATACGTACTTCCGGAGCAAGCACAAAAGTCTGCATGAACTTCCTCATGGGCTGCCCGTTGTTTGACAGCTCCCCCATTACTTGTACCACCACCCCATCGCTCAGCGTCGCGTGAGCATCCACATGACGGATCTTGGTGTGGCATTCGCTGAACTGTAAGGACATCACTTTCTTGTGAATCTCCTAGAATAAAGAGTTACATTTTAGCTATACCAAGTTCTGCACAGAGCTTTACACCTTTGAAATACCCAAGTCTGAATTAACACAAAAAAGCACCCTGCTGAAGCTCAAAGGGTAAATGCAGGAACCCAGCAGTGCCTTTCCCCAGGAAGAGTCTACCAGAGCTCATCCAACTTATATTATGAAGTTTGCCATCAGGGTTCAAGTACTCACCAGAGCAGTCAAATAGCATACAACCTGCTATCTAACTTTTCCAACTGTATTACAACATATGGCTTACTTTATGGCTTTCTTTTTTTTTTTTTAAAGGGTCTGTGAGAGGGACAGAATCTACCTCGTGGTTAAAAAAGAAACCACCACCACTAAATGCCCCCCCCACCCCCTACGCATCCACAGAGTACCAAAATGTTACAGGAGTGGGTATCACCTGCAATGCCAAGACTTTTGTGCTGTTGAATCAGGTTCTGCTTGCAAAAGGAGAATAAACCAAATCTGTCCTGGGCTAAAAGCCACATTGCTCAAAGACCACATGAACAGATGCCCCAGTGACATATATTACTGTGATAAAGGGCGTTTCCTGGACTTCATTTCTGCAAAAGTTACCTTCCACTTTAGGAAAACTCCACTTACAGTAGGATTTGGTAACATACACAATTCCATGTAACTTGCAAAGACCAAAGCCCCCTTCCCAAGGAACCACTTCTAACTGAAATAATGACAAGTCTAACAGGGCCTCCTTAGTTTCCCATCCTAAATGTATTTTCTGCAGGCAGATGCAAAGCTGATATATCAAACACAGCTCATAGTAAAAGCAGCTACAAGCAAATAAAAAAAATAAAGCCAACAAATTCCTGCCTGCCTCGGAACAGGAGGCAGTGTCACCAGATGTTATTTACCAGATAAGAGAGTCAAAAGTAACTGGTAAAGAAACAGACTGACTTATACAGCAAGTTCTGAACACCAGTGAGGACTACAGGACTGATTTTGATACGCACAGCTTGACCATACACTGCTTCTTGTGGTTTCCCACTGGCATCCAGTCCTCCGTGGACGTAAGAAGAATTCCTGCCATAAAACCTGCAAGCGAAGAGACACAAAGGTCACAGCTGTGAAAAAAAACAGAACCAAACAAACAAGTACTTTAGCCAAAAGTTGTAGAGCTCATTGCATCAGGAATTTCAGCACAAATAGAAATTCAAGATATATTTTCCACTTCCAAGCCCCCAAGAACATAGGAATGAACAACTCAGTATTCCAATGTGCCAAAGGCACAAAGCAAGCCCCTAAACCAACCTCATCCTTTCACTTGCTTCCTTTGGGCTAGGTGGCTGTTTTGGCTGGAAAGTTCCCCAACACCAAAACCACCTGCCTGTGTCAAAGCTGTGCTACTCAGCCAACAAGTGAGCCTAAATGAGGAACCTCTCCTCTGAATCCCATTCTCTTCAATGCTTCAGGCAGCAGTGAGGATTTGCACTGTACAGATAACTGAGTAGCCAGTCCACCTCCCCATCCATCCTGTCTCTCTGCTACACATGGCAGCTGTTCCACACTCCAGCTTTCTTGGAGACAATGGCCAAAGTGCTCGTTACAACGCTCCAAAGTATGAGAAATGCCCAGATTCCTCCCAGGCACCACAGTGGACACCAAAGTCTGCAGGAGAAATGCTGTCTGAAATCCAGTGTGAAAAGCCAGCAAATAAGGATGGCCAAGCAAAACCGTGCCTTTTAAGTCTCTTAAAATAATTTCAAATGCCTGACCTTTAAAAGCAGTGGTTAGTTACAGCTATCAACAAGATGCTAACCGCCCACAGATCTACCTCAGAGGGGCCTCCAAAGCCAATTTCAAGGCAAGAGGCCTCTGCCCAGGCGAGCCAGAGAAAACAGCCAGACATGGCACGTACCTATTGAACCCAGTTCCTGGGTCAGAGCAAGTGGTCAGTTTGTGCATCAGGTACTGATGTGTTACATGGATGTACCTGTCCAGCTGTCGATCTGATCTGACTCATTTGCTCAAGCCCTAGGGGCAAACAAAAATTCCGCAACTGCTAAAAATCCTTCTTTCAACTCCTGTTAGATTACTACACACAGACAAGGGAAACCTGGGATACACTGTTCAGACACCTTAAAATAGATTAAACACAGAAAACAACATTGTTCCACAGCAGTTCAGTTCTCCCTGCCTCAAAGCTGTAGATGAGAAGGAGCATTACTCAAAAGACTGAATTCTTCATTAAGCCACCTGAGCTCTTAACCGGTGCTCAATCAAACAGTTCCATTTTTCACCATCAATCTGATGTCAAGTTCAGAGAAAAGACCAACTAAGCAGTGATTGCTTTTTTTTTCTTTTTATACACTGGTAAACCTACTTTCACCTTATTTAATAACAGTCCATGCTGCTCTAAGTCCAAATGTGGAAAAGAAGAATTTTAAGTGACAAGCTGTACGTAGTCAATCAAAACCAGAAAAGGGAAGAATATGCACATTCAGAACAGCAGTGGGCATGGGTAAAAAAACTATTGCATTTTCCACCTTTGTCCAGGACAGGACATTTATATCTGAATCTCCAATCATAACCTGGATAAAAACCACTCAGAGGCAGTGCAAACTATGGTGCCCTGAAATAATTAGCACACTTGTCTAAGGTATTAAACTGAGCGCTTTCTCTGCCATCTTCCTTTTATTTTCTTTTTAGGAAAGTACTTCTGGAATACGCTCACATCACCACTTTATCAGTGGAGAAGCAGCTCCCTCTTCCACAAAGGAAACACTTGATAACATGCCATACATCCATAAAATCAGGCTTGCTTCGGGAGCATAATGGAAGAGTTTCCCAAGAGCCCCAACGTTAGCCAGGCTTCCCCACCCCATGCTCAGAAATGAACGTTTATCTGGTTTATAATGAACAGCACACACTTGTGTTCACACCGTCAGCCACGGTGTGTGCGAAGGCGTTACCTGTGCAAGAAGTCCGGAGCTTTATTCAACAGAGTGTAGTACTGTCGCACAAACTCCCGCCCTACGAGCAGGGGACTGGGCTTCTCCATCACCATCTCTTTGGTACACAGAGTCAAATGCTGCAATGAAAAAGATTCACGTTAGTTTGAAGACAGCCCTATATATCACAACTTCCCCATAAAAAGATGAGCATGATGATACCAGAATAGAAACAATTCTGCAAATAGGAACTTAATTCACACAGAACGACCTCACCAATTCAGGAACACAAACCTCCCTTTTGAGTAAATAAAAACATTTCAGTCGATTCTTGTTACTTTGACAAAGAGGCAACAGGGGAAGCCAAGTCCCTTACAGAACAGGTACTTTAAAAAAAACAAACAAACACAAATCCTGTTAAAAACCTCTAGCACCATTTATTTAATCCTTTGGCAATAAGAACAACTAAAAATCCAAGTTCAGTGGCACTGCAAACCAAACAAGAACACACTTTGTGAAGGCAGCTGGCAACACTCCTTTATCTCAAAGCAATCTACTTCCAAAGGCTACTGTCACATCTGTCACATCACTAACCCAAAGGTGGGAGCACCACCTTTTCTGAAGTCATTACGTGGGCTGGATTTGCGTTCCCTGAGGACTGAGAAGGGCAACTCTTTTGCTCAGAGATGACCAAAGCCTGAGGTACTATTTGTCTGAGCTAACTGCACTTCACATTCGCCATGGAATAATTTAGGTTGGAAGGGACCTCTGGAGCCCCCATGTCCAATCCAGACACAAAGCATGACCAGTTTCTAATGTGTTGCTAATTAAGCCAAGCTCTGAATAAGGTGATTTACTGACATGCAAACAGAACTTTCATTTGCAAGCTGTGACCGTCACTGTCACATGGAGAAGGAAGCCGAAAGCAGTAGTAACACATTAGTCCCCACTCCAATCCTCTGTCCCGCAGGCTGAACAAGCTCAGCCCTCTCAAAGTCTCCTCTGTCCAGGTGTTCCAGTCCTCTAACTATCCTGGTAACCCTACACTAGAACTGCTCCAGCACGGTGGGCTCTTTCCTGTACTGTGGAGCTAAAACTGGGAGCAATGGTCTGGGTGTCACAACGGTCCACACAGAAGGGTGGGACACAGAGGGTCCTCTAACCAGCCCAGAATGCAACTGCCATTTATCCCATTCATCATTCACACCAAGGTCCAGCTGTGCAAACCTGCTTCGCAGTGACTTGTTTCCCAGCTCTACTTTTGTGTGCCGTTCTTCCATGCACATGCACAATCCAGTTATTTGCCTTTACTGAACATTGTGATGTTCCTGCCAGCTGTATCTCCATCTTGTCCCTCCAGGAACTTGTTGCAGATCACTTCAGCCGATCATCCAGGGCACGAGACAGATTTCAAACAGCATTACACAGTATCAGTCCCACTACTGCCCCTGGAGAACTCCACAAGCGGTCAGCTACCGGCTGGCTTTGTATCACTCACCACAACCTTTTGATGCTGCCTGTCCAGACAGCTTCTCACTTGCCCATCTGTCCAGTGCGGCTCCAAGCACAGTGCAGGGCACCAAAGCCTTACCGAAACCAAGGTAAACTGCACCCACCGCGCTTTTCTCACCCACTGCGCCTCTCATGCCATTGCAGAAGGCAAGCTAGTTAGTCAGTTATAACTTGCCCTTGGTAAATCCCAGCTGGCTGCTCCAAACACCACCTTGTCCTCCATGGAGCTGAACATAACTCCCAAGAGAAGTGGCGTTACAAGCCTTCCCGAGGATCAGTTCCCCCTGCCTCGAATGGCTCTGTTTTACTCGCTCTGCTTCTACCCATCCATGCTGCCTCACAGACCATCCATTCCATAGAATGATCTTCAGCACTCAGGAAGTCTGTTGACGGCTTGCCAACACCAAACACACTGCATCTCCCAGTCAGGCTGAACTCCCT
This sequence comes from Tapera naevia, assembly GCA_033556795.1. Classification (NCBI taxonomy): domain Eukaryota; kingdom Metazoa; phylum Chordata; class Aves; order Cuculiformes; family Neomorphidae; genus Tapera; species Tapera naevia. Next base: position 763,583 of record JAUMJJ010000021.1, read on the forward strand.
CATGAATATCAGCATCTGCCATCACAAGACTCCCTCCAGTTCTATAAAGAAAGCTGAATCTGCTTTCTCTCTCAAAACCCAAATGTGCAGGCAAGGCCACAGGCAAAACCCAAAATACAAGTTTTGAAATTGGAGATAAGAAATCAGAAAACTTGTTTTAGGATTCAAAGTGGGAACCTCCAAAGAAACATGATCTTAGCAATTTGGGATCTTCCTAACATGACTCATAATACAGCAGTGGCATGCATGTGGGAAATTTACTTAGAAACCAGCCTTAAAAGGACAAGGACTGAGTTTCTAGAGGCAAGATTATTCTCTTTTTTGCTCCTCTGCCCCACAAGCAGGTGACAAACAGAACTGGTGACAGGATCTGCACCATGAACCCTTGTGAGAACACACAGGATGGAGCTTCACCACTATTTTTTAAAAGAACCTATTAAAAGCAGATCACAGCCAGCACACATTCTTATGAACACAGCAACACGAAATGTGCACGTTATCAAATTGCTGGCGTACCACAAGAACACTGCAAATGCCTCTGGGTACCAAGCACAATAACCTGTGACAAGTCATGTCACTACAACAGATCTCTATCACTCTGTTCTTCACTAGAAGCTGTCCTATTTCAGGGAAGGCCACCAAAACCTTTCAGAAAATCAGACAAAGGCAAGTACGCAATAATCCCACCCAGTCAGTTCCTCCCTAATGACCTGAAACAGGAGTGGGTTTGCATGATCAGAGATGAGCACCATCCACCTCTGTCCATATGGATTCACATCACGGAATCACAGTATTTCACAGAATGTCTCAGCACAATTCTTCACCTGTGTCAGTATTATTTCCTTTCATCGTCTCTTCAGAGATCTCAACAGGGACAGCAGAGGCCTAATGAACTGTTCAGGTCATTAAAAAGCAGTAAAACAAAAACACAGGTATCCTTTGCTATCAACAGGGGTGCCATGAAACCAGGCTTTAAAAAGATGAATGTCTCCTGATCAGTATAGCACCTCATAAAGTCAACGACCAGAGTCTGAGGATGCTCGAGGGGTTTGGAGGGAAAGGCATCTGTCAAATTAATACAAAACACAAAGCATTGGCATCAACAATTTAAATAGCCCAAACTCACAGAAAACCTGTATCTCCATGTTCTACCAGGCCCCAGTGGAAGCCCACAGACACATAATCTACAAAAGCTACTTTTCCAGTTTTCTTTGGTTTGTACTCAAGAGTCAAGGAATAACAGCTAAGAAAGCAGGGCCTCAGTGCTCTTCTCACTTGAATAAAATAAGCCCTGTTCTTAGATCAGCCTGAGTAGCTACTGAAAAAGTGTCTTAATGAGAACTTACTGCTTGAGGCACTCCCATTCTTACTAGCCACGAACAAAATATTGAAGCTGAGATGGGGAACACCAGAAATCAAGTGAATCTATCTATTCTTTACGAAGCATCTGTACTGTTGAAGAGCCCCTCCGCTCCATGCACACCAACAGAAGCCATAAGCTGCACAAACCGAGGGCAATATCAACATCCAGAGAATTGCTGCTCGCCCACAGGTAACCCTGGCTACATTGAGATGACATAACAACTAACCTGACAAGCGTTAATTTCCACCCTATCCAGTGCCTCAGACTCCTGTGCCTCCAGGAAGGCACACTGGATCTGCAGCGTGTTCTTGAACCAAGAAGAACCACAGCCACACAATATATTTCCAGACTCACAAGCTGGACGACCCAAAGAAACACAGAATCCCTTTCTTCTCCAGACAAGTCTCAGAAGTAAGGGATCAGGGGCACCCACCAGAGGGACTTGGACTCCAGAACGGCAGGAACATGCAACACATCTTGCAACTTCAACTGGCATCACTCAAATTCATAACAACTCAACAACTTAAGCCCACAGGTGGGACTAGATAACCTTGTCACTGCTACCTCCATCAATCAAGCTCCTATCCCTGAGCTACTTCCACGGTCACTTCTTTCAAGAAAGCAATGGGAGAGCTAGCACTGAAAGGAATTATTTGTTACTTGCATGCAAAGATATGCAAATGAACAAAAGCAGAAAGGCTTGTTGTCCTCCAAAGAGCAACACCAAATGCATCTACAGGGTAGTGCTGAAACAAACAGTAAGACCCATTTAACTTTGTGGCAGTGTTCTGTTTGATTCAGGTGCAAGATCATTACAAACTCTCCTCAGCTCCACCAAAAACATCTTCAAATGCCCCAGGATAACAAATCCCAGCCATGACAAATAAAGCAAGGAGTTAGCCTTTGCAACGAGATGGAGTGGTTACAGCTCATGTAAGGACAATGGTGCTGACGTAGTTGGGAACCAATTGCTGCAATACTTTCTCAAGTCTACAATGAATTAAGAGCACACAAAGTCATTCAGCCTGTAACCAACTCTATAAATAAAACTTTACCTATTAAACTGTGTTTGTCACTTGTTTGACTAAATAAAAAACCCCAAACCAAACTATCATCTGTCAGTTTGCAGAGGCAGGCACTGGCACTTTGTTTCCAAAGAAGTACTGAAGGCACTGAGTAGTCAAAATGTCCATTGGCATGCACCTTGCTCAATAAACAGCTCACATTTGAAAAGGCGTTTTTCCTACTATATGTAAGCTTTCTCATTATTTCCCTTATCCTGTAGAAAAAGAAGTGTGACCAGTCAGCCGTGGCAAGGCATTAAGTCACCCAAAGCTATGACTGAGCTGCAGAATGCTGGCATGCATGCTCAGATTCAGGTATCCAGAAGATGAACTTTGGCACAGATCCTTTGGCTGTGCCATAGGGATAGCTCAAAGCCACCCCCAATCCTGTTTCATGTTTCATGTCAGACCAACAACAGCAACACTGCCTGGATGCCTCACTAATTCCACTTCAAAAACCAAAAGCTGAGCATAGTTCTGACAGGACATCAGCAAAGCGTCATCTGGACTTGAAGGCAGCTTCCACCAAGAGAAACTGTTAGGAGCTTTGGGAGGGAGATGCAGGCCTCATCATTTGCTTTTACTAGAAAACTATGCACAAGTACAATATTTTGGTTTACTGAAAGCAAACTTCACCCTCTGAACAATTCTTCCATGAACAATTCATCCATGACTAAAAGCACACAGTCTTTAAGCTGTAGTGTGGCTTGTTCTTACATCCACAGCTCTATAACTCATGTCCAAGTCGCTGATCAGACCAGAATATATCACCTAAACTGAAAACAAAAAGGGGAAAATGCTCTTGGAATCAGAAAGATGCCCCCCACACAACTAACACAGAAAATAAAGCCATGAGGGACATCACGCCGTCTCCCACACCACAGTTGCTGAGGGAAAACACAACAGAAGGGGACAGTAGCTTTCATAATCTTGGAAAGGTTTCTCCTAGTTTCAAATTATTGCTTTTAAACTGTGTTTCCTACTGTAGACAAGAAAATAATGCCTTAAGGAGCATGCCTGCTACCATGATCCATAAGCATTGACTCTCGGATCCCATTAGTGCAACACGTTGTGTGAGCAGTCACACTTTGAACAAAGCTGAAAAACTGAGTGGCAGCTGTCAGCCCAGCTGGTAAGAGCCAGGGCATTGGTACTACAGCCCTGCAAGGGTGGGTGCGTACTCCACAGCAAATAAAAATCAGTATTGACAGCAATGCAAAAAACATGAAAGAGCAACCGGAAGTCCCACACAACCCAGCTCAACCTTCTCCCTTCTGTGCTCTGTAAGGTAAGCACTCAGGTCATCCTTCTTCTGCAGTAAGGTCCAGCAAACCCCTATCACCTACCAGAATCACTTCACTTCATCATCTCCTCTACCTAATCTCCTAGAATCTGATTTGGCTGAGCCCCAAGGCACGTCACACTGGTCTTTCAGATCAAACTGTCCTGCAGAGCTGGGTTGTTTTGGGCTTTGTTTTGAGAGGAGCTCAATAGCATCTTGTATTTTAGGAGCAGGACTGCTACAGGGGACTATCAACTACTGCAGAGGACCACTGACTGCTGTAGGGGACCATCAACTGGTCAGCGAAGCTGCTGCACCCAAAACACCCACCCTGACAGCAACGATGGGAGCCAATAGCACCACCCCTCCCAGGGAAGGTACCGCATCTCCCTCAGTCATCATCCAAAGCCAGGTTCAGTGCCTTTCTTCTGGTATCTCACCAGTTACACCTATTAGCCTGACACATGAGTCTTTTCATGAGTTCCTTGAGTTGCAATGAAGTTCTTCATTTGTCAAACACTCTCAAAAGAAGTGACACCCAGTGTCACAACTGTTACCAAGACAGGGAAGACTCCAACACTGTGCGCTCGGATACTGTGATTCCTCAGCATATTTTCAGCACTGTAAAATATTAAACTGTTATATTAGAGGTATAATCACAGCTCCGTAAAGGAAATCATTTTATTCATAGGAAAACCGGCAGATAAACAGAATGGATGCTCAGCTCATTCTCTTTTCTCTTCAGTTTAAGCTTAAGAAAAGATTTTATACTGCTAACGAAGAAGTCATGACATAGATTGTAATTCCACACAGGGAGCTGATATCTGTCAATCAGAACATTACATGAACTTTTCAAACGGTGAACAAGCCTCTGACACCTAAGCTAACAGAGTCCACACCAAGGAAGAACCCTGCAGAATGCAGAGGCTTTCCTCGGGCAGGTACAGCCCTGCAGGCAGATTTACCATCACAGTGAATGCAGAACACCTTGTTAATGACAGCAGCACCTCAGAATGCCTACACTCCCGGCAATGCTACGATACCTTCAGGATCTCAGATACAGAGAGCAGCGCTTGCCCCATATCACTTTGCATGGTCTGCCAGGCCACACTGAGTAGGACAGCACAGTTACACTGTGGAGCAACCATTTCTTGTCTTCATCCTGCTACTACACCCTGATTAAAAGGGCTCATAAGAGAAATCAAAAAATCACTGAGACATCAGAGAGCTCTCTACACAAAAAAATAACTGCTTACTAAGAGAGAGTGTCTTTCCTCTCATGCTTCTCCATCCCATTCCAGACCAAAGAATACTGTGCTGTGTTTAAACATCCAGGTTACGCAGCAGCAGTCTATCTGCACACGAACTGAGCAAGGAACAAATAGCTCTGTTTCTCAGCAGTTCAAAAATACCTTGAGTATCTTTTTGGGTACCTTTACTCTTCTGTAGCAAAGCAGAACGCTTGCAGATGGAACTTGAACACACAGAGGGCTTGGGAACTGCCCACCCAATTACAGAACCTACATGAATGACTACTTCTTTCTGCTTGAAATTGAACAACCATTTCTTATTATCTCATTCTCTGCTGCATTCAGTCTCTCACACAGTGGTGCCTGGCACTGAGCTCAAGACACAGGGTCACCCCAAGTAACTGAGGGATTTCAAAGCTTTGCTGCAGGGACACTCATGGGCACCCACAGCAGAACTGCAGTGACCTCTACGTTGGCCCAGAGTGGAAGGGAGCAAAAGCCTGAGGCGATGCCAAGACAATCAACAGAAGCCCAGGGAAGACCTCAAGGCATCTGGATCTGCGGAATAAAAGGTGTTGGCAGCAACCTCAGCCATGTTACGCCAGGAAGCAGAGCAGCTTCGGTTGTGATGGGGGAAGGCAGCGGAGCAGGCGAGGTCTGCGGGGATCCGGTCAGAGCTCTGGCGGCCCCGATGCCCCGCAGTGCCGATCCCTGGAGGTGCCTCACGGAGCGGGGATGCGGGGCTCGGGCCGCTCCCTGTGGCGACCCCCCGTGCGCCGCCTCCCTCAGCCCCGGCTCCCCTCATCCCCGCTCCCCATCCCCTCTGCCGCCATCCCATCTCTCATCATTCCCGCTCCCTCATCCCCAATCCCATATCCCCCTTTCCATCAGCCCCTCTCCCCCATCCTCTCTTCTCCATTCCCTCTCTCTCACCCCATATCCCCTCATTCCCGCTCCCCCATCCCTTTCGCTCCCTCCCGTCTCCCCCCATTCCCGCTCTCTCATCCCCCTCCCTCATTCCCACTCAGCCCCTCTCCCCCCATTCCCGCTCCCCCTATTCCCGCTCTCATTCCCGCTCCCCCTATTCCCGCTCCCCCCATTCCCTCTCTCATTCCCGCTCCCCCCATTCCCGCTCCCCCCATTCCCTCTCTCATTCCCGCTCCCCCCATTCCCGCTCTCATTCCCGCTCCCCCCATTCCCGCTCCCCCCATTCCCTCTCTCATTCCCGCTCTCATTCCCGCTCCCCCCATTCCCGCTCTCATTCCCGCTCCCCCCATTCCCGCTCCCCCCATTCCCGCTCTCATTCCCGCTCCCCCCATTCCCGCTCCCCCCATTCCCGCTCCCCCCATTCCCTCTCCCCCCATTCCCTCTCCCCCCATTCCCGCTCCCCCCATTCCCGCTCCCCCCATTCCCTCTCCCCCCATTCCCTCTCCCCCCATTCCCTCTCCCCCCATTCCCGCTCCCCCCATTCCCTCTCCCCCCATTCCCTCTCCCCCCATTCCCTCTCCCCCCATTCCCTCTCCCCCCATTCCCGCTCCCCCCATTCCGCCCCGCGCGGCCGGGCCTACCCCTACGGCCGCCGCTCACCTGGCGCGGAGGTCTCTGGGCGCGGGGCTGCCCGGTGCCGGCGGTGGCGGGCGGGTGTCGCTGCGCTCGGGCGGGTCCCGGGGCGGCGAGGGCCGATCGGGCCGGGGCGCGGGGCGCGGCGGTGTCAGGGCCGGGCGAGGGAGGGGCGGCCGCGGCTCCGTTCGCGCGTGCCTGCGCCTGCGCGCGCCTGCGCGCGGGGCGGGGGGGCGTGGTGACGTCACCGCAGCGCGGGCCGCGCGCCGGCACGGCGCTACCGGCAGGGGCTGCAGCCGGCGCCTCCCGGCGGGCCTCGGGGAAGGCAGGAGCTCCCGGCAGCTCCTTGGCCCCAGGTTCTCATTCGCCGATTCCCGGCGCTTGCCCGTGGAGCCCCGCTCCTCTCTCCTCAACTCGGCGGCTCCAGCGCTCGCTGGGAGCTCCTGGGAGTCCGCAGGGGTGAGGGGAGGCAGTTTGGAACGGGCAGCTCCGTGCCGAGCTTCTCCATTCAGAGTTCAGTTAACAGTTTAGAGCTTCCCAGGGAAACACACTTTCTGAGGTATGCGGAGGTCTGTTTGTGGGTGGAATATCCAACAGTCACTTCCTAGTGCGAGGAAAGTTGGGCCCTGGAGTGTGTTCTGTTTCCAGGCCCTGTCTGAGAGGGCTCAGGCTTTTCCCATTGACCTGTGAAGGTCCAGGTGCTTTTAGTAGATGGGGCACACCAGATGTCTTCCTCAGAAGAAATCCCTTTCCGTTCCTGAGGCTGTATGTGTAAGTATGGAGAGCTCTGAAATAAAGAGCTCCGTTTTGCTGGAGAACCTGGTTTTGGTTGTTTTTTTCCCTCTGAGCTGGTATCCCATTGTGCCGAACTTCAGCATCTCTGCTGTTCGCTGGTGTTTGTGTCTGCCACTTGCCAGGGAAGCGACGGCCTCAAACCATCTCTTGAGGAAGTGGGAGCTGTTCCTAAGCTTTCTGGTATCCAAAGCCCTTCTACTTAGGAGAAGAATTTCTTTTTCTTACAGAAAATTCTGTTTCTGGGCTACTGGGCAATGCAGAGTAAGCCTGTATCCTAGGAACTCATGAACTAGGATGGCTGTGGGTAAGCTGGCTCAGGCTCACTGCTGGGAAGGGAAGCAGGTGAGTGATATCAGGGATGTGAAGCCTCTCCAGGTCAGCCTTTTGTGCCGGGGTGCAGCCTATGACACTGCTATGTGGGATGGAGCAAGGCCAGCGTTAGGCGTGTGCTGTGTCTGCAGGCTACTTTTTCCTCGCTGTGGTACATGGAGTGCCCCACGTTGCCATGACCTGGTTACTGGGCGAGTCAACATTGCCAAAGGATTTCTTGTTGCCCAGCTGGGTAGAAATCCTCGGTTCCTCAAGCCAGGTGGTGTTTGTGCAGGGAAAACCAAGGGGTAGTGGGAAAGGAGAACTGTGGCCAGGCAGGGGTTCTAGTAGGTTCCTGATGGCAAAGCAGAGCACTTTGCAAGCTGAGCTGCAGAGAAGATCTGGGGTTTCTGCTCGTTGTGGAAGTTCAGGCTTGGAAAATGTTTCCCAAAAGAGGGAGAGTGCAGGGCAGCCAGGAGATGAATTACAGGGGGCTGAAAGATTGCAAAAATGAGTTGCAACTGCTTTGCAGTTTTTCTTTGGGGAGTTTGCTACATAGGAACTGGTGTCACGTTGTCCTTTTCCACGAAAAGCGCACACAATTCCCGATTGCCAGGTGGGAGGGTTTGTGGCCAGGCTGTTCGGAACGTGCCGGGGCCCGGGTTTGGTGCAGGTTGGAGTTGTTGGCTCTGAGCAGACACCCCGCAAACCCCGCTGCTGTCAGTGGGGCTGCTGTCAGCGCTGCATCACCTTCTCCTACGACCGGCGCAGACATGAGAGGAGCGCGCAGGCGGGGGGGAAGGCTGGGCTCCTTGCGCCTGCTCCGCGTAGTTAAACCTCCCAGGGGGCAATAATCCTGGGGGGTGTCCGGTCCCGGCAACCTCGCTGGGACGGCGACGACGCGGTTGATCCCGGTGCGCGGCGGGCGGGCTCACACGGCCTAAGGGACGGGCCCAATGGGGCTGAGGGGCGGTGCTCCGGGGGGGGGGAGCAAGGGGGCGTGGCCAGGGGGCGCTCTGTGACGGCGCTCCCTTTGGCTCGGCCCCGCCCCCTTCGCCCGGCCCCGCCCCTCCCCGCGCAGCGGCCACGTGGCGCCACGTCCCGGCGCAGGCGCGGTGGTCGCTTCCGTGGCGGCGGGGGCGGTGGGGCCGAGGCCCGGGACGATCTCCGCCGGCCGAGCCCAACGGAGCCGCCATGAACTTCCTACGCGGAGTCATGGGTGGCCCCAGCGCCGGCCCGCAGCCCTCGGGCGCGGAGACGGTGAGCGCGGCGGGGTCTGGCGGAGGAGCCGGGGCGGGTCTGGTCGGCGGCTTCTGTCGCCCCCGGGGCGGCTGCGGGGTCTCTGCCGCCGGCACGGGCCGTGACAGCCCTGCTCCAGCGCGGGGCAGAGCTGGAGCCGCGGCTTTGCCGGGGTCGGGCCCGGGCCCGAGCCCGCAGCTGCGTCCTTCCGGGTGCCGGGGCCGAGCCAGGGGCCGCTAGGGCCAGGAACTACGTCTCTCCCCGTGACGGGTCCGAGTTCGCGGCCATCGTCCCCTCCAGTGTCTGGTCGGAGCCCCAGCTGCCGTTTACCCTTCCCGGTGGCAGGTCCGAGCCCTGGATAACCCCTGTCCCACCCTGTGGCGGGTCCGAACCCACAGCCGCCGTCCATCCCTTCCCTGTGCCGGGTCCGAGCACAAGTCCAAGCCTGTGGCCACTGTACCTCCCGGTGTCAGGTCTGAGGCCACAGCCGCCAGGACCTCCGTGCTGAGCAGGGAACCTCCAAACGCACCATGCCCCCTTCTCCACAAGTCTTGGTGGTGCTGGTGGATCCAGGTGCTCTGTGCGCTCCAGCCTCGCTTTGCTCTGACAGATGAAGCTGCGGCTGGAGTGAGGGGAACTGGCAGCTCCTGGGCAGCTGCAGGAGTCCCCCCAGCTGTGCTGGCAGTGGTCACATTGCCATGACACGGTGCCTCTGACCACATGTATCTTGTGCATTTCTAGATCCAGAAGTTGTGTGACCGGGTGGCTTCTTCCACATTACTGGATGACCGGAGGGATGCTGTGCGGGCTCTCAAATCGCTATCCAAGGTAAGCGCCCAGCTGCCTGAGGAGCCACAGGGCTTCTAATAGTGATGTGTGCCTTAAAAAGCTTTGTGTGTGCTCCCAGCAAGACCAGTGACTGTACCATTGTTCTCCGAACAGAAATACCGACTGGAGGTTGGGATACAGGCTATGGAACATCTCATCCGTGTCCTGCAGACAGACCGGTAAGCATGAAAGACCCAACCCCTCTGTGCTGCTAGAGTGAGCACAGGCAGACTGGTTCTAGGTACCATTAAAGCTGCGAGGCAGCTGGGTTCCAACAGCTCTTCCATCACAGTGGCTTTTCCTGGTGACGGACTTCACCAAAAATGTGTTAGAGGTGAAAAAAACCAGAATTCCAGGCACTTGGATGAGGGACCAGTTTATAGCAATGGTGGTACCAAAGTGCATCTCAGTGGTCAGCTTCCACTGCTGTGGGAAGATAAATCCCAAACTCCAGTGCTGGTTTTTCAAAGCACCTGAAACAACCTGGTTTTGGGCAAAAGGCGAGCTGAACAGGATTAGGAGGAAATGAAGTCAACAAGTGTGTGTTGTCTCGGGTGTGTATCACCAAGTGAACTGGCAGGATCATTCTGTTCTGAAGTGGTGCAGGCATTTATCCTGAAGGGCTCAGGGGCTCTGGCTGCCGCTGAGCCAGATGACACGACTCTAAACACTTGATGTGGACCAAAATGTAACATCCGTGCAGTCTGGCATTTAAAGTATCTTTGTTATCCGTCTCTTTCTGCAGCTGATCGTGTTGCTGTACGTGATGGTACCCACGTGTTGTAGCTTGGCACCTGTTTGCAGCACTCTGCTCTGAGCTTTGAATGCTGCAGAGCCTTGGTGCGTGGGTCAGCAAATGTGTTGGGACAGCCTTTCTGCCTGGATTTGAACATAAGAGCGCATAAACATATGAAAAAACAGCCATAAGCGCATAAGCACTCCTTGCACATTTGTACAGGGAAGCAGCTTTCATGTCAGGCCAAGAGAGAGCTGGGAAGGCAGGAATTGTTCCCATTCTGTTGGCTGGGCAGTTAGAGATGATCACCTGGCCTGCATGGAACCAGTCTGGAGCAAATGGTGAGAGGTGAGGTGATAGGAGTAACTGTCCCTGACGTGAAGGGGAAGCCCTCAGGTAAGTGGGTCAAGGAGCCTGTGTTCATCCACTTATCTGTTCTACAGGCCAGATTTGAACTTTGAGAAGGGAGGTGGGGCTATGCTGAACTCTCCATCTCTCCATGCCAGGAACTTGAGAGCTTTTGGGTCCCAGGTATCCCTTTGCAATTTGGGGGCTGGGGCTCTGTGAAGGTGTCTTGTGTGACTCGGTTGTGGTTCAGGATACATCTTTGTGGGGTATGGGTTTTCACCTGAAAAATGCTGTTCCACCAAGTGCTGATGTGCGGATTTGCTGTTGCTGGGGCGCGCTTGGGAGTGGTCCTGCTGTCCCATAGGTTCTGGTGTTACGAGTGCGTGTTTGGCATCGGTGATGGCAGAGGGGCAGCTCTGGGGACTCCTGTGGTTGCAGGAAGGCAAACCAAAGCCAGCCCACGTTAGTAACGGGCTGAGGATGAGTCGCAGGGCCCGCTGTCCTTTCCTGGCTCGCTGCTGAGATGTTGCCACATCCCACCAGGGATCAGTTTGAAAAACATTTGGCATTGACCACGGAACAGGCCAATAGCGCTTAACGGTTGGTGTGGAAGAGTGAGAAGTCACTGCATCTTTAACTGCTTTGTTTATACTTATATCACAAGCTTCTGTGAGAGGTGATCTAAACATCATCCCCCAGTGACAGCTTTCCCAAGGCTGGAGTCTTTAGGGGTACCAGTGCCCTCTGTTGTAGGCATGCTGTAGTTGATGACACAGTAGAAACATGCTGCTATTCCGTGCTTCCCTTGGCAGTACAGTGGATGCTTGTCTCTGTCCTGACAGTGAAATGCTGTCATTGTAGCAGGACAGGCAACAGTAATGTTCAGGCACCCTGCATGGGCAGTTCGACTGGAAGGGGGAAGGTTTAGATTGGACATCAGGAAGAAATTCTTCACAACGAGGGTGGGGAGGCCCTGGCACAGATTCCAGGGAAGTGGTGGCTGCCCCATCCCTGGAGGTGTTCAAGGCCAGGTTGGATGGGGCTTTGAGCCCCCTGATCCAGTGGGAGGTGTCCCTGCTCGTAGCAGGGGGGTGGAATTGGGTGATCTTTAAGGTCCCTTTCAACCCAGATCATTCTATGATTCTGTGATTGACTGTATGACAACACATGGGTGCCATCACTTCTGTTTGGTTCTCTCTTTGTGAACTCAGGCTGCTGCACTGACACCTAGGTCAAGTGTCCCACAGAGCACAGCGAGCAGAGGGAAGGTGTCTCGGGTGGCTTGTGCCGGATTGTTGCATTCCATTCTTTTATGGATGCATGAGAGTAAGTTATTCCTTGACTGATTTTCACTCCAGAGCACAAGCTGCTGCAAGGCTCCAGTCTGAACAGAGGAATCAATGAGACGCTGTACGTGGTGAACAGCAGATGGTGGCGAGGCTCTGAGCAGCAAAGAGAGGCTGCTGCTGCCCTCATTTTGTGATGCCTCCCTCTTTTGACAAGAGAAATGAGGTCTGCTTCTACCACATCTACATATGATTTGCTTATTCTTCTGCAGCTGCAGTCATCTCCCTATCAAGGGAAGGGAAAAGCAAGGCTGCAACCTGGGTTAAGTCTCCAGAAAATAATTTCTATGCGTTTTTTGGATATGGAATTATGATTATCTTTAAGATCCCTTCTCTCTCAAACCATTCCATGATTCTGTTTCAGTTACATGAAAAGGAATCCACAGATTTGTAGTATTGTGTCAAAGAACTAAAATTATTATAAAGGCAAAACAAACAGAGTGGAAATCTGAGCATTCCTGCTGGATGAGACTGTTTACATGGACTAAAAGCTTGCTTTGACTAGCAGTTTGACAGAGGAGGAGATAATTTTCTCCTTGTTTCCATCAAAGCCCAGTGTAGGAGCAGATGGTAGGAGTCGATTGACACTGAGGGGAAATGTCTGTGTTCTGGGATGACATCAGCAGGACAAGGATTCAATGAAAAATCCAATGGGAAAGAACAAACCACGATGACACCTGGTTATTTCTGGCTGATTTAGGGTTAGAGTCGGAAAAAGGGCGGTGAAATGTCACTTTGAGCTGGCTGAAGCCCTTGCTGTGGTGATACAAGTGACTTGGGTAGGGATGCTGCATTCTGTCCTCTCAAAAAGCTGGTGAATCACCTCCGGGCTTCTCTAGTTTTCTTGGTTGCAACACCTGCTCTAGGTCTGTCACCTTTAATTCGTGGCCTAGCAGAGATAGCTGCCCTTAATTAAGGCTTTTAAGACTGCTCAGTAGGTTGTCATTTGGTCTCTGCTCTGAGCTGGTCCAGCAGCATATGATGCAAATTGATTTTTGGTGTGGAGGCCTTAGAGATCAGTGAAAGCAAAGCCGCAAAGATTTGCATTGAGAGGTCTTCTCCTGGCAGTGTGCTCTGCTGGGCAAAACACAAAATAGCTGCGAGGTGTGTCCTTAGACTTTATTCTCCTTCGGGTTTTGACGTGCTGTGCTTTCGTATCTCTCTGGTTTATGAGCAGCAAGGCAAGCAGCAGAAGCGGTTCCATTCCCCCTCCAGCACTACTGCACTGTGTTGTGCATGGAGTGTGCAGAATGCTTGCTCTGGGTAACACAGAAGGAATGGGTCTCTCCTAGAGCAGGGCTTATTGAGAGAGGAGCTGGTGCTGGCTGGTGAGCTGATACTGTGGGTTGGACTGGCTGCACAGCAGCTCCCTGGGGATGTCCAGAGTTCCAAACCCCGTGATGACAAGGTGTAGTCGGAGCTGGTGACACAGAGGTTGGCCTCTGGAGAATCCACGGCTGTCAGCAGTGCACTCATGCAGAGCACAAGCTTTTGGCCCTGGTTCTTGCTGACGGGGTAGCAGGGAGGGTCTTTGCTAGGACGATGCTGGAGCTCGTCTGCAGCTTTCTTGGGTGGCTTCCTGGGTCTGAATCCCTCCCCGAGACTTCTCCTAGTGTACTTGAGGAGCCGGTTGGAAGGAGTGACTCAGGGAATGGAAGACGTGCTCACAGCAAAGGTTCCTGTGGTCACCTTGTGCCACCAGATTTTCTGGATGTGGCCATCTGAGGGAATGGAACTGGGCAAAGGAGTTTGACTCTGTTCTTCGGCACTGGACAGCTCATGGTTCTGTGGTATTAGAGAATGTCTGTCAGCAGCCATCCTGCTGCTGCCAAGGGAGCTGCCTGGGCAGAATACCAGTGTTGTAAGGGAAGTTGGAAATCAGTCACTAAAGAAAGGTGATTCTTTCGTTTGCAGTTCAGATTCTGAAATAATTGGCTATGCCTTGGACACGCTCTACAATGTCATATCCAATGACCTGGAGGAGGAGGAGCAAGGTAAGTGCATGGTGGTAACAGCTGTGTTAACTTGGGGGTCCTTCCCATGGTGGTTTTGTTCCAGTTACAGACTGTAAATGACAGGGATGACTAATACTGAGACTCGCTTTATTGTGTGGCTGTTAGTGCTAAAAATCTTGTTGTGCACAGGTTGTGTTGAAGTGATCTGGATTTTGTCCTGATTCATTTTAAAACCTGTGTTCTGTGACCAGCAGTCAACGTGCACTTGCTGCTGTCACCACTGCTGGGGGGCGCAAGGCAGGCACCAGGCCAAGTCACGCAGGGTGATGCCAGCAGGGTCCCCGGCTGTAGGGCTGCAGCAGGTTGTGTGGCACAGCCTGCGGGACTCGACTGACCTGCCTGATGCTTTCCTTGCACCGTGTTGCAGGTGTTACTTGCAAAACCACTTCTGTTGGTGCTGGCAGATCACTGTCTAAATTGCTAATTGAAGCCAAGTGGCCGTAGGCTTGCTGTCCAAGGTTTAAAGAGGAAAACATCAACAACAAACAAGAAGGCTCATAGGGTGTCCCTTCTGCTGTTGGGTGAATGAACATGGGAGTCCTTCATAGCAGCTTGCCCAAAAAAATCAGACTTCCTGGGAAGCCTGGATAGAGTGAGAGCAGAGGCTGCACTGAAGGTGACTGACTGTCTGTGGGTTCACAACGTCCTGCATTTGCCATGGACCTCAAGACTTTTTTGTAGTCCCTGACAGCACTTGTACCTCATTTTTCAGTCTCCATTTCACACAGCAGAGAGCAGATGCTCCTGTGAATGAGTGTAACGTGAGGCAATACTGCTGTATGAGTTAAAGTCTCTTCTCTGCAGTATTTACCCTACGATATTTCTTCAAAAGCTCCCTGAATGGTAAATAACCTTATGGAGAGCAGGTGAGAGTTCTCCAAAATGAATAACCTTCCACCAGCCTGTTGGTGCGTCGTTCCATGGCCCCTTCTGCAGTGGATGGTCTGGCCTTGCCCAGCTGCAAGGGACTGGCACACTGAAACCCTTCTGCAATAGGTTATCCCCAACCACCTCTCTGATGGTTGCTTTACTCACTTGCTTCTCTTCTCCTTGCTCATCCAGATGCCTGATCTTGAGCAAAGAGCTTTGGAACAAGATCAGAGTTTTACAGTACTGGTGAATCCATGTTCATAGGAGTCACCTTGATTACACACTTGATGGGAGTGTTATTGGCAGCCTCATAGGAACAGCAAGGAGTTGACAGACCTGGGTGATGTGTGTGTGCTCACCAGTGTTGGGAGTGTGGGTGGTTCAGCAGGGCCTCTTCCATGAGAACTCCCTGGAGGAGCAGTTGCTGCTGTAGAAGCTGGGATGGCTGCTTGGAAAATCTGGGCTTATGCTGCTGTTGTGCTGTTTGGAAAGCTGTTCAACTTGTAAACTCTTTCTCTTGTTTCTTTTTCTTTTGTCTCCGCTGACAGATGATTCTGAAGGTAAAACTCTTTACTTGTATACCTGCAGCATTTTGCTTTAGGCTTCCTTGCTGCTCACACCTGTAACACTCGCTGCCATCTGAAAGGACACTGTGAAGCCTCACGGTGGAAGCTGTGTGCTTTCTGCTCTAGACGTTTTCTTTGGAGCCAAAATGCCTTCCCAATTTCATTTCTCATGCGATTTGGGCCTGCTGAATGCCAGCAGAACTCCAAAGACTGTAACAAACTTAAATTCTTGTTTGGGCTGTAACAGAAGTGTGTGGCTTCACAGAACAGGTAGGATTTAATGGGCAAAGTTGGCAAACAGTTTGAGCTTCCAGGAAGCCCCAAAGCTGGACACAAAAACATGTGCTGCATGTGAGCATCCTTCACAGTCTCTTTTAAGCACTGCATGTTAAAATATGGTGCTCACTTCTGCCATAGGCTGCCACTGACACCCTGTATGTTCTCCTGCTTCAAACCGGCTCTGTCACAATGCACCTCATCTGCTTGTTTGAAGGTTACATTCCAGTTTTGCAGTGCTGCTTGTTAATGCATCACTAAGAGCTGCTCTCAGTAGATGGAAGTTGTTCTCTTGATTTGAGCCCTGTGTGCGAGCAGATTTAAAGGGCAATTACAGGCAGCAGTCTGGTTGCAAGATCTGTGGGGTACGCACAGAATAGAAGGTGCAGTTCCACTTTGCCTATTTTTCTCTAGCTCCTCTCTTTTAATAAACTTAGTAGAAGAAATACTGATAGGAAAAAGCAAGAGTTGAGAGGGAAAGGATAACTTAAATTTGGCCATTTAATAGAAGTATCCTAAAAATCCTTAGCTTGACCCAAGATTTTGGACTAAATAAAACCTGCAGCAAACATGTAAGAGGATATGCAAGATGTGCCTGCTGCTCAGGTGTTGCCTTAGAATTTGTGCAAGGACCAGAGCTGGGAATCCACAGCTCAAACACTGTAGCTGAGGTTGAGTAAAAGACAAGACATTTGGTCACATCTCATGGAAAATTCAAAGTGAAATATTTTGACTTAAGTATCTCTTTAAAAGGAAGAAGCTTTAGGTCTATGGGGTGTCCTTGTTTGTGCAAGCTGCAGTGGGCACAATCTGTGTGTGATTCTCAGGTGAGCTGGCTTTTACTCTGTAGCAGCAACTGAGCCTCTGTGGGGCTGGCTGACCTGGGCTGGTTTGGTTTATTTGTGCAAAGCAGGCAGGACCCAGGCTTGCTCAGCCCCTCTGCAGGCTCAGTGTGGGGCTTGTGCTCTGCTGGATGCCTCACACCAGGGCTGGAGCTATTTCTGCACACAGCCTGCCTCCCTTTTGTTAGCTTTGCTAGTATTTCTGACTTTCTGCAGCCAAAAATGTCCAGCAGCCTGGTGCTGCTCTCCCTCCCCCTGATAAGCCTGCTTCAAGGGCAAAACATCAGAGACAGATCAGCTGCTTGTTGAGGTCTGAAAGGCCAAACAAAACCTCTTTTCTCTATTGGAAACTTTTAAAAATTAGATTTAAATGGATAGCTTGCAATCAATCACCATCACCGAAGATTTGAATTACATTGGTTGAGTTAAAAGTGTTTTCTTGGCACCGCATTTTTATGGCAGAGTCCCTTGGTTTCTCTGTTTTACCCTCCCCTGACAAGGTGCAGAGTTTGAAGTGTGGTCTCTGACCCTTTTTATAGCTGTGAGTTGTTAACGGTTTGTTAGTGACTCCCTGATAAGGATGGAAATCCTTGTTTTCCTCTCACTTAACCACACTGGAACCTCTGTGTTTGGTCAGAAAATCAGCAGCTTTGCCATGTGTGTTCTGTGGTCTCTGCTCTGAGCTGTCGCTGTTCCCGTGGGCTCCTGGCTGCCTTGGCAGGGCGTCGCAGCGCTGGATGTGCACGCCTGAATTCCACTGCCATTGAGTGGGACTGCATTTAGCTCCTGTGAGGCATTTGAGAAGCTGAGGTCTCAGGAACTGTACTGGACTTGAAGGACAAGACTGCTCTTTCCTGTCCATAAGGAAAGTGCAATGTGGAATTGCTCTTCCTCAGTTTTTCAGTGCAATTCCTTACCCGTGCCAACCAGTGGTGCCCATGGAGGATTGGTTTGTAGAACAGCTTTGCAAGTTGTCACTCAGCCTAGAAAAACAGCAGTGGTGCGGAGATGCCCTTTGCATGCTTTGTGGGATGCTTTTGCTTTTGTTTTTGTTTGTGCAACCATGAGGCATGAAATAATTGTGTAAGAGGGAATTCATGTGCTCCCCCAATCCTACACGACTTAAGAGTAAATAACAGAAGGGCACTGCGTTCCTCTCCTGAAATTCATTCTGATTCCAAGGCCGAGAGGTCTGGATGCTCAGCTTTTTCAATCCTCCTCGCCTTTCCTGATGTTCAGGTCTCTCCTCTTGCCTGGCCAAACCAAATGAGGTGTTTGAGCCATTCAGCTTTAGGGGTTTATATTCCCCACCGCTTGCTTCAGGCTTCTTGCTATGAAATGCACTTTGCTTTTGCACAGTAAATGCTTCTGTGAGGAACCTCTCGGCAGGCGAATGAGCCTTTGAGGGGAGGCTTCCTTGCCTCTCCTCTACTGAGGGAGTTCTCTTTATCTCCAAACTCCCTGCTCCTTTATGAGTGTGTTTGGTTATCACTGCAAGAAGCAGCTGTGGGAGAGAGCTGTGACTCTAGATATGATCCATGGAAACAGGATTTGTTTCCTTTAATGCTGGAATGGGTTTGTTTAGTAGCTCTTTGGTTCCCTCCTGTTTTTGAAATGAAACACCTCTCACTAAAAGTTAAGTTTAGGGTAATGTAGGATGCCCATGGTCAGTGCTGGTTTTGCAAATAATTCAATTAACATCATAGCAGAGTCTCTAAACCTTTTTGTCACCCAAGACCCTGTTTTAGTAAGAATAAACATCATAAATTACTGAAATTCTTCCAGTTATGTGTTGTAATACCTCATTTTTTACTATTACAGAGGAAAACATACCCAAACAAGTTGATGATTTGGGAAGTCAATTCACAGAGATCTTCATTAAACAGCCAGAGAACGTCACGCTCCTGTTGACTCTTGTGGAAGTGAGTGGATCATCCCCGGAATGCTGGGAGAGGGCTCGAGCTGTACAGGGAGGCTGGCTGGCTGGATAAAGCTGTTTGGTCTTTTCAGTGAAGCTTGTGGCAAACATGAGGTGTTCTTGGACATGGGGAATGTGGGGTGGGAGGTGAGCGAGGACTGTGACTTGGCTGAAGGCCACTACTGCAACTTTTGAATCAGGGTAATGTTGAAAGAGGTTTACATATTTGATTAGAAACAGCAAAGATTATTGCTCCACAAGCAGCAACTGCTGTCACTTGTGCAAAGATAACATTTCAGATGATTGTTAACTGGTAACAGTTATGTCTGAGATTCAGGTTGAGTGGAAAGGTTGACTGCTTTACATCTGCATCATTTGCTCTGTGGGGTGACTCAGTTGAGATGTGGGTCCCATCTCCAGCTGTTGAATGAGTTTGGGTGAGCCGGGAGCCCATAGGTTTGCTGTGGTGGGCCAAGTCTGCCCATGGGCTCATGAGTTCTTGAGGTTTCTCTTGCTGGAAGGGCCCAGCTTTAGTAGAGGAGCTGCTCTTACTGTTTGGTAATAGGACAAAGATAATAAAGGGCTTGCTTTTCTTTTCCTCTTGGATTTCTGGGTAGTACAGGCTGATCCATGGAGGACAGGACTGGCTGCCTTTTAGAAAGCAGTAATAGCTGGGGAAGCTACCCCAGGGGAGAGAGAGAAAAGGGAAGTGCTTGGGAGTTCACATTGCTGATAATAAAACAGAAAAAAACATGGAGTAGTTTTGTGTTTTGACTTGCTGGTCATGTGCTGTAACAGGCTGCATGAAAAAAGAAACTGATGGGAGATGAAATTCCTTATCTCTTTGCTGCCTACTCATAAGTGATGTCTAGAAGAGAAACCTGAATGTTGAGGAATCTATTCACATACTCCTCTCCATCTTTGCAGGAGTTTGATTTCCACGTACGCTGGCCTGGAGTGAAGCTGCTGACATCTCTCTTGAAGCAGCAAGGGCCTCAAGTGCAGCAGATAATTCTTGTCAGCCCTATGGGTGCGTGGTTGTGTTTCTTGCTGATAAACTCGAAGCTGGAAGCTCAGCAAATACCATGGCAGAGGGCTAGAGGGGTCTTGAGCACAATACCTTGAAGATCTCCAGCATGAAGAAGCTGCCCCTTTTGATGCTGTTTTTTAATGTATTTCTTGCAGGTGTCTCCAGACTCATGGATTTACTGGCAGACTCCAGGGAGGTGATACGCAATGATGTAAGTACGGAACAAAGGCAGTTCATCTCTTCATAAACAGTAGCTGTGCAAGGAATGGCTCAGTACTTGTGCAGAGTTTGGATTAAGTTAAACAAATGGTTGTGGTTGCTAATTGGGAGTATTTCATTCCTCAGCTGAGGTGGGTGGCTTTGAGATTCTCACCACAAATAGCACAAAGGCAAACTGCTGCTGTGTAGTTAATGCAGAGATTGACCCCTGTGTGGGGATTTTCCAGAGTGTCAGCTGATCCTTGTCTCAGCCTTCTGTCAGGGTTAACTTCAGTCATTTTTTACTCATCAGACACCAAAATGCTCTAATTACTCACTACAGAATTATAGAACCATAAAATAGTTTAGTTGGAAAAGACCTTTGAGATCATAGAGTCCAACAACCCCTGTCGACTACTGAACCATCCCTGAGCACCTCATCTGCCCGTCTGTTAAACCCCTTTAGGGATAGGGACTCCATCCCCTCCCTGGGCAGCCTCTGCCAGTGCCTGAGAACCCTTTCTGTGAAGAAATTTTCCCAATGTCCAATCTCAACCTTCCCTTGGTGCAACCTGAGGCCATTTCCTCTCATCCTGTCACTTGTTACTTGGGAGAAGAGACCAACATCCAGCAGGCAGTGATGAGGTCTCCTCAGCCTCCTCTTCTTCAGGCTAAATACCCCCAAGTCCCTCAGCTGGTCCTCATAACCTTTTTTCTCCAGCTCCTTCCCCAGTTCTGTCCCCTTCTCTGGATACACTCCAGTGTCCTTATAGTGAGGGGCCCAAAACTGAACCCAGGATTTCAGGTGTGGCCTCACCAGCACCAAGCACAGGGGCACAATCACTGCTCTGGACTCGGCATTGAAGAGGTGCTTTTTTAGGTGCTGCTCAGAAGAGAAGAGGTGCTTTACAAGTCCCCTCTTTGTTCTGTGTAGCCACTTGGCATTTTTTTTAGCAGCGCTGCACTCCTGTTTGAAAGTGCAGAGAGGTGTGAGGGGATTATCATGTGGTGCCCGTGAGGGGTTTTGTTAGATATGCCCCGTCGCAGGGAGGTTCTGCCCTGTGATTCTGGCTCAGGGTTATGGTGCCGCTTTAGCATCCATTTAAGAGCTGTGATGTGAAAAGCAATGTAGTTGTATTAAAACTGTTTAATTTCCTCTCTCCTTGCCTGTCAAGGGAGTCCTGTTGTTGCAGCAACTGACAAAGAGCAACGCAGCCATACAGAAGATCGTTGCCTTCGAAAATGCTTTTGAGAGACTTCTGGACATCATAACAGAGGAAGGAAACAGTGATGGAGGTACAGAAAAACCTAAGCCTTACTTGTAGAGCTGTGCTGCTGAACAGACTGTTGGGTGACGCGGCGTGCAGGCCACTGTCAGTATGTGATTGTAGCTGGGGCAGTGGTAGAAGGATCAAAACACAAGATGTGCTCATAACACAAGCAAGAACGGATCAAGCGAGTAGGCAGGGTTTCAGCATCTTTTGTAAACTAGTGTTGAGATATTTAGTTAAAGCATCAGTTAATTTCTCTGAGTGTGTGCACAGTGTGTGTGTTCTGCTGGGCTTAGCCCTGTGCATGTGTACACCTGGAGTGGCAGTGTCAGGTACGCGTGTGGCGTTTGTCACTTACAGCGTTAGGCATCCACATTCCTACGGCGCGGTCCTCAGGTGCCTGGAGTGGCTGAATGCGCAGCTTGCTGAGTTTCTTCAGGAACAACTTCAGTTTTCCGGCCAGCTCCTCACCAAATCATTTCCCTCTTGGGAGTGGAAAAGACAAAGATAAGAAAAGCGAGCAAAAACGATGCAGCACTTAGGTGCTTTTATTTCAATTAGCAGCACATGACAAGTTTCCCACCAGTTATTGCTTTCTAGAGGGTCTGTTTCAGTAACAACAGCTCCATGCGTTCTGTGGGCTGCAGGAGCTGGCAATGCTTCTCTCCCAGCTGAGCTATTCCAGGTATGTTGGCATGGAAGGATTAAACAAACCTTTGATTAAAGCTGCTATTTTTAGGCAGTTAATAATTTTAGGAGACTTTGTATGTAAATTCCTAAGCACTAAGAGCTCTCTGCTCCCCTCTCACACGTGTCTCTTCCTTCAGCCCTGCCGAGGCCTGGATTGCCAGCTGTGGGGCGGCAGCGGGAAGGGGAATGTGCAGCTGCTCTCTGCTCTCCCACTGCCCAGTCTGGTGCTGCCTCTGTGTGTGTCCACAAGTGCGAGCACTGAGTCTCTCTGTGCTGCCGAGTCCAGCCTTGGGGCATCGCGGCAGCACCAGCAGCCAGCTGCCTTTCCTGGGCTGTCTCTCCTGGACAGAGCTGTCTGAGGATGTTCTCTTTGCAGAGCACGTAGTTGATCAGCATCTTCTTCAGCACAGATAAAACCTTTGGGTAAAAATAAAGCGGTTGCAGCTCCGAGGAGATGAGTTGGAACAGGCTCATTGTAAGGACTAAGGTTTGCTTCTCCACCAAAATAACCCCAAAATAGCGTTGAAATGAGTTGAAGATGCAGTGGTGAAAGCAAAGGAATGTGTGATCCAGTAAGAGTTGCTGTGTTTGAATCATGGTACAGTTCTGGAGGAACTTCATTTTTGTGCTTAGGACACAGACAGTAGTGTAGCCCAACTCTGGAGTAAGGGTGCTTCAAGGCACAAAACAGTGGTGAGGCTTTGTATGAAGTTCTTTCCATTAACTCATCCCAACTGTATATTCTTTGGAAATAATGGGTTTGCCGAAGACTTGTGGAAGAAACACAGTTATGGCATCCTTGGAAATACACTGGGTCATTATCGATATATTTAATTTAGATTGCTTTTCCAGGCATGAGGTTCACTGTTGTTGATCCAATTATAATGTTTAAGAATAAAGAGCTCAGGAGTGTGTGCTCTGCTCCATCTAGGACATACTCATTGCATGGAGAAGCTAATTAGTGTTCCATGTGTCATCCTTTGATTGATGTTTTGTTTTCTTATCTCACCAGGAATAGTGGTGGAAGACTGTCTACTCCTATTGCAAAACTTGTTGAAGAATAACAATTCCAATCAGAATTTCTTTAAAGAAGGTTCCTACATCCAGCGTATGAAGCCTTGGTTTGAAGTTGGAGATGATAACTGTGGATGGTCTGCCCAGAAAGTCACTAACCTTCACCTAATGCTGCAGGTAAAATACTTCACCTCACTCCTAAGTACTGAGGTCAGCACCTTCCCATGTTCCTTGCAGTGAAGTGTGTTGTAGCAGCTACTGTGAAATCCCTGCATTGTCTGTACCTCAGAGTTAGCTAAAAACATCCTGAGGAGGCCTTACAGGGGCCTCCCAGTACCTGAAGGGCCTACAGGAAAGCTGGGGAGGGACTTTTTACAAGGGCTTGTAGTGATAGGATGAGGGAGAATGGCTTTAAATTGGAAGCTTTAGATTAGACATTAGGAAGAAATTCTTCACAATGAAGATGGGGAGGCTCTGGCCCAGGTTGCCCCATCCCTAGAGGTGTTCAAGGCCAGGCTGAATGGGGTTTTGAGCCCCCGAATCCAGTGGGAGATGTCCCTGCCCACTTTAGGCCATTTTTAGGAGCAACTGCCTTCCATGGCTAAACTTCAGATGGGTGTTTGTTGAGCATTTTGCAAGGTCTTATGCTCTCTTCACGTGGCAATGTTTCTTTTCCACTAGCTCGTGCGGGTGCTGGTGTCTCCCACCAACCCTCCAGGTGCTACCAGCAGCTGCCAGAAGGCCATGTTCCACTGTGGGCTGCTGCAGCAGCTCTGCACCATCCTGATGGCAACCGGAGTTCCTGCCGACATCCTGACAGAAGTAAGCGGGAGCAAACAGACACAGGGATGGGGCAGCTCAAGAGTCCACAGGGATAACCACTTGCTGCAGGGACAAACTGACATTACGTTGTTTGCTAAGCAAGTATTTCAGGTGCCAGAGTAAGACAGACTTTTACATTATATTCTGCAACCAGAAAGCATTTGGATTTGCTTATTTTTTTCTGTTGGATTCCAGTATATCCCAGAGCTGCTGAATTGAGTCATGTTTTTCCCTGTTCTAGGCAGTAGCTTGTGGCCGACTCTGAACTCCTCACTTAATGTTCTTCTCTGCCCTTTCTGTAGACCATTAACACTGTATCTGAGGTCATTCGAGGGTGCCAGATGAATCAAGACTACTTTGCCTCTGTCAATGCACCTTCTAACCCACCAAGGTAGGGGAAGAGAAGGGTTTAGCTGTGTTAGGTGATGTGTTGGTACAGGCAATGGCACTTTAACCCAAGGGATTGTTTAAATTCAAGTCTGGGGTTGAGATACAGAGCAACAGCTCAAGTTGGCATTGGGTGTACTGGATACAGCATGAAGGTGTCGGCTGCGTTTCCACAGAGACAAGGCCAGAACTGATTTTATTTGGTCTGTGGTACCTGAAAAGTGAACGGGCAGTAGCTGAGAAATGCCTAGATCGGGACAGCCTACAGGAGGGTTCAGAGATCAGGAAAACAGGCGGGTAATTGTATGTACGGAGAGTGGGGAACAGCAAGTGTCAGCTTAATGGGATCTTAACAGCTGAACATGAGGGTGAGGGTGGAAAAAGAGGGTTCTGTAGAGGCCTTAGGGGAGGCACCTCCCAGGGCTGGCAGGGAGCAGCTGGGGACTCCGTGGGAGATGAAAATGTTGGGGAGGAACACTAGCTCATTGTGGTCATGTATGAATGAATCTGCTGTTCTGTGCTAACTGAAGAACTCTGGTATCAAAATCCAAGGTTTACGCAAATGGCAATAGGTGGAGTAGGCAAAGTCTGTACCTGGAGAATGCTCTCCAAAGGGTGTATCCACAGTTGCCTTCATCCTCAGCTTTCTTGTAATGGTTTTTCTCTTCCCAACAGGCCTGCGATTGTAGTGCTGCTGATGTCCATGGTGAACGAGCGGCAGCCGTTCGTGCTGCGCTGCGCCGTTCTCTACTGCTTCCAGTGCTTCCTGTACAAAAACCAAAAAGGGCAAGGAGAGATCGTTTCAACGCTTCTGCCCTCTACTATTGATGGTACATGGAGCGAGCTGGGCACTGGCACAAATGTTTACTCATAGAATCATGGAATGGTTTGGGTCAGAAGAGACTTCAAAGTCCATCCAGTCCCACACCCTGCCATGGGCAGGGACACCTTGCACTGGATCAGGGGGCTCAAAGCCCCACCCAACCTGACCTTGAACACCTCCAGGGATGGGGCAGCCACAGCTTCTCTGGGCAGCCTGGGCCAGGGCCACCCCACCCTCATTGTGAAGAATTTCTTCCTAATGTCCAATCTAAATCTCCCCCCTTTCAATTTAAAACCATCCCCCCTCATCCTGTCACTCCAGGACCTTGTAAAAAAAAAAAACCCTCCAGCTTTCCTGGAGCCCCTTTCAGTACTGGGAGCCTGCTCTAAGGTCTCCCTGGAGCCTTCTCTTCTCCAGGCTGAACAACCCCAACTCTCTCAGCCTGTCCTCATAGCAGAGGTGCTCCAGCCTTTGGATCATCTTCATGGCCTCCTCTGGACCTGTTCCAACAGTTCCATGTACTTATGTTGGGGATTTCAGACCTGGACACAGGGCTTCAGGTGGGGTCTCACACAAGAGTGGAGAGTGAAAATCCCCTCCCTCACCCTGCTGGCAGTGCTTCTTTTGATGCAGCCCAGGATGTGGTTGGCCTTCTGGGCATGAAGTATCAACTTCTGTCTTTTGCAAAACTGTTTCCCTGTCATTAAGTGTCTGATGCAAGAAAGGAGATTTTTCTGGGTTTTTACTGCATGCTGATGTCTTAAATAAGTTGCCAGATTTGTGGTGGTTTTAATCTCACTTGTGCTCCTTGGCTGCTGTGGCAGCTACAGGTAACTCTGTCTCGGCTGGGCAGCTGCTGTGCGGAGGCCTCTTCTCCACGGACTCCCTCTCCAACTGGTGTGCTGCCGTGGCCCTGGCCCACGCGCTGCAGGAGAATGCCACGCTGAAGGAGCAGCTGCTGCGAGTGCAGCTGGCGACGAGCATCGGCAACCCACCCGTGTCGCTGCTGCAGCAGTGCACCAACATCCTCTCGCAGGTACAGCTCCGCCGCCCCCGCTCCGGGCTCGGACACTGGGTGTCTGGGAGGAACGCTGCGCTGGGGCAGCCCAGGAGGACACGAGTGCCAGCTTAACGGGGAGACCTCAGAGCAGCCTTAGAGTGCTTAAAGGGGCTCCAGGAAAGATGGGGAGGGGCTCTTGATCAGGGAGCGCAGGGACAGGAGAAGGGGGAATGGTTCGAAGCTGAAAGAGGGGAGATTGAGATGAGATGAGATCTTAGGGATGTTTCCTAGTACTTAGGACGAGGGTAGGGAGGCCCAGGTTGCCCAGAGAATCCATGGCTGCCCGATCCCTGGAAGTGTTCAAGCCAGGTTAGATGGGGCTTTGATCCAGTGGGAGGTGTCCCTGCATATGGCAGGGGGTGGGACTGGATGGACTTTGAGGTCCCTTCCAGCCCAAACCATTCCATGATTTTATTAATGAGAAGGAGTCTCTCTTTGGCTGACTGTTTTTAAGTGCTACTTAAAGCACTTCATGCTTCAGAGGGAGCAGAAAAGCAGTGAATCTTCCATTTTTATCACTGATTGCTGCTGATGCTGCCTGCTCTCAGGAGGCAGAGGCTCCTAAAGCTCCTGGATTTGGTTTAAAAGACAGGGCGGACTGGCAGGAGCCACAGCCCCATTTTGTCGCTGAAGTGCCAGCTAGGATTGACCCTGTCACTGTTCCTATACTGAATCAATCGTACGGATCGATCCTTGGTTTTGCTATTCAAAGCCAAAAGCTTTTTTGCACTCGTTCAGACTGTTAACCTCTGGCTTTGCAAAGGGCAGGCGAGTGACCTTCACCTCCAAGCCCACACTGCCAGGTGACATGGGTCCTGTCATGCCTAGTTTTTCCCTGACTATTTGTCATAACCAGAGGTGGTGAACGTGGCAGCAATTGCTTTTTTGCAGTTGAGAGTAAGGGCAATTTTGAATTCATTTGTGTGGCTCTTTTAATCTACTTCACCTGAAGATGGCCAGCGTGCCTTTTATCCTTTTCCTGGCATTTTGTCCAAGTTCAGTCAGAGCCAGTACAACTGCCCGTGGCTCTGTAGCCTGAAATGATAGCAGGGTACCAGGCTCTGGGGGGGATATTTGTGCAATGTGTTGCCGCTTCATGGTTCTCCAGTAACCTGTGTGTAACTTGCAGGGCGATAAGATCGACAGACGGGTATGTATTTTCTGGCACAGCTTTGGCATTTTCTTGCCAAAAGCTGACCTTTTCCTCTTGTCTTGGGTTTTGCTGGGAAAGTTTGCTTTAACCGCTTTTTGATGTGTTTCCACTTACAGCTCTGTGTGGCGGTTGGGTTTGGGTTGTTTCCTACCATAACAAGCTCTTTGGGTTGATTCTCTGGGTGCTCACAGAACCATGGGATAATGATCTTGGGCAGCAGGGGCACCTTCTTCCCAGTGGAACTCATTCACCCAGCAGATGGACTTTCTTGGAACCATTTAGAAATGCTGTTCTCTCAGGCTGGCCTGTAGCAACCAGCTGGGACAACCCAGAGTGGGAAGATGCTGCTGTTTACCTGTTTAAACACAAACTGTGTTCAACCTACCTTCAAGCCACTTGATGCCTTCTCCTTCCCAGCAGGAGTAACCTTGGAGCAGCTGGGTTCTCATTACTGACATGTGGACCCTGAAGTGAGGAGCTGAACTTTCAGGCTGTGCTGCTCAAAGCACTGCTAAGCTGCTGTGGAACTGCCTGCTTTTTATTTATCACATTTACCTGCTGTCCTGAGGCCTGGGGCTGTGCTGTTACCAGCCCTGCGTTGTCTAGCAGCAGCTCTGGAGCGCTGGCATCTCTCACAGCAGGCATTATCACAGTCTGGAAAACAGCTGGGTGGTGGCTTTTTATTTTTAGAGAGGCTGTCTGGGACTGTGTGGAAATGCTGTTCATTTGAGCTCAGAATGGGATGCAGTGCACAAGTTGGCCTGGCTGATGTCTTGTCTCTTGACACCCATTATCTGTGGAATTTGGCCAGTAATTGCTCAGTCTGAACTTTTGCCTTCCTTGGCCTGATTCTGGATGATTCAAGTCACTTCTGTCTCTCCTAGAAGGGTGAATGCAGTGTTGCACTGGTGGTTACTGGAGGATTTAATGCAGACTGTCAGCAGAGTTTGGCATTTGTACAAATAGGAGCTTGGTGGACTTGGTAGAGCCTGGTGACCTGCTCCTGGATTTGCTCTTATTCTCTAGCTTTGGGAAGGGCACAGATTCTTTCCCCTGGGGAAAAGGTATTCCCAGCAGTTTTAAGCAGCATGAGGAGCATGAGTGGGGAAAACAGGGCAGTTTTCAGGGCTAAAGCAGTGCACAGCCTCTGATTTCCAGGGTCCCTTACATGACCCTGTAATTTCATCAGATGGCAACAAGGAAGGAAGTGGCGTCCCTGGAAGCCTCAGTGTAGCCAGAAGGGCCTGTGTGGCCAGAGGTTCTTGCAGTGCTATTGTAGGTCACTGCACTGGTGTGATGTTGCAGATCATTTTCTGTATAAGCTTGCAAGACCCGTGATTTGTCACCTTGTGTCTCAGTTTGTGCTTCACCTGAAGACTGGAGTGTGAACACAGTTCCCAGCCTTACTTAGTGGGTAACAAAGTGGTGAGACAGCTCTTTAAGCATCCTGCTTTGTCTCTGTAGGTAAACCTGCTCTACACTAGCGAATCTCTCTTAAACACCTCCTGTCATTAGACTGTCTGGGAAATAGGTGTCACCTCCTGAGCTGAGAGCTGAAAGCACTGTTTTATGCAAGTCATTAATTACCAGTGTGGGGTGGGTAGGAGGAAATGGGCAGTAGTGATGGCGGAGCACTGAACACTCCAATCCAGAGGAAGAGAGGAGAACAGTTTGCTTGGGACAAGGCAACAGGCAGTGAGTTCTAGGTCACCAGAAATGAGTTGTACTGTTCAGCTAGAAGGGCAGCAGCAAAGAAGATACTGTGTGATAATGCAAGAGCAGCAGAGGGGCACAACAAAGCCATGGACAAGCCTACAGCAAAGGCAGCACAGCGACCGCTGTAGAGCATGCGGTACCCACCGTGAGACAGCAGCCGGTGCTGTGCAGGTGCGATGGCCGAGTTCTCCACTGTTCAAACCCTGTTCACTTGTGTCCCTGGAGCAAGGATGAAGAACACGATGAGAAAGGGCCAGGCACTGCCTTTCCTTAGGGCTGTATGCCACACTGCTGCTATCTGTAATCTCTGTTTTCCTCCTTCAAGGAGATGGTTTCATCCTCGCGGTGGTGCTACATTGCAGCAAATCCCAGCCCTTCCAAAGGAAGCCCTGATGGCAGTTTTACCAGAGCTTGGGGTTTCTGCTGGACTCGATTCCTGTGGGCCCTGCAGCTGGGAGCCTGCAGCAGCAGAACTGTGTGCTCGAGGGCTGCTCGCTGCCTGCTCCCAGGGGCACACTGGCTTATTCAGAGACCTTGGGGGCTGCTGCTTTGTTTAAGCTGAACTGAAGTTAAAACCAACACTGCTGTCAGCCCTGAAGCACAGGGGTTATCAGAAGCAGGGATGGAAAGTCAGTGTCTCCAGTGCAGATAACTCGAGCACAGGCTCTGTTGTTGATGAATGCTTCTCATTTACCACTGTGACTGCTTGTTCCAGTCTATTTTCTCACCTCCTTTTGAAGATATCCCAGCATTTATGTGTGCCTTATCTTGCCTTGACTTTGGCTTCCAGTTATTTACCTGATCTATTAGCTTCTCGTGTGAGGTTTGCCATGCAGGGAAGGTGGCCTCCTGAACGCTGCTGACTGCTGGCAGAGCTGTATGTCTGTCGTAGCACTGCTGTGCCACAGCATCTGTAGCAAAGACAAGGGGACAGCATTGAGGAGACAATCAATTTACCAATGAAAACTCACTTTCCCTGGCTAGCAAACGTGCCACTAGCGTTCCTCCTGCTGGCTGTGTGTGCACTGTCTGATCCAGAAGCCACGCCAGTGTCTCTTCCTGCACTCACAAATGATATTAGGAACACGTGGCAATTTTTAATCAGCAGGGGGCGTCTCAGTGATGTGCCTCTGCTTACAGGGAATCCCAACCTGACTTAACGTGCACCTTGTTCCTTCATTGCAGGGGTTGTTTGTTCCTTCACGTTACCCTGGCATTAATTACAAACGCAGAACTAATTTGTTATGATTTTATATTGGTGCTAATTTGTGCTGAGTTGTATTTCACATCTGTCTTGCTTCTTGTTTTGCTCCGAAAACAGTTAAAATAGGGATGATCTAATTCTTGTTTGATCAAAGCACTAAAGCTGTGTTCAGTGTAACTAACAGACAGGGATTTTGAAAGACCTGCCTTGTTGTTTATAAAATGGTGAGGTGAAAGCGGGTGAGTTCTGAACCAGTGTGGCTTGTTGGTGTTTTGGTCTTCCCCTGTAAAGGGGAAAGGTAATGATGGGAGTTTTATTCTTTTCAGGGCAGCAAAGTACAGACCAGGGTTGGCCTCCTGATGCTGCTTTGCACGTGGCTGAGCAACTGCTCCATTGCTGTCACCCACTTCCTTCATAACCCAGCCAATGTCCCTTTTGTATCCTTGGCCTGTATGCAGAGCAGGACCACATGCCTAGAAATTACTTGGATTATTCAAGGTAAACCTCTACACGGGTTAGTCTGCAGGGATGACATGAAAGAAAATGCCCTGGGGCAAGAGCTACCCCCAGCCTTGTGTTGGCAGTGCTGTGCACTGCCTGCCTGTAGCATGCACCCGGAGATCAGAAAGGGAAGCTACAGCGTTCTACCACCAGTGTTTTTATTGTGATGAGCCCACTGATATTTTTGGTGTGACTTACACTGATACCCAAGCGGGAGGAAGAATGCTTCCTAGTTCTCTGAAAGCTTGTTTCTGCGTTTCAGGAAGAAGCCTGACTAAAGCATGTAAGGCTGGACTGCTGCCTTATCTGAACAAAGCTCAGTCTGGAATAACTACACCTCTTTGGTGGAGAAAAGAGAATTGAGGGACTGATTACCCAGGTCCTTCAGACCAGGAGCGTACTTTGCAAGGGTGTTACTGCCTGTTTTGCCATCAAATTTGGTTTTAGGTGTGAAAATCACCTTAACTAGGAGTTAATACAGGGAGAAGGGTGTTAACACGTGTTGTGCTTATGCAGTACCTGAAATACCCTTAACGGGAGCTCTAGCTCACGGGGCAGATAGCTGAAAACCTCGGAGAAGAGGAGCAGCTGGTCCAAGGCCTATGCGCACTTCTGCTGGGCATTTCCATCTACTACAATGACAACTCCCTGGAAAATTACCGCAAGTAAGTACAATGTAGAAGCCAGGTGGCTGCAGGGAAAGGTGTGTGAACGGCAGACACTGCTTTGAGAGGCTTTTAACGGAGGTGGTGCAGCTCAGAATACTTGAAGTTTTCCATGCCTGTTCCGTACAGGATGCAAAGGAACTGGCCCACCCTTGGCTGGGCAAAGCAGACTGTTGTTCGGGACAGGCTCTCCTAGCCTGGGTATTCCTGGGCTGGGCACAGATGGTGGTGGCAAATGAAATGTTGCATCTTGAATGTGAAGCTTTTGGTGTGGTTAAGGCTTGAGACGGAGAATCTAAGTTGTAACTGCAAAACCCCCTTGAGGGAAAGGTGGGTTCATTTCTTAAGTGCTGCACTGATGGATTTGTTTCTGCCTTGCAGGGAGAAGCTGAAACAGCTGATTGAGAAGAGGATTGGCAAGGAGAACTTCATCGAGAAGCTCGGCTTCATCAGCAAGCATGAACTTTATTCCAGAGCTGCTCAGAAACCACAGCCCAGTTTTTCCAGCCCAGATCACATGATGTTTGACCACGAATTTACCAAACTTGTAAAGGAGTTGGAAGGTGAGGCGTTAACGCTAGTGTCTGTAGTTACTTGTGATGAACTGCTGACTGAACTAAAAGTGTGCTGAATGTAACGCTCTGAACAGCAGCGTGATGGTACTGAAATGGAGTGTTCTGAATAGCATGTCACAGTAAGGGCTGCAAGTAATCATATACCCAAGGTCACAGCTCAGGTGTTCAGTAAAAATGCTCCCAGGGCTTCTTCTAACTGGGTAACCTCATATTCTTAGGGGAATTGACTCTTAATACAAGCTGTGAGTTACCATGCTGTGGCCAAGAGGTCTATTTACCTGTGCTCACACAGACACTCAAGTATTGTGCACATAGGATGGACACAAAAGCTTGGTTCATGGAAGTACGCAGTCAAGATATTTGCTGTTTCTAACTAATTTGTTAAGAAAAACTATGAATTAATTTCCTGGCTTGTTAGATGACAGGGACTTTCCTGACACGAGATGTGTTGTCATCATCCTTAACATCTAAATGACATCTTGTTTAGTGATACTGCCCAATTGAAATCAGTCTAGAGAAGAAAACCTTGAAGCAGCAATAATAAAGAGGTTTTGCCTGATCACGTTACTTCTGCGTGTTGCCCTCCTAGTCTGAAGTCTTCTAGTTACATGCACAGCCTTTGGGCAGCAGTGGCAGTGGAGCCAAACTGCGTAACCCACACCTTGTCTGGCAGGTAGGACCCAAACCACTCATTTGCTTTTCTGAGACTGTGCAAAGCAGTAAGCGTGCAAACCTTGCTATAAAAAACTGCTGCTTACTATTTTCTTAAACCTGTTGATTTTTGTGATTGCTTTTTGTGAAGCGCAGGGTGAGTTTCTAATGCCATGAACTTGGTTAAACTGGGTGAGGCTGGGATGCTGTTTTGAGAACAAAGAGAGATGTGAATTTACTGGTTTTTAATAGGTGTCATCAGCAAAGCTATTTACAAGTCCAGTGAGGAAGATAAAAAGGAGGAAGAGGTCAAGAAGACCTTGGAACAGCATGACAACATTGTGACTCACTATAAGAAAGTCATCAGAGAGCAGGTAAGAGTTGTTCCACCATGCCTGTGCCTCCAGAAGGGTTTGTTTGGCTTTTGGAGGCACCGCAGTGCAGTTTGATACCCAGTGCTCCTAAACAAGTAACAAGGAACTTAGCGTTGCAGAAACAGTTCTGAGAGCACTTAAGCCAAGGGTTTCTGGTTCATCTGAAATGCCAGTGGTCACAACACTGCTTAAGTTGAATTCTCCTGGGGTCCACCTGTTCTTCCCTGTGCCGTGCCGCAGAGTTTCTTTTCCAATGAGTGACTGTAGAACTTGCAGCCCTTTGTAGAGAGAAGGAATTCTTTGTTCTGTGCTCTCACCTTTGAGGAGATGGCAGCCAAAACATGGCTGAAAGAAGAAATTATGTTTGTCAGTGAAGTCTGGGTAGATCTGCTGTGGTTGGATTTGCACAGTTCACTTATTTTGTTGCTGCTGCTTAGACTGAG
This sequence comes from Tapera naevia, assembly GCA_033556795.1. Classification (NCBI taxonomy): domain Eukaryota; kingdom Metazoa; phylum Chordata; class Aves; order Cuculiformes; family Neomorphidae; genus Tapera; species Tapera naevia. The sequence goes on from JAUMJJ010000021.1 coordinate 796,767, forward strand.
CAGCAGAGGAGCAGAGCTAATTAACTTCAAGAACTAATGGGGAGCTGAAGCAGGTGGGTTTAGTTCAGGCATCTGGAATGGACGTGGAATACAATGGTACATATGGAATTAAGGGGCAATTTCTGTCTATGTGCCTTCCTGACAGTACCATATTGAAAAGTGTTACTGCTCTAAGGACCCTTTTTTTCCCTTTCACAGGATAAGGAGCTCGAGGAATTAAAACAACGGATTAACACTTTAACATCTCAAAACGAACAGCTCCAGGCAACAGTGACGCAGCAGGTGTCGCAGATCCAGCAGCACAAGGACCAGTACAATCTCCTCAAAGTCCAGCTTGGTAGGCCTTGGAATGGATAACAGGAGTGATCTTGCTGTTGCAAAGATCTCTCATGGTTTATGGCAAGCTGCAGAGCAGCTCCAGCAGACAGCCTGCTGTCCTGTGTTCTGCAGCAGGTGAAAACTTCCCAGAGATAAAATTCACCTTCTTCAAGTTGATGTCAAACATTGCAAACAATTTTGTTTATGCATCAGATTTACTTCATTATCTAAAAATACCGGGGTTTGCTTTAAATGCCTTTGAACTGCCAGGTACCAGGGAGCTGCTGGTAGAGGCTTCCTACACCTCTATTCCTTCAGTTAGTCCTCAGCAGTCGTTGCCTATTCTGACTTGGAACATGAGCAGACGGGCCAGGGTTTGTGCGGCAGGCTGAGGTTGGGAGTGAAAGGATGAATTTGGGAAGGATGATGGTATGGCACATGGGCATGGTGACTGAATGAATGCTTCAGTCTGGACAGTACAGTCAAGTTATTCCAAGGTCAAGATGCCTGGTAAGCTGGATGTGACATGATTTCAAAAAGTAATTCTGCCTTCAGGATTATTTAAAATTAAAAACCTATACGGAAACAACTGCTCTCTCTGGAATGTTTGCTTATGAACTTACTTTGGATGAACTGAATGACTGAAGCAGCATGGAGGTGCAGCCTCAAATACTTGTAGGGATGGTGAATTAGAGCTCTTTATTCAGCTTTTGACAGAGAATTGTTCATTCCTCTGCTTGGTTCCTGAGCTGGAATGGCTGGGATTGCCTTGGGGGACCAGAGGAGGGTGAGAAATCAATACTCTAATTGGGTGTGTTTGGAGAGGACTCCAAACTCATGTTGCTGCTTGTGACCTTGGTTATAAACTTTTTTCTTTTAGGGAAGGACACTCAGCACCATAATTCCCATGGTGACACCTTTCAGATGAACGGCATTCAGACAGAAGATGTGAGCAAGTTGAAAGATGAGCTGGAAGAATGGAAAAACAAGCATGAGCTGCTGCAAGGGCAGCTAAGGGAAAAGGACTCAGTGATTGAAAAACTGGTAAGCACTGTCGCAGCAGTACTTGGTGCAGCTTCCAGTTCCTGTTTTCAAGTGTAATTTGCTTTAGGTTGTGTAAGTCCTCATGATCCCAGTCAAACGATCGCCACAGACTGCATGCTGATAATGGGGAATATGGTGGGAGAGGGCATGAGCAGAGGCTTTTTTGCCTTGTGCTGCTCCCCAGAGTGATTTGTGTGGTGCAGTCAACATGGTTTATTTAGCATGGTTTGGGTGGGAAGAAATAGTGGGTGTCTCCCAGGAGCTTGTGGGGGCAATGCCTACCATGTGCGTAGAGTGGGCTGCTCATCAAAACGCAGGGAGACGCAAGCTGCTTAGAGCTTGTGCCTGCCTTCTGCATTTGAACTGAGAAAGATGCTTTTGCATCCCCCTTGGAGGAGACCATCCAGCTGCTCTCATGTGATGGGCGAGCCTTGGCATGCATTTCTTAGCCTGCTCACACCTTCTCTGCTGCGAACTTTGCCTACGCAAGCACAGTTTGCTCTATGTTCTGACAATGTGACTGTATTCAGTCTGTCTGTTCTATGGCTGATTTTCCTGTTGCTGTTACAGAAAACTTCACAGCTAGAAGTGGGAACAACTGAGCAGTCTTCACAGACCAGCAAGCCTGGTGGCCTGGAGCACAATAATGACCTACAGAAGGTGAACTTCTGGTGTTTCATCAAAGCCATGGTGAACAGTGGTAGCTCAGGATAGGAAGGAAGCTTTGCTGAACTTGAGGGAGGAGCATCCATTCCCGAGCATGTTGTTGTTTTTAATGGTGTACCTTTGTGTGACGGTAGCATTAACCTTGGAGCATCAAGACTATGCATCCAGAAATGAATCAGTTGTTTTTGCTAAGCAGGTTTGAGCTGGCAGAAGACACTTCAACTGACTCTTCAGACTTGCAAAATCTGTCTATCCATTGCAAAACATATCTTTATATGTTGATATGGAAGCTTCCAGGTGTTAGACGTACAGCATAGGGTAGATCTGTAAATACCTGCAGATTCAGTAATTTTAAGGCAGCTGTTGCTCAGAAAACCCCTACCAGAATTTCTCTGATTAGAGAACCAATAACGCCTGGAATAAGTCAGTATTGGGTTCTTGCATGGAGGCTAATGAATAGAGGAGGCACAGTGGGAGTGCCAGCTGTGTGAAACACCTTTATGAACACAACTGAGCCTCCAAGAGGTGCCTGGGTTGGGTGCTCCACAGTAAAGAGTTTGTATGAGCAGGATGGAAAACAGTGCTGACGAGGTTTGTCTGCTGGAGGAACGGCTGCTGTGCTCTCATGGAGAGAGGGGTGCAGCATTCCTCTCGTATGCTGGTACAAAGCAGTTAAGTCTGGGAGCGTTTAACTTAAGAAGCATTTAATGTGAATGATTACCTGGCTTTATCAAATTAACTTAAAAGTATGTTTTGTCTTTGTTTTCTGAAGGAACTGGAGATGCTGAGGAGTCAGCTGCAACTACAGTCTGCAGAAATCTCTAAGCTTCAGATGGAGAATCAAAAGCTGCAAGTAATGGTACTTGTGACAGAGTTCCTTATTCTCTCTTTGGGGGCTAAATGTTGAGGAATTGCCTTTCCTGCTTCTGCTGCCTGTAGCCATTGTCCTATCCCTGCTTAAGAATACAAGTCAGCTAGTGATTCCAGCAGTGTTTAAAATGAAGTAACGTGTTACCTAGAGAAATCCTTCATGAGGAAAGAGGAGACTCCCTGTGCAGTTAGTGCTCCGTGAGGCTGCTGCTGCTTGGTGTTTTTAACCAAAGGAATGCCAGCATTTCCATGCTTTAAGCTTGTACCCCAGTCAAAGGAGAGAGTCTCCTATGAGACACAAAAGCAAGATATCACTTACATTGGAAAGATCACCATTATTCTTGTAAACAGCTGAGGATGCTAACTGGAAAGCTGACATACAGCTGAATGGCAGGTAGTCTGTCTGTGCAGCCCTCCAAGTGCTTCAGAGCTGGTTTTAGCTGTGAATTGCCTGGATCAGGTGATAAAACCTCACAGAATAGCTAAATAAAGGCAGTTGTGTCCCCAGAAGCAGTTAATGGCATTAGAAAGTGAACACTGGGCTAGAGAGCTTAAACAACAAATTGCATGCCAATAAGACAGGCATTTCCACAGCAGAGCTAACAGATGAAGCCACAGGAGCATGAACCACATGAACAACTGAAATGATGCCAATGAGTGATGTTCAGTGCAGGCGGAGCTAGGATGGCTCCTGCGTGCCCTGCCTGACAACTCTGCTACAGTGAAAGCAGAGTGGCTGCTCTGGGGCTGCTGCGCTCTCTTCGACTCTTGATTCCAGTGCGTTTGTTCCAATTTGTGCACAGATTTGTATCTTCAGTACCGCAAGGGAGAGGACTTGCGTGGGGAGGGTAGCCAGTGCTTAAAGGACAGAAGGCTTTAACACCTCTGCTGTCAAAAGCCTGGCCGTGTGCTCGGGAGGCAGGAGCACAAGGAAGTGCTCCAGGCTGCCAGCAGTTGTCAGCCCACCTCACTGCTGTCCTGCCTTCCCTAGAGCTCCAGCTTAAAGCCGGTACGGCCAGAGGAGCAATCACCTTCAGTTCATGCTGTGCTGCAGCTTCAGCTGACAGACAGCTGCCACCTTTTGGAAATACCTCTGGGTAGGGCTGGCTGGGACTAAACTGTTGCTGGGTTCAGTAGTCCCATACAAAGACTGGACATTTAGCTCAGTAAAAAAAACTCTTAGGTACTTGAGAAGTGCTAGAGTGCTGGCTGGTGGCCTCTAATATACAGGGTCTGCCTAGGCAAAAACGAACAGTCTGTGTGGAATTGAGGCTGTACCTTGTGCTAAGGAGAACTGTCCCTGTGCATATGTGTTTATTGAGACCCTGGGAAGCACAGATCTGTTTCCTGATGCCTTGCAGCACAGGTTGTCTATCACTACCACCCCTTGGCTATGCTATAAGATGAAAATATGCTTTCAAATTCCACACCTGACTGTACAACCTCTTAGCTTGCTGTCTCTGTCTGAGAGGCGCTCTGTGCTCTGACACTGCATTTCTTGTCCACAGAATGCAGCTGCAGATCCTGTGTTGGGAGACAGCGGTGCAGCAGCAACAAACAGCTCTGAGCTGGTGGGACGACTTGAGCAAGAGATAAGGGAATTGAAGGTTGGTAGCGGGTGACCACCAAGCCAAGTCTCTTTAGTACTCATCCAGCAGTTAGCAGGACTTCTGCAACATGAAAGGCTTTGGGTGGAAGTGGGGCGTTTCCTCAGCACCTCCAGTGTTTCAGGCTATGTAGAATCATAGAATGGTTTGAGTTGGAAGGAACTGTAAAGATCCTCTAGTTCCAGCCCCCTGCCATGTAGGGGTAGCTGGATGCCATCTCCTTCATTTTTCACCTGAAAAACGTACGCATTGTCTGCCTTTAAAGAGTTGGTAAGGGCAGCCTAGGAGATAGCTTTACGCTGATATGGACAATCCTGTTTGGCTGGGATGAAGACAGCTGCAGCTAAGACTTCCACCTCCCTTACTCCTGGTTGGTAGTAAGGGCAGATTGAATAAGGAAGTGTGTGGAAGCAATGCACAGGGCGCTGGGTGGGGCTGGATGGAGCTTTTGCATATGGAATGTTTGGAGGAAACAAGGCTTCAGCCATTCCCATGCTTATGGTGTAACTTGGTCTGGGATTTTTCCTGTTGCAAGAGTGAAGTCAAAACCCTTTCTGAGGAAAAAGAATCACTGAAACAGCACTTGGATTCAACCAGCAGCACAGTTGCCATCTTGCAAGATGAGAAAAATAAACTTCAGCAAGAAGTGGCAGAATCCAAGAAAGAGCAGGATGATCTTCTGGTGCTTTTGGCTGACCAGGATCAGAAGTTATCTGTAATGAAGAGCAGACTGAAGGATTTTGGTGCATCAGTAAGTAAAACTATGGGTCAAGCAAGTTCTCGGGTCCGAGGCAGGTCTGAGCAGGCTGGGTGTGGCAGTACCTGACCCACTAAATCTGAGGCCCCTTTCTATGCACAGAGAACTGCTGAATGGACCAGAGCTGCTTTCTGTACTTAGGTTGGCAGCCACCAAAAAAAGAGGACAACTGCCTCTTGAAAGAAGCATTCAGCTTAGGGCTGTTGAGAGGGACCTGTCAGACTCTCGTGAGGAAAGCTACTGGTCACGTGTGGCTCTGGGATGATACCTGACCACGTGCCTGGCTTTGCTGCAGCTCATCCTGGCTGCCCACTAGAAAGCAGATAACGGCCATGTTGTTATCCTAAGGGTTGTTTCACGGATAATACAAGTGATAAATAAAAAGCTCTTGTCTGCTGCATAAGCAGGGCTGTGGGCTATCAGGGCACTTTCTGGGAGCCTCCTCTTCTGGTCAGCTTCTTGGAAGAGTCCTTGTGACTCGCAGCTGCATGTGTGGCTCCAAGGTGGATAGAGCCAGCTGCTGTGCTCCAGTTGTTGTGGCTGAGCACCAGGCTACAGCCTGGCTTTCCTATCAAGAAACACTCATTCTGCCATTTAAGCAACAGTCCTTGAAGGAAGGATTCCATGTGGGTGGTTGGCAGTTGCCTGGCTTAGTCCCAGCTGCAGGAATAGGGCTTTAATGAGAGGAATGTAAGACATTGGTAGCAAATGGGGGTCCTGCAAGTGTAACCAAGGAACCCTTTGAGCCTAAGTTCTAAATGACTGAAATGAGGAGAACGTACCCCAGAAGACATTAGCAGCCATCTCCACTCCCTCAGCGTTTGCCTTCAAAAGACTGGATCGGAGTAAGGGATGTTACTGCTCACAATGGATCTTTCTAATTTCAGTATGAAGATGAAGATGACATTGAATCTGGAGATCAAGGGGATGAAGATGAGGATGGAGATGAAGAAGAGCAAGACTAGAATGCTGCTGTGTTACCATGAAAATGAGATTGTGTTGCTATTGGCGAAAAAATCTCTTACTGGTATGCAAAGAAAAGCATTTGCTTAGGAGAAGCAGACGGGAAAATGGCAACCATGGGACTAGTTCTAAGTTACTGAAGTGTTTGAAACCCCTTCATGCTAGGTAAAGCAAACAAAAATCACTGTTTTAAGTTCTACATCAGTATCCCAAATTGTCCTTGTTTAGAAGTTGCTTTAGACACTGTTTAAAGCATGGGGTGACAATGCTGCTGCTGCCTCAGTTTATTGTCATCGACAAGTTCTGTGCATTTTTCTCCAGTTTTAACCTGCTGGAACTGTTAATTAAATACAAAAGTATTTGGTTTAACATCTGTCAGCTGGAATCATTGCCCCTGTCTCCAGCACGGAGCTTCACTGCAAGGGCAGTGGCGAGGCGGAGGGTTGGGTTGGCTCTGGCGTGCGGCGGCCGCTCCGCCAGCCTCATGGGCTGGTTCTCTGGGAGCAAAGGGACCTGCCCAGTGCCGAGTGCCTTGACACCTGCGTGGCTGCAGCCGGAGCCTCCCAGGGAGCCGCAGTGCTCTGCTACTAGCACGGGAGAGGTTTCTTGGGAAGCTGCACAAGAGAGGTAGCCTTTTTCAGAGGAATCGCTATGGAAAAACCAAGACCGATGCACTCTTTCTAAAGATCTGATGTGCTACCCAGTCAGCATAAAAATAATATAAACCTTGTTGACTATTTCAGTAGGGAAATGAAAACTGCTATGATTTATATAACTTATTGGCTCTTGATGAGTGAATAAAAGACAAAATTTTAAAAGAAAAATTAGTATGGTAAATGCATTGATTTCATTTTTGGTAATAAAAATAGGTTTGGCCACTCAGTGCTCATTCACTTAATTCTCTTGTCCTGCTTGAACAAAATGCATTTAAATAGGCAGGTAAAATTGCCTAGAGCCAGTCTAGGGTGGCAGATGAAGGTAATGATATGCCATGGGCTGGAGCTGTTATCACGTGGGACACTGGGGTGCTGGGATATAACCAGGGCTATGGTGAGGCCTGCCAGGCAGTACCTACCCTCATGCTGTTACAAAGGCACTTCAGCAGAAGAGGGGGGAGGATGGACATGCTCACTTTTGAAGAGTTTGAATTTACACTGAATCCTTCAGTGACCAGCAATGTTACCTGAGGGAATGGGAGCTCCTTCCTGTGTATCTTGGAAAGTCAGTTTTAAAAGTGCCTCTTTTTATGAGTCCTGGTAAAGGTGGCAGCTTTGGTACCCAGCTCTCCTGCGAGTGTGGTGCTACTGTTTCCTGCCACCCCAGGGAGCCAGTGATGGTTTGTCCTGCTGTGCTTGGACAAGACAGATGAACTTCTTCATTTCGGCCTGAACCTCTCCACCCCATCACTGTCTGCTGTTCTGTGACCAGTGCTTTTCCCAGGAAGGGCTGGATCCTTCAGTGGAGGAGGAGTGGTGTCAGGAAGCCTCGTGGCTTTGTGACGTGTGGAGAGCCAGGGGCACTGGTGTGCCCTGCAGAGCTGGGCCAGCAAGGGAATCTGCTCTTCCCTCCCAGTGTCCCGCTAGGTGATCTGTGACCTTGCAGGCACTTTGTTCTACGCACCTTGTGCACGCCCCCAGACGTTCTTGCTTTGTCTTCTGCGAGGTCCCTTCTGTGAGGTCCCTCAAAATGCTACAGGGAGAAATAAAGAGACATTTATACACACTCTTCAGTCACGCATCAGGAGGAGAGTGTGCCTCTGTAGAGTAGGGAGAAGGGAAAATGGGGAAAATAAAGGAACCTTTTCCTTACACAGATGAGACGGGATCACCTGAAAAAAAGAAGATTAAGTACAGCCTCGGTCTGGGGAAGAACAAGGCACGGGATGGATGGCTTGGCCTGATCTTGAGCAGGAGCTGCTGACCTGGCAGCCCCAGGTGGACATTAGTGCTGCTCCCAAAGTAGGGTGCAAGACTTGTTGTGGCCATTCTCTGCAGTGTTATGCTTGGGAAGGTCTTCCCTTTGGATGCAATTTCAAAATGTTTGAAATTACAAAAAATGAAGGGGGAGAGAGCTAGGTGGGGTAGGGAGTGCAGGAGACAGCCAAACTGGTTACAAACAGGTTTCAAAGAGGCCCGTTCAAAGTGCTTTTCCCAATGAGAAAACCTGTTCTGTTCATTATTTTGTTGCACCATCCTAGTGCTGTATTTGCTGGTTGTGGCCATGTCTGGATTACAATTGTGTTACTGCCAAAGGGGTGGCTTTTGCCCAGAAGGTGTTCACTTAGCCTGTGCATTCTTGGCTGTGTCATAAAAATCAGATTTACTCTTAACTCTTTGGAATCTTTTCTTGTCCTGTCATGATTGGCACATCACAAATGCAGCATGTTTTTGCTCACTCTGCCCAGCATTTGGATCCTTTCCATGTAGTCTCTTTGTCAAAGCAAGCCACTGATAGCAAGGAGGAGGTAAATACATCACAGATTTCTGGCGTGCTTGTTGCACATGCTGACACTGATACAGGCAAACAGCACAAGAGTGCCAGGAGTGAAGAGCAGAAGCAAGCAATGCTGATTATTGACCAACACAGCCCACCTGTAGGCCACTGCTGGTGCTTGTGTGCTATGTCCAGATGAGGCAGCACGGGTCCCTGCACGCACCCTTTCAGTGCGAGGGGTTTCAGGAAGGCTGCCTTCCTGAAGTGCTGCCTGGCCTGAACATGGAAACCCTCTGTAATCTCTTTCAGATGGCTGCTACGCCATTCTGTGGATCAGTTGTTGGCAAAGTAGGAACTTCTGGGAAGCCAGAGCAGCCTTACCTGTGTTACGCAGCCTCTGCCTGCTGCTGGTCATCTGCAAGCTCAGAAAGTGCCAAAATCTTGTTTGTGTGAAGTTCTTCCTAGAAAGTAAAATGAAAACAGTGTTCACCAATGCACAGAGGCTTAAGAAATAGTTTTTGTGGTAAATATTTTAATAGAACAATGTCTCCTGTTCTCTAAACTACAGGAATAAGAGGAAGTTTGAATGGGGAGAGGCTGGGGACTGATGGAGGGGGGAAACTGGTTGCCAAGCAGTGAAATCTGAGCCTGTGTGGTGCTCAGGTGCGGCGGGTGTGGGTGCCCGTGAACCACGGCTGTGCGCTTCAGCCCTCTGCCAGCTGCCAGCAAGGTCCATGTTCATGGTGCGAGCAGGACTTGATGCTCAGGGCGGGTTGGGTGCTTCCATACCACCTGCAGCCTTGTTCTCTCTTCCATTCAGAGGATGTTTAACCACTGCGCTCCCCTGGCCACGCTGCTTGCTGAACCGATCCATCCCATGAGTAAGGCTTGCCTTTGTCCCGCAGGGTAGTTCCTCCCTCAGCCTCCAAGAGACATGGGAAGAGAACCAGAACCTCTTCTCCTGGTGATGGCAGAGGCGTACACTTCTGTCCTGTAGCACAGCTCCACTGTGAAGTGAAACGTATTTTATATGTTCTGTCCCTCTCACCCATGAGGCTGGATCTCTGCCACACTGCTTATTTCTGTTACACCCTTTGCTCATTTCTACACCCCACATCCTCCCTGCACAGCCTCACCAGCAACTCTGCAGAAATGGCTGTTGGGAAGGAACATCAACAGCTCCTGTCCCCACTGGGGATATTGCAGCTCTCCTGCCACGTGATCCAGCTAAACTGACTTTTGTAAAATCACAGGCTTGCTCTGTGAGGGAAGTGCTGAATCCATGTCCCTGGATAGTGACACTGTGCCTACATGGTCAATCTCTGTCACGAGCCGCAGCATTATAAACCACTCTGCTAATTTTATAGCCCTGCTGTGAAGGCTGTTGGTTTTTCTGTACATATCAACTCCTTTGCTTCATGAAGCAGGCACAGAACATGACATTTATTTGAAATAACATTTCAGATGCACAGAATGGGTCTGGACAAGCCTGTGATCACTTCCTACCACTTCTATAAGAAAACACTAACCTTATGACACTGATTTTGATAAAGAGCATCCTACTGGGAGCAAAGTGTGATGCAACGGACCTGGATCCTGAGGCTCATGTGGGGGTCAGGCCAAGGCTGAAATATCATCAGTGCAGTTTTGCACCTTGAAGCCAAAGATGTCACTGGTGGGCAAAGCGGGGCAGTCAGTGGTCACTGACGGTTGCTCGCAGGCAGCACGTGAAGCAGGATCATAAATCACAGGCAGACAGCCTGCTCGACAGGAGAGAGAGAGTCGTGCCGGTCAGGAAGAGCTGTTGCTCTTCAGGCCAGTGCACTTACACACGGGAAGACCCTTGGGAAAGCACGTGCTCTGGGGCCAGCACTACAGAGAGGCTCAGATCAGCCCCGTGAGAGTAAGCACCAAGAAAAAGGAACCGGCTGGGATCGTTGGTGGGACCTAAGGCTGGGGCTCCCCCAGGCACATCAGCAGATCGGTATCTCCAGGCTGATCCGTGGTGCTGGGGCTACGTGACAGCCTGGGTGAGCGAGGTGCTCACCAGCTGGCACACAGCTCACAAAGCCCGGCCCACGCTGCAGGAATGAACCACTGCTGACCCTTCCCTTGCTGCATCTCCATTAGGAAAGGGCAGAGCAGGCTGACTTTGGTGCAAGTCCCTGGCTATGAAGAGAAGAGTTACCAAGACAACCAGCTGGGCAGCACAGAGATGCGCCTGGCTCTGTACTCGCCTAGGACAGCAAAGGAGGCCCATGCCCCACATCTAGAGAGCAAGAGGGCTCTCTTCTGAGTTTCACACGAATGAGGGGTTCCCAGAGCTCCCCTGATGGCTGTTGAGTTGTCTGGTGCAGCCAAAGATATATAAACAACCTGTCTTCCACCAAGGAGCCACAGGTGAGCCTGAGGAGGCAGGTTCTGCATCCACAACAGAAAGCCAGCCTGCTCTTCGCCTCTCCCTTTGGGCCTTGCTGGGGCCAATGACAGGGCTGGTTATTAAGCACTTGTCAATTGTGCTGGCTCCAGACTTCCAACAGAGCGGGAGGCAGCTCGTGGAAGCACACAGGTCTAAGAAGAAGCTTGCATCACTATAAATTTGCCTCCTGAACTCCCACCCTCCTGCTCCTCACCCTCCAGACAGATTTGTTGCCGGTATCTTAACATACCTCCAGAATTGTTACCTGAAAGACCTTTCTTATTTATTCTGTACCTGACTTATCCACGTTTTAGCCTGTCCTGTCTGTCCATACCTCCCAGAATGAAGTGGATTGGAACAAACACTCTGCAAAGCTGCTGTTTGCAGCTTAAGACATGGAACAGGTGCAAAATAGGATCCCTGCCACCTTGGTGGAGAAAGGGCCAGGTTGGAGCATGCTCACATCTCTGACTCTGTGGGCTCTGTGGGGTGTACTTACACCAGTAAATCCATCCTGAATTTCGATGCATCAGCTCCCAGATACATATATGGTCCAAAGGCAAAGAAGAACTGGGGCTGCCCCACTAATTAGGGGAGTCCTGCGACATGTGCTGGTTTAAGCTCTCAGTTTGAGCCTTCCTGCACCCCAGTTGGTGACAGGTTCTCACGCTGAACTCACAGATTCAGCCTAAACCAAACCCTAAGTACAGCCAAATGCACAGTCTTCATATCACTCCCCACGACACAGGCAAGGTGGGGTGATGACAGCCCAAAGTCGCAAGCTGTGTCCCCCCCTGCCCTCCTGGGGACCCTGACTCTCACCTGCACACTTCCAGCCCCCAAAATGCTGCTGCAAGGCACAGCGGGAGTGCTGCAGGGCGCACGCTTCTCCCGGCGAGGAGAACGCTGCAAGGTGATGAGCTAGACTTTTTATCCTCAGGCACGTCTCTGTAGCTTTGCTACCAGAGATCCCGTTGCTCACAGAGCTGCATTCACAACGTGGCCACCAGAGGTCCTGGTGTTCCCACACGGAAACCAGAGGAGGAGCCCTGAGCTACGGGCTGGAAACCCCAGCCTTGCAGCTACGGAGGCTACCCCAGTGGAAGGGTTTCCAAGCTAACTAGACAGTTGCTTCTGGTTTCAAACAAAGATGCAAGCAAACAGCTTTAATGCAGCTCCCTCTCTTGGCACCTACATCTAGATACGCTCAACGTAAAACAGTTTTAGCAGCTGGCACAGTTTGAAGACTTGTCTGCAACAGGAGCTTGTAAAGGCACTTGGGCTTGGACTACAGAGTGTTTCCCTCCCGAGGCGGAGCAGGCAGTGGGGTCGCCCTGCGCTGCACACACCGCAGCCAGGGCCGGGCTCTATGGGAACGGCTCCGGAGATGCACACGGTGAGCCCGTACCCACAGGAGGTCATGGCAAACACAGGCTCTGTGCTCCAGCACATCCTCTTTGTGTGCCCACAGTGGTTCCCTGTCAGCATGCTGGAGCCAGTGCTGTGTCCACCTGGGTTCAAACCTTCCAAACTCCCACTCAGTGCTGTGGTGGCACATCTGCAACCTGAGGACCTGTCTTTCCACTCCCTGATGCAGAACCAATAGAGTCCAAGAGGGAGAGTGCTGGACCAAGTTCAAAGACCTGTTTTGCTGCTGATCCACTGTGCAACCTCTGTAGATGAGTGGCTTGATTTGCTCAGCCTCCACACAACTTCCTTTCCTGGGTTTGTGCAAACTCCAGCTATGCACATTGTGTTTGTGGATCTGGAACCAAGGTCTGTGGCTGTGGGGCTCCTGGGAAACATGCACTGAGTTCCCAGACTGCAGACAAGCTCAGGCGCTGGGCTGCCCTACCATCCCCTCCACGCTCCTCTCCTCTCATGACTCTTTTTGGTTAAATCACTGCTCCTGAGTTCACTGCAAGGTGATGGGATGGCTGCTTGTTTACTTATGTCTCAGTAAATCAAGGAGTTAACACAAAATCACCCAGGTTGAATGAAAAGCTTTATCTGACCGGAATTATCAGTGTGCTTGAGCTCACTTGAGGTGTGAGTGGCAGACAGAAGGGTTTGAGACATCTGATAAAGGTTTCTAAGCTGTCTGAAAGCATCAAATGGGAAAAACAGATCTGGAAATAAACCAAATGCTCTCTTCCACATTTTCCAATGCAAAATGTATCAGTGGGTCTCTCTGCTCACACAAACACTGGGAACTGGAACTGACTGCTGGAAAGGTTTAAACTCAGAAAGCCGTTTATTTGTTGGGAGGGTTGGGTTTTGGTTTCTTTCTGGTGGAGTTGTTTTCCCAAACATCTCTTAGTGAGAAAGCATTTTCCCAGATGGCTAGAGGATGCCTGGTGGATGAGCAAAGGGCTTCTCCGGCCTGTCACAGCCAGGAGAGAGAACCTGGGAGGCTGCCAAGGGTCTGATTTACCTGAGCTGCCTGTGGTTGGAGGCAGTTTGGGCCCAGCGCAGCAAGCAAACCCTGCAGGTCTGGCAACCCAAGGCACCAGCAGGACACTCTCCAGGCAGGTTCCTTCCCCCTGGCTCCTTCCAGCATGGTCATCTCAGAGGGTGCCCAGTGAACACACACAGCACTAGGTCAGCAGAGGGGAGGACAGAGCCAGCTCCAACCCAGCACTCCTAAGGGGAACTTGATTGGACGAGGCCATGTCAGCCTGCCCAGATGCACAGCACATGCCAGAGGTACGGCAGAAACATGCCAGGCTCACTCATCACTCCAGGAAATCCATGGGAATAAGAGCAAACTTTCTCTATTATTTAGCTGAAGTCTCCCAGACACCTACACTCAGCTGTTGTCATAAGTTGTCTGGAGCCGATTTCATCTTGCACGCTGTGCACCTCAATGGGAAGGAAGGGGGACGTGGCTGGGCAACAGCTTCCACCCCGAATAGGCTCTGCTGCAGGGAGCTGATTACTCATCCCACTTCCCGGCAGGACCAGGCTACCTGCCTTTCCAAGCATTTTGGAACTCATGTGCAGTGCCAGCCACAGCACCGGCTGCTGCGCCAGAGCTAACGGGGCCTGGAGTGGGGTCTGCGGGGCACGGATTGATGGGAGTTTTACCCGAGCAGGTCTGCCATCAGCCTGCAACCACTGTGACTGAGAGTGACTGCTGCTTCTGGTCCCCACGCTCTGCTCTGTGTACGGGAAGGATAACAAGTACCTTCCATCTAGAGGCTTGAGGCTTTCAGCAGGGGGATTATCCTGTCATTCCCAATGGTATATTCAACACCTGAGTCTTAATCCAAGAGCAAACCTTTTCTCTGGGGTTTCCAGCTCACATGGCTGCTGATTGCCCACATATGCGAGTGTATGTCCAAAGGGCAATGGGATAACTGAGCCTGCCCAGGACTGGCAGATCATGCTTTGCCCTGGTCGCCTGGGTGTGGTGTTGGTGGCATTCCCACCACAGTCACTGCACCTGGATGCAGTGCAGACTTCTGTCGGCTTGTCTTGCTTTTAAAGTGAAGCCGGGATGCTGAAGAGTGATGCATCACTGATGCTGCCATGTCCCACCCCTCAGCCAGAGCCTCCCTGTGCCAGGGAGTCAAAGATGAGGCTGTGCGACTGTGCACATGGCTTGGCATCACATCTCTCTGCAGCCCTGAGGACTCCGCATTTCTGTTCCCCAAATGACGGATGCCACCAAGTGGGTCCTGCCAGCAGTGTTTCTGGCTATGGCTGAGTCGGTGGCCTTGAAGGGCCATCCCAATGACCCAAAGTGTCACCACTTACACTTGTTTATTTTGTGCAAGTCCACAGGTGCAGCTGGACTTACAGCAGCTACATCAGACACATGAAGACTTCAAAAAGAAGCCCTTTATCTGAAGCCATGCTGGATGTGCACTGGGGCTGGTTGCATCATCCATACAGATCACTGACTTGGCTGTCTGAGTGCTCCTCCTATGCACACGCAGAACATGCGAGTGCTGCGGGTGAAGTTCTCTGATGCGATTACTGTGGGGCTTGAGACCATTTCCTGGTGGTTTCACATACGCCTCAGTCACGTCTGCCCTTTGCTCTGGAAACCTCCTGCTTTGACCTCAGCAGAAAAGACCAAGTGAAAAATTCCCCCTATTTCTGCTTTCAGCCTTGAAATGTCACTTCTATGATGGGGCTGGCTATACAGTGATTTTCTTCGGCCTTCAGCTCCTGTCTGAACATTCCTGTGATGCTCCCAGCTCCTGATCAGAGGTTTGTGCTGATTTCTGATTGAGCAGGTAACTGTTCAATAACTGTTACTCTTTCTTCCCTGTTGCTTCACGGTACGCAACAGCACACCAGTAAAAACAGCTGCTGTCAGGTACCTGCTGCTTCAGGATTGACCTATCTACAAATACCTCACAGATTTGCTTCTCTATTTCCCTGAGGAATCTCCCAAATTAAGTGTCAGGGTAACAGCACTGATGACACAGCACATCCTTCCATCTCTGAGAAGATGACAGCACTGGCGCTATCCAGAAGTCACTGTGAGACCAGGAACTGCACAGAGGATCCCTGCCTTTGCCAAAGCCTCTCCTTCCCTCCAGCCCTCCTTGCCAGTGGGGGAAAGCAGTGCCCCCCTCCTTGGAGGATGCTGGTGAAGATGTGACTGCTGCGCCTGGCACTCAGCAATGTGCCTGAGCTGACTGAAGCTCTTGGGCCGGCCTGAAATCTGCTCATGTGTGGTGCCTGTGACCCAAACCTGCCACAGGCCTGCAAGGAAGGAGCAGGCTCAGCAGGGAGAGCACTATTGCAGCATGAAGCCACAGTCAGTTTCTCCCTGCATCTCTGGCTGTGGATTTCGGGGCTGTGTGTGTCTTCCATCTGTCCAGGCCCCAGAGAAACACCTAAGTCCCTGACTCCTCAGGAAACAAACACAAAATCTCCATTCCAAATGGCCTCTCTCTGAAAAGGTCCCAAATCCCACGTGTGCCACATGGATGCTTTGCACAGCATCCCCTTGGACACAGTAAGCACAGAGCCAAAGAGTTTCAACCCTTCATCAGTTCATTCTTTGTCTAAAGAACGAGAGAGAAGAGAAAGAAGGTTGCTGGTGTGATGGAAAAGCATCCTAATGGGGAGAGAAATGGGGCCACCTTGCAGTCATGGCCTGAAGACAGTGTTGTTCATGTGGCCTGTGCACAGCCCCTCCAACATCTCAGCCAGACAAGAGAACAGGAGAGCTCCTGCCAGCTCAGAGTTTTCTGGATCAAAGCAGAATGTGAATTAGGCAGGAAGGAGCTGGCATCACGCAAGCTGGGTTCCTGTAATATCTCAGAAGACAGTTGGCATGTTGGAGCAATGAGAAGCAGTGTGTGCCTGGCAGAAGGCCAAGCGGGCACAGACAAGCTCTATCTATTGAGTAAATGGTGAGCAACCTCCGGTAAGATTTTGGCAGTAGGAGGGATTCTGTAAAATCACAGCTTCTGCTGTGGTTTGTTTTGTGTGGACTGGGTTCTGTCCCATCGCCATTGGCAGGGG
This sequence comes from Tapera naevia, assembly GCA_033556795.1. Lineage (NCBI taxonomy): Eukaryota > Metazoa > Chordata > Aves > Cuculiformes > Neomorphidae > Tapera > Tapera naevia. The sequence goes on from JAUMJJ010000021.1 coordinate 813,331, forward strand.
GGAGCTGCCTGGTCTGTGGGAACAAAGGCACTGGAGAACTCTGCACTGCTCGGACAGATCCCAGCCCTCCCACGGCCCTTCCATGAGCCGAGCAAATGAGACGTGGCAGCTTGGACTCACACACAGAGGATGCCGCCAGCCCTTGCCTTCCAGTTCTTCCCTGCACTATTAGGAAATCCATTCCAAGAGGGGCCTTGTTGAAGCATTTTGTTATCATCATTATCATATGAAGTTTTGAGAACTTCACACGGGGCTTGAGAAAAGGTGGTGCTTAAAATATCACCTTGTTTGAGTTCATACCAACAGTATATTTATGATACAGGACTGAAGCGTGTCCTGGAGATGGATTTATGGCACATGATGGGAACACAGCACCTCAGAGCTGCATTTTCACAGAACTATGGAATGGTTTGGGTGGAAAGGGACACAAAGCCCGTCCAGTTCCACCCCCTGCCATGGGCAGGACACCTCCCATTCAATCAGGCGATCCAACCTGGCCTTGAATACCTCCAGGGATGGGGCAGCCACAACTGCTCTGGGCAACCTGAGCCAGGGCCTCCTCACCCTCACAGAAAAACATTTCTCCCTAAGATCTCATCTCAACCTCCTCTCTTTTAGTTGAAAACTGTTCCCGTGGTCCTATCCCTGCACTCCCTGATCAAGAGCACTCACCCCCTATCTTTCCTGAAGCCCCTTTCAGTACTGGAGGCTGCTCTAAGGTCTCCCTGGAGCCTTCTCTTCTCCAGGCTGAACAACACCAACTCTCTCAGCCTGTCCTCATACAGGAGGTGCTCCAGCCCTCTGATCATCTTCGTGACCTCCTCTGGACCCGTTCCAACAGTTCCATAGCCTTCTTATGCTGGGGATTCCAGAACTGGACACCACACGATTTTGCAGGTGTATGGACACACACATCCATGGCTTTACCTTTACACTGCCTAGAACTCTAATTAAAATTTACTGCCATGGCTGCAGGCCAAATGAAGGCCCTCTGATTGCCTCAAAGGCCCTTCCATAAGGATCAGCGCATAAGGCCACAGCGAACCCACAGCTTTGAAGAAAAAGTGCCTGCTCTCCTGAGAAGCCACTGGTTTAATATTTGTCAAAACCAGAATGATATTTCCTGTGGTGTGAAGCTTGAAAACAAACTGGCAAGAATGTTTTTAAATACCACTGGGTGCATTAATATTATTTTAATCTGGTGGATTGTTTACGCACCTTCAGGAAATAAGGATCACAGCTGGATTTGGCAAGTGCATTGGCTGAGTCATAGACTAGGAGAGAGCAACACTTCATTTTCATTTCATTTCATTTTCATATAATTTCATTTCTTTTTAGGGAAACCCTTTGGATTTTTCCTTTTTAAATATGTTCATGGTGAAAATAGCTAGGATTAGATGCTGAAAAAATGAAATATTTTGGTCAACACAAATTTTTTATGAGTTTTCCTTCCCCTCTGTTGAAAACATGCTTTTGGGTTGATGCAAAAGGCAGTATTTTCTTTGGGTTTTTGGTCCCTCCTCTACAAAAATGTCCATCTCACCCTAGCCTTTTGAATCTAACTACTCACAGCAGCTATATTTCAAATGTATCTACACACAGCCTGTCAGGCTGTGAGGCAGACTGAAAAATAAGAGCAGCACTTCCAAGGTGATGCAGCCCCCGCAGACTGGTGCAAATGCTGCTTGACCGCAAGTGGACGGAGCCGAAGTGCCCGTTCTGCTCATGACTGAAAGCCAGCGCGTTCCTGCGGCCCACTTGCTCCTGAGAGGGTTGCTGCAGCTGACCTTGCTGACCTTGTATGACTGGGAGTTGGGCTAAGCTGGCTCCCTATTAATCCTGAATATACCCTGACTGTGTGACCTCTGGAACGCTGGCACCTCACATGTGTCCAGGAGAAGGGAAGATCTGGGGTCCTTCGCTGTGCTTTCCCAGTGTGTCACTGCTCCAGACTCATTCGAAGCAGCTCCGTGTGCAGACTGGGAAAATTTAATGAGTTTCACTTTCTATTTGGGATGGGGTAGGGTGTCTATTAGAGTCTGCAGAAGGAATGCCAGGCCTCACACAGCCCACTGGCAAATGAACAAAGCTAAGCTGGCAGCTATGCTCCCGCACTGCTCCTTTGCTTTCTGTCTGGTTTCCGTTTCTATGCTATCAAGGCAATTTTCAGCAAAACAACACAGAGCAAAGCCTCTGGCTCACAGCAGCCGGGAGAAGACAGCACAGGTCCAGCTGCCAGGTTGAACTCTGCCAGCTGCAGAAGTCAGGACTCACTCCCCAAGTCATAAAATTAAGAATGAGTTAAACATCCATCAGGTGTTAATGGAAGGCAGGAACCTTCCGGCAAACCGCAAGCCTTGGAAGAGGTACAAACTAAACGCAGACAGGAAATCCCCCACCCAGCCAGGACCTGGAGGTTGCCTACACCTGAAGGAGAACTCACAAGGGATGGTTTGCTTTAGGTCGGTTATTTGCAAATGACTGAGTGTGAGTTACATTCATGCCCTCAGTTCTACAGCAGCGTTATCAACTGAGTGACAAATGAGCCCCTGCTGCTCCCTTGGCCATCTCCTCTAACTGCCAGGCTCTGTGTCCAGGATGTGTGCAAGGAAAGCTACATTTCTTGGCAGACCCGGGCTGTGATATTTCAAGGACTGCTGCTGAGATAAAACGTCTTTGCTCCCATCTTTGCTGTGCTTTCACAGAAATCCAAAAGCTGACCACACGGGGCAGCAGACAGAGCATGTTTTACAGATAAGCCAAACCAGCCGTAAACATGGCCAAGACTCACATGGAGGAAGCTGGCTGGGACAAGAGCTCCATACTTTTCTCTCTGGCATCCCCTCTCCCCTTGGCCTGAACCTTTGCCTGAAGAACACGTCTTCTCTGAAACCCTCCCATGCTCCCTAGCAGTCATGTTTCCATTTCCCCCCCATTCAACCCCTCCCCTGCCCCACCATGCCCCCCATTCACTCAGGCTGGCTTCAGCTATCTCAGTGTGCTTTTATCTTGTAGAAACAATCAATCTCTTACGTTTTCTGGTTCAGGGGTGTTATCCCATCTGGCTCCTGGCTCCACTCCCTTTTGTTGTGTTGTGAGACCTCCCTGTCCTCCTGGAGACTCTGCTAGGGCTCCCAGCTCCCCGCATCAGCGCCGAAGCCAAGGGACAGGCCCTGCAATAGAAGAATTGTGTCTCTACAATGGTCGGTCACTCTTTTCCCTTCCCAGGTGAGTTGTTGGTGGGAGATGGGAACTCCTGTTAACTGACACAGATGGACCGGGCTGGGTGGATTTCAGAGGTCTCTGTCGAGTGCTACAGCTAAGACAGAAAACTGATCAGAGAGATGCCAAGTGTACGCATTTTCCATGTCATTTTTGCAGCACAGAAGCCACTCACTATGAATAACGGGGAAAAAACAACTCACGGCCTCTGGAGACAGAGGCTGCAGTGGTGAGGAGCCATGAGGCATGAGCCTGGCCTTGTTATCTAATCCTCAGTGTACCAAGGGAGCATATTTACACTGTAGAGCATTCCTCCTCTATCAGCGGGGCTATGCCAGGCAATTAGCAAGCACTTTTAAAGCTTTCCAAACAAACTTCATGGCAGAAGCACGTCCTGTAGGCAGTGAAGGGCTGGCTACTGGGGGAGCTCTGGATGTCACCTGCTAACCACTTCCTTCCCATAATCAGGGCTCTCCCCACACATGGCCTTCTCCTGCCTTTGTTTCCTAGCGGAATAACCCGTGAATCACAAGAAAGCTCAAGGAAAAAACCCAAATACTGAAAGAAGCAGCTGGAGCAGCAGGCCTCAAAGCAGAGGCTGGCAGAGTCACACATGGCCAAGTGCGGTGCCGTGAGTAAAGACAGTTTCATGGAGTGGGCAACTGTTTATCACTTCTCTCCACGTTACGACAGCTCGATCGGGAAGCAGCACTGCTCATGTTGGAGGAGGCCAGTGCCTCCGGTGCACGGCTGGCCGCGTGCGGCTAAACAGGCTGAGCAGCACAAGGTCTCTTGCTCTGCCCCCTCCCCACCCCGGGCTCTCTGGCCCCAGGAGAAGAACACACTGCCAGGCCCCACTGCTGCCCAGACACTGGCTCCGTGGCTCAGCACCTTCTTGCTGCTCAGATGCTGGCACTGTGGGGAGATGCCACACTTCCCCCATTCCTTTACACACACAACATGGACAATGTGACTGGTGGTTTCCTACGTGAGCACTGTTTTCTGTGCATGCTGGCAGGGTGAGCCAGCAAAATCTTCGGTGTAAATTGTGGGCCAAGCTTTCTATTGCACCACATGCTTTTATTATCTAAAACTATTTAAAGCCCAGTGAATTGAAAACAGAGAATCAGACATAAAGCAATTGCATTTCTTTGGGTGAGCTGCCTTGTGTCAAGAGTTCTAAGATCAGATTTGCCTTCTTTCTGGGATATTTTCTTCTCCCAATGAAACTCAGGACACCACTGTGTTTCTCTGCTGCCTCCTGAAACCTGGCTCTGGATGGGCTTTGGGAAACCAATGGCTGGAGCGGAGGCTCTGGTGGCCTGAGGAAGCCGTGGTGCCTCTCCAGACAGCCCAGCAATCTGACCACATGACAGGCAGCCAAGGCATGAGGCTGCTCGTGGGTTCCCTGGCCTGCCTGACTCCAACCCAGAGCATCACCCACCTGCTACAGCCAAGTCAGACTGCAGGGCACATCTCTGGGTTAACTGCAGCCCCGGTACAACCACAGAAACACGCACCTTCTGGAAACATAACTGACCCTTTGGGACTGACACACCATGAAGGTGAAATTACTAAAATCAACAACGCATTACAAATATTTGGGCAATTTCCTCTTGGCACATAATTGTTTGTTTTGTGACCTAAAAAACAGTATTCCTTGCAGCCCTCCCAAGGGTACAGGTTACCTCAACTATTTATAGGTGCTTTCATCTGTTCTGCAATCGAGGCGGGGATAACAGGATCAATCAAACAGGACATAGTTCTGGTGCTGCCATCCTGAGCTGTGCCTCCTGTGACCTACCAGCTCCTCGGAACTGACTTTATCAGCTCCATCTATTGCAGACTTCGAAGAGGTCCCTCCCTAGTGCAGAGGATGCTTGAGAAACGGAGGATAGCAGGCACGCTATGTTGTGTAATCGGCCCTTGATGAGGGGGTGACGGAAGGCCATCCTGGCGGTACTTTTCCACTTGCTTTCCTACCCAGAAGCTGGTAGCGAGGCGGTTACGACATCTCTGAGCTTTAGTGAGGCCGATCCCTGCAGAGCCAGAGGTCACATCTGGTTGGGAATACCTCTGCCATTTGGTGATGCTAATGCAAAGTGAGATATTTTCAGGGATGAGGGATCTCAGATGTTCCTTCCACCCAGAGAGTGACTGCAGTTCAATTGGAATGGACCTCAATATTCCATATTTAATGATTTGTGTTTACAGACACTGGAGATGTCTGCAAAACATAAAGGTTGAGAGTTTGTGGAGCCTCTTATCATTCAGCAGTGACTTCCTAGCATTCCCTATGGTCTGACAGGAGTGAGACTCCAGAGCTGGCAATCTCCCACAGGATGGGAACCCTAAAGAACATGAACTGGCTGGTTTGACTCTGCAATTGCTTTGTTGCCCTAACACTAAGTGTTTCATTTTGACAGTAGTGGAAATATTTGTCTGTCAAAAGGCAGTAATGACACATTGCATTAAGATTTGACACGTAACTGTGAAAAGGAAATGGTAACACAAAGAAATTCATCAACATTACATCTCTGGAGGTAGGAGGAGAGAAGGGGAGCGGTCGCTGTGAAAGGAAACCTGAAGAGAAGACAGAGGAAGAACACCATGCACGAGAGCAAGCCTGCAAAGCCAAAGAAAACATTTTGCCTTGAGGAAGTGTTTGTGCATCTCAAGGGGTAAAGACTGGGATAGAAAATGTCACTTCTCTCTTTTCTATCCAGAAGACAAGCTGGAGCTGCCCAGGACTGAGGGCTGGGCTCCTGTGCATGGCCACAGATCTGGCGAGAGAAAAGGGAGCAGTGGGACTGGAGAACTGCTCTGGAAGGGCTGTCCCAGGGGTGAGCAGGCAGGGCCTGCAAGGGATCCCTCATCTTGTTACAGGAAACAGGCAGAAGGGGGCTGAGGGTGCCATAGAAAAACTGAAGACTGACAGAAGGAACCAGGAGAGGAGTGCGAAGCAGCGCAGGGGCCAGTGCTATGAGCAGTCCTTCCTTTGGGACCTCATTCCAGAGATTCTGTACAGGAACAGGTTTGATTCCTGGTGGGCAGAGCTACCTTGGGCAGTGTGGGAGTGAAGCAGGACTCAGGGTTCGAGCAGCTGAACAGAGAATGGTGCTACCCAGTCGGCATCCCTGTGGGTTTGCTTGTGAAGGGTGCCAACACTGCCCACAGTTCCCTTGGCCCCTCACTGCGGCAGATGGACTGCATCACCGGAATGATTTAGGGAGCTTCAGCTCCCACACCATGGTTGGAAGGGGAGGAAGTAGCATCCAGCTCTAGATCACACATAGATACACCAGGCTTTGCTGCTCAGGTTCAAGGATGCCAAGGATCCATTGAGGCCTGGGACAAGCTGGGGCCTTGCTGGACTGTGACTTACTGGAATGAGCTGGTCAGATTTTGGTCCAAGGCAAAAGAAACCGAGAGACGGCTCTTCTTGGAGAGTCTATGGCCCTTGCACCAGAAAGGGTTAACCTGGCACTTCCAGCAGGGATCTCTGCTTGTGAAATCCTGGCCTTTCAAAGTCTGTATGCCCATTCCAGCCTCTTATTTCTGTAGCTTTGTTATAAAAACCTTACAGTTACACATCCAGGGGAATCCCTCCTTCTCCTAACTAAGGAATTACATGACATGTAAGCAAAAGAGCCTCCAAACAGAGCATGTGAAACAAACTTCACTAAGTGGCCTGTTTCTCTCAAATTACACTTCCTATAAATATTTTATCCTCTCATTTCCTGTGTGCTACTCATTACGTAATTTGTTTAAGTCAGAGCCCGTGTGGCAACTGCCATCACACGTAACGTGGCTGCGAGGGCCCGAGTAGCGAAACTGCACAAACGAGAAGGAAAAGTAAGTGGAATGGAAACTGCTGATATGGCAAAGTGCAAACTGATAAAGCCAACAGAAAGCCCTCTCCTCTCCTCTCCTTACTGGCAATGGATCCATTGGTGAAATGCCCTTCAACATGGGTGGCAGCGACTGCTTTGGAAAGGCTTTTCTGAAGACCAGAGGGCACGGCCTCTAGGCTAACGTGGCAGAGGCAAAGCACAGCTGCTCGTGACTCAGAGCCTCTGATGTCACTCCTGCAGGCATGAAAAGAGACAAAGAACAGCGAGTTCAGATAGGACTGAGGTAATTCCCAACTTCAAACGGGTGGGATGTCGCACACCAAACCCTAGGAAGGCAGCATCATACGGTCCCCTAAACACCACCTCTTTACAACCCCTCCTCCTTCCCCATGAGGGCCAAAGCCTCTCTGCCACCCCAGGTACAAGCAGCCACAATGCTCTGTGCAGTCCCTCTATGAGGTTTCATCAGCTGAGCAGGAGGTCAAAGGCCTTTGCACCGAGACAGGGAGGCATCCAGCACGAAACGGAGAGGAACATTTTGTTGGAGGTATTCCAATATTCAAGTGGTGACTGAAGGAAGGTCCTGTGTGAGCAGTGTGTCCACAGGCCTTTGCCTCGTCCCTGCTGCCCCCCAGGGATGTTTGCACCTTGCTCTAGTCCTGTCTCTGGAACAAGCAACACTATCCTTATTTCAGGCAGCCTTTAGGGACACACAGGTCTCAGTGCCAGCCCTGCAGGCTCTGCACAGATGCAAACCCATCTCTCATCAGCCCGTGCCACTGTGCTGGAGCAGGATTTACCAATGGCCGTGTTGGTACCCACTGTGAACCAGCCATAGCTGAAGACAAAAAATGACAGTGCTGGCTCCTCTATGAAGGTGCTTTGGAGTTCACAACTGGTTTTAATTAAGACTAAACTTCATCGTCAGCAACAATTGTTGCACACCAGTTCAAGGGAGACAGCACTTCTAATGTACCTGCTCTCTCTTGTGCCCCAGATGTCAGAGGCTGCTTCTGTTGTCATCCTTCCTCCCCGTGATTTCCCTTCTCCCTTTTTCACAAAGCAGCAATTTCTTCCTGGCACTGTCATGTCCTCTGCAGCCTGCAGGCAGCATCACAAACAGTGCTGGCAGGCTGTGGCCTGTCCCATAGGAATGCCATCGGCAGGCAGAGGGAGCAGCAGGAGCAGCGAGACTGACCTCGCTGGTGGAAGCAGGCTGCAAGGTAGGGAGAAAAGATAAAATGCACCTGTTTTATGGAAGGCATGTTTCCATCCTGGATCACATTCTGCCTTCCACTGCTAACAGTGTGGATTGGATTTTCTGGAACAGCTCCTGAATGGGCTTGTCCAAACAGCAGCAGGGGAACATCAAAAGGCACAGTGATCGCCCGCAGATAAGCACCTGAGCTGTCTGATCCTGAGCTACCCTCAGGCACGGCTCCGTAGCTTGTCTGCCTGGGATGAGCTCTCCTCCTTACACCAGAGCCTCTTTCCATGGTGACGGCTCCACACATTTGGGAAAGAGCTAACTGACTGCGCATCAAGGTTTGATATCCAAAGAATAGCTACTTGTGGATAACCCTCAGCACAAAGCCCTTAAAACAGAGAAGGATGGGATTGCAGGCTCGGGTCAACACCAGAGGGAGTGAGTCCCTGCTGCAGTGACCCAGCCACACTGGGAAGCGCGTCTGCATCAGCCACCTCTCAGTAATTATAACAACAGATGACTCGAGATCAAAGTGTGTTCATGAATGATGTGGCAAACTGAATCGATGTAAATCTGAGCTTCTTTATCTCTCAATCTGTCTTTAATGCTGACTTCTGTCCAACTTTGACCTGCCCTGGGAAAACAGCTGGGCTTCCACTGCTGCAGCGCTGTCAGGAGTGACCTGAGAGCTGCCTGGCTTCCTCCCCCCTCACGTCCTGCGCAGTACGGCTGCTACTGGCTGTCAGGGATTGCAGCCGCTCGTCTTCGTGGCCCCATCTCCAGAGTTCTCAATGCAGAAGGACACGTTTGCTGCCACAGTGAGTCAATGGAGCCAGGTGCCAAGGTGCTTTGTGCTGACGTGCCAAGGTGCTACCAGTGGTTGCTCCTTCCAGGGGCTGCCTCTCTATCAGCTCCCCAGCAGCAGCTGCTCCTCTGCTGGCTAGAGCCCAGCTTCTCCGGGGACAGCTCCTGATGCAGCTTCCCCCAGCCTTGCCCTGACATATGGTTGGACTCCAGAGAGAGTTTGGCAGGAAGGTCCCTTTACTCAGGGTTACACAAATGTTGGCCAGCGGCTGACCAGCACATAGAGAGAGATCCATTTGCCCACCCCTCTGAATATCTCCCATGACTGCCCTTCATCTAGGTTGAATGTTTCATCTTCCTTCTGTCACGTATTCTCCTATCAGCTTCTATCATGTGTTTAGCCGGTATTTTCTAATTAGCTAATTACTGTGCCCATGATGTTCAGCTCCAGTTGTTACCCACACCAGGTGCTCTTTGTGCCATGGATCTGTGAGCACTCCACTGGGATGTGTCCTCTCTGCTCCACTGACTCTGGACAGCACCACACATCTCTGGAGATCTTCCCAAGCCCTTAGACACACTGCAACTCTCCTGCTCGTTAGCTGTGCTCCCTTTCATTTGCACTACTGCAACAGAAGACTCGTTTTTCCTCTTCATCTTTATAACACAGCTTTTGCCTACAGCCTCTGCACACAAGGAACAGGAGAGTTCTTGTTGTTGGCTTAAGACAAAACGCAGGATAAAATCCTGTCAGAGGAGCAACTTGCTAATGAGAACCTTAGCTGTCCTTGCCTGTGTCCTCTCAGAGGCTAACCAGGGCATTGCTCCCAAACACCACTTGCCTGAGCTGCTCTGCAGATGCCTTAAAGGGCTACAGCGAGATGATGATCAGTTTGCTTTGTCGCTCGTGCCATTGATATCAAACATGCAGTGGATGGTTGGTTCTCCAAAAGAGGTCAGAGGAAATAAGGCAGAGAGAGGTTTTCTAAATGGGAGAAACAAAGAGACAGAAGGCACCTCACACACTGGTCTCTTGTGTTTGCGCACTGGCTCCACAGATCTTCCCTGCACAGCTCCTGGCTAAAGGTATTTTGAGTCACAAGCAGCAGTGTGGAGGGGCCAGGGTGGCTAGAGGTTAGGGAAAATGAATCCTGACTTAGAAAGCATTCCCCAGATGTCCCTGAAACCGTGTGGATCTCTCTTGGTGATCTCTGTTGCTTTCACTTGCTGATTTAATTCCAAAGGCGTCTGCATAGCCAGTGCCTTCTGCACAGCTGCCATGTGGCAAGGATGACCGCATTGGGTAAAGTTTAGAGCTGCCACCTAGGACCGATGCCAATTATAGATGGGAATTCCCCGATCACATAAATCATTGAGGTTTTCCACTGCTCATGCTCCAATGCTGTGCTGCTCCTACCTGCTTATTTCTCAACAGGGGAGAGAAGATTAATTATTGGGTTGCAAAGCTCCCAAGGGTCTTGTGACAACTGAAGAATGAAGTATCCTGACGTACTGGGAATCCCTAAACCATGATAGGTCACTATCCGACAACTTGCTGCAACCCAGGGGAAGCCTGTCCCCAGAACCAGCTGCCCAGCATGCGTGTGTTTTGTGGTTTGGTTGCTACCATTGAAGCCTACAAGATGAACAGGCAATTCATTATCATTTAGGGTACTGCTTTGAATGCTATCATTTGAGCTTCTTAAAAGCTTAATCTTTCTGTCCCTGGGATCACATCTTCCCGATGAGGAACAATTAAGAGTATCCTGTGGTGAAACACTGGATGGTTATTAATGAAACTTGTGCTGCCCTGGAGTTTTAATTGACTAAATGCTTGAACACATGCCTGACTTAAAACAAGTGGGCGCTCTCATTCCTGCATCAGGAGCTACCAATGCTTTTCACCCAATGCCCAAAAATGTTGAATATTAAAACCAAGTCTGATCATTTATTGACCTTATTTCCTCACAAGTCCTACTCAAAATACCTCATCGGAAAGCACTTCATATGCCCTTGAAACTAAGCAGGGCTTTAACTACCTCTTCTTTTTCCTAAAACTTGCAGAAGAAATGCCTGGGGTTTGTCAGTGCAATAGCTCTCCATGGAGTTCTGTTGGCCTCTCAGCCACATTCAGTTGGGGTCTGTCATATCTGGAGCCATTTTGGTCAAAAATGTCAAGTGAGGAGCCAAGCTTTGGCATTTGCATACCAAACTTAAATCTCAGGATGGTCTGATGCTGGCCCTTCATGGGAACAAGCTGTATATAAGGTTAGAGCTGAGATGAAATGCTCAGACAGCTCATATGGCAGGGACAAAGAGGGGACCCTGGGCCGTCACTGCCATCTGGCTCAGGTGACAAAGACAATAAAGACAAGGGGTTTGTCCATATGCAGAATGTTGCGACCTGAATAAAGGAAAATCAGGGGATCGGAACACAGCAGGCAGAGGGAGCTTTGCTAATTATTCAAAGGAAGTCTGGATTTGACAGTGATGTGCCTGTTGTCTCATCCCACCCTTCCAATTCTCCTTTCCCATTGCAAGCTCTTGGATGGAGACAAGGAGTTTTCAGGAATGTGCCCGGTGTTTGCTACCTGTGTGTACAACCAGGACGCAGCTGCACCTCAGTTCCTGCATGGAGACTCCCAGCCACTCCTGCAGTACTGCTGGAATTCCCTGGGCCATGTGCGGGAGCAGATGCCAGGTGCTCGCACAAAAAGGAGCAGAGATGGCTGGACTTGGGGCCTGGGCCTTCTCTCACCACACCTCATTGTCATGGGAGAAAGACTTGGGGGCAGAGGCACTGGCTTATGCCAATGGCTATCACTTGTGTCACACGAGGTGCCCTGCTAAATGTCATGATCCAGGAATGCAGCTGTTGCTCAGGCAGTGCCAGCTGGCCAGAGCACCTGCAGGTGTGTGTTGTTTGATTTGTTTATATATGTAAATCCAGTCCAAAGTCTCCAACGATTAAGTCATGCGATCCAAGGCATGTGACAGTGTGGTTAGGAAACAGCGGACGGCAGACTAGGGTGACATGAGGAAAGCATTTCTAAGTGGCAGCTGTGAGCTAAATCATGTTGGAATTGGGTAACCTGGATTTAGGGGAGAGGTTAGAAAGGATGGGCGTAGTACTGCAAGAGGAGCTTGCTCTTTTTTTTTTCCTCTGGAAAGGGTCCTGATCCAGGCTTGGGCCCTGGTTTTTGGCTTATGTGTGCTACTGCAGGGCTGATGTGCGCCCATGGGCCTCATCGGAAAGGGGCCTCACTGATGCCCTGAGAAGACACAAGTTACTAAAGTTGGCTGTAGGTTTGGGGATGTGCTCCCAGCACAAATTGTGCTCTCTCCTCTCTTCCTGTCCTATCTTGCCCTGTCCTGTTCTCTCTTCCTGTCTTGTTTCAGGGTCCAGGTGATGGTAGACCATGGCAAGCTCGAGCACTGGGCAGCTACAGTTTGCTCCCTGAGAGATGTGCCAGCTCACATTTGGGGTGACAGAATGCTCCTCAGGCCTCCTGGTCTCCCTCTCCTTGAGCAGACAGTGGTGGCACGTGGGGCTCCGCCTCATGCCTCGTTGTAACAGCACCTGGATGGATTATCCTTCCAGTTGCACATCCTTTCTCCCACAGGGGCAGCTTGGCTGTAAGCACCACTGTTCATGGGTGCCAGAGAAGTCATTCAGCTCTTTAGTAGACATGCACTGTCCCAGAAGTTTGCTCTTGGCTTTTTGTGGCACATGAGAAAAGGCAGAGGAGAATCAAGCGGGCCTGTGGACAGAATTCCATGTGCTGGCCTCACCTTGGACCACATGGGAAGCTTTCAGTTGAGGGGAAAATGTCCCCTTTGACGGTAGCTGGATTTGAACCCATAATCACCACGTCCCTCGCACGTTTGTGTGCACAAATAAAGGTCCTGCCTATGCACTGACTGTGCTTCACAACAAATGCTCCTTGGTCTCTTGAACAAAACAACCCATCTTCTGCAGTCTGGGTCTGATTCTCATGGAGATGAGCAGGAACTTCCGTACGGACTCCAGGAGTGCAAGGCTGTGCCCTCATGCACACGCCAGACTGGTGGCAGACACCAAACGGGGCTGTTCCCTATCAGCCTACTGATGTTATCGCCTGGCTTTGAGAAGTCAGGAAGAACAAGATCCTACAATGACAAATCACAGCGTTTGTTGTGGTACACATAAACAAGATTAAAAAATACTCCCCCTGCATTTCATATCCCTGGTGTTTTCCACGGACCAAGCACCCAAGAGACAATTTGCCCACGATCTGCCACACAAAGTAGACAAGGGTCCATCATGGAACACAGACACAAAATAGCTGGAGAACCAAGCCTAGACAGGAGAACGGCATGATTTAAACGAATCAGTACCTGAGACATAAAACTCCAAACCAGTTCCACACTAAGCTTGAGACACACAATTCAAAACAACAAAAAAAAGCTTATTTTATATTAACTGATATTGTCAGTTCTGAGTTTCTTGTTGGCAGCTGCTTTCACCCAGACACTAAAAGCCGTGCGGAGCACTGCTGTATGGAAAGCACTGAAGCAGCAATTGTCTGCCCTGCTAGCATTGCAGGAATACAGTATTTTCGTTTTGGCTGAGTATTTTCCTTTTAGGTCTAAGGCTGATACAAAACCCACAAAAAGAATTAGGCGTGAGACTCTAGTGACCGAGTGTAAGATTTTACAGGCTGTTGAGGCCTGCTTTGCTTTCAGAAGGGATTTCCAAACTCTTAAGCTCAGATGCATCAAATCCTGTGAGTCTCTGAGTCCATAATCAACCAACAAAGTGGCTATGAGACATGTCGTAAGGACCAAACCAGTCAGATGGAAAGTAACAAGTGCAGGCACTCAGCAGGGATGCGCACTGACATTCTGCCATGGCCCTTCCGCAAGGGAAGCTGGAGCAAGAAAACCCAGTGTGTTTAAACTGAAGAGTGATAAATGAAACAGCCGGACCACATAATGTGTGTTTGCCATGCCCATGGCTGGACTCAATGTACAAGGAATCCCTTTCCAGTTCAGTATTCCTATGCAAAGCCTAAAATACTGAGTAAGCCATCTAAATCCAGGCGCTCCCTGACCTCCCTGGCTGTGGCACAGACGTAGCACAGGGAGGGGAAATCAGCCAGTCTTTGTGTAAAGTTTACTCATGCTATATTTACGCTAACACCACAATTCACACACGCAGCACTGATGTACGTAAATGCTGACCTAAACTTAGAGGTTTGATTAGAGGTGTTTGCTCCAACAAGCCTTGTTAGTTCAGCCATTTCCTTGTGAGATACCCCTGGTTGTTCCCCCCTGGAAAAGCAGCCACTCCAGATGAGAAAGATGCCAAGAGTCTTGAGCAACGTGCCCTACAGGCTTCTGTGCCCGGGCATCACGGGGCTGTACGATTTCATTCCATTACCAAGCTCTACTGCGCACCTCAGACTGAGTGGCTTGGCTTTGGCAGAGCTGATGGAGGGGGAAAATATCTATTTGTTATTCTGCTGTGAACTCCCCCAGCTCCTCAGTGTCAAAGCACCTGGCAGCGCTGTCACATCAGTACTGCTTGTTTGTCCTGCTGCCCCCAGTGCCATGGCAGGTGGGAACGTGGCTGGTCTCGGGGATGCAAACCACATCAAGCACCAGTGCTCGGAGTTGCATGGGGACTGTGCTGCCCATTTACTCCTTGCTGAGATTCTGGCAGGCCAGGGCCTTGGGGAAGCTTGTGGGGAAGAGGATCCTCTAGGAGGACATTGCTGAGAACAATGGGAAGGATTTCCATGAACTATGTGGGGTTAACATGGGGAGTACAGTGATCCTGGACCAACACCACCAGTGCTAATGACAGCCCAGTCCCACTGGTACCAGCCACACGAGTTCACAGAAATCAGCTTTAGGCTCGAGGCAAGAAACATCACATAACCACAGACGCGAAGTCCTCCATTCCTATTTGCACCGCCAGGTCTCGATGCCCTCTTTGCATGGTTACCAGAAAGCCCACAAACTCCAGCAGGGCAACTGCAGCCCCTGCCTACTGCATGGTCTCACATAAAGCAAACTTTACCAGCACTTGCAAACCCAGTTCAGTCCCGGAAAAACATGACAGGAGCAGTACCACAGACCATGGCTCAGGGTGGAGGCTCTTCTCCCCAAACCAACCCCAGCCATCTGTTGGATAATGGTGCCAATGAAGTTTTGTAACTCCCTCTCACACTGGGAGGATTCACCTGATCACGAGTCATTTCACTTTCTGGCATCTATCATCCATCACAAATTCCAGGCCAAAGCTTTAAAAAGCAGCCAGTGACTTGGGATCTCATGACTGCTGAACGTTTCGACTGAGGTATCTCGGCAGGCACGCGCAACTCTCTTCCTCACACCTCCTCCTCAGAACAGGCACAAGAGTGGGTTTCTCCAAAGCCCTGGGCTGTGATGTGGAGCTAACATTGTCCCAACACAAGTCACAAAAACTCTGTCCAAAATGTCAGCTCTGAGCCCCCAGATGAAGATCCTGCATAGGATTGCACAAAGCACACACATCCTTCCCTCAGCTGTGGGACCACGTTCAAGTTTTAGATGCAGTAGTGCCACAGGCACGAGGGGCAAAGCACAGGAAAATCCAAAGTCACCCATCAGAGGCCACGAGCCCTGTTTGGTAGTTCTGCATGTCTTGCACCAAATCTGTCTGCTGATGCTCAGAGCTGGTTTCTGGTTTGGACACGCTTTGGACAAGGCTGGGCTGAAGACAGGTCCTGCAGGAGAAACCTAGCTAAGTAGCTCCAGGCCTTCCCATCCAGCAAGACTGACCCTATCTAGTGATGCTGCTAGTGAAGTGAGCTTGGGGCAGCTTGGCAACTGCATCTTACAGAGACAGGTCTTTAGCTATGCTATAAAAACGCATCCTACCTTCCCTGAACCCACCTTGAACTCTGTCCTACACCAATCCCTAGCAAAATGGTACCTGTACCTGTTCCACCCAGGCACACAATCCAATGTGACTCACTGTCACATATTCTTATTCATCCATTTATTGCCCAGATAACTCTCCATTAAGTTAATGAGTCATTCTTTTACGCCCACCAAATGCATAGCTTGGATGCTGTTGCATTCTGCTATTTGTAGGTTAGAGGAATGGGGAGCCTTGATCCAGAAAATGCATTTCCTCCGGAGAAGCTCTCCAAAGGATGCAGTTGGATTTGTGACCGCTCCACAGAGACCCATTTAGCGCATTTAGTGACTCGGGGCTATGCTTTTCCTTCACACCTGATTTTGTCTGCTTTTTGAAGGCAACTGGGCCCTGGGTGGAGCGGAGAGGAGGCTGCTGCAGAGACATGTAAGATTGCCAGGATTGACTAAAATGGATTTGTTAAACAATCACCCAAGACTTTTGCAGCTCAGATGGGTCCCCAGCCACATGTGCCACTCACTGGAGCTCATCTTCCTTCAGGAGATGAGCTGGTTCCATGCATCGCTTGCACTACCCTGAACACCGTGCAGTCTGTAAATCTTTAGCATGATCCAACAGAGACACACTGTTCACACGACTCTACTGATGCCAGCACCTCAGTCTCCCTGGACAGATTCTCTCCTAGATGTGCGAGACCATCACAAAGATCAGAGACCAAAAGTCAACCCCTCTGATCTGCACAAATCAGTTAAAGCTGAGCTCCATGTGGATTGTTTGATATTGCTAGTGGTGAGCTCCATTTTCCAGATTTAAGGAATTGGGTTTTCTGTGTGTGTTGCAGGGAACAAACAAGTCCCCAGAGACTGCTGCACACAAGCACTGAAGAGCTGGTGTTGCCTGGTGAAGTCCTCATACCAGCCTACTTGTAGAGCTGGAGGACTCTGTTCGGGGCCTCGCAAGCCACGTCTGCAGCTGCTTCTCTGAGAGGGGTCGACCACTTTATTCCAGGCACCAGTGAATTGCAAGCAGGCCAGGAACCAAAGCACTTGGCACAATAACTACATATATGCACAAACTCTGCCAGTTCTGTGAGTCTGACAATGCTCTGAGGGCTCTGTAAGACCCCACAAGATAGAGATTTCCGAATGAGGCGTGCATCTCTGCTTTTTTTCCTTAAAACAGGCTTTGCTCTCCCAGGGCTGTGGACAAAAAAATTGAACACATGATTTCAGTGCATCCACCTCCAGATTGGTGCCCAGAGCTGGAGCCTGCAGGTTCTTGCAGGTGAACTTGCACTGCCAGTTTGTGCTTACCGGAGGCCCTGGGGGATTCTGTTCTTTCTCCAGTGAGCAGTATTCACGAAACAGACACGAACATCACACCCATGAGACCTCTGATGTGTGCCTGGATTTGGCCTGTTGTTAGAGGAGGACTGAGAGAGACACGCATTGCACAATAGCTGAGGCTCACTTCCTTAGGGACACAAGCTACAGACCCTGCGCTGTGATGCAGCATCGTGGCAGGCCTTCTGCGGCTTCACTGGTTAACACGAGGTTTCTGTACCACGTGGGCTGTAGGCAGCATTCTCTCCAAAGCAGGGAAGATGGTGTGTAAGGGTGGCCTGGCACGTCCCCTGCCATGGGTGGCAGAGCAGAGGACAGCAGAGGTGAGGACAGAGCTGTGCCTCCAAGAGGCTATCCATCACCTGGGCCCTTGGCAGCTGCTTTCTCCTCACAGGGTGACTCATGCAGAGAACCAAAGGACATTCCCAGGCCGCGGTGCCCTCTCTGGTCAGTTGGGGTTGGAATCTGGGGAAACTGCTCTTGCAGGAGAGGAGGGTGCAAAGCAGTCCACACACACACACATACAGTGAAGCAGTTGCTGTGGCTCCCCACCGTCTCAGAAAGCCCAGGCTCCTTGAAGGGCTGCCACAGCTTTTGCAAATATTCTTTCTCTTTTTCTAAACAATCAGGCCCATTTTAAAAACACTGAACTCTTCTTCCTGGAAGCTTTTCCTAGTTCCTAGAATTTTAGAGGATCCCAGGCCTATCCTCTCTGCTAAGAATAAAAGTTCTTCTCACATCCGGTCAAAAGGGGAAGGATGCAACATTGACAAATATTGAGTAAGAAATGCACCCTCCTCACTTCAGAGGCAGTTATTGGAATGTGCTTGGCATTTAGATGATAACTTATGTCTGTAGCAACTTGCTGAGCAATGTCTTGAAACAGGTTTTGATGAAGTGATGTGTTTGAAGTTTCTGAAGGCAGCACCTTGCCATCATTCCCTCTGTAGTGCTGTCACTCGGAGCTCTTCAGCCTTGCCTCTTTCAGCAGGCAGGCAGACTAGAGACCTGTTTGGCTACACCTAAAACTCACCAGGGCTTACTCAATTATTGATTAAAAGCAGGCATTGGAAAGAGCAAGGAAAACAATCCTTCCCTGAACAAGTTCACTTAATACAACCAGTTTTCCCCCAGTGGATGTAAGCCAAGAGCAAGGTCCCTCCAGACACCCATACGGCCTGGCTTTGCATAGGACATGCCATGTGATTTTTCGGTGTTGGCTCCTCCTGTTTAGAGGCTCTCTGTCTCCTGCATCAAAGGGGTTTAATTGCTCCTTCCACCAAGCTGATAGAAGGGTGCTAACACAACCCCTGGCTGGAAGCAGACCTGTGGCTGTCTGCAGAATCAAAGCCAATCCCACTTCAGGGTCGCAGCCAGGAACACATTCCAGGGCAAGGACAGCCCTGCAAAAGGCACCTAGAACCCAGTAGCCTCACCGTGCTCCCCATCCATCGCTGACTTCCATTAATTAATTAACTCTGCAGCTTTGTTCCCTTATCATAATCCTCCCAGGAACAGCACAGTAAACTGTACTTGCAACAGAGTCTTTGCAACTTGAAACAAGGGTGGGAAACTTATAGCTTTGTGGTGATCTCCAGTTCATTCATTATTACAATTGGATCTTAATTGCTTGAAGAATATGACTCTAGTAAACCTGGCCTCTGGTACCACTCACGTAAAGAATTCAGCTGCTAAACCTCCACTGCTGCACACAGTCAGTCTGTCCCTTGTGGTCTCTTTCATTTTGGTGGGCTCTAAAGTACTGTTTTCTCTGCAGGAACTAATGCTGGGTTCGCCCCCACCATATTTACCTGTTGAGTGGACAGGTACCAAACCTGTTTGAGGTAGTAAAGAAAAACGGATTTCTATAGGGAAATTAATTTAAGATGAGGTACCTAAAATAATCCAGGAAACTCATCCACTGGAGCTGTTTCCCTCCACTGGCAACAAAGGAGGACAAGCGTGAGGTTGTTAGCTGACAGACCACTGAAGCTGACTACAATAAAGCCCACCTTATGTGCACAGAAACCTGAGTATTAGAATAAGGAGGAGGTGCTTCAGCATAAGAATTGATGTGAGAAGTGCCAGGGGCTCAATGCCCAATCCTCACACTGGGAGAAGTCGCCAGCGGGGGAGATCGGTATCATTTGCCTGACTGATGTAAAGGTCTGGGAGTACACATGGGACAGCAAAGGACACCTGCAAACTTCAGCAGTCCTGCAATTAATGACCTGCACGATCCCACCAGGCAGTGTGCAGCCCCAAGGAGGCACTTTCCAAGAAGAACAGATTCTTCACAGAGTTAAATGCTTATTTGGAAGAGCTGGTCTCCACAGGAATTGCTCTATGTCTGGGTATGTGTATGTACTGACAGACCAATGAGAGCTCCTGGGGATCGAGTGCTTTTCATATCAAGATCTGGGGGGAAGCTCTCCTTTTCTGATCTTTCAGCTTGCCAAGCATCACTTTGGTCGTAACACTAGCACTGAGGGCTCAGGAGTGTTTCCCTGATTTATCCTGTCTGGCTTCCCCAGTATTTTGTCTGGGGAGCTCTGGGCAGCAGTTTCCTACAGCTCCTGGGGGGACCCCATGTTATGACAGTTAACATCCTTGGAGTGGCTTGGAAGATGATTTAAAAAGCAAGATCGCATCGAGCAAACTTATACCTAAGTTCCTCTATCCAAATAAAATGTATCTAAACACAAACAGAGTGCAAGAGAGTGATGCTGCTTATGAAAAATTCAGCTCCACTGGTCCTGCTGAAACCTGCGCTGGCTGAGATCCTTCCCTAAGCACCGTGCCATGGTGTGCCTGCCAGCTCAGAAACCTTCACACAAGTTCAGGTGTCACTGGAGGCAGCGCTGGTGACTCAGCAGGTGGCAGCCTTCGCCCTCACTTTGCAAGGAGCTGTCACCCTCTGGAAGGTGTTGGGAACCGACGAGCAACACCGACAAAGGCCACCCCTGTCCTGGCACAAGATGCAGGGCCTGGACAACGCCATTGTGGGACACTTCAGCCCTGGATGGGAAGAGCCCCATGACAAACTGACCTCCTGGGCAAAAAGTGGCCTTGCAGGTGGCTGAGATTTACAGCCCATGAGGTGCTGCCAGCATCTCCAACTCCAGTACACTCTGAGGGATCTTTATGTACAACCACTGCAATGAAAAAGACCATCTGGACGGGTTTGGTGCCTTGGAAGAGGTTTGGATCAGCAGAGTCATTGATCATTCATATGATAAGCAGGAGGAGGGAGCAGAATAGTTTTCTCCTAGTTTTTTGGGGGGGGAAATTTGCTACAAGGAAGAAAATGGAGCCCAGGAGAGCTGTTTTGGGAGAAGGACAGTTTGGAGAGTAAACAGAACCTAGCAGAGCTTTATGTGGTCTGTAATTCATGCCCATAAGGAGGAAAACGCTTTCACCATTCAAGACAATCTTCTCTGCTCAAGGAAGGTGGAATGACAAAGTGAGGGGTGGTCTGGCTACAGAGGAGGCAAGAGAGGCTGCTGGTGGTGGATGGAACGGCTGCTCTCAGCCTCCCTCCTCCTGGACCCAAAAGACCAGCCCTGGGGATCAGTCTAGTGTGTCTGGCAAGGGCAGCATCCTCCTCCTGGGTGGGACAGTGCCAAAGACCAGGCAGAGCCTCTTTAAGTCGTTCAGAAAGGGCTCTCTAACCCCAGCCTTGGCCTTCATGTCCTTTCAAACCCAAGGTAAGTGTTGCAGTTTTGATTTGAACCGTGATACCGGACCCCTTTCCCAAAGCTCCTAAAGTTTCAGGCCCTGTTAAGCTGGATTATGTTGAACTGTTCACCTGAAAACAAGAGGAGGAAACATTACTAATGTGAGAAAGTATCCTGGTTTCCTCAGCGGATACTGGCAACACCTACCTTACGACTCACCATTCTGCCTGCCTACCCCTCTCTCTACCCCTAAAGAAGCTCCAAGGAAATTGCAAGCACATTTTCTCCTCTTAGCGAGAGCCAGATTTACACTCACACTCCTGTTACTCTCTCACAATGCCTTACGTAAACTTCCATTGTTTTTGTAGAAGGGCCAGGGTGGTTTGAAGGAATGTGTGCAGGACCTACCAGAACAGGGTTTCCCCACGTTTCTGACTCTTTAATCCCCTTATTCAGAGCTGAACCAATAGGCTCACACCTCTTGCAGAGAAAATCTTTTCCAACTCCATCCACTGCCTTCAAAAACAAACAAGGAAACCCACAAGCTCATGCCCAGCCATTACCATGAAAGAGAAAACAAGAGGCACAAAGCAAAAGAATGTGCCACATGCAGATCTGTAAATGCTGTGTCCATGAGTGAGGACACATTTGTTTTCATTCCATGTAGTCAAACATGTCCTGATCCTTAAAGCACCTGCACTCAAAAATTGCAGCTGATTGCTCAGTCTCAAGGGATTGGCTGTTTATGCAGAGGCCTTGGCTGAGGCCCCATGCTGTGATACTGCTGGGCTTTAAATTTAAGTGTGGATAATGTTTGGGGAAGAGACATCTGTGAAAAGCTGCCTGAAGGAAAGGGATTGGCAGGACTTTCCCGGGACCACCCCGTTGCCACCACAGATTGCAGAACTGAAAGCTGCAGCCTGGAGCAAGCTCTGCAGGGTGAGTGTTTAGTATGGTGATCATTGGGTGCTCACTGAACGTGGTGACTGGCTGTGTAAGTGGTCCATTGATGGGGAGGAATAATGCACTGCTCAGAAAAGACCAGGAGCTGTGACTTTGTCTGCAATGCGGTGAAGCAGCCTGCCCAGTTCACAGGAGTAATGAGAGGGGTGATGTCACATCTAACAGTTCCACAGCCTTCCCAATCAGCTCCTACCAGCTCTGTCTGCTGGCTCTTGCACTTTCTGACAGCCTCTGCTGCTCCTTCATTGCCAGACTTCCTTACAAAACAAACACAAAGCTTTGAGCTGGGAACCACTGCTCTGAGACCTGCTGCCACTCTCCCGTGTGAAAAAGGAGGGTCTTGTGAGTGCAGTAATTCCAAAGGGATTCTGCCAGCTGTGGTGTGAGGATTACTAGGGGACATTCGATAAAAGGGGGGACTTACCTTCTCTGTCAGCTTTCATCTTCCTTGGCCTGCTCCATCCACGATGACACTGTCCTCATCTCTGTCAGCTGTTTGCCCTGGGAGGAGGAGGTACAGTTAACATGCAAACGTCAGAGCTAATTCCTCCAGTTTGTTTCCTTCTGCAGTGATTGCTGGCTCTGGAGAACCTACAGACCTGCTCTTGCATGCTTTCTCACGACCCAGGTATTTCCTTGCTCTCCCACGACGTGAGGAAACATACACCCTGCAGCCCCGATGTGTTTGTCAAGGTGCAGCTGCATATGGTGTCGATGCCAGCATTGAGCATGGCATAACAGGAGCAGACCTGGGTCAGACTGGTGTGTGTAGAAGGCTCTGCCTCTCCTTTTGATGCAGTTGGAGCCCTGGGCCAAAAGCCTTTCCTTCTGCTGCTTCTCCGTGACACCAGCACACCTGCCTGTGCTCCTGTCTGCACCAGTTTGGAAAGAATGCACAGCCAGGCCCCACGGGAAGGGTCAGCTTAATCCTGCACATGGCCAACAAAACAGACTTTCCCCTATGGGACTGAGCCAGGCACTAGTACTGATCAGGGACAGAGCGGCAGTTTTTGAGGGAATTTTATTGGGACAGACTTCTCCTGAAGACCATGGAAGTTTGCGATTGCTTCCAGAGTCTACCCAGCTCTGTGAAGTATCCCATCTCTCTGCATCCCTGAGCTCTGACAGCACCTATACTGCAGGGCCTGGCTGCTGAGTGAGGGAAGGAATTTGGAATCAGGCAGCAGCTTTCAAAAACTGCACCCAGGTCAGGAGCACATCAAGTCCCGCAGAGGCCTGTGACAGAGGAAGAGAGGATATTCCCTCTGTCACACGTATCAATGCTCATCCCAAATGCAGCACCCAGACACATTAACCAGCTTTGCAACTCCCTGCCAGATTTGTGACAGGCTCGGAAAAAAACCTCCTTTAAGTTATCCAAGGGTATGTGGGAAGGAAATTTCCATTGTTAATTACTGGTAAGGACATTGGTGTCTGCAGCTGTGCAAGGGTTTCAGATGGAATGCAAACAGAGCACTCAGATGGCCAAGAAGCTGGAGCATTTAAAGCTTGGCCATGGCCTTCGTCAGATAAGATAATGCAGTTTTTACCCCTCCTGCGCAGGCACAGAGGTTTGTGTTACCCATACCAATAACCGTGCAAATGTGGGGCATGTTCCCGTGCTGGTCGGGGCAGCTGATCCTGTCACACAGTGCTTGCCTAGTGTGCAAAGGTCAGGAGATGTCTGTATTTTGAGAAATTTTGTCTGAGAAGAGGCTCCTTACTGTCCCTGCTGCAGTGATGGTGTAGCAGAGCAGAGGGACTATTAGGTAGGTGATGCAGCCTGCTGTACAATGCGGGCCCTGCTCTGAACCCCTTGGACCTGTACCTGAATTTCCCTGTAAGCAGCTCCCACAGCCAAACACATTTCTTTTGCAGCATCTTACTTGGCAGAGAGAGTCATGTTTATATCCCAGAAGCTCCGCACAGAACACAAGAGATGTGCAGGCAGATGCTATCTTTCTGGGCTGAACACAGCTGTACAGCAGATGCACATTTGTGGTGCTCACAATTTGCATACCCAGACTCTCGCCTCCTCCACAAAGCTGGAGTGGGGCTAACTGGAGAGCAGAGCATCAGTGCCAACCTGCAGAGGGAACGGGACAAACACGTGCCAGTGGGTAACAGAGCTAGGCAAAGCCAGGAGAGGTTTATGTTCTTCCCCCTGGAAATCTGGGGGTGGTTTGGTTTGGCAACCAGTCATAGGAAGCATTTTTTAAACTTCATCTGTGCCTCTGAATAAAAAAAGCTAGTAATTCCTTCCCAAGTTACTTTCAGGCTGCACCCAAGACCAAAACTGGCACAGACAGGAGTACACAGCATCTGGCTCTAACTGGGCATGAAGAAAACCACTGTGTTCACACCAAGCATCTGAACTGCAAGACTCTTTTACATCCAGCATTTTACAAAACCACCCTGCCGTTATGAGCTGCACAGCTTTAAGAAGTTTGGAGCTGCCACCAATAAGCTGTTATTTACCAGCACTTCCATAATGAACAGACCATATTCTGCTAAAACTTACAACAGGAAACCAGCAAAGGTTTTCCCAGTCCTTTGAACACTTAACTACACAGGTGTATGAAACCATCTGAACACAGAGGTTTTCCTTTGGGATCCACAAATCAAACTCTGCTTTGAGAAGTGTTGGGGAGAGGTGGCTGCCTTCAGCCCAAAGCCGTATGCCTCAGAGCATGTCTGTCCGAGACAGCGCTGAGCGCACTCTTCCTGCTGACACAGGCACTGGGCACCCCTGTGTGATGCTGCATGTGCTGACCATGCACAAGTGTACAGACTTGGGAATGCCTCCCACAGCCAGCATGGAGGGCTGCAGAGAGTCAAAATGTGAGCTGAAGGTACATGCCCAGGAGATTTTCCTCCATTTTTAGTATCCTCTTTCATTTTTTTCTCTTTCAATATTCAAACACAAAGTATTTCCGAACGACAAACATTCACGAACTATGAGTGCCTCGTAAATCTGTGTATGCTACACACCCCAGGCAAACAGTACTCGTGCAAATGCCACAGCTTCCTCTGTGCACCCAGCAGATACATATTCTCAGAGTTCAGACAAAATCCTCTGATTACCTATCTGACACAAGGCAACTACCTTCCCACTAAACCTACCACCTTCCCACAGCTAGCCCATAGAGACCCCAGTGTCCCCTCTTCGACAGCGAACGCTGGGGTACCAAGCGTGACTACGAAGCTATGGGGACCACAGTGATGTACGCAGACGGGCAGAGCTATCGGCTGCCCTGGTCCCCAGCACCCTAGGAAAACACAGGGATGAGGTGGGAAGCTGCTCATGAAGGGCAGTGTTCCCTCCATGCTCACAGCAGTCCAGCTCTGACCCCCTAACGTGGAGCTGTCAGTGACACCAGCAGGGGCAGAATTTGGCAAACACCAGAGCACCTCCTCCACATGTTTATAAGAGCAGCTCAAGTTGCACCTGG
Source organism: Tapera naevia (assembly GCA_033556795.1). NCBI lineage: Eukaryota > Metazoa > Chordata > Aves > Cuculiformes > Neomorphidae > Tapera > Tapera naevia. The sequence goes on from JAUMJJ010000021.1 coordinate 838,760, forward strand.
AGGAGGTTAGAAACCCTGTGGGTCTATAGGAGATAATCAGAGAAAGACAGGCCTGGGCTGACATGCTTAAGGCACGGATTTTTAAAGATGTTTCCCCTAACCCAAAGGGAACAGGCAAGAAGTGGTGGACACACTCAGGGGGCCTTCTCAAAGCAACCCCTTGATACAGCATGGACAGCCCTTCATTAAGCCCTGATGAAAAGTCCTGATGCTTCAGAAAATTCCACCACTGCCTCTCAGCCCTTACATCCCTACAACCATCCCAAAGTGGTACAGGGTCCCTGGGTGCCACAGACCGAGTTTTGCACACAGACAGCTGAATGTTCTTCTGCAGTCTGGCTATGGAAAACAGGATTGCTCAGGCTTGCAAAACAGCGTGAGAATGTGTGAATGAAGGCTGCAGACTTCATCCTTGTTCCCAGTCTACTCCAGAACAGTTGTTGACTGTAGCCAAGCTCTTTCTGATCTATATCCAGAGATGAGGATCAGGCTCAGCATTGCAGCCTCTCAGGCAATATCTCCAACATGAAAGCAGACAACAGACATACCATGGGGCAATTTTCTCCACTTGGCAACAGCTTGGAGGATGCCGTGGCTTTTAGGCACAAGGCAGGAATTCATAGGCTGGTGCAGGGTTTCAGTCCCAGCCTTTCAAGCCTGAGCATCTGGCCAGCTGTTTGACCCTGGAAGTGCAGTGCCATTTTCACGAGCAGCGTGGTTGTTGTGTGGTTTCTACTGTTTACGTGCTCAAGAACCCCAGCTTTTATTCCCTGGTTACCTGCCTGCCTCGTCTTTCAGGTCTCGTGTTTGGCCGAGAACATGCCGGGAATCTCCAGTCATATCTTGCTGGTTCCAGCCACGTGGCTGGTCCGGGCTCCCGCCGGTGCTTGTCTGATGTGTGACCCATGCACAGGCTGTTCCTTTCCCGAGACGCCTTCACGCAAACAAAGGAGTGACCCATCTCCCAGGTGCAGAACAGGGAAGGCTGTGCTCAGACAGCCTGTCCTGATGAGAGGCTCTGATGCTAATCAACTGCCTTTGATCCCTTTGCCTTTCAACTCCAAATACCACCCTCTCCTTTGCCTCCCTCCGGGCTCTGCTCCGAACAACGACCTGCGTAGCTGCCAGGGCACAGAATAGGAAGTGCCACATCCAAGAAATCAGACAACTCAGGCCTTGGCCAGGATTTTCTGCAGGTAATCGAGGTTCTTTGCATTTTGCTCAAGAAAAACCCATACCGGTTTGTGCAGCTGAGCATGTGGCTGCACTACTGCCTAGTCTGGACAAGCAAATAAATGGTCCTCGGTGAGAGCAAATGCAGACTTTGCAAAGACAATACAAATCTGATTTCATGCCAGCCCCACAAAGCTACGGCTGGCCTTGCCAGCCCAAAACCAAATAAGAAGTTCAGTCATTAGAAAGCAATGCCAGTTTCTTGACATCAGTGATCCATTAGAGATGGGTGAAGCTACACTCACTGCTCTTGTAGATCTTACTTTCTGGATAGGATGCTTCTTCTGAGTGTAATCTCTGTGCACCAGCACTGGAAATGTTAACATGTGACAGGTATCCTCATCTTAACTCAAAATAAGGACTAGATGAGATTGTCAGAGCAGGTTAACTTCATGGTCTGGGGGTGAATTTTATTTTGCACTCTCGATAGCAGTTTTCAAATAGCTGCTTTTCAATTGGCCCCCCAGACCCACATCAGGTTGGGAACTGAACTCACCAGTACTTTAGGGACATTATTCCTAACCAGAAGCTAAATCGGACCCCGACAGAGGCAGTTTTTGATTTTTTAAAACTTTTGGAATTCCCAGCTGAAGAGCAAACTCACACCTGGGACTGGATCCAGGTATCCCATAAAGCACCAGCCTAGGCAGGTCCCCTCTGCTCCATGTAACTCCCCTAACTGGTCCAAAGGAGAGCATTCCCAGGCAGACTGTTTCTAGGAGAAGGTGAGTATGCTAGCCTTGTAACTCATTAATGCTAATAGCAGTTGCACAACGCACAGCCGAAATGTGGCAGTACAGTTGACAGCAACACTCCCCACTACATGCGGTACGATTCCCAGCCTGAGTGCTTAAATGAGCAGCTTTCCTGACCACCACAGCTGGATCTACCTTGATTGTAAGTGTTCTGACAGGGGCCACATTTCAAGGTACCAAAAAGCTGTGACGCTAACGCCAGTATGATCCTCCATATCAATGCTGCACGCTTGGCCACAGTCTGGAAGGATGTCTGAGCCCACCGTGCCATTGCTCTCCCTGAGTGAAATCTCAGGAGCCCTTGGTCACTCATTGCACCCAGCAGACAGGGAGCTCAAGCATCAAAGACTGCGCTTCGGCCTTGAACCCTCCGGTTCAAGAGCACCAAGACTCAAAGTCGGAGAGAGTGAAGGAAGATCTCAATCCAAGGATGTGGTCAGCTATTTAGTGGGAGGCTCCAAAGCCAGGTAAGCAGTGAGCCAGTCATCACCTTGGCAACAATAAGGAGAACCATGCTAAGAAAATGAAAATCTATACTTCTACAGAAATTGTACAACCTAGACTGAGCTCTTAGCTTCTATGTTGCATGGAGCAGCAAACAGCAATCTCCGGCCTGTTCCCTGCCAGCAGAAGCGTGCAGGTCATTTCCTCAGGAGCCAGTTCTCTGTGCCATGACCCTTGGGTGCCAGTGCTCAAACCCACACTTGCAATTTGGGGACAAGCACCCAAAGAGTTTCCAGCTGGCTTTCCTTCAAGTTCCATTTGGCTGCTTTGTCAGGTCCTCTGGCTTCCCCTAAAGTACCAGAAAAAAAAACTTAAAAAGGGAAGCTATCAAGCACAGAAAAAGGGTAGAATTCTTCATTAAGTTTTTCTGAGCAATCCCTATGTGCCTTCTGGCAGCTGTTCTCACCCTGGGCTTTGCTGCTCCATCAGCCAAGGGCCACCACACTGGCAGCACGGGTGATGCTTCCGTGTGACCAGCTCTGGCTCTGCAGGGGGATTTCTCCTCCATGGATATTGAGCCAATGTGCTTCAGGCGAAAGGTGAAGTGCCAGCCAGCTCAGCAACAGCACAGCTGACGAGCGAGTGAGATGGAGCCGGACATGTTGTAGGCAAAGCCAGAGCAATCCCACGCGATGCAGCACCGACACAAGGCTGCTCCTGAGCTTCTGCTTGTTTGGGCCAGTCTGGGGGCTCCTGATGTTTCCTTCGCTTGGTTCACCTTGCCCTCTGTCTCTGGCCTTGGTGAGGGATCACCTCCATGTGCACCCAAGGAGACCCGGGCTCTACAGGAAAGCAGCTCCCCAACCTTCCCTGTGTGCCGTGCCCACGCGCTCACCATGATGCACTCTTGATGCCAGGGTTCTGCCCAGAGCCACAGAAAGCAGCAGTTAGCTGGATTGAAGGTTGCTACCTCCCTACATCTCTGCCTGCTGCAGTGTCATTTCCATTAGGGAATATGTGTTGCTTGCAGCTGAGCAAAATGAATGGTGGGCTGAATTGTGAAGAAGTGGGGCTGTGGGAGGATGAAGAGTGCTGCTGAAACTCTGAAACAGTGGAAAACACAAAATAAACCCTAATTCCCTGCTGGCACTTATCCATCCTATAAATAAACATTATAAATGTGTAAACAGCACACAGCTCCTTGAAGTCGTATCACCTTCTGAAAGAGCAGGCAGAAGGAACCTGCTACTCTACAACAGAGGGATCATGCTTAGCTAAACTATGCAAGTCATTGAAATGTATGATGTACAGGAACATAACTTGTGGAAACCATACTGTCTGGTCCTCCTGAACCATTCCCAGAAGTAATTCCTGCGAGAAGCACACACCCAAGCTAGTCAGAATTTCTGGAATGACATTCCAGTTGCTCAGCATCTGGTTCTGCAGATGGAAGAGAAAAGAGAGCGACGCCTTAGCCAGTAGAGCAGATAAGGGTGTGAGAATCCAGCGCTGGCTGTCACATGAAAGTGGGGATGACCTCGCCCCTCGTCCAGGATTGCTCAAGCCGTTGGAGATGTCGCTATCAATGCAAACATCTTCATTTACAGTCCCAGGACAGCTCTGCTCTCAGTGTTTGCCTATGCCCTCAGATCTTAACCCCAGAATGGAGACCAAGCACGATGCCTGTTGAACAACACATCCGCAAAGTTGCTGGCTTCCGCAAACCAAATGCAGAAAAGGATTAATAAAACTCTCTTTTCTATTATTCACCTAGTGGAGACCTTTCACCTCTTCAGATAAACTCACACGCAGTTAAAGAGAAGTTGAAGTAACAGGTTCTGTTTTCTTCAAACTGAAACTCATGGCTCCGCTGTTTTATCTCCCACAGACTGAGGGTCCTTCCCTGGATTAAATAGAAAGCAGCTCCTCTTGGTCATAAAATCACAAGTGTATTCAATTACTATTCTTCCAGAGCAACAAACAGCTCAAACCACATGTCATCCCGCATCTGTGTCCTCAGCATCTGCCAGAAACAGGTCACGAATTCTTACTTTGCATCCATAACCAGAAGAAAAGATGTGCCTCAAAAGGTGCCAATTAATTCACTGACAAGCAGATTTCAACAGCTGTAGCCCAAACTCATGGGTTAGGTAGGAGGCGTGAGGGCAGTCACCTCACACGAATTCCTCCTTGTCCCAGCTGAGGCACAGGGACCATTTTGCAGGAGGGAGATGTAAGGAAATAGATGGTGGGTAGAGGTGGAAGTAGTGCTGGGTGAAGGGGCACCTAAACCCTCATACCAGTGGAAGGTCTGGAAGGAGCCTGAAACCAGCTAGGTGCTAACACAAAGGCCAGTGTTTGTCCTGCAGAATCTAGAGTTGAAACAGGGTGGGCGTGCACATTTCAGGGAAGTGTTTTCCCCTGAGCCAGAGGGAACCCTTCAGCAGCAGCCACCATGCACTCTCTGAGCGAGGTTCCTAACCTGGCTACAACATTGACTGAAGTGACTGACGCAAGCCTGTAAGGGCAGCACTGGCCAAAAAAGAGCTGTGCGCATGAGAAGGCAGGGTCAGAGGCAAGTGCTGCCTCTCCCATAGGAAGTGAAGATGTGACACACACTTGTACCTGTCCCAAAGGCACGAAGGAGTCCCTCAGTGGGCAAGTCGGCTTGCAACTCCTGGTTTTCTTTATTAGCAATGAAGCAAACCCTTCGTTCCCAATCCAGGAAATTCCTAAGGCACATGTTTTCCTACTGACTTGTCTGTGCTCCAAGGAAGAGACAGTAAAGGTGATGAATTAGGAAAGCAGTCTGCTACTCCTCTTTCCTTTTTTCTAGACTTTTTAACAGCTCCACGATAACTGGCACACAAAAAATATACAGTTGTGACATGAAGTTACATGAGAACATGTCTGGGTATTTCCAAACTGTGGGAGAAGGACTAGATCCCCAAAGACAGTAAGACCCTTAATTAAGAAAGGATCTTGGACCATCTGGACCTGGCTGCCTGATGTCCTCACCCTAAGCGTACTTGTGACCTGTCACGCAGGGAATGAGACGCTGTTCTCCTGGGTTCTCACTAACTCTGTGGGGTACAGATTGGCCTGGCACAGACCAGGGAATGCTTGCCTCAGACCCAGGGAGCTGATGCTGTGCAGTCCCCTCTCCCAGCCTGCTCCGCACTATTATTGAGGTTGTCAAGGCAAGTACTCAAAATTCATAATGGACCTTCATTCTGCCTGCTTACATGAGTGTTCCACGTAACGCCTTGAATTATGATAGACCATGTCCAGAGTTTTCTCTCATGAGTTTGCTTTGACTGAAGCCATTGGTCCTGCCTGTGCAGCAGGTGGACATCGGTGAAGCCCACAAAGGTGTTCAGAGAGAGCATTTTAGTCTGCAAGAAGGTGTGCATTGGTGGGTACAACTATTACTGGATAAAAAAAAGGGAAGAAGAGGTGGGAACAAACAGTTCTGGATTCCTTTAAAATATCTTTTGTCAATTAGCCACGCTAGTGAGTGAGTAAAGGAATGATCTAAGATGTTCTGACTATGATGGCTGAATAATGACAACATGAAGGCAGGTGTTAACTGTAAGTATGGCTGTAGCACGGCCAGGGGTTCCCAACATACCCAAGTAGAGACACCCTTAAGCATAGTGGATCCAGCCAGCAAACTCTCCACCTGTTCCAGGGACAGCATCATCACTAATTGCTGTATGCCACAATTATGCAAAGGTGGGATGTGGCTTTCACCTGAAATCATCCATCCTCTCTGAAGAAATGAGCACGATTTGAACAGGTTTAGGCCCCTGAAAGAAGCCAGAGCTCTGGCCAGAGAAAATCATCAGTGCATGGAGATGGACTTCCACCAGTTAATGACGTAGCCCACAGGATATTGAGCCAGGAACAGAGTCACTCCAGCCCATCTGCTGCGAAGCCCTGTCTTTCCCTTCCGCACTGCAACTGTACCTGCCATGCAGTACGGCTGCAGTTGCAGCCTGGGCCACTGACTCCTGCCTTGCCTGGCTCACACAGACCAAACCCCTTCCATCAGCACTTCTAAGATCATTGCATACCTGTTGGCAAAGCAGTTTCACAGAATTTCTCACATCCTCTGCCACACTCACGATGGCAATGCAGCTGACATCTAGCCAGAGCCAACAGCTTATCTCTGGAGCACCACCACTTCCAACCACCCTTCTCTTTCCAAACCCAACTGTTGCCAGCCAGCAGCACTGCGACAGCCCCTCGCTTTCAGAACTGTCACGGAGACCGCTAGAGCACAGATCTGGGACACAACGACTCAGACGTTTGTCTCAAACACTACTCTCATTTCAAACAGACACAAAGGGGTGCCTAGACACTGGGGTTGCGTGCTCGGTGGCAGCTGGAGACAGCCCGCTCGTTCCTGCTGTGCTCCTGGCCCTATGTGCCAAGGCCATCCAGGCTTGAAGTTGTACAGATCTCTTTTGGGAAGAGGCTGTGGGACAATGGAAACTCACGCTGCTCTGCTCGTGCTGCCAACATGGATTAAACTTGTTTTCCTCAAGTCTATCCATGGTAGAAATGTCAATCTTCACCGGTCTGGGCACTGACCCAAAGCCGTGGGTTGTCTTCCCTGTGGACTTGCCCAGCGATCCAGTCTCCACGCCGACCCTGTCTGCACTGAAACAGAGATGTGAGACATTGAACGGCTAAGGAATCCCTCTGGCTGGGACTGAGAAGCCCTCCTGTAGCTTTTTAGTGCTTGTCAGACAGCTCTCTGCCCTGAAGACAGAGCACAGGACAAGTGACCAAGGGTATTCACTTCATCAGACAAACCCACTCCACCGAGAACAGAAATATTACAAATCCCTTTGCTTGAAAATTGGATAAAAAATATGAACTCAGTAAAAGGTTTGGGTTCACCTCAGAGCATTGCCTTGCTTACTAGCTGAGTGCCTGCACAGGGAAGCTTCACTTTATTATAGTCTGGGTTGTATCTGTTTTCTGGGAATAGCAATGGTTTCTAGGGCCATTAAACATTTGCATGACGGCTGTGCTCTCCCTCCCGCTCACCTGCACTGCTCACCTGCACTGCTCGAATACTTTCCCCAGGAGATGGAATGTTTGCCATACCAAAATAGCAACCGAATGAATGAAAGTTCAAGCAGAGCTATAAATAGGAAGGGCACAGGGCTTTCACAGTGTGCATACAAGCTACTTCATACCCACTTCCTTTTGTCTGCCATTAACTCAGAGATCTGAGGTGAAATAACCTTTCTGCACTTTGGAAGAACAAACAGCAAAACAATAAAGAGATCAAACCGTAACGAGGAAGTCCCTGAAGTGCTGTGTAGGAGAGATGGACAGGCTGTTCTATGTGTACAGCGCTGTGCCCCACAGCCCAAGGTGCCAAACAGGAATACCCAGATTAGAGTTTAGCAACACTTACTGGGAATTTGGGGACAGCTGAAGGAAAACACCTTGGACAGAATTTCACTCGGCCCATTCTTCTTCATGAGTCTCTCTCATGTGTGATGTGGAGCAGAGCCAAAGCCAGCCACCGTGTCTGTGGGCAACGCACAGTGGCACTTCCTGGTGGAAATCAGCTTCCAGGGCTGCAGGCAGCAAAGCAGAGAGAAAAACAAATGAGAAGTGACAAAATAAAGAAAAGTTAAACAAAGAAGAAACAACTTTTTTTTTAAAGGACAAAACCCGCTTGCTTTTCACAGCAAAGATACAGCATGCTGGTACTATCCCAAGTGCTGCTTTTCCATGGAAATAAGTACCTTCTTGTGTAGCCACATGGTGTGTTAAGGACAGCTCTGGTGGAAGGGAGGGGGTTACAAAGGCAAATGGGGTGGGAAGATGCTCCAGGAGGCAATCTCTGCTGCAAGGTTCTGTCTTCACTGACAAAGCTCACAGACCCTTGCACTACACCGCATTTCCCCATGTCTCCCATGGACTGGCACTGCCTAGAAGTCCTCTTGTGGAAGGCTGTTCCTACCAAATAATTGACACCGAGACAAAAACCAAATTAACCTGGAAGACAGTAGCTGAGTCAGGCTAGATTAGATTAGGTGGCAATTCACTATTTTTAGCTTTAGCTCCTGGAAACAGATACCAAACAAAATCTCACTAAAAAGAAACTCCTGCCAAAATGCAGGCTCATAAAAATGTAACAAGCTCGTGGGTCAGGTTTATTACTGTCTCAGTCTGAGATATGAGATCGGCATGTACAAAGAGATGTCCCTTTCTCTCTCTGTGGAGGTTGGTGTGTTTAACACTTGGCCCGTCAGGAGTTTCATGCTGTTTCTAGGTGCAAACACGATCATGAGTAATAGAAGAAAGAATCACTACATATTTCAACGTGTCTCACCTTCTGGTGAGAACTCCAGACCCTTCTGCCCTGCTGTCTGAACAGAGCTCCCCTCTGATCCTTATCACTGCACTCCTCACAATGCAGGGCACAGAACTCTGTTGTTTGTTTTTTCACTTTGAAAATACTGAGGAACCTAGATGGAAATGCTGACAAAACAGCTTCCTGCCTTTTCTCCAGATAAGGACACGCCAGATACCCGTTCCATCATCCCATTTCCCTGAGCATGTGCTGCCCTCGGTGGAGAGGTGGCTGCCGCTTGCACGTACGAAGCTTGGTGCTCCTGTGCTCCCCTGGTCAATCACTATGTGTTAACCCTCAGACCAGATTTAACAAGTCAGATGGTTGCTGCCAGTCTGGTTTTCCCTCTCATCTATCCCAGACAACACCAAAGGGAAGCAGCCAGGATAAGAAATGAACTGTAGTTGGTTTTTATATAAAAGTGCTGCAGTGTGAAGCTGCTTATCCCAGGACCTGCACGACTGTACACAAGATGAGCAAGGAAATAACCTGTCTGTGAAGATGCTGCTGCACATTAAAGCATCTGCCTGCAGCCAGATTCCATCAAAGAGCAGATCTGCAGATTGATTTTCCCAGTGTGACATCTCCCATCTGCAGAGCACTCAAAGGTTCTTTTATTAGCCCCACTGTTGTTCGTGATTCAAGCAGCGTGATGAAACAGCTTGTTAAAAGGTGCTCCGCTCCACAGGCGCTGCCCCACAAGCGCTACAGCGAGCCCTGAGACAGGGTGGTGACAGGAGCAGAGCCGTGGTAACCGGGGCAAGGCAGGAGCAGTGACATCCAGCAACAGAAAGGCATTGCTCAGTCTGTCTTGTAAGGGAAGCCCACCCCATCTGCTGGGGACGAAGTCCAAGCACCAGCTCGTGCCAGTGCAGCTCATAGGAACAAACAATGCCGGGAATGCTGCACCCACCGTCAGTGAAACCCTGCACATCCATTTACTATTTCCGTCTCCACACCTGCGGGCATGGGCACGCTTTTATGCATTTTTATTCTACTTGCAATGACGTCACGGGCAACCTTTCGCTGACTTATGATCCACGACAGGCTAAGTACTGCTGGCTTATGAAACAGTGAAGGAAGAAAAAAGGCAGGGAGAAAGCCGGAATAACACTAATTGATAAACTCAGCTCCAAAAGGGCAGAAGTGGCACCTAATTCTCACAGTGACCTGCCATGGATATTTTGAGAGAAGCTAGAGAGTAAGAGAGGCTTTCAGAGTACCTAGGAGATTCGGTCACAGCAGAATGCATTCCTTAGGGCTGCGCACCTGAACCCTGGATAGCCACATCAAACATTCTGGGGCACAACACGCAGCATGGCAATTTGCTGGGGACTGGGCTCTGCCACAGGATACGCTACAGCTACACGAGAGTTCTGAAAACATTCTCAGAGCAACCACCAAATCTGCATATCCTTCAGAAATGGGTTTTATTAGATGGTCTCAGCAATTTATTTAGCACAAGTGTGCTTTTATGACCTCAGCCTATTAGAAAGCTCTATTAGAACATTATGCTGTTGAAACATACACTCATTGTGTTGGAGTGAAGCTATTCCTGAGCCTTTCCCTGTGCTTTTAATTGATGGGACAGCAACACATTATTCCCTAAGAGCATTTCCTACTGATTCACTTCCCTTTATCATCCAATTCACAGGTCTGATCTTGACTTTACACCACACCCAGCCCTCCCGTTGACTTCAAGGAACAGGGCTCTGTGGGGGCAGCATGGAAGACACCCAACAAAGGTTTTCAAGAGGAAGCTGGCTGAACTCATCAGCATTGGTGTTTACATAGATCTAGAATACGCTAACAGGTTCAGCATGGCAAGCATGACAAGCTGTGCAAACTGAGGTGGCACAACATAATGAAGGACCACGTAGAACAGTCCACATATTTGCAGTGCCAATCCTTTTCCCCTTTCGGTAGAACACGGCATGTCCACTGCCCACGCTGTCTGCATAAGGACAGGACCCTTTCCTTCAGTCCAGGATGCGAAGCAGCTCCAATATACATTATCTGTGGCACATGAGGGACTGCAATGTGTACAGATTCACTGTCATTTCCTACTGCCCACTCCAAAACAATACCAGAAGCCATCATCCTAAGAGAATCTAAACACATTGTGATTGTTTCGATACCTCCATGAAGAATTTGTCAGAGACATTTAGCTCAAATCAGAGACTTCTTGTGTCAGATGCTCCATAATCACACAAAGCACGAGTTGTTACTTTTAGAGCCGGACAAAACTAGGACAGTTAACAAACACCACAGCACAGTGCAGAGAACTGCGCAATGTTGCCTGATCCAGGCCCCCTCTCCAGGCCCTCTCTGAAGCGGCCTTGAAGAGACACTGGGACACAGTGAGGCTTTGCCAGCTGCATCCTTAGTACACGGAGCATGCACAGCAGAGTGAACCTGTGCCTGAATGAACCTAACTAATAGAATCACAGAACCACGGAATCCTGGAATGGTTTGGGTGGGAAGGGACCTCAAGGCTCATCCACCTCCCATGCCCCTCCCACTGGATCAGGGGGCTCGAAGCCTCATCCAACCTGGCCTTGAACACCTCCACGGATGGGGCAGACACGACTGCTCTGGGCAACCTGGGCCAGGACCTCCCCACCCTCACAGGAAAACATTTATTCCTAAGATCTCATCTCAGTCTCCCCTCTTTCAGCATAAAACCACCTCCCCTCGTCCTATCCCTGCACTCTCTGATCAAGAGCCCCTTCCCAGGTTCAAGACTGCAGTGATTAATTATAAACACTATTTCTTTAAGATCTGGAGAGCAAGAAACCTTTTCCTGCTACTGAGGAGAAAGAAAGGATACCCTTGCACAGCACCATTTGTATAATTGACTGTACTTTTTACCCACAGTTCACCTGCCAAGTTCTCTTGTTTGGGAGGAGCCTGTGTGCGTTTTGATGTGTAAAGTAGCATAATGGATTGTCATTATTAAAGGGCTTACAAATTGGGCAGGAGCCCCAGGTGAGAGATCACTCTGTACGAAAGGGAAGGTTTGAGCTGAGTGAGGAAGTCTGAGTTCAACTGGGAGGGCAGGGAAAAAGGTTCTGTTCTGCAAGGCTGCAGCTCTGCTCATTTGTCTGAATGGAATCCAGCTTGAAGGCTCTTTTTTTGGCTCCTAGCTTCTCAGTCTGCCCATTTGCAGAGTGCTGAGCAGGTGTGATAACAACAGAATCCATTCCACTCCACGCTTTTAACGAACCTGGCTGATGCAGGAGGAACTGAAAACTGGCTCTTCATTCTGTGGGGCGGGGAGTGGTGAGGAGTAGGAGGAAAGTGCTCTGAAGGACTAGGAATGTCTTAGCTGTCCTTCCCAGAGGGTGAAGTCCTGGGATGGCAATGGAGCCACAGGTTCATTTATTCCATGGAAGATGCCCTAGATAGACTGATGGTTACCCTGAGTATTTGGCTGAAGGGTCACATTCTAATGACAGCAAGGACTTGTTTAAAGTACGCCAAGCGTGCATCTCAAAGGGGTGCCGGGTCCTCAGGACAACACACAGAGAAGACAATCAGGCTCAAGAATGCAGACCAAGGCACTGCATAATGGGAGGGCTGCGCTCCAGCCTGGAGCCTGTAGCTGCTCCCCTTAGCTCAGGCTGGCATTGTCAACAGTTTCAGGAGTGGCAGATACAGGCTTCAACCACAAAAGAGAAGTCTGGTGAAACAAAACTGGAAAGAGACATCAACCATTTGGGTTTCCCAGAAGGCTGAAGAGAGGCTGAGTCCAGCACTTTCCAGAAAACAATCCATAGTACCTCCAGCAACGGTGACAGAACTCCTCACTGCAGAGCGATCTTGCCCTTTTACCTGCAATTACAGGAGATTCCCACCTTTGACTTCAAAGAAAGAAAGGACCCCAGGGTTACAGAAAGACATTAACATGTTTGACCCCTGAACTGTGAAAGATTATTGGCAACAAATGCAGTTCAAAATACGTGAGCCAAAACACCATGTTCATCAAGTTTACACCAATGTTAACTGTTTACTGAGGGCTCCACCTGTGATCTGTGAGTGTGAGGGTTCAGTTACACTGTGCTGCTCAACAGCAGGTAGTAGGGCCAGGCTTACTGTCCTAGCAACTCCACTATGAAATACACTTCACTTACAAGCACAGGAATGCAAACGTAGCTTGCGATTTGCGACTCCTGACCGTGTCTGTTCCCTCTGTGCACCCTGTAATGCAGACTGATCAGAAACTGCCCTCACTTAATTACTGTCAGGAGACATTTGCAGGAGGGCAGCACAATAGAAACTCAATGGGGGAAGGAAAAGAAGCTCTCAGCAGGACAGGAGCCACTCCTTTTTCCCTTGGCTCTCCCAGAGAAGGCCAAAAGGCATTTGGCACATTTGAAGTAATGGCAGTTGTTATGTGAAAGCAGCACAGCAGTAGCAACTTTGCTCAGCAGTAGCAACTTTGCTCAGGCTGCTTGTTTTGGAGGATGTCGCCGCTCTGAACGGAGCACCTCGAGAACACTCCAGGCCTGGGGAGAAAAGGCAGCATAACAACTTACTTATGCCTATCTAATCCTCTAGAAGTGGGAAGATCAGCCTTTATGTATTTTAAACGCTTGGACAAAACGTTTGCGCTGACCTTCCTGCAGGGAACCAGTGGCATGAGAGGGATGGTTTTCCCCATGTTCCTACAGCTGCAGGAAAGGAGACATGTCACAGTGCAGATATGACCACCAGAGAAGTGCTGGTAGGCCCAGACCCCACAGTGCTCTCTGGCCCAGGTGATAAAGGAAAGTTTGGGAGGGCAGCTTTACCTAATCCCTCCACTGAAGTCTGAGGTAGGCTCCAGCTTTTGATTCACATTCTGGCTCTTGCTTTCAGCACCATATTAACCCCGACTAGAGAGGCTTTGTTGAGTTCTTTCATCCCTCCCTCCATAAATCTCACTCCAGTGTCTTCCTACAGCAGAGTCCTCTCCACCCCTCACCATCGCTGTTCTCCAAGCTGCCAAAAGCTTTGCTTTTTTCTTTCTTTACAGTCTCATTTAGACCACGGCAGTAAAACTCAAAGACCTTCCTAGAATTGTCCAGCCTGGATGCAGTACGAGTTTTCCCCCTCTTACACAGTGCCCTGCAGAGACCAGGAAAGTCCAGAGGATATCAGAAGGTGCTAAGAAAATACAGTTGTACACAGGGTGACATCATGAATCCACTTCCAGTCTCGGCCATGCTATTGTTATGAATCCTTTTTTCTTTAGAACTAGGCAAGTCTAAGGTGACACTGCTGATGAGGGGCTTAATGTGCCTGCAGCAGCAGGAGAGAATGAACAGATCAGGCCTCTTTCACTTTTTTGTGCATCATTCACCCGTAGAACCCACTGCCAGAGCCTGTGGTGAAAGTCAGAAGCATAAACAGGTCCAAAAACTACCTAAATGAATCCACAGAGGGATCATTGAAGTCTAGTGAACAGAATGGTGAGAATGTTATATCATTGTTTCTATTTTCTTCATTCTTTTCCTGCCTTCCCCTTCCCCAATGCACATCCCATTTGCTCTGACACACAGGCTTTCAGCGTGACTTCTGGGCTTGAGGAGATGGTTTCTTCTGTTTGCCTCTCAGCCACAGGGCACAATTACATTTCACAACAGTTAAGAGCCAACAATGAGGTGTCAGGATATGATGAGACGTTTCTCTCCAAAAAGTGTATTTCAAGGTACCAGACAGTTTGGCAGAACCGTACATGGTCAGCAAGCAGAGGGAATATCTTGTCCCAAACAGACAGACTCACCCTAGAAGTGTTTCCTGGGTGTTGCAAGTTTTTGTTCATTAGATCCTTCTATATTTTTCAACTTAGTGCGTCAACTTGGATTTCAAGTACTGCCGGCCACTGGGAAAGCACGCAACCACGTCACCGTAACATTTTTGGTCTTAGACTCATAAACGAATAAACTTTTAACCACTGATGTGGTCACTCCCAAAAGTGGTCCAGGACACAGCACACCAGAGTCTGACCCAGGGGAGAGCTGCTGTCTATGGTGTGGTAACACAGGGTCCACTGGGGAAGAGGACTCTCAGACCCATCAAATCCCACAATGCTGGTCTGTGATGCTGCTCAGATTTATTTATCTCTAACTCCAGCACCCCTCACAGTGGTTTACAGTTTGAGAAGTACTAACAAACAAATACACTGCAGTTTTACAGCAGTTACATTAACTCTTCTCAAGCCCTCCCTCCACACCACTGTCCCATGGCTTTGCTGAGATGGGACTGGCTTTAATAAGTGATGAGAGAGCGAGGATAGGGCCCCAAGGAGATTGGTTGCCCCAGGGAGTTAAGTGGCCCCAGGGCAAAACTCAAAATTCTCCAGACAGGAGAATGAAGGAGCATGCCAGAAAACAAGAAAAACTTGGAAGACTCCCACGTGTTTTGTCTGAGGCAGTGCTGGAAACTCATGTTGTTCTTTGCCCCAGCAGAGAGAGAAACTGGGGTGTCACAAATCAGATGCCTGTGATTTATGAAGGACCAGTTGCAATCTGTTCATAACAGGCCTGCCTGTTCTGCCTGCACAGCTCGATGCAGCAGACAAGCCTCCTCCGTGGGATGCTGTTTCACTTGGACTCTGAAGGACAACGCTGCATTCAGCATGTCTTTGAGAGGTTTGCACTGTGACCACAAGAGCAACTGAGGGCACCTGCAGCCCTGCAGCAACAGGAAGTCCTGCCCTCTGAAAACACTAAAAGACATGTTTTCCTGGGAGGCAGGTCCTCAAAGCAGGCCAGAAGGATGGAAAGATGGGGATGCAGTACCACATTGTCTGTGCTGGGGCGCTGCTTCCCAGCATAAATCCAAATGGTTCTCACAAAAGGCAGTGATGCCTCCACAAGAATCAACGGAGAAGGAAAGCCAGCCGAAGGGTGCAGCCTCCCTTTCAAGGCCTCAAGCCTCTGAGCTGAGGGTGAGCCTTTTTAACCAGAGAGGATTAAAGAGTGCTTCTACTTTGCGTTTAATGAAGAACCAAACAAACCAACAAGTCCTGGAATTATTCATTTCTCCACAGAATGTGAGCGTTCCGGTCTGCAGACCCAAGAAACTGCTTTGGTTTCATCGGAAGGCTACAGAGAATTTTCCACAAACACAAAATAATGCCAGAATGCAAACTGATCTCTTGTTCTCCCCATTTCTAAGTCATAGATGAGGTCACAGTGGCTGTATTTAGGAAGTTTCACAGGTACCCAGGGTACCATGCATGCAACACCAGTGCCTTGATGTCTGATTTATTCTGCATCTCCAATGCAAAACCTACACACTGAGCGGCCAGGTGACTTGGGTTTGGGCTGCAGTGTATGTCAATGTATTTTGTTTATACTCTGCCAGACTTCCCACCTGGTTCCTGAGCTGTGTGTAGCACCAGTAATTCAATACAGAGAGTATGGAGACCACTGAACTAATGGAGAACGTAGCTCTGAAGCACCTTGTTTGACTTGAGAGTCTTGAGACATAGCTCAAAAATCAAACTTCACTCCCTGACAGAGATGCAAGATCCCTTTGCTCCTGGGTGGTGGGACAGTGTTTCTATTTCAGAACAAAACTGAATGCAGCGCTCTGACACCAGCTCAATCAGAAGAGTTTCAGAGCCCTACCATGCAGCACAGCAATTGCTCCCTGGTGAGGAAGATCCACTTCCCACAACCTGTAACACCACCAAGACTCTCTGTGGAACATGATGATGAAATGTGCACTTTGAAATGACTGAAGGCATTGTAATTCAAAGCTGTATTACAGTTAAAGTTGGATTAGCAGCAACAAATTCACTGAGAGGGCCTAAATGATTTGAGGCTTGATACAATTTCTTGGTATCGAGGTCCAGGCCTTATCTTTCTGCTTTTCAGCAGAAAAGGTTTCTGGGCATCACTCTGCTACAAATGGACAGTTCACAAATAACTGCACAGGTCATTGGTTGCAACTTGTGAAATATGGGCTTGGAAGATAGTTGAATGACAGATGGGTCATACTCAAATGGTTTCAAACAGTGAAATCCCTTCAACTTGTGGATGTTAAAGCACTTGCAGAAGCAACAGAGAGAAAGTGGCCCTTGAGGTTTACCTGTACGGTAAAGGCTTCAAGGAAAAATTTCAGCTAGCCGTGTCCCATTTTTCCAGCTTAGTAGTGGGGGACTTGCAGGAGGTAGCCAGGCTGATGCTGCTCTGCAGGCAGCTGGCCTGCTTTTACACATTCCTTTTGGTCCGACAGCCTGACCAACGCACCAGGCGTTTATCCTGCCTCTTTAGCCACAATGGAGAGAGAAGAGATGCAGCTAGCAGAAGTCTAAAAGAGGATGTGAGACCAAAGTTCAAGGTTCTGTCTCCCCTCCTGCCTAAGCAAAGATAACAAATCCTTGATTAATCATTCCCCGGGTGAAAACATGCTGCAGAAATTATCCCTCTCAGGACATGTTTGAGAGCCTCTCCCCCCCTGGTCAAGACAAAGTGGAATACCTGTGTTTGCTGCCTCAACACCCTGCAAGTGCTGAGGGTTGCAGCATGTCTCAGAAGCCAGCACTGAAGCCTAACTACCCTGATGGTATCATTGCACCACACAGAAGTGCTGGAGGTGCTAGAAAGGGGGACCACGACCTGGAAGGTCAGCAGCTCTATCACTCTGAGACAGCTGTAGGAGAAATGAATCACTTGAGCTCCCAAAACAGCAGACAGAACTTGAAGCAGTGCTTTATCTCAGGCAGGTGCCTAGACCAATGTGCTGTAAACTGAGGTTTTTTCTCCCTCCCTCAGACTTTTCTGCTGGAGCCGCCCCACACCACTGGGTGTTTAATAGTTTGTTTTACCTTTCTGATCCCACAATCCAACAGTGCTGTTGGAAGCTAGACTGTCATCACAGCCAGCACAGTTCTTGCTCACTAGGAGACAGGAATAACCTGCTCCTTGTACAAACGTGGCACTCAGAGTAGTATCTTCTGATCTAACTGTTCCTCTCTGCTAAAATCAAGAAGCTGAGATGAGGGTAAGAACTCAGATGTGTGTGATCCTGGTTTGAGGGAACACGGCACAGCTACTGTCCACCGGAGTGACCTTGATCAGCAGCCAGACCTCACAAAGAGCTGCTGAAACCACAGAGCACTTCAACATTAGAATAAGAGATGTAGAAGTGGCTCCCTCTGGGTTAAGAGCCTGCTGATAAACATGTTCTCAGCATTAATGAAAGGCAGTTCAAGCCTTACATCTGCACCTCACTGAGAATCTTCTCTTGGAGGGCACCCGGCAATTCCTGCAGCCACGAGTGGTCATAGAATACACCCTCCCCTCCCAGCTGTACCAGTGTACTTGCCATGAAATGGAGACCAGTTATAATAGAACAAAAAAAGGCAGACCAGCTGCTTTGGAGGCACCAGAAGCAACACAGTGGCAGAAGTGTAGCCACCAATACTATGGGTTGCCAGGCTCTTTAGATATGCAGAACATGCCTGTCCTATGTCTGTAACCCCAGTGATCACAAGAACTTACACACGTGGGGTAAATGCATTTGTTTATGTCCTTCTCTTGCAGTTCTCCTGGTTTGGCCTGACTCTTCACACTCCAAAGGCAAAGCACATTTGACTTAATAGCATCAAAGTTGGCCAGTGGCCTTTCAATTGTTTGAGACCCTGAGGCCCAAGGTGGCACTCTAGGAGCAGCCCGCGTTGCACAGCACAGCAGGGCTCAGCTGCAGCGCAGAACCCAGAGGAAGATCCTCCACTACAGCACACAAACTAGATTTAGGAAGTGAGGAGAAGCCTCTTCTCAGGCCCAGCCCAACTGAGCTGACAGACCTTGTGTTTAGTATCCAGGGCTTTTCCAGTTGTGACCCTCTCCTTTCCCTCTGGGACAAGTCACAGCACCATGACCCAAAGGTGCTAAAGGGCAGCTACTCAAGGAGTGGTGCAGGATCGGAGGCAACCACACTCATCCACCATACTCACTCCTGAGCTGTACAGACTGCCACGTGGTAGGATTCACCCCAGAGCTGGCTAGGTCACAAATCTGTCCAAATAGGGCCCTACTAAAGGAATTAGGAAGCTTCATTGATTTGGGCACCTTTGGAACTAGCATGTCTGTACAACACTTCTTCGGCTGTCTCGTGTGCATGCATTATGAAACAGCCTCATTACATACACAGGCACTGTTCTATGTTTGCCTCCTTTCCTTCGCAGGACAGGGCCTGCTCTAAGGATGAATCAGAGGAGAACACTATTGTTTGTAGTATCCCGGCTACAACATCTGCTGAATTTGAACAGTAATGTGTAAAAGGGAAGCACGGAACTATAGGAAGAGAAAGGATTAGGGCAGCCAGTTGCTGCCCTGAGGACTTGGCAGTTATCCTGCGCCTGCTGAGCAGAGTAATGGACCGGAATTTTCCAGGGTTGCTCATGAAGTATGTGTGCACACACCCGTTTGTTGAACGCTCACCTCCACAGCCTCGCACTGCAGAAATGCAGGAAATTCAGTCACCAAAAGGAAAGAACTTTATTTAAGCGTAGTTTTTATCAGCCTCAGTTTGGTCTGTAGAACGGGGACCAGTGTCTCTAGGACTTTCAACAAGACTTGTGAAGTACACAGGTATCACTAGGGATGAAGGACCCAGAGAAGTGCAAGGAGAACATAATTGGTTTGGTCTGCAAGGTACAATTTGAACAGTGGATTGCAACAAGGTCTAGAGGTACAACTTACACGTGAAACAAGAGAACCTACACCCAACAGCTGGCTCATAGCACCATTCTTCTGCTGTTGTGTCTCTCACTAGAGAACCAGAAGCTGCTTCCAAGGTCTGGCACAGGGGTGCACAAAAGCCACTCATGTTTTAATCTAGCTTTTGCCCATCAGCAGGTCTCAAAGCACTTTGAATAGGAGATGCCTGGCATCCTCGCTTTACTGATCTGCAAACTAGAGCACAGCAAGATGAGAGTCAATTAGCAAAATGCAAAATTGGCATCAACTGCATCTGGATGCTCTCATGCCACTGCAACCCCTGGGCGCTGATGCACCCTTCTCTGGGGTTTCCAGCAGGGTTTCCAGCTCTCGCAGCACATCTTCCCTTTGCTATTTCACCCGCAGTTGCTATTACTCTCTTCCAGCTCTGCTGTTCTCAGTGATTTTGTCTCTGTTAAGTTTCATAGAAACATGGAATGGTTTGGGCTGCAAGGGATTTTAAAGATCACCCAGTTCCATCCCCCTACCTCCCACTGGATGTTCAAAGCCCCATGCGACCTGGCTTTCACCAGGCTTCTCCAGAAGAACCCCGTTCTACATGGCAGTCCATTCCCAGGGAAACTCACAAGGAAACTTCCTGCCCTTAGGATCTGTATTCTGGTTGGCTCACTCATGCACAGAGACAGTGTTGAGCAGATAGCTGAGAAGACAGCTCTCTTCTCCAGGTAGGTCTCTGAGCCCAAGCGGAGTCACTGAACCACTACAGATGCACGGACAGCTAAAACCATCCTTCACTGAGGTCGCTACAATAGTGAGGAAGGGAGTGTTCTGTTTAGCTGTAGCTATGGATACAGGAGCCTATAACTGCATGCATTTCCGCTGTGGAGCACTCATAGCGTAATATAAATTTCCTTGATGCCAGAGGCCTCTCAAAAGGCAATACAGTTATTTAGTGTGCTGGTGACATACCACTCCCTGGCATGGCAGGCTGTTTCGGGGCCAGTGGGCAAAGCAAAGTGTCACCAGAGGTTTATGAGAGGAAAGATTCCTTGGGCTCGCCTACTCGGAAACGGAATTAGGTAAGAGGTAATTGGCTCTTCAGTTGCCTAAGCACAAGCAGACCTACATTCTCAGCACATTGAAACATCCAGCCCTGAGAGAGACTGTGCAAAAGCCCCTCAGAGTTAAGGGCAAAACACCCAATGCCTGCAGCACAAAAGTGCAAAACGGAACTTTGGTTTTAAACAGGGTTTTGACTTTTCTTTAGTTTGGGATTTTAAGCTGGAATTTCCTGAAGCCTTAAAAAACCACAAAAATAAAATGACAAGACTGGTTGCGGCTTTTGCCTTGACTCCTTGCACATCTAACCTGGCTGCAGCAAACCACTCAAGAGCAGGGGTGTAAGGTACAGTAAGCAGAATATAACATTATTGCATTTATGATATATCCATGCAATGAAACTGATGCAAGCAGTACTTAACTCCAATTCCTTGAACAGTTGCAAGAGAGCGGATGCAGCCTTTACCCCAGTGGTGTCAGTGGGAATGTCCTGTGCCTTTGGAAGCAGCTCCTATGTGGAATGCTCTTGGGTTCCTCTCCAGGTAGCATGTGAATCAAGAACCTGCGCTGCCTTTTAGCTGCAGAGGTGACTGATTTACACAAAACCGGATAGCAAGAACTTCCTGAGATGACCCTGTTTTGTGAGGAGATTCTAATCTCGTGACAAGTTTGTCTAGCCAGATAACAACAGTAACTAGCCAGGAGGCAAGAAGGTGGATCCAGGTATTCCACTTCATGAGTAAGAAGGATGTTTTATGGCAGTGGAATTAGGAGTAGGTTGGAAACTGCCAATATCCTCCAAAATGGCGGTGGAACAACAGCTAATATCCTCCAAAATGGTGGGGAGAGGAGAGTCCTCAACCTGTTCTCTCCCAAAGCAAAGCCTGGAAAGACAGGTCCTTTACCAGAACAGACCAGTGCTAAGCCTGTTCCGGCACTTAACAGCAGCAGCATCACCTTCCCACTCCTGCTGTGCAACCCAGTTTGTCAGAACCATGGGGAGGGGAACAGCTGCCTAAGTGCAATGAAAACATCAGCATTTCCTATACTCAAGTGAGATTTGCAGCAGATAAAAGAGTAAATACAAGAGGCAGGCTCTGAGTAAAGACCACACTCATCCTAGGATCCGATAAGCTGAAAAACATCCTTGCAGTTACTGTGCAGCCTGGCAGGGGCATGCCTGCTGCAGCACCAGCACATTATCACCTCTCCTTATCTCTTGCCATTTCCCGTCAAACATTTGCCAAATGCTTACACACCAGGTAGATAACAACCCACAGGAATGGCAAGAACAGAATACACAATTCAGAAGTGCGTGGACTTCTTTTTTCTCTGAAAAAAAAGGTCTCTATAAACCAAAGGTGGGACGTTCCTCTGGTGGTATCAAGTGATGCAGCTTTGTCTTTCTGGGATGCTGCCACACACCTTGAAATGATAGTGTGGAGAGGAATGTGAGAATTCCCCCTTTGATCATCAGGGTTACTCTGAAGCCTAATTACAGCCATTTAAGCACCAGCCTATTAGCCATGCTCTTGCTGATGGCTATATCACAATGCACAGCCTGATGGGAGGCTCTCTCCCAGAGCTGGCTACGCAGCTCAGGCATGACACTGGAGTTAGGGAAGGGCATGGAGCAGCAGCAGGCATCCTGGGCCTGGTGCCTCCACTGGGCCTGCTCTAGTGCTCTGCAGAGGACGGGAGCGCTATGGGACGCGTTGTGGCGTGACCCACCACATGGCTATGCTTCACGTGCCACAAAGGCCAGGAACAGAGAGCCTGGCTGCACCACCTCAGGAACTCTGCCGTTCAGGCCTGTGTCAAAGGATGAATGCCATGATAAACACAAACAGCACATTCCCCGTGGCTCCTCTTGAGACAAGTACCACAAGCCAGAGCTGATCCTCATCTGCAGCAGGATACTCTCTGTAGATCAAAAGCCTGGTCACATTTGGTGTTGTTTTTCTGTGCAAGACTTGTCCCCTCCATTCTGCTATTTCTGTCTCTTGCACTCCAAAACCCAGGCAGTTGGGCTTAAATCGCGAGTGCCCCAGCACTGTGCTGTTTCCCAGGAGAACTTTCGCCAGCAGCCCCCCTCTGAACTGAAGGCCTAAGGCAATGGAGTTCCTTCAGCAGGGGTGAAGGAGTAGGGAGCTGAGAATGCTGACTCTTTTGGTCTCACCTTCTGCCGTGAGTTACCGCAGCTCATTTCTGCACCGCTCCTCATTCTGCCCCTTCAGGTGGGCCACCCAGATCCTCACTGGGATAACTGGAATAGCTGTACCTACCTGGTGTCTGATGGGGGATATGCGTGAGCCAGAGATCTGACACTAATAAAGTTCTCATGCATCTGGTCACACTGTGTGGTAGGTGAAATCCACAAGGCTTTATTTTAACTTGCTTGGTTATAAACTGTGGCAGCTCAGCTGCTCTGCGACCAACACAGACATCCCTGCGGCAGAGGCGGCATCCTCCGAGGGCTGGAGCATGGAGCTCGGGTCAGAATAACAACCGCTGTCCCAAAAAAATGCTCCCACTTGTGAATCAAAGCCCTTACAAAGACCGTGTCATGTCCAGACATGCCTGATATTTGTTTTCGCAGACATAATAGGAAGGCATCCATACTTTTCCAAGTGCATCCCTTTTTTTTTTTTTCTTCTGCAGTGAGAGAGGAACATGAACTGAAACAGGCACTTGCTGAAAGGCTGGAAACAGGAGGTTCTGTTTACTTTTTACATTCCCTGTTCCTGATGAAAAGCAGGAAATATAAATCACAGCGTCTTATTTCAAATTTGGCATAAAAATTTGCCTTCCAGGGAATGTCAAATAACAGACTTCACCCTGCCTGGAATTCAGCTGATGATATTCAGTGAGAAGTACAATGCAAAGGCACAGCTCTGGGAGCAATCAATTTTGATGCTTTCCCCATTCAAATCTCATCTCGAGAAACCCACAAAAACAGCAGCAAGATAAAAAATCGCTACTTTACATGATTTATACCTTTAAAACACATCTTCCCTCTTTCTGCCTCCCATCCTCTAAGTACGGGGGGAAAGCCTTTAATTGACATGTTTTTACGGAAAGAAAATCAACTTTTTTTTATTATTTTTCCCCTCTTCTGCTTTCCTTCCCACGTGTAATTTGGCCTCGTCTTTAACCTTTTCTGGGCTCATACTATTTCCATTTAGGAACACTTCTGATTATACTGGAAGCTCAGACAAAGAAATTCAGCAATGCAGAAGAAGAGTCAAGTGAGTTTATGTTTTGAATTAGAAAGAACAAAAGCAACCTCAAACTACTCAGTGGGACTACCATGAGCCTTCTAACAAACCCAGCTGGCCCTAGAGCAGGTGTGTGCTTCAGAGTTCCCTGCAAAAACTGTTCTTTTGTCACAGGTGTTGTCTTTGTTATTGAAGTTACTATGGACAAGACTACATCTCATTTATCTGACTTATCCACAGACACAGAGAGATAAAGAAAGGAGCCTGCAGCAGAATGACAGTTTCCACATCTGACTTAACGGAGAAATTAAAGGGTACAAGCTTGCAAGCAGTGACCTAGAGCCCTCCTCCCCCACACTGGGATCCCAAGTGAAGTTTCATCTCATTCTGGCCTTGCGATAAGGCACAGAAGCAGCTGTGCACAAGCAGCATCCCAGCACAAATAAGTCTGCTCTTATGGGAGGATGTGGCGACCTTTCATCACTTTGGGAGCAGTACTCTATCCAGAGTGGATTGCTCCTGCCATGTGAAGTTAAATCCCTGCTTTACCCCCTGCAGATACAGGCCTGATGTTTATGCAAGGACAATGACAACAGGCTTTGCATAAAAACTTCATGAAGATACTCCAAACTTGTAGTGTTGGCATTCAGAAGCAAGTACTCCACATTACTTCTCTTTGGCTTCCACTTTGTGATTGTAACTGTGTTACACAAATATTTCAGCATCTGCAGTGTTGCATAAACGGAAAAAGCCTAGAGACCTGATCACCTACTGTTGTGGTAACAGTCATGAATGACTTCATGGTCTTGAGATGAGAAACAGATCTGCAATGTGATCTGGACCTCCTTGGAAGAGCTGCAAACTGTGGGCAAGCCTTACCTGATTCTTATTCTACATGAACTGCTGCATTCTGGCTATTCTACTCACATTCAAAGGCATCTCACTTCAGCTGGTCCGTCCCTGCAGGGTCACAGTCACTTTGCACAGGCTTGGGCCTTACTGGGAAGCCCCAGCAGGTAAGGCAGACTGCAGACATCACCATCCCGTAACTTAGCTGCTCTGTCCCCGCCTCAGTCGTGACAGCCATCTCAGGCAACAGGTTTGTAGCACGGCTGTTTGAACCCCTGCATCTTCCAAACTGAAAAAGAGGGATGTCTGATTTAATCTTGAGGGACAGGACCTATACAAGTTCTGTCTAGCTGCTAATAGCATTTGGGATGTGCAGTTTCTACAGACAGAACTGTGTTTATGCTTGGCTGCACTATCGTACAGAACAGACAAGCAGCTCTTCCTGACCTCCCCTCTCTAATCCCTCTGAGCATCACACTTGTGACAAAGTGCCTTTTCTCTAAATCAGCTTGGGAATCTTGATCTGATTTGGCTTTTCAAAGTGTAACAAAATATAAGTGAACAGCTGTTTTGGAAGGTAAATGCAAAGTCCCCACACAGCAAGCTGAAACAGAATGATTCCTGGGATTTAAGTGAAATGTTGTCACAATCACTTGCAATTGCAGGAAGGTTTGCGCCAAGTGCAAGTACATTTCCCGAGGTTAAATCCAAAGCTGTTCCATTAATCTCCCGACTACAAAAATCTCTACCCCTGTGTTAGATGGAGAAGAAATTAGTCAATGCCTTCAAAAGTTAAGAGGAGACTGACAAATGGTGAGACGGGTAACATTCCCATGCAGGCTCACCTTCTCCAGAACCCAAGCTGAAAATGACCCATCCTTGCCCAGCCCAGCAATTATCACCGCTCACAGTAAATAGCAACACAATATAAACAGCACAACTTCATTTGCATGCAAATGTTACACTGGTGCTCCACACATAAGGACAGTTCATGTTGTTGGGGTTATAAGAATTCCATGATTGATTTTAATAACTATTCCTCTTTATGATACAGGACTATTAACACCTGTATCATTAAGCCAAATAAAGGAGATTATGGACAAAGAGGAAAGACACACAAGTTTTAGAGCTAAACAACAGCAGAGCTCCTGTGTTTGGCCGTCTGTAAACAGGGTAGCAAAACCGTTGTCACGAGCAGCAAGTGGGTCTTCCCTGGTCTCATACCCAGATGTTGCACGAACAGCTAAGTGAGGAGGTGTCCTACGGCAGTCTCACTTGGAAACTGTCCAATCAACAACAAACTGACTGAAAAAAAACCACTTGAAATATTGCCTGAAAAATTTGCCCAGCTCATATGCATGAAGCATCCAAATCACAAGCACTGCAATACACTTACGTGGGAAGGGAATGCCTGCAACGATCTGCCTTGCCAGACCCATGGAAGCCTGAACATATCTGAAGAAGCTGCCTCCTAAGCTGTGACTCCACCTCCTGAATGGGAAACCCTCCCTTTGCCTTTCTTTTCTAATGGTGGTTGCTCAGAGGCCTTGCTTCACAGCATATGTTTTTGAAAAACCTATGTGTTCAAACTCTTCTCTTTCAATGTGAATCTAGTAGCCCTCATTATGCATTGCGATGCAAATGGTTGTCAGGAACAGAGAATCATGACTTCAAGAAGGGAACACGTATGAGGAGGCAACCATCAGTCTGTCCATTCCTGTCATTGTTACACAAGCAAATTGCTAAGACCTTTGACATGGTTTCTGAGTTCTGGACCAAACAATGGAACAACAGTTTGCTCAGGCAGAGAGAAGCAGCTCTTGTCTCTTCTGCGCTGACAGTGCCGAGCTGTGCCTTACAGCGTGTCCCAGCTAAGGATCTGCAGAGCAGCCCAGCCAGCATGCTTAACCAGATTTTCCACCACACCTCTGGGCTGCAGCACAGTCATTAGATCATGCATGCCTGAAATATCTCGGTGAAGCCAGGATAAAGGAACCAAGGCACCTGTTTCTGGCTTTGCTCCTCAAGGTAGCAACAGCTTTGTGTTGTTTTGGGGGGCTGAGGCACACAGGAGGGCTGGCATGGGATGGGAAGCATCCCCCTGCAGTCCCTCTCTGTATGCAAGCGCAAGCATCTCTGCAGAATGGAACCATTGCAGGGTAAGACCCTGTGCAGGTCGTTATGGTGCACAGAGGGCCCTTCCTTACCCAGGTTCAGCCTGCGACACGGATGAGTCAAGTCTGCATACATGTGTGGGAGAGTGCATGCAAGCACACCAAGATACACATGGGCTACTGCTTCATTCCCTAACAGTCAGATTTCTGATTCTGAAGGAGAAAAGCACCCAAAAAGCGGACAAATGCAGAGTCCTTCACCGGTGTGGAATCTGTTGGGCTTGGGGAAGTAAAATAGCAACCAAAAATGCCTGGTGACTTGTGTGCAACATGAGAGTCAGCCTTCAGAAGCAATGAGCACTCTTGCAGGCCTTGGACAAGCTCCAGGGAGACCAAGTCCACCTCCTGTACATGTGCCTGCATTAAAACCAGCACACATGGCCCGCATGCTCTGCCACCCATGTTCTGAACTTCACAA
This sequence comes from Tapera naevia, assembly GCA_033556795.1. Lineage (NCBI taxonomy): Eukaryota > Metazoa > Chordata > Aves > Cuculiformes > Neomorphidae > Tapera > Tapera naevia. Next base: position 865,971 of record JAUMJJ010000021.1, read on the forward strand.
CACTTCTGAACTACTCCTGAGAAGCTTTGGGTCCTCCACACTCATGGAGAAAGGAGCTGGTGATTTCCGCTCATTCTTTGCCCAGCCAAAGCCACGATCCTCAACTTGCCTTGTTCTCCCAAGACCCACACAGCCACCCTGATGGAAGAGCATGAGTCTTTCTGTCCTTTATATCAGGAGATCAGGTCTTGCACTTCCTCATTCCTTTCTCCTGAGCAATACCTTCTCCTGTAAACAGACAGGGAAGGGAGGGAAGAAGGAAGCCAAGCGATGCCTTCATTGCCTCACAAAACATTAGTATTCCCAGAATATTTGTTCAGGGGCAGTTTGAGCCAGATCAAATGGTTTTGCTTGAGCAGGACCAAAGCCCTATCTCAACCTGCAGCTGGGCTGCCACAGTGCCTCTTGATCTCCTTTCTGCAGGATGTTCAGACCACTTGTAGCTGTCTGGCTGCAGCACTCAAAGAAACAAGGCCTGGCTGCACAGCTCGCCCCTCAGAGCAGAGAGGTGAGGCAGCACCACAGCCACACTGCCACATTCAGATTAGCCCAGTATAAACTAAACGCTCTCGCATCTCCAAGTTGGAACTCACTGGTGCACAAAGCACCATTCTCCTGCGATTTCTCCAAGTTTAAGCAAGCACAAAAACATGGCTATGGGACTGAAGTCACCTGCCCTCAGCACTGACTTGCAGAGGTGTCATTTTTGACTCTGCCCATCTCTTCAGTCTCCAGCTCTCCACTATCATATTCCTCCACGGGCTGGCCTTACAGTGCTTGGCATTGCTCAGAAGTACTTGTCAGGTGGCTTCACCGAGACCCTACCCAACTGCTTTCTCTGCTTTTCAGTGACATCCAGCCCTGGTTCAGACTTGACATTTCCTCCACACCCAGACTCAGGGCAGTTCTTCAGTATCTCCTACCGAAAACAAAAGCCCACTCGTAACCTGCGCCTGTGCTCCCAGCAAGGTTTGCTCCTCTCGCTCACCTCATTCCTGGAGTGCACCTTAAGAAAACCCCAGGGATTTGCACGCAAGACACAATCACTAGGGAAACAAAGAACAAACGGATGTCAGGACTCAGTGAACTGCAAAGTGCCCAGGCAAACCCAACTGCTCCAACAGGAGTGTGGTTACCTACCTGTACTTTCCTGCCTCCCCAGCAGAGAAAAGAATCCCAGAAAAATTTGACAACGCTTGTTCTGAAGAGCTTTGGCCTCTTCAGCAATTATGCTGCATAGTTACAAATGAACTAGTATTTTAGGCACTTACACTGGAGACAAGCACAGCTGCCAGACCTCACTGGGTAAAACGTTACTGAGTTCGCAAGAGGCGAGGGGACCGAATCCATGACTCAGAGCAGCCTTTTCCAAAGTCTTCAGCATGGGCCCAGCTCTGCTTTGTTGAGATCTGAGGGCAAACACGACAGTTAGTGACTCCAGGGTGTGCTCCAGGCTTTAGAACATTAAATCATGGATTTCAGCAGGATGACTACTTCTGCCATCCCTGAAACCTGGACCAAATGGGGTGGTTACACTGCACCTGCCTTTGGCCTTAAAGGATCCCAAACAATTTATAGTCCCTCGCGTTTTACTCTGAGGTGTGTCTGGGTGGGAATCAGCAGGGACAAAGCCGTACACCCAGGTCACCTCACTGTAAACAAAGATATCGTCAAACCACGTGCAGCACTGATTGAAGGAGTAGGTGGGTACCTGCGCACACACGTGTGTGTTCTGGCCCAGCTGGGCAACCTAGAGAACGCTCACCTCACAGTGGAGATTCCTACCCACATGAAAACACACCCGAAGACAAAACTCCAGGTCAAACAAAATGCCATCTTCAGAACAAAACATTATATCTCTTTCAGTGATTTCTTCATTTTACAAGAAATGAAAACACAATTTTTTGGGATAAAAATGGAACTATCATCTTTAGAATAAATAAAAGACTTGTGAATTGAAAAGGTGAAATTAGACCTTTCAGTAACATTTCTTTGTTACTGAACCAATTTCTCCGATCCAGGATCAGCCATTCTGATTAGGAGAGAGCAGCAATACAGTCCCTGAGGTGCTTCCACCTGTAATCACAGTCAGAGAGGAGAAGCCAGGCTCTGTACCTATCCGAGGGCACCTTCCCTGCACAGTGTCCTCATGGGACATTACACATTAATCGAAGGAGAGCACTTGAAGCATCAAACTGTGTTTCTTCACCTCTACAGCTACCACACATGCCTTCAGCTCACACCCATTGGTTCACATTCCTGAACCTGCTCACGTGAACACTGATATCTCCTGTAGCTGCACGTGTTAGCAGCAGGGAGGTCACTCATGGTCCCATGTGCTGCGCATCACATTATGCTCATGGCAGGCAGGCATGGAGCACCAGGAGAGACCAGAGCAGAGCATCCCTTTGTTGATAGTGACAGCTGGCATCCTGCACACTCCTGAAGAGAGTCCTTGCTCTGAGCAATCACCCAGTTAAGGGCAGGGGTCAATGAAAACCAAATGGAGACAGCCACACAGTTTACGTAGGCAAGAACAAGTTTCTGAAGACACAGTCTCAGTCAGACTACAGCTCCTCACTGATGTGGCAAGTGCCACATCAGACTAAACTTCCTAATTTTGCTCCATGTGCCACCAATTAGAGAAGGAGAGAAATCCCGAATGGTACCTTTAATACTTTACAGTAAAGGAAAAAACAAACAAGAAAACAAGAAGCCCCCAAGCTATTCCTTCTCCAGAGTGGCTCTCAGGGATTCTTAGATCCCCCTATCTTCAGCATTTGAACAGCTGCTTTTACAGCACAATCCATTCCAGAAGGTGCCCTGGATCTCAGACATATGACAGCGAGAGAGAGCTTTTGGTTTTTTTATTCCTTCTTTTCTGCTTGGAAACGTTGTCCAGGTAGAATGAGAGGCCTCTGGATATGCCCAGCATTTCCATGTCCTACAGATGAGTCAGGGCATGAGATATCCAGAAATCAGAGCCATGTCTGCAGCACACATACGAACCACCAGCCAGACTGCCCATTCCTGAGTCACAGAGAAAGACAGTACTGCATTTATTTATTTGGGTCTTATTTGGGTGCTATGCTCTGTGAAATAGGCAGAGTGCTCTGAGGACTGGCTAGACCTCAAAGATAAGGAGAGGTTCTAATTCCCCTGTGGGGCAGAAGAGACTGCAGTTCACTGCAACCCAGAGCCACTGAGTCGGCAGAAAGCAAATTATTCTAGAAGTAAGAAGTTAACTATCCTAGTTCACGTTTGGAGTTTTTAAAAGCCTTTTGTCTTCTTTGGAGAGCTGTTGATGCAGAGAAAGCCTAGGCAGAGCCAGCTCAAAGTTCAGGTTAACCTGGGATCCTGCCACAACTGCGGAAAGTCTCTGTATGCCTACACAGAACATCTGGAGATGTCTGACTTTTGCTGTACCGTGCAGCAAATCTGGACTCCAAGGCTTTGGACCATCTGTTCCAGTGCTAGGGAGGCAATAGGAGGGAACAGGAAGAAGGGTTCCACAGTGTGCAGCACAGAGGGGCAGCAGGAGGAAGCGGAGCTTGCTGGAGTTGTTTTTTAACAACTGTATGAGAACAGCTTGGGATGGGAATAGCTGTTCCAATGGTACCACCAGCACAGACATGACTGATCACACTGCACTTCAGCAACGCATGCGGTGGCATTCCTTTCCACATGGACAGTACCTGTACAGCAACAACAACTCCATGGCCTCAGTTGTAACTGTTGTGGATCAATACGCGTGGCTGAACCCTGCCAGCCATCACCTGCAGGAAGCAGGATAGATCACAGCCTTTCCAAGGCAAGCCTCTTCTCCCAGAGAAAGGAAGAAGCCTTTGCAGCAACCCCCTCAGTCTCTTTCCTGACTCAAGTAAGCTCAGCCACACAAACCTGGCAGTGTTGTACCACAGCACATGCTGGTAGATGTCCTGTCGCCCCTTCCAGAATCAGCCAACCTGTGAAACACACTTGACACCCAAAGGACAATAATTTGCTTACAACAATTCAAGCACTGCAAACTCTTTGATAACCGCACTGACTACTGTTCCTGCATGACTTAATTTTCTAAGTAGCTTGGGATGCAAAAGGAATTAGTACTATCGTCCCCTCTGTGCCAGCAACTCAGCAGGTATCAGGCAACTGAAACCTTCCAAGTACCCAGCATTGGGTGCCTTGGAAAATTCTACCGCAGTGCTTCCCCTCCATAATGCACTGGTGGATACAAAAGATGGTATTTCTATCCTTCTTGCCCTGGAGGAAAGCTAGATCCAACAAAAGAACATCAATCCACCTTTCACTGCTCCATGTCTCCCCAGCAGATGAAAGGGGTCCCCAGCAGCACAGCCCTTCACTGGTGTCTGAATGGGAGTGGGACAGTGGAAGTACAGAGCATGCGGCCAAAGAGCCTACACTCACTGGGTTTCTGCTAGTGTGCATCTCAGAATCATTTTTAGAGGGAGGCTGCACTTTTATCTTTGCAGTCAGCACCTCTGTCTGGAGCTGTCCTTTCACTGGCTCTTCGATTTTAAAGCCATTTATACTCCAAGCCAATCCGTACTAAAAATAGGATTCCTTACTAAGAAAGGCACTGCATTACTCACTTTCTGCTAGGCTCTCATCTCAAGCTACGCCACACCTCCAGCTGGAGGAGCACGTTGCAACAATCACCCACAACTATGTGCCTCTGCGAGCAGGTTTTGAACTTTTGCCATCCTTTGGAAGCTCCCACTCTCTTTTCTTTCATGTGCTAATATGGGTCGCTGCTTATCTCCCCTCACATCCCTGGAGCACTACTCCCGCAGACTGTACACTGACAACCCAAATGAGTGGGAAAAACATACAGGACAGAGACCTCCTCCTCACAATCCAGTCAGCCTGCAGCTCTCAGCTGAGAGGGATGCTGTTCTTACTCGCATCCAGGAAGAAACAATTTGCTCTCCCTGGATGTTACTGCATCCTTTGGCTTTGACTGTCACCTGTTCTACACAATTACCAGAGGCTTTTGGGCTTTCCTGTTGGGAAGTGCACTTTTCCAGCCCAGTTTTGCCAGATGCTAAGCATTTCTGCAGGGTAGCGCTCCTCCTCCAGCTGCCTGGAATAGGAAGGGTGTGGGAGGTGGGACATGTCACTGACCAGGTCTAGCTGTGCAGTTAAGTGAATCCTACATGGGGGTGTTTTCTTTTTCAGCACTCTCTTGAGCTTTGCATGCCACTTTTAAGCATAGGAACCCATTTCCTCCTGCTGTCTGTGCCAGAGCTGACTGTCATTTCCTTGCTCTGATAAGGGGTTAAATACGCACTGGTAAACCTGGGCGTATGTTCCTAATGCAGGTGGCATCGATACTTTAAAGGAGGCACCTTTCTTTGTTCCCTTAATGATTCATTCATTGGGAGTGTGGGAATTAACCTATATAAATTTTTGCTACTAAGTAGATACACCTAGGTCCTGAAATAGTGGCTGGGTGAGAACCAGTTAGAGACTCCACACACTGCCCTGGTAGCGCAGAAAGAAAGAAACCCACAGCACCAGGCTGGAATGAATGACTGCATGGCACTTCTCACAGCAAATTCTCCTTACCTCTTGTTTTCCCGTGACTCAGCAAAGATCCTAAGGGCTGCAGGAGACATCTCCTAAGACTGAGACTTTCAACAGGTTCTCTTGGAGGCTACACTGACAGCTGGGACCGTGCATGGGGTATCTGAAATGGCCTGGACTTGGCAGCCACACACTTGCTGCACGGGCACCGGGAGCAGGTGTGGGAGTGCGTCAGGAAACCAGTATGAACAGGCAGGCCAGCTTTCCAAGCCTGGCTCAGTGCCCCCTTTTTTAAGCAGTAGCTCATCACCTCATCAGCTGAGAGGTGCAGAAGAGACAGATTTTATTAAGGGCACCTCACTAATGGCAAATTTTCTCCTTCCTGCCTGGCTAGGAGAAAAGAAACCTCTCTGGGAGGCTGCTCAGAGTGGACCGAAATCCCCAGACTAACTCTTGTGCTCATACTATTTTCTGGTTTTACTGGAAGAACCTTTAAGGCTCAGTGAACAAGGGCTGATCAGCCTAAGATTCATGACAGACACAGATCAGTCCTGGTTTATCCACTGCAAGTTACAAACTACACTAGCATCCCAGGAGCCTTGTGGGCTGATGGAAGCACCATCAACGTCCTGTTACTGGTGTCCTACAGCTCTGAAAGGAGGTCACACAGCGCTACTGTTGCCAGTGCAATGAGGTCTTTGTTGCTTAATCTCTTCAAGGAAGGCTCCACAGGGTGACGTAACACCTCAGACACTACAGAACCTGCCCGCATCTTGCCAGCACCTCCAGCCAACTGTTCCCCCACAGTAATACCAAAGAGGCTTCAGACAAAACACAGGGAAGAGCTCAGAGAGCACAACCTGAAGAAAACAGCCGAAAGGTCCAGGAGAGGCATCACCATAGCACCACAGCTGGGCCAAGACATTAGAGCGGTGCTGCTACACTAATGGGACCTTTAACGGTCACCAGTGAGTCGGAAAAGTTAGAAATGTGCACACAAAGCTGAGCCTTGGGGAGCTCCTGCAACTGTCAGGTCTTTGTTCATGCCACAGATGAGTTCCCCACTTAGCTGTGCTGCTTCTCAGAGAAGGCACAATACATTTCACAACTCTGACAGAAGTGTGGTGAGAAAAGGATGCTTAAATCACAGAATCATAGAAGCACCACCAATCCCAGCTTCCTAAGGGAGGGAAGGAAGAGGGTTGGGAATCTTGGGGAAGCTCACTCCAACTCACAGCTCAGAAGGCTACATGTATTGGAAGGAACACACACAGTAGTACCACACTGCCTGTAGGAAGGAGGAACAAGAGGTATCAGGAGATTACACTCCAGGCGGAATAAACCCTTCCTTGGTAGAGCAGCGCAGAGAAAAAAGCACCTCCAGTGGCTTTCTCCTGCCCAGCACCCTGTCAAGGTGCTCGGTGGCCCCAGTCACATCAGCCAGGCCTCTGGGCTGCAGTTCACCACCTGAGTCACATCAGTGTATCTGTGGGCTGTGAGTGAGCGTGTGCTGGGAGGCCAGGCGGACACGCCATGCCAGGCCACACAGAAGGCACATGGGTACAGTAACCCAATGCAGAGCACTCTCTGGTCTGGCATATCCTGCTTCTCAACAAGACATGCATAAGGTCACCGGCTGAGCTGCGCTCGTGGGTGATACCATCTCTTTAATCAATGCTCTTGGTGCTACGGAGTCATCCCAGACACTTTGCATCGGAGACAGCTTTTCCAGTCATCATTAGCAAGGCAGAGGGGTGAAGAAATCATCAGGCTGCTTCTCTAACAGTAATTAGCAAGGTAGAGGGGTGAAAGAGCAATTGTCAGACTTCTTTTTGCATAGGTTGTGGCCTTAGTAGCAAACTGCATCCCCTCAATGCCTGCTTCCTCCTCCCCTGGTAACTGAGCCTACATACACCCCACTTTGGGAGCTACTGCACAGGGATATTTCATAAACAGACCTGAGGCTTTGTCTGCTGCGTGTCCTACTTCCTTCAGAGCACCTAGGATCAGCTAGGCTGGAATGTCTGCCACATCATCCTCCCATGCTGCCTGGATGGGAGATGGAAACTTATCTGTGGAGGTGGAAGATGGTCTCGGGCTCCCAGATTAAGCCATGTTACAGTTGGCAGATGCCCCCCGAAGTCACAATAGTGACTTTGAAAATCAGCAGAATAAATAAAGTTAGCCTTGCTATTTTCAAAAGTCTTTAGGGTAACGTTTAGATCATACACTGAACTTCATCCCTTCTGGTCCTAGAGGCCATAAATGCCCTTGGTATGTGAAACTGCAGGCTCTTGTGCTGTGTCACCATTCCAGGAGCCAGCCTGCTGCACCACACACCATTACACATCTCCCAGGACTGGCCCCCAAGGGGACTGCCTTGTCCAGTCCTCCATGGTGCAGGCAGATGTAGACACTTAGATGTGATGTGCACCTGTACAAATATGCGTACAAAACATTTTAAGCTCCTTCAAAGCTTCATATTGAAACACTGTTTAAACATAAAGTCCAAAAACTACAAGGTTCCTCCCTGAAGCATCCTCACTGAGGGAAAGGGTCACAGTGAAGTCACAAGCCCTTACAACCCTGCACAAAGCAGTCGGTCCGAGGCGCCCTTTCTGAAAGGTCAGAGTGCTTTCCATAAAGTTATCTGTACCATCGACTGTTAATCAGCACAGACCGATTGATTCCATCTCCCACTAAACAAGGGCCTGGCTCACCCTTGTTTGGGCAGATGTTCATCAGTGATAGTTCTGCAGCCATGAAGGTTTGGTAGCAGTTTGGTGCTGTTTCACTTAATGCTTTACTCAGTCACCAGCTTTGGAGCTCACATAACGGTTAGTCCCTTGCCTGCTTTTGCTAGGGAACAGCTGTTTTACTTTCAGGTTCCCCGGAATACCAGGGTTTGGGGTGAGGTAAGTGGATGTCCTTGCTGGAGCTCCTGCAGGAGAAGCTTTGGGAAAACCAGTCAGGACAGGTCGTGCCAGTCCTGGGAGCATTCCTGCTCCCATGCTGATGCAACCAGATCCAATCTCCTGGCAGACCAGCTGGCTTGCAGGTTGAGCCCAGACCTGGGAACGGTTGTGGTCGATATGAGCAAGGGGACAAAAGGCTTTTAGCCTGCATTCAAGTTCAGAGCACTTGATGAAGGTAACGCCTGTCATTAATGGTCTTCTCCCAAGAAAACACAAGCTGCCTTGTGTCTCTGAGTTTACCACTCTGTGGAGTATCCCCCCAGCACCAGCAAGAGTGCGGATGTTGTATCACAGCACTGAACCACAGCACAATTCCTTGGGATGTATGAGTGGAACTCATCTGGAGACTGCATGAAACAGCGGTGTGAGACAGGAAAGCAGAGTTATTTCATTGGCAACATTCATCCCACTCAGGATTCAGTGTGACAGCTTTACAGGACATGCTCTGCAACAGAGCAGGGACTGAAACGCATGCAAGAGGTAAAATGCTGAAGGCTGAACATGGCTTACATATGCTCCAAACTTGGCACAACCAGGAACAGGGTTTGAACAGAGAGAAAGATGCAAATACAAAATATATGTTTAAGCTCTATTCCAGAGCACTGGCAAGGCCTCAGTTCATCTGTGTAACAAAAGCAGCTATTAGCACAAGCCAAGATAATCTCGACAAAGAGAATTATGAAATGCTTTAATCATGTCTTAAAGTAGAATTTTTCAGACTGCAGTACAAAGATGGGACCCGAACACTGCTCTTTCCCTTGAGGTCCTGCTAAAGCAATGGCAAATCCCCTGCTGATGCTCCTGGCAGTGCTGCTGGCTAGCAAGCTCCCTGCCATCACCCTTCACCTCCACCTCCCAACTGTCCTGGCGATACTTCTGCTAACAGACACAGCTGTTGAGCCTTGCACTGCTTGCTCGTTAGCATTGCACTAAGTGATTTCTTACGTAAATCAGGCCAGCCCACAGAAAAACCAGTTCAATTCCAGTTTGCACTACTGGGATGAACACAGAACAGAGAAGAAGGGCTAATGATTTTTTTTCTCCGCTTTTAAAAACAGAAAACCAAGGAGCAGGCATAAAAGCAGGTATTCTCACCCACTGCTCTCTACTCTGCCACTCTATCCTCCCACCTCGCTCCCCTGCCAGTTTGAATTCCAACTGCTGCTGTCTTTTCCAGGCAATACACTAGCTCCTGCACAGAACATCTGAACAGGATCAAGACACAGAGATACTGCTCATGTTCTTGAAAAGTGCTGCCCTGAGCCCTGGTTTAGTTTTGCTCCATTTCGCTCCACCCAAGAGATGACAACAATCATTTCTGGGCACAGAAGGAAAGCTCCTTCTGACTGGAAGGAGGCAGATCCACAGGAGGCAGAGAAGGCATGAAAGCCATGCAGACAGATATCCACAGAAGCCACGCTAACTCTATACTGCCGGAAATTACATTTGGAAGACTCATTTGCAACTCTTTCTACCTGCACCTCCTTTAATCACTTCTTAACATAAATCACACTGCTTAGAAATGTGAGGGCAAAGGACTGAACAGGAAGAGAAGCCGGTGGCTAAAATCTGGGACAGACACCAGGTTTGGCTCTTGTTCACCATCAGCAATTCACCCTGCCATCCTAGCAGTGAAATAAGGGGTGGAATACAGATCTGACAGCACATCAGAAGATCTGGATTGTTTCTGAGGTACTCACACCTACACTGATAGGAACTTTGGGTGCTCTAGTAGAGACATTTTAAAATACATTAATCACTCTAGGCATCTACAAGTCATTTGTTTACACCGTTTTTAACTAGGTATCTGCAGCGCTGAAAAGACTTTCTCTCTGAAGCAAAAAGAATGTAACTGATGCTAAAAGACGTGCTTCTCTATCTTCTAGATGACTAGCAGGTTACAAGGACCACCCAGGAACTAATCCAGGCTGTAAGCAGATGCTGTTCCACACCCAAAACCAAATTCATTGCCAGCTGTGTAAGGAAAATCTCACTCAAAGAAGGAAGCTGTTTTCCGCGGTCCGGACCAAAGCGCTAATAAGGCAAGAATCCAAAGGCAGCCAGGAGTAGTGATGGTGTTATCTGACTTAGCCTGCACAGCCTTGAAGCAAGTGGATGACATCTATGTCAAGACATAGTGAAAATTCTGGATTGGATCAGACTCTCAGACTATTCAGCTTTGCTTTTTTTTGCCCCAAAATGCAAAGAGAACAGGCTGCATTATTTCAGTCAAAAAATGTTGAGTTGAAAAGTGTTTTTTTTCTGAATGAGACAAAGATTTTTTTCTGACACGAGCGTATGAATGAAAATCTACTTTTTTCTCAATAATAACTGCTAGTCTCCTTACTAGAAAAGTGTATTTTGAAAGCATTTCTTTACCTTGGACTTAAGATACCCCACCTCACAGGTCTCCTTTGCTTGAAAAAGGCACAAATCCTGCTTTCTTGGTTTTGGGCCTAGGTCCACAGTATGCAAAGAAGAGCTGTTTCCCTCTGACATTCTGAAGCATAGCTGTCTCAACCAAGCAAACTCACAAGTTACAGGCAAAGCCAGACCTGCAGCAAACAAGGATTGAGGAAGGTGTAACCAGCTTGAGGAAGGTGTAACCAGCAGAGGAACGATAGGCATGTACAGCTTTGTTCACAAAATGAGAAGGAATCGAGGGTTGGTTATTCAAGACTGTCTGCCACTCTGTCCACTGATCCATCCCACCTGAAAAGACTCTAACACCAACACCAACCCTTGCTCCTGGAGCGCGCTCACTCACTGCATTCCTCTGTCACCAACGGTGCGAAGCCACGACTTCCTATCAATGACAATGCCTCAAGAGCCAAGTGACTGCTGGACTCTTCACTGAAGCAAGACACATGTCAGTGTGTGGAGAAAACCTCCTCAGAAAGAGTATCTGTAGCACTAACAGGCTAGCTAACAGATCAATATAAAACACACCCAGTTATTTTACAGACACAAAACTTTACACCAGTTACTAGAAATGGCATCAAACTCAATGGTGATTTAGGCAAATCACTGCCTAACCAACATCTACAGTAAGCTACTCTGCTCATAGACAACCTCCAGACACTCAGAAGTTCCATAAATACATGGCAGAAAAACACCATAAGGAGCTACCTCTTTTTTTCTACAAAATGCAATAATCATGGAGAACAACATAATCCAGAACAAGGAAGAAATTGTGCAAGCAGACGTGACCCTCACATTATCAGAACTCCTGAATACCGATCCAGATATCGAAAATACTTCACATAATAAATCATGCATGCGCAAAATTGTGCAAGAACATCAGGCTACTCTTGCAGGTCTCAGCCAAGGCAACTACAGGTGACAAGGACACAGATGCTCTCCTGTCAAAGTAACACTGCCACTGGGGTGTCACGAAAACTCTGGAGGCATAACTTACTTGTAAGACATGGGACCAGAAACCCAGGCACACTCAGCAGAACTAAGGCAGCTCTGTGGTGAGGGAAGCAGGTTAAAAGCCAGAGGATGTACATATCCCAAGGAGCAGATCTGGCTGAGCAGGATCACTGAAAAAAAAAAATTAACCTGCAGCAGATCAGATTTGCCTGTCACCCAAGTGTAGCATCCTTGGACAGCAAGAGACTTCCAGACACACAGTTCCACCCATCAGTTGTGGTTTTTTAAGCAACCAGACAACTAGACATTGTAGGTCTGGATGAAGCTTGTGCATCAAATTTGCACTAGGAAGCTACAAACAACCTATTATGAGTCAGGGCCATAACTGAGGTAGAAAGAACTGCCTGCTAGAATTTATAATTGATTAAAAAGGTAATTAAGGGAATTTTTTTACATGTGAAGCTGTACATCAGTTCTGAATCTACAGTTACATATCATATTCCTAAACAGGGAAATCTGCCCTCAGTTCCCTGCACTGAATTTCTCAAAAAGTAATGCCCTCAGCAAATATTTCAGTGTCCAGTAAGCCATGGCTGGGAGGTGGGAAGCTCCCTGCCCTAGAGAAGCCAGCAGTCAGCTCTCGGGCTCAGAAATGCTCTGCTAGCAAGCATCATAGCAGTGTTGATGGGACTGACCCAAAGCACAGGTCTTCTCTATGAGGGAGCTGCTGCATGCACGCCCCACCTCTTGGAAATCTGGCTGTAACCTAAACCCTCAGAGAGGAAAGAGTCTTCTGTGAAGCCTGCCCTCCGCTCCAAACTCTCAGCTAAGGAGACTCAGCAATGATCTTCCTTCCTGATTATGGAAACAAGATTAAGTCCAAGACAGGACACCACTACCATGAAAAATGCACACCAGATTGAATTTACAAGTAACACTGGTAACTTCAACTCCTGTTTTGCTTTCAAGCTGGGGAGAAAAAAAGAGAAAGCAGCTCAGTTTTCTATGCTATGTAGCCAATCATGCAGAAAACCTGTCATTTACTCCAGGAAGAAGACCAGATAGAGGAGTTTCTGCAAGCAGTCTCATGGTTTTCAAATGGGAGCTGTAACTCATCCCCAGCCTCGCCAGGTTATGGTGCAGTTACTACCAAGATTGAGCTTGTTTACTCCAAAGCAAAAAGCTTGGCATGACCAACAGAAACAGCCTTTCTTGCCAGAGCTCTAATAGCAGATGTCTGTGGAAAAGCCACTTGGAAAAGCACTGTTTACTTTGGTAAAAAGCAGGTTCCCTGGAATGAAGACTTGCAGTCTTCCCAGGACATGTGGCAATACATTACCTGCACCTCAGCCACATACCATACAGGCTGCTCTTGGTCCGAGAGCTACCCAGCTTGCTACAGAGGCCAAAGGAAACACCTCAACTACTCCTGCCAGGACAACATGCTACACCTACACCAGGTACACAGCTTGGGTCCTAACTGGATCTGGTTCTTGTTTTTTTGTTAGTCCTCTGGTTCAAGCTAAGCCCCAGCCAGGAACACCTCCTGAAGATGCTTTTAAGAAAAGGGCCTCAAAACAATGCTCTCAATCATTATTTTTACAACTGCAGCTTTAAAGCAAAACTCACTCCTCTTGTCACTCCTTTCAGGCAACTCTATACTTAGTCCCCAGCTCATTGCCACATGTGTTTCCTCTGAACACCAGCACACAGTTGGACTAATAACTACATAGGGAGGAAAAGAAATTCAAGGCAGACTGCAGGGGCCAAGGCTCCCTATCTGCTTCAGGAGTCACTGGCCTGAGGCTATTCTGCCTGCCCTTATTCATTCAAGACAGTTTCAAGCCACTGTTCAAATTCCCTGACCACACAGAGATCAAAGGCTCTCATCTCTTCAATACTGCAGCTCTTGTCCAGTGCAAAGGGCTACTCATTTGCTCAGACTTCAGTTTGAGACCTTGCTTCCAACAAGGCAGTTCACTTTGCCCCTCCTGAAGCCAGCAACTAAAATATGCTTTTGTAGTTGAATTTAATGGACTTTCCTACTGAAACAGGGACTTGCATCCCTACATTGCATATAAATAACTTGCACTATCCTGAGAGTTCATACATCACACACAGCCATGCTTTATGCTCTTAAGTGTTTAAATTCCTGCCTTGAAGAAGAAACCAAGCTCTAATTTCAAGTGTTTACATGTACTCCTGAGAGCAAGAAGAAACCTTACCATGATTAGGTTATGTAAAAAGTTTAATTATAAAATAAATAAGTTTGTTATGGAAACATTAAATATTAAATACAGTAATAAATATTTACATTTACAGAGATGACTTGACAATTAATGTTGTTTCTCTGCTACCAGAAGAATTCTGCTCTGTTTATACAGAACACATTCCCTCTTTAAGAAGAAACTAAACTCAAGTAATACTCTGTGCTCCAGACCACATGGACAGTTCAAGAGACCAAGGACACTTGGGTCAGAGAAGTCTGAGGTAAGTTTTTCACACCAGAAGGAGCACAGGAGACCACAGGTTGCAGAGTGTCAGTGCATAAATTTGATTCTTCAAAGGAAGATGTTCTTGGTGAAGTTCAACTGACTGGATCTGATGGGAAGCATTTTATACTTCAAGAGATGCTTAGAGCAGCATCCAGTGTCTGGGTAACAGAAGTAGCTTTGTGTGTATAACAGACTGGTCCAGGCTTATCAGCTTGTTGGAGCACAGATCTTCTCCTTCAGATCTTGCATTTCCTGTCTCAGCATCCCAAGGAGACTAATTTTAACTCAGGCTAGAGTGCACACAGATAGCTCCACTCAGAGTCCTACTGAACTCAGAGGGATTACCTTCCACACATACAGTAACAGAACCCAGGTGTGGCTGACAGATATGCCACCAACACCCTGCAAGTCAGAACTAGATATGAAGTGCTTTGAAGCAGATATCAGGGAGCACAGCGACAGCAGAATTAGGGTTGTCATCCACTGAGTTACAGGGCAAGAAGCCATCCAGAGCTCTTCCCTTTTTCACTTTGGGAAAAGGAAGGGAATTTTCTCCCCCCTCACCCATTTCTGAAAGCTGCAACAATCTCTCTCCCTTAGGAGAGCACCAAAGGAGCCTTGTTAACAGAAGTAGTCCATTCATACGCCAGCAGAGACTGGAGCTCTAGCACTGATCCAGGGCTCAGTAGCTGTAGTCTCTAGCAGGTCTTGGTAGCAGGTCCTCTACCCAGCAGCAGGAGCTCCTTCCACATCACTGTGCCAAGACATGGTGTTAAGTGTCCTCCCAACAAGCAACTCAGCAAGAGTCATGTTGACATCTCCTTGCAGCAGACTGTCTGATGAATGAGGGCTCTGTGGCAGCAGCTCCAGCCCAGTATCCAGGTGGATGTGTCAGGCAGCCAGAGGCACCCTGCAGCTCAGCAGTGGCCACATCAGAACTGTTCTGTAAGGGGCAGACCAGGCATATTAATCCCCACCCAAGACACAAGCACTCTGTGCTAGCACCACACCAAATCCACAATCGAGGCAGACAGGTGAAGGATCTGCATAAGCCTGAGGATACTCTGTGCTCTTCAGCTTCAAGCAAGCTTTGAGCAACACACTCTAGTAGTCACTGGATGAAACTAGACAATATCTGTAGCTGACATGCAGCAAGTAAAACTTTCAAGCTCTGCCAGAACTTCTCTGGACTATCCTTTACAATTTTCTCTCTTTTAGCTCGCTGTGTAACTCCTATTTCATAAGGGTCCTCGAGTCTGTTGTTAAGTACACTTTTCTCAGAAGAGACAAACTTGCTGTCTCATTAAAATCCACTAGATTTCTCCCAGGTTGATCCACTCAGGCTGAGGAGCTTTAGAACTCAGCTGCTCTGACAGTTTGAAACTCGACTGAGGAGTATATTTGGTGCTCATAGAACTGGCAGCTTTCTCTTGGTCAGTAGCCGTTAAGTACCAGAAATTTCCTAATGCTGTGTAGAGAAGACATGCTCAGTGCTTCTTTAATGAGGGGTGATGATTCACTTGGCTGCTGCATCATCTTCCATGATGGAATTCTACCTTGGTTTCTTACACTAAACCTGCCTGTTCCCAGATATTAGGGACTTTCTTAAGTCCACTGATCTCCATACAGCTTCCTATCTGCACTTGTTCTTTAAGACAGCAATCAGAAAGTTAACAGAGCTATTGAAGACCTCCAACAACCCAGGTGATTTTGGGAAACCAGAAACCCAAGCCAGTCATGCATAGGTAACCTAAGTGTTTCAAGGCACTTCAAGCATTAAAAGCCACCACCAGCTTGGCAAGGCACACATGCAGCTCTCCTATGGCAATTCTAGCCTGGAAGACAAAGTCATTTTAAGTCAGCTTTCGTACCTGCCTTCTCCTCATTTACACACCAACATGGCCATTTCTGTTTTCTTGTCGAAGTTTTTTCCTTTCTTCTTTCTCTTCATATTGAGGACACTTTTTCCTAACCCTGTGAAATTAGGGCACTTTAGAGGTCATTTTGCACGCTGACATACATACTATTGTTACCAGCCCCCAGGTGACTGGAAGCATTCAGTCCTTGGAATCCTCAAGTAATTCCTCAGCACTGGGAAGTTTCAAGTAAGACAGTTTTTAAGCATTCAGCATCAAGCAGTACATGATGATAAAATCAAGAAGGCCCTGAGTTAAGCCCTGATAGTTTTGCATCTTAGAGCCAGGACTTCTTGGCTTAAGACAAATTAGACAGTAACATGAAGAGGCTTTAGTGCTAGAGCAGAGCAGAGCCCCAGAAGCCTTTCTGGGGGACAGATTTCCAGGTGGCTACAGTGAACAGCTGCAGAGACCCAATTGCCTTCCTTCATCCAACAGCAGAGCCCTGCCTATTTCAAGTCTCTAAAGTGCTTGTCCCCCTGTCTCTTGAACACAACATTAGCAAACTGCTTACTGACACTCTCCCAGTTTCTCCAGTCTTTTCTAGTGACTCTTCCAAATAGACCATTCAGTTTCTCTGGATGAAGGTACAGATTAATGAGCTGCATGCTTCAAGCTTGTGAGGGTTCAGAACATGAAACAGACAGTGCTATTCCACGGCTCTCTCCAGAAACTAACAACACTCCTTTGCTCTTACAGCACTACAGAGCTGGTTCTCCCCTAGCAGGCAGGAATGAGGCAGTGTTCAAAGAGTAAGTGTTCATCCTAGCATTCCTCAAGTTCAGATCTAAATATGAAGCAATTGTGGAGTGACAATCACACCCCTTGTTTCCAGAATTGCAAGAAAGGGTACAGAACGTACTCCATTCAGAATCTAAAATTAGAGCAAACTGCATGTCGCCTACTATACCCCAAGCCCTGCTCTGGTGAAGCTGCAGTGGCAGAACAGAGGACTGCACCAATACTCTGTCAACACTGGAGTCAGGTTTCCCACGCTGACCACCTAACCTCAGCACAAAATCCTGGTGAACATATTGGTGTGATGCAAGGGCACAGGCAGGCATGAGCTGCTGCACACTGCTTTTTAGAAGGTACAAAGAAGAGTTCAATACATGGCTCAAAAAAAACTATCAAGAAAGCTCTTAAATTATTAACTGTAAGATGCCAGATTCTGGTTATTCACCATACTTACCTGTCAGCACATGGTTAGGCTAGAATGTTTTTTCCCTCGATCTTAACAGCAAGCAGTACAGTATTTAGGGCTAACAGCATTTGTCTCCCCAGAAACCTCCATGAATAAATGTACAGTTCAAGCCCCATTTCCTTCCCTCCAGCTGTGGAACAGATATGTCAGATAACACCATGCATAGAGCTGTTATACTGCTGTATGCAGGTTTCTTCTCTAGGATCAAGGTAGGCCCTGTTGTGCCAGGATTAGTGCTCCTCATCCACTCCCTGCTTCCACTGACACTACCCTGGCTGCAGCAGGCACAGAAAGGCTTTTGTTTTATAAGAGAAGGGTCACAGGCTGCCCACAGCCAACAACTAGAGAAGGCAAGCAAACACTTCATCACTTACAAGCTTCTCAGACCTCGCTTCTATCCTCAAGACATATCCAAGCCGGGTTAGGAACTCAGCTTTTTTGGTTGCCTTCCACACAGGTAACTGAGATGAGCCATGCACACTTCAGGGCTACCAGACACAAGCCCTACTCACACATAAGCTAGACAGAGTGTGATACTTACTGCACTATCACGATGATAAGCACAGTAATGAAGCTAATGCTTGAAAGCAGGACAGCTACCACCACCAAGACAGTCTTCGAGTAGTCTGCAACATCATTCCTCCTTTGAGTCTTCATGAACTGCTCACCACAGCGCTCACCAAAGAAATCCTGATGACACCTGCAAGCAAACATGAACACAAGTTCTTATCAGTTCAGTACTGTCTGGAGCCAAGGACACCCACACACATTCCAACCTGGCTCAGACATTTTCAGTTTCCCATGCATCTCAAGGTGCTCGCTTCAGAGCATGTTCATGAAATGCAGTCACTGCTCTAGCACAAGGTTTGTCAGCATTTCAACAAGTCGAGATTAGTTTGGGCGTGATGTTCCAGGAAGACACACCTTGTCATTCTTTTGGTTTGAGTTTATGACCAGCTGATGAGTTTAGTGGCTTGTTATGAATCTTAGATTCCATCATCACTTAATTTACATGGCAGAAAGATTCTCAGTCAAAATACGGCAGGAGATGGACCTAGACCAAGCTGACACTCATTTTTCCTCTGGGTCCTCATGCCAATTGCACCTAACTCTCAAGGTACAAGCAACTTACTTGCAGGTCACCATCTGGAGATGTTCTAGGTATATGCATTCACCATGGATGCAAAAGTTTTTGTATTCCATTTCACAGGGAGTCCCTTTCTTTTTGTTTTTCCCTTTGTTTTTCTTCCTTCTTGACTTGCCAGCATTCTTCTCACCCCCCCTCTTCGTTGGCTTGGGTTTAACCACAGGTTCAACTGAAAAAAGGACAAGATGTCTCAGTCTAGCAATGCTAAGAAGCTAGAATCCATAAGAACTGAATTACAGAGTCTGGTGAGGGGCAGGGAGGTGGTGACTTGCAGGATGACCTGTGACCCGGAAGCACAGGACGTAAGAAAGCATATCACTGGGCATTTCACACCTAGCACAAAGGCAACAAGCACTGAAGTTCATTAAGCACAGCAGTACCCCATTAAGTCCTGTGAATGCAGACAAAGAGCAGCAGGAGCAGATGAGCCAAGAGCATCACCAAAGGCAAGGAGCAGAGTCCAAGGACTGCAGCATTTCACAGTGTAAGAGATTTGAGTGGAACTGTACAGGTTCAAGCAAAGACCTGTAAAGAACATGGAGTTCACACTGAGCCAAGCCATCCGCTTATCTTGTGCCGACTCAGGTACAAAGCTAAGAGCCTCCATCACTCTCAACTCTCCATTTGCATCAGGGATGAAAGGCATTCTAGCTCACTAGATAGTCCTGGGTGCTTGCAGAGGCAAGACAGCTTGCTATCCCAGTTCACATACTTGTTTCTCCCCAGTAACCTGCAGTGCTGTCTTCAGCAGAAGATAATTCATTTCCAGTTCTCCCACTCTGAGAGATGCCAAGGTGCACTGAGGAGGTGAAAGCGGGATAGTCCGCAAGAGTCAAGTTGGTTGTTCTGCCGCTTACTGCTGCCCCTCATCTCAATTAAGAGAAACCTCTAGAAGAGTGTGGTTTAAAGAGCTGGTTACTTAGTAGCCTCTGGATTTATGCAAGGACAATCACCTTCCTTTTGCCAGGGAGACCAGACTAAAGACAGACAGTGAAAAAGGGCCACAGCTGCTCCATGCAAAGCCTAGCAGCGTTGTTTTAGAACAAGCTGGCGAAACACTGGTTCTGTGAAGAAACCATGCCTTTATTGCCAGCCATAAAGTTGATCTTCTCAGTGCAACACTGTGCTGTTCAGGAGTAACAGTTAACCAGCTGAGTCTGAACACTGGTACAGCTATTAAAAATACTCAATTTCTCTACCATGCCCTGCAGACCTAATGAAAATAACTTTTGGAGCATTAATATTTTATCGAGAGCACTGTGCATAAAGTCAGTCACCACAACAGGACACAACTGGTTCCGACTACTTCCTAACCCTGTATTTCTAGCAACAAGAAGGGAGCCTGCACAAAGAAACAAGGTGTAGCTTGCTGTTGTCTAGACAGCTGATTGTTTTAACTTCTAGAGCAACAAGCCTGGCTTGAAGTTACTTAAAAGCAAAAATGCCTTCAGCAACCAGAAGTCTGATTCAAATAGTACAACCTAAATTACTATGCAAATGAGGAGCACTGTTCCTGCAGCAAGGTTTCCTGTCCCTAGAAGCAAGAGCTTGCTGCTGACAGCTGAGGCCTCTTCTGTCCAGCTCAACTTGATATTTGAGTTCACACTTTCATAATTGAGACCCTTTCCATTCTTCCCTCTCCAAGGCTCAGCTTGACAGCTTCATCTCCATCTGCAAACTGCAGAGCCAGGAAAGCCACTCACAGCTGAATCATAACAGCTTGGAGGCTCCACAGATAACCCTCACATCAAGTAGAAGAGCTAGTCTACAAACCAACCATCTCTGGTAGCAATTCTAGTCTCTGTGCAGTTATACAAAACTTAAGTCACTAAGCCAGTATTTCTACAGGCTGAACTGCTCCATAGTTCTGACATTCCAGTTTCCCATGGAGGTCTTCAGCTCATGAAGAACTTCAGCAAGGGTCCAGAACTCCCTATACTGAGCCTCTGGAGCCCAGTCCCCCTCCACTTAAATCCTTTAGTCTCATTCAACTCAGTGTTCTGACAAAAAAAAAGTAGCCAAATCCACCCTATAGCACAACAGCACAGCCTACTAACATCTACTGATATCCAAGCTGCAGAATCATAGAATCACAGAATGGTTTTGGTTGGGACCTCAAAGTCCATCCAATCCCCCTGCCATGGGCAGGGACACCTCCCACTGGATCAGGGTTCTCCAAGCCCCATCCAATCTGGCCTTGAACACCTCCAGGGATGGGGCAGCCACCACTGCTCTGGGCAACCTGTGCCAGGGCCTCCCCACTCTCACAGGAAAAACTTCCAATATCACCGCTCGCCAGCACCCAGCTGGCACTACAACTGCACCTGAAGAGAGTCAGCAAAGCCCTCCCATCCCCACAGACAGGAGGCCTACTCAGGTCCCCTCACCACTTAACAAGCAGGCAGACTACAATGAACTCACACAACAGCTATTGAGAGTGAAGAACTGCCTGAAAGATGCTTAACAAGCCTTCCTGCAGCCACTTCAGGGGCTTAAGTGCTTGCTTTCCCAAGCCACGTTAGTCAGCTCCAACCCTAACAAGCCCCCAAGAGAAATCCTGTGCAGCAAGAGAGAAACCGACTCAAACCCCTCCGTTATGGTTAAAAGAGTACCCACAAACCCCACTGCTGCTCAAGGGGCAGCCCTCACCACAGCTTCCTTGCCAGGAGGGCGAGCAGTGAGAAAGGCAATTGCCTCACCTGCTCCTTCCAGCCACCGTGCTGTCCCCGGGCACAGCTCTCAGCCCGCCCGCCCCACACGGGGGGCTCAGGGACGCCCTTCGGTAGCGGACAGGCACGGCTGCACTCCACCTCTAACGGCGCTTCCCAACCAAACGATTCTGCGATCCCAGGATCGGAGCTCAGCTCCGCAGTTCGAAGAAGCAGCCCCGCGATTAAGAGCGCAGAGGCACGAGAGAGCGAGCCGAGCGCCTCACACCCGCGGGGCCCCCTCACCTCGGATCAGCTCATCCACGAGGTACTGGTGGACGGGCAGCGCCTCCTCGTACTCCTCATCCTCCTCGTAGTCGGGGCCGGACACGGCGTCTCTGGCGCGAGGCTCGTGCTCCCGCTGGGGCTCCGTGCCGTTGGGCGAGGAGCCGGCGGCGGCAGCGCCGGTGCGGAGCGCTGCGAAGGAGACCGGGGGGGGGGGAAGATGGCGCCGGTGGGCACAGAGGGGGCGGCGGGAGCGCGCGACACCCAGCTTCCCGCCAACCGCCCGGCGCGCGCCGCCCGCTCCCCCCCTCCCCTCCCCGTGCCGCGCGCGCCGCCCGCTTTCCCGCCAAACACCCCGCGCGCGACGCCCACTCCCCCCTCCCCTCCCCAGTCCCCCGCCGCACCTGCCAGCGCGGAGAGCGCGGCGATCAGAGCCACAGCGCGCATGGAGCCGGCCGGAGACACAGCGGGGCACGCGGAGCCGCGCGGCGCCCGCTTTATGGGCGGGCGGGGGGGCGGGGCGGGGCGGGGCGGGGCGGGGCGGCAGGTGAGGGGCGCGCGGGGATAGGCGCGGGCGGGAGATCCCTGCGCGGGAGGCGAGCAGCGCGGGGTGTGTCTGCACAGCAGGACATCATCGCACCGTGGAATCGCTTGGGTTGGAAGGGACCCCAGCGCCCATCCAGTCCCACCCCCTGCCGTGGGCAGGGACACCCCCACTGGATCGGGGGGCTCAAAGCCACATCCAGCCTGTCCCTGAACACCTCCAGGGATGGGGCAGCCACAGCTTCCCTCCCCTTGAGCTTTTCTCTAGGAAGGACATTCCGCTCTGGTGAGACCCTCCCTGGAGCCCTGTGTCCAGCTCGGGAATCCCCAACAGAAATACATGGAACTGTTGGAATGGGTCCAGAAGAGGCCATGAAGACAATCCGAGGGCTGGAGCACCTTTGCCATGAGGACAGGCTGAGAGAGTTGGGGTTGTTCAGCCTGGAGAAGGGTCCAGGAAGACCTTAGAGCAGCCTCCCAGTACTGAAGGGGGCTCCAGGAAAGCTGGGGAGGGGCTCTGGATCAGGGAGTGCAGGGATACGACAAGGGGGAATAGCTTTAAATTGGAAGAGGGAAAAGTTAGATTGGACATTAGGAAGAAATTCTTCACGATGAGGGTGGGTGGGGAGGCCCTGGCCCAGGTTGCCCAGAGAAGCTGTGGCTGCCCCATCCCTGGAGGTGTTCAAGGCCAGGTTGGATGGGGCTTTGAGCCCCCTGATCCAGTGGGAGGTGTCCCTGCCCATGGCAGAGGGGGTGGAACTGGATGGGCTTTGAGGCCCCTTCCAACCCAAACCATTCTGTGATTCTATGATTCTATGAAGTGTGAAGCATGCTCCTCAGGGAGAGAACAGAGACTGAAACAGTGGTGTAGGGTGGGAAGCCATGTGATGGGATGAGGCTGGAGGGGTCAGTGTCCCAACCAAAGCCCTGTGGAAGCCCCAGTGCAGACCTGCTCAAAGCAAGACTGAAGCAATGCTTCCCAGATCTGTGAAAGGAGGATCTGGGCAACCTTCTATTGGAGAAGATCTGGAATGTTACTGACAGCTCAGGCAGCTGATGGAAGTCTTGGCTTGAAGTGGCTGGGACTCAAATTGTTTTGTTGTTACGACTTTTCTCTTCCACACATACCAGAGGAGGGTACATGGCTCCCAGTGCATCTATGCTGGGCCACACCAATCCTAAAACCACAGGATCACAGAATCATGGAACAGTTTGGATTGGAGGGATCCTCAAAGCCCATCCAGTTCCAACCCCCTGCCACAGGCAAGGACACCTCCCACTGGATCAGTGGGCTCAAAGCCACATCCAACCGGGCCTTGAACACCTCCAGGGATGGGGCAGCTACAGGTTCTCTGGGCAATCTGTGCCAGGGCCTCCCCACACTCACAGGAAAACATTTCTCCCTAAGATCTCAATCTCCCCTCTTTCAGCTTCAAACCATTCCCCCTCGCTCTGAAACCCCTGATCAAGAAGTGATGCCCAAGAGCTCTGAGGAAGAAGCTGCTGCACGAGTCAATCGGACCTTAATCTGGGGCTCCACCAGCCCCTTTGTGCAAGGTGCAATTAAAATGGATTTTCCTAAGCTGACAGCTTTGCTGCTGGGTTTATTATTACTGTTTCCCCTCTTTTTCCAAGCCTTTTCCCATAATGCATAAAGACAAGAGAACACAAGTCCTGCCCAGCTCTGCAGCCACAGTGTGCTTGGTCCTGCGGCAGTTGCCAAGCAGCTCCCAGGCTGCAGCTCTGTGATTATTTGAGGCAGCTGGAGCTTGGCAGGACCCTCCTTTCCCCCTCAGACTGAATTGCCCTCCCCACAATACCCCTCAATTCCCAGGGCCTGGCATGAGCAGAGACCAAGTGCATGGGAAAGGAGTTTCTTCAAAGACAGGGACTTTGGGGGTCTTTTCTGTAGAAACATGGAGTTGGTTTTGTGAGAGCAGCCAAAGGGAGCCTGAAAACTGGGAATTTTCCCTCCCCACAGCCCACTGTGCTCAATGCCAGCTCCCTCCATGAGGCATGTATCTTCCTTGTGGAATTTTCTTCTCTGCAGCTGTTAAAATGAAGTATGTCTCCCAGTTCTATATTAGAGTTTCACTGGGAACATGTTCAATTAATGTTTTTAAGTCCAGTCTGAGGAGCATAGTGAGCACTGAAACCTCCACTCCATGGGCAACGCTCTGCATGCTGCTCCAGAGCAGCTTCCCAGGGAAAGGCTGGATGACCCAGGTGCAGTCGCCCGTGTTACCTGTGCTGTTTAGAGACCAAACATGGTCTATCCAGCGCCTGACTCACCACGTTCCATCTCTCCTCCAATCTCCAGCTGACCGCTCCGTCTCACTGACTGGAATTTGGCTCGGAATGCTTCAGACTTGCCAGGCATTCTGCCAACTTCCTCCTGCTTCCCTAAAGAAGAAGGGACAGCCTGGCATCAAACAGTGCCACTCCTCAGTGGGCAGAAAATACTGCAAGGTCGTGATGGCCATGGAGAGGTTCAGGTGGGACATCAGGGAAACTCTTCCCAAATGGTAGTGTCCTGGGAAGGCCCTGCTTGGCTACTTCTCCAAGAGGCCTCGTGTTTCTGGACATTCGGGATGGGATCCTGCCACAAGCCCTGGAGAGGAGGCACTAAGCTTGGCCATGGCCTTCTTCCAGGGCTGGATGACAGCTGGACTCTGGCTCCAGGCCGAGCTCCTGGAGGATGTGCCCAGGAGGGGTGCAAGGAGAAGCCTTGAGGGGCTACCCACTGCTGCTGGGCCGGTGGGGCAGGTTATGGGCCAGCAAGGGCAGGGTTCCCTGTTGGGAAGGTGCTGGCTCATCGTGGATTCAGAGTGCCACCTACTGAGCCACCACTCCCAGCAGCACCTGGGGTTTTCCAACGGGATGTCTTGGCTGCTGCTCAAAGTGCCCGTGTCCACCCTGGCTGGTCCATCATGCTGATCCCAGAGGACAGGGAGCTCCCCAAAGGCTGGTGAGACCAACAGGGGGCACCTTAGAAGTCAGCAGGAGCTGGGCTGGTCCTTGCCATGCCTCAACCATCTTTTTGCTAGCCCTGATCACCTTCAGTGCAGTCTGGACTCAAACAGCACCCAGCACACGTGGTGTTGGTGCCAGTTTTTTCCCCTCTGGCTGCAGCTATGGAGTACAGTACCATGGCCATGGTGGAGGGGAGGTTTCCCTCCGTCCATCTGCCTCTCTTCTCTCAGGCTCACTTCCAGAAGGCATCCCAGCAAAGAGAAGAATTCACCACCTGGCTATTGGCAGCCTGGGAGCCACAAGGCCACTCTGGCAAGGACGGGATGACCCGAGGCAGCGGGTCAGCATCTCCTGCTCTCTGAATGAATGAATTCTGGTAAACTTTCCTGACTTGACATTAATGCACTCTCTCCTTTCACTTGGCATCTTTGGGACCTGCTGTCCTCCTCAGTGACCATGACCTGGCACCCTGAGAAGACCAAAAGGGAAGGATATGCCCAGGATGTGGAACTGCAGGTCTGGTTTGTGCTGGGAGCCCCCAGAATGACAGAGTATTTAGATCATATTTCCTTGTGCTCTGTCCCCAGGACCAGGGTGAAAAGGCACCCTGCGTTCACTGAGATGATGTGGGCAGCTCACATCCCATCCCTATGCAGCCATGCTGTGACACTCGGGGCGTAGGCGAGGCAAAGCGGCGTTGATGCTGACAGCTGCCTGGCCTTGGTGGAGCGCGCTTGGACATCGTGTAATCCAGAAGAGTCCGAGTGCCAACTGCGATCTTGTTATTCACTCTCTTTACTTTTGATAAACCCCCCCGAGAAATGGGTGAAGGGAAAGGAAGTATTGGAAATACCTGCCCATTAATTTCCTTCACTGACATCAAATGTTTATTTTGCAAGGGCGGGCACAACTGACCTGGGTGTTTGAACATGAGTTATCCTTTCTCATCCATCCAGCTGGGAACAGGTGGAAAGGGCAGTGACTCAAACGTGAGTGGTGTCTGTCTGGGCAGCTCACCAGACTTTCACTTGGGATCTGCAGACACCGGTACCTTCTGCTATCAGCAGCTCTCCCACAGGCAGGGAGGGAGCTTTGAAGCGAAGCCAGAGTAACTCCAATTCCTGCTGATTAAATCAAGATTGCTGCAATAAAGAGGATGTAGAATCACAGAAACATAGAATCATTTGGTTGGAAAAGACCTTTGAGATCATCGAGTCCAACCTGTAGATGTGTAGACAGGGTGCTGGGGAGGAGGGAAGGGGAAAGGCTGGGGTACTGCCTCTCTGGAGAACTGGTATGGATGTTGCCATTCTTTGAAGTCCACAAGCATTCAGATGCTTGGGCATCCCAGCTGTGAAAGCCCTGAGCAGACAAGTTTGTTCTGAAATGGTGACGTTCTCCCTGTGCTCTGCTCCTTTCCCCAAGATTTAGGCTGAAGCAGGGATTGCATCAGCAGAACCTCTCCAGAAAGGGAATATTTCATGGCCTTGTATTGCACCAGCTCCTCATCCTGGGGAAGGCTGCCCGGTTGCACGTACCTTCAGCCACTCTGAATCCGATTGCAAAATCTTTTGGAGCAGAGAAGACCAAACAGGACGGAATCTGTTGGCCCCTGTGATATAAGATCTGTAATTCTCT
Organism: Tapera naevia; assembly: GCA_033556795.1. Classification (NCBI taxonomy): domain Eukaryota; kingdom Metazoa; phylum Chordata; class Aves; order Cuculiformes; family Neomorphidae; genus Tapera; species Tapera naevia. The sequence goes on from JAUMJJ010000021.1 coordinate 892,714, forward strand.
CTCATTTGTGCCAATACAGATGAAAAGCAATCCCCCATCAAAATTGAAGGGGCACCTTCTCAGCCAGCACAGATCCCAGCAAGCCAGAGCATCCCGGCTTAATCCAATGAAATCTGCAGAGGTGCTGAGGAATTTAATGCCACCAAATGGCAGCAGTGGGATTTCACACCCTCTTTCCACAGGCTTTCACAACCGGCAGGCAATGGGGGATGAGGCCTGATCATCTGCAGGACAGCGTGGGCCGTGTGGTGGCTCCCATTGGCGCCTGCTCACTGGCACCAAGCACAGCTGGCAGGGCAGGCTGGGTGCAGCTTTTGGAAGCCTTGTCTGGGACAGAAATCCTGCCACGTGCTGGGAGGGTTTTTGGGAAGCTACAGGCTTCAGCTGCTCTGTTTTCCACACAGCACGCACCAAGTAGCTCTCGTTTGACCAAACACCTCCTCCAGCAGTCACTCACTTGCTTTTGTGCAATTGCTCCATTTGCAAATGCCCAGGGGCAGATCCTGACCCCACAGGTAATTGTAAGTACCCGAGGCTGCAAGCTGGATGAAGCAACACTGGATTTACAAGGGAACAGAGAGCTGTCCCTCAGGAAACCATCTTCTTCCCTAATACCACATCTTGCCATGCCAGAGAGCACTGAAAATTTCTGCCCTTGCTTTCATCTCCTTGGGTGATGCACAGAAAACTCCCTGGAGAGGGCAGCTCACAGCATTCCCCATGTCCCCCCAAGGCAGGCTTCCCCTGGCAACCCAGTGCAAACCCACCCTCCTGGTGATGCTTATCTGGCCCTGCAGGGAAGGTGCATTAGAGAGGAACCCCTAAAGAAACTGAGGCCAGAGCTCAGCTGTCATAGTCAGTGCCACTAAACTGATTTACCCAAGCCAACTTACTGTGGCCCTTCTCCTCCCGTACAATAGTGTTTCCCCTGCACTGTGCTTTATTTTATATATTCAGAATATCACATCATCATTAGATGGGTGCAATCAGATCGTCTCTCTTCTCTCTAATAGTTTCAGGACTGCAAGCCAGCATGGTCTCTATGGATAACGCGCAGCTCATCGCTTTCCAAAGGCGTGTGCAGCTCCTGGACCATCCTGCAGGTGCTCCAAAAGCACTTGTTCTGAAAAGAGAGATAAAGTGTTCAAATGTGGAGTTGCCTCAAGGCAGCAAAAACTGTGTGGCTGCTGTTCATTCAGTCTGGGTGTCCCAGCTCAATCACAGAATGCACTCAGCTTTGAGAATGTGTGTGATGACGTGCACAGGCTGGGCTGGAAAAATGATGCCTGTGCTTGGGAAAACACAGGATTTTTTTTGCCCCAGTGTCTTAGAGACTGAGCTCAAAAACAGCCGCAGCAGAAACAACCGTGTTTTTGCTGACTGCAATGAAGTGCCGATCTGCAGGCACGCGTGGGTTTTAGTTATCACGGGCTGACGGCAGCCTGCTACGGAGGAGCACTTCCTGCCACCAGGGCAAGTACAACGCTGCCTCTAACCCAGGACGAACCATCTTTTACAGTCCCAGGGCAAACTTCTTGGAGGTGATCTCGTGCAGATGGAGAGGCAACGCTTCAAGGTACCTCTAAGGCTCCCTTAGGAGGATCTCAGCCACGCCCCAGCTGACCTGACGCACATTGGCGCCGATGGAAGTCGCAGTGTGACTGTGTTTGTCAGGCGGGGTGGATAATGGATCCCTTTCCTCGCCTTGGCGGCTTGGGTGTGAAGACACCCTGGAGATGTGTATCACTGCTCAGCTGAAAGCACATGGCATGTGAGTCAATGACACAGTACCATACACTTGGTGGGACTGCAGGCTCACACGAGCACTGGGAACGTGTGACAGGAACAGGGAGATGTTCCACAACAGAGAAATAAAGGACATGTAAGGATTAAGCTGAAAGAGGGGAGGATGAGATGAGATATCAGGAAGAAATATTTTCTGGTGAGGGTGGGGAGGTTGCCCAGAGCAGTGGTGGCTGCCCCATCCCTGGAGGCGTTCAAGGCCAGGTTGGATGGGGCTTAGAGCCCCCCGATCCAGTGGGAGGTGTCCCTGCCCATGGCAGGGGGTTGGAATTGGATGGGCTTTGAGGTCCCTTCTGACCCAAACCGTTCTGTGATGTTATGATGATTCAATGACTGGGAATTTTCTCCTGAAAGTGCAGTTACAGTCTTAGCTTCTGATAGCACAATGCTTTCTTCCACCTTGTTCCCAAGCTAGGGAGGCAGGGAAACATGCACAGATGAACAAAGAGTGGACATCCTGGTGCATGAAAGGACTTTATCTCAGCAGGAAAATGCTGTGAGCTGCCTGGTTCCACCCCCTGTGGGAGCCTGGGCAAATCTCCTTGGCCAAGAAGGGTCCTCTCCTATTCAAATCAAACACTTTTTGTCTCAGCATCCTTACCAAGACACATCCAGGCTATGGGAGAGGGGCTGCCGTTGTGTCGCTGTGTGGCTGTTTCTCCTCTCCACTCAGTGGCTGGTTTGGTGGTGCTCAAGTCCCAACATCTGACATGAGAACCAAACCCATGGCCCTGCTCCATATCCACCGCAGTCACTGGGAGTCGCAAACCCTCTCCAACTCCTGTCTGATAGAAAGGGGATCCAGAGCCCCCAGCTCTCTCTGGTCTTGTATTAACAGGGGCAGGATGAGGCAGCGGTCAAATTCAGGCCTGGTGATGTTCTTGATGGTCCTCTGAGCCAAGTCAACTTTTGTCTGGGGCTGATGACCTGCTCCACAAGAAAGCCCTTCGCCCAGCAGCTGCAGGGACCTTTCCCTGTTGGTCCAAGTCGGGTGCAGTGTTACATTGCTGGGCTCCCTGCAGCTGGACAAGAGCAAAGGGTCTTCAGCATCAGCGAGACTCCCGGTATTGCCCCTGACATGGATGCTTTTCCTTCTGACTCACCCCACCATCAGGGACTGCCTCACCGTGGCTGAGTTCTTTCCTAGCACCTTCCCACCGCTGCAGCAGGAGGTGAATTTTCTTTTCATACTTGAAGTCATTTTGTATGTGAAGAAACAATGAATCACAAAGGGAAGCCTACAGCAATTAGAAACTCCTTTCGTCTCACCTTTGCCAAAGCCAGGTTTTTCCCCTAGAACAAAGCCCAAGCAAGCCTTCCTACGCACAACAACAATTACGTAGATCCCTCTGGATTTTGGTTTTTTTCTCAGGCCATGAGCAAGCAAAGCAACTCAGGAGAACACTCCATGTCCCAGGCATGTTTGTTATGCTTCCTTGGAAATCCCACTGTTTGCTGGCAGTGCCTGCTTTTGGCTACAGGTGCTCATGACGTCGCTGCCTTTCCTTGTGCCAGACTGCTGGCAAATAAGCGTGAAATTTGGCAAACTGAGAAGGTGCCATGGAATAAGCGAAGCCTGGTGGTCTGGGCATTCTTCTCCATGTGCTGAAGTTGGATCAGTTGGCAAGGGCTTTGTGAGGCCGCTCCCAGGCACACGTACATCTGACAGGGAAACCTGTGCACCTTGCATCCCCTTTTCCTTGCGTTGTGGTGTGTGACCCCGGCAGGGCGAAGCGTGGGGCAGGCGCCTTCCCAGAAGAGCAAGCTGAGACACAACATGTGAGTAAGGTCTTGTTTGCATAGAGATTGCACACTGATGCTGTGAAGGATGGTTCCTGGGCACTGTTTCATTTCCTCCTGTAGGGAGGTTTCCCATGATGTAGGAAAAACCTTGCTCTTGCAGTCCTTGGACAGAAACCAGTTTGCATTGGCACGCCACAACACTGTCCTTCCAGTAGCTTGGTTGAAAAAGACCTTTGATATCATCGAGTCCAACCATACCTGCCCACTACTAAACCAGATCTTTGAGCACCTCATCTGCTCATCTGTTTAACCCCTCCAGGGATGGGGACTCCACCAGCTGCCTGGGCAGCCTCTGCTAGGGCCTGAGAACCCTCTGCCCCAGTCTGGCTGCAGGGAGGCACACGCTGCTCCTCTGAATCAGAACAGTCTCCCTTTTGAGTTGGATATGGGTATCCCACTGGCGTGGGCTGTGCTATGATGACAAGAGATCTCATTCCAGTCCTAAAAGGCTTTTTAACATCACTGATGCACCAGCATATGCATGGCTCCTCCTCTCCTGGTGGGCTTCATCCACGAGGTTCAGCAGGAGCAGAGGTTGGGAGGGAGGAACCTGGATATACAGAGCTAAAGCACTTTGGTCTCCACCACTCAGGGCTTGCCCTGAATTGTAGAGCTCAGCTTTGCTCCCTTGCCATGGTGAGAGGTAACTCAGCTACTGCAGGCAAAGGAAACTGGGTTTGCATTGGTGCAGGAGAGCAGAAGCGGAGGGGAGATCCTGGTCCTGAGAGGGTGTTGTACAAAAATTAGCTGCCTGGCTGGGCCGGAGATCAATGTCTCTCTTCCCTCTCACCTGGGTGATGCTGTTCACTTTATCTGCCCCAGATTTTAGTGACAGGATTTGTGCCCCTCTGCCCCAGCCCAGTGTCTTCTGAAACCTTTCCTCTGGATTTACGTGCTTCACTGATGATGAACGATCTCATTCATTCTTAACTCTGGAAAGTTATTCCCAGAGCTGGCACAAGTTGCATGGAACGAATGTGTTTCTCTGTAAAAAGAGAGAGAAAATTCAATGGCATTTGACTCCACTTATTTTATTTAAGGATTTAAAGACGTATTGGCTTAACACGCAGGAGCCAGGTCACGCAGCGCTGCAGCCAGAATGGCTTTTTCTGCCACTTCAGCAGAGTGGTGGCAAGTAAAACAAAAAACATTTAAAAGGAGGAGCTGAGCTGAAAAAAAAAAGCACAAGACTCTGTAGGAGAACCTAGAAATGGCCGTATCGTGCCAATCCAGGAGTCACCTTCCAGGTAACCTGAGCTCTATGAACGCCAGACCCTTCAGCTGGCCGACGTTACACGCTGAGCATTACGCGACACTGTAAGTAAACAGGCAGATTGTCTTGGAAGGAGCTGAAAGAGGCAGAGCTGAGGCTGCTCGGGGCCCTGCTGACCTACAACAACAAGTGGTCTCGTGCTCAACTTTAGAATTGCCTCCACAAAAGCCATTGTCACAGGGGCTCTGCCCCATCCGCACCGCTAAATGCAGAGTCAAACCCAAACCATTCCATGATTCTATGAAGTGAGAAGGAGAGCAGCTGGTTAGAAATCAGGCTGCCTGACGAGGAGGGCTCGGCCTCACCCTGCTGGGCCTCCCAGATGGTGTAAATCCAGTCTGATTTTTGATCCTGGACCTTCCTCATGTAAATGCTCCTGTGTTCCCGGTGAGCCCTCCCCAGGGGTGAGGCTCGCCGTGCCTTGCTCCGCTGTCTCAGCGATGCTTGTTCTTGGCACTGCAGTACTGAGCCAGAGGCCCTCCTGAACGAGCTCCAAATGTCTGGGAGGCCATGAGTGCACTGATTTTACAAGGTACCAGGTTCCCCTGCTTCCTCCTGACTTCAGTGACCTCTTTACAGGCCGAACTCTCACCATCTTTTCCTGCCCTCATCTAAACCCCGTTCTTCCCCAATTTTCTGTACTGTTATTATGACCTTGCAGCCCAATTTCCACTTCCCACTCTCAGCAGTGACCTGGAGGCTCATTACCGGTTGCTCTTTGTATTGGGATGGATCTCCACCTTGCATCAGCCAGGCTTCTCTCCTGAAATTAACCTCTATTTCCCTGCCTCTACCGCCTAAATGACAGCAGTTGAGGGAGAGGCAGCCAGACTGGCTTCTCTTCCTCATTTGTGTGGTTTGTCCAACTGCTTTGGCTTCCTGTTATAACGGAGGGCATTGACAACCAGCACAGCAGCCAGAGCAGGAAGTGCCACCATCAAACGACCACCTGGGACCACTGGCAAACCTCCATGGACAGCCTCCTCACTATTGCATCCCATCTCCTGAATTCCCACCAGGATTTCCTACGGAGAGGCTGATGCTCTCTGGTGCCCAGGTCAGGAGGATCCAATCAGCACCCATCAGGGCAGGGCAAAGAAGTTTCTCAGTTTCTTTTTGATCAGTTGTTTTAATCTTCCAGTTTGCTGGGAAAGCTTTTAATCACACATCATGCAATTACATCATGGGAGTGTTCAAGTAATTTCGGTTTGGCACTGGCTTTATTAAAATAATGATCACTATTTGTGCAAGACCAAACTTCCGCATTTACTGATGGAACACCTTGCATCCATCCTTCCTTCTTCTCTCCTTCCATCCATCCATCTTGCCCTCCCTCCATCCACCTAACCATCATAAACATAAAGGCTGACTGCTACTGACCCAGCCCAGGCGTGCAATGAGTGCCTAAGTCCTTCCAGCCCACTTAACCTCACCTCTCTCTTTCCTGCACTCCATACTTGTCCTTCTCCTGAGTCCCAGGATGAGATGCCAAATGCACACACAGTTAAGTGCTGGGTCCTCCAATTGGGACACACCAACCCTGTGCAGAGCTCCAGGCTTGGGGAAGAGCAGCTGGAAAGCTGCCTGGCTGAAAAGGCCCTGAGAGTGCTGGTCAACAGCAGCTGAACATGAGCCAGCAGTGGCCGAGGTGGCCAAGAAGGCCAAAGATATCCTGGCTTGGATCAGAAACAGTGTGGCCAGCAGGAGCAGGGCAATGATTGCGCCCCTGAACTCGGTGCTGGTGGAGCTGCACCTCGAATCCTGGATTCAGTTTTGGGCCCCTTACTACAAGAAGGACATTGAGGGGCTGGAGCATGTCCAGAGAAGGAAATGGAGCTGGGGAAGGGGCTGGAGAACAGGGGTTATGAGAGGCAGCTCAGGGGCCTGGGGCTGTTTAGTTTGGAGAAGAGGAGATTTAGGGGAGACCTCATTGCTCTCTTCAGCTCCCTGAAAGGAGGTTGTGGTGAGGTGGGTGTTGGTCTCTTCTCCCAAGTAACAAGTGACAGGACAAGAGGAAATGGCCTCAAGTTGCACCATGGCAGGTTCAGATTAGACATCAGGAAAAATTTCTTCACAGAAAGGGTTCTCAGGCACTGGCAGAGGCTCCCAGGGAGGCGGCAAAGTCCCCATCCCTGGAAGGGTTTCACAGATGGGCAGATGAGGTGCTCAGGGATGGTGTAGTAGCAGACAAGGACAGCTGGACACTACAATCTCAAAGGTCTTTTCCAACCAAACAATTCTATGATTCTGTGCACTGTGCAACCCAAGGTTTTCCTCAGTGGGAACCAGGACCAGTTGTCCAAGTGTCCTCATCCTGTGATGTAACCCAAGACCGTCACGGAGGCCTCCTCCAGCTCTTGGAAACTTGTGACACGACTGCTGACGCACTCCAAGGAAACCCACTGAGGGGGACTCATGACTCACGGTGGCTCCAGATTGCCAAAGCATCTCCAGTGACATTACCAGGAGGCACGCAACAGGCAGGACAGCATCTGGAGAGAGAAAGGTCAGTCTCCCAAGTCAAAGGCACTGCTGGGTCATCTGCTATGTGGGCCATGGGTGGAGAGCATCCTAAAGGAGGTTTGCTTTAACCCCTGGGGGAGCCAGGTACACTGGTAAAGATTTCATAGAATTCTAGAATGTTTTGTGTTGGAAGGGACCTTAAAGATCATCCAGTTCCATGCCCTGCCATGGGACGGGAATTCCAGGTTTCAGAACAGTGGGCACACAACAGAGGCTGAAGGAGTTCCTCCCTCAAGAAGTGCTAAAGTGATGGAAATCTCCAGTTACTGTGACTGCTCCTGTTCCGATCTCTTTGGAAGTTTGTGTCTGGGTGCTTCTTTTGGGAAGAATTTTTCCTCTAATGCCCTCTTTAAAAAGTTTGGAGTAGAGGAAACATTAATGGCAGTGCCCTCTGCACACAAGCATTTCTGAGAGCTGTCAGTCAGCCTTTCTTCAAACAAGACCCATCCCTCCACAGAGCTCCAGCACAGAGGAGCTGCTGTCATTGTTCACCAGGTCAGGTGGCCCCAGGCAGGAAAGCACCAATTGTCCTCTCCCGGAATCCCAAGGGGCTGCGATGGGGCTGGAATCAAATACACAGAGTGGTGGGCAAGCAGTGCACAGCAGAGTTATGGACAGGGCAGGTCTGGGGTGGGTTCTAAAATGATAGGGAGATGTCAGCACAGCATCACTGCAGCCAGTGGGGATCTGGGGTTGCTCAGTCCTCCAGAGTTGCCAGTAGGTGTCCCAGGCAGCAGGACTGCACCGGGATAGACTGGTGGCCCTGAGGACATGGAGAATGTTGTGCTATCAGGTAGGTCTCCCAGTAACCATTAATAGTCCCTGTCCCTGCCTGTTTCATAGAATCATAGAATCACTTGGTTGGAGAAGACATTTGAGATCATTGAGTCCAACCGTACCTGCCCACAAATAAACCATCCCGGAGCACCTCATCTACACACCTGTTAAACCACTCCTGGGATGGGGACTCCACACCCTCCCTGGGCAGCCTCTGCCATGGCCTGAGAACCCTTTCAGTGAAGGAATTGTTCCTGACGTCCAATCTGAACCTCCCCTGGCACAACTTGAGGCCATTTCCTCTTGTCTGATCACCTGTCACTTGGGAGGACACCCACCTCCTCCAACCTCCTTTATGTGAGCTGCAGAGAGCAATGAGGTCTCCCCTCAGTCTCCTTTTCTTCAGACTGAACAGCCCCCAGGCCCCTGAGCTGCCTCCCATAGCCTTGTTCTCCAGCCCCTTCTCCAGCTCCGTTCCCTTCTCCGGATGCGCTCCAGCCCCTCAATGTCCTTCTTGTAGTGAGGGGCCCAGGATTCGAGATGCGGCCTCACCAATGCCAAGTACAGGGTCACAATCCCTGGTTCTCCTGGCCATGGTTTCACCATGCTCTACTGTGATGCAGCTTGACACGGGCATGGGAAAACTTCTCTGACAGGCGTCTGCAACCCTCGTGCAGGAGGCGAAGCCGTTTGGTAAAGGAGGCTTGGGCAGGGCCACCGCAGAGCCAACGCCACGGGCGCACTCGCCAGCAGATGAGAGTTACAGCCAAAGGTGACTCTGACGCTGGGCGGTGCGGGCAAGCAAGAGCTGCACCAGAGGGACAGAGGTGGTGCCAGCAGAAACCATGGAAAGAATGAGGGAGGTTTACCCGCTGAGACAAATTGTTTGGGGTGTGCCACCAGGACCCGGCCGCGTGGTTACTGGACTGCCAATCCACGAGCAGCCAGCACAAGCTGTTGAGGTGGCACACTGGTATGTGGCCCCAAGCTTTCCAGTTGCTCAATCGTGTGCAGGAGCAAGAAAAGCACCAGGTCTGCAAGGGCTGTTATGGGCTGGGAGTAAGATGAGCAACAGGATAGGTGGAGAAAGCCCAAGCCAAATCCAGACAGTCAGCTAAAAGTTAAGATAGACAGAACCATGGAATAGTTTGGGTTGGAAGGAACCACAAAGACCACCCAGTTCCATCCCCTGCCATGGGCAGGGACACCTCACACTGGACCAGAGTGCCCAAAGCCCCATCCAACCTGGCCTTGAACACCTCCAGGGATGGGGCAGCCACAGCTTCTCTGGGCAACCCTGGGCCAGGGCCTCCTCACCCTCATCGTGAAAAATTTCTTCCTAACGTCCAATCTAACTTTTCCCTCTTCCAGTTTAAAGCCGTCCCCCTCATCCTGTCACTACAGGCCCTTCGAAAAAGCCCCTCCCCAGCTTTCCTGGAGCCCCTTTCAGTACTGAGAGGCTGCTCTAAGGTCTCCCCAGAGCCTTCTCCTCTCCAGGCTGAAAAACCCCAACTCTCTCAGCCTGTCCTCATAGCAGAGGTGCTCCAGCCCTTGGATCATCTCCATGGTCCCCTCTGGACTTGCTCCAACAGTTCCATGTATTTCTGTTGGGGATTCCAGAGCTGGACAAGGCATTGCTTACTTTGGCTGAGGAGGCCTTGTTTACCTGCAGGCCCATGGCAAGCAGAAATAACATTGTGGTTGCAGCACCAGAGGCTGGGGTATCTCTGCCAGAGAAAGACCACGAGAGCAGAGTGTGCTGAGGTGTCTGTGGTGAACGCAGCACAGTGAGCACCACAGAGGGTAACTCCATCCCAGGTCACAGCCTTGCAACCAGAGATCCCATGCAACGAGCCTGGAGCATCTGGGCTCTCCTGCTTTGCCCTGTTGAAGTGATCCATCTGGGTAGAGCTGTTTCATCACTCCCTGGCTGCCTGGCCACACCTTTGCCGTGTCAGAGGAAAGAGGGCAGGGAAAGTAAATCCAAGGCAGGAAGCGAGGATCCAGCTGGGAAAGAAGCAGAGTCAGCATTTCATGTGACTCATCAGTTTCACAGGAAGGGGCACAGGCCAACACGGCCAGGGCTGAGGACTCGGACAAACCCTTCTCACCTTGCCTCCCGGCTCCACTGCAGGGACCTCCTTGGTTCCCATCCCCAGCCCCCTGTTCTCCAGACTGGAGACTGGCAGCCGTGTTCCCGAAGGCCACTGTTGGCTGAACGACTTGTCCAGATTGCTGTGTGTGTGGCGACCACTTTGCGGTCCCCCTTCATGGCAGGTCACGGACGCAAGGCAGATTTGAGCCATGACCTACAAGCTCAGCTGGAAATCCCTACAGGTCAACGCCGCCAAAAAGCAAGGAAAGTCACTTCTGAGAATATTCCCCCTTTCAGTGGCTTGATCTCAAGAGCATCCAAGACAGCAGGGTGGTTTCAGGAGAGAGGGCAAGAGCCTGTTTATTCCTCCATGAGGCCATGTGGCTGGATGAAAGCTGCTGAAATAGCAGATGGGATGTCTCGGGTCCCACCACTCTTCCTCACAAAGATCCCAGTACACAGGTGAAGAGATCGCAGGTGTCAGCAATGCAGGCCAATGCAGCTCACAGACCTCTGGCAAAGACTGGGAATGACGTAAAGGTGGTGCTTTTTCTCACACCTCTGCATGTGGGAGAAGCAATGGATTAACAGGGGTGAGTTGGATGCTGCAGGAACCCTTCCTGTTCGCAGGGAGCCTCACTCAGAGGGCAGCCAAACCCAGCGGGCTATGTTGTCATGATTTTAGCCCAACAAGGCACCTACATCAAGCCCAAACTCCACACCTTTCCTTTCCCTGCTCCCAGCCGTGTCACAGCCTCAGACAGAACTGCTGGGGGCAGGACTCAAGTGCTGGTGCTGGTTCTGGGGGGAGTTTTCTTCCTGGAGCGACACTGGCACCCTGGGCTGGAGAGATGCCGACCAACCTGCTGTAACCAAAAACACGGCCAGCAGGACTCTCCTGTGCATATGGGGGAGCCGAGATCCGCGCCACCACGCTGTGTGTGGTGGATACGCTGTGCTAGAACCTGTACTTTATCTTCCTTTAAGCCTTCCTCCAATTCCACCAGCCAACAGCAATGTCAATCACAACTAAGGTGCATCAATACGTATTATCCATGATACTGTGGCTTCTCTTTTCGAAATTAACCACTTCAAACACCCTGCTCAGCCAAGCTTCACTTCAATCAAACCACACAGGCATTTTGACTTTGTCTAGAACTTTTATTTCAAGGAGCAGAATTGTTTTGAACATATTCACAAGAATAAATATAAAATTACTCTCCAGAGTAAGAAGACGAGCTTTTATAAAAATATATCTCTGTCCCACAGAACCACTCGGGAGGGGTTCTTAACGGGAAATATTATTTAATAAAAAAATAAAACACTGAAAATAAAATGCTTGACCTATACTGATTGGATCACCAAACAATTGAAATCTTTTACAGGATATAAATATTGTAAATATTGTTAATAAAAATAACATTTAAATAGTCAGAAGGCCACTGAGTCCACACAGATGAACTGAATGCTGTCAGGAGCCACCGTTTCTTCTACAGGGCACCAACTTCCTTGTATTCACTCGTGTTCGTCTGTCTCCTCTTGCTCCGGTACCTGGAAGCAGAGAAGACATGAGTGAGTTCTGCAAAGCCAGTAACTCCAAATGGCTTTTTGGGGAGGGAAGGGAGAAACAGAACACTGTATGACCTCACGCCTGTGTTAAACTGCTAGCAGCTGCGGTCTGTCTGTGCTTGCTTCCAGGTCTGAGATAACTCGCATGCAGCCTCATTTTTCAACTCTTCACTCAAGCTTTCACATCTGCACTGAAGTCTTGCTGCTGGTACTAGGCTTGTCTTTGAGAATTCTTGCTGGATCCTTTCCTGCCACAGGGCTGAGCACCCTAAGCAGCTAAGCCACCCTCTGCTGCGATGATGCACCATGGAGTCTCCAGGTGGGGAAGAGGAGTTACAGAGGTTACTGTCTAGCTATCGGGTCTGTGAGGCTGAGTTCTCCCTCGGGGGTTGTTCCACCTCTCTGTTCTCTGACAGCTGCTTAGGATTCCTTAACAGCCTGAAGAATGATTCCTGCTGCTTGTGGGTCTGTTAACAGAGGAAACTACTGTCCTCCATGGCAAAACTGATATGGCAATGTCTGTGATTTGACAGGAACCACAACAGCACAGCAGATAAACAAATCAGCCAATATCAATCCAGTTGCTCTCCAGTTCCTGATGACCAGGGAGATGCCATTACCAAGGAACTAGAATTTCCCTGTTCCCTGCCCCCTCCCTGCATTATCTCAACACACCCTCTAAGACAGATACGAACAACCCTACACAGTGCTAGGAGGTGTCTGGGTGCACTGCTGCCCCACCTGCAGTCTAGGGTACGCTCCACATGCACTTCCTTTTTGGAACGCTTCATTATGCACAGCCCAGCAGGTCTGTATATTGAACCATCTCCACGCAGCGTGCAGGTATCCTGCTCTGCCTGGACATACATCTCACTACACACACAGCGGGCTCTCCTTCCCGCACCACGGCGGAACGCGCCCTTACCTTCTGCAGATGTAATAGACTGCAATGGAGACGGCGATGAGGAAAAGCAGAACAATGATAACTGTCAGTGCCACGTACTCCTTACTGAGGGGCTGTCTGACAAGCTCTGAATGCACACAGCGGACACCGGAGAAGCCTACGTCACACCTGAGGATAAGAGATGAAGAATTAGAGACATCGCCGTGGGGTTACACTTCAGCAGTCCATAAAACAGGCTACATTGCTGGCTTGCTGCGTTCAAGCAATTTGAACTGGTATAAATCAAGCCCACGTGGTCTCAAACGGTTGCAAATTCAGGTAAAAAAAGAAATATCCCTAAAAATGCCTAGAGAGTATTTATTTTTGTAAGCTGAATCAAAGGAGAGACATTGCTGCTCTGCTTGGGATCAGCATCTCATACTACTGTAAATAAAGATGAACAGGGAAGAACAACAGAATGAGTGCCCCAGGTTTAAGCTGTATTGGTGATTAATTTCAGGTGTCTAGCACTCGCACCCAGGTTTCACTGGAGCCAGCACATGTGCTTAATGCTTGCTTAAATGCAACTAAGGTGTCTGATAGATATACTGCTGCTTTTTTAACTTCTGTGAGCATTTAAGTGCTTTGCCGGATTGGTGTTGAGTGTCACCAGCAGCGAGATCGAATGCTCTGTGTGGTTCACCTCAATCCCACCCCAGCGAAGCCAGCAGGATGCTCTGCCCCCTGTCCGTACCTGCAGTAGTGCTCGTCCAAGTCCACTATGTACACGCACTGCCCATGGAAGCAGTAATCTTTCATTTCAGGCTTGCACCTCGTTATCCCAACCTGAGCCACACGTGGACTGTTCTCTGTCTGGACTGCAAGGAGATTCAGTTAGCATCCCATCAGTCTTATTTTCCCTTTGTATTTCCCAAACAACAAGCAAGCTTTACAAGTACAACTAACAGTCTCGCTATCAAGCAACCTTCAATGCAGCTGTGTGACAGCAGGAGAGCCTTCTGGACAGGGAGAGGCTTTTCCGAGCCCAGAGTCACGCAGACTTTCTCCTCAAGCCTTCCACATAGGCTATTTCTGCTTTTACAGCAGAGTTCCCACCTAAGACAGCTCTTCTGCTGAAGAACCGATATTAAAGGAAACACGGGCCAAAAAGCAGCTCTTGTTCAACACTTACTTAGTGCTGTTGTGCAGTTCTCCATTTCCCCAGGCCCACATAACGGGATCACTGTTGTGCCCAGGGCTGCTTGCAATAGGTAACCTACAAGAGAGTAAAACCAAAAGTCAAGCCCAGGTGCTTTTCAAGTACAGTGAAGCATTTCAGCTTGTGCATTCATTAGGTTGATACAAGAAGAAGAGAAGCTTTTCATCTTAGGAAAAACCTAACAGTGTAAGCTGAAAAAGTTCAAGTCTGAGAGATCTGCTGCCTGTATTATGTGAAGCAGCTCAAAGAAACCCCTTTGAAATACAAACTGTGTGTAGAACAGAGATTGAACAGAAACTTGGTGTCTGTGCCAAGCTCTCACCCACTCCTTGAGTGAAACCAGACAGGAACAGGCCTAGAGAAATTACATGGGAGAGGCAGAAATCAGCCCAACTCGGTTATGTCAGGTTTCTGACTGGTCCTGCATGGCACCTGTGCAGGGGCCTCAGCCAGGGTTCCACAATTAGGCATGACAATCCGGAAGTCATTGCAGGAGGAGTTCTTCTGGAGATCAAAATCTGGATGCCCTTGAGTCACAACAGTCCCCAGGAGAGGTATCCTGGGACTCAGCAAGGCTGAACAGCTGGTGATTCAGTACACTAGGTCAGTGCTGAGCCAGGCCCAGTGCTGAACCATGCTCAGCACTCCACCGCTGCCTTCAGAGACCACGTGCTGTTTGAGATGGGCTGACACAAAAGCTGCTCCTGAGCAGCCAAAATCTCACCTGGCCACCTATGAGCAGTCCGAAAGACCGGGCAGTTCTTGCACCAACACCTGCTCCTGTGTTACAGTTCTTCAGCTAAAAGCCCACTTGCAAAGACAGTGAACATGATACCAAACCCTCTTCATGTAGGCACTGGGCTGGAGAGGTTCCTGGCCACTTCATGGATCCTGGGCCAGTGTGACTTAGCCCAGCAGAGCCCCAGAGCAAAACAGGTATATTTCTGTCCTCCCTCACCATACACACTATAGAAAACTGCACCTCAGCAGGTTCAGCATGGGTACCAGACACAACAGGAGATGCGCCACGCAGGCTGAGGAGCTGGGCTACCAGAGCAGTGGCTGCAGTTCCTTGGGGAGCAAGGGCCCTCCTTCTCTCAGCTTATTTTGACACCTTTCAGGCTCTTTAGTGCTGCACAGGCACAGCTTTCAGGTATTCCACTCCTTAAGCGAACACTTCCAAACCAGATTTGAAGGGCAACGCAAGTACTTGTAGCTCCATGGCCGGCCCGTGAGGAACAGGCGATGTTTGCCCCAGCTGGCCATGAATCCACCTGGCTGACACTCCTGCTGCGGCCACAAACTAACCTGCTCGTGAACTGCTTACTCATCAGCCCCGTTCCACGGAAGTCTGTAATTGGTGTCTTTGGGCTGTTTGCCTCCATTAACCTGCCAGGTCATGCATGGGAATGGCAGGAGTGCACCTTCGTAATTTCTTGATCGCTCTAATGCGGCTCCGGTTATTAGAAAGTGTCGTTGCATCGCAGGGCTAAGTCTAGCAGTGATTTATGGATTTTCTGCAGCTCATCTGTTTCTGGGTGGTTAGCTGCCTTCCTTTGAGCTTTATTCCAGCTACCCATAAGAACAGCAGCAGTGTTCATCTTAGAGGGACAGGGGTGTTGTGAGTGTCTGTGCTCCTTTAAAAGCACAGCTCCTTCTCGCTGTCCCCACTACATCACATTCCTGGCAGAGCTAATAAGGCAGGTCTCCACCAAGCTCTAAAAGAGAAAGACTAGGTCCATCAAACTGAGAGCCACGGCAAGAGACCATGATGCTGGCAATTTAACTTGTGCAGGAGACCAAGCCGGAGACACCTGCACCCTCCAGCATGACTCAGCAGGACCTGCCTTTCACTCCAGCCAGGCAGGACCAGCAGGTTTACTTTCAGGGTGGGATTTTCTTTCTGACAGCACTGTGCTCACTACAAATTTCCCCAGCAGCAGCACTTTAACACTGATGTGAGGCCAATTTGAGTCACCAGGACAGAAAGGTGAAGTGTGAAGGATGAGGCCACCAGCTGGTAGCTGGTGGCAGCTCAGTTACTGCTACAACATCAGGCTTTGGAGCTGGTGCCCCTAATGGTGCTGGGGAAAGAAGATTTCCCGAGTCAGTCCTTCTTTCCGGGAACCAGAAAGACACTTCAGGAGTGCTCTGTGAGCTCAGCTGCTCCCTTGGCAGGGAGCAGCCATGGCATGGGACAGCTTTGTCCCACTGACAGCTTGTGTACTTCCCTGATCCGAGCATAATCGAAGCAGTTGCTTTTTAACCTGAAGTTCCCGGTTCGGGAGTCACCAGAATCCACCTTGTTCATTTGAGAGTCTCAGACCTAGGTACACGAGAGACAGCTCAGCATTACCCTTTGTTCCAGGAGGAGATTTCCAGCTGGAGGAAAGGCCAAAACTCAGGCAAATCAAAAAAACCCTCCTCCTACATGACCTCACTGAGCCTTGCCCCATTCCAACCCCACACAACACCCGACAGCCCTCCTGCCCACCTGCAGCCGCCCAGCCGGGCGGGCTGGAACACAGGCACTGATATTTGCTGACACCCAGCAGTACTTTCTGCACTTGGGCAAAGTTCTTCCATCTCTGTTCCATTTTGCCCTTTTCTCCCATGCAAATATTTCTCCTCTGACATCAGTGGGAGGGGAATCCAGCGGGAGGATAAGGGATCCACACAGGGCAATGGCAAAGGACAGCCTTTCCCGAAATAACAACTGGGTAATGTGTAGCAAACACAGGACCTGGGAGAGGTAGTTACCTTCCTGTTCCTTGGCTGTTCACTAAGCAAATAACTCTGCAGGGTATGAGATAACAGGAATGAGGTGGTGGATACTCATGCTTGCGTCTCAGGAATTCCAGCGCTATGCTCACTGCTACACCCCTCACATGGATGCACAACACTGCTGGGAATTGCAGGTACCCTGCAAGGCTGACACGAGCAGCACTGGCTGTTACTGGCACAGGAATAGCGCCGCTCTCCACTCATTCTTCCATGAAGGATGAAAGGAGAGACCGGCTGCCCTCGCTTCCTGCAAGCCTTCATCAGAGGTGACAAGCAAGGATTAATTATCAGCCACCCGCTCAGCAACAGCTTCCAGTTACAGGATAACTGCTAAGGATGAGGGATGCATAGGCAGGATGCTCCTAACTGAGAATGAGCCTCTTTGCATGATTTACACCCATTTTAAGGTGAATTGTCAGGTTTCTGTGAGGTCCATCGCCATTTAAGTTGGCTTTGACAGTCTCCAAGATCACAAATCTTGAACTCGTTCATCTGAAGAAGCTTCCATGATGCTACTTCACATTTGGTCTCTCTGTCACAGTGGCAGCGCCTACACTTTCCACGTGGACTGCAGTGTCAAAGCAATTCCAAGTGCAGAGGTGTCCAGGTGACAGCACCTGGAGGGTCTCAGCCCATTTTAACTGTAGAAGCAGATCAAGGTGGATCGCCATCACCTGATTTTGCACACCCACAGCATGTGTGACTGGCTTGTGTAGACTAAGCAGGAAACACGGAAGTTAGCCAGTCTGTCCTACTGGCTCTGTGAGCATGCTACCACTGCCCTTTAACTTTCCATCCCTCTCTGCTGGAAACCTCCTGCCCCAGCCACACAAGGTTGCAGCCACCTCAGACACAGCACACACCTCTGGCAATGAAGGCCAGGTGGGTGGTTGTGTTTTAGATGTGGATCACAGAAGTGCAGGAGTTAGCAGGAAAGCCTTGCTAACAGCTCACTCTCACTCAAGGTTCTGCTGTGCAACTGCACCCCTCGCTCACACTATCGACAGCATCTCTAGAGTCCAAGTTGTCCACAAAGGCTCAGCAGTTGTTCTGGGAAAAGGGAAGCAGTACCTCAAGATAATCTTAACCCCCCTCATAGCACAGCTCCCCAGCCTTGTTCTCAGCATAATCTGGCTGATGCTTGATGTTTTGGGTAGCACGAAGCCGGTGCCTACCTGCCTGACCATCCCATCAAGGCGGGTGCCCAACACTCCTCTTCCTCGCATGAGATTTACGGGATGTATAGGTTTCTCTTCTCGCCCATTGAAAGGAGATGCTGTCAGCCCCTTCCACCCTGCATCCCTTGCGCTCGCAATGTGTTTGGCCCATTGTCCAAACGGAGGCACTAGATGTGATGGACTTGAAGAGACCCGCTCAGATTGATTACCCTCAGGGCAACTGGACAGAAGTATCTACAGAACCTTCTGATGCCTTCAGGTTTCCCCATCTCATGTTTGGTACCTATGGCTTTGGAACTGCCGACTCAAAGTCACGGATGCCCAGGGCCAGGCTGGAGCATCCCTAAGGCAGGCCTGGCAGCACCAGCCTGCACAGGAAGCCCATCGCTCTGAAACTGCTACAGGCCCACACGATCATTGTGCCAGAACTTACCCTGAAGCAGGGATAACACAGATAATTACACATTACGTGCACCCAGCCATCTCGGTACTGCTTCCACCCCTTGGAGACCGACACACCAGCAATCTCATTCACATGCAAGCCTTGCTTTCCACCACATGCACAGGTGCCTTCAACACAGACCAAGGACAAATACATTATTGCTTGCAGCCAGACACAGCAGCCACTGACATCTTCCACATCTATCTCCCGACTCAGGGACCTGTATGTTCAGCCCACTTGCTGATGGCCAGACAAATGTGATGCAGGGAAACACAAGATCAGCAGCTCCTGAAACTGTCTGGTGAGTCTGGAGATCCAAGGCCTGCCTGTCCCACTGAGTAGGCATCACAGTGACAATGCCAAGGCCCTGCAGTAACTCTTGGAGAAGGCAGGGCCTGGACTTGGCTCCATCACCACCACAGCACTGTGGCTCCTCAGGGGTGACCGGTGGCCCTCTCCCACCACTGTCTTTTTGCTGTGCCATTGCCAAGGCCATGATAGGCAGGACTTGAACCTGACAAAGACTGTCACCTCAGCTGGGTAGGGAACCTCCTAAAGTCTGGTACTGCACAGTGACAGAGCCTTCTCAGCTCTGCCAGTGACTCCAAATTCTGCTTAGGCTGCTGCCCTGGGAGGGAAAGGCAGCGAAGCGCCCGCGCCACTCATTATGATGCCATCCAGGTGTGACTAACCTATCCCTCACTACTAAATTTTGTGCCTGCCCCGGAAACAAATAAATCCATACACAAACCCATGAAGCCATACCAGTTCCTTCCAGTGCCAGCTCTGTGCAAAGCACGGCTGACTCACAGACTCCAAGATGTTTTTACGCCGCTGTCCTCGCAAGCAAGACACTGTGCAGCAGCTGATCTGTGAGCTGTTACGGTAATATCTGGCCCAGGTGAAGGATACAAACTCCTGCTGCAGTGGGCTTGGCGGGCAAGGGAACATCTGCCCCAAAAGAGACACCTTGGGAACAGGTTCCCCATTGGTTGCCACCCTGAGCCCCAACGCCACGAGCATGAGAACACATTTTGTGATTAAAGTGGCGTGTGAGCGTACCAGGTCTTGGTCCTGCCTCCAGCGCTTTCTGCCCACACAGTCCCAGTCACCTGGCAGGAGGTGGCAGCTCTTGGTGGAGGCGTGTGCTGAGGATCAGTGGGTGCTCCACAGCGCACCCAGACTCCTGGGCTCTCAGTGCTCTACGGACACGTGTTCACTCTAGACTTTCAGGTAGCTCATGTCACACCATGGAGTAACAAGCTCCCAGTGAGCAGATGGAGAGGTGTCAAGCAGAGAGAGGCCAAGACCTGTTTTGTTACCATAAGGAGCTTCTGCTGCCGCGGGGATTCCATCGGCTGAGCTCACCCAGAGCATGGCCGGGGTGAGAGATGCAGGGCCAGACTACAGATAGGACAGGATGAGGTGAGTGACAACAGACCCGTGAGCAGAACTGGGAGAAGGGCAATGAACATTCACCCAGCCATGGGGCACACCTGAGCATCACACAGGCCACGAAACACCTCATAACAGCACATCAGAGGTGAGAGTCGTGTGCTCTGCTCCACAACTCACACAGCCACCCAGGTACACCCAGCCCTGCCTATGACTTCATCCTGGAGAAGAAACCTGTTTATTTCACCTGAAGTCAAGTTAAGCTTTCGGTTTTGCCAGAGATGTTTCAGCAATCAGAAAATGCCCAGACCCCTCTGGACGCTGGCAGCCCTGCCAGGGACTGAGGAGCTGGGTTCCCATTGGAGTGAGCACCCGGTGCCCTCCAGACTCTGACCGAGGAGCCGGCTGTCCATCCGAGTGCCCAGTCCCCACTGGATCCCTCAGCCCTGCCAGGGGCCAAGGACCGCTCAGAGCACTCAGTCCCCTTCAGACCCTGCCAGCCCTGCCCGGAGCTGAGGAGCTCTTGGAGTGCCTGGTCCCCTCTGGATCCCCAAAATCCAGGGCCCAGGAGCTGTCAGAGCGCTTGGTTCCCTCCAGCCCTTCCCGGGGCACTCACCGAGGAGCAGCAGGAGGCTGTGAGCCCGCAGGCAGCAGGCGTCCATCGCCCTCGCGTCAGGGGAGAAGAGACAGCGGCGGCACGGGAGGAGACAGCAGCAGGAGCAGAGGAGGTGACAGAAGAAGGAGAGGAAGAGACTGCAGGAGCAGAAGAGGCGGCGGGAGCGCTGTGGGTGCCGCGGAGCTGCTCCACACCTTTATAGCCCGGCGGGAGAGGCGGGGCGGGCGGTGATGAAACCCAGCCCGGGGCAGGTGCCACCCCCCCTTCGTGCCCCACCGCCCCCTCCCTACAGTCCCAGGGGGCAGCCCGGGCACTCCTCATCCTCCTTGTGCCACTGGCTTCACTGCAAGGAGTGCACGATCCTATGATTCTATGACTCCTGGGGCAGAGGATGCGCCCAGCTCGGTGCTCAGCCTGGGCACCGCCGCCCTCTGCCTGCCCTCGGTTCTGCTCTGCAAGGTGTAACGGCGCGAGGCTGCCCGTGTCGGAGCAGATGTCATCCCCGGGTGGGCTCTGTCCACAGACAAAGGACACTGGGCCATTGCACAGCCACCAATAAAGCCCAACACATCAAGCAAAGTTCAGGAAGCACCATAGCCAGAATCATGTAATGATTTGGCTTGGAAGGGACCTCAAAGCCCATCCAGTCCCAACCCCTGCCATGGGCAGGGACACCTCCCACTGGATCAGGGGGCTCAAAGCCCCATCCAACCTGGCCTTGAACACCTCCAGGGATGGGGCAACCACAACTTCTCTGGGCAACCTGGGCCAGGACCTCCCCACCCTCACAGGAAAACATTTCTCCCTCAGATCTCACCTCAGTCTCCCTTTTTTCAGACTACAACCATTACCCCCATCCTATCCCTGCACTCCCTGACCAAGAGCCCCTCCCCAGCTTTTATGGAGCCCCTTTCAGTACTGGGAGGCTGCTCTAAGGTCTCCCCAGAGCCTTCTCTTCTCCAGGCTGAACAAGCCCAACACTCTCAGCCTGTCCTCATAGCAGAGGTGCTCCAGCCCTCAAATCATCTCCGTGGCCTCATCTGGACCCGCTCCACGTCCTTGCTGTGTTGGGGACCCCAGAACTGAATGCTTGCTGACTTTCCTCCTGTCCTGGCATTTCTGGAGTGATCCCCAGCACACACATGCTGCTGACAGGGAGCCTTGGCACCAGGGGCAGAAATGGACTGTGAAGTTACAGCACAACCCACAGGAACGCCAGCCTCACACCCAGCACCTGGACTGGCTGCCACAGGCTGGAAGCCAGTGGATGCTTAAGCCCTGTTGCCCCTCTGGTCCTTGGCCTCTTCACAGCCTGGGCAGTTCTTCAGACCAATGAATCTTTCCACTACTGAGCAGTCGAATAGTTACAGCTACTTTTAAAATAAATGAGGAGGCCATGGAGATGATTTGAGGGCTGGAACACCTCTGCTATGAGGACAGGCTGAGAGAGTTGGGCTTCTTCAGCCTGAAGAAGAGAAGGCTCTGGGGAGACCTTAGAGCAGCCTCTCAGTACTGAAAGGGGCTCCAGGAAAGCTGGGGAGGGACTTTTTCCAAGGGCCTGTAGTGACAGGATGAGGGGGGACGGCTTTAAACTGGAAGTGGGAAAAGTTAGATTGGACATTAGGAAGAAATTCTTCACAATGAGGGTGGGGAGGCCCTGGCCCAAGGTTGCCTAGAGAAGCTGTGGCTGCCCCATCCCTGGAGGTGTTCAAGGTCAGGTGGGATGGGGCTTGGAGCACCTTGATCCAGTGCAAGGTGTCCCTGCCCATGGCAGGGGATGGAACTGGATGGGCTTTGAGGTCCCTTCCAACCTAAACCATTCCATGATTCTAGGATTCTACAGCCTCTCAATCCTTCCTGCTGAAGCCCATGTGTGCTATCACTGTGTCACTCGTCTGGTGCTTACATCCCATAACCAGGCAGCCACGGGATACCCCATCCTCAAATCCCACCTGTACGAATCTGGCTGAAATCTAAAGTGTGTTTTATTTAACCAAGCTGCCAGACAATGGTGCTTATTCCTTTTCCTTTTAAAGGAAAAACTTTCCTTCTCTGCCTTACCACTTACCATCATCAAAAAAGGTGAGGTGATACCCAATTTATTGCCGAACTGATAAGCCTATCTTGCAGAGTATGGAATTTGAGTATTGCCAGGTACAGCTGGTGACTCAAGGATCCGTAGTTCCTCTGTTTTATAAGCAGTGACGATACAGGAGATACGGCAGAACGCGATACACAGAGCCTCCATGTTCAGATCGCAATTGTAAGTAATAAACACAGGAAATCAGGGAGCTGGAGTAGATCTGGTACTTACAAATCACACTGCTTATGCTGGGAGAGTATTCTGAGGTCTACAGGAATGTGGAGGTGCTGAAATGGTAAAAGGCAATGTGTTACTGTAGAATTGTTTGCCATTTATTAATTATCCAAATGGAATGAGGTGAGATAATGTAATAAAGAGCAGTGTGAAAGCAGCATTTATAGTGTACCCTCTACAAGTGGGACATGATCTGGTCTGAACCCTTTGCTAAGTCCCCTCTCCCCACTTCCAGCATCAGTGTTCCCCCAAACCCCCAGCTATCCCTTTAAGATTACCAAATGCGAGCTTTTTTGATGCCACCTGACTGTTTTGGTTGCCTCTTTAACTTGGGCTGATCCCCCTTATTAAGGATTTTATTGTCTGCTCTTTCAGGGATCATAATGAGCAAAGGAAGGAATTGTAATGATTAGTGAAGCATTTCTATGTGTGGGCATGCAGATGCCTTAAAAAGCAGCATCACTGTAGAAGTTCCACTTTGTAATTAATTTCACCCTTAAATTCCTGCATGATTTATCCTCTGGAAGAGAGCACTAATTATAGTCTTGTACTGGTATCCAGATACCAAGTAACGCTGACACAATTGGAGCAATTCATTGGAATTTCCTCTTTCAGATTTAAATATATGGAAAACAATTATCATCACACATCTTTGTTTCATCTTTCTGTAATGCCCTTTGTCTCAGGGTATGGCATCCCTGCTTGTGGCTTTAACCATCCTCTCCTCTGCAAGGAGGCTGCCTCTTTGGGTGAGGCTGGCACACACCTTCGGAGACAGTTCTCTGCAAGGCTGTTCAGACTGGGCAGTGCCTCCCTGCACCAGTTGGTTCGTTGTGAAGCGGGCGGATTGTATCCCACGGATTCAAACGCGGAGGAACACGTCCGTACAGTGCCGAGAGGTGGCACTAATTGGGCAACAGAGCATCATGGGTGCACTTCAGCTCGTGGCCTCAATTGCAGCTGGGGTGAACGGGCACGCCCAAGTCATGGCAGTGATGGATCGATGCCGCTTGGCATCAGACCAGAGAGCAGCCCCCACGATGCTTTAACATTTCAGGACCTTCTTCTTTACAAAGCGTGACCAGGATATGAGGAAATACCTTAAGGACTTGTGCAAAAGAATTACTTGCTTTTACCACCTTGCAATGGTTTAATATACCCATCTTTAAAGAAAACCTCTGTTTTCAAGAGCATAGGCTAAGCTCAAGTCCACCTTGTGCCTAATCCTCTTTCAATGTCATCTCTCCTTTTCAAGAAAGCGTCAGCTTCATAGCAGGGATTATTTCAAGAGCATGGACTGAGCTTTGTCTGTTAGGTTATCTATCGTTACTGACAGAGGATTTTCCATGAACAAAACACTAATTTCAAATTAGAGAGGAAAAAACAGAATCACAGAACCATGGAATGGTTTGGTTTGGAAGGGACCCCAAAGCCAATCCAGTTCCACCGCCCTGCCAGGGGCAGGGACACCTCCTACGGGATCAGAGTGCTCAAAGCCTCATCGAACCTGGCCTTGAACACCTCCAGGGACTTCTCTTAGCAAAATACAGGTTCAACGTACATTTCTCTCTGCTTGCAAATATTTCTTTGTGGTGATTTGCTGTAGAAGCATTCAGGTGTTCACAGCAAGGAACTGCCACTGTAGGTATGTGTTTTTACATAACCAAACCCACACATAACGAGGGATGATGCTGCTTACTTCAGTTGCTCTCTGTAGGACTGGCACCCAGATTTATGCATTGCTGTTGTTGGAATGGATCTCTTCTGCCTTTGTCTGTTGAGACCTATTTGCAAAACCAACATTTTTTTCTTAGAAAGCATGCTTGAAACAGGAAGAAAATCACTCCTGGTCTTGCACTGAAGCTCTTGGTACTGTTACACATGCACACACAAAGTAATAAAAAGCATCCTTTTCGTAAATCCTTGGGAACATCAGCCGGTGTGTTTGAAAACAGCCAGAGTGCACACATTGGGGTGTGTGCAAGAGATTTTTTTACTCAGCACAGCACGAGGGATCCCCAGGAACACCTCTCCAAAGAGCAGTCAGCTAACTGGGCTGCAGCTCCCATGCCAGCATTTTCATTTGATTACTATTAAAGCATGAACATCCTAAGTGGTAAAACATGGGGCTCACATTGAGCACAAAGGCCCTAAGAAGAGAACACATTCAAGTAGGATACAGAGTCTGGAGGAAAAGGAGCGAAGGAAAACCTTGAGCCAGACTTCCCCTACAGAAAGGTCACTTTCAAAGCTGCCATATCTGTGAGGGATGAACTAAGTCACAAGTTCTTAAACAGTCAGGCTTTCCGATAAACTACGAGAGTTCAAAACGCTGCCCTCAAGGCTGAAAGCGGCTGATGCCTCTTCCTGTAAATGCAGGGTGAGGTCAAAGCTACTGGACAACACGGATGTTTTGCTGTTTTAAGAAAAAAACAATCCCATATATTCACTGATTTCTTTGTCAACTCTTTGGGTCAGCATTAACTAGGAACATAACAAAGCAAGACAAATCCCCCCAGACAGCTCATTCCCACCCACCTCAACTTGTCTTGGAAGATGGAGACAAAAGTTAAGACAGATGCCTACAGGGCAGTTTCTAAAGCTTCATTCTTCCGGCTTGTCCGACATTTCCATCACTGTCTCCTGGGCAACTCCTGAATGGCTCAACAGATCTCACTGGTGGGAAGAGCTCCCTAATGCTCACCTGGTGTCTTCCCTTCCCTAATTACAGCTCACTGCTCCACACTAACTGATTTCTTAGCCTGTCAGGGCATTGTACCTTTTCTTGTTTGTGGAGTCTTCTTATGGCTTCTGCCTTTACTTGCTGCTAAACAAACCTGTGCAAGCATTTTACTTGTACCCTCATAAGGTGATAACAAACCAAGTTCCTCCCGACTCACTGCCCACATAGTGAACAATTGTTTCTCCTTGCTCCGAGTGAGTTGTTAAGAATATGGGAAGGACTAAAGTGGAAGACAAGTGGTTTTCCCCGTAGCAAGTAGCAGGCTGCAAGCTGTGTTCTGTTTTGTCCATCGGCATCTCCTTCGAGTTAATAAAGTCATCCCTTCTCCAGTACTTTTCACTCTCCAGGAAGATGAGAGTTGGCCACTGAGAGGCAGAACCATGCAAATGCGAAGGCTGCCCTCTCCGATGGTGCTCTGTGTGTACTCACGGGTGCAGCACTGACATCCCTGACCAGTGGCCAGCATTCCTGGAATCATTATATGAAAGTGTGCTCCTGGAGGCTGATCACAGGGCCCATCTGCTCGATAGCTCTGCCCCGAGAGAGACATCCATCTCGGGACAGCAGGAACCACCCCTGTGAGGATGGATGTGACCCAGTAGGGACTCACCAGCTCCTGTCGGGCTTCAACCACAGCAGTTGGTCCTGGCTGTGGGCTCTCCACCACTGCTTTCCATTCCTTTCCTGCATCTTCCATTTGTATAGCGAGCACTAGGATGGGGAAGACAAGAGGAAGACATTGTATTGATACCGAAAATGCCAGCAAATAAACACTTTCAGACTTGTTGGGAAGTTTTAGAAAGCAGCTGCCTTTATTTCAGCGCTGAGTGCATGAGGGAATGATTCCATCAATCACGAGCAGAAAGGCAAGCGCTGGGGAGAGACTATATATCCAACTTACACACCTGTGTATAAATTCTCCCAGCAATCTCATGCAGATTCTACTACTTTCCAAAGACTTACTTTAAATTTATTATGAACTTCACAACAGCCAAGTCTCCACTAATCAGAGCTTCAGAGCCACCTCTGTCTGACCTTGCATTCTTAGATAAGGAAATAAGTATCATCTGGGAACAGCACTACTTAAAAAAAAAAAAATTATCAAAAGAGCAGTTTGTGTCTGTGTCTGTCTAACTTTCAAAAAATACTGCTATTCAGATAGTGCTTAACTGAAGCCAGTTAGAAAACCAACTCTATGGCAACCAATCTCTACTTAAATCAAAATATTCCACTCTCTGCAATAGCTACCACTTCTTGTACCAGTATAGGAGTGCTACTGCCAGAGGGAAGGTCAGACCTGCCTTGGGCTGGAGCTAAAAGCCTGAACAATATACGATGCACACACATGATGAGCAGAGCCCTCTGCCTCTTGCCTGCCCCATCTGGGAGCCTTGGCAACCAGCTGAGAGGCTCCACAGGCCTCAGTGGCTGTGGCTTCAACCCCCTGGGCGAGTGTATTTATTTCACCTCTTTCACTGCTGCAGGTGGTGAGGGCACAAAAGCAGGGCAAGGGCAGAGGAAAGACTGCCTTGCGGGCTGCTTCCCAGCCTCAGAGCTCCTGTGCTCAGCCTGCTGAGTTGGAAGAACTGAGCTGTAACTCACCCTGACCTCCAGGCCCTGCAGCCATCACAGAGTTCACATTTTGGCTGAGACTCAGTGGTGACAGCAGCCATGTGCATGGGGAGCTGGGGCACCCTTGACGCGAGGAACGTGTCATTAGGGATGATGGAGTAAACAGCAATTCACCCGAAACCAGCTCAGCCAGCACACGTTCCAGAACCCAAAGCTAGGAAAGAGGCACAGGCCCCCATCTATTTGTTTGGCCTGGTAACCAGCACTAGGCATGGAGCAGAGGCACTTAGTGGAATTCCCCCATCCACTACCATCATGGGACACTCCCATTACTGTTCAGATAATTACTGATAATCATTACTATTACTGAAGTGACCAAAAAAGAAGGCAGTGCGGAGCAGGCCTTTATTGTGCCGGTTGTCAGCATGTGGAGGTGATGAGACAGCTGCCCCGGGGCGCCCATAAACATGGGTGCCTGATCCCTCACCGCACTCACACTCCAAACTAGGACACTGTGGTCTGCAGCGAAGCTCCCCTGCGACTGGTGCGAAAATAAGCCCCGGCACTCCCTCCAGCTTGGATCACCTTGGAGGCAGGCTGGTCAGGGCATGCTCTCTGCCTGCTGAGGGGCAGCCAGCAGGGAAAGAAGCAGATCAGGATTACTTTGGAGCACAATACTCAGTGAGATGTTCCCATTCTGGGTTTTCCCTCTCGAGGCCTGACCTGCTATAAAACTCCATACTCTTTGCTTTCCAGTGAGTCGAGGGCCCCCAGCTCCTGAGAGACAACCCTGAGTCACACAGCATGTGGAAACCTCTGGGGTTTGCTTTGGGAATGACCAAGACTGCGTGAAATCATCTTCTCGTCACCTTCTCCTCCCATCCACGGTCTGAGCATCACTTCAGGTATCCAAGCCTCCCTAGGCACCATTCCTAGGTCACAGATGAAGAAATGGATCAGCCAGCTCAGCCATGGCCTAGGTAGAGAGGCCTAGGAAATGCTGCAGGCCTCTGTGGGGCTGAAGAGGTCAGAGACAGCTCCAGCAGAGGTGGAAACCATCATCTTGCAGCACTGATTCTTCCTCCTATGTGCGCAGTCTGGCTGGTAACAGCTACTACAGTAGGGGACAGACCCCACTTTTCTCATCAAAGTTGATGTTCCCATCCCATCTTGGAACTGCAGCCTGGATTCCCCCGTGGATGAAAAGCAACCCAAAATGTGTTCAGACCCTGCATGTTTCTCTGCTCTCTCAGCAAGAGGTTGTGGGGTTGCTCAAGGGCCAAGGGCAGACTAAGGGCTAGGCCTAACTCCCAGGGCAAGGCCCCCAGGCCCTCTCCCCAACCCGTGGGCAGGGAGGGCACTGGTCACCTGCGGTGTGCAGGGGAGATCAGACAAGGAGAGGAACCTGCAACTGGGTATCCTGGGGGAGAGGTTGACCGTGACACCTCCACAGATAACACCTCTGTGTGCTATCTACACATCCACGCCCTCATCCTCGTTCCTGCACCCTGATGTTATTTAAGAGATGCAGGAGATTTCCTTTATGACACCCAGTGCGCATGCGCGTAAACCAAGTGGGACGGGCCAGAGGCCAGGGCTGGGTCTAATTAGATAGGTGCCAGTTATTAAATGAAGATCAGCACTAAGCTGGGGCTGGCAGCTCTGGATCAGGGCTACTGCATTCGGGGTCTCTGTCCTTCAGACATGAAAAAAGGATTGTGGATAAGAGTCACTGAGGCAAAGCTGCCAAATACAAGTTAGATCTCTCCCCTTAATAACAACAGCCCCTCCACAGGGTTTCCAAAGAAAACATCCCTAAAGATGACCTTTTTATAAGAGTCTGAACAGAGACTGCACATCAGATGCGCAGGATGAGCCACTTTGGGGCACTGACCTGCCGCATGCCTATAGCAGAGGTCATCCCTTCATACCTAACATCCAGCTCCACGCCTAGATTAATCCACCCTGCCCAAACCAAGTGCGCCAGCAGCCTGGCACCAACCAAAACAAAGGCTGTGAAGATCACAGAGGAGATGGCCTGGCTCAGGTGGAACAGGCCAGACATGAGAGCCTGCACATAGCCCCACTCTTCTGTCTCCATCTCAGCTTCTCAACCCTTGCCCTGTTTCATTCTTGCAATGCTCCCCTTTGTGAACCAGGAGAGAGATTTCCAGTAAAGGCTGCTGTACGCAAAGCTAATTACTCATCTTTCCAAACCAGCCACTTTAAAGGGCGCACAGGTTAACTAAACTGAGCGGTCTCTGTGACAGTCTCCTTCCACTCTCTCCGAGGGCGCTCTTGTGCAGTGTGTGCATGGGATTGCACTGGGGCAATGACGACTGCTGTGCCCTGTATCATCAGAGTTGCTGACTGCACTGCAAATGTTGGAGATGTCTTTTGCACAGATCTAAATAACATGGGAGCCTTTGGGCAATGGCCTTCAATTGTTTACGTGGCTTTCATAAACAGGATATTAGCGGTTTGTAAATATCCTGCTGGGAAGCCCTCAGCTGCACTCGTGAGCTCACAATGGACCAGTCTGATCTGTGCCCATCCGCAATAAATCTTGCTCCTAAAAATTTACTGGTAATGTTGCACAACTGTGACCAATTGCAATTGCCTCTAAATTTGCGAGTCCAGAGGAGGCCACGGAGATGATCCAAGGGCTGGATCACCTACTGTACAAAGAAAGGCTGAGAGAGCTGGGTTTGTTCAGCCTGGAGAAGACAAGGCTCTGGGGAGAACTCAGAGCAGACTCCCAGTACCTGAAGTGGGCTCCAGGAAAGCTGGGGAGGGACTATTTACAAGGCCATGGAGTGACAGGATGGTTTTAAATTGGAAGAGGGAAGATTCAGTATGGACATTCAGAAGAAATTCTTCACGATGAGGGTGGGGAGCCCCTAGCCCAGGTTGCCCAGAGAAGTGGTAGTTGTCCCATCCCTGGAGGTGTTCAAGGCCACATTCCTCTAGCAGCGTGTTCTGCACATTGCTATCCTCCTTAGCTACTGGCTGGGCCCACTCTAAACCCCAGTCTTTCTCCTCCCCTTGCTCCCAGCTGGACACTGCACAGCTCACTTCCCAGCCGTGTCTCCACTGTCATCAGCACATCTCCATCCTCTCCCTGCTTCATCCCCCCACAGTCATCACCCTCATTCGCTGCTCTGTCTCATTCCAATCCTGACCAGCATCTGGGAAGAATGGCAGTGCACAAAGCCAACACTGCCTGG
The DNA here is from genome assembly GCA_033556795.1 of Tapera naevia. Lineage (NCBI taxonomy): Eukaryota > Metazoa > Chordata > Aves > Cuculiformes > Neomorphidae > Tapera > Tapera naevia. The sequence continues at coordinate 922,933 of JAUMJJ010000021.1, forward strand.
CACACCACACACGCTGGCACCTGGTGGTCTCACAATGATCTTTCTTCCCAACAGCCCTCAGTATGTATCAAGAAAAGGTTTGCAAGTCTTGTTCATCCTGCACAGAACTCCAGGGAGAAGAAGATAAGTGTTCCCACATTTCATGACCTTCCCATTCCACATCTCCTCCCTCCTGCACACACGCTTCCCTCAGACTTTGGCAAAAAGGACATGAGTCATCTGCTGTGTCATGGGCAAGAGAAAGCTAGAACATGTCTCATTTCAGTCCGATTCTCAGAACAACCACACCAAAATCTTCCTAAGACAGGACCCCCTTTCCTTCTCCTCTCCTCTCCTCTCATGCCAGTCACTTGGGCAAAAGGCACAGGAGGGCAGGAGATGGCTCCTGACACACTCTGAGCCTTGGCTGTGCAGAGCACTGCTGTCATCCCTGCTGCCACCACAAGTGGGAAACATTGGGCCTGCTTTTCACACCTCTAACCCATCCTTAGCACACCTAACACAGACAACCGCACCTAGAAAAGGTGTTGGCTGTCAACAAAGTGATCACAAACTTACTCCCTACTCCAAAACAACGAGGAAAAGGCAGCGGTGTGAAGTCCTGACGCTCTGAGGTAACTCACTGTGCGTTGCACTATGAACTCAGCTGGGCTCCAGATTGCCTTGCAGATAAAGCAGGAGGAAACTGCAACTTACACCCACTGAGAGTGTATGTACAGTGAAGGAATGAGATAACTAAATGCCCTTGGGGAGATATGAGAGGCATTTAGAGCATAAAAATTGCTTACCTTTCCCTTACCAGGTAGGCAGATAAACACAAATGTCTCTGTTCAATAGTGCCTGAAAGTCTGATGCAAGCCTTCAAAAGCAAGGAAATTAGAGGCAACCACGGTGCAAGGATATGCAGGCCCAATGACAGAACACTCCCCAGCAGCTCAAAAATGAGCGGCTCTGGAGCTGGCAGAGGTTATGGGCACAGGGAGCGTGGGAGAGCAGAGGCTGGCGCTTCTGTGCTGCACACAGAGGCCTGGGTGTTTCACAAGGGCATTCCCAGCTTACCGGTGCTGCGCCATGCTCAGGCTCGCAGTCACACGGCCGCTGGGACAGACACTGCTCACTGTGTGCCAGGAGAGGGTGGGAGCAATTTGCTTTGCTGCTCTTGCCAAAAGCCTCTATCACTGTATGTTATGAAAGCTGCAGAGAGGCACAACATCACTAAACCCACTATATTAACAGTGGTAACACCCAAAACTCCCCCTGTTTACGGATGGAGGCAAGCAGCAAAAGCAGAGACAGAGAAGCCTTCCCTTTCTCTGCAGTGGATGGGCCAGGCAGTCTCTGAATAGTTGAAACCAGCTGCCAAAATGCTGCCAGCTTCCCCGCCAGTGCATGCCAAGGGCAAGACTGTTTTATCTACAGATGCAAAGGACTAAGTGTTGGTTTGCCACCCCCAGCAGCTCTGAGCCAACTTCACACTCTGTAGTACTTTCATCCCTGTGATACCTGGATTCTTCTCTGGTGGCACCATCGAGGCAAACACAGCACCAGCAACTTATTGAACACACATGTGGAGGCAGAGACTTTTCCCTGCATCTCCCATGATCCTCTCCCATGATCCAGGCTCCTGCCCTTCTCCCAGATCACTTCCTCCATGGATGAGGAGCTGCAGCAGCACTGGCTGCCTCCCTGACTCCAGTTTCTGTTTCTGCAGCCCTGGTCTGCACTGTGGCTGACGAAGGAGGGAGATTTAAGAGAGGCAGAACTGTCAGGTCATGCTATTCAAACGAAATGACCACCTTGTCCCTTGGGCTTGCTTGCTCTGCAAGCTGGGATGTGTCAGACCCTGTGCGTGGTGGTCTCTGCCCACCAGCCTGTGCATTTTTCCCTCTGCTACTTCTTCACACTTAACACAGGCAAACACACTTCCAGCTCATGTCTTGTACCCAGGCAGTTGTTGCTGTACAAAAGAGATGAGATTTATGTGGTCTACAGCATGAGATGGATCCATGAGCTCAAGCTTCTGAAATACCAGACTTCCTGAAGCAGACATGAGCTGCTTCTGCACCAACTCATTCCTCGAGATATATGGAAACCTTTGCTTGGATTTCTTTGGCAGGCACTTGCAGTAAACCATATGGAATGCTGATTTTGTGTTATTTCTATTAATTATAATTTTTCCATTCCCTAGGACCATAAATCTTCAGGGATTTAACATGAGGGAAGGACTTGACTAAGGATTTTGTGTGGAACATGAAGCTTGTGCAAGCCCTGCTCTGCATCTGCCACGATGCCACGGCAGAGTGCTCGTGCCCAATACTCCCATGGAGCTTGGAGGGACACGGCAGCGGGCACAGGGCATCTGCTCTGCCTCACTCTGCTGGGGTCTGGGTTTGTGGTTTTGTTTTATCCTTAACTGAGTTCTGACAGGGAAAACGGGATATTTTCTGCAGGGCTTTCTGCACATGTATTGATCTGTGTCAACCTGAATTCTAGGTTAACAAAGATTATTGTTATGAGAAATGTTCAGCATTATCAAAGCAGCTATGGTCTAAGATAGAGCCGTGCTCTGCATCAGCACAAGGTATGGTCAAAGATTTTCCATCCTACACCAGGACAACTTTGCCAGCATCTGACCGTGTATTTCCAGGTCAATCAGATGCTGATCACAGAAAATACCACCTGGTGTGACAGGAATTACACGTGGGAGCTGAATGAAGAACGAGCAAATGACAAAGCAATGCACATCCTTAAAGGCACCACTCAAAATTGATGGAGTGAATTCTGCTACAATTTCATCTGCACGCCCAGGAGCAGCAGCGGCCCAAACACAACACATGTCCCCAGATTCTCCTGCGTCCCAGGAACCTAGAGCCACTTGTGGTCTGCTCCAAAGCCTGATGAAGGTGATGGAAAAAGGCCCAGATTTAGAATCATAGAATCATTAAGGTTGGAAAAGATCTCTAAGTTCATTCAGTCCAATCATCAGCCCAACTCCACTGTGCCTATTAAACCATGTCCCCAAGTGCCACATCCACGAGGTTTTTGAATCCCTCCAGCGGTGAAGACTCCACCACTGCCCAGGGCAACCTCTGCCAGGACTTCACCAGTCTCTCAGTAGAGAAATTTTTCCTAATATCCAACCTAAACCTCCCCTGGCACAACTTGAGGCTGTTTCCTCTCATCCTATCCCTGATTACAAGGTTGAAGAGACCCAACACTCAACTCACCACAGCCTCCTTTCAGGAAGCTGCAGAGAGCGATGAGGTCTCCCCTCAGCCTCCTCTTCTCTAGGCTAAACAGCCCCAGGTCCCTCAACCGCTCCTCATAAGACTTGTGCTCCAGGCCCTAACAGGCTCTATCCAAACTGTGTCCATGTACAGTAAAGTGTTCCCAGGTCTTCTCCTCCACCCAGGGTTTTTAACCTCCTAGCAACATTCAGAGTACACCCACATTTATGAGTGGCTGTTACTGAACAGCACATTGGTTTGTATCTCTTACCTCACTCTTCTTGGATATCACAACACTTCTTCCTAAAGGAAACCACCACAAACAATTGTGATCTATCAGGAATCCCACTCAGAAGACAAACACCTAAATACCCAAGGACACAGACGGTGCAAGGAGCCCAAGTCTGCATCCACTGAAGTCAACCCATGCTTTACTATGTCCTGCACACAGCTTGGAGTCAGAGCTCTTTGGGAAAATCCCTACTTTGTGATCATTTCTCCTGAAAAGCCTTCAGTGGAGGCATTCAGTTGCTCAATTTCACAAACAATGATTTAAAGAGCAGTCAAACTAATCCTACTTGGAGCCATCTTAAAATACCTCTTCTAAAGACTTCCAGGCTTCAGTTTGAACACGGAACCTACATTGTAAGAGGGCACTGAACAAGTTCATATTGTTCCCACACCGGGGCATTTTCCCTCTGCCTAAATTAACTGAGGAGGTCAAACCAGTGCAAACAGGAGAGGAAAGCAAAGACAGTAGGCTCCATCTTTCCTCCCAGACCCGTGGGACCTCTTGCAGTTTCTTCTCAGTAGGATGCAGCTCTTGGCAGAGCTGAGACAGGGTGAAAACCCTCCTTTGCAGCCTCCCTATACCCCATTCAAGGTACAGTGCACACAGAGTGAACCTGGATGTTCTCCTGCATGGAAGTGCTGGCTCTTGGTGGGAAGAGCAGACATCTGTTTTGGGCAGGTCAGCAAGGACGAACCTGAGAAGAACCACAGTGGACCAGAAGGAAAGGCTCAGGAGTGTGTGGGACCACACAACCTGGTCCAACTCCTTATTGTTTCACTGAGGTCACGGCCATTTCTATGCAGGCCCCAAAGCGCGTGTGTGTCGGTGCAAGGTCATGTCCTTCGCCTGCGTCACTCTACATTCTTCTTGGGAACAATCAGGAAGAAACTCCTGGTGGTTCTTGGCTCCTGCACACATTTTTCATGCACAGGGGAGCACCTAGCCCATAGAGAACATTTTTTGTTGCTGCAATCTTGATGGAAAAAGTAGTTATTGATGGAGAAAGGAATTCAGCAGATGGCTGAGAAAAGCCCAAGGGAGGAGAACTTTCAAATGTATTTGCGCAGAAGTCGTGAACGTGCCGCCAAAAATGTCAACAGAAGTATTAACAAGGCAAGGGGAAAGGGCAAGGGAATTTCCTGCCTTTCAGCTCCTGGGCAGTCCTGCCTGTGTTTCAGCAGCAAACCCGGACAGCCCCAAAGGGCACTGCTCTGCATGTGGCAGTTGACCCCATAGAACTCAGCCATGGGCAGCTCGAGCTGTCAAATCATATTTAGCTGGACAATGAGAAGATGCCATGCTTTAACCTCTAGGTGTTGGACACTCGCAGTAGCTCAGGGAAGTGACTCCCAGTTATGAGCACAGAGCGAGCTGCAGGCACTGCTGTGACCGGGCTGGCTGCCTGCCTGAGCACAACCTGATGTGCCTCCATCCAACCAGATCCTTCACACCACCAGCCCGTGAACTACTGAAAAGGGGTTTGCAGCACAACTGCCAAGCCAGCTCTGCTGCTGGCCCCCGCGCTTACCCAACAGTGCTCTGCACATCCAGCAGGGACAGTTTAGAACCAGAGTTCCAGGCTACATAAGCCGAGCTGTGCACGCTCCTGCTCACACATGGGCTACAAAAAGTTGTCCAGGTGTAAAAGCGTAAGTGGGAGACCAGCACATGGCTGAAGCAGAGGCTGCTCAGGTGAGATACACATCTCCTGAGACTTTCCAGAGACTTTACTGTGCTGTTAAGAGAACCACTCAGCTGTCCCCAAACCCAGTTCTGGGCCTTGAACTTTGCTTTGAAATACTCTGTCCTGTTTCTTTTGATTTGTTTTACAGTATTGGGTTGGAAGTAACTAATTTTGCAGGGTCATTAAGCTCAGTGCCTTTTGCCAGGCTCAGTCTGCCTTCGTCATCTTGTTCACAGTCCTGCACCTCACCACCACCCTGAGAGCAAGGCAGCAGGAGAAATAAGCAGGAACTCCTGCTTGAAGGTTTCCACACCCATCAGATGCCAAAGGATTTGCTCCTGTGTGTGGACCCAGGTCTAAATAGAAGGATTAGGCCCCATTCCGTAATCAAATGGGAATTGTGCGTTCAATTATTTCCCTTGTTGTATAAGAAAAACAGCAGCACGAAGACAGGCTTGGTGTTCTAGGCCTGCATTATCCATTGGAAGGGAAACCCTCAGCACTCTCAGATCAACACGAGCACTATCATCGGTAAGACTGGCTTTGTTGACCGCAGCCAAGACTCGGATCAATACATACCTGTGTCCTGTTCATCTGCACGGGGCAGACACAAAGTCTCATTCAGAGGTCTGTCTGCAGCATCTGCCTTCCTACCCTTGCCAGCAGCTCCTCATCCACAACAATGACAAATCCCAGCCTGCCAAGCCCCAGTGCTTGTGCTGCTAGAGAATGAGGCAGATTAAGCTGCCGAAGTCCACCAAGCGTAGTACCAGAGCTACGAAGATTTGTACGCAACAAACCTACACTTCAGACAGTAAGAGTTTCCAAAAGTCCAAGCCACGTGGAGGCCTTGCTTGTGTTCTCCTCCTGAACAGCATCCCTCCAACAAACACACAGGAACAAGTGATGCTGTAGCCTTGAGACGAGGGGAAAAAGCACAAATCCATCAGCCAAATACCACATGTTCTGGCTACACAGCACGGCCTCTAGCTCAGGGTCCCCCCTCACTGTCCCTGCCTGTCACTGACTCACCTCATCCTGCTTCACCCACCCCTTGGGAGGCTGCTGGGTTACCTGCCTTTCAAGGCCGGGATGCGCCACAGTGCCCAGGTCCTCCCTGTTACGTAAAGCTGCCTGTGAGGCCGGCAACCTTTACCTTCTGAATTAGCATCCATTAAGACAGCTTCCTGGAACACAGCTCATGCTCAAACGGCCAGCAGAAGTCAATAAAACACACTTCATCATGGGATTTGCCGTAACAATGGGACACAGACTTGGTCTTATGTATACAAATGATGTCAAACAAATTAGCCAAAGTTAGTCAGACACTCCTGCAGAGCACAGCCCTGTCCTCTCCCATCTCAGCCCTAACTCTGCTAGTTGCCAGGTGGAGCTGTGGGGAGGTATCCTTGCACACCAGTTTTGAACATGGAAGGCAGAGGAAGGATTCTTGCATTTCCCACCCCTCTCAACAACTAAACCTAAACAACAATCCAAAAAAGCAGAGAGCATAACATATTTCATGGACTGACAGTGAAAAAGCTCCAGTGCTCCCATCCCTGGATCATAACCTGGCTCCTTGCATTGGGAAGCTGAGGGTGATGCAGATCAGCTTGCAATCTGCAACAGCTCCTCCACAGATCGGGCTTTCAGGAGCGATTCTGCTTGGAGATGGCAGGCATGGGCACTCACAGACGTTCCCTGCTTAGGAAGCTCTCCCACCTTGGCAGCGCAGGCTGGCTCCCACCAGCCCATCCCTCATCAGCCATTGGCAATGCTACCATCCTGCATTTGATCACTCATGACCAGAGAACACAGCTGGGCATTTGAACACCAATGACTTGGAGTAGAGCAGACTGTATTTTTGCTTATTCAAGGACAAAATGCTATTAAAAGAAATGGCTCTGAGGAATCTTTACGAGGAAACTTGTTTGCCAACACTCCCCAGATAAATTCAACTGAAGCTTTCATTAAAAACAAGATTAAAATCAAACCCCCACCTGTGGGTACCTCTGACCTTTTTATGAGTGGGAAAACCAAGCCCAGAGCTGCAGCTCAGTTTCACAGGTGACCTTAAGGCCACAACAGGGCAGCAAACCCCAAACCCTCAGATGGAAAACTCCCCAACAAGGGCTATGCAAGACCCTGCTCACCTCCCAGGTTCAGCTCTTCTTGAACAGCTCCAGAGGACGAGCATTTAAAACAGCTTTTACACCAAGTCATCTGTGAAATTTTGCCTCACAGACTATTTTTATGTTTATGTTTTAAAAAAATGAAATTAGAATTTTAATCTGACTCGAACAACCTAACGATTGCTTTGGACCAGCTGTGCAATAGCCTCTATGTTGTGATGTGTTACTTCTATGCGGACTTAAGAGCAGGACATGAATCTTAATGAGTCTTTAAAAACAGCTACATGGAAAACTCCATGACAGAAAGCTTCTGAGTTATGCTTATGTTTGTGCCATTTACTCCTCACATTTTGACTCCTCTTCCATGTGAACATTTATCAATTTGCAGTTCCAGTGAGACAGAAAAAAAGAGACTTGGGTGATGCCAATTTCTATCCTCCTACTTACAAGATGTTCATTCAACCCCACTAATGGCAACTTGGCTCTCTTTCCAGGTCTTTGCCCTTTGCTGTTTCCCTTCAATAGGGGCAAAATGCTGGTTTGCAAAGAGGAGAAAAGCAGTCACTCAGGTGCTGAGCGGGCAGGCCAAGACCCAGGGCCATGGGCTGACCAACCAAGTCAACCTCTCCTCCCAGCCCAAACCAGTGAGTGCCCCAGCTCTCACCCCAGCCACCCAAGAGTGCGCTCGTCCTATCTACGCAGCAACGGGCAGAAGGGGCCCAGCCCAACAGTGCTCCCCACAGCAGCACCGTGACATTCTCCTCTGCTGCACCCACCGGTGGCGCCCGCCGTGCTGCAGCCCCTCCTTCAGCTCGCTGAGAGCTGCCTCTTCCAGAGCTGGCTCTCACTCCCATTCGATTCAGCGAGAGCAGGAGCAGCCCAAAGTCTTGTCATGGGATGAGACTTTATTGCTGTCAGGATAATTAATGACTACTTGCCGGGAGCTTTCCATGAGTACCTGCGCCTTTTTTTCACTTGTTCATTAACCGGCGGTAAAGGAGTCCTGGATGATCCCCTGGATTTATAGTGCAACAGGGACCTCTACAGGCGTCTCCCTTTCCGTTGCAAGGCTAAGGACATGACCCCTACACGCAGCCGCGCAGCACCGCGGACCCCGGCAGGGATGGCAGAGCACTGGCCGCACGGAGAGCACTTTCCATCTCTCAGTCCGCAGGTCCAATTGCTCATGCTTCAGCCACCAAACATACACCTTGAAATGAAAGCAGCAATCAGTGTGTTTTCCCCCACTCCTCATTTTCAGGCTTCTTTCTCCAGCAGCTGCATCAAGCCACCACACTGCCATGAAGCTGGTGGGTTCCAAGCCAGAGGCTACCTGAATGAGCAGGGCTGTTGCAGGCCCTCCCTGCTGAGGGGCTGGAGCTGACTGAACACAGCCTGCAGGTCATTTATCTGCATCATGCAAACTGTCTTATTTCAAACACTTACATTTGGCCACGATACTTCTCTGAAAACCTCCAAAGGTTAAAGCTAACCAAGAAACCCTGTGCTTATGGCATAGAAGATACAGAGCTGAAATGAATATTCAAAACTCTTGCTGTTTGCCATTAACCTTTCAGATTATCAACTGACCCCTCTCTCAACACTGCTACTTTATTATCAGCCTACTAGAGAACCATTCCCTAAAGGAACTCAGAGGAGCAGAATGATCTACCAGCTGCAGCACTATGAGCAGGTCTGAAAGGTTTGATGCCTGCCCTTCATGTGACTTCAACCCCTCCCTGTCTCAGTTCTGCACAGCACCTCATCCCCAAGCACTGCCTCGCTTCACAGGGATGCTCTGAAGGAGCCCATTAACCTCAGTGGTAATGGGAGCTCTTTGGAACTTAATTATTACATCAATTACTTTGCCACGTTAACCTTCTCTTTGTGGGATGCTTTTCCAAGTACAGTGATTTTTAAGGACCAGAAATTAAATAAAACATACACTGAGTGTAAAAAAATGACAAAGCTATACAATTTTGCTAAGAGCCATATGAGTCTGGGGGGACTGAATTTTTCTTGTTTGTTTGTTTGCTTGTGAGTTTTGGGCATCAAGCGCAGAGTGCCTGGCACGTGACCAGTTTGGCAGCAAGCTCTTGGGACACAGCCCAGTACTCACACCCAGACCATACACCAGCTGGCCCTGTGCTCAGCACATAAGCACAGATGAGTTTATGCACACCAGAAGCTGGGTTGTGGGAAGGACCAGAAAGCCTGCTGCGTTATTACATAAAATGTGGTTTTGGTTATTGAGAATGAGAGAAAACCTTATCTGAAACTGCCTTCTGCTTACCTGCCTGCCACTCAGTCTCTAAGACCTTCTCCAGGAGCCTCTGCACTGCCTGCAGCCGCTGGCTGGCTATCGACTAGATGGGCTGGTAGCCTGGCTGCTCCGGCTGCTGAATCAGTTGCGTGCGACCTCGGGCACCACGGTCAATTCACAGCGCACGTCATCAGACAGGACAGGGACACGGCATACTCTGAGCGCTCCCTTACTCTTCCCAGACTAAAAGCAGCATTCTGGAAGGACACTTCCAGGACAGCTTTTCCGCACACTCACAACTCCCCATTTTAAACAGACCTTGCTGGGATTAGGGAAGCTGCAGGCTGCCTACAAGCTTCAGCAGAAAATGGGTGTCAAACTCAGGGGAGGGAAGCACGTCACAGCCAAGCAGCAGAAAGAAAGGACACCTGCACGGTGACTGCAAGGGCCAGGGACACAGGCAGAGGGCTGGGTGGCTTAAGGGCAGCTGGGCTGGAGAGATGCACGGTGGAAAAAGCCACGGTGGTTCCACGAGCCAGGATCAAACACAAGTGCAAGCGCTCTGGCCTTCAGAAAGGCAGGTCCTGGTCTTTAATGTCTCTCTTTTAGCCCTGCCGAGCTGGTGCTCCAAGAAAGCTGATGCAGTACTGCCTAAAAGCCACACACACAGACAGGGTCTCCTCTTGAAACGACAGAGTTTGGCACGTGCAGCTAATAGGAAGCAGAAGCTTATGACTGTTAATTTTGCCATTACAGAGGATAAATGAGCCAGGAAAAATGATCCTGATCTTCTGACAGGCCAGTTCTGCAGGAAATTCAGCACTGTAAGCAGCAGCACACCACACCAGCCCAGCAGCATCCGTCACTTATTGAGGCAGGGCTCAGCACAGCTGACTCCGCGAAACGATCTGAGGCAACGCAGACTTCCTCAGCCGGGTCACTGCAGGGAGCAGCAGTGATTCATTCATCCAGCGATGCCTTCCAGGCCTGACAGAATCCCTTCAAACTGCAATGACATTGCTCTTATCCCACAGGGGCTACAGCCTGCAAACACTGCTGACTGATGGAGAAGCTGCTACCTGTGCTGGTACCACCAGCCTTGGATTCCCGAGGAGCCAGCAGCCTGTTCTGTGGTTGTGCATTCACACAACGGGCTTACAGCACCTGGATGGTGAGGAACTCATTTCTGGAAGCCTTGATAACACTTGAGAAAATAAAACTACAATAAAGCAAAGACCGTCTTTTCTTTCCTTTCCCCCCCCTTCATCTTTCCACTTTATTCTCAGCCTGCCCTTTCATAAAGTCTCATTTTGTGTGGCACAGACTCATCTGCTTTGTCACTCTCCAGTTTCTCTTCCTCCAGCAGAATCTCCTTGGCAGAAAGCAAATCAGAACAAAGTTTCACTCTTTATTCTTCTGCTAAACTGTGGCTTTGAAATCAACCTTCCTTTTCAGTTATGCTCAACCAGACATTAAAAAAGGCAGTCAGTGCATGTTTCTGTAGGCCCTGAGTGCCTCACTGTGATGAGGAAACACTTGTACACCGTGTGAGGTACCTGCTTGGCCACTGGGATGTAAAGGGTGTCCAAAAAGTCAGTAAAAGGACACGTAAATGGTTAAAACCCAACAAAATCCATCTCTCCCTGACAGCTTTCTCTGGACAGGTGAAAGTTCACTTGTTCAAACTCCTGCCTTTAGAGCTCCTTCACCAACTGCACATCCACCCTAGGGAAGTTGTGTTCCTGCGTGTGCCTGCTCCTGTGATGTAGGAAGGTTGGTCCTCTAGGATTGAGCACAAGATTTGTAATGTGTGTTCAGGAAGACACAATTCACTGCCGAGAAGGAGATGACAAAAGCTACGAGGTTCTTCATTCTTTGTCCTATCTAGCTCTCACATTTCCTTTGAGACTGATGAGAAAGATCTTTCCCTGCGTTTTGCTGGTGATATGCATGTTTGTAACAGGCATTTCCATTCAGCCTGTGCAGTGTATGTGAGGGGTGAGGGTGGGGTTTGGATGGCTGTGTGAAGATGTACATTGTATTTCACATCTAAGTACACGTGACACAGGAAACATTAGGGCAGCTACCAAAAGCAGACCTGAAAATTGCCAAGAACAGAAGTTGTCTCTCAGTGGAGGTCAGAAGAATGGAAAGGAGCAAACAATAGAGAGATGTGAAGATTTAACTGGAGATGAAGAAAACAAAAAGCTGTGAGTTGGAAAGTCAGCCCAGTGCCTCTCCAAAAGTGCTCAGGAAAGGACTGGTGTCTGTCTCCGTCCAGCTCCTCACCAGCAATCCTTTCTGTGCATGCCCATCTCACTTGCTCCAGTCTGCTGCACGGGGACTCCAACCAAACAGCAAGTGGGGTGTTGTTTTATTTATTGGTATCAAACGGAGAGCCACGATGACTCAGCTACTGACCAGGATCCCCCTGAATGAGAAGCCCATGGAGCTTCAGAACATTTTAGTGCCACTTTTCACCTTCCAAACCCTGTCTTTCACACACATTTCAGAATTATCATTGCAGCCTCACAAATAAACAGGGTTTTTTTCAGCAAATGACATGCATCCTGTTGTGAGAATTAATTCCCATAACAAAGAAATGGAGATTTCCAGCAGGGTGTCTGAATTCAGGAGCCGGTATCGTCACCAAGTACCCAACTGCCTTCTTGGAGGCGACGAAGCACAGCAAATGCGTCTACAATGTGCAGGAGCTGAAATGAACATCTCGGAGCCACCTCCAGTCTCATCTCTGGCAAACACTCCCACTGTCGGTGAGAAGTCACAGTAGTGCCACTGTCTTCAGAAACAATTCTCTTCCCTTTTCCCTGAACAAAATCCTTTTCCCTTTGCAGTTCTTCAGAGACTGGATGAACCAAAACCAGCTCCTGACATGCAATCTGTCCCAGGTGGAACAAAATCCCTGTAGTAATTTCTTTCTTATTTGAGTGTCACATTGTGCACATAATGTAATAATGGAATAAAGAGAACTGGTTTCCTGGGCAAAGCTATCCTGAAGTTCCATAACAAAATTCCACCTCCTCCAGCAGCTGGAGTCTTGTGCCGAAATCACAGCGCAGCAAGGGAATGTCCTGCCTGAAGTTCTGTGAATCTGAGGAGCTGCTCCATGATGTTAGCTAGGAGTGCTTTGTCATGGGAACACTCAATGATCCATCTTAAGAAAGCTGTCTGATTCCTCCGCTTATGAAAACAACAAGAACTTGGTGTGCCCGGAGGTGCCAGGATCTAATTCTCTAGGAACTGCTTACTCTCTGTTCCCAAGTTTCAGTACACTTTTGAGAACTATCCATTCTCCTCAGTCCAAAGCCTTTAACAGTTTTGTCCTTTATGGTGACAGACAGTTGTGCTTTGCTTAGCGTTCTGAAGGTAACTGCTGTGCTGGAAGGAGGCTGTGTGTCCAAACACACAGGCAGCAGTCACTGAAACTGGAACCCAAACTGTCTCTTGTCAGCACATGATGTTCAGAACACAACTCCGTGGTGAGGCAGGTTGTGCATTTCCTCCGGAGGAGAGAAAAAAAAGAAAAGAGGAGGGGAACCCAACAGGAAAGACCCGAGCAGAACCCTGTATTAGGGCTTGAAATGACTGAAAACAGCTAAAACCAACCAGTCCTCCCCTCAGTCACTGGTGATTGTTGAGAGGGCTGCAAGAATCTTTAGCCGTTCTGACTTGCTCATCCAGCAGCCTTTGCTAAAAGAGGAGGTCTTTCTAAAGAACGTGGTGGAGTCTGCCAGCTCTGCAGGAGTTCCTCTTGTGTACTCACTCTGCCATTCCCTTCATTTCACCTCCTCCATGAGGCTGGGGTCCCTGCCAGATGGTGCTGGGTGGAGGGCCTTCCCAGCAGCACTTCCTCTCGGTGACAGGCAAATTGATAAGTGTCCCGACACCAGAGCTTCACAACGCTGTCTCGCCTGTGCAGACTTTGTAAGGTGACTTCAGTTTCCTGCATCTAAAATGGAAAACATTGTGTGATTTTCATCAGGTGAATCTAAACTTGCAGCAGTCTGAACAGAACCAAACCCAACTGCCTAACTCATCTGGGCAGCCCCTAAGCCACCCGTGTTTCTGACGGCATGGGCCGATCAGAAAGCAGAGGTACAGAGCTCCTTTACAATCGCACCGCAGATCCAGAACCCCGCTCACAGTGCCCTCAGAACTCTGCCTGCTGTTTCCTCCTGCCCTCTGTAATCCAGAGGTTACACATCTCCCGTACCTCTTTCTTACGTAGCAGTAGATAATAGCCAGTATCCCACTTGTCAGTATTCCTATGCCGATTCCCACGGCAATGTAGCGTTCGTACGAAGTATGTGCATACGAGTTTAGTGTTAGATGTTCACACCTCTCTCCATTATAACCTGCAAGGCACCTACAAAATAAATACACATCACACAAAAATTACTCAGAACTTATGGTTTGTTTTCCAGACACATGTTCGTTTTCATCAGTTCTTAACAATGTAGAACAAGTCTAAACGGGAATGGGCTGAACCTGGTGCTCATTCAGAACCTCTTCACTCCACCAAGACTACCAGTTGCCCCAGTCTGTCTAGTTTAAAGCCAGCTTGGGTACTGCAGTCACAGCAAACACCATCTAAGCACACCCTCATCGTGGGAGGGCGTGGACGAGCAGCACTCAGCTCTGCTGATCCTTCACTGCTGTAAAGTCTGCAAAGGCCAGGGCTGCCCAGGATGGAGCCCAGAAAATGTTCAGGACACCTTAGTCCTGACTGGTGTGTGGTTGCAGCTGACATCTTGGAAGATCCTGCCCTTTTCACTATATGGGTGGGAAAGGACCTTTAAGACCATCCAGTTCCAACTCAGGAACACTTTTCACTAGATCAGGGTGCTCAAAGGCCCATCCAACCCAGCCTTGAACACCTCCAGGGATGGGGCAGCCATGACTTCTCTGGACAACCTGTGCCAGGTCCTCCCCATCCTCACAGTGAGGCTGTCAATGTTCCCTCTCTGTCCCTTAGCATTACCCTAGCACAGCACTGCTGCCTAGTTCACTGTCCTGAGCCACCACGGCACTCGAGCCTGTGCCAAGCTTTAACCCTGACAATATCCGACTGGCACATGAAAAGCTGTGATTCCCTGAAAATCAGTCACATCATGTTACTAACACAGAGCAGACAAAGAACCAGGGCTATTCTTGTTATTTCCTAAAAAGGATACTTATTGCATTTTCTTTACTTGCATATGGGTCTCCTCAGCTCACTGTGGAATGCACAGAGCCCGTTGATGCAATAGCTGTAGTGCTCTTCCAGACAGGCCTGCATAAGCTTCAAGAGCTTCGGCTGCTCTGTGTAGTGTGCTGTGAAAGGGAGAAGAACAAGTCACAGTCAGGAAACAGAAATCATTTCATGTATTTTCAGAACTCAAGCAGAACAGACGCTGCCTGCAGAAGACAATACACAGATTTACTGTACCCACTGACATCCACAGCCAGGCAGAGTAAGCGTCTATGACACTGAAGCACAACTTCAGAGAAAAATCCTGAGAAGCATGTATGAAAATGATTATGATCACTCATCCAGGGTAACATCAGCATCCAACCTGCAATCCAAACAGGAAAGCCATGCCGGGAAGATCAGGGGTTTAAGACACGAGAGCACTGAATTGTTAGGATGCTTCCTAGCCTTAGTTAAAATTATTAGTCAATTCCTTTCTTCTCTTCCCTATCACAAGACAAACTATTGCACTGCTAATGCTCCTGCCTACCAGCTCCGCAGACACAAGTGAGTGGTGGGATTGCTCCCTTTATCCATTCGCCATGGGCTACTGTTAGCAGTGTCCAATTATGCTCGCAAGCACCCAAGACCACAAAATTGTGGTCCATGACCATTGAGTGTCTGAACTTGCACAAAATTCTACACATCCCAGTCAGTAAGCACACTTCTGCTGATGGCTTTATTCCCAACCATAGCAGCTCAAATGGGAATAAAGAAGTCAAAACTTATCTTGGGGATCTTGGATCAATGTTACATTGGACAAGAGCACCAAAGCCTGGGAGTAAGGCTCCCCACTGTGCAGGAGCGTAGAGGACAGCACGGAGCAAGGGTGTAGTAAGTGAAGGCTCCAAAGCTTCACCATCAAAGGCAGTATCTGTGTGAATTGGTCTCTACCCAGTTACAGGCATTGCTGGTGGGGTGTCCAAGGGATTGCTTACTCTTGCAGGGGACCATTCTAGTGATGGCTGAAGGTGATTTCTTAACTGAATGTTTGTCAACACCAGCTTTCAGTTACAAGCATAGAAAATAACATTCTGCAGGAAGGTGACCAGGTGCACTCAGGGTGAGTAAACAACGGCACAATGGGCAGAAGCCTTCCTTTCTGACTAAGTGCTGAAATCAAGGCCTGGAGATACTATGTTGATGGAATGATTGTCATAGACACAAGCTTCTAGCCCTCCTGCGGGCAACTTGAGATCCCACAACACATTTTTCAGGAGTAACACCACCAGCCCTATGAATTCCCAATCAAATTCCAGGCAGGAATCCCCCACCGTGTGCACTCCGAAGCCATTCTTTTCCTCATCCCTTACGCAGTTTCATCAGAGAGACAATGAGTGATGAAAAAGAGCTGCTCTGCTCTACACCCACACGCTAGAGCAATTCACCACTTCAGTTGTGAATCAGGTGGTTTGGACACCAAAAGGCATTACATTATCATTCCTACTTGGACAAAGTAATGCTCCTTGGTAAACAGTGCCCTCTAAAACCTGACAAATAAATCGGCCTCCCAGCTTACTGAGAAACTTAGAACAAGTAACAACTCCAGTTTGCTTGAAAAAGAACATATTGGTTGGTTACAAGTTCTTGGGAAAAGCTACAGAGGTGGAAAAAGCACCTTTCTTAAGAAAGGACAGACTTCAGGAAAACAAGACAGGTTCTGTGACAAGGGATTGACCACACTGTTCTCTCACAGGAGTACTGGACGATGCTCACTGCTGAGGAATGCATAAGGGAAAACAAAGCACACGGTACACACAGCCACATGCCAAGGAGATGCAGGATACAGGAGACTGGCAAAAGCCCATTCCACTTAAGCCTGATGAACCTGTGGAGCAGCTACAGCAGCACTGCAGGGAAGAGGCTCAGAGAAGAGGCAGCAGCACATTCATGCTTCCCCGTGCCACTCACTGCTGTGAATCACCATTTTGCACAAAGGGGGCTGAAGAGTTTGCAACGAAACCACTAAACACAAGCCCTCAACAGGACCCTGTGATATGCATCTCCTGCTGCTCAAAGTGCTGCTCTGCACGACACCCCCAGCCACCTCTACCCAAGCTTCCAACAGCCAGGTTCAGACAGCTGGAACATCTCTCCTCACTCACCCCCCTGCTGCCGAGAGGTGGCAGTCGTCCATCCACCACCACCACCTGGAAGCAACATTGCTTCCTGCAGGGATGCGAAACCTCTTCCCCTGAATGCTGGGAAAGTTGTTTCTGTCATTAGAAACAAAGGTCAGCCCAGAGCAGAAGACTCCCTAGAAAATGCCTGAGAAAAAAACCCTTGCTGTGCAGGGCACAAAGGAACAAGGCCCTTGGTATCAGGAGTGAGAGCTTTGTCCGTTGCAAGATTGGATCTTAAATATACACACAAAATTCCGAGTGATAATTATCCTGACATTACAAAAGTACAAATTATCTCTGGAAGAATGATGACCCTTGCAAACAATTTTTGTAACCCATCCCAGAGCATTATGCGAATTCGTACCGTGTTACCCACCTAGATACTAAGCAAGCTGTGGAACAAACACATCCATGTGCCCTTTCATGTCATGTGAGGAAGGAGAAGCATGCTGTGCAAGCACTTGACAGCTACCTACAACTGAGTCATTCGGACAGATACACTTGGCAAGATCCAACATGAAATCAAACCCACAGGTACCTGGAGGCCTGGGCACGCCAAAACGGACAGACCAGCAACAAGAGTCAGCCATGAAGGCCACAACAGCTCAGCCCTCAAGTATGGTGCACTGGGAGGAATGGGAGAGGCAGAAAGGGGAAGGAGGGCAGGGGTCAGCCCTGGGTTCAGGGCCTCCTTTACAGACTGCGTGGGAGAAGCAGCTTGTGACTGTGAGGGGATCTCATTTTCCCCCAGTAAAACCAAGCCCTTCCATACTTCCAGCTGCCATTTTTCTATGAAGCTTACCTGTCACCCCTAACAGTCAGAAGTTCTTTATCCCTGCTGTGTGAGCTCCCAGCCAGGCACCCTCTCCATTACCTTTTCCGCCTCATCTCACCACCAAGCCTAATGTTTTCTATCCGCAACAAAGCCTACATAACATAAAATAAGGAAACAGGACGTGATCTTGTAAATAGGAGGCAAAGGAATTGAGTAGAAATTAATGGTTTTCCACAAAATGCACCTCAGTCCCCAGAGGGCTTGCAATCCCACAGGAAACTGCCAGTTCCTCCAGCAATCCTTAACCAAGAATTCCTTTCCTTCCAATCCAGTATTGCTGAACCTTGGCTATAAACCTTGTGATAAACTTAACTGCACAGGAATAGGAGCTACACAGAACTTCAGAGAGATGCAGCCAGTTTCTCCGATGACTCTTTAAGCACTTCTTTTCATTCTTCTCTCTGGAAACACTGTTTTCTAACCTGTCAGTGGTTTATAAAAGGTCCACCGCAATATGCTTCGTTACCTGTGCAAACGTGTGTTTTTATGTTTGTGAATTTGCTTCTGCCCTCGAGGGCAACATATGCTTAACTCAAAGCACTGGTATCCAGTTGGCTCGCACAGCCACAGCCAGTGTAAAGGTACACACGACAATGACAGACATGGCTGTTCCCCTGTCAACAAGCCTCCTGTTTGTTAAAACACGACCCACAAGTCCTGCTTTCTAGAGACAGCACAAACAGGGTACGTAATGAGTCATGACACATTTGTATTTCGTTACACTCCTATTTGCTGGATGCAGCTCTGGAAGAATCGTGACACAGCAAATACCGCTAAACCAGACCACAGTGCTAATTAATCAAACTGCTGCAGTCAAAACCCAACATCTTGACTCCACATACACACATGTGAATATATATTACATATATTTTGCATACATGTATATCAAACCCACACAGACAGTGTATGTACAGATGAATGTGTATAGAACACTGTATCATGATGTCAAATTAAACAAAAAAAGAACAGTTCAACTTGTTATGAGAAAAATAAAAAGCTTGTGATCTACTAAACAAAGCTTGTAAGGCACCGTGTGATGACTTACTATTAACAGAGGATGATTTGTATGCACATTCATGTTCTTTTTTAAAGTACAGACATTAATGAGCATCCCAGTTAAAATCCTTTCCTCCTTTATTGACCTGCCAAAATCTCAGCTCAGGATCACACAGTTCTCCACAAGTAATGACATCACTAGCATCTGAGAATGCCCGCTTGCAGGGTAAACAGAGCACTCTGGTCTCAGATGTTGGCAGGTAAATAGCTTGAGTTCACATTTCAGTCAGGAAAGAGTGAGAAAGAATAGAGAGAGCCAGCGCTCTGAAGAGGGCTGTGGAAGCTGCGATAGCCAAAAGCAAAACTGCAACAGGAGAATGAAACTACTGAGTAACAGTAAGGAGAGGCATCACTTGAAGTTACGCTGACTGTGCTTGTACTTGTGTACATATAGCTTCACACTGCAGACAGCTCGAAACCAAAAAAGAGTAACAGCAAAGGGCATCAGAAATGCAGATCATCCAGCCCAATTAGCCTTAAAATGTCTTCTGCCAATTACAAACGACTTTGGATCAATGATCCTTTAGCTGGTCACTGCCAAGCCTTGCCCAGCTGAGCAGCAACTGAGTTGCTTCAGAAAGGTTTTTAAGGTTCCATGAAGAAAGGAGCTTATCTCACAAACAACACAGAGCTCACCCGTGTCTGAGTGATGGGAACAATATAGTAGCAATCATCAGCAAAGATTTTGTCATTCTTGTTTCAAGTCATAGATTAGCAGAGAAAAGAGAACAAAAATTAAATACCTTCAGTGCTGTTTTTTGTCCAGTTATTCCGCAAGTCTGTGCTGAGGGATGACACAGCGATAGCTGACTCTTCACTCAGTGCCCCCATCGCTGTGTAATGCAAATAGATGCTTACTGGAACAGAAAAACTCGGTGTATTTATTCAAGGTTCAATCCATCCAGAAAACAAGTACCTGCTTAATGCAGTTCTGATACAGTGCAGCAATATAAGAATGATTCATTTAAAATATTCTTGCCTTAAACTTCCTTTTGCTGCAGCATAATTATGACTGTGGGGAAACAAACTGTTGTTTTCATACAAATCCATTCTGTGCTCCCTTCTGTCTCTCATACAATATCCCAGATACCTGGAATGCACTACAATATTACCAGTCAAAGCAGCTTCTTCTCAGAGTCTAAATTGTACCTTATCAGTTAGTTTCATCCAGGTTTAAAATTGCTAAAGTAATTCTGCTTCGCAACGTCTTCGCATGCTTCCCACCCTTGCTGCTTACTCCAGAATGAGCCAGTGACTGTTCAGCGAAGCCTTGAATCTTACAACACTGAAAAGCCTGCTCCAAACCTACCTTTCAGCAAAACATAGATTAGCATCCCAAATGCCATGGCAAGCAGTTGCTCCAACCCCTTCTCAGCTCTTCTTTCCATATGCTTGCTCTGCTTATCTGTGCTCCCGTGGTTTCTCGTGCACTTATACACCAGGAAGCGTCATCAGCCGTTCTCACCAATCACGAAAAGGTGCATCTGGCAACAACCTCAGCCCCCGGGGCAACCACACATTTATTTAGGAAACTGCTATTATCTGGCAATGGCATCAGGTTTTCTTTTGAAAGCCCGGTTTCCTATTACCCGTGGGCACAATCGTGCATGCAAAGATACAATTTTAAGGAGAGATCTGGTATCTACCAAAGCAGATCAACGAAAAACAGCAAAGCAGAGGTGAGTAAAATTAAAAATTATGTGTTGCAAAAACCAGGATCTTTCTTTCCCTTAGTAATGCAGGTGCTGTTGTGTTACTGCCCAGAGCACCATCAGCATTCAGGACGCTGCTCTGGAATACCCTCACCAGCCCCTGGCTCTGCTTGTGTTCCTTCCCCGGTCCTCCTTGTACCTCAGCTCCCTGCCATCTAGGGGAGGAACCTGCCAGAACAGCCAGTACTGAGAACAGGAAGCGATCAGAGACAACGATAAGGGATGCTGTTCTCCAGCAGTGACTGCCGGCAAGAGGCCTTTGATCCCAGGCTCCAGCGAGCCTGAGGGACATGCTCATTACTTTCCATTCAGCCTTCCACACTGTAAAGCAAAGCTGGCCACTGGCCCCATGCAGGGCCTGGAACTGCAGGCAGGAGCTACACATGGTTGTATGGGGCAGAAGTCGAAAGCTGTTGGCACATGAGTGCCAAGAAAACAGACTGAGTGATCAGGTAAGCTGTTGCCTCCAATATTGGGCACTCCTTTAATTCTTCTTCGCTGCTATGCTGCCATAACAGCCCCTCTCTCCTTGTTGGAGGAAGTGGATATGGATAACGAAAGTAGTGACACTTGATATAGAGTGTCACCCACATGTCTTGTACTGACCCCCTCTGACAGCCACTGATGCCGCCCAGCTCCCTTGGCTGCAGCCAGCGCAGAACCAGCAGGACCAGTCCCTCTGATGGGCATTGACGTAGCCACACTGGAGCAGAGCACCAGAAAGGCCCCATTCCGTAACAGACACACACCCCAATCACTGCATTTCACCCTAGCAACAACCTGTGCCTTCTCAAAGGTGAGCTCCAACCAACAAAAACACTTCACAATCGTTATACTTTTAAACCAAAAATCTTTTGATAAATACTCTAATGACTCTGGTCAGCTCAAGCTCTCCCTCTCCACAGGGATGTGTGGGATTCAATTTAACCACTTCACGTGCAAGGGAAGAACACAAGCTAGTTACACACTTTTTAATTATGTGAGCTTCTGCTCCTGGGCTGCATTCCAGGAGGCTTTTCCCTTCCTTCACTATCCCTCACTGCTGCGTGCCCGCACACTGATTGAGGGCAGCTTGTGCACTCCGCAGATCAACAGGAGTGTTCATGCCTCCCTGGATAACCTCTGCTATCAGTTCTGAGCACAGCTAAGCCTCGAGAGCCTGGCTTTCAACACACATCTATACAACTGGAGCTTAATCCATCTCGAATCCGAGAGGTGACTTTGTCATTAGGCAACACGGCTGGGCGCGGCAGGCCCGTGAGAAGGCTTCTGTGGATACGGACGTGCCCCTGTCCGTCACAGGGCGTTCACGCTCGGACTGGGCTTGACCAGGTCTGGCACACATGCACGCTTTCGGGTTGGGTTAATTTACCCTTCCCCTGTGGATGCTCCTTCTGGATGTTCTCCCAGTGGAGCACACTCTCAGAGAGGGGCCTGGCAGCTCTGAGAACAGGAAGCTGTGGAGAGAAATTTTGGACTTCAGCGTAGCGCCGACCCATCCACCACAAGTGAAGAGAGAAAAAGCTCAAGAGGCACAGTGAACTCTCTGCAAAATGTGAAAGAGGCAGGCTCACTCCAGTGGCATAAGCAAAATGCCATAAATTGCTATTTTGCAAAAAAAATGCAGATTAAACAACAGGAATCTAGAGCAGACATGCAAATTGATGAAGGAAAGCAATGACAGCCCATCCAAAAGCCCTCTGTTCGTCCCACACCGAGGGAAAAAGAAAAGCCACAACCACTTCAAAATTGTACTGACATGTCACCAAGGCTGACATAATTAAGAACAAATTTTATTCATCTCAGTCAGTGATTGGTGGTTCAGCCCAAGTATCATCTCTGTAGGCACTCTGACCCTCCCCACATCTATGCTGCCACTTCCATTTGCAGAGCTAAGCAAGTGTCTGCACTGTTCACAGAAACATAGAGCCGTTAGGTTGGAGAAGACTTCTGAGCTCATAGAGTCCAACCACCCCTGTCCACTACATCTCTGAGCACCTCATCTATCTGTCTTTCAAAAGCCCTCCAGGGATGGGGACTCCACCACCTCCCTGGGCAGCCTCTGCCAGTGCCCGAGAACTCTTTTCGAGAAGAAATTTTTCCTAATATCCAATCTAAAGCTCCCCTGGTGCAACTTGAGACCATTTCCTCTCGTTGTATCACTTGTTATTTGGGAGAAGAGACCAAAACCCACCTCGCTACAGCCTCCATTCAGTCAGCTGTAGACAGGGATGAGGCATCCCCTCAGCCTCCTCTCCCCCAGGCTAAACAACCTGGATTTCCTCAGCCACCTCCCACAACCTCTGAAGCTCCAGCTCTGCTCCCCTTCTCTGGATGCGCTCCAGTCCCTCAGTGTCCTTGTAGTGAGGGGCCCAGAACTGAACAGCCAACCAAACTGTTGGCCCTGCAGATTTAGTAACAACTCTGTCAACCATTTTTGTAAGCGCTGTGTTAAACTAAGCTCTCACACAGCCCATCACAAGAACCACCAGCACGGCAGCGATGCTCCAGCTTGTTTCCTTTATTACAGCAAGCGCGTTTTTGAGTTTCATGGCAGCAGTATTTTGCCAGCAATCACTTTCTTCTTGCCCTTCCAAGTTATCTACAGTCCACTGGCAAACACCTGCAGCTCTTGCTGAAAATACCTCCAAGTTATCCCAACTGAGGTAAAAACACAAAGGTAAAAGTCTGAGCTGGCTCCCACCAGTTCCAGTGGGAACTGTGGAAGGCTCTTTATGTCAATAGTGCACACAGTTCAACATCTCAGCTGTAACCCCAACATCTCCAGCTTTGACATTGCATGGGACAGTTCTGGATCCATCCAACATTTTTGGGAATAGAAACATGCTAATCTTATTCCACCGAGTCCTCTCTAAGCAGCAAACATGGTAGCCAGGGATTCTCAGGGCTGAGCCTTACATCATGGACCAAAAGAGACCCCTTCATGCAGTTCCAGAAAACAAGAGAATAATTAAATGGCTTAAAATTCCAGCACAAATACTCTATCAGGTATAAACTTTTGCTTCTCTCTTCTCCCCACCCCATCACACACAAGGTACCCACAGAGTAGTTTTAAATGCATTTAAATGATTAATGCCCAATCTGGCCCAGGCATCTGTTCAGGGCTTTTTGTGGGATGAGGGTATTATGCACCAAAACATCGTCAAACAAATCCAGACACGGAGAGAAAATAAACTCTGGCCTTGATTCCACCTACTTCACCTCTTGCATATGTTTGAGGCCAGAATTTCATTGGTGTTCAAGCTTATTCGACTGCTTTAAAGCGAGTACTGAACATCTGCATTTATGTCAACATTACAGTCTGGCAGCTGGAACAGAACTGACAGCCTTTCACTCCTTTCACATGCAATTTTTATACTATTTGAGGTTCCCAAGTAGTTAACAGATGTTGGTAATTGCACCTCTACCCCAAACACACAGGTAGATCTGTGATTCCAGCTTCAGTCTTCATTTCCATACACGTAACTGTCGCCAACAGCGCACATGCACAGCCTTTCTCCAGTTCAGTTTTCCTCACAGTAAGTCAGTAAGTATTGTGACATTTTGTAAACCTCCAAGTTTAGCGTGCTTTACTTGAAAAAATAAATACAATGTAGAAATAAATATCTTCGTAGCAAAAAATAAAGGTTTTGCTTATCAATAAATAGCACAACTTGGATTCTTCTTCCAAGGCAGCTCTAGTGAATGAGCCTTTTAGCAACTAAGAGGGTGTTCTTCAGAAGCATTGCCACAGTCATAGGTCCTACCCCTCCCGGCACTGGAGTGATAAAGCCAGCCTTCTTCTTCACTTCTAAGAGAAAAGAGAAAAAGTGACTAAGAGTGTTTCCAGAATATTTTTTCCTTTCCATTGCCCAACAGCCTAACCGGAAAGGAGCATGAGGGACTGCGACTCAGCATGCACTGGAGAACACAGGGAAAGTTAAGGCAGAAGCCTTTCTGCAGCCATGGAGCGACAGGACGCAGTCAGGACGGGGCTGCAGGGTGGTTCTCTTCATGAGAATATTGTCATGCAGTAGCTGGGGGATGGCTTCTACTTCTCCGAGCTGACCACCCTGTGGGAGGCTGCCTCAGGGCAGAAACACCCACAGCCTGTGTCAAACAGATGGAAAGCTCACCCCGCCAAATTCTTTTGGTAAGGGGCAGTTTTTGACTGTCTGACCCAGGAGTGTCTGGGTGACAGCACAACTCACATCACCCCCTTCTGCCAGATATGAGACTGCACCTTCAACATCTGGCAAGGCTCTACAAGCTGGGGATCTCATTCTGCAGTGAAAGAGGTGACCCTCAAAACATGTAAGTTCATGAGGAGCAGTATGCAGAGCAGGAGCTGCAGTAACTACCAAAACCTACGGCAGAGCACCAGCAGCAGGTCTCACCACAAAAAAAAAACGTGACAAGAGAATTTTAAAAGCTGGATATCAGGTTTTTGGACAATTGTTGTTAGATTTTAAGGTTGGGTAAATGTAATAACACATTACTGTCTGCACTCCCCAAGGCAGGGGCCTCATAGGAGCATGTGTCGAAGGTTAACATCTTGCTACCCTGAGGAACAGAAGAGGAAGCCTCACTGAGGACAGATGATAAAATTGCACAGGAGGGCTTTAACTGCTCAGGTTAGTGGTGGCACCAGCAGTACTGTAAAGTACTTGGAAAGGTATGCGGGTTTTTCACATGTGAATTATAACACATGATTTGAGGCCTCCTGTGACAGTTTTTCTCAATAGTCTCAAACAAGCATAATTTGTCTTTTTAATAGTTACACTGTTTTGAAATCCCTGCCATTTGAGCTTGGTGTTTACAGTTAATACTGTCACTGTGAGTTCCCAGATTCATGTCATAATTATTGAAATGTGCCCACATCTGAAGTAATCCCTGTATTTAACATAGAACATCTTTTAGGCCTTTTAAATTGAAATAAGTTGGCTTTCACGGTAATGTTACGCACCTCCTTCTGTGGCACTACTCAAACTACTCCTGCCTTACTTACAAAGGGGGACAATCCACAGCCAGACCATGTCTTACCTACAGTGAACTTTCTAACCCATCTCACCTACACCACATCATTGCCTCGTGTCAATAACTCTGTTCTTGAGATGTCTGTTGTTCTCCCAGGCATTCCTCTGCCCATCTGGAAGATGCTGGTATGCAAACTAGGTGCCTATGGGGGAGGATCTGCTATTCTGCAGCTTCTATAGAACCTTAAAACCTTCCTTTGATTCTTCAGAAGAAATGAAATGTAGATTGTTTCCTTGAAAAACAGGATCCACTGCTTTGGAAGCAGCCCTTCATTCCTAGGTTCCTTTAAAGCTAAGGACATCAGACACCTAATAGGGTTAACCACACAAACCAAGGGCAGGTCTCAACCTGAAGGCAGTTCTGGCTCTTGTGCATCTGCTTTAAGCGATGCAGAGCAATTCCTGCCTAAGTGCTGTTTCCACACAGCTTTATTGGTCCCTGTAAAGCTACCCTGGACCACTACATCCCTGCATCAGTGCAAACCACGTGCTTGGCAGTCACAACAGATACCCCATGTTCTGCTCTATGCAACCTGGGGTTCTCATTACACGTTACAGGATACCAGCCAACATCTCTCCCATTTCTCATGGTTCCTTTTTTCTGATACTAACCCTTTTCTCCTCCTGCAGCTATTTGAAGAATATAAAGGAAACCCAAGGAACTATGGCCCAGTGCCCTAAACTTCACAGTGTATACATCCTTCCTCCTCCAGTACCTCTGAAAACTGAGTAACAGAGGCATCTTGGGCAGAAAAATTCAGTGTAATATGTACAACATTGTCTTTGCACTCAGCTCATTCGCATGGACAGGAGGATGGGATATCACTGCAGCCTTGGGATAATAACCAGTGGCAGCAGAAATGCAGGACATCAAAGATTACTTACTTGGACCCCTGCACGATGTACTCTCCTCGAGTACCTCGACTGGGCCATCCAGCAGTGTCCTGCCACCAGTAAGCCATCACCCAGTCTGGCCTCCTGCCTGCCACAGCCTGATGCCAACATTCTTATTTATTTCTTGCCCCACTGGAGCAGAAAAACAGGCAACGCTTCCCCTGCTTCTTGCAGAGCAGCAACATGGTGAGAAGATTACACAGCCTGGACTTCTAGCAATTGCAAAACGAATGCCAGGTCTTCAGAACTGAGAAGTTATCTAACAACAGCTATAGCAAAAGCAGCTGTAACGTCCATGTTACATCCAAGTGGCACAGAGAAGCAATTTGGAAGAGAGTCAATCATCTGAAAAGAAGCCTACAGCCTGGGAGGCAACAAGACGAACGCAATGCGGCGGCAAACAACTGCCAGAAGTGACTGCTGTCACAAAGCCCAAGTTTGTTGCGAACTGCAGCTAAGGTACAACTGCAGGACCACCTTTTCCATAAAGAAATGGGATCTGAAGACTTCTCTGGTAAATCTCTTATGCTACATGAAGGGGTTTCTTGCTGCATAGTCACAAGTCCTGTAGCTGGTGAGGACAGGATACAATTTCCCTGGTTTTCATTCAATCGATTCTTCCTTTTCTGGAACACACAGTCTATGCAGAAGCGATATGTGAATCCAGTCCATTCTCCACCTTTACAGCATTCAACATCCCATTTCCCTGGTTGCCCTGCAGCCAGAGAGCACAGTTATGCCTCATTCGAAGGAAATCCGTACGTATGCCCATCACATCGATCATGTGTTGAGGCACCCTTTCCTGCTGTTCAGTTCCAGAAACTCCTTCCCACTCCAGATTCTCTTTCACACTGCCTCTGCTGTGGCTGGGAGTAGGAGAACAATTCTCATTTATAAACCCCTCCACTCATGTCACAACTACAACACTTACGAAGGTCTTACATGAAGGATTTCTCTTCTATCTGAGCATCCAAAAGACTCAAGACCCAACATTGCCTGTTGAAGATATGTGAGGAAGTATCTTGATGCTTTACACAGGCATCATGTAAAGCAAACCCCACTGGAGTCCTGTACACTTTGGTTTCACGGGCACTTCCAGTTCCAAAGGTTAACAACTACATTGGTGTGCGCCTTGCTCTACCAGTCCCTCCTGGAAATGGTGCTCCACCCAAAAAAAGCCGTTCCAGTTTAATGCTTTGTGTAAGTTGTTGCTTTATTTCATCTTCCTGGTCCTTGTAGCCCTCCTCCCCCCTCAGGATTACTGCTGTGGCAACAAAAGCCCTATAAACCAGGGCCAAGCACTCCCACACACACACAACCCTGTTCACAGAAACAGGTCTCCCTTCCTGTAATTGAAATGCACTGCCCAAACAGAACTAGAATGGTGCTGGTAACAATCTAAGAATGTCATTGTTTCTCTTCTTCCCTGTCACTTCACCTTCATGCTTGCAGCTCTCTGAAGGTGCAAAATGCCCCCTCCCTGGACTGTGCATTTTGGCAAATCCTTAACACAAAGAGGTACATGGAATGCGCTGTGCTGGTTATACAGAATTACAGAATCACAGAATGCCAGGTTGGAAAGGACTTCAGGGACCATCTGGTCCAACCTTAGGTGATTTATAGTTTAAATGAGATGGCCCAGCTCCCTGTCAAGGTGAGTATTAAATGTCCAGTGCAGGGGAATCCACCACCCTCCTGGGGAGATGACTCCAATGTTTAACTGTTCTCATGGGGAAAAGTTCTTGTATAGAATCAATATACGGAGAGATGTGGCTGCAGTTTAAGATACTCCAGCAATATCAGCATAGGTACCCCCACAATCTGCAGCCAACCTCCACAGGCACAGTGTTTTCCTATCTTGTTCTTTTTTTGCAATTGCACTGTAAACTCTTCTGGAGAAAACAAACTCCTTCTTGGATGTGGACTGAGTTTGGAGATCAAAATAAAAGAGGACACATGGGGATGGGGGAAACCACAAATACTGTTTAAAGCCATTCCGTAATGCAGCCTGGGAATTTTGCCCCAACTAAACACGCAGGCCTGACAAGAACCCGTGGATGCTGATGCCATCGCTGCCAAGCCAACCACCAGAGCAGCTGCAGCAGGGTCACGCACAAGGTTGGTACTGTGAAATGCGTGTAAGCAAACTAGACACTCTGGTTTAAACTGGAGTTTAGACCACCGAAGTGTGTACCTCAACTGGACAATCCACTGCAGGATGAGCTGCCTCTGGCTGCAGGTGACTGCGTGCAGCTCTGTGCCTACAGTAGCAGGGCACACAACTCTAGCAAATGCAGATTTTAGATGGCAAAACTTCAAAACTCGTTTTCTGAGCAGCTATCAAATTTTCTTGGCCTATGGCGGGAATATTTTCCTCCAGGCATTTCTTACTTTGAATTTAGTAATGAACAACATCAAAATAAAATTGAAATGGCATCCTTTTGTTGTTAAAGAGATAAAAATAAACTTTAGTGGCTAACTGAACCCCTGGAGTTGAGAGGATGCATGGCTAAGACATGGTGACTGAATCAAAGGAGTTTTCACCCATCTGATAAAGTTCATTTCCACTACAGGAGATTTTCAGCCAGATGACCTGTCCAGGAAGCCATTTCTACCTATTCCTTATAAGTCAAATTTAACCTCCTATTGCCCAGCTAAATCTCTGCTCTCTCCATGGCCACATTTGTTTTCTTGGAGAAGCAGATGATGAGACAATAATGGTGCGCTACACAGTGTTCAAGAGGTGCTGAGTGTCCTGTCACCCATAATGCTCCTGGCCTTAACATGCAGGAATCATTTCCACTTAGGCTTAAACAGAAACTCAGTCTAATGATCAAACAGAGGAAAAGGATAAAATGCTTTGCTACACCAGCTCATTCCATTCCCTAACTGGCAAATCAAATACTTGGCAAGGGTGATTTGCTTTTTAGTATTTACAACTGTATACACTGGGCTGGGTTTTGTGTTGTTAAGAGATTCAGTGAAACTTTCACCGATACCAATGAACCAACAACAATTTCCCTTTGGCAAAGCACAGCTAAATGCTACTTGCAACTGTAGTGGCATAATCCCAGCTGAAGTTCCTCCCTCGTCTTTGGATCTTCCCTCCCCCCAGGTAAAATCCAGAGAACAACCCACAGCAGACATGACGAGACACATACAGTGCATTGCTGAAACTCTGAATCATGGCCCTGCCATCAGATCTACACCTCTATTACATTCAGAAGGTCTCACATGTAAAGAAAAACAAACAAAAAAGATACAATGTCATGTTTTTCATTTTTTCCTCCCATAGCTGCTCAAGCAAACAAAAAGTCCTGAAAATTCTCTGTATTTCAGTTCTGAAAACAGAAAATATAACCTTCTACTTGTAGTATTAGCAGGACAACAAAAGAAAAAGAAAATTCAAGTTGTGTTCTGAAATTAGTCTTTTTCTGCTGGAGCTCTCCGGACATAGACAGTTACACTTTTCCAGCAGCATGCCAAGACAATCACTGAGCTCCACTCATGCAGTAATTTCACTGACTTTAACACAGCCATCACGTATGATGAGTATAAGGAGGAACTGAGGGAGTGATGTAATTACAAACACACACAGCTGGCTGGAAACACTTGGAACACAATTAAGCTTTGAGACATTCTGCCAGCTAAGATGTTAATAACTGTGAAAAAAACCCACGGGTGATTTTCATACTTATCAAAATAAGGAACTGTTGAGAACCATTAATAATGCGGGTAAATGCTGTCTAAGCTTCCCACACTCAGCTCTGCCAATACGATTCAATTTTCAACTGCAACAATCCTGCTATTCCAGTCCGGAGCAGAGATGTTTAATCAAGTCACACTGCAAACTTGCTCTTCAGCACATTAGACATAAAAAGATCAATATATAACACAATTTGTTATCTGTTAGACTTGCCTGTGCCCAGATCTTAAACAGCTCAAGAAGAACTCAGCTTAAACTGCAGCATAGAGGGTATTTCTACAGCAGAAGTTAAATTCTTCAGATAAAAGTGTAGAGCAAGAGCGTAAAAGGAGGCTTAGAAGCTGTGGTATAACAGAATTTGCTATGAATGGTGAGAGACCCTGTATTTGAGAAAGGGCAGATGCTGTTTTTACTGCTTATTCTTGAAACGCTACTCAGACTCACCAAGGATTAAAAAACCTGGCGACAGATATCTGCTGCCACCACACTGCCATAAGAGCTCACCTGCATCTCTGCAAAGTTGCTGGTATGAGTAATTAAAAGTAACACTTCCTCTCAAATAACACACCATTGCTTAAGAGCAGATACACAAATATACAGTTTGTTTTCTTACTTAATTAAATACATTAGCAAAAGTTCCTGCAAGTGTCATCTCATTTGAGGCACTGGCTACTCCAAGGATTTATCATGAATGAATCCCACAAACTTCAATACATTTATAGAACGTGTTCATACAAAGAGTGCTTCACTGACCTTCAAAGTCCACATCCCCCACTAACTTGGTCTTCCCTGTAAGACGATCATGGATATGATTGATGCCTACATCAATCACAGCTGCACCTTCTTTGACCATGTCAGTCGTAATCAACTTTGGGATACCTGGAAACATCAATAAGATATATTTAATTAACATGGCCAGATAGTCTTAGGTCATCAGTTTCACACTAAATCACGAGGTGTGCATGTACATGTACGAGCGCACAAAAAATGATTGTTCTTCCATTTGAATTTGCCTCGATTCACACATACAGAAAACAACTGTTCTTCATTTTCACCTAGTTAGTAATTACAAGAAGAAAAGGTGCCATTTATCCATTTTGAGTGAATATTTTCAGCTAACACAGCCAACGTGATGTCAATGAAGGAAACACTATGCTGGTTCATGGCAGTAAGCCAGCATTGCCAAAGCCAGGCTGGACAGTGAAGACGCTCTGAGCCATAAGAAACCACCAGCATTGTTAGAGGTCTGCTGGCCCACAAGTGCTGCCAGCTGCTGGTGCAAGCTGGGTACATTACTGCCACAGCTTCTCTTTCATCTCTGCTTTTTTGTGCCCAGAGAAGTGGCTGCCTCATCCCTGGAGGTGTTCAAGGCCAGGCTGGATGGGGCTTTGAGCATCCTGATCCAGAGGGATGTGTCCCTGCCCATGGCAGGGGCTAGAACTGGCTGGGCTTTGAGGTCCCTTCCAACCCAAACCACTCCATGATTCTATTTTTTTTTTAACATCTGTGTTGGATTTGTGTTCCTCTTGTTTCTCTCATTTGTCATGTACTTTACCCGTACGCTGTGTGACATTTCAAGCAGGTACTCAATAATGAACACCAGCTACATGAACTACTGTTGCTACAAAAAGAAATGCTAGTATGGTGAGAGAATCCCATCCATCCTGCCATCTTCTTTTGTATTCCATTTATAAGCAACAGAAAACAACGAAAAATAAAATGGCCAGCTCAGATCTACCCATAACAAACAGCATCAGCTCAACCTGTAGGAGAGAAACAGCCACCTCTCAAGTTATACTATCTTCACCTGATCTTTTCATTAGCAAGGAAGAAAATCGTACTAGATGGAAAAACAGTTGGATAATTGTACCTAGGTAAGAGGCCCCAGTGGCACTTCATGAAAATGAAAGTCTGTGCAGAGGATGTACCAGAATGGCCAGTGTTTGTTTATAACATCACTAGTGCAATGGCAGAGAACACTTGTTATTTAATAGTGTCACAAGGGGCAGGCGACAGAGAGCTGGAAAGAAGTTTAAACAGGTCAGCTGAGGTTTCAAGTGTCACTGGAAAAAAGGAGCAAAACATCAGAAATCATTTGATATTCAGCAGAGAGGAAGGAAAAACAACAAATTTAAATACAAATAATTACCTCTTGCAGAGGCAGGACAGCAAACAACAGGTTGGGCAGTAATTTCTCAGAAAAAGAATTTGGGGTGTGATCAGCTATCCAGCTTCCCCGAGGTGCCAAAGCCAGAGGCAGGACTTCTATGGCACGCCAACAGCTCCACTTGAGGCACAGAAAAGACCTCTCTTTCAAGAACTGGCGTGCAGTAGGATCCCTCTCAAGAACATCAAGTGCTTACCCATCACCTGCATTAGTCTGTCATACCTTAACTGCAACGCAGCACTCTTTTCCCTGTACTCACTTCAAATGATTGCCTGTATTTCTTTCCCACCATGCAAGGTCCTACTCCGAGTGATGGGAAATTGTAAAATTACAATCCATCTTGCTTCTTGAGCAATTCCATCAGTTTGCCATTCTGCAAGAAACATTCATCCCAGTAAGAGAGGATCTCCAACAGGGGAGTCTCAGGTCCCCTCTCCCCACCAAAGCATCTTTGTCTCAGGTGGAGAGAAGAAAAACAGGATAAGGATGCCAATGCATATGGTTTGAGACTGTAATTTCTCTGGAGGCAGGTGCTGCTACACAAGAGCTTTGGCTTCCTTTAAAGTGCTGGATCATAGCCAGCCAGTCAGTCATTCAGGTACAGGCAATGCAAGAACCTTCTCTGCTCTCTGTTTCTCACTCCCCCATAGGATGCAAGCTTTAAACTCTGCTACTCACGTTGAGCAAGCCAGGACCTCAAATTCTTTCCTATGCTGTTTGATAACATCTGGCTGTACTTACTTCATCGCACTCTTACGTAATGGATTGCAAGCAGGCTGGTGGCTGGAGAATGCCCCAGCCTTATGGGGGTAAACGATCCGTGCGCGATAGGGATGGAAGCGCATTAACGGAACCGGCACAGTTACACCCTTTGTAAAATGGCTTGATAATAGGCCAAATGCTTAACAGCAACAAATTAACCCCCAAACCAAACAAGCAGATCTATTTACTTAAGCTTACTTTACATGCAAAGGAGGAAGAGATAAGCATTAGAGCAACTATTCTTAAAATGCACTGACTGAGGAATGTGGGAATATCTTTACCGGTAACTTTTGTAGAAAATGATGAATCTCATTTTAAACAAGAGAAACAAACCCCATCTAATCCCAGTACAAGGACTGCAAAATAGCTACTCTTGAGCAAACTGATGAGCCGCTGTTTGAAAACAAGGGCCTGACAGATCAGCAATTCCATACAAGAGGACCACAGATCATGTCCCCAGAAACAGTGCAAGCAGTCGCTGAAGAATTTCATCTGGCATCTGGCACCCCTGTCCCTTTCTCCTCTTTACCTCCTCTCCAAACCCTGCATGCAGATGAATCCTGTCTCTTGAGGCCAACTGGTAAGCCAGGACAGCAGGAGCAGCAGATTGACAAGTCAAAGACTGCTTCCATCACTGTCCTGGAAGTACTGCAGTGGCTTTAAAACCACCACAAAGAAAGTTGCACTTATTCCTCCACTCCGGGTCTGGGCAAAGAGCGAGAAGAACAGACTCGGTGGGATGTCTGAATTGGCTGTAAAGACAGGAAAGGCTACAGTGGGATGCAAAGTGCTGGGTGTGCTTATAAGAGAATTACACTTTGGCTAGAAATGCAAAAGCTGCAAGGTATTGAAAGAGTTCAGGAAGCTCCACCTGGAAACAGATACACAGATTTCAGGGAGGGGTAAGCTGGACAAGAGCAGCATTGTTGGAACTTATGATGCAAGGGAGCTGGGAGGGAATGAGAGGGCGGGAATAAACTGCATTGAGTTACAATCAAAGGAAGCAGGAAAACTGGGGTCCCGAGGCTGGGGGTGAATGAGAGACCACACTTGGGAGATGGATGTCCTCAAATTTGAGAGCAAAACTAGAATCCATTTTGAAGTGTTATGAAAGCCATGCATGCAACGACCAGAAAACTCCTCAGAGATGGAGTACCACATTGGAATGAACTGGCTCGCTGCAACAAGCCACCAAATCGGGAGCCAGGATGCAGGTGGCTGTTCTAAAAGTATTTGTAGGGGAGAATGAGGATAGGAAACTTGCTCTTGCATGCAGACGCACACAGAAAACTGTTCTCTATTTGCACATCTTGCACAGCAGCTTGTGACAGCAGCTGTTTCCTCCTGGCAGGGCAGAAGCCACCATTTTTGCAACACTCACTTAACAGGTCACGCATTGTCAGGGGATGTGTGATCTCAAAGGTACCATGTGCACAGTTCTCAAGTCGTAAGAGGAACCTTGGAGGGATTCCACATTTCTGAAGCGTCACCTTTCCCTGAGCATCCGCTGGGGCACAGCAGGTTATCGTTTGCACAATCTAGGCCAGGTTTTTTCATCATTCCAAGTCTATCTCTGTTGTGTAATGAGTGTTGGATCATGCTCCTGTCACAAATGGCATGAGGAAAATAAATGTGAAGAACAAACACGTCTGAATCGCCAATGAACCGTTTAACTACAAGCACAACTGATGACAAGCTGTGCTCAGCATAAAACCAGAAGTGATAATTAAATCGGAAGCAGTGAATTTGGGTGGAAGGTTACCAGTTTATTCCCAGTTAGCACACCCATTATGATCTTCCATTCACAGCATGTGAATTCTGGTCAGGTCCACACTTGAGCAATCGCGTGTGGGACAACTGAGCTGTTTCTTGTTCCCTGGCTGGCATGAGGGAGAGATTGTGCAGTTAAGCCCTGAAGCAAAGGACATCTCACTTCAACAGGAAGTAACAGGCTTCAGACAGGTATGTCTCTGTCTTCATCTGGAAAATAAGCAATCACGACTTTGGTCTTGTGGATCATTAAGAGGGAGGAAGGGAGGAGAAAAGAGGAAAGACACAAAACTCTTCTTGCAGTCCTCCAAAATGGTACAATATAAAGAGGATGTCCTCAGCTGCAAGGGGATGCAGAGTTTTATCAGGGCTTTTACTAAGCTGGATTGTTTGGGTTTGGTTTTTAAAAATGAATTTATGTTTCTATTTATAACACCCATAAACAAAAAGCAGAAGTTGCTCAGCAGTAGAGTTCTGCATGTTTCTTTATTCTAGAATAGTCAAACTGTCAGTATTTCACTCTATGTTGCTTTCAGAACAGACATTAATGACACACCTTACCAGAAATCCCAGTGAATTTGGCAAGGCTGCCTTTAACTCTAACAGCACAGGAATGACACCATTGTTTTATGAATGCAGCCTCCAGATGATTTAGAGAAACCCTCCTGTCAAAATATAAATGACTCATGATTTTTGCACTGTGCAGAGAATGTTTTAATTAACATAATTATACCTGTATAAACTATGTACTGACTGGTTCCCAATCTTGAGTTCACGCTAAAGTCTCCCTAAGGGAAAGGTGTCGCATGTGATGGGAAACAGTTTATGAGTCTGCAAATGTGAAGAGCAAGAACAAAGAGACAGAGCACTTGCTCTTCTTACAAGAAACTCTACTCACTGCAACACCCTCAGCAAGCACAAGCACTGATTACTTGGAGGAACGTGGAACAGCCAGCAGTGTCACCACCACAGACACCAGAGTCTATGTTTTAGGTTTTAAACACTGCGATTGGTGTATTAATGAAGCCTGTTATTACCTGCAGCAACTACGACAATGTCAGCGAGTAGTGTGTGGATCTTGAGCTGGTCTTTTGGTGTGTATCTGTGAGTAATGGTCACTGTAGCATCACCTGAAATGTAAGAGATGATCAATTAATATATATATAAATATATACAACATAGAAAATGCCTCCATAGTGTTTATTTTCAGGTGGAAATGACTTGCTTTGGTACGTTAACAACAGCCCAGATGATCATCAGATTTGTCTTGGGATGCATCATTTGTTTCAGCATAGGCAGAACGCTCCCACTTGCCATTCACATATATGAAAAAAGGTTTATTCTCAAAAATTCTCACAGGCTGAATTCATTTGTACCCCACGGACTAACTTATTCCTTAATCGGCTCCCTCATGTTCAGGGGAATTACACTGAGCAAACCCAGAATGGAAGCCAGTACCTTCCTTATGAAGTACAACTTGTACAGCGTGCCATAAAACTCGGGTGTTTGTCACAAATTAAAGTTTCAAGCACAAGACCACCACATTCCGATCTCTCCCTCAGCACTGTTTGCCATTCCTCTGTCCTGAAGTTTCCTAAATGCTTCCCTTGACATGCTGTTGTACAGACAGGAAGACCAGTCTTCCCTGTACCTGTGACCTAACTTCATAACAGTGCTTCCCTCGAGCCAAAATTTAGTCTTTGGCCTATGTTTTTGACAGATTTTGAGTTCTCTTTGTCAGAACTGATGGTGTAGGGAACAAGTCAGTAGCTACGACAACAAGGATGCTCCTGGGTGAAGGGTCTTGCTTAGAAACCCTGCTGACCAATAACTGCATGCAAAGGCCAGACAGAAAATTCCTTCTCTTGACAGGAATGCTACTGGATTTCATCAGGGAGAGGCATTCCTCAACAGAAATGCAGAATGCAATCTACAACAGCATCTTTATTCACAGAAGTCCAATTGGACAGATCTGAGAAGGTTTATCACCAGAACTTAGGGAATCAATACATGCAATACATATATTTTTCCACACGCTCAAAGCATTCCAAGTCATAATTTTATGCAGCTCAAGCACAATAGGAATGGAAAAGACTGGGCAAAAAGGTGTTCAGATTAGGTTACCAGAGTAGGAAGTGTTTGAAGTAAACATAAAGAGAAGAATATGTCCTTTTGGACAAATTCCAAAGATCTGCTCCTGCGTGTATCCATATTGCTTGGCAAGAAGCTACTAATGAACTCTCCTAGTAAGCCATAAAACCCCTTGTGTTGTTCAATGGAGATACTGAGGAGAGACCACTACCCATAAACCGAACTGTCTTGGGGACAGGGACTGAAGTCCCATACTGCATCCAGCAGTGAGTGTGGCAATCCTTCAAGGACTGCCCAAGAAAACAGCAAAGATGACTCCTCAGAGCACCCTTCCTGATAACTATTTGTACCGTGCAGCATCCTCCCATTTCCACCATCCACTCATCACTGACTCCTACACCACCTTATCAATCATTAAACGAAAAGTTTCTGCCATCTTTGACACGATCCCCACATCTGCTTCCTCTGGAATGTGTCTGACTGATCTAATCTGTGCCTCTTGTCTCATTAATTCTCTTCCTCAAGCATCTCATCTTCAACCTGTTTGTGCTGCAATTTCTCTTCTCCTTTCCCTTGTCTTTGATCCCTCTTCTCCTTTCCCTCAACTTTGATCCCTCTTCTCCTTCAGTCTCTACAGTGCACATCATCTGCTCAAAGAGGAACAGACCAAGACATTTTCAGGTAATGAAAACAGAGAAGTACAGATGTGCACAGGCAATTCCATGAAGTAAGGGAACTGCCAGAAGTTCGAGGTCTCTCATCAACATTCCATGACTTAAGTGAATTGAGAGCAGAGACAGTGAATTGTCTTAAAAACATCTCTGCAGAAATCCTTCTTATGACTGCAACATCCCAGCTGGTACATAAAGCCTGTATGCCAGGACTCCTTAGTCTTCTTCCTTGAATACCTTTGGGATCATGAAATAACAACTCATGCAGGCAAAACAACTGGAACAGGACTGAAGTATTACTTGTTGATACTCCTCATTTTGCCAATCTGAAGCAGCATGTCTCCAACTGTAGATTCACTGTGTGTAGGCCACGCGCACACTCTCTCTAGGGAGCAGCATTCAGGCTGCAGAGACGGCTACAATTTCCTTCTGTGGAGGCCTCATTCTCCAAACATATTAATAACACATCCCTTCGTCCCCTGCAGAAGAACCATGCCTGTTCTTTGATGTAACACACCTTCCTTTTCTTGGCTGATGCTCCATCAATCACACTAAAATTAGGGATCCTCTGAAGGGCCATCCTGTGCACAGGAAAGGCAAATAAACAAATCAGTGGATTCTGGAAAGAAAGGCTTGAATAAAATAGAGGAGTCCTCCGATACCTATTTTAAGTTAAAGAAGAAAGATGTCTTGCCCAAAATCACAATCGTTACTTTCAAAAATAGATACATACATATCTATGCTTTTGCCTCATTGTCTTGTACTCAGCAGAGAGACTGAGAAAAGCGATAAACCCTAAAGTTGCAAATATTCACCCCTTCTGAGAAATAAAATCATTGCTACTTTCCCATCATTTTATTGAGGGATGCACCTGCAGTCAGCTCCTTAACCAAGGAAATAATGCTTCTAAGTAAAAAGAAAAAAAAAAAAAAACAAAAACAAAAAGGAGAAAAAAAGATGGGGAAAAAAAAAAGTGCCTGTACTTTCAGCAGAGCAGCCCAACAGCTTACAGTCTCTTCCTAAAGGGGAAGGTTTCCATTTATTTGTGATCACAACAGAAATTAAACAGCTATTTTTACACTACTGCTACTGGTGAAATAAAAGGAATATAAGGAATATCTTTAGGAATTTAGACCCCGCATGACACTGCTGAGTCAATTCTCAATAGAGCGCCTTTTGACCTGCCGACAGCAGACACAGTTTGTAAGGGCGATGGCTGCCCGACCTGATCAGACATTGCCACCTGCAGGCCATGACAGTTTCTACACACACAATCTCATATGAACAGAGACCCCAGGCTTTCCAGTTTTGCCCAGAATCTGTAGAGAAACAACTAAAACCAACAACAAAAACCAATAAAAAAATAGTATCCCACTTGCACATCCCTTGCACCACTTCTCAATAAAAACTACTTAATCAAACCAGCTCAATTTCTGACAAAAGCCTATCCTGAGAAGGTTCTTTTCCAGCACTTAACTGCAGGTCTTGTCTGATACCCATACTGAATAAAACAAAAGGATGAATAAAAAAGCTTGCACTTGCTATCTATTTACAGATTCAAACTGTTCTAAATGCACACTTCAGAAGAAAGCCTGCCTTTGCTTGGTAAAAAATACAATTAGCAACCCTGACATGTAAATCTCAACTCCGAAAAGCCCTTCATCCAAAAGCAACACACTTGATAAAGTCACCTCCTCTTGTATCCTGACGGATGACTCTGATCATAATGCACAAATTTTGCCCTGCTATTAGCTGATAAAAATACAAGTGGAAAGGGTTATTCCATTTAAGCTATTATTTTTATTTCATTCACATTTCCAGTGTTTCCTTTAGCTCTGCCTTCTTGACCTCATTGTACTTTGGCTTTATGCATTCTCTTTCTACATCTAAACTCCACTGTCACTGTTGGTAAGGAAATAGCTGAATGCTTTTCAGTCCCTACATAGAGTACTTGATATTCACAGCATCAGTGACAATGCCAGTGAACAGGGCTGCCAGTGAAGGAATGTGTAATACGTTAGGTATCAGAACATAAGCAGATGCCTGTGAAACACAATAATGTTTGTTCATAGGTCAAACTAATGGACCAGCCACCAGTGTGGCTTGTTAGCCACACTGCCAGGCAATTAGATAAGAACTACAAACCCAGGATACAAGTGAACAAGACTGAGCCACAGACACAGCTAACTCATAA
This sequence comes from Tapera naevia, assembly GCA_033556795.1. NCBI lineage: Eukaryota > Metazoa > Chordata > Aves > Cuculiformes > Neomorphidae > Tapera > Tapera naevia. The sequence goes on from JAUMJJ010000021.1 coordinate 962,799, forward strand.
GTTGAATATTACAGAACAGGATTTAGCTAAAACACATCCATGCAACCAACACAGGTTTTATGACAAGACGCTGAAAGAACCAGGGGTCACCAAGTGTCTTGATTTCCAACTAAGAGACAGGCAAGGAGCTTGTAACATCACTCTGTGTGGTACAGAGCCCATTTCAAACACTGAGCAGCAATGCCTGCTCTATTCACAACCCAACACCAGCAGCGAAGGGCAAAAATGCTACTCATTTCCATGGGAATGGGGATGAGATCAGAACTCTGCACTGACAGTAATTACAACCCAAACACTGGGAGAAGTTTCAAACAGCAGCTTTCCCACAGAGGCTGAATGGAAAAAAATCAACTCTGTGATTAGTGAGAAGCTGTTAGTGTTTTATTATATTAATGAAAGATTGCACTCCACTCCTATTAAATATGCCCAGGATTAAACATTCATATTTACCTCATTTGCGCACACCACCTCAGCAGTTTCTAACACCCAAATGAATTTGCAAAAGGACAGTATTCCATTTAAATTGAATTTGTTTTTCTTTCTACAGCACAATTACAGCGGCACATGGATGCTTCTGTAAGGAGAATTACTTAAAAACATTTCCATTGCAAAGCCTCAAATTTACAGAGTGAAATAAACTACATTGCAGAAAAATGCGCAGGCCAACGGGCAATGTCATATAGCTCATAGAAAAAAGTGACTTTGCTGATCACTTAGATGTTTTTGTAATCATGACTAAACTAATACAGCACAATACAGAAACCATGTCAGATTTTGCCATATATATATGTATGTGCATGAACAGCTTGGTATAAACATCCCATGAACCTCTGGAGTTCTGTAAGGCCACAGCATCAGTTATTATTCTCAGCGTTCAGCGTTAACTGCATTTCAACAGCAGCTCTTTCAAATGGAGGACAAAATGATGACATTTGCTGGAGAACCTTCTATTCGAGGACAGGTTGAGAGAGTTGGGCTTGTGCAGCTTGGAGAAAAGAAAGTTCCGGGTAGACCTTAGAGCAGCCTCCCAGTACCGAAAGGGGCTCCAGGAAAGCTGGTGAGGGGCTCTTGATCAGGGAGTGCAGGGATACGACAAGGAGAGACAGTTTTAGGCTGAAAGAGGGGAGATTTAGATGAGATCTTAGGAAGAAATGTTTTCCCGTGAGAGTGGTGAGGCCCTGGTACAGGTTGCCCAGAGAAATGATGATTGCCCCATCCCTGGAGGTGTTCAAGGCCACGTTGGATGGGGCTTTGAGCCCCCTGATCCAGTGGGAGGTGTCCCTGGCAATGGCAGTGGGGTGGAATTGTATGGGCTTTGAGGTCCCTTCCAATCCAAACCATTCTGTGATCCTATGGTAACACCAGAAAAAGTTGAGCCTAGAAACTGATCTCCTGAAAATATGCCAGGAAATGTATTATCAAATGTATTTCCTTGCTCTGCTTGAAAATATTGTATGAGACACATAAGCTTTCTCTTGTTACCTTGTCCTCTGGTCAGCTTTATTTTAATGATTTCACCAATGTAAATATTAAAGTAAAACACCTGAACTTACCTCCAGGCCTCTCATGCTCTCCATCAGTGTGTAAAAGCATTGAAATAGGCATTCCAACGTGCTTAGATCTTCCAGCTACAACAACGTTTTTTCCAAATGTTTGTATTCCTTATAGGGAAACAAAACCAAAACCATCAAAAATCTCTATTCTGCTATTTTGACAGACCTAACCCCTTCTTCTCAGCCCCCAAGATACAATTATTTGCTGTCAGGGACTGCTGACACCAACATGATATGAGAATCTGCAAGGCTGAACTGAAGGGATGAATCTACAAAACAACTTCAAGCTTTCGTCCTGGAGAAACACAAATGGCAACTCGCTCAGGTTATCTGGATCTCCATTCAGAGGGACCTGATTTCTCTTCTCTGACCACAAAAGGAAATGGAAGCTCTTATGTCTACCAAGAAGAACACCTGTATCATAAAATGACAAGTATTTAACCCTTTCACCTTCTTTTCCCTTTTCAGCACTGAAATAAATGTTCCTGGTTTTGTTCTTTTTTCTTCCCCTTCCCCCACAACTTAAGGATTTGGCAAATATCTATTTGGCAAATAATCATGAGGTCAGCAATATCATCGAAGGTTCTTTGCAGCATTTTAAAACGCAGAAAACAATTTACCGAAGTATTTTACCAAGTAGTCTACGCAAAGTACTGTCTATACACAATTAATAGTTAGACTATAGCAAAAGATCTTATCTATTTGGCACCTCCTTATTATTTAGATCAATCCTCTACGTGTTTATTCTTCAGTCAGCCTAATGCATTCAGATTACCTACAACTTTTAACTCACACCTGACTTGATCCTTCCTTCACCTTCTGAGATAAAAGGGTTCCAATGCCCCTGAGTCTCTTACCGGTGCGTTTGATGATTTCCCACACAGCAGCAGCAGTGGCCGGTATGACAGAAGGCTGATCAAGACACAGACGCCCGATGTTCATAATATGAAATCCATCCACATCCTTTTCAGGTGCAATTGCATTACAAACTGTTCGTTCATCGATGTGATCTGGGGAACACACTGCTGTCAAATCACAGCCCTTTCACTTGCCAGTCTGAATCACCATACACAAGTTGGGTTTAGTCAGGGTAATTACTGTTATTCGTTATGAATAAACTACACTCCCCCTCTAAAGGCAGCAGGTACAGCTTCACCTTTTAAAGTCAGCTACTGAAAATTAAATTATTCCATTTGTGACACTGCTAATACAACGGATTCAGTCAAAATAGCAGAAGTTGCTATGCAGCTGAGAACAATGAGTTAGTAACTTTGAAAATATGTCTCAGCAAGGCACTCCACAGTCATTTCTGCATTCTGGAAGCATTCATTATTAAGCGGCATCCCAAACTGCTTCCAGAAATACACTTAAAGCTTTATTTCCATCTTAGAAAGATTATTTTTCACATCTTTTCCATAACGATACAATGCCCATACTAGGTCAGATCCCTAAGAGAATTCCATGACTGTGAGGAGATGTATCCCAATGTCCAATTCAGGGAGCATAATGCTATGTCTTAAAAAGCCAATTAAAGGGAAATGAGTGTTGATCATGAAATTCAGACATTTCCAGGAGGATATTTACTAGACATGTATGGGATGTCTGAATTTAGAAGTCAACCACCTCTACTCAGATATTTTGTGATTTTGCATTAAAAGGAACTAGCTTATTAAAAGACATCATGCATGTTATAAAACACAAAATGTGGTAATCTCATCTTAAAAGATTCCAAATTAAATAAAACCGTTGAGTTAAACCAGACTGTTACGATTTACAATCCATTTTGTGAAGTATCCTTCCGAATCCTAATGAGAAAGCTCTGTGGAAATGAAGATGTTAAGTATAGTGATGCAGAAGTCTTTCAGAAGCCAAACTATCTTAATCCAGATTGAAGGCAACCTTAATCTTGTTTTTATGTCAATTTGAGGAATAAAAAAAAACAAAGGAAGAAATTTGGAGTTACGCAATGAACAGTTTTTGCCAAAGAAAATTTGTTAATCTTAGGGGAGTTAGTTGTTCAAACAAACACTTGGGAGTTGTGCTTTTCCTTGTGCATGGGATGGGACAGAACACTGCTCTGACAAACACCTCCTCTCCAGCCCCCAGAAATGGACATATAATAGAAACATTCATATAAAAGGGAAAGAAATTATGCTTTACATAGGTTTATCTTTTTTTGCACTCAAAACTGATTTGCAGAATTCCAGAAAAGAGCACATAGTGCCGGGAAGAAAGGCAGCTGCATGGCTGAGACAAACAGGCTGATGCAGGCCTGAGCAGAATGGATGTGGATACCTTGTTTGCTCATTGGCTCTGCGAAAGCACTCTCTTGGGGTGGCCATCCCAAACAAACAAACCAAACCAATTCAAACTGTACAGACTAGAATTTTCTGCCTCGATAAACATATTTTCCTGCTTTGTGTCCACTTCACTGCAAGTAAACTCATTTATTCCCACAAAACAATTTAAGTCTGTTAGGGTGAATGTCTCAGAACACGCTCAGCCTCCTCTCTAGTGATGCCTGTACAAACTTCCTTGCTGCCATTCCAAGCTGCTCTCCATGACAAGTTCCTCTCTGCACTCACCTTTTCACTTGCTAACTCAACTTGCAAGACAACAGCAGGCATCACTTGCCAAGCTCCTCTGACAGGCACAGAGCAATGCTTATTTACACAATAAATGAGTGCCTCTGATGTAGACACATGAGAAAGACTGGTTTTCAAAAGAGAAAGCTGATGAAAATAAAAATATTGCACAAAAAGGATTTGAAAACATAGTACAGGCATCAAGTAATACAAATACAGAGCAAGGAGGACGCTGTTCAGCAGCATCAACAAGCCCCCTGGAGACAGTTTTGGGCAGCCTTCCAGAGACACCACTGTGACTTGAACAGGCAGCTCCACCAGAATAGCCCGTGATTCAGGTGGCACAGTCTTCCACAGCAGAGGGACATCACTTTGTACTCATTCGTCTCATGCTTCTTTGCTGCTTACAACTGAGAAAATATTGAATTGTTCATTTTCTATCTCAAACAAAAGCCTAACATTTTGCAGCCATCTTCCAGGCTATTTAAAACATATACAGGAACTCTTCCCAAACCACTACCACATCACAAGTAATGCACTCCAAAGAGGCGCAGAAAGCAAGTTTTCCTCAGGCAAAGATGACAATCCTCAAAGTTAAGATGCTCCAGCTCACAGAAGTGAAAGAGAACAAAGCTGTTTACTGCTTCTATTTTTATCCCAGTGGTGATCAAAAGCCACACTGGTATGTGGTTTACTGCAAAACCCCCAAATCCCCACATAACCACCTCATGTCTGGAAGAAGTAGCCTCTGCTGATGAAGTTTTCCAAGTTTATGAGCTTCTCCTTCCATCCCAACACAAATTAAAAGAATTTTGGAAAATGAGCTTAGCTTTCTGCCCTTTTGTTTCTCAAGTTCCTTTGGGAGAAAAAAAATTATTCAGTAATTAGAGTTATATCTGACATCTGTTATGGAAAGAACTTCCTGAACACTTGCAGTTCAGAACTTCCATATTAACTTTACAGAGAATGAAATACAGAAAAATTTCTGCTGTTAATTAAACTGCTCTAAGGTTTTCACTATGGCAGGCAACAACCAGGCCGCAAACAAGCATGTTTTGTAAGTTAGAGGAAGGCTAACTAGTCTTCATACAGTTACTGTGACAGATGTATGTAGTTTTTAAGAGGAATCTTCAAGAAATTCCTTTAGGGTTTTAACATTTAGGTTTACCAACACCAGATATGTGAACTGACACAACTAGAGTTATCTTCAGGGTTTTTTTCTTTTCAGATGTTGACCAGGTTTAAATCCACTGAGCTTCAAGGCTTACATCTGTTGTTGAACTTTGTATTATTGCAGGCAGACAGCCTGAGCAGGCGATAATGATTTGATATCCTCCATATCACAAAATGCACTTCTGCAAGCAGTATCTGACCATTTTACCACATATCCCCACAAGTACAACAAGTTACACGATGCTTTCCACTTCTGGGGAATGCAACAGTGGACTGGAAGCCCTGTAGATGAGTCTGTTTCCTTTGCTACACGCTTCAGATGAAGATTTCCATCCCTAGGCTGTCAGTGCTCCAACTTATGCATGAATTCCGAGCACTGAAATGAAAATCTGCTACATTACCTGTTTCTCCTAATCTGTTCTAAGCGGGAAAGTGTTCCAAGAAAACTGACCACATTGCATTCACTCCCAGAGCTCCTCACTTGGTGTCCAAGATTTCAATCTCCTTACTTGTGTTATGCTTCCACCTTGTGGCCAGTTTCTTTCAACAGGTGGCTGACTGCAGTTAGCTTTCATATAATACCAAGCACAAAATTTCTTCATCAGGAATGCCAATGTTTATTACAAATACAAACAAAGTATCTCTTCCTCTGTAACACTCAGCACCTGTCCCAGCGTTTGCTGTTTCACAAATATGAAATGAAGGCAGTCAGAACTGTCTGAAAGTGAAAACTATGGACTAGGAATAAGAATGGAAGTTAAGATCTTACCTGTAAGCAAAGCTTTGATTTCACTATCAGAGATACTTATGAACAGTAGTCCCTGGAGTCCCAGCTAGTGCTACAAATCATGCTTATACACACAAAAAAGATGCTCCTGCCATTCAGAGCACACAGCATAAAGGCACAATAAGAGACCACAGTTGGAAACACAGAGGGCAGAGGAAACCCCAAATGCAGTCAGTTTATTACAATGACTCCAGGTGCCTCTCCATTAGGAAGCCCACAGTGGTTTAACTAAGCTGACTTACACCAATTTAGATAAAAAGCTGCAAATTCTATCACTGCCAAATTATCATTTTGCCAGCTACTGCAAAGTGATATTTTACTGAGATATTATTACAAGTTAGGAGAAGGGAAATAAAACCCAAGAATATAGCAGAGGGTTTTAGGACTTTGGCACAAATCTCACCTGGAACATTAGGGACAGCATAGAAAGCATGAACAAATGTTTAAGGTGAAACCTGTAATCACTTTGATAAAGGCCGCAGCATCATCCACCAGATAGCACAATTCGGTGTGATATAGGGGATGAAAGTATGGCAGAGGTCTTGGGAGTTCAAGGCAAAACAGAGCAGCATGTTAGAAAAACAAAAACACACACAAAACCAAACAAAAAAGAGAAATAAACAAACGAAGCGTGTACGTGTGTGTGTGTGTGTGTGTGTGTGTGTGTGTGTGTGTGTATAGGGGAATTCCTTGAAATAGCATTTCTGACCAAACTTTAAGAGGGCAAAAATGGTAATATGCAATGATCTTCAGGATTTCATTTGCTTGTTTAAAACGAACTGCAGGCCAGTATACAACACGAAATGAACATCTCAACTAACGCTTCATAACGCACAAATTCTTCCAAGAGCTGCTTATGCCACTAAGGTAACTCAAAATTGCCAAACTCTCAGCTTTTATATGGACTATGAGGAGTGGGACAAAAGATGTCACCTACCTGGGAGGGGTAGCTGAACTAATAAACCACTGACTGCTGAATCCTTGTTGAGTTTCGCCGTCAGATCTAAGAGTTCTTCCTGAGAAATGTTCTTAGGCCTCAGTATAATCTCACTGGAAATGCCTGATAAAAACAAAACCCAGAAGAAATATTAGTATCAGGAAATTTATCTATGGACAGCTTTGTTGTTTTGTCTAAAAACCCATCTGACGCTTAAGAACTGTCGTGCATCACCATGGTGGACTTGCTAAGAACTCTGCTCTTGCTGCCTGGTCTTTAATGCTGCCTTTCTAGGCGTCAAACACAGTCTTACAACGAAACACAAAAAAAAAGAAAATCTACAGCTGGACACAGTAGCTCCAAAATTACATGGCAGTTCAGAAGTATTTGGGAAATAAAGCATGTAACTTCTCTACAAATGTGCTTTTGACCATTACAACTAAAACTATTCAGATCAAGCTAGGTTACCACTACTGGCATTTTATCTGATGGCTTTTCTACCTCTGTGGAAGAAAACCTATTAATAGAAAAGAAAGATTTTCAAGTAACTTCACAAGATCGCAGCTTCACTGATAGCAACAGCACTGATGTACCCTGTTCAGGCTCCGATGCTCCTTCATTTCAAGATGAGATGCTGTAGGAACTGGGCTTTATCCCAGTAATCAGTCACTTGGCTTGAATGCTTGCTTTCATTATACCTGAAATTTTGCCCTTCCTATTCAGAGCTGCGAAATCTTGGTTTTGGACTGGCTTTCCTGGCTCTGCTTTTGGACCCAAAGCATTCAACAGGACAGATATCCCATGAGATACAGCAGATAAACATGAAGGCTGACATGATGAAGAAATTACTGACACTATGAAGAAAAAGGTTCTTCTCAATATCTTCCTGTGGAACTGGTTTCTTAATCACTGGTCCCATCATTCTGGGGTCGTAGGGCTTGCTACCACAGTTGGAGGTGGGCTGAAAACCCCATGTACAAAAGAAGGAATCTAGGACGTATCGAAGAGGTAAGCTCTTAAGCAAATATTTCACACTCAAAAATAACCAATGTGTCTTGCAGAAATAACTAAGAAAATGACATAATTTCTCGCTGATTACCTTTATTCATCGAATCTCTGAAAGCCAGTTAGGACATGCAAATGTCAAAAACTTCCCCAGGGTTCTCCTTGAGTTTCCAGTTTCTTACAGTAAGCGTGCAAACCATTGCCTAAGATAATTTTAATATACATAATTCAGCTACCATTAAAACTACTTTCTTCACGTGTCAGTGCAACTTCTTTTCTTCTGGTTCATCGGAGAAGATCAGGAAGAAAACAGTACAAAATTAAATTAAGATACAAAGAGGGTTCCCCCATGCTTTTTTTCCTATGTTTTGTTTTAAATGACAGTATTTGTGCTTACCCCAGAATCATTTATGTCACACAGCACATACCTACAGCTGCAGCTGCTTTTATCTTGTTTCTGACGTAGATATGACTGGCTGGATTGTCTCCTACTAACACGACGGTGAGGTGAGGTCTCTTGTTTCCACAGGATATCCATGAGTTCACATCCCTTTGAACTTCTTTCAAAACTTCTTTAGCAAGTGCTGTCCCTGAGATAATGGTTGCTTCATCACTACAAAGACAAAAAGATACACAATATTTAGGTCTGAAATTTCATAAACAGGGCACTAAGTGTGCAATCTGTCCTGTTAAATACTTGCAAATGCTTTGAGTAGTTAATTTTCTAGTGTTTCAAATGCAATTTGAAAAATACTCACACACTACCAACCCATCTGGGGAAAGAAGTGTTCCTCACTCTTGTTTGAAGAGTAGCAATGTGCCATCAGGAAGAGGAGCTCACCGGCCACCCCTCAACTTCCCAGCACACACACACAGCCAGCCAGGCTGAACTCATCTATGGGCTCCCGCATTTGGGAACTCTGCAGTGGAAAATGCCATCACTGTCACCAAGCTGTAAATATTGCTGCTGCAAGAACACCACTCAGGTTGAATTGTTTACCATTTCTTGTATCTTTCCTAGCAGAAGTTTTCAAACAGATTTGAAATTTCATTTCACCTTCATATATAGAAAATAGCTTTACCAGCAAGGCTGGCAAAAAATCAGCCAGCACCTAAATTTTTACAAGACTAAGGCCAAAACCAAGACTAAAACAAGCATTAATTTATCTAGAAATAAAGACTATGGCATTCATCTTTTACGTGCTTATACATTCCACAATTAACAGCTATTTGTGCATTACCATTCTGCTGGTCAACTTTATTAAACAAAAAAAACGAGCACAAAAACTTAAGAGTTTACACTCAACCATACGCATCCCAGTTACACAAACCAGAACCTCAACACTTTATTAGGTGGGACAAATACTACCTAGGAATACTACCTAGGAATGTCCTAAAATGAATTATTTCAGTCTAGATAGTGAAAACCAGCTGATATAAATCATCACTGCAAGACACCATACCGTTCATCGTATGAACAATCTCAATCACCCTGATTAATCACTTCATTTTTACACCTTGTGTTTGGCTACCTGAACTTTTGTTACTTGAATTTTGCTTGACTGCTGAAATAAGCAAAGTATGTGATGGTATTTTACCCCTATTTCCATGTCAGATAGTAGTATTGATCATTTCTCTTGATCATTTTTAGTTCCAGTGGGTTTGCAATTTCACTTAGAGTGGGTTTAGTTGCAAAGAAAAACCTCCCTGGGAAGAAGAGGAAAAAAAGCCCTAGCTGATTAAAAAAATGTTTGATTAGGTATTAAGAGAATAAAAGCTTGACACCCTTCAGTAGTAAAATCTTCTTTGCTTGTCTACCCTGAACATCCAGAGCTAAAACTTTTCAATACTCTGCAAAGACGTGCTTAAAGCTTTCACCTCTATCTGTATTCTTTGCGTACACGTCTAACACAAATGTGTAACAGATGTTGAGTTAGTTTGCCACTATGAAAGTAGTTCAAAGCTATCTGCAAAACCAATAAAGCATTCTGGGTTTAAGTTAAAATGGGACAGGTTTTCAAAGTGCTGCGAGCCTGACCAGGTTGGGTTTTCTGTTCCATGATCTGGGGGACAAACCAGTCTGCACCCAGGACAACATTCAGGGAAGAAACCCCATCATGGTTTCTGACATGGTCTAAACCCAGTTTTGCACTCTTTCTCTGCTTCAAGAAATTACACAACTGTAATAAAATAACCTGTGATTAGTGTTCTCTTATATTAATAAATTGCATATTTGTCTATTTACTAGCATATCAATCATGAGAAACGTTTAATGATTCAACACCCATGGAAAATGTCTCAAAGCCAGCAGACACTCTGTTTATTCAGGGACACTTGTTCACCCTGTATAGAAACACAGATGCCAGCGCAGTAAGGATTTTAAAGTATTACCCTAAGAGCAAACAGAAGCAATGCACAGAGGTGAGCTCCAAAACAGCTCCTTTCCCCTTCTAGGCTCCCAACAGGAAAAACATAATCCTAGAAGTACAAACACATTGCCAGGGGCATCATCCCATCCATAACACAGCATTTCTTGAACAACTCTCTTCTTAAATACAATCCTACATGGAAATGGAGAGCTGCTGCCACCACCCCTTGAACAAATCTGAACTGTCTGCATGACTTACCTGCAACATCAGCACGGTCTGCTCGCGACAGCCCGGCAAGGCATGGACAGAAACTGCTTTAAATGCCAGTGGCTTAAAAGCCGAATCCACTCGTGGGTTTAGATGCAAATACCAAAAAGGGAACAAATCAGGTGGCAATGCCCTGCCATTTACCATAACAGAGAAGCTTCTAGTTTTCCTCTTTCCAAGATCATTCTCTGTCTCCAGAAATTACCTTCCCAAAGCAAGAAACCAGCTGCACTAACATTACTCTTCAGGTAACAGAGCTGATTTATATTTATAAAGTACATTTCACCATCTATTCCTACCACATCTTTAAAGACTCTGGATTTACTCAACAACTATTAAAGCTCTGAGTGTTTCTCCAGGTGTGACACGAGTGCTTATCAGGGAAAGATGAAGCAGCAGCATACACATACACACCTGCTGCACAAACTATCCTTAAATTCAGCCCACCTTCCCATTCCAGCAACCTCTTGTGCAGCCAGTGTAATACAAAGGTCACCCTGAACACCGCTGTGACTTGCTGAATTCAGCTGTTGTTTGTCTTCTATGCACCGACTCATATTTTCATATGCGAAACAAATACCCAGAAGAACACTTTACTACAACCAGTAAATGCTACCACGTTTGTTACCTGTACCTTCAGAACTCTCCCTCAGCAAGACCACCCAGTTATAAAATTAACTGTCATGCAAGAGAAAAGAACACCAAGCCTTAAATGTATCACTGAGGAGGAACTTCCAACACCTTGCCAAGTTCCTTAGTTGCACTGGAAGGTTATTCAGTATCTTTTACTTCCTTGTTAAAAAGATTGCATATGCAACTGTCTCAAGCAAAGAAAAAACGTTTTACAACTGCCAAATATAAAAAGAGCAAATACTATAATATATTGCTGCTTCTCAGGTTTCCAGTCCAGATAGGTTAAGTCCTTCAATGGAAACACAGAAACACTACAAGGAAAGTAAAGTATCAGCGGTACAGGAAGGTTATGCTGTAGCAAGCTGTTCAAGATGCTAAAATTAAGAAGTGAACTATTTTCAATTTTGTCCACATGTAACACTTGACCAGGTGCAATGAGAGCTTTAATATGTGTTACTATGCCACCCTGTCCCACTACCCTCCTACTCACCCATGGATGATCTCATTCTGAATCCTGTGTGAGTTCACAACAGCACAATTCACATACTGAATGTTTCTTGTTCGTGTAGCCAGTGTCTTGCAAGAGAGCACAGGAAGAAGGATGCCAGCTGCTATTTTAGATCATCCTGTACACTGAAATCCCAAAATCCTACGGTGCATCACAATGGGATCTTTTCAGTCCCATGTGCACCACACAAAACCCTCTGCAAAATCATTATCACAAGAGCACCTACATTTCGTGCAACTGGAAAAAAACCCAGTTCCTAGCAGCAAAGCACAGAAGCAGGCACAAAAGGCTTTATTGCAGCAATAAAGCCTTTTGTGCCAAACGCGGCAGAATTGAATGCTCTGTTGGACAGGATGTACAGAATATCGAGAAGGTCAGGCACTTATTCCAACTGTCACAGCACAGCTGACTAATTTCATGTTTGAAAACACAAAGCAAAGTCAACGCTTTCAGAGTCGAGCAAATGGCCAGGTAAATGAGAAGGGTGATGAGCAAGAGCTCAGCTAAAACCCTCCCATCCACTCCCAGACAAGCGCTTGCAGTTGCCATGCTGCAACACCAACCCGAGAGGCTCAGCCCAGCCAGCACGTTAAACAAGAGACAGAAGGTACCAATATCGGAAGAGCTTTCCTCATCGTGTTCAAGTGCCTCCTGCTTGCCTGAGGAATCCAGACTTTCCACAAACACCAGCTGAGCCCTGCCTGCTGCAGTGCTGCCTGAGACACAGTGCAACCACATGGTTCTCACCCATTTGCATTATTACCACTATATTAATCTATTTTTATTTTTAAATGTCTATTTTTTTTTGCTATTTACACATTTTTCTGAGCGCAAAGGCGCATCACAATATCCTCACATCTGCCTTGCTGAGAACAGCAAGGTGCAGGAGTATGGGAACGGGCTGTCACTACCACACATCCCTTCACATAGACAGTGATATTCCTTAGCACATTCTTTCAACTGAACAGCAATATTCCTTAGTAAGGATTAAAATACTCACGCAGGTAATACCAACAGATGCCAAAAACCCTAATAAACACAGTAAGCCAATGACAAGGCTCTTTGAAGCATCAGACACAGATGTTTAAATGTAACAAAGATGATTTGAGGGCTGGAGCACCTCTGCTTTGAGGACAGGCTGAGAGTTAGGCTTGTGCAGCCTGAAGAAAAGAAGGCTCTGGGGAGACCTTAGAGCAGCCTCTCAGTACTGAAAGGGGCTCCAAGAAAGTTGGGGAGGGGCTCTTGATCAGGGAGATCAGGCATAGGACAAGGGGAACGGTTTTAGGCTGAAAGAGAGGAGATTTAGATGAGATCTTAAGAAGAAATGTTTTCCTGTGAAGGTGGGGAGGCCCTGGCCCAGGTTGCCCAGAGAAGTTGTGGCTACCCCATCCTTGAGGTGTTGAAGGCCAGGGTGGATGGCGCTTTGAGCCCCCTGATCCAATGGGAGTGTCCCTGTCCACGGCAGAGGGTTGAGACTGCGTGAGCTTTAAGGTCCATTTTGATCCAAACTATTCTGTCATTCTACGATTGATTTTTGCCACCTCAGCATGATTTCTGGAGCTGAAATAAATTGTTTGGTATCTTGGTATCTTGTACTATCCCTCACACTGCTGTGGCAGCCTGACAGCGCCGCATGCAATAACACACAGGGCAGGAAGAATGCTTCCAATGCAAGCCATTCCACGATTCTATGATTCCTCTTGTGGAGGGGACAAGCAGGGGCTCTACCACTCAGTTCCCTCTGGATCCATAATGTTGCAGCACCCCCTCCTGCCTTCCCAGCACCCCTGCCCACTGAAGCAGACCCACTTCATTATCCCCGGAGAAAATCGCAGCTCAGCCCCTCAGCGAGGAGGGTGAGGAAGGGAAGGGGGGGTGAGGAAGGGAAGGGGGGGTGAGGAAGGGAGAGGGTGAGGAAAAGGAGGAGGCTGAAGATGCCCGCATGGCGCCGTACCTGTCTGCACTGCGCGGGGAGCTGCTGGTGCTGCAGAGCGCTCGCCATCGCGAGGAGAAGGAGCAGGAGGAGGAAAACGAGGAGTAGCAGGAGGCGGCCATGTCGGTGCCGAGGAGGAGGAGGGGAGGAGCCGGGGCGGGCAGAGCGGAGGGGCGGGGAGGGCACGCCCCGGGGAGGGGCTGGAGAACCGGCGCCGTGGCCGTCAAAGCCCGCCGGCAGCGCGGCCTCCGGCTCCTCTGCCCAGGCCCTGCGAGCCCGCGGCGCCGCGAGGGACTGCGGGAGCCTCGCGGGTGACGGGGAGGTGGCGGCCCTGGCCCCGCCCTGGCCGCGGGGTCTCTGCTCCCGCCGAAACGGGGAGCGGGAAAGGCGACCCTTCCCCTGCCCCCCGGAGCCCTGTGCCCGCCAAGGTGGGGGAGGGAATGGCAGCCTTTCTTTTCCACCCGCTGGCAAGTGGCAGCCCTTCCTCTCCGTCCCCTGACACGCAAGGATCTCTGCTCCTGCCCAGATGGAGCCAGGGAGCGGCAGCCCTTCGTTTCCACCCTTTGACCTGCGGGGATCTCTGGTCCTGACAAAACAGGGTGTGGGAAGTGGCAGCCCTTCCCTCTCCCTGCCCTGGGAAGTGGCGGCCCTTCCCTCCCCTCCCTGCCCTGGGAAGTGGCGGCCCTTCCCTTCCCCTGCCCTGGGAAGTGGCGGCCCTTCCCTTCCTTCCCCTCCCTGCCCTGGGAAGTGGCGGCCCTTCCCTTCCCTCCCCTCCCTGCCCTGGGAAGTGGCGGCCCTTCCCTCCCCTCCCCTCCCTGCCCTGGGAAGTGGCGGCCCTTCCTTCCCTCTCCCTGCCCTGGGAAGTGGCGGCCCTTCCCTCCCTCTCCCTGCCCTGGGAAGTGGCGGCCCTTCCCTTCCCTCCCTCTCCCTGCCCTGGGAAGTGGCGGCCCTTCCTTCCCTCTCCCTGCCCTGGGAAGTGGCGGCCCTTCCCTCCCTCTCCCTGCCCTGGGAAGTGGCGGCCCTTCCCTTCCCTCCCTCTCCCTGCCCTGGGAAGTGGCGGCCCTTCCTTCCCTCTCCCTGCCCTGGGAAGTGGCGGCCCTTCCTTCCCCTCCCTGCCCTGGGAAGTGGCGGCCCTTCCCTTCCTTCCCCTCCCTGCCCCGGCCCGCAGGGGTCGCTGTTCCCGCCAGAAAGGAGCGCGGCAATGGTGACCCTTCCTCTGCACCCCCCGGCCCGCAGGGATCGCTGTTCCTGACGAAATGGAGCGCGGGTATGATTATCCCTTCTTCTCCAACCCCGGACCCGCAGGAATTGGTTTCCTTCAGGAAGGCGCTTATCTCTTCTTTCTGGACCCGAGGGAATGGCAGGAAGATGTGCCAGGGGAGTGTTGGGTTGGATACGAGGGAAAAGTTCTTCCCTCAGAAGGTGGTGGGGCACTGGAACAGCTCCCCAGGGAAGCAGTCGCGGCACCAAGCCTGACAATATTCCAAAAGCTTATGGCCAGTGCCCTCAGACACACGGTGTGAGTGTTGGGGCTGTCCCGTGAAGGAACAGGAGCTGGGCTCGGTGATTGTTGTGGGTCCCTTCCAGCTCCGGCTGCTCTCTGATGGTAAGAAGCTCTTTTCCCGCCAAAATGGGGTGAGGGAGCCATTATCCCTTCCTCTCCATTCCCTGGCCCACAGGGATCTCTGTTCCTGTCCAAAATGGGGTGAGGGAGCCATTATCCCTTCCTCTCCACTCCCTGACCCACAGGGATCTCTGTTCCTGTCCAAATGGGGTGAGGGAGCCATTATCCCTTCCTCTCCACTCCCTGACCCACAGGGATCTCTGTTCCTGTCCAAATGGGGTGAGGGAGCCATTATCCCTTCCTCTCCACTCCCTGACCCACAGGGATCTCTGTTCCTGTCCAAAATGGGGTGAGGGAGCCATTATCCCTTCCTCTCCACTCCCTGACCCACAGGGATCTCTGTTCCTGTCCAAAATGGGGTGAGGGAGCCATTATCCCTTCCTCTCCACTCCCTGACCCACAGGGATCTCTGTTCCTGTCCAAAATGGGGT
Organism: Tapera naevia; assembly: GCA_033556795.1. Classification (NCBI taxonomy): domain Eukaryota; kingdom Metazoa; phylum Chordata; class Aves; order Cuculiformes; family Neomorphidae; genus Tapera; species Tapera naevia. Next base: position 978,604 of record JAUMJJ010000021.1, read on the forward strand.
GAGGGAGCCATTATCCCTTCCTCTCCACTCCCTGACCCACAGGGATCTCTGTTCCTGTCCAAATGGGGTGAGGGAGCCATTATCCCTTCCTCTCCACTCCCTGACCCACAGGGATCTCTGTTCCTGTCCAAATGGGGTGAGGGAGCCATTATCCCTTCCTCTCCACTCCCTGACCCACAGGGATCTCTGTTCCTGTCCAAATGGGGTGAGGGAGCCATTATCCCTTCCTCTCCACTCCCTGACCCACAGGGATCTCTGTTCCTGTCCAAAACGGGGTGAGGGAACCATTATCCCTTCCTCTCCACTCCCTGGCCCACAGGGATCTCTGTTCCTGTCAAAATGGGGTGAGGGAACCATTATCCCTTCCTCTCCATTCCCTGGCCCCCAGGGATCTCTGTTCCTGTCAAAATGGGGTGAGGGAACCATTATCCCTTCCTCTCCATTCCCTGGCCCCCAGGGATCTCTGTTCCTGTCAAAATGGGGTGAGGGAACCATTATCCCTTCCTCTCCATTCCCTGGCCCACAGGGATCTCTGTTCCTGTCAAAATGGGGTGAGGGAACCATTATCCCTTCCTCTCCATTCCCTGGCCCCCAGGGATCTCTGTTCCTGTCAAAATGGGGTGAGGGCACAGGCAGCCCTTCCTGTCCATCCTCTGAGCTGCAGGGATCTCTGTTCCCACCAAAACGGACTGGGAAAGAATGTAAACTGAATATCTATGCTCGTTTATATAAAATCTATCTGGTTTTTGAAAGCTGATTTTTTGACTGTCATATCAATGGCTTCATAGAAACAGCGATGTTCAAATATGTCTAGATTGACATTTTATGAGGTGGTGAGAAAGGGAATTGGAAGTAATCCTGAAAAGGGAGTAGATTACTTGAAGGGGACACATATGTATATATATCGAATAAAGAATAGGCAAGGTGTTAAAAGAAAGAAAAGCTGAGGATTACAGAAAACATGATGGAGAAATAAAAAAAAAAATCAACAGTCCTAAAAATTGAATTACAGAGAATTCTGTCAAAGTTTCTTTTTGCCAAGGATCAAAAAGGTTGTTCACTCATTTCTTTTTAATGCTAGGTTTCTATACTTGACTACAAAACTTTGAACTGCTGCTGTTAAAATTGTCTGGAAACAGAACATCCACCCCATAATTTTCTACCACATTGGTACACTAGAAGAGAATAGATGTGTTATAAATGGTTTTGATTCAATTTCCTATGCAAACTATCACTGAAGAACTGCTTTACCTCAAAAATGCATCAGTTACAAAATGTTTGTCAAATGCAGGCGAGCATATTTTTACAGTCAGTGATGCTGAACACAACAACAATGACAAAGTTACCTGTTATCTTTCATGCAAATACACCTTTTGTAACAGTTGGCTTCGTGCTATTCACACTGACCCCTGCAGACAAATAAAAATGGATTTTCAGGAATAGGAGAATGAAAACATTTTCTTGATGTGAGCCAACTGTTTAGGTTTTAGATCCTATTCGAGCCTGGAACTTCAATATCACAGCTTTAGAATAAAAGCAAAACACCACATTTAAAGTGAACTTTCTTACCAATCTAATCATAGAATTGTTTGATTGGAAAAGACCTTTGAGATCATCGAGTCCAACAGTACTAAACCATCCCTGAGCACCTCATCTGCCCGTCTTTTGAACACTGCCAGGGCCTGAGAAGCCTTCCCGTGAATACATTTTTCCTGATGTCTTATCTGAACCTGTCCTGGTGCACTTTGAGGCCATTTCCTCTTGTCCCATCACCTGTCACCTGGGAAAGAGCCCAGCACCCACCTTGCTCCAGTCTCCTTTCAGGTAGTTGTAAACAGTGATGAGGTCTCCCCTCAGCCTCCTTTTCTCCAGGCTAAACAACCCCAGGTCCCCCAATGCAGGTTTGCAAGTGGGAAGAGGCAGCAGTGCGGAACATTGTTGGAAGGCTGCAAGGTTTTCCTCCATCCAGACATTCTGGATGGCAGCTCTGTGTGTACGTGCATTACTGTGTGCTGTGGCTGTCTTGAAGTGCGTGTCAACAATCCAGGCTGCGCCTTCACCTCGCGCTCATTCAGAAACTCTGATTGTTAGGATACCACAGGGGCAAGCTTGATGCCTTCCCTGGTCTGCGATGCCATACGAGAGCTGCTCACCAGGAGGCACTCACCCCACACGGCAGCCTGGCCTCACACCATCCTTCCTGGAGACTCTTGCCTAAATATGCTGCTTGGGGAATTTGAATGTCACGACCTTCACTGCATCTGCTGTGACGTAGTATTTATTCTGAAGCCTCCAGTCCCTTTGCTTGTTTGAATATCTTATTTTCTTGTAGGACCTGCTCCTGGATGGTGGTGGCAGGGAAAGAGACAAAGAAGAACACGAGTTCTGTTCACCGTAGCTGTCAGCTGAAATAGAAGACACATTAAATCATTCTGTAGGAAATGAAAGAGAACTATAGATTCAGAATGGGAACTCTGTCTAGGATCTTGAAGACAAATGCGGACATCAGAGCACAGGTAGTCTGTTAAAAACTCTTTTACTGTGCTTTGAATGCAACTATTAGGAGTCCTGTGGCTTCCAGTTAACACTTCATGCTGAGAAAAATCTTGGCTCCAAGATGCAGTTTTAAGGCACAAGCTGAAGAAATAAAAGCCATGTCTGTTTTAATGGCAGTTTTTAATCTTAGTTATTTTGGCATCCCTTTCTACATGTGTAAAAGCAGTAAATCAGTGTTCTCAGAGTGCTGAGGTTTATGGAGAGATGCGGCCTTGATTAATCACTAGCATTTATTGTCTGGCATGGTCTGGCGCTGTGAACACATTGCTGGAAGCACAGATGCGAGTTAGGTGGGATGTGTTGTGCAGTAACAGCGTGTTGTGTTCCTACAGAGCCCTTAAATATTGAATGTCTTCTTTTCTCTGCTTTCTGTAGCACAATTAAAATAAATGCAGGTTATCCTTTTCTCTGCACCCTGCCTTACTATTGCACTCTGAAGAACCTTACAGTGGAAACCACAGAAAGTACCTTATTATGTGAAAAAGGAGAATTCTAGTGTTTGGTTTGGGACTGAATTTGAAGGAAATGTTCTGCTATTGTTTTTTTAAAGTAAATAGAATAGCAATCATAAGCCACAAGGATCCATGTTTATAATGCTTTTCACAAATGTTATTGGATCCTTTTTGCTGTTATTAATAGCGACAGCTATTCCTAAATAGTAACAAGCTCCAAATTCTGTGACTGTGTAAAATTTTTACTTTTTCATTGTTTTGCATTATTGTTTAAGCAAACCAAATAGTTTATTAGAATGGCAAGGAATGTAAAATGGGCTGTAAGTTTAAGTTTCTACTCAAACTGTGCCATTTCACTAGATATCTAATTTTTTTTGTGAAACACTCATTTGTAGACAATCCCAGAAAGTAAATGATATCCACTTCGTTTGCATAACTATAATGATACAAAGTCAGGTCATGATTTTCCATGTGGTTTTCAAGTTAAAAATTCAGAGAAGATGCTGTATTGCTAATGCTATTTATATGAGACCCTATAAGCTCATGGCATTTTATTTATTGAAAACATGCATTGTCCCAAACCTCCCTGAAAACAGTGCAGACTCCAAGTAGCTGTCACCTACATAGTACAGGTGCTGTTCCCTTAGATATCGCCACAATTTCACTCTCCTTCTTTGCGGGGAATTAGAGATGTGGCAGCAGTCATGGGCCACTGGTGCAAGGTTCCCACCTCTTCATGTCTGCCTCTGGCTTCTTTATGGCTTTCTTTCTACTACAGAGCTGAAATTCTCTAGCTTTCCATTACTGACTTTTTGTTCTGTTTTTTTCCAGCAGGCAAGGACAGATGTTTCCTACTCCAAGTTTGGCTTCTGGGAGCTGAGGATACATTTTGTTCTGCGTGCGTGCTGGAATGCTGGCGTTTGTGGCTAAGGTGAGTGGCCAATTGAACATTCTGAGCAGGGCTCTGAGGGCTGAACATCACCTGGGGAAAAGTGATAAATACCCTTGTGGGCTGGTGTTGGGGAAGGACAGAGGTAGATGTGCATTAGGTTGCACCTCTTTTTGGAAGACTCCTGTATGTGCTAGTGAGGGTTGCTAAACTGGTGTCCAGGGTCTAAGGGATTCAGGTGCGTCTGTTTGAGAACTGATGTACTGGCAGCTGTCTGAGATCAGCAAGAGAATTACAGAAAAACCCTTAAATGAATCTATGGAAATGCATACTTGATAAGAAAGGCATCCTAAAAACACATATTGGAGATACAAACAGGAAGGAAGCATCGAATGTAGGTACCATGTACAGCATCATAACTGTGTGATGTATTTAGTGGGGTGTCAGGAGCGGAGTGGAGCTGCAAGCAGGTAAGAGCATAACGGAAGTTCTGAGCTGAGGTGAGAAGTCACATTTATGCTGGAATGGCAAGGACAAATTTATCCTTAGGATAAATCTCTGAAGTCAGCAGATGAGCTTTATTTATGGTACCAGACATTTCACATAGAAAACTTGTGTGCTGTTTCTCTTTTTATGCAAAGCCATTTCTGCACAGGGCATAAGAACCTGCTTTTTATTTAGGAATAATATTATTTATAATATTGTCATTTATATTTATATTGTAATAATATTTATTAGGAATTTTTTATTCCTAAGTGTGGAAACCTCTTGAAATGCAGCGCCTGCACTGGCAGTGTTTTCAGCTACTTTATTCAGTAGTGCTGGCAAAAACACCCAAACCCTACAGTAATTGTTGCTAGCTTGGGAAGTGAGTTCCTGAGCGCACTCTGTGTGGGAAAGGAGAGCGAACTCCTGTCCATGGAGCCAGACACTTGTCTGTATCTGCTGGAGTAGGTGTCCATCTATTTTAGTGTGAAATGGACTGTACTTTTCAAGAAGTTTTCCTGGTTTCCTACACTGCAAATGACCGATGTGTTATTCCAGTGGTAACAGCCATCACCTCCAAGTTCCTTGCAGAGTAAGCAATTTCTAATTCCTCCATGAAAGTGTTCTTCTTCCGCTGTCTGCAGCAATGGGGAACAAAGCCATTTCCTCCATTCCCCTAAGTATCTTAGAGATGTTTGCATTTCATCAGGTTTATTACAATAAAGTATAGAGGCTGCTATGCCAGTCACTCAAAGCTGGAACTTTACATGGAAACCCTCTTTCTGGTTCCACTTTTTATGCCAAGAGAAACAGTGGCAAGGATTAAATCCAGCTCTAAGCTGCAACAATAGGCTCGCTGTGACTGTGACATTTGGGTGTCTGTAGGCATTTATCTGAAGCTCCCAGGGTACTGTCAAGCTTAGTTTTCTTCATCCTTAGTGTTTGCAGATTTCAAAGAACTGATGACAAAGTGTCTCGGGTCTTGAGAGGACTGTAAAAAACAGAGAGGCTTTTGATGTTGCCTTTTTTACTAGCATTTCTTGTCAGACAACTGTATTTCCATGCTGAAAATTATGTGGGAGGCAAAAATCCAGTGTTGCACAAGAAGGTATTTCCATTGCTGTTTCCTCAGTTTAAGTTACATCTGAAGACACACATATGTCACAGAGCAGGAGGGAAGAGCCGTAGCAGTCTTCACTGATCCACAGATCTGAAAAACAACACGAGAAATAGGCATCTGTTCCAGGAGGTATATTGGAGCGAAACTGGTTATTGTCAGTGATTTAGTCTCAGTCTGTGGTATGCACCGGGCAGTGAAAGTGAAGATTCTACCTTGGAGACTTGGGATTTTGCAAATATCTGGTGCTCTGGTCAAACGAAGCATGACATAGCTCTCTTCATTCCCGAGACAGACAAGTTGCAACAGGGCAGGGTGCTGCCTATGGTTTCTGCCAGGCACCATCCCTGGCAGGGAAGCTGTTATCTGAAAGCTGTGGAGAGGACGCAGTAGTTTCAGGTCTCCTGTAAATGGCAGGAAGGGAATGGTGGGGGAGAAAGGGAGGAACTTGTTTCATGCTGTCTATCCGTGGGTGTGTTTTGGCACTGCCAGGGTCAGGGGCAAAGGGTGCTTGCTTACAGGAATTCCCTAGCACCAGCAAAGCAGAAAGTTTTTTATGTACCTTAGTTTGCTCTGTTCATCAAAACACAGAGTGCTTTGTCATTGCAGTGCAGTAAGACACCACTTATCCATGCACCTGTTTTCCAACAGAGAGACATGGAGGGTAAGGGATTAATCCACCTTCTCCTAATAGTAGTGGACTGCAGAGTGAAGTATAGGTGACTTCCATAGAACAGCCACTGTGGCTGGAACTGGAGCTCCATCTAGTCCATTTTCCTGTCCCAGACAGTAGCCAAAAGCTTACTTGTAGGAAAGAAGACAAGAACAGACAGGGCACATAGCAGTAGTTTCCCAGAACTGCTCCTGTGCTGCCAGTGATTTGTATTTCATGGACTACTTGAGTGATTTTCGGCCATATCTGCACTTTATCCACAGGAGACTGTTGTAAGCTCCTAGTATTTACAACATCCTTTACTATGACTTAGCTACAAGTAATGTGATTAACCACCTTCCTTCGGTTTCCAGCCTGTGCTGCCTGTGTTTGTGCAATCCTGAGGCATTAACACACTGGAGATTAAATGTGGTCACTGGGTACAGTGGCTTTTCAGTATAAATGTCTTTGTGCAGCGTTGCTCTAAATAGGATGCACTTCCTTCTCCAGTCCCTTAGGAGTGTCACAATGCTCTCCCAGGAGAACTTTATTTGTCACTCTAACCCCAAGGGCTGGATTTGGGGCCTTTCTGCCCCTCACATTCAAGAGGACGTTCATCCCTCTAGCATGCCCTGCAGGGTCCGTTTTGTAGTAGATCCATGTGGAAAAATTTATCTGTAGTGCACCCCAAATATTTTCAAGCAAACTTTTAAGGGCAAACTAAATGAGATACAAGGAAATAGCAGAATACACAAAGAGTAAGAGCATGTCTTTCATTTTGTGATGGTTTCTGTGTTGCTGTTTTTGTCATAACTATGTAACACCAAATGTGAACATACCAGGATTCAGTGGATGTGATGATGCGGCTGGCACTGATCAGGCAGAGCAATGGGCCTGTGCCATTCTGTGATGTCCACTTAACCAGAGTGTGCACTGCCAGCCTGACAGGTACATCTGCTGAACCATGTGTGCATGAATCAATCCATGTTGTAGCAGAGAAATGGGACAGAATAGGGAACTGACTCCGTCAACATTATAAAAACGTCCTCTGATTACGTTTCTGTGCGATTTATGTTCGAATATTAATATGCTGAGGAAATGAGTTCTTCCTTTTTCCTGCTGAGGCGTTTCCTTCTAGCGCAGAGGCGGTGAGAGGGGCAGTCCTCAGTAGCTCTGTGCCTGTACACTCTCCAACACCAGCATTAGTCAGGTGTGCTGGGTTTGGATTGAAGAAAGGCTGACTTGGAATGAATTGGGCAGTAGTTCTAGCTGTTCACTATGAGGGACTTCGCTTAACACTCATCCCTGCCTGATTTTATCTTTGAATTAGGTTCAAAATGCAAAGAGCCAGGTACGTTTTAAAGAGGGCTTGTCTTTTCAGCCAGGGTTTGACATGACATGCCTTAATATCAGCTCTCATGTGCTTCTTTTGGTGTTGGAAAGAACCGATGGATGTTTGGCTCTTTGGAAAACACCGGTGTTATTCTCAGCACCCAGTTTTGTACTCTGGGACTGTGCCTCCTTCCTCACCTTGATGTAGGGCAGGTGGAGCAGAAAGGCTAATAAGGTTAGGTTCTGAGTATATACTGTCATGGGTTTAGTTTATATAACCATGTCAAGAATAAAGATGGTTTTGGAGGCAAAAGTGAGGAACATAAGTCATGTTGGCATGTGCTGTTTCCCAAGTTTGAGTCTCAGTGTGTGGTGAAAAATAGTATTTTGGGTTTTTTGTTTTATTGCAAGGGTTGCTGACGAATGATTTGACTGTATTTGGATGTAAGAGGTTATATGAATCTTTTCTTTTGCTGTCTGTGTCTTGTGTGGGTGGCAATAATCCATTAAACACAGCAGGGAGTCTGCTGTGGAGCCTGGCTGGACTCCTTAGAGACCATTCCTGCCATAAAGGGAAAGAGTTGCCTGTACTGTTTAGGTCAGCAATCTGATTTGGTGCCATTTGTGGGCTGAAATGTAAAGTGCTGAGGTTTTCAGAATTGAGGCCAAACAGTACTAAGAAATATGAGCTGCATTGGTAAATTTGGGCAAGGTTGTATGTTAGCATAGATTAAACGGAACTCAGTGGAGTTCATATTCATAAAGGTTAATAAATTTATGTAAGAAATTATGATCAGGCACATTTACACAGGTTTGTGTTCTCCCTGTGGTTTAAAAACATTACTTGTGGAGAGAACTGTTTATAACATGCACCATTTATTTTAAGTCCCTCTGCGAACGAATCAGAAGCACTCTGAAATTACTGACCTAAATTTCGCAGTCTGACCACAGTGGGTATTTCCAAAAACCACAGGTATGGGTCACCTAAAGAATGTTCAGCCCCAGCCAGCTGTGCTGTGAGAGGTGCGCTTTTCCTGATACTCTACAACTTATTTGTTGCATTATCCATGACTTTGGTTCTGGACTCCTGAGTTTGGTGTATGTGTACGATGGAGGTTAAGCCATTGACATACAATAGCAAACGTGGACTGATAGAGAATAGCTGCCCTGGCAGATGGTTAGGCAGGGATTCACCATTCCATTTTGTTTCTAATTTCCTGACAGACTGCAGGAAAAAAATATTGATTAAGCTAATTAAGAATAGCAATTACAGTTGGCCTCTGTCCCCTGAAAGCCATGAAGATGTCTCTGTCCATGTTGCTGCCAGGGGGACACAGTGGGCACATCTGCACATCCGTGTTAGTGAGTGGGACAGCAACGTTGCCATCCTTGTCTTGTTCCTTCCTCAGCGTGCCAGCGTCTGCCAGTCTTCTGGATCTCGAGAAGCAGCTGAGAAGGTCGTTTCCCAGTAGCTCTGCCAGCAGAAGGTATGGTAGCTCGTTTAATCTCCTTCAGGGAACATTCATGGCGTTATTTTCATTACCTTGTTCAGCCTGGCAAACTTTTAGGTAGTGGTTCAATTTTGAATCATGGGCTGTCAAAGCTTCCTGCAAAATCCCTTCCATTCCCTCTTGAGAAGGCAAGGGCAGATGCAGCTGCACCATGAGGCAGCATCATTACAGGGGCATAAGCCCTAACAGACAGATAGACTTCTAACCAGAGGGCTTCCAGTAAGTGAGGCAGATGTGCTGACAAGATAAAATGCTCCTTGCGGATCTGCATTCTCCACTGTGGCTTCTCGTGGTACAGCTTCCTGAGGTCGACTTCCAGTGGGATGCAAGCTGGGCAAAGCTGACACTATCCAGGGAACCCTTTCATCAAAGATGCAGCTTGCCCTGACAGCACAAGATTCCTCGTCTCAAACAGCTCCCAGTACAAAATAAGTTGTCCTGGGAGAAAGACTGCTTTCTAAAACATCTGCTTTCACATTGCCATTTGAGTTAACATAGCTGTGTTCCTAAAAGGCTTAACTTTTTTTACCATTCTGAATACAGATAAAATGATGTTTGCTGACACTGAAAAAAAAGCCTTTCCCCCTTCCTTGCACTGTTAAAACCACTCTTTAATGTATGTTTTTGCTGTAGGAAGGAGATCAGTCTGAATGACAGCTGGCCTGAATACCAGGCAAAGGGTTTAGGCAGCTCTACAGATAAGAACTATCTTGGTGGGGTTTATTCTGTTCTATATGAACTTAGCAAGAAAGGAAGTACATTCCTAGTGTCTGAAACCACGAGAGATTTACCGCATGATTTTTTTCCCTGTACGTGCTGTGTCAGTACATCAGACTTGTGCATCGCATGCCACGTCCGCCATCTTGTCCCGGCTGCATCTTCAGTGCATGTGGTGCCTGGGTCCTCTCTGGGAGGGAATAAAAAAAATTGCTTCTGTTTATTGTTTGTACTTGAGGTCTGAAAATACAGTTACGGTTTTTAATTTCCCAGTAGGTGCCCAGGTGGAAGGTGATAACTATTTCTCTAAGCTTTTAGCCATCACGTACAAATTCAGTTTGTCTGACCCTCATTGAATTGATACCCTTCAACCGAGTGATCTAAAGCTTCAGACAGCAGCACCCTCCAGTGCTGACCCAAGCTAAGATTTTCATGGTACAGTTAGGTAATTTCCACAAATTCCAAAAGATGCTAAACCTCAGTGTCCACATCAAATAGTGCTGTGAAAACATGACTTTTTGAAAGTCATAGTTTGCTCGTCTGAATTGGGAAATGTGAAGCTAGAATAGTATAACCATTAATGATTGCACTGGTATTGCAATAGATGTGAACACTGAATTTTCTTACTTGCAGTGTGGTAAGAATGAACTGAGAATAGTCATTTTTATTTCAAAATAGGTGCCCTAGGCACGTTTTGACCACAAACACTGTTCATATTTTAAATTCGTAACCTATGAGCTCACTGAGACATGTTGGTTCTGCTGGCTTTCAGGCTGACTGAGCCATTGACATGCTGTGTCACTTCTGAAAAGGGCATTGACTCTAGAAAATGGATATCTTAGATCACAATGATTTTTCGTCCTCATTCACTGATCCATCTCCTTGTAAGGTTTGTTTTTTTGTCAGTAGGTTTTAGCACATCAGCTCAGATATTCATTGTGATATTTCTCATAACATTACGAGTCGGAAGTGTGTGTGTGTCCTTGCACTTTTGGATAAAACAACTTATCTCTTATTGAAAAGATGCAACTGAAAGTTTTCATACATAAAAATCTTCCAGAATGAGCACAGGGACAGTTTCATCTCAAAATTAGTTTGTCTAAGAGCACTCCCACAGAAAAGTAGAGGTTAAGGAGAGATGACAGTCGGGCGTGATCATGATGTGCTGCCCAGTTCCTGCCCACTAGTCAGTTTGAAGTATATAATGCCTTCCTGCCATTTCAATGTGTAGTTATTCATGTGCTGTGGAAGGAAAACATTGCTAATAGTTCAGAGATGATGACTAGTAAATAGGGTGTGCCTTTGGAAAAACCCCAAAATGAAGAGTTGCCGTTGCACAGAGTTGAGAGAACTGGTGTTTTCTGTAGTGCAGTAAGATATTCATTGTCAATACTAATGAGCTAATCCATGGGACAAGTGCTCGTGTGTATGGCAGCTACAAGGCAAAAGCATCTGCAGGCCACCTTCACCTGCAGTGTAACTCTGCTATCTGCAGTGGAGTGACTTCTAGGCTGAACTTTTCTGTTTAATATCCGTGTAATTATGAAGTTTGAGGCTGTTTTTTAATGGTGCCGGTGTAACTTTTCACACCTTGGGACTCAGATATGTACTATGTCAGGTGGGGCGAGACAGAAAGTCACTGGAAAAGCAGTCAAACGATTCAGATCATGGGAAAAATGCCACCAGATTTAAGGAATCTGAAGTTGCAGTCTTTTCTGTAGCACAGCTACTAAGGAAGAGCTCTAGGGAGGTCTGTCTGGTTAGCACTCAGCTCTTGGCCTTTAGCTACACAACTTCCTTCACGGGGTTTGAAAACTGGCTGATCATGTAGAAAAGATTGTTCAAACCAGTGAAGACCTATTACTGTTTTGTATGGAAAAGAGTGCTAAGCTTTCTGGCACAAAACAAAAAGGGCCAGACTTTGCTGTAGTGCACCCCAGATACAGTCCTTCTGCTAGAAAAGCTTGTGTGCCAAACAGAGTCAGCATAGATAAGAATGAGAACAGGTGTTAGGTAGAAATATGTGTCTTGTTTTGTACTTTACTATGTTTCTCAGTACAGACTGGTTTTACCTTTCCTCCTTGCTGGACGGTGCAAAAAAATCCTGTGGAAGGGTTTTTTCTTCCGCTGAGGCTGAATGAGTTGGTGAGGAGCACACGGTTGCCTGTAACATTTACAAATCCAATTACCACAATGTTGGGTTTTGTTGACAGGGGAAGGTTTCTGTGCCTGCGGGAAAGATTCCCAAATGTGGCAATTTGCCGGGAGGCCAATCCTTCAGCAGCATGTGGCTTTGGAGAGGAGGAGCTCATGGCTCTGGGCTCTTTATGGCTGCAGTTTCCCCGTTGCTATGCTGGGTTGATAATAGGTCATTGTCTGTGGAGCCGAGACTTGGTTCCTCACTGAAGAAGACTCTGAAGTTAAGAGAAGTATCTTTTTGCTCTCATCCAGCCATGCAGAACTGCGTCGTTGTTCTAATGTGACAGTGAGGTGTGACCCGTCGTGCGCAGTCATTTGAGAGTCCTGTCCTTGAAGCGTGTCCTGATCTTGCTGTTGGAACTCCACCAGGAGCTCAGTCATGGTGTAATCTTTCACGGCTATCGTTACCCTTCCTCGTCATGCTGCAAAGTTCCTACATCATCCTTCCACGGTGGAAATTACCACTTCCTTTTTTTCCTGCTGACTTTGCTGTTCCTGTGGCTTGCCTAGGATATGAGATCAGCAGCATAAGGGTCAGAACATTGATTCAGCATGTTTTGTGAAACAAACTGCTCTGGTTTATTGCCTCCTTCATTTCGTTTGGTGTGTAGGGAACATTCCTGCAGCTGATTTTTTGTCCTGGAGACGCTGTGGCATCTCAAGGTCTTGGAATGACAGTGCAGAACGGCAGCCATGTTGCGTATCCTTACAGGTCTATCTAGAGAGGTGTCTTGGTACCAATAAAGTCACCAATAAAGAATGCTTGGGAAAGAGTAGGGAAGACATATGAAGATAATTTTATCTGTTGCTTTTCCTCTGTATTTTCCCAGGTGCCAGGCATTTGGAGGTGAGGAATGTCTTGAGCCAAAGACAGTATCTTAGTGTTGAATAGACCTGACAGGATTTTCCCCTGTTAATTTGGCTGCTCACCGCCTGAATCCATTCGAAGCATTTAATGCTCACAGACAGGTGTTTACAAAAACACCCACAATGTAACTATTTGTTGTAAGAGCAACACATTCCTTTAGTTTCTGCTGAACTGACCACCTGCTACCTTCATTTTTTGCCCTATTTCTCTTTCGGATGGGAATCAGTGACTGATCATTCCTTATTCTCCTTTATGCTTACCATTTACAACATGACAGGATATTGTCCTGTTCCCTCTGTCATCTCTTTTCCATGCTGAAAAACCTGTTCTGCTTACCCGTTTCTCATACTCTTAGCTCTTGGTACCTTGTTTCCCCTGAACTGTATCCCCTTCTGCTGTACAGCTGTCCTTCCTCATCTTGTAGTTAACTGGATCACCTCCCACGTCCTCTGAAACTTGGATACTTTGGGTATCAATGTTTTGTTTAATGAGGATTTGAGTTACTTGTGCAACACCACACACACACAAAACCCAGCTGTGGAAATGCTGGGAACAGCCACGATCTCCTCCTTCTCCCTTCAGTGCCCTTAGCCCTCCTTGGTTTTACTCTGTTTTCAGTCAAGGACAATTGAATTCCTTCTTGCATGTCCCTGCAGATTTGCAGGCACAAAGAGGCTGCCTCTTCTTGCACTCATGCATTTAACCCTGTTGAATACATCTCTTTTTTTCAGATCTCCCTGCTTTTTTCTGGGTCCCTCTCCTGAGAGGAAAAGTCTCATCTCTACTAAGAAAAAGGCTTCTGTTTGCCACCCCGCTGGTCGCTGCCTCCTGGCCTGTGACCAGACATGTGTACGTGCACTGCTTTCTATCCCAGACCCACCCTGCTGTCTCTGGTCATGATCACTGGTGATTTTGGTGTACCTGAAATATTGCATGCAGAAAGAATTCCTCAAACTGCGACGCTCCATCCTCTCCAGCCGATGCCACAGCACCGCCCTGTGCTGTTGTGCGAGTGAGCGGTGCCCACAGAATGGATTGCTATTTGTGGGTTTGTGTGCATCTGCTGTGAAGTTGGTCATTTCATGATAGGACTGAGTATTGGTAGTGTTAGGAAATGACCAAAAAAAAGGTGAAAATATTAAGAAGCATCTTATTACAAGTGGTTTTGGATTAGTAACTCAAAAGCACAAGTAAGAACATTTTTTCTGGGGTATGTGTGACTGAACCAGCAATGCTCATCATTCAAGTACCTTCAGCTTCAAGGTGGGTCATGTCACAGGCCAGTGAGTATAGAATATCTGTTGTTTGAGTCATTTTCTGATGTCATAACACGCAGATGTGTGTGTGTATATAGTTGTCATACTGTAAAACCCACCCTTTGACAGACATTTGTTTATTTAGTTAGGTACATAGTAAGTAACGCCTCCTGTTCTCTGTTGCTTTTTTGGCACATAGCTTTGTCCAGCTTACTCTCTCTCCTACTTTCTTTTCTCTTTAATGTTTGCAAAGTTGCAGAATTGGATTAATTGTTTTTCTCAGATGCAGGACATCTTTTTCACTCTTCACTACTCTAAATCCTTGCACTCATCTGATGGATAAGTCAGGTGGAATTAATTCTTTTCCCTGGGAAGGTTTAAGATACAGTAAGAATTTTTCCCCTCTAGAGAAGGAAGATGGTATCACTTAAAAAAAAAAAACTATAATAACTTCTCTTTTTCCGAGCTATGTCACACTTTCTGCTCACCACAGCAACCTAACTGTTAGGCTTCAAAATTCTGGCATTGCAGAGAGAAAAGCTATTTTATACATCAAGAAGCTGCCAAAATTAAGTAAGATTTTCCTTAGTGTCCACTACTTGGAAAAGTAACAAGGGGTAGAAATGAGGAATAGGGACCAAAGAGGCTGTCTGCACTGGATATATGCTCTGAAAAAGAATCCATGGATTCTTTGCCCTAAAAGGTGTCAGGACTGCTTATTAAATCTGGGACCTGAACAAGGTCTCTTTCTGGAAACCAAATCTGCTGTTTCCACTTGTGAGTTGTACTGGTTTCTGACTGCAGTGGACACTGTTGCTCCTTCCCATCCAGCCAACCATGTTGACCTGAGGCATAGCCCTGCTTTAAGTTACACTGGAATATGAGTGCCTGCTGAGTGCAGGGGCTTACTTGGATTCACTATGTCCACCCTGGGGTCGATCTCTCTTCATTGAACAGCTCTGGGTGAGGATTTTGTACTAAAGTGCCTCTGAATCTAAAAGCCCCTTTGCTCAGTACAGTGTTCCTGATCCTTTGGAGAGAACTGGACCGCAGGCATGTTTGGGAATGGGTGGGCAGACACAGAGGCTGCTGCTTCCCAGCTAGCCAAAGGGACACAGGGCCGTCTTAACACTGAATTGACTGAAAAACCCAACATGTTTTTTAACAAGAAAATATTTTATTGTTTTGTAGTTCATCTCATTGTCATTTCATGATAAATCCACCTTTTTACATCAAGACATTTCCCACAGCAGAGTAAGGAAAATCCCTTAATCTATATGAATTATGACAGTATGCCATACAAGTAGACATTAAATATCTAATCCTCTTCAGAACATTTACTGTTCATTTACATCTTCTGTATAAATACCAAATAAAATGTAAACATTTAAAACCCAAACAACCCACCCCAACATTATCCTGTTATAACCCAAATCATTCTTGGCACAAAACCTGTTCAGACATCTGCATATCAGAGATTTGCTCAGCCAACTCCGTGACGGACCTGTCTTCTTTTGGCATATTCCTGCTGTTTATAGGAATTCGTTGGCTAATGGAGTTTGGAGAGAGGGAGCTTGCATAGAGGTGGGACTACTTGAGTGGTAAGAATGGCAGCAAGGTCACTGAGAAGCACCTTGCCAAGCCTGTGCTGTGCTATTGAATGGGTTCAGTCACTTCATCGGGCAATAAATACACGTTAGGGAGAGGCAGTAATAAATACGAGGAGGGAGGAGAGTCTTGGAGAGACCAAACATCGAAGTGCTGGTCTACAAACGCATCAGAGAGGTGTTAGCTTCTTCCAGCATCCACTTCTCGCTGTCATCTGGCGAGCCCAGGTAGCTTCATTTGGATGTGTTTCTTCCCTCGGGGCTGGTTTGTGACCTGAAACAGGCAGAATTTTAGGAAAGCTCTCCTTAAATTCTTGCCTCAGATAATAAATCCCACGGGAGATGTGTCTTCTGGAAAGGATGCCTGGTGGTGATTATAGAATCATGGAATGGTTTGGGTGGGAAAGGACCTCAATGCCCATCCAGCTTCCACCCCCCTCCCACTGGATCAGGGGGCTCAAAGCCCCATCCAACCTGGCCTTGAACCCCTCCAGGGATGGGGCAGCCATGACTTCTCTGGGCAGCCTGTGCCAGGGCTCCCCACCCTCACAGGAAAACATTTCTTGCTAATATGGATCCTCCATCCTAATGTGATCCAGGAACGCACTGGGCATTGGCCTTGGATGCTCTGCCAGATATGCGGGGCTCTCTCATCCCAGCAAAGCCGCTCTTTGGACAAGTCTGTGTGTACCTTCTGCATAGAAGCCAGCGACAGGCTGTGGGCTGGCATTCCCGCAGTACCTGCCTCATTCCCAACCCAGCCCATGCCCAGCCTGGCTCCCGAGGGGCAGGGAAGGCAGGAGCTGCCCGGCAGTACCTGTGGAGGATGCCAGCAAGGATACGCTTGACCCACGGCGCCGAGGGGTTCAGGCAGATGGTCTGTCCCTGCTTCGTGGTGGCTCTGTGGATGAGGGAGTAGGTGAGGCCAGGCCGATTGGGGGTGAGGCAGGGGGGACGCAGGGCACTTACATGACCTCGGGCACAGCACAATGTGGGCCCTCGGCAAGCAGCTCCACGCGGGCCAGCCGTCGCAGTGGGATCAGCTGGGACACAGTACGTGGGCAGCGGCAGCGCAGCTCCCCGGCTGGTGGCCCACCTGCAGGAGGGGAAACCGCTGGGCCGGGGGAGCTCCAGGACTCCTGACCCAGGCCCCAAACACCCAGCTCTGACCCCCAAACCCAGTTGGATCTTGAACCTCCAACCGCACCAGATGTTGAACCCTGAGCCCCAAACCTGCTGAGGTCTTGTACCCCAAATCCTGCCAGGACCCAAGACCCCAGCCCCAAACCCTGCCGGGTCTTGGACCCCATCAGGTGTTGAACCATCAGCCCCAAATCCCACCAGGTCTTGAACCCTGAGCCCCGCTGGGTCTTGAACCCCAAACTCCATTTGGTCTCAAACCATGAGCCTCAAACCCTGCTGGGTCTTGAACCTTGAACCTGGCCGGGTCTTGAACCCCGAACCCTGAGACCCACTGGGTCTTGAACCCTGAGCCCCGAACTCTGCCAGCTCTCAGATGCTGAGCCCTGAACCTACTGGGTCTCAAACTCCAAACCTCTCTGAAACCCCAGCCCCAAGCCCTGCAGAGCTCCATACCCTGAGTCCCACCAGGTCTCAAACCCCCAGCCCCAGTCCCTGCTGAGTTTTGAACCCCAAACCCTGCTGAATCTTAAACCCTGAGCCCTGAACGTTGCCAGGTCTGCAGTCCCAAACCTGAAGTCCTGCCGGGTCTCGAACCCTCAGTCCGGAACCCTGAACCCTGAAAGGTCCCGAGCCCCGAACGTCCCCGGGTCTCGAACCCGAGCCCCTCCGGCATCGCCCCCTGCCCGGCTCGGTGGGTCCCCGGCTGCGCTTACCGAGGCAGCGAGCGGCTGCCAGGAGGAGGAGGAGGAGAAGTGGGAGGAGGAGGCGGAGGAGCGGGCTCATGGCTGGTGCTGGCGGCCGAGGTGCCGGTCCCCGTGTCCGCCCCTGCTTTTATCCCCGCTGGGCAGGAGAAACCTGATTCACCGCCGCCACGCATCGCTCTCCCCTCCCTGCACATCCCGGGCAGGCGCTGCAGCCTCTTCCCTGCTTGGGACCCCCAGCCTGGCCCCACAGCCGGCAAGGGGCATCTAGGGGGCGTGGAGGGGCTCCAGGCGGGCTCCCTGCACTGGCTCCCTGCTGCAGGAGGCCTTCCTGCTCCAGGTGCCCTCCCTGCCTCAGCAAGGCTCCCTACCCCTGCTCCCTGCTCCAGGGGGACTCGCTGCCCTGGATGCGCTGCCTGTTCCCTTGCCTGCAGCCTGCTCCACTCACCAGGGGAGCCTGCAGTGCCAGGGATCTAGCAGGAAAACTCATATGGCTATGGATTGTCCTGTAGGCATCAGAGTTTGCAGGTTAAATACAGCCCAAGCCAACTTTTCTTGAAGTTCATAAGCCTGGAAGATGCCAGTGGAAATTGAGGCATAAAATCCATGGTCTTCTACATCTAAGGATAGGTCTGCCAGAGGATCTGGGGATGCCTCTGAGCAGCAGGTGCAGTCCAGAGGTGTCACAGCCATCCTACCCTTTGTTTGGTCTTCGGAGACCATTCATTGCTTTAGTTTAGTGCTCCAGCATTTCTTTGGACTGCTGTTTTGCTTTCTGGGGCAGTGAAGAGGGATTAAAATTGTTCTCCTGAGATCTTTCCGAATTTATAATACTTGTGTTAATTGTTTTACCTTGGCCTGGGCACTGATAGAGCCAATTTGGTATCAGGCAATGGACACTTCGTTTCTTTTATCTCGGGCAGGGGGACATGGCAGGACAGACTGATTTGTTAATGCAGTGTCTGCAAGCTTGCAAATCAACCCTCTGCTTAATTGCAGAATGTTCCCCGGAAGAGGGAAGCTGAGAACAGACCTAACTTTGTATTAGCCTGCCAGGTATTTCACTGCACGCTGACCAATTTGGCTGCCTCGCCTTTGTTAAGGAGCTGGGTGTGCACTCACGGGTTTGGTCATGGCCAGTGCTGTCCCTGTGGCTGTTGGTCCATCGGATCGGTATCCTTTGGGCACTTGGCTGTTTCTCCCTTTGCCACCCTGCAGGGATTTATGGAAGCACTAAAGTAACCAGAAGGGGAAGAGCTCTGAGAAGTGCAGGTTTACGTTTCTCCCCAAAGTGCCTGCCTCTCATCGTGCTTGGTCTGACAAAGGGTAGGGAGCAAATAATTGATTCCTACCCACCTGCAGTTCCTTCTGCCTTGCTCAGGAGTTTTCAGAAAGCGCTACAGGCCCTAGCTCAGTAGGTAACACCAGCTGTCTGATGCTTGCCTGGGTGCTGGTCCTTGCTTCGCGGCACCAAACTCAGCTATGACCCTGCCTGTTACTGTGAAATTTCTTTATGAGGTGCTGAGGGAAAAGGACCTTTTTATGCTGGGTGTGCCAGATGCAAGGGGATCATGAAGACACAGAACAACTTTAAATCTAAGGAGTAGAGTCTCTGGGAACCCTTTTCTGACCTTTTTCTCCCCATATTTGAGGTCCCCCACCCTGCCACCCTGTTATAGACTGACATTTCCTGGCTGGTGGCTGTTTATAAGATAGGGCATTAAGTGCTGGCTTTTGTTTATTTGGGTAAATCTTGTCTGTGCTAGCAGTTTGTTTTCTTTTTGTGGCCCTGTTCTATGCAAGCAGGCTCTCTGCTTTGGGAAGCACCAACTCCATCGCAGTTCTGAACAGAGCCATCTGGATTTCAGAGCAAAGACTCCACTCATGGCGTGAAGCCCTTACCCCATTGATGCCAGCAGCAACTGAGATGACTTCAGTTTAAGTAGGCCAGGTATGAGGCTGACCTGTATTTTACCCCCTTTTTGAGCAACTCCTGGAGGGCAGAGTTCTTAGAAGATTGCTACAGATGGTGCATTAAGGGCCTGTCTCATGAAGGAAAAGGATCTATCTGTTAGAGCATGGCCGGTGCCTTTTGTCACTTAGAAATCTGCGTCAACAGAGCATCATCTGCTTCAGTCATACCCAAATCTCTCAGCAGGGATTTCTGTCCAGGAACAGGCTGAGATGAATGGAATCTGTAGCAATACCCAGGGTTACACGAGTTTGGCAGTTAAGCACACAGGTGGTGAAACAGCAGTGACAAACTCCCTGTGTGGTGCGGAACTCTTCTGTGCACCTTCTGTCCCATGGGTTTCAAAGCATCAACACAATCTTAAATTGCATTGCTTTCCTCTGCCGTCTCAAACATCTGGAAAGCTGCTTCCTCGTCTTTCTTGTCTCCAGTGGGAGATTTCATAACAAATAATTGAGAGAGCCTTAAAAACCACAAAAGCTGCCATCAAGTAAAGCTGTGCTTCTTGGGAACTGGAAAGGTTTCCACCTCTTTAGCAGAAGAGTCATGTTCAAAATCCAGAGGAGAGGTGTCTGTGTGATTTGTAATGCAATCTGTTTGGCGCTTCTAGAACCAACTGGACACTGTGCTCATGTTCTCCTGGGCCTACCACCGCCTCCCTCTGCCCACACAGCTTTTCACAACAACCATCTGCTTTGTAGTCCTTCATTTGGGACAAATCCATTCCCATGCATTTGCTTCCCACCGGCTGCTCTTGGTGTGAATTACAGCATGGTTCAGGGTTAGTGCAGCAGAGAAGCTGTCAATGTATGGTGCTTTTAGGGGAGATCTGAGCACTGAGCATCTCATAACAGTGAAATAAGGATGTGTTGGGGAAGCAGACACTCACTGCAGAAAGAGGTGAAGAAGCTGTGAACTTGCGTCACCATGCCAGAAAGGAAATACTCTTCAATCAGCACATGTGGCCAGTTGGCAAATGTGTAACATCTGCAGTGCTTATGAGGCAGCTTATTTGCCCCGTCATTTCCCTGTGATGTAATTAGAATTTTGCTTGACAAAAGAACATTTATGGATGGGATGTCTTCTTTCTCTGGCAGCTGGCCTGACCTTTAGCCCGGCCTGGAGTTTCGGTGAGGTCTTGTGCAAATACCCACCTGGGAACGCTCAAAGCAGTGTTAGCAGGACCCTGTTTTAGAGACAAAGGCAATAAAAAGTCAAATGAGCATCATTTATTATGTCCCTCTCCCTGTGAAACAATAACACCTCATGCTGTTTGCACTATTCCTTTGTCTTGGACCAGCATGATAATCCATAATGCAGGCAGTGACTCGGAGGCAGTGGGTATTGTGAATATGCGACCCACTGTGTCACTTTTAAATAGACTCCCAGCCAAGTAAAATGGAAGATAATTCAGGATCCTCCCAAAGGAATGGACTCTTTCAAGGGTTGTGCGCTGAGCAATTAGCTGAGTTTTGCAAACAGGATCAGCCCAGCCTGCTGGCCAGACTTTTCCAGCTACAGGGAGATTCACTTCCCTTTTCTCATTGATATGGCCAGTCAGTCACGCTTGGTCATTAGTTGCTGGTGAGAGATGAGAGGCTGACTGGTCCGCTGCCAGTTAGCGTGCTGAAAGGCCATAGCTGTGCTCTGCTCTTGCACCAGTGCCCTCCTGGAAGTCGGGATAAGAAAGGGAGGTGGATCAGGTAATTTTCTTGTCCTAGTGAGTATGAATCAGGGGAGCCCAAGGAGAAGGAGTAACTTTAAAAGCATTTATCCGTGGTGAGGTTAGGGTGTCAGGAGGTCTCTGTGATGACACAAGGAGAACAAGAACGCGTGTTGTAACCTAAGGCAGATGTGCAATCTACACAGCTCATCCTGCCGCGCTGCGTGGATGATATTTTTAGGAAATGGAAGGAAGGCCCAGTAACATTCACCTCCCCTTGGCACAGACATGGAGACCTGACCCCTGCTCCCACCAGGAGAGGATTATTGCAAGGGATGATTAAGGTGCTCCAAGCAAATGAGCAGCAGAATGGATGAAACTGGTTTTCAGAGGACTTGAGTTTGGCAATTGGGTTCTCTGATGCCTTATTAGGGACCCAATCCATCCAAGGAATTTCCCCAGTTAAGGCACCCATAGCTTTTCTTTCTCCCCCCGCCTCAGGATCTCCAACATGTTAGCAAAGTGCGTTACACACGTGTGCTGCAGCCTTTTCTTATAGCTGTCTGCAGGCTGTCAGAAAGCATCCAGAAAGGTAGTATCTTTGATCCTAACGCTTTGGGAATGGCCAGCACTCAGAAGCTGCCAGAGGAGCAGATGGATACAGAATGATCAAGGCAGCTTCATCACATCATAGACTTTATTTACTGAGAGAACCAGGCTAGGTGCTGCCAAACAGATGAGGAGCTGGATTTCAGCACGATTCCACTCCCAGACGGTCATCCAAGTAAAGGAATCATATCATCTAGAGAAGGGCGACGAGGCTGGTGAAGGGGCTGGAAAACAAGTCCTACGAGGAACGGCTGAGGGAACTGGGGTTGTTTAGTTTGGAGGAGAGGAGACTGAGGGGAGACCTCATCGCTGTCTACAGCTGCCTGAGAGGGGTCTGTGGGAGACTGAGTGTTGATCTCTTCTCTCAAGTGACAGGTGACAGGACAAGGGGAAATGGCCATAAGTTGCGTCAGAGGAGGTTCAGACTTGATATTAGGAAGAATTTCTTTACCAAAAGGGTGGTCAGGCACTGGCACAGCTGCCCAGGGAGGTGGTTGAGTCACCATCCCTGGAGGCATTTAAAAAAAGGATAGATGAGTTTTTGAGGGACATGGTTTAGTGGATGATGGGTGCAGTTGGACTCGATCTCAAAGGTCTTTTCCAACTGGAAGATTCTGTGATGTGCAAAAACAGTGGTGCAAACAGAACATCTCCAGGTTGTCTGTGACAGCTACGGGCAGGTAGCAGGGGAGAAGGACATCCTGCTGTTCCAAATCTGTTGCAGTGGCTGTGTACTGAGGAGATGGGGCAGGAGGTGAAAGGACAGAGATTGATGAGGACAGAAATGCTGAAATACTGCTGTTGTTCTCAAAGTGAGGTGAGAATCCCTGTCAAGCTCGTGCTCACCCTCGCTTTGTCCTGGAAGTGGAAGCCGGGTAGGCCCCTTTCCAGCACTGGGTGCTGGGGGCTGAGGGAGCTGGAAGGGGAGAGGTGTTCACTCCCTGCCTTGAGCAGCTCCTGGCACAGTGGCTCCTTCAGGTACAGGGCAGGGGGAATGATGGCTCTGCACAGTCCTGAGCATCAATCCAGGTTGCGTGGGACCTTGAGGAGACTCGCCTGTTCTCTGGAAGGAGCTGGGGCTTTTCTGTGGAGGATCTTGGTTTGCTTTCCATGGAGCTACACGCTGTCACCCAGCAGGGCTTGCTTCCCAGAGCACGGCTTCCTTTGAGAACTGCCTGCCTGTTTTCCTGCAGCTAGGAGACACTCCGGTTTCCTTACCTACACTCCGTGAGCCTTCTATTCCTCCTCTGCACAGGCAGGCCACTGTTTGTCTTCAAGACTGTCAGAGCATTTTGGTAACTTCTGTTATAAAGCAGCAAAAAAAACTGTTTTCTGGGAGCTTTTAAAGCAAATCAGATGATGCAGATTTCTGAGCTTTATTTACAAACAGGTTTAGTTCAATTACGGTCAAAGCACTTCCTTTTGAAATGAGTTTGAAATAAAATAATATGAAGCACGTCCTTTTTTTTTTTTGCAGCTGATCCTTCTTTTCTTTTCCACAGACACTTGTGAGCAGGAGTGGGGCTCAGCAAATCAAGTTGTTTCTGGGTGAGGCTGCCATGGGTCTTGCCCTGACAACTCGAACCCCTTGTGTATCCCAAAAGCTTCCAAGTCAATTTTTTTTGTACCACGCATCATGTATTGCTCTGGTTTATGACATGTTTATGGCTGCGCAGGAGTTCAGGGTTTGTGAGAGGATTTGTGGTCTTAGATCTCCCTTCCTCTGCAACTTTCTAATCTTTGTTTATTTAATGAATAGTTCTTTGCTGTAAAATATACATCTGAAGCTTTGAGCTCTTATGCAAAATCTGATAATCCCAGCCAGATTTCAGCGAAATGTTCCTGGTTTGTGAAGAAGAAATCTGCTCATGAATCATTACTGGAGTGACTTGAAACCGGGCATGGTATAGTGACTGTTTTGAACTGGCTTGACTTGATTTTCTGGGAAAAATAGGTGTTGTTTCCTTATAAGAAAACTGTCAGCACAGAGGCAGCTCCTTGCAACTGAAGTACCTAGGTTGTATTTTCTTTCTTTTAGAGAGAAACCAGGTAATCTTTGTATTATAATGACATAATCAGGACAGGGTAGAAATTAACTGCTGGTAAAACTGTACTGGCAGGGGTGCCGAAATGGAAAGCAGAATAGGGTGGTGTTTGAAATTCCAGGTATCACAGTACAATAATCCCATTAGAGGATTTACTGTCTGAAAACAAAACCAAGTCTGGACTGAAACCAGGTAAGATGCAGCGTGTGTATCAGTCCTAGTGAGCTCTTAACTAAGTGGTACCCAGAGACTCTCATTCCTGAGCTTGGTTGCCTACAGGTCAGATGGTTCATGTGGCTGCTGCCTTGGCGTCCCTGGAGATCAGCCAAGCGGGAAGGTTGCATGTCATAGGCAAATGGTGATTGCCCCATGGAATCAGGAATATTTCATGAGTAATTTCCACCCCTTTCCAGTTGCAGTTTGGTAATGACATCCTTGGAAACTGTTGGCTTCTAGCTTGCACTTACAAGGAAATTACATGATCCAGATGTCTCTCTACCGTGCTCTGTCATTCCCCCCTGTCCCCAATTTCACCTCTCTAGTAAAGTCTGTATCATTTGTCCAACTTCAGAAAGCTTGGACAAAGGGTCTTCAAAGGATATCAGCCAAGTTAGTGAAAAGAATTTTGGATGGAGGAGGAGAGAGCACCAGACCAGAGCTGCTGCTGAGGGACAATCTGCGACATGAGCTGGGTGCTTTCCACCTTGCCAGCCAGCTGAGCCAGACACTCCTGCTTGCAGCTGGAGCATGGCTTGGGGTTCTCTGCCTCCTGCACTGTCTGTGTTCCAGCCCTTTCAGAGTGATTAGAAGATGAAACACCTTGGGGATACATGGGGTAGCTTACATGGCCATCCTTATTTTTTTAATTTAGTTGAAAACTAATTGATTATTTTTTATGAGAATGAGTTTTTCACTGATGTGGATATAAAACTGTACAAAGCTGGTGCATTGTGTAACTTGGGCTTCCCCCTTCGAGACAAAACCTTGTAGCAGTGGTGTTCTTCCAGGTTCTGTTTTCCAAGCAGTAGAAGCTGGTAAGCAGTGGTTTATGTTTTTTTTAATCCAACAGAGTGGCAACTGAAGA
This sequence comes from Tapera naevia, assembly GCA_033556795.1. Classification (NCBI taxonomy): domain Eukaryota; kingdom Metazoa; phylum Chordata; class Aves; order Cuculiformes; family Neomorphidae; genus Tapera; species Tapera naevia. The sequence continues at coordinate 1,003,463 of JAUMJJ010000021.1, forward strand.
GGTCGGAGCCAGGAGAGGCAGGGGGAGACTCTCCTTTAAAACTAGATGGGTTCCCTGACAAAACCATACAAAACACAGCTGATAAGAATGGACAACTGGACGCAGATGCTTAGGGGCAACCACTGATCAGAAAAGTTGGAAACCTTCCCTGAAATCCCCTGAGATCATAGGGATGGAGCCACCATTCGCTCCAGGCTATGGCACCACGAGCATTGTGCTGTGAATCCCGGGTGTGGCTGCCCAAGGAAATGCCATGTTCTTTGCAGGACAACACTAATGAGCACAGGTTTTATTTGCACATGTGCATTACTGTGTTGGTAGGAACACACACACTTCAATGACCTTAATCCACGGGAATCAGGTGCTCCGTCCCACCCTCATGGATCTCTGTGTGCCCATGATGAGTCTTCTAATTAGAGCCCTCACAAGTTGAACAGCAAACCCGAGGCTCACTGTGTGCTACCAGGAAGAAGGATTTGAGCAGCTGCAGCAGACAGACGCAAGTAACAGTGAGGATGAAGCACGGATAATCCTGTGCGGGTCACTGAATCTCTCCTCAGCAGATCCAGCTCTAAATGAATGCGGAGAGTGGATCTGTTGAGTAAGGAATTGTCACTCATACACAGCCTGATGACGTGTCATTCTTGGACAGCACACATGAGTAAGGATAGTTGACATGACAGCACTGTTTTTTATGCCTGGATGACTGTTTCAAACCCCTGAACTGTCAGTCTCATTCCACAGCGGTTACTGTAGGAGGAAATTCCAGCAGTCTCAGGGGGTCAGGAGCGTGCAGCTGTTTGGGGCACGGAGCAGCAATGTGTGAAACTGGGCAGCAGCTCTCCTGCAGACCCGTGTGCCGAGACCAGTGGGAGCTCACTGGGCTGCAGTAGCGCTGCAGAGCCTGGTCAGGTGAGTCAGTGCTCACATAGACAGCCCTCGCACAAGGCAAGTGGGTATCTGGGGGTATTTTGAAAGGCACGGTTGGCTGCCTGCACAAGGCTTTGTACCTGCAGCTCCCTGATCCCCTCCAGTTCCATTCCATGTGGATGTGGGTCAGCTCTCCTCCCTCGAACTGGCAGAGGCAAGGCTGCACTGTAGGCGAACTCTCCTTTCCTCCAGCTCCTCTCACTGCCTCTGGCACGTTTCCTCTTGAAAGCAGGAAAAAGAGGGGGAACAGATAGCATAGGGTCAGCCAGAATTCAGAAGCGAAGATCTCCGCTGCTTGCTGCCGTGCCACTTCCAGGAGGAATAAGTCAGCCATGCAGGGGCCCAGGAGCTCGGTTTGCATTAGTTGTCACGGGGAGTGGTGTTGGTGTGGCTATTAACAAAGCTCACCAAGTGTTTGTAGTTGCCTCGTTGACGTTACCATTCATGTTACTCGCCTTGCTTAGGCTCTCTGCTGTGTGAAGGCCCTCTGAAATCCCTCCGTGTCCTTAACATAGGCCTCAGGGCTGCTGGAGCGTGGAAAGCTGTCCCGGCTTAGCCAGGCCCTAGGGAAACACATCCAGAGCATTACTGGCCACATGACTCAGTCTTCTTCAGGTTATCCAGTTGTTAATCCATGACCTGCAGGAAGTGATCCCATTGCACACTGCCTGCGTGCCTTTCCATGGCAGGTATTTGCCTTGGCATCGCAGTCAGAGCGTACAGTAGCTGGCAGCCAGCCCAGGAAGGCTAAAAGGCAATTAAACGAGCCACGATGGCTCTTCCATTTCAGAGTGAGGACTTTTCCTAAAGGCACAAATATGAGTTTAGAGGCTACAAGTCCTAGGACATTTCACCATTGCCTAGAAACTATTTAACATGGGCAATCTGTGACAGGGCATGGGGTTAGCTCTTTCCTTTGCAGTGGTGAGGAGAAATATGTGGGGCTCTGCAGGGAACGTGATCAAAAGAGTGATCAAAAGTGGGTTTTTCAGTTTGAAAACTCAAACCAATATTTTTGGTTTCATCTGAGCAGCTCCTGAGCAGTAAAATGCTTCATTTCAGGGCATTATTAACTCAGATTTTGCTTCCTGAGGGCACCCCTCAAAGAAGCTGTGGAAACCAAGTCCTGAGACTTTAAGCCTGATAGCAATGATTTCCCTCAACTGGGAAATGAGTTGAACTGTATATTAGATCTGCAAATAGTTGGAAGTAGAGCAAATATGAGTCTCTTAAAAAATGAACTGTTCACCCAATTAAAAAATGAACTATTCACCCAATGAAAAACCCAACCCAAAATACCAAACAACAAAAAAATCCCCCTGACCTGGATTAATCCAATTTTTATCCCACAAAGTGTTCAGGTTGAGTGGAGCTGAGTAATCTTTGAGGGTATGATGTGGATAGTTGTGGTCTTCTGGTTGGAGTGATGACAGCAGCTGAGAAAGCAGTGACACGAGACTGGTGACTGCATGAAAATGGGAACACGGGTCGGAATCATCACAAAGCTTTTGAAGTCCTCTCCCCTGACACCACAGTCTCATCCTCTGTGTTACTTTCATTGGTTGTGTTGCAATAGGGAAAAAGCAAAGCAGTCATCCTTGAGTTACCCCAGAGAAGGTAACAGGGAATGCTTTCTGAAAGCACTTTGAGTGCAGCGTGCACTTTTTCACCTTATTTGGACTCTGTAGTAAAATCTAAAACATCGTTCCTGTCAGAAAAGAAATGCCTGCTGTTTAGTTGAAAGGAAGGAAAAAAATAGTATTGGTAAGTTAATTATCTGTAGCTTACAATATATCAGGAGGGGCAGGTATTCATTTCAGGTTGTCACAGGGAGGTTTTTGGAGAAGGACCTGTCTGGATAAAAAACATCAATGGCATTTTTGATCCATGTGTTCTACACTGAGGCTTCTGTCTATGGTTTTCTTTCCCCATTATCTTGAATTTCTCCCTTTTATTTCTTATTTTCCCAGTTTTCAGATTGCTTGACTTAAGCAGCCTCAATACACACAGGGTACAGGTATATGCAGGGAGACTGTGCTAAAAAGTGCACCAACAAACATAAGCACAGCATTCTTTCTCTCCTAAAATTGCAAATGAATGCTGGTGTCCAGAATGCCTGGAGAGGGCAGAAGAGTGAGCAAGCCAGAGGGTTTCTCTACAAAATAGGCTGCTGAAAAAAGCAGCTTCTGATTTGCTTGAAATTCAGGATTTTTACCTTTGGTTTTCTTCTAAATAGTCAGAATTCCCATGAAATTGAATTGCTCAGGACATGGGCTCATTTCAGTTGTCAAAGTAGTTTAATTTAGATGAACGGTTTCCCATTAGCATTTGAACATATGCCTGAATTTGACCCAACCATTGCTTTCTGGTGAAGTTTTTCAGTTTGAATCCTCATTTTTCTCAAGGACCATTGTCCCATCAGCACACTTCCCACCTGGGCAACCCATTGGAAACAAGTTGTGCTCTGTGTTTCCCATGGAGAGCCCACTCCTGCAGCACTTACTGACTCAGCATTGCCCATTTACCCGTTCATTTCTTTAAATAGCTGCTTTAGTTCCAGAGGCTATTGCATGTTCTCCTTCCTCCTCTGTCCCAGAGGAGTAGCATGATGAGAATTTTCCAACAAGAAAAGGTTCTGTAGCGCATGACCTACCAGCAGATCAAGCATGTGTGGATGGGTTTACAGCCCTTCCCTGTGTTTCTCACCCAATCTCGTCTCCTCCTGACTTCGGGGAAAGGTTTGGGTATGCAAACCCCACTTGTTTCGGTGTTAAACTTAACAAGGAGTGGGTGAAGCTGCCATGTTGAAAGTGAACCAGCCCCCACAATGCCTGGTTTCTTTGGCTCTCTTTATTAAACTGGTGCTCATGGTGAGCAGAGCTTACCTAAATCACTTCTTCTCTGTCTTTGCTGTCAGAGGTGAGGTACCAAACTGAGAAGGCCTGGAGAGAAGCAGGAGGTGGTGCTGCTCACAAGAGGAGCCAGAGAATGCAGGGACTCCACGTGTCTTAACTTTCTGGAAGAGGGATTAGCAGAAAGTGAGGAGGTGGTAGAATTTTGACAACACAAATTCAGAGTCAGCAAACTGTGTTTTTGTTGGCTTGATTGCTGCTCCACTGCTGGCAGTGCCTGGCTTAGTCAGCCATGAGCCAGTGGGATCGTGGTGCTGTTGTTTATCAGTTATTGATCATCCAAACAGAAAGCTCTCAAAGCGTCGGAGTTCTTGTCAGGTCACTTGCTCTTCCTTATTTGTGTTGGGTGACAAAGTGCCTCTTGCAGAGATCTGACACCAACATGGACAGCTCTTACGGAAGAGCTAAGCTGTATTAAATAGGAGTTGGTTCTTAAGGAAAGGCTATGGAGGCTGGCAGTCCCTAAATTCTGGGAGAATTACAGGCTGTGTGTCAGAACCTATGAATGAAAGCACAATGGATGGTGTTTGATTTTGAGAGTGCCCTTCTGCTGCCAATTACAGAATCATAGATGTTGAACAGTCCTTCTCAATATCTTTATCAACGATCTGGATGAGGAGATTGAGTGGCTCTCAGTAAGTTCACGGATGACACTAAAAAAATTGTTGATCTGCTTGAGGGTAGGGAGGCTCTGCAGAGGGATCTGGACGGGCTGGATCCATGAGCTTGTATCCGTACTGACAGGTGTTCAGTGAATCCCTAAAAGCAGTGGCATATGCTGGTTCCTGCCCCAGTGCTCATCCTACAGCACCAGGCCCTTCATCTCCCGAACATCTGAGCTTCTCCATCATCTGCTCCAAGCATTGACATGCAGGTATGGGATGTGTTTTATGAAAGTGGAATCCATTAACTTACTGTAGCACTCAGACACTTGTTTAGCCACCTGAACAGCCATGCTAGAGGAATAATGATTTTACCAGGCCATCTGCTCCAGTCTCAGCTTCTGGAGGGGCGGTGGAGACTGTTGTGTGAAGCAGTGCTGGTTAGAGGAAGCCCTGGCGCTGTCATGGTTGCACTTGGGTTTGTGAATAATGCTGAGGCCACAGCACTGCAGTTCCTAACCTGTTGGGAGGTTGTCCTGGGATTTTGGCCCAGGAAGACAGGATTTGTCCTGACCACAAGGGGTTTCTCCTGTGCAAAAAGTAACAAAGAGGTTAATAATTTCTAGAAGCTTCTGCTGGGTGGCACTATTTTGTGGCGGTAACCTTCAGCTTGGGCCTTGAGTGGTTCAGTCAGGGCTGTTCCTGACTGGGCATTGGCATCTTCATTGGATGTGATGGAAATTGGAAGCACGGGCAATTTGAGCTCTTTTTTTTCAGTAGAACTGCTGAGTAAATGTTCTGCTGACCGCTTTGCTTTCTCACTTGGCCAGTGTCATCCTTGTGCAATCAAAGCAATTCCAAACCAAGTCTTGTGTAACAGGCTGGGAAACCCGTCAGACGGCACCTCTGGACTTCTGTGGAGATGGGCCAGTCCTTGGAATTCTCTTGCAGTGGAAATCCCCTCCTCATGGACTGTGCTTCTGGGGCAGATTACTGCGGTTTTATTGAACAGTTGTGTCTCTGAGCAGCGATTTCTAGGCGAAATGGAAATTTACTGCTCTCCCTGTTTTGAGAGGAAGGTCACTTTGCCCACCTGCTCCTTGATTCCCGCTCCGTTCCGAACTGGCAGCGCTGGAGCTCGCCTTCCCCTCATGGCAGCAGTGTCATGTTTGCTGTTCCAACAGAAGTGTTTTCACCCTTAACCGTGCACATCTTGCAGTTGTCTTTGGAAACCTGCCAACCCCTCTTTTAGAACATCACAGCTTATTTTGAATCCTCTGCACCTCTTGGATTTCACAGATTCACTTCCTTCTGATTTCAATTTCTTTTGCCTGATTCCAGAGGGAGGAACAGTCCAGAAACTCTCATTTCTAAGCCTCAGTATCCTCATGGTTTTCTGCGTACTGGGTAGATCCTGAGGCACCTGTGAAGCCTGAGGTGAACGGATGCTTTCAGCCAAATCTGTCTCCCTGTCAGCTTCCAGGGAACTCCAGCTTGCTCACAAGAGCTCCTCTGTGCCCTTGTTTGTGAGCAGCTGGGTTTGTAGCTGAGCGCTGTGAGGGCTGCTTAAACAAATAGGGTGTGCACACAGACCCAGGTAGCAGTGTGGTGGCTGGAGCAGCATCCTGGCGACAAGCCCCCCCAAATCATACACAACTCTCAGTATCACAGGAGGACAGGGACAACTGCAGCTACTGACATGTCCTACTCACTCGATGGACACATGTTTTAGATGTTCCTGTGTCAGGAGGTAAAAATTAGACACAAATAATACTCGGCATGGTCTGAAAGCTCTCTGCTTTGTTGCAGAGCACTAAAAAAATTGGCTTATCTTCTGTTTTCCAGATGTGAAAAGTAACTGCACTGGTGAGATCTGTTGTGATCTCAAATCCCACTTTCAAATGAGTGCGCAGCATCTGCATCTCCTTGTGTCACATTTGCCCTCCAGCAGTGCTGCCAACTGTGCCAAAGTTACAATCCTTTCAGCCTGTAGGACCACAGTAAAACAAAAGATCCCATTTCTTTCTGGTTTCCAGATGCCTTCCTTCTGGAGTTCTACACTTCAGTGGTTACTTACAAAACCACTTTAAGGTTTGGGGTTTTTTACCAAGCAGCTGTGACGGATGAGAAGGGTTTCTAGGGGCCAGGTCTAAAAGCAGGGTTTTCTCAGTGATCTTCAGTGCAGCTGTGAGAGGGTGAAGACAAGGTGAATGTCCTGCTGATACAGCAGGGGCAAAGCAGCGTTCCTGAGCCCATGCGGAACTGTATCTTGTGGATCTGGGACTGTGTGTGGGCTGGTTTGGGTGGCAATCAGAACCTCCTACCATGCAGTCGTTGAAAACAGTTGGATTTAAGAATGTGCCTTGATTAAATTCAGTTGCAATTTGAGTACCGGGAAAAAGTTCCCTTAAAGATGTATCTGCATCTTCAATGTCAGGGAGCAACCGTGCTGGAATTTGCTGGCATTACAGCAATTTCTGATTCATGGCAACTGAACTGCAGAATATCTGCTGTCTTCAGCTGTCAGAGACCATAATCATTAGTGTGAAACAAGAAAGAATTCATGCAGGCAAATTCTGGAGCAGGAACTTCCTGGCCTGGATGCCATTCCTGTGCCCTAGTGGATTTTCTCCTGTGTTCTGATTGAATCGTTTCTCCAGTCTCCATACACTTCTGAAATGCACAGAATTATAAATATTAAATGTGCATTAATGCCTTTCCAAGTATTTCTTTGTCACCACTTTGAAGCGTGTGTATCAATGCTTCTCCCATTTATCCAACTCTTTTCCAGTAGGACAATTGTATGACAGTCACAGAATGTGGTTTGTATTTGGTTTTCTACTGTAACAAAGCACATAAAAATGAATACTGCATAAAGGAAAATATTATCAGAGCCCAAATTAGGTCAGACAAGAAGAAAATAGGACACAAATAGTTTTCAAAGGTGAGCAGACTGTTTAACTCTACTCCAGGAGCTCAGAGTGAGCCTGAGCAGGGCAGGGATTTTCTCCATGAGCCTGGGCTGTTTAAAGTGAGAATAATTTGTTGGGTGTTTGTCACTGCCTGTGCATGCAAACACACACTTGGCTTTTAGCAGGTAGGTCTCAGGGTGGCTGTGCAAAGCTGCTCTGGTTTCAGTCGTAAGGACTGACAAAGTGTGCTCATTTTCAGACACAGCTCCTGCTATCAGAAAGAGCCTGGGCAGCAGCGATGCTGTTCCTGATTAGATAAGAGAAGTCAGGCTATGCAGCTGGGGCCTGTTCCAGAGCATTACAGACAACTGGGAGGTGTAATTCATCTGTCGCACCCTCAGAGCTTGTGTTTCATGTTCAGTGCTTGGTTATGTCATAAAAACTCCTATGTGTCGCAAAAGGGACAGTTTTCATGCACACAGCTCATCGCCCTGGGCTGGAGGGGGCTGGCTGTGCACATCAGAAGCCTTGTTGAGGGCTGAGATGTAACCAGACATGAGATCAGTGCTAACTGATAGGGAAAAATCCATGTGCCTTGTGTCTCCGGTGCCGTTTCACTTCCCGATCCCTGCAGCTCATGTTCCCGGGCAATGCATTTCCGTGCCCTGGCTTGCCGGATTGTGTTCTTGGCACGTTAGCATATAGCATGTTTTAAAACTTCACCTCTACTTTTTGCAGAACATGTAGTTTTAGGGGAAATGCCAGGATTCTATTTCTTACCCAGTGTTGTAGATTTGAACATAAAGCCAATTTCTGCTTTTTTCTTTGCACCTGTGAGAACAAGTAACCTCGTTTTCACCTCAGCAAACTGGGAAATGACTCCTCTCTCTGTCTCAACTCCTCTCTCTGTCTCAACTGTTTTCCCTTCCTGATTGGCAGTCATTTCTTGTCAGCCCCAGTGACTGGAATGAAGATAAGCATCTCTGATGTCTCTGCAGAAGGATTTTGTTTATTCTTTGTACAGCTGCCTCTGAGTTTGGGAAGTTTTTAGCATTAATTCACACAAATTTTGTGTCATTTTGTGTCATTCAATGCTTTAGCACTCGGCTCCCAGGGCAAGAGTGTCTTCTGCCAGTGCTTGTGAGGTTCTGATGCTTCGTGGCCGTAAGCAGAGCTCTCTGCAACTCCATGGAAGAAGAAAATAGTTGTTTGCACAAAATGTGTGTGTTCTTTCTTAATTGGATTTTAAAATGTCACTGCAAAGTGAGACACAGAAAGCCCTGTGAGGAGTCACTGCTAAAGGCTGATGTAGTTTTGAGTGTACGCTAGCAGAACTCTCAGAGATGGTCTGGAGGACAGGCCGATGTGTGCCTCCCAGAGAGATGTCACCATGCTCCCTGCCTCGTGAAAGGGTGGGTGAGGCTTGGTACCAGCAAACCTTGTACCTGTAACCTAACTGTGAGCACAGAGGAACTGTAAGTCACTGAGGAGATCTGATGGCACAGATTTGGGTTTATAGAACCGTGTACAATGTCTCAGGGCAGCCAAAAAGGCACCCAGAGTTTGAGGAAGCATTTGGAAAGGAATTATGGGGGAAAAAAGAGAGAAAATATGAGAAAATCACATTCCTTTCAGCGTATTGTGCTGAAAGCACCCAGCTGTGTGCGCTTCTCCAGAGGGTGACTGACCAGAACTCAGCATCACAAGTTGCTGAGCAGGCCAGAATCACGATGGGTTTGAGGAAAATGCGTGATATGTGCTGCAAACACACAGCTGTCATAGAGCAGGGGCTGCTTGAACTGCTGAGTGTTAGCTCTGATGGAAGGAAAATGGCTGATTCCTTTATTCCTTAGAGTCTCTGCCTGCCTTCCAGGTTCTTCTTGTATTGTATCTTCCATTCTAGGAATCCACAGGAACTGTGAGGTCATCTCTGCCGTGCCTGGCACTAACAGTCATTATTAAAAATAATTAACTGCAGGTAATTATTATTTGTTAAAACTAAATGTTCATGGTGATTTTTGACAGCAGAGATCTCAGGCTTATGTTTACAGGTGGCAAAATTCTCATGTCACCTCTGCACCCAGAAACAAAAGGCCCTCTTACTGCCCCAGGACTTTCCCTGGCCATTTGTCTGGCTTCCAAAAGATCAATTTCCCGAGGAGCTGCTGATAATATCCTTTTATAAACAAGAATAAATGCAACAGTTGGAACACGTCTGCAATGCCAAGCCAGCACCATGTATAATTGTTGTGGGGTTTTCCCACATTGGGTGATTCCACCAGAAGAAATGCTCTCATTTCCAGACTGGAAAGGAATCTGTAAACAAAGCAAGTAAAGCGTGGATAATACATCTGTCACCTGATGCACAATGAGGATGTTTGTTTTAATCAATATTCAGCACAGACGGAGAAGTGGAGGCAGCAAACCAGTGTTTGTATTCCCTATTCTTCTAAGGAAGAGGGAAAAGTATTTTTCAGGGACTTTCCAGTATTTCTTTGAATGATTTCCTCTATGGTTTGCAGCATTAATACATTGTTGGAGAGAAATATGCTTTTGATCTTTTAGAACAGTGACATTGAAACTAGAAAGAAGGAATTCCAGCTCATGGTTGAAAAGGCTCTGGGTGCAAGAGCAGAACTACAGCACCCAGGCACAGGAAAGGAGTTTGGGGATGGGAAAACAACAAGAGGTTGTTGCTTAGTTGAGTGGCGGTTGCTGCTGTACCTTTGCCCCCAAACTGAAGCAGGTGAAAGTGGTTGTGAAGGGAGATGAAGTACAGGACCAAGAGAACAGCTGCGGACAGAAGGGACATGTAGACACCTCTGGTACATCTGATGGCGAGGAGGGCAGGAGAGAGTGGATGGAGATGATGGACACCCATGGTGATTGTGAATGGAATGGCTGCCTGACAGGGTTGTAGAGAGACGATGTAGGTGCTGAATGACATGGCCAAGGGGAGCAGAAGCTTCCATGAGACTGGGGAAAGGAGAAGATGGACAAGAATGTGTGGAGAGTTGTAGTGAAATCTCAGGGTCCTCCTTGTCTCTGTGCTGCAAATGTCCTGACCCTTCCTTACACAGAAATGCACACACGCACACGAATATGCTTGCTCAGTAGTCCTTATGTTTTCAAAGGGTGTGGATTTCTCGTACGGCTTCTCCATGGCCTGATGACTGGAGGGCTCAGGGCACAGTGTTTAGAGCTCCAGTGGCTGAGCACCTCAAAGTGATGCCAAATGAACATGGGTCAAGGAGAGGACTGGCATCAGCCTTACTGTAAAGAGACTTCAAGAAGAAGCAAGCCAAAAATAGCTCTTAGTTCATCATCACAACATTACCCGGCAAAAATCCTCCTGCTGTTTTAAGCCTGTCTAGATCATAGGTAAAAGTGAAATGAAAGTGTGTGTGCCTCAAGCAGACAGCTATACACTGGGTAAAGCATTAGGCTTTAAGCCTGTGTCCTGTTTCTCAGTATCCTCTTCCTGAAGATGCCCAACACGCCGCTGGCTTTCATTTGGCTGCTGTTGTGCTTGGAGCTGATGATTGCAGAACTGTCAGCGTGAGTGTTTGATGCTGCTGTCATGCAAGCTGCTCTGGGACTGCTCTGGGTGATGCATTGCACCCTGAGAGCTGTGCACTCCAGGACATAGCAGGGAACAACACAAAGCACCCCAGTTTATCTCCCAGAACCCTTCCTTGGTGTTGGTATGTGGTGTGAGTGATTCTCTGCCAGAGGGGCTCAACATTGGTGCCTGTGCGTGGTGGGGAGGAACAGCCAGGATGTTTAGAAGAGGAGGGCGTCCTGCACTCAGCACACTCCATTTCAGGGTCAGAAAAGGAAGCACTTGTTAAACAAGGGAAAATATTTGATATTTGATACCCAAAGTAAAGGTCACAAATTCCCATTTTGATAGTCAAATAGTGGCCTTTTGGTGTAGTAAATATTCACAGCTCGGGGCTGGACACTGACAGTGTTCAGGCACCTGAGAGCAGCAGTCTCCTGTTTGCAGAGTGCTTGGATACAGAGCCTTGCCCTGCAGCCGGGTGGTCCCCAGGGGCTGGGAACAGCCTGAAAGGAGCAGAGCGAGAATTCTGCCTGCCCTAGGAGTTTGTTATTGCATCCAGCACTGTCAGGCTACCACAACAGCACGAGGGATGGTACCAGGTACCAAACAGTTTCATTTTAGGTCCAGAAATTAGGCTGAGGTCACAAAAATAAATTGTAGAATCATGGAATGGTTTGTGTTGCAAAGAACCTCAAAGCCCTTCCAGTTTCAACCACACTGTCATGGGGAGGGACACCTCCCACTGGATCAGGGAGCTCAAAGCCCCATCCAGCCTGGCCTTGAACACCTCCAAGGATGGGGCAGCCACAACTTCTCTGGGCAATCTGGGCCAGGGCCTCCCTGCCCTCACAGGAAAACATTTCTTCCTGAGATCTCATCTCAATCATCCCTCTTTCAGCTTAAAACTGTTCCCCTCATCCTATCCCTGCGCTCTCTGATGAAAGCCCCTCCCCAGATTTCCTGTAGCCCCTTTCAGTACTGGGAAGCTGCTCTAAGATCTCCCCAGAGCCTTCTCTTTTCCAGGCTGAACAACCCCAACCCTCTCAGAGTGAAGCAGACTATTTCCAGCTATGAAGCTAAATTTTCCAAAAATGAAGCAGGCTATTTCCTAATAAAGCCAATGAAAACATTAAATAATCAGGGAACAGTTTTTTTGTAGAAAACATTTATTAATGTATTGTTAGGAATAATTACAATGTCACAGGTAAATTCTGTGTAAGATGCTGTTTTGTCCATTAGCTGATTCCATAGCCAGTTAGACATACAACAAGTGCTTGTACAGAGCAGTGAGATGGTGGCTGTTTCTTAAGTAATTAATAGGAAGAGTGGAAAATCCAGTTGAAATAAAATAAATTATCATCATTTTCTCTCTTGTATAGAAACTACTTAATAAATACATTTATAAATATGATGGATATCACAATAAATAAACACCAGACCTACTCTCGTACAGATGCTGTAGGCTGGGTATGTAAAGTCAGAGATCACAGTGAGGAGAGCGTTGTTGACACAACATACAGGGCACTCCAGGGGAGTGGGCAGAACGGCCGCTTTGCCGTTGCAATAGCAAAACAATGAGGCTTAGTGTGAGTGCATTGCACTCAACTCCTTGTGTTCGGCTGAAGTGGCTGCCAAGGGCTCTTCATTTCCCCTAGCAAAACCACTTTGCTGTTCAGCATCCTCAGTGTCAGTGGGCAGCCTGTCCCCAGGCAGCACTGACCCTTCGGACAGACTGGCTTAAATAAACAGATAAATAAATAAATAAGTGAACAAAACAGTCCGTAATGCACATGGCAACACTGATGTGGGGCGCAGGGCACTACCCCAGGGCTGCTGTTCCCACAGGTTTCTGTCAGTGGAGGAGCAGTTCCCAGCTTTTCTTCATCCTGGTGTTCCTTAGAGCGGGGAGTCAGAGTTGAGCTGAGCCCTATCAGGAGGAGAGGGAAGAGGGTGATTTAAAAGGCGTTCAAGGAGCGGTTCTGGTTGCTTAGCATTGCCGAACAGGTAAGGACAAGGGGGCTGTTTCCAGCTCTGTGTGCTGTGCTGAGACATCGGGAGAATAAAGGTTTTGAAAGCAACCTCTGAAATCGTACTCTGTGCGTGTCCAGGGCCCTGCAAGGGACCAGCTGCACCTCGAGTTTCTGCATTTACTCACATCAAGGAACTCATTATCTCAGAAATGTTATTAACTCATGCTGCTGTAAGGATGGGGGAGATGAATCTTTTAAAGCTTTGTTTTCCAGCTGGAGCCAAACACTTGTGTGCTCTTTTCCCTCCAGACGGAGTGGCCGGTACTCAGAGGTTTATCAGAGTCAGAGAGACTACAACTAATTCTGCAATTAAGCAGCAAGTTTCCTTGTTCTTTGATTAAGAGGAAGCAGAAAGTATCACTAAGAAATACTACGAATTGACTTTGGGGGGGGGATCTTTACCACTCAGCAGCCCAAATCGAGAGGGAATGGGACTTACTTGGCCAGAATTGCCTTGATGATCAGCTGTACCCAGGGAGCAGTGGGCTCCAAGCACACCTCTTTGCCATCCTTTAGAGTAGCTCTGCAAAACAGGGAATGAGGAAAAGTCAGGAAACATCTGCAAAACATTTTACTCAAAGGATGTAATATTGCAGTTTTAGATAAATTAGACTAAATTCATCCCAATGCTCTAAGTTAGATATTGGCCACTTTGTTATCTCTGTTCTACAACTGAGGAGACTGAAGCTGTCCAGATATTACTTGTTGCTCTCAAAGCAGTCAAACATCCCCAAAGCCTTTCTCAATAGCTAAGGGTATTTGGTTTGAATTTGTTTACATCAGAAAAGCTTTCTTGTGCAATGATGGTACAAAGATGTTTTGGCAGGATTTAGACAGTTTTTGTCTTTCCTCCATGCTGTTCAAGACCAGATCAGTTCCATTGTTGCCCTAAATCTGCTTCTGGGAACTTATTTTTTCTCTGTGATGCTGAAGCAGATTGTTTTGGTGGGAGCTGTGCCTGCCTAGGAAATGCAGGGTTTAAGCTACAGTTTAAAACTGTTAAAAATTCGTGTTTTAAGAACTGACCAGGCAATGAAATTCATGTACTGCCACCAGGAATATTCAGTTTGTCCCATGGCAGATAAATAATGGTCAGTTCAGGGTCATAGAGACCATGGAAAACACGGTGTATTCCTTAAAATCACATCTCTTGGAAGAATAACCAGAGGTGACTGCATCGCACCAGCCTGCTGGCTGTGCTTGCCATGCAGGGGCACAGAGCGGGTGAAGGAGAGGAGAGAGGCTCTTGCAGGGCTACTTACATGACTTCAACGTTCTTGCAGTGAGGGCCGCTCTGCGTCAGCTTCACGTCCTGGATGGATTTGGGAGGGATGAACCTGGAGTGGGTGGCTATGCACTGGCACCGCAGCTCGGTCCCCATCCGGGCCAGGGTCATACCTGTGGGCAGAGGAGGAAGATCGGCGTTGGAGGGGTGGTCCTGCCGTGCCTGTGTCGGGCACAAAGCGTGGCTGCTCTGCTCTAATAACATCCTCATTGGAAACTGTGTTTGCCCAGATGCCCGGGTCCTCTCGCTGTAACCATCACCTGCTCGTTTCTTTCCGAGGAGCTGGTGCAAGTGCATTCAGAACTAAACTAACCCATCTCTTTGAAGTAAACCCACATATTCCATGGTTACTGGTACCAACCACACTGTGCGTTTAATTGCATCATTTCAGTGTCTGGATCAACAACCTGGCAGCTCTACAGAAGACAGAGACCTAACGTTTTCATTAATTCAAGGCTTGTCTATGCTCCTATGTTCACATTGCCTGTTCCCCGCTCCCACATGTAGGTATTGCCTGAGGCAGTGTGATCATGAAATAAGAAAAATGAGATCATAATCTGTTCTTTGCGTGGGCAGAGAGAGCAAGATGCAGAGGCTTGGGAAGGAGCTCCTGTCTTTAGCTGCGTACACATCAGGTGGAACACAGAAACAGAGCAAATGGAAGTTGGCTCCTTAGAGTTTTTCCCAGCAGATGTCAGTAACTCTTCAGTTCGAGGGCTACGTGGAAGATCTCTGACTGAAGAGTTGCTGAGAACCTCTCAAAGCAGCGAATTTGCCAAAACAAGCGTAAAGCCACCGGTCTGCAAGGACAAGCACCCCAGTAAGTGCCTGAGCCCTGGGGGTCTGGGAGAGGTTTGCCTACCTTGGGACACAGCCACGGAGATCAGGAGGAGAGCGAGGACAGCCACGAGCTTGCCGTTCATGGTTAGACGGGAGTTTGTCGGGGTGCTGTAGCTCTGGTTCTGAGGAGCGGTGAGCTCTGTTGTGCTGGAGGGTTGCTGGTGCCTGTTCTGGGCGACCCATCCTGCTTATATACAATTTGTGCCCAGCCGGGTGCTCTGCTCGCCTGGAGATTGCGTGAGAGGAATTTCCCAGATGCAGTAAAAATGAGTCACATGACTCTTGTGAAACTCCTTCCTCGATGACGAGGGATTATTCTGCTGGGGATGAAATTATGCTTGCATTTATTAAAATATGTCGATAGTGGCCATGCATTACGGTATCATTCGCAGCCATCTGTTTGAAATGCTGTGCTTTTTTAGTGAACCCCACAGGCAGTGATGGCTCTTAGGATGGTTTCAGTTGCCTTTCTGGGGAAGCTTTTTATTGTTTTCTTCAGCCTAAGGACTGTTCCTTGTAGGGATGCCAAATCTACACTTGAGATAATGAATTTCTTATCTCTGTTGATGATAGCTTCTACTTATCTGCCTTAAAGCCACTAGAGTGGAACTCAGGCAGTGCTGAAATCACTGAAAAGCTTTTTCACTGGGGTCAGGATTTTACCTCACCGTTGTTTGTATGGTATTGATTTGGATTTATTGCTTTTTTCCTTTATTTTTCGTCTGCTGAAGTGGCATCTTTCAAAGTAAATTCATGGCTCATACTGTCTGTAAATGAATTAATCTCTAATGCTGTTTACTGTTCAAGTAAAGAAATTGAGGGTGCAGCATTCAAAACTTCCTGTGGGAAGCAGATATCAAATTCTGAATGGCTTGGAAAAAAATCTTGCCTGCATTTATCATGTCACAGGTGAAAGAATTATAATTAATGTATTCTAAACAGAGAGAGCTTTGTCTGCAAACAAAGTGGCACGACCTGCTGAACGGAGCTGCTTACGCTTCCGTTGTAAGCCTGGATATTTCTAATAAGTGTTTTCTGTGACCTTTCCAGTGACTGGGTCTCAGCAGGGAGGGGACATCCAGGGCTCTGGCACTGCAGCCACTGCTGCGGAAGAACCAGCTGCAGAACACTGAGGGTTTATTTGCCAGGGCTGGTAGAGACATTGCCCTGCAAAGGAGGCAATCTCAAGGGAAGGCTTGGGCTCAAGTGCCGATCTGTTGCTTAAGTGAATATTCGGGTTTCTGACCCGTCTGGAATGAGTGATCAGGATGAGCCATTCCATTTTGATGCCGTAAGACAAATACTGTCCTTTTGACCATGATTACTTTGCTACTTGTCATCTCCAAACTCAACCCTTCATATTTCTGTACTCTGAGGATTTACAGAGAGGCTTTTCCCCAGCTCTAAGGAGTTTGTAAAACATCAGTTATCTTAGATAAGAGGGGTTTTACCAGGTACTGAAGGTTGTGTGTTATCATTCCTGCTGTATCCATCATGTGTGTTCTTGTTAAATTACCAGAGTGGTTTCACTGGCATTAGTGTAGATCATAGAATCACGGAACCAGGGAAGGATTTGGGTTGGAAAAGACCTCAAAGACCATCCAGTCCCACCCTGCTGTCATGGGCAGGGACACCTCCCACTGGATCAGGGTGGTCAAATCCCTGTCCAAACTGGCCTTGAACACCTCCAGGGATGGGGCAGCCACAGCTTCTATGGGCAACCCTGGCCAAGGCCTCCCCACACTCACACGGGAAACATTTCTTCCTACGATCTCATCTCAATCTCCCCTCTTTCAGCTCAAAACCATTCCCCTTGTCCTGTCCCTTTACTCCCTGATCAAGAACCCCTCCCCAGCTTTTCTGGAGCCCCTTTCAGTACCAGGAAGCTGCTCTAAGGTCTCCTCAGAGCCTTCTCTTCTCCAGACTGGACAACCCCACCTCTCTCAGCCCGATACACAACACACATGGTGCCTGAATGTCCAGGCCATGCAGACGTGCACTTCCCTTTTCCACAGCCTTTCATCAGTCGGGCTGATTGCACAACTGTTTTTGTGTTTGTTTCAAGCACACTTTGCTTTGCCCAGTGCTGGGCATGGAAGGCCTCCGCTCGCAGCAGTATCAGCTCGCTCCATGACGTTATCCTTCAAAAGGAGCAGCAATTCCATTTGCACAAGTCAGCCCCGCTGGCTGGCGGGCAAACACACACTGCCAATCTCAGACAATGGATTTGGCATTCCCATAGGCAGGGATGAGATTCCTGGCAAAGCGTTGAGGGCAGGTCGGGAGAACCTGGGCGAAGCTCGGCACTCCCAGAACTCAGGTTAGGAGTGCCTGGCCCCTGGGCTTGATCTCGTGGCTCAACCATTTTACGCCACTATCGCCTCTGTTACCCCCTTCCCATCATCCCAATGAAACTGTGTCACACCAGAGAAAGCAGAGGTAGCGGAGCTCCTTCAGCTTTTGGAAAACTTAGTGGATTTTTCTTTCATTACCAACATCCTGCTCCTGCAGAGAGACGCGCCTCTAGCTCAGGGGCAGGGTTAATCACAGAGGTGGAGCAGGCTCTCAGCTTCCCTTTTGACCTGGGTTTTTCTGCAACTCCTCTAGTGCCGCACTCAGGAAACAGCTGAGTCTGGAGAGAGGGGGGACAAGGAGTCACTGCTTTTACTTGGGGATTTGAGGGGAATTTCCTCTTTTGGCCTTGGACATTAATAACATTTCAGTGCACGCCAGAATTAGATAATAAGGCTGCAAATAGTAACTGGGAGAAGTGGGACTCTGCTCATGTTTTAATTACACTGAGTATAAGCAAATATATGGAGAGACAGAGAGAGAACCCAACAGAGAAAAATCACTAAAACCTTCCAAGTAAATTGGTTAAAGCCCCAACATCTGTTCGAACAGGTCCAGAGGAGGTGACGGAGATGATCCAAGGGCTGGAGCACCTCCGCGGTGAGGACAGGCTGAGAGAGTTGGGGTTGTTTAGCCTGGAGAGGAGAAGGCTCTGGGGAAACCTTAAAGCAGCCTCCCAGTACTGAAAGGGGCTCCAGGAAAGCTGGGGATGGCTTTGGATCAGGGAGTGCAGGGACAGGACGAGGGCTGTTAAATTAGAAGGGGCAAATGCCTGGGCTGGGAAGGGATCACTTCTGCTGCTCCAAACCTGCACACAGCGGACAGCCAATGGTCACCTGTGGAAGTTCGCAGAGAAGCGGAGTGTCGGGAGCAGATCTGTAAAGATCAGATTTCTCCTAAAAATCTCCCTCCTGAGACCGGTAAGAGCTCACAGATATTGCACCTGCATTCCCGGCAGGCAGTGGTCGGATCTCAAGGAGTCAACATCACCTTGGCCTTTCCGTCTGCTTTGTTAGCAAACGAGTCCCTGTGCTACTCCTGAGCAGTGTCCCAGCTCTTGTCTTAACTCCCGGCAGCCTTGGCTGCCTCGCTACACCAGTTACTGTTTCCTTCTCACATCCCAGTTGTGCCAGTTACTACAAATCCAGTCTTCTGGGCAGGTGGGATTTGGGGGGAATGCTGTGTTTTTGTAAATACTTGGGGATTTTACTCATCACCCCGCTGACTTACACCAATTCGATTGGAATTGTCATACATAGTCATGATTTAGCAACAATATAGAATTCAGTGATAGTTTGAGGTAAATCATTAGCTTTTGAGCAGCAATTAATCATAAAATTGCGCATGTGAAATGTTTCCGGCTGCAACACGGCTTTTCAGTTGATTTGGTTTTTAATTTATGTATTGGTAAAGTTAACAGAATAGGTATGTGTTTATGTGGCTGCACATTTATTTATGATCTGTTTCGGCTCTGCCTGAAGCTCTGCCTGAAAACAGTCAATTCTGTATGGCAGCTTTCAGTTAAAAGTTGTTGTGGGTTAAATGCAATGTTTAATTAGATATGAGAAGTCACTGCCAATATTAATGTAAGAGATCTAGTAATAATAGAGAATGATACATCAATATTAATTATGATATTAAAGTAAAATATGAGAAATATTGTCAAATATCCATATTAAAACCAGATTTGATCTGCTTGTCTTTGCCAGAGGTGGGACTAAGTCTGAATAGGAAGAGTTAGGGGTTTCGTTGCTTGGAGAAGGCTGCAGTTTGACTTTACTTGGTTTTCCTTTTCACGAGCTTGACAGGAAGCATTTTTGGAGTGCAAAAATAAGATATGGAAGTGGCAGGAGGAAGCACGTGGTGGAGTTTAGGAAGTTTGTGCTGGGAACTTTAGACCAAATTAGAAGTGGTCAGTAGACATAGTGTATGTCACACCTTCATCTCCCCCTGTCAGACCACGCTTTCTGTCCTCAGAAACCAGGTTTTTGCTGCCAGGCATAAACAACCTGCAGCAAATCATAGGAGAAAACATCTTTAACACCCTTTTTGACTGTAGAAAGCAATTGACAATTACTGCAACGGGAATTAACACATTAAACCCATGTTCGGTCTTACAAGTGGTCTTCTGGATCCATGAACAGTAACATTTAACATAACAAATACGAAAGCTACAAAATCCTATTGCAAAGGAAAAAATGTGATGTGTTATTGTGTCAGGTGAGAGAAAATAAATAGCAAACTATTTCCTGTTCTATTAAGATCAATAATGTATTCTTTTCTTCAGAAATACGACTTCTAAACTTCTGTTCGTATATACGATGTTTCTCTGCTTGCGTCTTCCTATCTATAGGCGGAAACTACAGCACAATAATAACCCCTCAGAAGTAACACAGTAATTTAGCATCTCTAATTTGAATTTATTTCCTTCTGGAAGCGTTAACTTGGAGCTGTTGGGCTGCCCTGGGGCTGCAGTGACGTTGAGCTGTCCAGCACATGAGCGAAGCGCCCCACTGGAGATGGCTCGGGTGTCCACTCTTGCGCTGTGCTGTGGGTACACCCAGGCACATAAAGGTTGGCAACGTTTTTAATGAGCCTGCTGAATTTTTTCCATGGTTTCTGTTCCCTTTCAGGTCACAGTTCAGCAGATCTTTCAGGAACTTAAATATCTGGGCAGTTTTTTCTGTAAACCCAACCCTACTGCAATCACCAGTCACTGGTAAGGCTGATGATGTACAGGGCTGCATGGAGGGGGTCACCATGCAGGGGCTGTTTGCTTGTGAAACCACCATGAAAGCATAAACCCCTACCAACTCCTTTCTCTTTACGTGAATGCATGGTCCAATTCACACGGGTAGTTCCTGATGTGACTTTAAATGAAGCTCACCCTATCTTTGACTCTGTGCTCACATAGAGCGTACAGTGTAAGTCATACTTCTCACACAGGAAACTGCTCCATGTGCAGTTCTGACACTGGGAATAACTTGCAGTGTTCCAGACTTTGAGCCCCAGCACAAGGTTCCATGTGCCCAGGTTTCCTGATAGCTGAGTGGTGCATCTAATATCCAAATCTCTGCACAGTCCTTTCAGTGGCACCTCAGGATTCCTACCTTCTCTCATTTTATGTCTTTGATTATTTCTTTAGATTGTGATTGTTCTCCATCCCTTTCCATTTGTGCTTTCCCCTGGGATGTTGGTTTTAAGCAGCAATGCTGGGCTTGCCCTTGGGAATCAATACAGCATAAGCAGACATCCCCTGACCCCAGATGAAGAGACTTTCTCCCCATCTCTGAAAGTGGAATTCCTGTCCAGCTCTTTGCATTGAGTTTAAATGCCTGTGCAAAAACTTTAACTCAATTTAATTACAGGATCTGTTCATCCCAGTCTTACAGACTCTGTTTTGGCATGACTTGTGGAGTCATTTAGCTGGTGTCTTATGAAGGCAAGGCATGACTGGTCTCTGTTGTTGTCTGAAAGGGTTTTGTCATTAGCAGCTTGGCTAAAGGGATTTAGGTGCTTAATTCTGTACTGCAAGGCTTTCTGGTCAGTGAACACGAAAGGATGAGCCTAAAAAAGGCTGAGGCATTATCACCTCAGTCAATGAAGCTCTTCTGAAAAAGTCGTTTGTGCAGAATGTGGAAAGAGGGAGGATCTGACAATAGAAATGCTTGGAAGCTGCTTGTTTTTCTTTCTGCCCTAGTGCATCTGGAATAATCACAGGTGTTTGGACCAGAGGATAAACACAAGCTGTAAGTGAAACCTCTCGCGTGTGCCTCAGGAATCCGTCTCAGGAGCGTGTGTGGTTTAGTCATCGGGATGTCAGAAAGTGTTACTGCTGAGGTGGGAAAAGCGGTTGCAGGGAAAGAACCAGACTGAGCTGATAAAACATGTTGCCTGTGTGGATTTCTGTACTTTATGGGAGTTAGGAAGGCAGCTGGGTTTCGGAAAACGGAATGAGGGCCTCAGCGCTGTGTGCAGGGGAGATGGTGGTTTGTCCTGGACAAACGTGGTGTTTGGAGTTTGGCTTTGGAGAGACAGAAGGCAGAAGAAACATGGCAGGACAGCCCTGGTTTATCAGAGGCAGCCATCAAGCCGGAAGAGCTGCAGTGCTTCACTGAGCAGTTTGGGAATCATGAGGATGGTTGTTACGTTCCCAAGAGAGTTAAATGTAAGTGACACAGAGGAGAAATGCAGTAATTTATCATCTCTTGCCAGCCTCTGAATCCCATCCCAGAGGTGAGCGATGACCTGTGGAGAAGGAGGGATGCCCTGCCTGGGGTCCTGAGAGCACAGCCTTTGCTGGTGGCTTGGGCAAAAGAATTTCAGGGAAGATCCATTCCTTGGCTGCAATTCAGCTCCCAGTAATGTGACTGGGGTTTTGCTGGTGGTCCCATGCTTGCTTTAAGTACCTGTCTAGCAAAAGAAATCGTGCCAGGCCTTTAGGATACACATGTACTTCTTCAGGCAGGCATCTAAAGTGGTTCTGCCCCACCTCGCCCCATTCCTGGCCGGCATTCCTGACACGCTTATCTCCAGATCAGCTCTCTGAAAGAAGCCAACTTGTCTAAGCCACTCAGAAAGAGAGCGGCTCAGTGCTGTCCAAGAAGCCTGAACAAAGCCTGTGTCCCTGGGGAACTTCCCCTCCTTCTCATTCCAAGGATGATGTTCGGCAGGACGTGAAGTGCAGCGAAGGGGCAGGGACGGGGACAGGAAGCGAAGCAGGGGCAGAATCGCTGGCATCTCGCACAAGGGCTTGCTCAAACAGTCCCCGAAATTCCCTTTTCACCTTGCACTGCAAGCAAACGTGAGCTCTTAGTGCAGAACATGGAGCGGCTCCTTGTTGGAAATGATGGAAGGAAAGCAAATACCAAAGCATTTGCTCAGCTTTTGCCTTTTCCCAAGCGTTTGCTGCTCATATCTGAGCCGCTTCCCTGGCAGTTGCTGTGTTGCCATACGCTCAGGACTCGTAGGACCTCTCCCAGCTCACTGGAATTGGGGAGGATGCTCAGTGACTTCCACAATGTTTATTGGGTTTCCCTGCTCACTCAAGTTAATGAGAAACCTTGTTTGGTGCCGGACTCTCAGCTGGTGTCCTGTCTGAGGACCTCTCCTGCCATGGCCTTGGCATTCCTGTCACTGAACATCACTTGTTCATTGCCGTCTATCAGTAAATTTTATCACCCAGACCTCTGAAAACACGGGATCAGGCAAAAAAAAAGAGGAAGAAAGTAGATAATGTTTATAATTCCTCCTATTGGAAACCACTTGCTCTCACCAGAGGCCAGAGTTTACTGTTGAAATTAGCTGCCCTTGTTTGCCCTTCTGAGAGCCCATTACATGATAGAAAATGAGAGAAAAATCATTCTCTTTTTCAGTTCTGTATTGCAATAAGGAAATTATAATAATAACACACAATACAAAAGGGAAAAATTTTCGGTAAGCATTTATTAGGTACAGAAACATAAATATTTCCATAAACAAATAAATAAATAATGAAGACCAGCTGCCTTCTTATGCAAAATTAAATAAATATGCAAAAGTAAAATAAATAAAAATAAATATATAAATTAGCAAAGTGCTTTTTTCTATGAAAAAGATGGCATTAAATCATCTGTTTATAGCATCACAGCACTAATTCACAGTAAATTACAGCTTGAAAGTAATGGCAGAAACCCTCCTGACTCAGAATTTTGGCTTCCTAATTTTGTGAGCTCCTTTCTTGTGGTCAGTCACCCGCTTGGAGCAGCAGGGATCCGGGTGCAGGAGTCACTGGTCTTTTCCTAAACTGCTAGCAGAAAGGGAAGGTGTCACTTAGGGAGAGCTCTGCCGAGAGGGCGACGCACTGCCCAGCACAGCTGGATCAGAACTGTTTCCATTGCTGCTCACAAGCTGTTTTTCCTGCCACCTGTCTATGGTGTCAGTGGTTTCTCTCCTGCATGAGGAGACCTCTTGAGAAGACTTAAAGTGCAGTTGTCAGGTGAAGCAGGGGATCTGCGCTCAGTGCTGTTGGAGGTGTGATTGCAGGAGGCAGGAGGAGGTGGGCTGCATGCCCAAAGTGGGATGAACCTCTCTGCCATGTTTGCCTTCCTGGAAGCGTTAGGACCCTTTTCTTCTTCATCTTAGGACACAGTATCAGGTTTGGTGTTTGCCCTAGAAAGAAGGAAAATGCGAAAGAGATGATTAAAGCTTGTCCATGGAACAGGCAGCAGTTGCTGGACTCGGGTGAGATCCTCCACCAAGGGTTTGTGCTTTGTTGTCTGAGCCCCTTAGGAGCTGTTCCTGAACCTAGGGGACACTGGTACGCTGTGGCCTTGGCATGAGTACTCAGTATCAGTGTCTTCCATAGATCTGTGCTTCCCTTGACACTTCCTGGGCCTCATTTCCACACACATACACCCCCCATCTGAATGCCATGAGTTTTGAAAGCCTGGTTTGTTACTTTCTACAAGAGAAGCAGTTGATAATGCCTGGATTTCCTGAGCCCCTGAGCTGCAAGCTCTCAGCTTGTGCCATAGGTGACATGTGGTCGGCATTCACGAGGGGGTGCGGCACGGTAATGATCAGACCTAGTGCTGGAATTAAGGCTCAAAAGCTATCACAGGGTTTGTTGGGAACGCAAATGGTAGCAGCTGCATGAGGAGGAAGAGCCTTTGAACACTTCGTGCTGTAAGGGTTGGCTAAAAAAAAAAACAGGTTTGAAGAGCTGTGCCCTTCAGGAACAAAAGACTCACTTGTCCAGGATCACCTTGATGATCAGCTTCACCCAGGGAGCGCTGGGGTCCAGGCACACCTCCTTACCATCTCGAAGGGTAGCTCTGCATGGAGGAAAAGTGAAGGGAAAAGGTCTGTGCAGTGAATTCCAAGGCCATGTCCCTGTTCTCTCCTAACACCCTTCCTAGGGTATGCTTACATCTTCCCCTTTGCTTTAAGCTGTAATGGTTGAGGCTGGAGCCTAACATTAGGCTATTTGTTTTAAACGGTTTCATATCTTCTCATATCTGTTTGAATGCATTAAATCATTTGCAGGACTCTCACTCTTTTCAACATCACTGTTTTTTTTCCCCTAGCACGCTTTGTGTTTGTGATCATAGAATCATAGAATCGCTTGGCTGGAAAGGAGCTTTGAGATGATTGGGTCCAACCATAAACATGAAACTGGAAACACATGATGGGGTTTGCTGAAGGCCTAAACCTTCCCATCTTGATTCCAAAACTGCTGCCCAGTCCACAAGGGCTTTGTTAGAGTAAGAGCTCTGGAATTGTGACCGCATTATATGATTTGTGTGCTAACGGTGGCTCTTTTCATTGACTTAGGTAGGAGAGGGATCATATTTTTGGCCTCACCATTACAGTTCACGTTGTGCTCACTTGCTCAGCATGGCTCTGTAAGTTTAAATTCTCATGTTCTGGTGGAATTCAGAGTTTTAGAAAGCTATTTGCTGCCTGATGGCTGTGGGCTTAGGCTGAAATGTTGCATGGGGTGTTTAAAAAGCAGAGATTGGCAAAAAAAGACACTCAGCTTCTACCACGCAGCACACTTTATAAGAGCAAGGAGCGCTGCTGCCCTGTGCTGAGCAGCTGTGCCTGCCAGCTTGTCCCATCCCTCGAAGTGCGCTTACATTATCCCTCTCATGCCCAACCTACTTCCTCCGTGTTAGCTCATTGGGAGGAGTTTTCAAAAGCACTTACATGACTTCGACGTTCTTGCAGTGTGGTCCACTGGGAATGAGGTTCACGTTATGGATGAACTTGGGGTGGATGAACTTGGAGTGGGTGTTTATGCACTGGCACCTGAGCTCCATTGCTGAGCGTGGCAGGGCCTCGCCTGTAAAACAAGAAGAAAAAGAATAAGGTGGATTGTTTCACTGCTTCCATAGGAAGCACGACCTCTTCTTTTTGCTTAGGGCATTAGAATAGATCACAGAACCAGAGAATCGTTTAGGTTGGAAAAGACCTGTAAGATCATCAAGTCCAACCATAAACAGCTAGTATGTGCTGTGCTCCTGGGGCAGCACAGCAGCTCTGTCTGCATTTACCCTCACAGTTAGCTGGGAGACTCTAGGAAGGGTTTCCTTACCGTGTGTTCCAACGGCTGAGATGAGGAGAAGAGCCAGGACAGCAGCCGCAGCCTTGCCTGTCATGGTGCAGGAGTGTTCCTTCCTCGTGTGGCCCAGGCCTGGCTCTGCAGAGGGGTGAGCTCTGGCAGCTCTGGGTTGTCCAGTGCCTCTGCTCTGGGACCAGCAGGGTTTATATGCTCCCCTCTGCGCTCTGGCACCACGGGTGGGTCACTGTGCTGGAAACCCCGAACCTGTCAGACGCTGCAGTGAGTCACGGGGCACGGGTAAACCCCTTTCCCTCGATAACCACGAAGTTGCTTTTCATTAACAGGAAGCACTTTGTTAATTAAAGAAGTACAGAATACGCAATAGGTACAGAACGGCACCTGTAGGCATTGTAATCCTCCATTTCTTGTGGTTATTTTCTTCTGTATTCCCCAACCTTTCCTATTCTTACGTTACTCTTTGTACATTCCCGCTTCTGGCAGAAGGTGTTTGATCAGTGATTTTCTGTCCGTGTGTCTGTGGCCATTTCTCATTTTAAGATGTGACACAAGTAGGAGCTGATGCTTTGTAGAAATGAGAGGTGCTGGGGCTGGATTTCCATGAGCCCCCCTTGTCATATACAATCACCTTTTTAAGCACCTCCCTTTCTGTGCTGAGATAACACCTGCAGAAACCTTTACAGTTCTTTTGGGCACGGTAAAAATGAGCAGCACTGAAATAAGTTCACAATCCAGGCTGACCTTGTCCTGTTAACAATACACAGAATAGATTTTTATGGTGACATGGTAAATTGCTTTGCCTAACCAAGTGAGTTTCTTTTTTTTTTTTGAGGATGGCTGTTTCTTCTGAAGTCCAAACTTCTTATCTCTTTGCTGCATTGAATCTGGGCTGATGAGAATTCTCAAAAGTGCTGCAGGGTTCTGTGTCTGAAATAAAGGGAACACCTCAGCAAACTGAAATCTGACTCTGTAAAGAGGTGAGTCTGGTCAAATTAAAGGAAAGGGGATGATGAAGGAGGATTATTCAGATAAAGATAGTACAACCATTTTTATTAGTGATAGAAAAGATTGCTAAAACACAAGCAGGGTTTTTTTGGGTTAAACATTAAGGAATCTTATTATTCTTCTCCCAGGTAAGGGAGACAGTGAAAGGAACGAAGCATAGGACCAGGTATGGATGAATGTAGGTTTGTGGTTCTCTGACTCCTCATGAAGTACACCAGGATTTATGTGTGCTGGGCTGCAATTCACTTACTGTCACCACATAAATCAGTGCCGTAACTTGCACAGTCAGGTTTAAAAATGGAGGAGGAGTTCTGAACACGTAATAATATGTGTAGCTGTGCAATTAAGCCTGTGCTTCTCCTGTTTATTCCCAGCTCGCAGTGAACACAGCCGGATTACCTGATCTGGGCACGTGAGCACTAAATATGTGAGGCTCTTGTACATTACTGCTCAAATCTAAAGGGCTCAGGTGCCTGACCTCTATGACAGATGGCGCAATGATTGCAGCACAGCAAGTCTTGCTGGGGAGCAAAGGGGAGAGCTGAGCAGGGCTCTGGAGCCCGTGTTCTGACTCATGATAGAAGAGGCAAAGAGTGGAAGATGTGGCCTGCAAAAAAAACCCCACAGTCCACAAAGATAAAATTCCTTCTGTAATTACAGGGAAAAGATGAAATGTGGATGAAAAGATCACATGGTTTGTTGTAAACTCGTGTGATGTGGGCAAGAACTGCTGTTTCACTTCAGTTGTGGCTCGGGGGATGTGAGGCAGGTGGGTTAAACACTGCTGGATTTCCGATGCACACAGTCTCTGACTGAAGAGATAATTCCTGAGCTGTAAATACAACTATTGCAAACAGTACTTGGTAGCTCCCGATGAATAAACAAGGGTCATAAATACAGTTATTGAGAAGCTCCAGTTTTCTTGGCATGCGAGCCAGCTGATAAGATTGCTGGGAAATGCTGGGCTTTCCAGCAATAAATGGCACGCGGGGATGCAAGCTGTTCTGCATCCAGCCCTTGGCATCGGTGTGTGTACAGAATCACACGGCAAACTGCTCGCTGTTAGGTTAGTTCAGATCGATCCACAGGCTTAAAACTCACTGATTGCACTGATCCAGGCTTCCACATCAGTAATGCCACAGCCCAGCAAGGAGTGGGAGAGAGCTTGGGGAGTCCGAATGAGAAATTGGAGTCTCCCAGATCATTTTCTGTGTGCTGCTCCCCAACTTTCCCTGTGAGTGCCCTGGAGCTTCGCGTTTCCGTGTGCTCCCACGAGCAGTGGGGGTTTTCTTTTTCCTGCAGAACCTGCTGCACTGCTCTGCCCACATCTGCCTCGGCAATTGCTCACCAGTATCTTTAGAAATGCTGCCTCACGCCTGGAACTTTAGATCCAAACACGCAAAAGATGGTTTAGCTGGGCAGCTGAGTCAGTGAACGTGACAGTTCCTGTTGTTTTTTTAGGGAATACTCAGCTCAGCAGGAAAAGGCAGTCCTGCTCAGCTTTAAATCCCCTACAGGCAAATTCTTCCTCTTGTTTTCTCCTATTTCTGTGGCTCAGCAGGGTGCAAAGCCTGTGCATGCTTGCAATTGGCAAAGGGAAAACTCTCCACTTCTTTGCCTATTTCTCTGGAAGCTCAGTAGCATCTGTGTCTTGGCGGTGACACAGTCTCTACTGCAGAAGTCACCTGAGCCAAACAGAGACCTTACTTATAGCTACAGAGGCCGTAAGAAGGTGTCTTTTCCCCTACTTCTTAAGTAGGTAGTGGCAACCCCCCAGGATTTTAAGCTTGCCAGCTGGCATAGTGCATGCCTTTTAAGCACAAATCTTATGAGGAGCAGCTGAGGGATCTGGGGCTGTTTAGCCTGGAGGAGGCTGAAGGGAGACCTCATCACTCTCTGCAGCTCCCTGAAAGGAGACTGGAGCAAGGTGGATGTTGGTCTCTTCCCCCAAGTGAGAAGTGAAGGGATGAAAGGAAATGGTCTCAAGTTGCACCAGGTGAGGTTTAGGTTAGATATTGGGAAAAATTTCTTAACTGACAGAATGGTGAAGCACTGGCAGAGGCTGCCCAGGGCAGTGGTGGAATCTCCGTTCCTGGAGGGGTTAAAAAAATGTGTGGCTGTGGCACTTCAGGACATAGTTTAGCAGGCATGGTGGGCTGATGGTTGGACTGGATGAGCTTAAAGGTCTTTTCCAACCTTAATGATTCCATGATTCTTTACGAAAGATATGGAATAAACAACTGTACATAGCAATGCAGCCCCGAGGCACATGTTCAGTATCCATCATCCTCATGCATTTCGCAGTGTCTAGATCAGCCTCTACAGAAGTATTGGTGCTCTTTTGTTTGATTAATGTGCAATTCTGAAAGTTGAACTCCTTTTGATGGTCCCTCTTCCTGGGCAAGGCTTGCTGACATTCCCTGGTTGTCTCTGCCCCTCTTCCTGACCCTGTTTATCCTTGATGTTTGCCACCACTAACGGGATGGGAACGGCCTTCCTTTGGTTCTGGAGCCTTGAGCATGGAGCACAGTGCATTTTCTTCCCCAGTCCTCTGCTGGGCAGGTGTTACAAAGGTCACCATGCGAGAGCTTTAACACAGGAGCATCCCTTAGTCATCAGGTTGCACAAAGCCTTCTGAGAAGGAGGATGCGAGCCAGAACATCCTCACTGTTCCGTAGCGCTACTTCCTCACCGCAAAGGAGGCACCGATCCCCGTTCCTGTGTTTCCCGTGCAGGCCGTGATTCTGGCTGCAGAGCTGTGTGGTTGCAACAGCTGTGCTGGTGAGCACTTTTTTCCAGATACTCTGCTGATGAAACCTCTGGTTTCGGGGCAGGAAAAGGGCCTTTGTCTGGAGAGGACCTGGCACGGAGATCTCCTTGCAGCACCAGCAAGGGCTCTAACAATACACAATTATAGAACACCTTGGCCCGCAGGGCAAGGGAGGGGATTCTGCCCCTCTACTCCACTCTCATGAGACCTCACCTGGAGGCCTGTGTCCAGTTTTGGAATCCCCAACGTAAGAAGGGTATGGAAGTCTTGGAATGGGTCCAGAGGAGGCCGTGGAGATGGTCCGAGGTCTGGAGCAGCTCTGCTAGGAGGACAGGCTGAGAAAGTTGGGGTTGTTCAGCCTGGAGAAGAGAAGGTTCCAGGGAGACCTTAAAACAGCCTCCCAGTACTGAAAGGGCCTCCAGGAAAGCTGGGGAGGGGCTCTTTACAAGGGCTTGTAATGATAAGACAAGGGGAAACGGCTTTAAATTGGAAGGGGGAAGATTTAGATTGGACATTAGGAAGAAATTCTTCACAGGTTGCTCAGAGAAGCTGTGGCTGCCCCATCCCTGGAGGTGTTCAAGGCCAGGTTGGATGGGGCTCTGAGCCCCCTAATCCAATGGGAGGTGTTCCTGCCCATGGCAGGGGGGTGGAACTGGATGGTCTTTGTAGTCCCTTCCAGGCCAAACTGTTCCATGATTCTATGAACACACCTCAAACTGTTGCTGTCACTTCTTTCTCTCTGTGCTAAATTTTCTGTTGGCAGCTCTGTTTCCCGTTGTTGGTCCTGCTCGCAGTTCTGGATCCTTGTGCTGTGCATTTACCACTCCCTCTCACAGCCAAAGTGCTGCAGCTCCTTAAGGGCAATGCTGAGCATCGCTGCAGCAAAGGAACCGAGCCTCGAGCAGAACCTTTGTGGCTGACTCAGAGCTTTGATCACAGTGCCCCACAGTCCGAGGGAATCCAGAATTGCAGCCCTTCTTCTCTGCACCCTTTGGCCCATTCACAAAAGGATCAGAAGCCTTTTGCTGGTCGGGTTTGGTGGAAAATATCTGCCTTTGTGTATTTCTGGGTTTTTCCTCTGTGTGTGGTAACTGCAGAGGAAATGAAGTCATCTCCAGAAAGGGAAGTAGTTTGGGGATGGGGGGAGAAGAAGGGAACAAAAATGGACAGGATGCTGCCTGAGCATGACCAGGATGTTTAGGCTGCTCAACATCCAGCAATGTTTTCAAAGAAAAAGTGACCCCTGCGGTTTAATAATTGCATTGGGTGCATTGAACAAACCGATGGCAGCGGGATTACTGAGGGACTTTCCAGCCTTTCAGCCGGTATCGCCACGTGTCATCTCTTTTATTCAATAAATACCTTTTTTCATTAATCATCTCATGTAACTGAAAACCCAGCACAATGCGTGAACCAAAGAGTTACTCAAGCAAATACTTTATTCAGTGTGACCAGGCCCAGACTTGCAGGATGGGGCAGAAGCGATGGCTGAGAGTAAAGCAGGGGCTGGAGAAGGCAGGAGCAGGGCTTGCTCACACTCCCTTCCTTGCTCCCTTCACTCCCCTCTGCACGTTTTTATCCCCTCAGCTGTGCCCAGACTAGAGCTCTGGTTTCTACAGGAGGGAGGAGGGTAAATTAATGACAGTTTTTCCAGGGCTGCTGTATTTTCAAGGCCATTGCAAAGCAAAGCAGAATTAACAACCCTGTGCTACGTGGATATCGTAATTTCAGTCACCCCCTACCGGTGTGAATCAGGGATAAATGAAAATGAGTGGAGTCACATTTTGGCGTTGGATCTAAATCTGAAGAGAATGAGGTCCTGAGCTCAGTGGTGGTGAGATGGTACGGAGCACAACAGGCACGGGGAGACAGAAGAGAGTGCATTAGCCTTGAAATCCTGTGTGGAAATCATCAAGGTATTTTTTCTTTCCAAAGTTCAAGCTAAGTGGAGGAAAAATCAGGTTGGACTGGCGATGGAGGGCTCACGTGTAGCATCTTGCCTGAACCTGAGAGAACAAAAGGTAGAGAGAGAAGAGCTTGGCAAGGAAGGGAACTGCAGCTGTGTTTCATCCAGGAGGGCCCATCCCTGATGTGTGGGAAGGTGGCTCCTCGTGGGACCAGTGGCCACCAAGCAGACTGTGCCTATGTTTCCATCGCCTGCAATCGAGGCAGAGTTTTTGACTCCTTGAACAAAGAAAAACCCCTGGCACTGGCAGTGGCTCTGAGGAAGTTCTGAACTGGAAGCCCAAAGGGAACAAACACATCCCAAGGAATCTGGTTCTGGTGCAGTCCTGCTGGTCTGACCGTGCACAAGCACAAGCTGACTCCAAACAGGAATCCTTTCCCCTGGAATTCTTCCCTGCTGGTTTATGGACAGTTAAATATTTGTCCTGCTGAGTGCCTGGTGTGGCTTTTCTCAGTGAACAGCTGGTGTTTGCTCTGCTCTGCAGTGTTAGTCTGGAATATCTGCTGAGGGACAGAGGGCTTTCCCCTGTTAATAGGCAGAAATAAGGATTTGCACTGCAGCTGCACCAGGATGTTCCCCTCCCTCCTGCAGCTGTTATAGACACTGGGCAGCAGTTGGCAAAGCCAGCTGAGAAGTGAACAGAGCCCAGGTTCTGTCTCTTCCCACCCATTCCTGCTCCTCAAAGATAAAGAGCAAAGACAGCACCTCCAGCACACGCTGTGCAGGAAAGTAGTGGTTTTCAGGGGATCCAAACTTGTTTTTCTTGTCCCTGGCTTTCTGTCTTCTTTTCTTCATTTCATGTGGTCATTTTGTTCCTATTTCAAACTAAAAACCCCAGGGAAAAATTATTGAATTATTCAGACTTCTTGGCAACTCCACCAATGGAGAAAATCCTTTAACTCCCATGGATTTTGTTTCACTGCCCAACAGCCAACAGCAGGACAGATGGATGAATCACGGAATGCCAGGTTGGAAGGGACCTCAGGGATCATCTGATCCAGCCTTTTAGGTGATCTATAGTTTATATGAGATGTCCCAGCTCCCTGTTGAGCTGAGCCTTAGAAGTGTCCAGTGTAGAGGGATCCACTGCCTCCCTGGGGAGATGATTCCAATGTTTCAGTGTTCTAATGGGGAAAAATTCTCTTCTGGAATCCAATCGGAATCTCCCCAGGAGTAACTTGTGCCAATTTCCCCTTGTCTTTTCCAGGTGACTTCTCGTAAAAGGGAGTCTCCGTCCTCTTGGCAGATGCCCTTTATGTGCTTGTCCATAGTAGTAATGTCTCCCCTAAGCCTTCTCCTCACAAGGCTGAGCAAACCCGGTTTGTTGGATGCTTTAGATATGACGTGTTTCACCTTCCCCGCTCCTCATAGATTTGTAAGGGCAAACCAGAGCACCTGTGTGACAGGAAGAGCTTGAGGATTTGCACCTCGGCTTTCCCCAAGCACTCACAAGCAGCTCTCTAGATGTTTAAAGGCCCAGTAATACAAAGACAGGATTCACATTTTTAAGCCTGCTCTGTTCTAGCCCTTTTGGAAAGCATCTCTGTTGTGTGTAAAGTGTCTCAGGTTTTGTGAACTTGAATCTAAAAACAGTGTTGTTCAGCAGAGTAAATCCATGTCTGACTGTCTCGGTCATTACACCCTCACATCTCACATCCTAAACTCCTGGTGCCTTTACAGTTCACCCTGGAGCTGTTCTTTAACTCTCCAAAGGATAGTGCCCCGGCAGTTGAAAGCATCACTTTTAAATCCACCCTGAATGCTTCCTGCCTGCCTGATCTCTCTCTCACACTGAGCTTGTTCAGTGTGACTGTGGGTTGGATACTTGCCAAAGCTCCACTAGCCGAGATCCGAGATAGTTTGAACTGTCAGAGTTAGAACTGCAAGTGGGTTTGTACCTTCAGCAATTCCTGAGGTGTGTCCTCAACTCCTGAGAGCCCTTATCTCCCTCTGCCGTTCCCAGCCTAACCTCTAGTCGGTGTTCTGCTGCAGGGCTTGTCCTTTCTGGGCATGGATTCTCTTGGAATGAAAGGCATCCTCTCCTACTTACTGCAGGAAAAGTGTTTGCCATTGGGATGCAATGAAAGATGAGAAAATCACTCTTATATGTTGCTGTTCCTCTGACTTCCAACCCAGAGCTAATTTACTTTTATACAAAGTAATATAATTAGAATACAGGAATTTAGGTGCTTCAGCTTATCATGAACAGCTGTGTTGACACAGCCCATTAGTGGTGCCCAGCCCAAATCCCTGAGTATTTCCTGCAGATCAAGGATATGCACCCACAGCCAGGAGCTTGGTTTTCCCCAGCACTTTTTCCCCAAAAGCCTGACAATACCTGTTTGTGAAGTCCAGCCAGTTGAGGTACCCACTGCCCTGATGGTTAAGCAGGAAACCATCCATTATGAGCACAAGGCATGCGCTGAGGTAGTCCCCGAGCCCAGCGTGTCCCTACCCACATAACCCACATAAACCAGTATCCCTTCCCCATTTCTCTGAAGTGCAATAACCACTGGAGAGTTTGGAACTGTTCAGAATCGTTCTCAGCCTCAATTCCAGCAAATCCTTTATCCTTGTCGTTGTGGCAGTGGTGTGCACGGCTGCACACAGGCTGACTGTTCCAGAAGGTTTGTACTGTTGGTCACACAGTCTTCAGAAGAGATTTCTGTTGCTTCTGCAAAACCTCCGTGATTTCTGCAGGTCTGGAGTACGAAACCTCCTTAGGCAGTAAGATGTCCTCCAGAAGTTTGTCACAGGCTGTCAGAGCATAAATGAGAAATGCAGGAGACCTTAGGACCCCTACTTCTTCATCAGACTTTATGTTTGCATCTGCTTTTTGGCTTTAGTGATGTTGGCAGAGTTGCCCAGAGCAGTGGTGGCTGCCCCATCCCTGGAGGTGTTCAAGGCCAGGCTGGATGGGGCTTGGAGCCCCCTGATCCAGTGGGAGGTGTCCCTGCCCATGGCAGGGGGTGGAACTGGATGGGCTTTGAGGTCTGTTCTAACCCAAACACTTCCATGATTCTGTGATTCTCACCTGAAAACACTGCCCTCGTATTCTAGTTCTGCTGTTCTAGTTGAGGCATTTGGCCAAGTCCTGTTCTGCCAGATCCGCAAATGATTTGCCAATTTTAAAGGACTTGGGATACTTTGAAGCAACTTTTTTTCTCCTTCTCCTTCATGCATCCTTCCTAGGAATCTTTGAGGTTGTCCAAAAGCAACTCTGACCTTCCCACCATCAAGGAGGTCTGACAGATCACACCGCAGAGACCAGGTGTTCCTCAGAGCTGGGAGGGAATACAAGGAGCAACCATTCTCTGTCTGGTTTGTAACAGAGCCTTGAGAGTCAGAGCTTCCCCAGGTCTCCCTGTTCCAGTGCCGGCATCAAATCTGTCACCACAACTCAAACTGTTTCCCCTTTCTCTGAAGGTGATGTGAACAAGGCCGTGTTGTCATACTTTGAGGTTCACTGGCTGCCGTCTCAAAGATGTAGTGTTTGTGCTGCCTGTAGGCTTCAGTTTGTTCTGTAAAAGACCCTTCCCTCTCTAGATCTCCCAAAGCTTGCAGGATTCAGATGTCCCATGTCTGGTTTCAGAGATTTCCCTCTCCCGATTTCAGACAACTTCCTCAACAAATCATTACATGAGCACACACATTCTGGCTGTCCAAAACAGAGCCATAGAATTACAGAATCATGGGATGGTTTGGGTTGGAAAAGACCTTAAAAATCATCCAGTTCCACCCCCTGCTGTGGGCAGGGACACTTGAGAGCTGAGGAAGTTCTGTACGCACATACAACCACGTTAGCCCAGAGCTGTCTTTGGTGAGAGCTTTAAGGGACACATGTGGAACTGCAGAGTTCCTCTAGCTGCCCTGCACCTCTCCACACTGCTTCTGGAATTTTTGCAAGCTTTTCTGAGTTGAAAGCCACTCTGGAAAGCATTGTAGATAATAAAGCAGTCCCATGGTCTCCCATTGCTCCAAGTCTACAATTGGACTCAAAGGTCTTTTCCAACCAAGTGACTCTATGATTCTAAGTCTCAATAGCTTTGTGACAGGACAAGGAACCATCTTCTTAGCCCTTGTGGACCCGAGTCCAGAACCCAAATTCATTCCTACACAGTACAATAAGTTCCTGGCTGTATCAGTGGTGGGTTGGGAACACCGTGCAGTTGTTCATTCCCAAGATTTGGCCTGCACTCCAGTGAGGGATGTGGAACAGCGTTTGTGACCAGGGTACAGTTACTAAACCAGAGTTTGAAACCGATGTCCTTCCAGCTGAGGTTGCAAAATGAGCAGGATGTGCACTTGTTGACTCGAACGTCACTGTTCGCCTTTCACATGAGGTTCTGAAGTGCTATGGAAGTGTGGGAAAGGGAATAGCTGTGGGTACACCTGAACTCACAGCCCTCGTTATTAGAACCTTTAAACAGTAAGGCTTGATTTCCAAGATGTAGGATTGGACAGGAAGTGAAAAAATGAGTTGAGGCGGGGGGAGATGTGCAGCCTCATTGACATTTTCAATCTTTTATGCCCAGTTTGAAGACAGAGCTCCACTTCTCCTTGCCCCTTGAAGCACTGTCTGCTGCAATGCACGCTCAGAATGCCAAAGCTGATGGGGTCCTTGTTGCTCTGGTGTGAACAATCCTGCCAGGATGGACAAGAGGACTCTGCCCAAGGCTTTCTGTCACAGCAGCACTTTTCATCAGGTACTTTTCCATTGGTATTTTGTGATAGTTAAGAAATTGCTAATTGAAAATTGTGTGTCATGCCTTACATTCATCTTATTGCGTGCTGAAGGAATGCCTGTAATTCCGTATAAGCCAGTGCTTGTCCTATTCTTTTCACAACCTGGTCCAAAAGGAAATGCCAAACGTTATGGTAATTATTTCCCAAAGGCATTTCCAGATGGAAGGCACATGCGTGTAGGAGAAGGCATGAAGTTTGGGATTCATATGCATTTTTGGAGTACTTGTGTGATGCGTTGATGGTGTAAAGGGTGAACCAGGTAGCATGAGTTCAGGCAAGAAATTAATTGCTTCCCTTCTGAAGGCACTAAAAATTACATTGTACTGTTGAGGCCGAACAGTAAAGGCAAGTTGTGTTGCACTGCAGTGAGTTCCTTGGAGCCCTCCTGTATCAACCTCTCCTTATTTCTCCTCTGAATCAAAGGTATTTCCTAATAATGAACTGTTATCGTGCTCATTTTCTGTGGTTTGGAGGGATTAA
Organism: Tapera naevia; assembly: GCA_033556795.1. Classification (NCBI taxonomy): domain Eukaryota; kingdom Metazoa; phylum Chordata; class Aves; order Cuculiformes; family Neomorphidae; genus Tapera; species Tapera naevia. Next base: position 1,039,920 of record JAUMJJ010000021.1, read on the forward strand.
CCCAGAAAGGAATAGTGTTTCTCATTAACATACAGTCAAATCAGAGTGTTAGAAGAGGACTTTGGGGACTTTGAGATCTGGAAATAGGAATGGGCTGACATTTCTGAGGTGCTCATCATTATAGACAGCATTTTTTCACTGGTCAGTTTATTTTTAGGGTGATTCTTATTGTTTTGAGTGGGTGCCATGATAGTGATAATGAAATAATGGAGGAGATGGTGCAAAAGCTGTCCTGCAGATTTGGGAAGGAGGCAAGGGCTGAGGAAGGCACAGCAGCATTATACCCTGGCTTTCTCACAGCCATGTGTCTCAAACTACACCCCGAGTTGTCACAACATCACCTGGAAAACTCTTTACTGTGTGAAGCACCAGCTGTGCTATGTCTGCTGGCAGATGGTACCTGAAGGGTGAGCAACGATGGCTCTGAAGCCTGTCAGAGCTAAGGCCCCATCAACTGAAGTTATAGTACACAATGGAGTTGCAAGACATAAGGACATGTGTTTCGCAGAATGAAAGCTGCCTTGAGGAAGCCTCACTGACAGACAGGTCACTTCACTTCGTGGCAATTCAGTCCCATTGGCTCTTCCTGCTCGGAGCACTGGCTGTGAATGGTGCAAGTGTGGGCTGTCTCTGATGCCACGCTGAATCCCTGAGCCTCAGTGAGGGCATCGGGTGCTCAGAGCTCACAGGAAGCACCCAGACCACACTGTGGTTGTTCCTGGCCTACGTCTGCTCTCACCACCACAGCATTACAGCTGGAGCCTTGTGTTGTGTGTGGCTGCTGCAGTGCAAAGCAAAACAAGCAGGCTGGAGGCCAGGGAGCAGCTGTGGCCTCAGGTGAGTTCCTCACAGAGGTGCCTGGTGTCTCTCAGGCTGTGAAAATCTCCCAGCGCTGTTTCTCTGCAGAAGGCAGTGCCAGTACATTGGTCCTCAAGGGTGTACCAGTCATCTCTCACTTCTTGATGATCTTAGAGGTCTTTTCCACCCTTAAGGATTCTATGATTCTATGATCATTCATCGTGAGGACATCCAAAGGCCATTTTCGTGTCATTCGTTCACTTGGAGGCAGGAACTTGGTAATGAGTTCCAGCCAGACAGCAAAGCGTTCCCGCAGCATGTCGCAATCTCGCTGTGCTGTGCTGTCATCCTGGGAGCCCTGTGTCAGGGCTCACTTCTGCACCGACAGCACGCAGGCAAGGGCACGGATGTTTGGCAAGAGCAGCACTGGTCCCTCTTCCAGGAGAGCGGAAGACCTTCCTGCCTAGGAGCAGCCATCAGCATTTTAATGTTTCTGCTAAGTGAGAACGCTTCTCCTCCGAGAGGAGGCAGCTCTCCACCGCTCACCAGAACTCCTGCTGTGGCTCATCAGTGCGGTCAGAATGGTCATCTGTCTCCATGAGAGGACTGGCAATGTGCACCCACACCAGCAAGGCCAACCGTGTCCTGGGCTGCATCCAAAGCATCGTGGCCAGCAGGGCGAGGGAGGGGATTCTGCCCCTCTGCTCTGCTCTTGTGAGACCCCACCTGCAATCCTGAGTCCAGTTCTGTAATCCCCAACATAGGAAGGATATGGAACTGTTGGAATGGGTCCAGAGGAGAGCACAGAGAAGATCTGAGGGCTGGAGCACCTCTGTGGTGAGAACAGACTGAGAGAGGTGGGGTTGTTCAGCCTGGAGAAGAGAAGGCTCTGAGGAGACCTTAGAGCAGCCTCCCAGTAATGAAAGGGGCTCCGGGAAAGTTGGGGAGGGACTTTTTCCAAGGGCAAGTAGTAATAGGACAAGGGGGAATGGCTTTAAATTGGAAGGGGGAAAATTTAGATTGGACATTAGGAAGAAATTCTGCACTGTGAGGGTGGGGAGACCCTGGCCCAGGTTGCCCAGGGAAGCCATGGCTGCCCCCTCCCTGGAGGTGTTCAAGGCCAGGTTAGATGGGGCTCTGAGAACCCTGATCCAGTGGGAGATTGTCCCTGCCAATGGCAGGGAGATGGGACTGGATGGGTTTTGAGATCACTTCCAACCCAAACCATTCCAGGATTCTGTGAAGTGGATGTGTTAGATCCTATCTTGCAGCATCAGCCTGGCAGGCAACGCACATGTGCAACAGTCAGAAGTGGCAGAGAGTGCATATCCAGGCACCTTAGAGCCCCTGGCCTGCAGGGGTCGTACGTCTCCAGCCCCAGCACACATCCATCTCCTGGCTCTGGAGTAACGGGCGGATGTCTGAGGTGGTGCCTTTGCACGCTGCCTCAGCAGAAATGCATCACCACAGCACTGGTGACTTGGGCCCACGAGGCTCCGCGCGCCGCTCCGGTGCAGAACTCGGGCAGGGCCTTCCCACGCCCCTTGGCTCTTGCACGAGCAGCAGCCGCTTGCTTCTGGCCCAAGCGATGAAGAAGAGGAATCACAAGGCTGAGGATGAAGCCTGGAGCTGAAGCTCTGGTTATTTGAGCAGAGGGATTTTGTCGAAGACTCGCCCCAAAGAAATGAAATCACTTTGTGAGAAGAAAACACAAGTGGTGTCTGGTGTGGGGTGATATCTTAGCATTCTACAGGCAAGTTAACAGCACGGCCTTTGTGTTTAAATTTGTGCTCTTGAATCTGCAGGTGAATACATAAATAAGTGCCCTGATTTTTTCATTTGTAACTGCTGTAGAAGTCGCTGGGGATCTGTGAGACCAATAATGAAGCCGGTTTCAGTGTCTTAATTATAGAAATGCCCATATGAAGGCACGGACCCATTATGAATTTTCAGCATAAGGGAAGTCCCTTGTGAAAGAAAAATGCAAGGGCAACCCAGGACAAAATCAGTGAGTAAATGAGATTTATTGCAGGTACATGAAGTGACAGGTGGGTGAACTCCAAGAAAAGACAGTTCCAGGCCTAAAGCATCAGTCTGGAATTCAGGAGAGTTCAGGCCAGCTCTTTGCAAAAGCAGGATTTGGTAAAGTAAGGCTCTGAAAGAGCTTTGAAGGAAACATCATTTTCATTCTGTGTGAAATGATGCAGATTATGGCTATTTTAACACTTCAGGTTCTTTGACCTTTTAAAATGGAAACCTAATCTGTAAATCAGGAAAAGAAAGGCTTGCTTTCTTCCTGTCTGAGGTAAATCCACCTTGTAATTCTCTGGGAAGGACTCAGGCAATGTATTTCACCCTGATTGTGTTTCATAAACAAATAAACCAACATAGCAAAAGGAATTTCAGCTGGATTATGGTTTGGCCCCACACCCTGCAGCCAAGAAACGCAGCCGCAGGTGACCGTGGTTCCGTGCAGGCTGCTTTGTTTTCACAGCCACGCCGGCTGCAGGCGCCAGCTGAAAGCCCAGCTCCTGCTGGGAGCTGGCACCGGTCACACTTTAGGTACAGGATTTGCATTAGTTACTTCTCTCTTGCATTCCTTGACCCAGTACATTGTTGGGGCTTGCAAGGGTCTTATTTACCTGCTGGAGTCACAGAGGGGATTTCCCTGTCACCCTCTCCACTGCTGCAATCTGAGATTTTTCCTGTCTCACGTGCTTTAACAGGTTAAAAAGCACCAGTGTTTTCTCCTGGCAGGTGATGCAGTGCGGGCTTCAAACATCTACGAGTCAGGGACCTACATCCCACCACCATCACATTCCAAATGACAACATCAGATTCCTTGTACATGTGCACAGTTCACCAGTCTCATGACTTCAGAGGGTGAAAGGTGCTGTTTCAGGTTTAAAACAGATGAACATCATAAGCATCTACTCATTTAACGGCCATTGGAATATTTTTCCTCAGAAAGCCTGAGGTGAAGTATCACCTGAGCAGATCCATCCCTTCTCCCCCTCTTCTCTGCCCCAAGTCATTTCAGCACCATAAAATGTAATACAGTGCTGCTCCAGGCAGTCTAAGGAGGAACACAAATGTTCCCGCAGGTATCAGTTTGGCCAGGAGGTGTGGAGAAGACTGGTCAGGCAGCAGTGCCTATGTGTGAGGCATCCTTCTGCCAGGAGCCCACCCTGAGCTTCATCCCCCACCGTCCCTCCTGTTCAACCAAACCAGGGTGAGCAGTTCCTGGAGCTGGTGTTGCAGTATTACCGCAACAGGAGAGACACGGAGTCCTCCCGGCTGGGGCCTCCCGCCGGGTCCAGGCGGGTCCACAGTTCCACCTGGAGGCCAACTTGGATGCAGCAGCCAGAGCTGCTCCTAGCGGCACTGAGACCTTCAACACTAAACGCTGTTGTGTCCAGCCCTGCACTTTTCACGCGTGGCTCCCTGTCAGAGAGCACCGGCCCCAAAGCAGCTCTGAGGGACTCAGCTCACCTCCCCCAGCACGGAAAGTGACCGTTATTTAGTCTCGCCTTCTGTTTTATTCTCCTAATGAGTAATTTCACTCCTTTCTGAAGGAGTCTGCTGATGGACGCTGCCAGAGCATCCTAGCAGATCCTGAGCCACAAACAAAAGCTGTGATAACACTTCCCTGTATTTTAGGTGCAGTCCCGTGTTTCCTGGCTCTGTCCCTTGTTCTCTTTTCCACTGATTTGCCTGGTAAAGGCACCAACTGGTCTATAGTTTCCCAGACTGAGATGAAACAGCTTTAAAACTGGACCATCTCCATGTCTGGCACCAAGGCAGGTGGAAATGAGAGTTTTGGCATCTGCTGTGCTGCATCTCCAGGTGTAGCACACTAGAGCCAGTTCATGTTTTCTCCCCTCAGTCATTCCTTAGCCAAGGAAGCTTCCTTCCATTCTAATTAGCCTCCTTAACACTGGTTAATTACATGAGCCCCTAAAGCATCCTGCCAACATAAGTTTAGCAGCTATTTTTCCTGACTCTCTGGAGTCAATAGCGCATTCTTACAAGAGGGTCCACTACACAAACACCAACAGCTGTGACACTCCCTTTGCCAGCAGGAGAGGGAGTTGATTTCAGCTTCACCAGTTGATGCCACCAGTTAAATACAAGCTTTTGTCACTATGAGCTCTGGATGCTTCCCTGGGTGCTTCCACTGCTCTGCATCCTCACTCTCCCACATTACTGGGCAGGTGCTACGCAGAGTTCATGGGTGGTTCCCATGTCAGTGTTGCTGACTTTGGCTCCATATAATTATTAGTGTTAGTGTTAAATTGGAATAGTGATGTTTTCAGTTCTTTAAAGGCCAACAAATGTGTAATCAGAAGTGTTGAGAGTCTCAACAGTCAGGAAAAGGTAAAGAACTAAGATAAGTGGTTGGCATATGGAATAACCTTTATTAGCCCTTCAGCTTTACATCATATGTTTGAACAAAAAGGCATTCAGTTTGTGTGGCTGGGAAAGCTTGCAGTAATGCGTTTTTTTGGAAACAGACTTGATAGAAAATAGAGCTAAAGAAAATCAGAAGAGATCAGAATTGACAAGTGAAGTGAGAGCAGGCAGGCATTATTTTTACACTCACAAGAACTCCTGACAAAACTCAAGAGCCAGTTTGGTTTTCTTTCAGCTGGTAAATTAAGTATAAAATTATACATGAAAATATATTATGATATATTGGTTCCAAATATCAGTGTTTGAACAGATTCTGCGTTAATTGAAAAATTACTTCACTGAAAATATTTCACCAGCTTATGATTGAAATAATTTTCACTCTGCAGAGTCCTGGCGGGTTGTGAAAAATATGCCTTTCAGGGCCATGCGTGGGCCAGAGACTGAAATCCCTAGAAAGAAACATGAGGATTTGAGTGTCTTAGCTCAGTCCTTTTTCTCTCTATTTGCCATTGTGTTGTCTTTTTGTAGTAAAAGAAGAGCAACCAGCAAAGCCATTTGAAATTAAGATCTTGGAATAGAAGTGTGTTGAGCCCCCGGTGTCCAGCAAGGCAGCCCGAGCACCCTGGAACACAGAACAGGACAGGAGCAGCCCAGGCTCACATTGGGTCTCCGGTGGACACTTTGCTGGAGGAGCCAGCAGGGGCCGGTGCAGGCTCACTGTGCTGGGCCAGCAAGCCCAACTGGCCCGGCGAGCTCCTGCCCCGCTGCTGTCCGGGCACACTTTGGCTGCTCAGCAGCGCCGTGGTTATCGTGCAGGGAGTGCAGGGACAGGATGAGGGGAACGGTTTGAGGCTGAAAGTGGGGAGATTGAGATGAGATCCCAGGAAGAAATGTTTTCCTGTGAGGGTGTGGAGGCCCTGGCTCAGGTTGCCCAGGGAAGCCATGGCTGCCCCATCCCTGGAGGTGTCCAAGGCCAGGTTGGATAGGGCTTTGACCGCCCTGATCCAGTGGGGGTGGAACTGGATGGGCTTTGAGGTCCCTTCCAACCTAAACCATTCCAGGATTCTATGGTCTCACCTGCTCACAGCCTCCTCTGGTGCCTCAACAAGCCAAGCTGAGCAGAACCAGAGAGTGTAGCCACATTGAACCAAGAGTGAGAGTACAAGGCAAGGTCATGGTGCTGGAAGAGGAGAAAAGCCAAGATATCAGTCCCCACATCCCTATCAGATCATCTGCTGACTATCCACCAAGTCTAGAGTGACCAGAAAGCAATCCATTCTGCAGAGCAGGGTCAGTAGGGACAACGGCTCAGACATAGAGGCATCTACACTGAAAGAGAGCTCAACACCCCTCTGACAGAGCTCAAAAGAAGAGCAGTTACTCCAGGTTGTGCTTGAATAGGGTCCAGGGTCCTGGGCCCATGGGCAGGAGGGATGGGAGGGAGACACAGGTGGAAGAAAGATGGACATTTCAGGTGAAGGAAACCAGGATCATTAAGGTGAATTGATGCTCTCGGAGCCCAGACACTGAAAGAGATCTTTCTTTTAATTTTGCAGCATGGAGCTGTGTTTGTGTGGTTGCTGTGTGAATTCTGGTACACCAGGAAAAAGCATTCCTGCACCTGGCACAGCCTGGCCTATCGATGAGGGAAGAGCAATCAGAAGGATACAACCCTGGAAGAATGTCACCTTTGATGAGGTTTCAGGTAAGCAAAGCAGCTTCTGTGAGTAGCAGAGACAAAGCACTGTACCTCTGAAAAACATTGTTCTTTGACTGCAGATCTCTGATGTTCTATCATGTTCCATGTCAAGAGAGCGGTGCCAGGCTTGAACACTCACATCAATCTTGTATAAGTGGTTGTTGATCGGTGAGTGTTCAGTCTCAGGGTTTTGCACCACACGGAATTTTTTACACAGGGGTCTAAAATTCTCAAATTTATTGCCATAAAGAAAGGCTTGAAAATTCAGAGCCAACTCTTGCGACGCTACTACAGACACACACAGGGCCACAGAGGGTCTGTGCTCTGGCAGAGGGCATTTGGCTCCCTGTCCAGATGCCTCTGGCAGATGCTGGGCCTTTGCGGCTCAGATGTGGTTCCTGCTTCTACAATAACCTTTGCATCAAATTTCACGCCTGAAATTGCTTCCATTCCTGCCTCTGTTGGAACCTGTGCGCTCTGCTCGGCGCTGGGCGAGCACGCGTCCAGCTCACAGCCCTAACGCCACTCCTGTTTCTCTGCAGCTCTTCTGCTGCCTGACCGTCCTCTCCGCAGAGCGTCCCTGTACCCAGCAGCCTGCGGTTTCCTGCGGCGAGAATCGCCTCCTGCCTTCCCCTGCGCCGCATGCGTTGGAGGAGCTGGGACAGCACCATCGCAGAGGCTGGGTGTGCATTTCCAGTGGGCAGCTCGTTCAGATTCTTCACCTGTGAGGACTTGTGCACAGGCTGGAAGTGAGGTATCGCCCGCGGGGCTGAGAATGACAGTTTGAGATGGATCAAATTCCAGACTGGAAGACACACCCTGTGTGGGGAGGAATTTCAGAGTCTCCTAAACAACTGTTGACTTGTTTGTGTTGCCTCATGCAGGAATGGGCAGAGCTCATCATCCAAATCAGACTGGGTTTGTGTACTGCTGTGTTCCTTGTGCCTCTGTTCTCATCCGGCTTTACTGTCCAGAACCACCTCTAGAACAGGAAAACACTCAGATATCCTCAACAATGAGATCCCCTGTTGATTCCCACAAAACCTAGTGTAGGCTGTAAACGAGTTGGCCAAGCACTGCGAGGGGATTTAGCTCTTCAGAGTTAGAGGCACTATTGTTTCCTCCAGCACCACTGGAATGCCACCGCCTCTGCCATCGAGCTGGCGCGCGGCTGCCACCCATAGCGCAAGGCGCCCACTGCGCTGCAAGACTCTGCTCAGCACAGTTTGGGACTTGAGAAGAGCAGTGTGATCCGCACGATCAGATGTTCAGGAGAAGAATGTGAACACAACACAGTAAGTATGTGAACATGTCTACTCTCAGTATGCTGTGCCAGCCAGCTGAGCGCCCAACGCCTTGTTTGGTATTGTCATAGGAACGCAACGTTATGGAAGGACAGGCATGATCCAGAGCAGGCAGCTGCGGTGTCTGGGGGGGGATTTTCAGCAGGAACACTGAGCAGAGGTGAGGGATGCCTCTGGCAAAGGGGAGCTATCTTAAGGAGAGCTGAGGAGTCTCTTCAAATGGCCAAACGAACATGGAGCTGTAGGAGCAAGTCCAGAGGAGGGCACAGCGATGATTCAAGGGCTGGAGCAGCTCTGCTATGACGACAGGCTGGGAGAGTTGGGGTTGTTCAACCTGGAGAAGAGAAGGCTCCAGGGAGACCTTAGAGCAGCCTCCAGTACTGAAAGGGGCTCCAGGAAAGCTGGGGAGGGGCTTTTTAGTGAGACATGGTGTGACAGAGCAAGGAGCAAGGATTTTAAACTGAGGGAGGGGACACTTAGACTGGGTGTAACTGAAGAAATGTTTTTCCGTGAGGGTGGGGAAGCCCTGGCACAGGTTGCCCATAGAGGTGGGCAATGCCCTCGCCCTAGAGGTGTTCAAGGCCAGGTTGCTGAGGTTTGCTTCATGGTTTGGGACATCCTAGGGTGAGGAAAATGGGAAAAATTTGGGCACAGTTTCCCCCTCTCAAATAGTCACACACGATACAAATGGACTCTTCCCATTCACACACAATGTAAAGGCAAGCATAGAAGTAACAGAACAAAGTGGGTGTTCTGCAAGGGCAGATCCAGCTCCAGTAGGCAGGAATGCCATCATAAGAACAATGGCAAGAGCTGGGAGGCAACACTGAAGCTTCCCACAGCTCTGGTTCAGTTCGAGGCTGGACATTTGACTGTGGGGAGCACTGGAGTGATATATTTAGAAGGAACAGAGAACAGGAGACAGTCTACGTTATAACTCAGCTGCCCTAAGGAAGCAGGAATTAGAGAAAAATCACTAGCAAACTGGAAATGGGAGTCAGGTGCCTCAGTCACATGGACCTCGACTGACCATTGGGGGATCCATAGAAGGATCCTGAATGCAAACTGGAGAAAGGAAGGTTTTGTGGGAAGTGTGAGAGCCTGTGATTGCAGCAACCAAGAGAAGGGCAAACTGGTGGGTTTGTACCTCGAAGGCAGAAGCATGGACGTGGTGTGACATGTGGAAAGAAGTCTAAAGGAAGTGATAATTTATGTAAAGCCTTGGATTTGAGGAAAATCTGTGTCTGGAAACCTTGAATGTGGAAGGATTAGGGCTCATATGTGTGCTGTGTAAGTCAGCTGGGTGTGGTGAAGAGGTGATTTTACTCTTGGCTGAGCTCTAATGGGAGCGTGAAGCTGTGTGACTGTAGCTGTTCTGGACAGGGCAGTTCCCCCTGGCTCTGCCCTTTAAGTTAATTTTGTAGCTTCAGGCAATGAAAATCCCGGCATGGCTTTAGGGAGCTCTGCCATATCAAATGGATGACTTAATGGATTGCTGTCATTAACCCCAAGCCATGGTGTGTGACTGATGGTGTTTCAGACACTGAGGCAAAACCTGCCCCTGTACCAGCGGCTCATGAGGATAAAAACGGTGACACCTGCAAACTGTGTTTGGTGCAGGGGAAGGTCAGTACCTGGGACATTCCTGCTCTGTAAATGATGACAGAACCCACAGCCTGTGGCTCATGTGCTGCTGCAAACATCAGCTCTGCTTCTATTCCTTCAAGGCTTGTGGCCTCTAGAACTCCCAAAATACTGCATTTAAGGGATTATGGCCTATGACAGATTTTGAGGTGTTGTAGTGGTTGTGTGCATTGCATTTTTAATGATCTGAGCTAGTTATCCGTTTCCTAGGTCCTGTTCCCTGTGCTTATCAGTTGTGTCTGCAAAACATGTCCTAGCACACAGGGATTGCTGTTGGCGCTTCGGTGTGATGACAGAAAACAATCGTGCTAAGGAATGGGAGGTCCTGGGCAGGGTAAATCTGGTTGTCTTGAATTCCTTGTGTCTCTTTATCAATGTGATCCTCCTGGAAATGCTTGTAATGTAAAGGGAAGAACTGGTCTCTTGTTTCAGATTACTTTCAGATCTTGTAAGCTGAGGCTCTCTCTACCTTTGCATTGCAGTGGCTGGCTCAGAAAGGCCAGCAGGGATTTTTCCCCTGTTTGAAACTAATGATCCAAAGTTGTCCAGAAACAGCTGTTCGCACCCAGTATCAGGGGTTTCCCTTCTCACTAAAGCAGAGAAATCATGGAATTGTTTGGGTTGGAAGGGACCTTAAAGACCAGCACTTCCCTGCAGTCCAGCATGTGCAGGCCCTGCCCACAGCCTGCTTGTATGGCTCTGCTATACAGGAATAGAAGGGGAAATTTCTTTGGTTTTCCTATTCAGGATGTTCTTCTAGCTTTGCCAGTCTGTTGGTTAATGATTTGAGGCCAAGTTATTAAACAGGTGAACTCCAGCTTACAATTATTTATTAACTTCAGTTTATTTGAATATTAATCATGCAAGGAGCCAGAAATGTCATGCCTTTAATGTCTTTAGAGACTTGAGGATCGTCTCATTCCTTGCCTGCTCTTACAGAAATCATCATTACTTAGGGGCTGAAATAGCATAACCAAGCTGTGACTTGTTCTCAGGTTTCCAGTGCAGAGGAACTAAGGTTGCTATGAAAGAACAAGTAGAACAGAACCTCACAAGTTTAGAGTCAGAATGAAGCCTGAGTTAGACTCCAGGGTTAACATCACACTGCCCTGCTGTAAGCTCTTCATGTGGTCTTCAGTTCTAAAAATACTCTGATACCTCCTGCTACCCAGCAGCTTTATGGTGTGAGTGTCTAGCATTCTTGCCAGAAACAGAGACCTGATGTTATAGTGGTCCAGAGATTTAGAGCTGCTGGACTCTGCTTGGTCTCTGACCCAAGAACATCAGGTGGAGCACTCAAGCATCTGAAGCTGTGGCAGGAAGCATCAAACCTCTGATTTTGAACAAGCTGGGAAGCAGTGTGTGTTTGTGTTGAACAACTCCAGAAGAGAGGGAGTAGCTCCAGGGGCGGAGCTTGATGTAAAGCTCGAAGCCCACCACAGCATGGAGCTTCTGTGCTGTCCAGAGAAGCAAAAATCCCATATGTTGACTCCTTCCTATGTTTTGAGAGACTGCTCAACCTTACATGCCAATGAAATCCTCATTTAAACATCTTCCAAGTGCAGAGCCAGAAGGTGCAGCATGAACTGTAATCCCAAATATCGCATATCTCGTGTTGTGTGTACAGCAGTGAGTTTGGCCTGAGAGTGATGTGAGCAGGAATCCAGCAGTTATGGGGCTGTTCTGCCTCTCCCGAACATGAAATCATTTACAGCAGAAGTTACTTGATATAAATTAATATGATGAGATGGGTATGAAGGTGTGAATTCAGGCTCAGTGCGTTTTATGTTCTATTCTCTATGGCCCCGTAACTTTCAGTTCAGGCCTCATCTTGTGAAGGAATTGCTGCTCTAAATGGATAGACAGAGGGAGGGACAGACAGTGGAACTTGGAAGGTGTGTGTTGGCTCAAATAGAATTACAAGAACATCTGGTTATACAATCAGCTGCTGGGCAGTTAAGCTGAGCAGTGATGTATTCTCTTAGACGCAACTCTTGTCCCGTGACTAATGTTCTTAGGGCTATTGTACAGTTAAGCACAAAACTGAATATTCAGCTGTGTGTGATGTGATCAGGCTGTGTTGTCCCCATTTCTGCTGTAACATTATAAATCTATATATCTGTGCTTGGGCATGATCTGATTGTATTGGTCCTCCCACCAAAAAAACAAAAGCTGAGCTATATCTGCAGAAGAAGTGCCTTTATCCTGTGAAGTGGAGAGCATCCCAGGTGAGAGGTTCAAGCCTGGCGGTGCTTCCAGCACAGGCCATCTCCGGGTGCACCCTGCCAGGCAGTGATTTCTAAGAGTCAACAGGTTGCCTCTCGTTATGATGTTAGTGATTAAAGTGTTAACTGGAGCCTCCCCGGAGGTGTAGCCCTGGCGAAGGGAGCGCTCCTGTCAGCTCTTGGAGGAAGGAGAGCGCGTAGGTAAATATTCCCGACATGCACCGAGGTGCGGGGAGTGTCCTGGCTTTCCAGCGCTCCCAGTTTGTTAGGCAGAGTAGCACTGAGGGGCTCCGTGTGCTCCCTGAAGTGGCCGCGGTGACTGGCGGGCGGTGGGTGCTGTCATGCCTCTGCCAGGGCTTGGGGAAAGGTGTGTGAGATTCCTGCTCTGCTGCTCCTCCTCAAAGCCCACGCACAGGTAAGGGAACACGGCGGGAGCTGCTTCTCCGCTTGCTGTGTGACCTGCAGGGCTCGATCGGGTTCTGTTCGGGGAATCAGGGTGCTGGAGGGAGGAGAAGTGTTTGGTCAGGAAATCCTCGGCAAAGGAGTTGCTAAATTTCACATTGGCTTGCGTGAGCCAGGGCTGTGATTACAAGGGGCAGGTAAGGGTCGTGCTGCTGCTCGGTGAGCTCAGGGCGTGAGCCCTCACTGCCCCTCCGCAGGCGCCGCAGCGGTTGTGGAGGTTTTATCAGTGACCTTGTCTGCGCCTTTTGGCGGCTGAAAGCTCTCTCTCCTGAAATAGAAAGTAACTTCTCTTCCCTAAGGATGCTCTACTGAGTGTTCGGAGTAGATGGGGTGTTAGCCCTGCTCTGGTATTCCTGGGTGAAGCAGGGAGCTCGGTACCAATCCCTGCATGACTCGGGAAGCAAAGGGGCCATATCCCTGGATAAACATCACCTCGCTTCTGGTTCCAGTGGTCCAAGCCCATTCTGACCCTGCCTGTGTTCTGTGTTCAGTGGTGCTGTTGCTGCTCTGTGCTGGAGCAGTTAATTGTTAAAATAAAGTGTAGAGAAGACTGCAAGACCCTTGTTTTCAGTGGGGAAAATGTGGCTTTGGAACTGCTTTGGGCAGTGCTGGGCAAAGCCCCTGGGAATCTGTGGGGAGGGTTGGGGTTGGAGTTTTTCCTGGGGCTGGCAGGAGCACTGTGGTACGCGCTGCTCGTGCTGCAGTCCCGCCACAAAGCACATCCAGGCACTTACAAATCAGTGCTGCTTGGCTGCTCCTGCAAGGCTCAGCTCTGGGTGCCAGGGGTCCTGCTCCTCTACAGGAGCCGGGTCCAGCCCTCCTCTACAGCCACCTCTTTCTAGCCCTATGTCAAGATCTCTGTGTCTGTTTGCTTTCACCTTTGCATCACTGCACTGCTGTCCTGTCCCTGGGATGTCCTGTATATGAATAATCAAAAGATCGGGGTACTTAATAGAATTAATAAAGCCCTCTCACCTGCCTTTCCATTTGCACTTGGGCTTTCTTGGAGAAAAAAAACATTCCAAGTGAGATCTAAACCTTACAGAGAGGTGAAGCTCACTACCTTTGAGATGTGTCTTTTCCCTGATGCACCTGTTGAACATCTGGCATATTTGGCATCCTGCAGTGGTCTTTTCCCTTTCCTAGACTTTTCCTTTCTTTTCCAAGCGTAGCAGTCTTCCTCTAGAGCTGCTCATTTTGCATCTGCCTCACTTCTCCTGTATTTCCATCTTTCCCTTATGTTTCTTTTATTTCCTTCCAGAAGTCTTTTTGGCTTCAGTCTGTCTTCCTCCAAGCATGAAGTTGTTTTAGTTGGTCCAGCCAAGGTCCTGCTTCCAAGGTCTTACTGGAGGGAACTGTGCGGTTCTAGTCCAGTGTAACATGATGAAGATGCCTGTCTGACACCGTGAGTTCAGAGACAGCTGGAATGGATGGCTACAACCTTAGAGTGCTGGAAGAGCTGGGAAATCAGAACATCTTAGTTCAAATCTAAGGGAATGCAGAAATGAGATGTGTTTTCTTCAGTTTGCTTCCTCAAAAGAGCTACAGGGAAGTGCCATGGCAAACAATATGATATGGGAGGCAATAGAAGAGATAGTGGCTTTGCGGATTTATGGGATGCCAGTGTAAACACACTTTAATTTATGGTGTCAGGTCATCATGCTGGGGAAGTCGCTGCACGTTCTTAACCTCTGGGTTTCAGGGTTAACTCGAAATAAGGGCTGTGAGGTGTGTGGAGCCCAAACGCACCTGTGGGAAAGGTCTGTGGAGAAGAGTTTTATCTCTGGGTGAGCTGGAGGTGTGGAGATCCAAGCCTGATGAGCAGAATTGGTCACATTGTTGAAGAAGATGCAGTGAGCACTGTTTGTGCTCTGCACCAGCTGTGGAGACAGCCTGTCCTTGTCTGGGCTAACGGGAGACAAGGGAGAGGCACTGCTGAAGAGCTGTTCCCATCGCCAGCTGCTCTTCCAGTTTTCATGGTCAGCATTTCAGCAGCATCCAGCTGACTCAAGGCCAGTGATGCAGTGCAAGCCCTTCGCTGTGTAGTGAACAGGGTGTTCAGAGATCACTTCCTGCACAGGCCACTTCTCAGCCTGTAGAGATCAGCTTTTTTCTTCACACGAATCATTCCAAGGTCAAATTCTACTGAAAAGAATGCAGCCATGAGCAATGAAGCAGTGCTGGATCTTGTTAGAGTCTCCGCTCTGTTAAGTAGTGGTGACTTGGCTCTCTGCTGCCCTTAACTCCAGTGCATATCCAGGTATTCCAGTGCCAATGTGCATCAACTCCTCTGCAGCTTTGAAAAGTGCTTTGAAATTGCCCTGGCATAGGAGGTTGATTCAGAGATATTGGTAAATCATATAAAATCAAGTTTCAAGGTGTGGCCAGTAGTTACTGAGCTCCTCTTGGAGGCAAAGGAACAACACTGTTAAACTGGTGTACGCAGTCTCTTCCTTGTGTACAAACTCGTGTCTGCACAGAAGTCCCTGGGCTTTCTTGGCTCTTGGGGATGCTTCTGCCTTGACAGATGCCACTGGTTTAGAAGCCACTCATCTATTACTATGGAGACTTCCAAAACAGCAGCTCAGCAGGGAAGGATCCCTGCACAGAAACCGGGTGCTTACTCCTTAGCCAGCCATGATCTTTCAAGCTTGAATTTCTTTCCTGAATTGACTTTCTGAAGGCTACTTCTCATTAGTACTGCAGACAGTGAACTGCTCTTTAGCTGTCTCTGCCCAGGCTCTGTCCCTGTGATCTGAAATCGGGCTGGAGTCCAGCTCCTGGGCTAAGGGAGAAGGGATGTCAGGCGCTGTTAGGTAGCTCCTCTCTTGTCATGCCCAAAAGTACAAGTGGAGTAATTACCTTCCAGTACAATCTCTGGAGGTTTTGCTGCTTTCCGTGGGTTCATTTCTGCCCCCCTCCCCAGTCCCTGTGATACCACTTCTTGGGCTGAGAAGGTGGTTTTTCGGTGTAGTAGCAATCAGCAATGTTGAGTTTCAGAGTCTCCAGTTCCTCTCCTCAGCCTGCCTTTTCCTCTAGCACCTGAGGGGGAGTGAGAGCAGCCAAGGCTCTGTAATTAAACTTATTGAAGAATGCATTGTTGCTGTCTGGGTCTGGCTTGGTGCCCACACAACATGCTGGAATCACTGCGTGGAGATCTGTAAATTCTGTTGCTACATCTCTTTAATTACAACCTTGTCCGCTCTGTGATATCTCAACTGCTTGCTTTGTGTGCTGCAGGACCCTGCCAACGATCAGCACTTCTCCTGTCTGGTTTCACAGTGGTAAAGGCTGCTTTGCTGAGTCACTGGTTTTGGTGACCCTGGGCAATGCTCTATTCATAATTAACAAATGAATCTCAACGAGTAAATGGGTTGTAGTCTCAGTCTCCTCACAAGTGAAGTGTCATCATGGAGCTCTAGAGTAGTGCTAAAGCTGTCTGAGAAAGCCCTGGGGTGTGTAGAGCTTGGGATGTGAGGTACTATGGGATTCTTGGTGGGAATGGCTTAGGGCTTTTTTACCAGGGGCAGGAAATACTTGGCTATTAAGGCTAATGACAGAGTAGTCAGAATATGGCATGGTTGGCCTGTAGCTTGAGTGTCTGTGCCTGTTGCACTTAGGGAACTAAGGCATTGCTGCTGTGTTCACCATTTAGTGTCTCTTGGTGGCATTAGTGGACACAGTTATTTTTTAACCTTTTCTTTAGATTCATCTCTTCTGAATAAATGAAGAAAGTGACTATGAAAGCACAGCACCTGCCTTCTGTTGCCATCAGTGAGGAGAAGTTCATAACCAGGTAAGCTACTAAAAAAAAAAACAAACAACCCTTAGTGATTTTGCTCTCTTTTTTCTGGTTACTCCACATCCATTCACTAACAGGGGATCCTGCAGAGAGCTGAGCCTGGAGCAGGAGTGGCTCCTGCAACAATTCCTATCACTCGATTTCTGTCAGGCGTCCACAGCACAAAGTTGCCCTTCATACAGATTTCAAGGAACTGAGCATTAAACCTTTTGTTCGTTAGGTAGAACAGCACCTTCTGAGGATGCTGTAATAATATCCAAAACAGGGAAGAAAGCCTTCCTATCTCTGTCAGCCATTGGAATGGAACATGAGTTCCAATGGTGATCTTGAGCTCCGCTTGTCTGAGGTGTAGGGTTTGGTCTGTAGTCCTGGGGGCAGGGTTTCTCTCCAGCTCTGGTCTGTTTCCTGCAGAAACTTGGGATTGCACTCACACTGGATCTCCTGGGATGCTTTTCCACAATTACTTCTGACTCATGGGACTTTACACTAACACTGCCTGTAAACCCTGGTACAGAGCTCCATCCCCTTTTTAGGAGATTGATTTTTCCTTTGTTGCCCAGAGCTGGAAGAAGAGGCTCTCTCCTCACTTCATTTCCATTCCTTGTGATATTCCCCTGGGAATAAGCTGAACTGTAAATGCACTGGGGTTGGGGCCTCAGATGGAATTTTTCACGCTGCTGTGGGTGTTTGAATCCTGATATTGTGATGTGTGGCATGAGCAGTGCTGGTGGCTTCTCCCTCTTTAGGGAAGGTGTCAGAGCTATGCCCAAAGCACACAGGCAGTCAATGCATCCCACCTTCTCCTGAAGAGCTGTTCCTCTTGTACTGCCACTTGTCAGTGGCAATTAATCTGTGCAAACATTCATGTTCTTGGCATACAAAAGCTTTTGGAAACGTACCAGATGACCCAGTGCTTCTGGCTTTTCATTCCCCTGTGTATTTGCCTGTTCCCATGGTGAAATGTGGATCCTGGTTGAGACCCTTCTGCTTTACAGCCATAGTTTGAAGTGCTGTTCAATTTTCATTGCCTTGTGACAAAACAAGTGTTTCAAGATTTACTAGCGTATTCCAAATGCACTCCAGCTTTCTTCCAGTGCAGATTCCATTGTTACCCCTCACCTCATCCTATATCTTGGATTTGCTGTTGCATTGCTCCTCTTCCAGCTGTGTCCTACAGTTCTTGCTGATGTGGCAATCCTGCTGTCTGGGAGTTGCACAATGGCTGACTCAAACGGCTGGCCAGAGCCCGTGGGGTTACTTGGCTGGCTGAGCTACTGTGTCTTCAAGCATAATTATCCATGGGTGAATGCTGAGGGCTCAGGAGAGCACAGGTGACTTGTCCTGCGTTGGTGTTTCACGTGAACACAGTCTGGCTGTGTTGGCGCTTGGCCTCACAGCTGCCTTTTTCCACCTTCGCTGCTGAAGAAAGTGGTGAGGCTGCAGTGTTACCTGTTTGGGGTTTGTCTGAGTTGTTGGACCAGTTACTGTGGCTTCCCTTAAACTCTGCATTTGGCACTTGGTATAAAGCTCCAGAGGGAGTCTTGCAAAACAACGGAGCCACTGATCTTCTGGCAGTGTAACCTGTAAGAGGCGACCATCAGCCTCTTGGTTTGGGCAGTCTTTGGGCCTTCACACTGAAGATGTGCTATGACAGGACTCGTGCTGGAACTGGTGGGCTGCTGCATGGGTTATTCCTTTCTGGGGCTAAAAGAAGTAAAAGATTTTCTACACAAGGACAAATGACTCGTTGTGAGCTGCTGTTAAATCTCTCCCTCGGGGCTTTTCTAACTGCTTGTGTGGTTCCTCACCATTGGCTGCACCAACGCAAGGCTGAAACGTGCAAAGTTCATTTGTGCAGACTTTGGAAATTAATGGGAAGGTTTTTTTAGATGAGGCAAATAACTAAGAGAAAACATTCATAGCTCACTCTAAGAAATGCAATCTGCCACAGAGATACCACTTACCCCATCCCTTGGGGCTTTTAGCCTGTGGTTTTATTTGCCTGTGCAGCCAACGTGGATTAGGAGTAATAGAATCATTGAATGATTTGGGCTGGAAGGGACCCCAAAGTCCATCCAATTCCACCCCCTGCCATGGGCAGGGACACCTCCCACTGGACCAGGGGGCTCAAAGCCCCATCCAACCTGGCCTTGAACACCTCCAGGGATGGGGTAGCCACGGCTTCTCTGGGAAACCTCTACCAGGGCCTCCCACCCTCACAGGAAAACATTTCTCCCAGAAATCTCATCTCAATCTCCCCTCTTTCAGCTCAAAACTGTTCCCCCTCATCCTATCCCTGCATTCCCAGATCAAGAGCCCCTTCCCAGCTTTCCTGCAGGCCAACAGACGGGCCTCGGTGTGACCAGAGCCTTTGTTCCCAATTTGTCTTCAGAGAGTTGATCTCCCCAACTTTCTGCCTGGTAAGAGCTTGCAAAATAGAACTGTCAATAAAATGATTGCCAAAGGCGTTGGGCTCCAGAGTGGAAAGACTTATAATTTAAGCACCTCGCAAGCAGGATCAGCAGGTCTGTCACCACTCATATCAAACATCTTACTTGCATGTTAATCTTGCATTGCAGCTGGATTTTGCCTGTGTGTGAGGCCAAGACCTGCTTCATCCTGCTCACTTTGAGCCAACCTGATCCTAATTTCGCTGGTACCTGATTGATATCTAAGTCTCTACCTTGTGGTGGGATAACCTGGGCACAGCTCCTCTGAGCCCATGAGACAGCCTGTAGGGAGCTGTTCCAATGCAATCCAAAGCAAGGCTTTCACACCTCTATGAGGATTTAAAAGCAAAGTGGGTTGAAGTAAATGTTGAAAATGCTGTTCAGGCGCCCAGTGCTCTGTAGACAAAATATTGTTGGGGGAGTTGCAGTAGGTTAATCAAGTAAATAATTGACACCCAGGGTGTTAATGCAGTTAACCTTGTTAGGTTCAGCCCTAACATTACCTGATGAAGAAAAGCCTTGTTTAGCTTTTCCTGGTTCTCCAAGCAACAGGACTGTGCCGAGTTCAGTTTGTGATAAAGGCACTGGGTGCTGCAGGAGTGCCGGCTGTGCACAGGGATCCAGCTGCTGCTGGAATTCCCCAGAAGGTCTGGAGATCAGAGTTAGAACCTCGTAGCTGAAGCTCTTTCTTCCAGATGGAGCTCCTGAAGGGAGAAGGAGGCTTCCATGGAACTGGGATGTGCCCCAACTCCAACTTGATTATTTCAAAATACCATGAGAATTGAGAGATTTTCTTAAACCCTCTTCTGCAAAGGGGTCAGTTTGTCAGGGAAGGAGACAGGTATCGTTATCACTGGTGGTGGGGCTGAAATACTAAGTTTTAAGCATCGCAGTGTGCTTTGCATCGCCTTCCTGCCTCAGCGCAGGGTTTTCAGAGCAGGACGTTGTGCTGCTTTTTTCAATTGTATTTTGAGTTTCTGCTTTCTGTTGGAAATCCAAGGTAATGGGCAGGTTTATAGTCCTGGCGTGTTGACAGAGGGTCCCTTCAGCCCCACCTGTTCTACTCAAGCAGAGCTGTTGTGTTTCACGCAAAAGGGAGCTGATGTTTTGTGTGGGCATCCAGTAGGTACTTGAAATAAGAGTATCTGAGAAGGTACAAAACCCTAATAGAAACCATCACATGAGGGGGAAAACGGTAACCTAACTAATAACCTGGACCTAATAATCCATGTGGCTGGTGCCTGGGAGCACTGTTCCTGTTTGCTCCCCTCTCATGGTTGCAGCAGGGTCCAAAGTACAGGCTGTGCTGGGGCAGTGTGATTAGCATCACATCAGACTGTGACTAATTAATTTCCACTGTGTATCAGGTCTTTAAAAGAGGCAAATTAATAAGCAACCCAGTATCCTGACTGAATTTTGCTCCCGGAAAATGTTGTAATAAGCATAAACAAACCTGCACAGAGAGGCAGTGGGTAACAGGGATGCAGGGCGTTACCCAGCAGCTCAAGCAGCCGGATCTCACAGTGACAGAGGTGTTAAAGTGTCCTTTTCCTTGTGATGTCTCGTTCTAGAGAGCAGCTCAGTTCCCTGCTGAAGACTTACAATTCATACTATTCCGATCAAGAGCACCTGCAGCTGTCCCAGGCTGAGGTAAGAAGCTGGGTAAAACCAGCATGAAGAGCACTGTGTGATCGGTGAGCGCCGCTGTTCGGTGCGGCTGGGCTGAGCAGCATAGGGTCCTGTTGTGAGTTTGTTAGATGGAACAGATCACCACAGGGAAAACAGCGCAACAAGTGCTGGAGGGAGATGCTTGAGGAGAGCAGCGACAGGTATGTTTAGGCCAGTATGAGTTTTAGGATTTAATTTTATTCCTGTTACTTTCAGAGGAAATCTATTACTATTATGTGACTGTTATTACACAATTATCATGCAGCACTCCTTCTTCCTTTTTTCAACTCCAGCAGGAGGGAAGCAAACCATTTATTGAAGGAATCTTGTCGATATTTTGGGGAGTCCGACATCCCATCCGACTGAAAATTCAAGATGAGAAGCAGATACCCTCTTTTGTGACCCTGAAGTCAGCAGAGAGTGTGGGTGTGTTCCCTGGTAAAAGGTAATGAAATAAATTCCACAAGGAGCAGGCAGGCAGCTCATGTGGGTGGTTTCAGGGGATGTGGCTGGTTGTGTATCCTGGGTTTCCAAAGGCTGCAGTGGTCACTCACACAGCAGCACTTTGTGCTGGTGGAACTGATGTGGTCCTTCAGCAGCTTCTGCTGGGCAGAAAGACATATCTTCATAGCATCTTTGTTGCACCCAGTACCTGAAGGAAGCCGGGAAAGGACCTTTTACAAGGGCCTGTAGTGACAGGGTAAGGGAAGTAACCCGGCAGGAGTCCACAGGGAAGAGGCAGATCGGGCTCTGCTTACCCTGACTGGCTCTGGCAGTGCAGGGTACACTTTGCCTTCTGTTTCCTAAAACCTCGGGAGTGGTGGGGATCTGACTCTTAAAGTCAATATTAATTCATGATCACAGAGACACGAGGCTGCCCGGACAAGCTTTAAGGTATGCGGAGCAGTGTGACTGATCTCAAATGAGCTTTGTAAACACATGGAACACACCAAGGGTGTCCTTTGGCTTGTTTGTTGGAGCTGGTTAAATATAAAGGAAATGGAAGTAGATCTTTAATGTTTCCTACCAATTAGTCTGGATAAAGAACCACTCCAAGTTACTTAAGGGGTTCCTTGGTCCATGTACAACTGGCTCTGAACAGGGTTGTGTTACAGTCGGGATCCCCCCTTGTACCACATTTTATTGATGTTATGGGTCATAAACTAAAATCCCTGGCTTCCTATCCCACACAAAGTTCTGCAATTGTGTTCCATAGTTTTGAACAGGGATAGAGATGTATTGCAGGGAGCCTGGCTACAGAATGACTGGAATCACTGAGTTAATGGGGAGTTATCAGCTATAAATGTGTGATGGATTTTGCAGAGGGATGACGCGCTGGGGAGAGTTTGATGACTTGCATCATATTAGCGGGGAGACACTGAAATCTGCTGAAGAGCCAAACCTTGAGCCAAGTAAGTGCCAGTGCTGCTCTCCCACTCCCTCTCCAATAAATATTAAGTGGTCCCTGCGGGGGTGCTGGCAGGGAGGGCAGCATGGCGGCGCAGTGAGCTGATGCGGTGTCACCTTGTCCAGGTTATTCGCGTTACGAAAGCCGCACGCTGAAGTCGAGGAGCGAGCAGGAACACGACTGTGCTACCCTGCCCAGGGCCGTCCGCGACGCTGCGGCCGTGCGGAAGAGGAGCCGGCTCCCCACGATAATGAGGACAGAAATAGAAACTCACAGGTTCTCAATTAACGGCCACTTCTACAACTATGAGGTACAGGTGTCTGTGTCTGTCTGTCCTCCCTGGGGTGGGGTTCTGGGACAGATAGGAATGTCTGGCACACACGCTGCTGGCTTCACTGGCACCCCCGGCCCCGCTGTGTGGCCAGCCCGGGGTCACTGCTCTGGTGCCAGACCTTCGCAATCTGTTCCCACGCTCTGTGGGTTCCAAGTGTGCGTGGGTGCTACACGGTGGGGCCTGTCACTGGTCCCATGCACCAGGGTGCTCTCCTGGGGACACCACAGCAGTGGCAGCAACCCTGGCAGCTCTTGCAGGGCAGAGCCGTGCTTGTGTATCTCCGTTTGAGTCCCAGCAGTCGGTGCAGCCATCCTCACACACCTTTCTGCTGTGCTTGTTCCTAGACATCTGTTTTTACTCCAGCTTTTGGATCAGAGACCAAAATAAGAGTGAACAGCCAGATGAGAACAAGACAGGTGATAGAACAGTTGCTTCGGAAGTTTAAGGTAACTTCCCGTGTTTGTGGGAGCAAGTGTGATCCCTGCACTGGAAATGTCACCGTGTGTGTCACCAGTGCTGTGTGGAGGTGGGAAATCACTGGGAGGGGAGAGTGCACAGAAGAAATTGTAGGAAAAAACACACGGGCCATATCAAAAGACGGGCTTTATTTTACAAATGTTTCGTGGCTGTTTGAGTCTAGAAGAGGTGTATTGGGTGTCCAGTGCTCAGGAAAGGAAGAATTGCAGAACAGCTTCTCTAAACTCAGGCACGGGAGGGGAAATGCTGCTGCATTGAGCTTTTCCAGCACCAGGAAAGGACAATTATTCAATGCACGGAGCCGTGCGTCCCTCTAGCGAGGGGCTCTGGTCAGTATTGTGCTGTAAAGAGCAGGGTGCTCTTTCTTGGCCTGAGGGGCTGGGCTGTGTGCTGGGTTACATTCAGGCACGCAGGTTGCTTCACAAAGGCAGAGTTAAAACCAATGTTCATGGTCATTGTTGTCCTGTCTGAAATCAGCTCTTTGTTTCTGGAAGTTTCTTTACTACCACCTTCCATTTATGTGACAATACCTGGTCAGAAATACGTTTTCCATTGGTGCTGTCTGTGGCTTGAGAATCTTCCAGTGGTGAAATGCTGGGCCAGGGTATCTGTTGGTCTGAGAAGGCTTCTTTGTGTTTCACAGATAGAGAACAGCCCGCAGGAATTTGCACTTTATGTTATCCACACGTCCGGAGGTAAGTGCTGCCCCTTCACTGTGAGCCAGGGGTTTGTCACAGGTGTCTGTCCTCATTCAGCTGGTTCAAATGATGTTTGAAATTGTGAAGCAGGTTTTGGTTTAGGGAGTCATGGTCAAGCTGATGGGCCTGGGATCACTCCTCAGTGCTTACTTGACCACTGGAATTGCCGTTTCTTTGTGGTGCAGCTACCAGTTCCTTTCAAAATGTATGGTGTAAATTAGGCACCACATCCTCCTGCAGATATATCCTAGACTCTTGTTAGGTTCTAATAACTGCACATCATTCAAATGTGGGACCTTTGTCAAGAAATAAGATGGCATGGGTTATCTTGAGACACCCTTGTGCATTCTGTGCATCATGACGTGGCCTTTGCGTCCCAGAAAAGAAGCAGCTGAGGAGCGGAGATGTCCCCTTACTGCAGAGACTCCTGCAGGGGCCCTCAGAGAAGATCGCCAAGTTCTTCCTCATGGACAGAGATGTGGAAGAGGTCAGCGGTGATGTACGTATCCCATCAGTTCTGACAGTTTGTGGTGTTTCTCCCAGGTAGTGTCCTTGCTAACGGGCATTTCTTGTCTTCTCGCTAGGTTGCTCAGTACATCCAGTTTCATCTTCCCTTTTTGGAGTCCATTCTGCGCAGACTCAATCAAGAGGAAGAGCAAGAGATTCAACAGACAATTGCAAGGTAAATGGAAGTCAAATGAGTGAGGCTGCTTTAAGCCCAGGAGAATTTTGACCGTCATGGGTTGGCCCAAGACACGAGCGTGTCTCTGTAGCCGAGTGCAGTTAGAACACTGCACTGTGGCTGCTCCAGTGGAACCTGGTGGGATTTATAATCCCTTCTGTGTCCTTCATACCTAGGGAGCTGCTGCTGTTAAAGATTCCAGAATAAATAACAACTACATACACACGAGGGGGTCTTTTTTGGAAAACTGGGACCTTCAGGGTCACTTCTGTTTACTTTGTTTCTCTTCTGAGCCTCAGCCTGGTTCCTCAGTCTCTGCTTGCTGTCATGGGTTTCCTTGGGACGTCCAAACCCAGCACACCCCGGGCAGCAACGTAGCATTTAAGCTAAATTAGTGCCAAATGCTTAATGTCCCTCTAGAACTTCCCCTCTGAATGGCAAGAGTTCTTCTGGTGGAAGCTTCAAATGCTCACCAGGTACCAGTTAGAGAGGTACTGCTATTTATGAACAGATCCAGGTCCCAGGGTCAAAAGCAGGGAGAGTTGCTGTCAGATGTGGATCTGTTATCAAATCACCATCTGATAATCCCTGTGAACCAAAGCAGCCAGAAATTGTAAAGAAAAATAAATAGCAATGGCCGCATTCTGTCAGAAAAGCTGTAGTTACAACATTTTTCAGCTGGTCAGCCAGAACCAGAACTCTGACTCAGTTTTTGCAAGGTTATGTGTTAAAATGTGTTCTCTCTCTTGATCTCAGGTACCTGAAGGAGAAGAGTCTGATAAGCCAGCAGCTCCACAGCCGAACTGCTAAAAGGACAGAGACGACCGTCTGATGTGAGTGGCCGGCTGTGAGTACCCACGCACTGCCCGTGCCAGTGGGGCTGGGTACATGTGTGTGACTGTGCCGTGATGGACAGCACTTACATCAGGGGTGTGCAGAGGCCTCAAGTTTCTCTGGGTAATTGTGCCACCAAAACTGACCCCCCTGCTCTCCAGCTCTGGAGGATGAGTTGGGAACTGCCTATGAAGATGCACTTGATCCCCCAAAGGTGGATGCTGAATTGAGCTTGAAACTTCACATAGGGAAGAATCCTGTGCCAAGCACAAGGCTTTAACCCTGCTGATGCACAAACCTTTGCCGGAAGCCTGGCAGAGAAGAAAAATATCACAATAACCACTCTGTTAATAGTACACAAAACATGAAAATTAAATATATGGATTTCCTTCTGCTAGAGAAACGTTGAATTGCGTTGGGAGGAGGCTATTCCATAGCCCTAAATGGCAAAGGTTGTTGATGTATCTCAGATCGCAGCGAGGCTTTTCACTTACCCTAAAAAATACCCATGCAAGAGCTGAAACCCCACGGCCTTCAGGTCGGTAGGTGCCTGCCTCACTTCAGCTTGTGCTTAGAGAAACGTACACGGAAACCCTCCCTCTTAACAGCTCCTCAGCTCTTACACCAAAGGAGGGATTCATCTCCAGAACCTCTCTGAGCTGCACCGTAAGAGCTCTCATTAACACTGCATCCATGTGATTGGGCCCTGGAAGGCACCTCAGCTTTGGCTGTTGTTAAAACAAATGATTCCGTGTCACTTGCTGTGCGTTATGTGTGCAGATGGAGGCAGATGGAGGTTGGATGTGTCCAGCCAGAGGCAGAACGCCAGAGCCGGGCGGTGTCTGTGCTGCAGATGTGGTTTGGGACCGCCCGGCCCCGGCGCAGCAGCCAGCGGTGGGACCGAGTCGTGCTCAATGTTAACGCTCGCACTGTGGAGGTGTAAATAAAGCCCAGTCTGTGCACAGTTACTTGCCCTCCTCTCTCAGCGTGTACCCTCAGCTACTTCTGCTCATGCAGGTAACAAACACTGAGAGAGAGGGAACTGATGTGCGGAAAATGCTGCCTGGAAATCATGTGGAACAAAGCGAATGTGAGAAACTTTACCCGGCCTGAGACGTTATGTGAATGGAAATGTAAAGCTAAGAAGTCCATGAGCCGAGTGGAGCTCTTGTGGTCAGGGCAAGGGCTTTATTTTAATGTGTGCTCTATCATAATCCTGCCCAGGAAAATGACTGTGGGCAAGGGAACAGAGGGGAGAAACACAAACACTGCAGCAGTTCAGAGACATGGTGTTCAGGAACGGTCGCCAGAGAACCTCGTACTCAGGTGTCTCTTCCTTCCAGCCAAAGGTTTCCAGAAAAAATCCTTTTCCTTTGGTACGGGCTTTGATGTGATTTTTCCATGCCTTGTAATGTCAAGAGAAGGTAAAACCCGAGAGCTGTTGGTGTTACCCCAGCTGGGGGTGGGTCTGGCCCCTCCCCATGCTCCTCCTGACCGTTGCTCTGCTGCCCAGGTGCGCCAGCAGCCCGCGTTCCGTCCTCTCCCTGACACGGTGCTCAGTTTCCTCCTTTCGGGATGCCCAAGGGAATCTCTATGCCATAAGGCAACTTTACAGCTCCCCTCGAGCAGCCCCTGGCAGTGAGGCAATGGGCTGAGTTGCAAGGACAGAGAGAGAGAGATATAAATGCAAAATTAATTATTTGGTGATTGAAAACTAATTTAGAAGAGATCCGGGCAGATTTCCTTAATTTGATTTCAATTCCATTTATGCTTTATAAGCCTGAGAATTAAACCACCTTTCTCATTGTGTGTTGGTGACTGCTTGGTGTAAGGAAGGTGACATTCTGTGCAATGGTGGCCAGTCTAAACCCTGACTTTCCATCCTTTCACTGATGCTCTTGGTAGATTTTTTTAAGGCGAAGCCCCCTCTCTGTGCTGAAACTGCTTCTAAGATACATGTTTGGTTCACAGTTCCCATATCCTACATTGTGTTGAATCACAGCAACAGGAGCTGGGTATGAAGTTTGCCTGCAGGTTTCTCTCCATCTGAAGAACATTGATTCAAGTTTAATTTCCAGGATTCCATTTGGGAATTTGGTTTATTCTTTTACCTTGTCCATAGTGACAGGATGTGGAAACCACCACGGCTGCATTGGAGTTGAGTATCAAGAGCCACAGCAGCTGCCTCTACTGTGACAAATCATCTAACTCTGTTCATGAAGAGTAAACAGTTAGGAAAGAAGCGCTCGCTGTTCAGTTTGTGTGACTGAACACCATTCAGCCAGCACCTTCCAACAGGCCCTGTGAACGCTTTATGCTGACAGCATCTTCTCACTTCTCTTGATAAGTTGGGGACCCTGAAAAGAAGGCAAAATATCTATGAGCAACAGAGCGAGGAGGATGATCTTGTGAGGCCGTTAATGAGAACGGCAGCAGTAGGTAAAACAGGCAAAACAGGCCTCGGGCTCTTCTGCTTGGCAGCACTGCTCCCTCGTGGCGGCGAAGGCGGCTGTGACGGCGCTCAGCTGCTGCTGGGTGATAAGGGGCTTGTACTTGATGAGGTTGATGAGCATCCTGCAAGGGAAGCATTGCAGACGCTGGGAGCTGGGAGCTCGGCCCGCGGCTCACCGAGACGGGGAGCTCAGCAGAGGGGCTGAGGGGTGCTGGCCCTTTCCAGTGCAAGGCAGCCAGAGAGGGTGGCCAAGGGCAAGGCACGCATTGCGGGGACGAGAACAAGAAATGCAGGGTAACAGCGAGACAGGCACAACTTACTCCTGCTTCTTGTGCTGTAACTGTTCCACTTCCGGCGTGCACAAGTCTTCATGGAAAGCAAAGAGACTGGGAGTCAAGGGCTGCGGCACGAAACTCATCCAGTTCCAGTTTCTCCATGCAGGGCCTCCGGGAAGTATAGGAGCTGTTGCAGCAGTGGCAAGTTCCTGGTTTGATAGGGTCGACCAGGTGCCTCCTACAGATTTCTCCCAGCACCAGATTCAGCTGGATGGAAAGAAGGGAAAAAAATCAATTTGACCTTACTTTTTCATTTTCAAAAATCTCTGAAATATATGCTGCTCTTTGTGAAGTGAAAATATCACTGAGAGTTGAATTAAAACTTGCTGTAAGGTAGAGAATGGCTTGCATTTCTACTGAATGGTGGCTTCTGTCAGTGCAGAAATGGCTCAGATTTTTCAGAATAAGTATTTATGTGCAGGTTTAGGGGCTGTCCTTTGCACAGAGAAATGATGTGATTTCTTCCTCAAACCCTGCTTGTATGTGATGTGGTCCTACCAGAAGGGTTTCCGTGGGTATGTTCAGCTGTTCTGGTGACTGACACTGCACAAGTGGGTGGCTGGAGGCTGGGCTGAGGCAGTGGAAGTGCTTTGGCTTACAGGCCTGCAGAACTCTTATGTGAGAGCTCTCCGA
This sequence comes from Tapera naevia, assembly GCA_033556795.1. Taxonomy (NCBI): domain Eukaryota; kingdom Metazoa; phylum Chordata; class Aves; order Cuculiformes; family Neomorphidae; genus Tapera; species Tapera naevia. Next base: position 1,068,238 of record JAUMJJ010000021.1, read on the forward strand.
AACTGATCCTTTCTGTAGATTGCTATGGCTTTGGGCACCAGGAAGGGGTGAACTCAACAGGAGTTCATGAGCTTCTGTGGGACCAAGGCCAGACTCTGCACTGTGTAACTGCTCAGGGCTGAGCGCTGCCCAGACCATGTCCTGTCCTGCAGGTCGGTTCAGTCACAAACTGCAGCCACGCTGAGCTGTGCTTCCTTCAGGCATGGAAGTCCACCTTCAGGCCACCTCCATAGCCCAGTTAACATTCTCACTGGCCTTTACTCCAAGCTTTTGGACCCTGCTGGCAGCAGAACTTGTGGCAGAGTTTCAGGAAGCAGCAGGACCAAGATCCAGGAGGGCAATACTCACGTTCTCCTCGGCAAAAGGCAGGAGCTTGTCCTGGCTTAACCGGCAGCGCTTGGGGCCAACTGCAGTCCTTTTCTTGGTGAATTTGATCATCTCTGCAGATGTCGGCTGAGGCATCTTCTTGGTGAAGCTTATGAGAAGCCTGAAACAATCGTATCTTTGACGTTGGTGAGTTTGTTCCCCTGGGCAGCATTCAGCAAGCACTGCCAAGCTCTGACCAAGCTCCCCAGAACCCGCGGTGGTGTAGGGGCAGGACTCAAACTCCCGCAGGCGAGGGTAAGCCTGCTCCCTTTGAGCTCTCCTTTTCCTGACTGGTCTCTTACCAGGTTAAACAACTAAACCTAAGGACAGCATTGCCAGTTCTGTGTCGGTGGGCGCTCTTGCCAGGTGGTACAGGGGGTCTCTCCTGTGTTTTTCCCTGGCAGTGCAGGCAGCCCAAGAGCAAAACTGAGCTCGAGTGCTGCCTGGGCAGACGGGCTGAGGGCAGAAGGTAAGGTCCAAACAGCTCACCTGCTTTTTCTTTTTACAAAGCTGCTTATTAACCATCATGGCCAGGAAATCCTTAACAACTGACGAAACAGGCAGGAGCAGCCCACTGGGTTGGTTGGAAACTTGGGGTTCCAAGGGGCTTTTGAAGATCAAATGCACACGGGAGCGCAGAAAGCCCAACACCTCCCCAGAGCAGGCTGGCCAGAGCTGAGCTTTCAGTGCACAGGCAGTGCAGAGGCTTCACTGGGATTGCTTGCATACTTTGGGTTAGGCAAGCATTAATTAGCATTGCAAATCGGGGCCAGAGTTCCTCCTGGAGGCCTGTGCGTGCACGTTGCACGGCGTGTGCTCAGCGAGTCTGTTTAACTCTCTGCTGCAGTTCGATGTTTATTGCAATTGTTAACGTTTACATCTGCTCCAGCAACTGGGGAGAAGGAAATTTTTTCAAAAGACACAGTAACTGTCTTTTGGGCAGCTTTCTGACTCCCAAGTTACAGCCCAGAGATCAAAATGCAGCTGTAAAGCTAGATCATAGGAACCATGGAATCATAGAATCGCTTGGTTGGAAAAGACCTTTGAGATCATCGAGTCCAGCCATTCCTGTCCAATACTAAACCAGATCCCTGAGCACCTCATCTGCCACTCTTTCAGATCCCTCCAGGGACGATGACTCCACCCCCCTCCCTGGGTGGGAGACTGATCCAGTTGTCACTGCACTGCATTTTGAGCTGGGTTAAGGAGAGAACTCGTGAGAGGCCAGCATGTTGCCTTGGAAAAGAGAGGAAAAAAAGCCATTAATATATAGGCCCAAATATTCCAGAGGCATCTTTTAGCCTGGACTTTTTGACATGTGTGGCTTTGCTCCAGCCCAAGTTGTGCCCAGCTAGTACAGGGTAACGAAAGCAGAGAGAACGTAATACTCGTTTTGGAAATAGTACTCCCCTTTCTCTTTGTAAATGTCACAGCTTGTCTTCATGATGCTTTCCGTTTCATAAATATGTTTCTTCAGCTCTTCCTCCTGGAAAAAAAAGTTAATTTTAGGCATTGCTGTATATCAGGAGAAGGCAGACAGAGGCATCAACAGCTCTCTCTCACTTGTTCGACACCACTCAGCTTGCATTCCATTAGGACACCTTCACCTGTCTGACACCTCTACAAACTGCCTGAATGCAATCAATATCCACCCTCAATCACCTTAGTTTCATTTAAGTGGTGGAGGGCAAGTCTGGGACACAGGGTGGCTCCTGGCTTCCTGTATTTACAGTGCCAATGCCGTTATCTGAGGCAGTAACCATAAGCGCCTTGGACATCACGAAGAGGGCAACTGGCCCTGCTGTGGAGCCCAGAGACAGTTCACAGCAACGTTAGCTCCATCCCCTTCCCCAGCACCTCTCTCTATCCATGAGAAATTGCTCTGCAATGGAAAATTGCAAAGGCTCTGATGCTTCTTCCATATGGCATCAGTCAGACCTTGTCATATTCACTGCGTTTGTTACAGGTGCTGTGGCTCCTCGCTCTAGACCTGGACTCGACGATCCTTGTGGGTCCCTTCCAACTCAGGTAATCCTGTGCTATTGGCTATTTAGGTGGAACTATGCTCGCCTCCCTCAGTGCTGTGTGAAGCCCAGTGCACCCACCCCTCTGCTGCAGCAGCTGTCTGGAGCGCCAGGCTGGCAGCACGTGGTCAGTAGCTCCTCGTAGCCCTTCCCGATTCTTAAAAGCATTTGAGCACAAAAGTCGGGGTGTTTCTGGGAATATTCATACAGAACCTGCAACGTGTGGAGTGTCAGGAGTTAGAGATGAGCCACAACAACTGCCCATGAGATAGGGGGGATGGGGAGAGCAAGGTTGCTGTTAGGATGGCTCTGTCTCATGTCCAGAGGAGCCTGCTCCCAAATCAAGATGTTACTGTCTCACCCTTGTGTTGGCAGGGCTGAGGTCGGTGTAAAAGGGTCAAACAGGTCAAAGAAAGTAATGTGAGGGTGTCAGCTGAGACAGTCACATGAGGAAAGGAATACACACACATTGGTTCTGTTTTGCAGTATTGTGTCATTTAGTGCATCTGGAAGTCCTACAGAGGCAAAAATGTTGACTAACAATATGTCATGTGAAAGAAGCAGCTGGGCTGCAGACTGCTGGAGTTTCCAGCTCTCTCACCGTAGGCCCTGAGCCTCAGAGAGCAGTGTGGCCACTGCAGGCTCCTTCAGCAGACGATGAAGTGGGAGAGAGGCCCCTCCAAAGGCTAACACAGAGCAACAGCCGTAACGTAGCTGCTCGGAACAGCTGCCTGGAGGTACCAACCTTCCTGGGACTCCTCTGTTCCGCTCCTGGGTGGTCTGGGGAGAGAGGCTGGAACACCACAGCCTTTACTTCAGCAGGTTTGGCAGTACCTGCAATCAAACAGCGGCGCAACCACATCCCTGTGGATTAAACTCCTCTCCCAGTAGCCACTGCCCATCCTGCACTCCACACAGATGCTCAAGCCATAAAGAAGCCACACACCTACATCTCAGGCTGATCAAAAAAGCTTCAGACCGACAAGAGTTTTGTTGCCTGCCCTTGGCCCACAAGGGAACAGCCGGTGGCACCATGAACTCCCAAATGACCCTGTGGGCTCAGTATCACACACAGAACAGAGTGAAAATCTGAGCTGTGTTCCTACCTGTGTCCCAGTAGCTCCTCGGCAGGGCTCTGCCTGCAGCAAGGCTCAGCAGGAAAACCACCAATTATTGTTCTCCCACTCATCCTGCCGGATTCTGGCAGGGGCCTGAGGTGAAGCTGTTCAGCTGTGAAAGGCAGGAAGAATCCAGGGGAAAAAAATTTACTTTTATAATCTCTCAAATGATTTCTGGTTAACCAAAACCCTTTTACCGTCACATATAGCACCAGCCCTCTTGGAATAGTCCCACAGTAATTAAATGTGCCATTATTTGCCCAGGATGATGAACTGAGCAGCTTCTTGATAAGAAAGGACCTTGGAGATGCTTTTTTTCTCTCCAAAATTTAGACAAATAGATGTTTACAACTTATCACATTTTAAACAAGAAGTTTAAACACTCCTGGGCTGTTTATGGTGTGTAATGATCTCTGCCCACAGATTTGTTCAAAGGTGGTTGCTGTGCAGAAGATGCCTTCGTAACAGGTTGCAGACTGGAGAATCCCCTGTTTAGCTGTTAACCTGGTATTTGTGCTCCCCTCCGAGCTGAACCAGCCCTCTCTCACTCCTTGTTCCCAAGGTCCCCTGGTGAAAATTAAGTACTCCCTACACTATTTTTGCAGTATTAACAATAACCATCAAATTGTCTGTGAATCTTGAAACAAAATCAACTCTGAAACTGTAAAATGAATGGGAAAATTCCAGTTAATAGAGTTGTTTTTCTGACTTACAAAAGTGTGCAGTATACATCAGCATGATGAAAACATCAAATTTTTGGAGACTGAATAGCTTTAGAGAAGCACAGGTACCGGTAACAAAGAGGTGAGTGGGCAAGTGTGTGGGTATTTGGTCTGAGGGAAGAGGCAGAACCAGAGCTTTTCATTGCCTTAGAGATAAAATGGCAATACTCATGTTCCATGCCGCAGGAGATGATGAGGGCTTTCGTTATCACATGAGATGGTGTCAAAAAGCAGAAGGATTCTGTGTGGGAAGATGGGAGCACAGTCAGCAGAGCAGGAGAGCTGAAACCCAAGGTGGAACCAAGTCTGCTGAGGGAGGCACAGGTAAGCTCTGTCACAGGGGTGACTGAAAAACCCTGCAGGAGGCAGAGGATCTACTGGAAAGGAAGAGCTCTGGAGGCTCAGGATGTATTTCTATATATATGATCCTCACTAGGCCCAGAGGAGCCGATCAGAGGAGGCTTTTCTCATCTGGCTGTTTCCAAAAGCTGACTCCCTTATGCTTTTGGGAGACAGTGCTCCCTCCTGTCCACTGGCTGTGGATGCCTCCCCTCCAGCCCCAGGGACTCGGCAGCTGCCCAGGGCAAGGCTGCAGGAGCAGAGGCCCTGCAGGGACAATCTGGGGATCATCCAGTGTCCTCCTGCTGCCATTTCCCCAGAGCGGGCAGGGGGAGATGGGGATCAATCCTCTCATTTCCAGAAGAACCCCTTCCTACAACCTTGTTATTACAAAAACAAAGGGGGTGGGGGTGCGTTACTTGAACTGGAGCTGCAGAAACAATTGAGACACTGATGTCAGAGATGTCTTTGGCCCAGAGGAGTGCATTTCAGAGATGATGCACATGCAGTGGGTTCTAACTACTCCTGGAAGCTGCGCTTGACTGTTGCATGTAAACCCCTTGAAGTTAAATGTCCCCACTGCTCTTTTCCATGCTCAGCAGGATGGTGAACTGCTTTTTGCTTTCCTTTGAGCGTACTTGCCTGTATTTGGATGGCAATCAGCCCATTTACAGCAAACCCCCCACCTTCACAGAAGGGAAACGTATGGGTAGTGTTTAACTGGAAAGAAAGAGGGGGGAAAGCACTAGAGATGGGATGCATTGAAGACCTTATGTCCTCACGAAGAGTCCCCGGAACCATGCTGGCCTATTTGGTTTTACGCCTACAGAGCACCCAGCTGTGTCCAGAACTTAGAATTGGTCTTGCAAGGCCAGGGCAGAGCTAGAAGCAGGTGATTGCCCTCGGGGTGTGGATCTGGGAGCTCCCCGCAAGCTGGGTCCGGTTGGTGGGGGATGCCAGCACCAACCCCTGAAATGCCCAGGGAGCTGCTCTCTGGAGCTCTTTGGCTCTGTGCGTTTCACAGCTGAGGTGAGTCGGCTCCTCTGGGAGCTCTGTTTGGTGGCATTCCCTGGGATTTAGGGGAAGGGCTAAGTCCTAGGCTGGTGTCTCTTCATGATAGACTTCAGCCGCTGGTTATCAGACTAGGACAAGGGCAAACGTGTGTGCCCACAGCTCAGCTATTTTGTTTCTGCTCTTGCTAATGAGAGCAGAGTTTGTGAATCCCCCTGTTGCTTGGGTTGGTTTCTTTATGATTGTATCAATATTTTAACTCTTTTATTTGAAATTCAGCAGTGGTTTTTTCTGGTAGTGTAAGTGGATGTAATGATCTCAGAGGTCTTTTCCAGCCTTAATGACTCTAAGTAATACAGGCACAGGTTTCAGTTACACCCTCTCTTTACACTTGGAGATATCATTCTTGTCAAATCCTGAGCATCCCCTCTAAGAGCAATGATGTCATAGGAAGTTCATGCACTTGGAAGATCTCGGTTTCTTCCCAAGTAGTCACACATTGCTGCAAATGGTTTAACATGGTTTGACCATGCCAGGAAGTCTGGTGGTAAGAACTGCTCCTTTCAGCCCCTGCAAATCACTAATTACATCAGAATCATTTGTGAACTTCTGTGTGACCTGAACATTATATCCTGATGGGTGCAGTTTGCCAGAAGTGCATGTCTTAACCTCTTTCCTCACTAGATGTGTAATGCAGACCTTGTTATTTTTAAGAGGCTTTATGGAGAAGTATGACTTGTTCCATGGCAAATGGGCAATTTTTGACCTGTTACTCACATATTGTTGTTCATCCATGCCTCTTTGATGATACATGTTGAAAACATGGACATGATATAACACAAACCATAATTTGTCTGACTAAAGGGATTCAGTTCAAATTCTTTTAACTTGAAGGAACAGAGAGATTTGTGTACAATGCCTGGCTTCACCTTTTTTCCCTAGGTGTGTTGCTTGGCCCCCTGGTTTGGTAGGAATTGACTTTTTTCCTTGAGTCCCTGCCTTGGGGAGTGTTTGCCCTGGGGGTGTGTAAGTGTGTGGGCACAGGATAACCCCTGCAGCGCAGGTGGGGCCTGCCCAGGCCACGCCGCAACGAGTCCTCTGTCCTCCGGATCCTCTGAGTCACCTGCCTGGGAATGGAGCCACTTTCCCTCTGCCTTTTCTGGCCGTGCTCTTCTCTGCCCCAGTTGTCTCTGGGCCTGCAGGGACACATTTCTGCGTGCTCTGTGTCAGAGGGACACGAGCGGGAAAGCTCACTGGGTGCTTTGCCTGGTCCCAGTGTCGGAAATAAACTGATGGATGTCCCTGGAGGATGTGTCTGGATGTTTGTAGAGTGGGTCTTACAGAGAAGATCTTGTCTTCAGCTTCTCTTATTTGGGTACAAAGAGAAAGAAGGAACCAAGCCTTGTAACAAACTGAGAGATTAAACCTTTGTGTACAGGATTCACTCATTTGTTTCAGACTCTGCAGCCCTCTGCAAGATAAATTCATGCAACACTCACAACCTGTCTTGCGAAAGGAGAGCAGAAAATGAACCTGCAACATCTGGAAAGGAAGAAGTAAGACATTCCTCGAGTTAAAATCCTCTGACCCACCCTCCCTTTACCTCCCTAGGCAAAGCCTTCATACTTTTATCTGTGCTCCAAATCTCCCCGAGGGCTGATTGTGACCGAGCTGGACACAGCAAAGTACAGAGGGTGGCATTTACAGCTTGTCCTTGTCTTTATCTGGCACCTGTAAGTGTGATGGTCCAGCCAAGTGAGACACCACTGCTGAGTGTCACAACAATTATCTCAACACAGCACGATTGCTGCTATCTCAAACTCAGGTCGCAGTGACCTGCTTACACAGCGCTTTGGAGTGCGGCCGGGAGCGTCCTCATCTGCCCACAGGTGGCAACACAAAACACCTGCGCTTCCAGGGAGGCCCCAATTAATTCCCTTCAGCCGCTTGGTGAAAGGCCCTGCTCCCAAGACACTGAGTATTTCACAACTTGCTCTGGATCTGCTGGGGTTTGGGGGTTTGGAGCACAATTCCCCTTTGACTGCTGGAGCCAAGTGTCTGGCCTTGCCTTGTCCAGGTCTTCTCTTATTAACTGAAATGGAGAGAAACTAAAAAGATGGCATACGAGTCTAATGCTTACAGAAACCACCAAGAAGTCACTTGCTGAAGTTGGTAAATCACAAGCCCAAGGTGCAGTTCAGGCTTCAGCACATTAGTGCTATTGCCCAGACCGTGGGCTCTCTCTGCCCCTGGCCTGAAGCAAGCAAAGCAAGGTGGGCCCTGCAGCTTCCAAAGGTAATGATCTTCATGTAAAAACCATCCCTAACATGTGCTGCGTTCTGAAAGGGGACACAACGTTCCTGACCCGCCTTGTGGGTCAAAACCTGCATCTTGCAGAGTGTTGATTCATAATGGGAGTCAAAGCTGCTGAAAACCATCAGCACAAATGATTTTAGAGGAGGGCCCCCATTGGGGAGTAAAAAATAAACCTACTTGTGCATCTGCTGACAGCCCAAATGAATTCTGAAAGTCACCTTGCATCTGCAGCCCCGAAGGGTTGTCAGCATTCCATATTTAAGAACATATATGACCACAGGTACATAAAAATACTGTAATAGACAAAGATTTCAAGGAATTTACATGGAGAAATCCTCACTCCCATGCTTACCAGTTTTCTCCTCTTTGAGCTTTCTAAAATTCAAGGCTTTTGGAGAGTTGCTGTTCTTCCTGCATTCCCTTCATTACTAAGATCTACCAGTTAGGATTAATGTTCCCAGAAAAGGCAACGTGTCCTGCCCCAAGCTCCGCTCCCTGTCCCTACCTGCTGAGGCCCTGCTGCACGAGTAGGACCAAGGTGTGCTGCGAGGACACGCAAGGCGGCACCGCTCCCAGACAGAGATTCCAGCGAGCACTGGGAATCTCTGTCTGAGCTGGGGGGTTTCTACACTGTGGAAAATCAGAAGTGAAATGAGAACTGTTAAACTGGCTCACTTGGTCTGCTTTAAAACTGCTTCCCCGCGCATTTCTGAACTGCAGGACAAAGTCACTCTGGGGAACAAAGGAAGGGACAATGTGGCTTTGAGCTGCATTTGTCCCTTTTAGGAATGAATTCAGGCGCTGGGTTGCAGGTCACAGAAATGCCAGTGTCCCACCAACTCTTGGTACCACTGCCTCCAGCTGCTGTGGACCAATCTGGGCTTAAACACAAATCACCCTGCGACTGCCTGGTCCCAGAGCACTCCTGTTTGTTAACTCTATGTCCTTAAAGGCTTCTCTGGGTCCCCTGAGCACTCTGGTGACAGAGCACACTAAATACAAATCACCACCATAAGACTTTTGCAAGAGACAGGCTCAGCTGGAAGGTTCCAGCGTGTCCCCCTGGCAATGACTGTGTTTAAAAAGGCAGGTCTTTGTGCACAGCAATGTGTATCTGTAGGTAGCTCTGCAGCCCTTTAATTAGCCATCACTTCATGATCAGAGTGTGGTGGAGGTGTGGTGAGGAGAACCTGACTGATTAATTCAGGGATAAGGAAAGGAAGGAGTTTAGGGCAGGTGGGAGGGGATTCTGATGGATGCAGGTATGTGGGGTCAGCTGAAGGCATTAAAGGCCAAAGGAGAAGGCAGAAGAAAGTGGATGCAGCCCCTTCCCCTTTCACACCAGGAGCAGCAGAATGAAGACCTTGCCTTCTGATCACCTCACAGAAAAGTAGCACTCTAACTTCTGCAGGTGGCTGTTACTCTGAAAACTTTGGAATCTGCAGCAAGAGCTTCACCCAGCAATGGTAGGCTTTGCATTTGTTAAAAATTAATGATTTTGTGTTTGTTTATTGCCCTGTCTTAGCATAAGAAATCTACATATAGCAAAGAAGTTAATTTAGAGGAGTCAAGTCTGAGGGGATTTCATCAATTAGTGTTAATGGCTGGTGCTGTCAGAATTGTCTCCTGGAAAGGATGGGTGTGTGGTTCCCATCAGGCTTTGTTCAAAGACTGGAAAGCTTCATTTATGGGAGTGGTTTTTGTTACAAAATCAGTTCACAGGCAAGGATGTGGGCCTGCAAAAAAAACTTGTGTCTACCTTCAAATTACATTGACTGAATTTTTGAACCTTTAAATCATAACAAGATTGATTCTTTTGTTTAAATTTTCAACCCAGTGTCTCGGAATGTTTCATTCTGAGTGTATTTCTACAGTTCCTGAGAAGTTACCCAATTCAGGAACCACAGGTTCAAGGGCGAGAAAACTGGCCTTATGAAACACCTTATTATGCAAGGGCCCATTTAACAATGCAAGGGTCCTTGTTAAGGTGTAGAAGATTTGGGGGCTTTGTGTTTATGGGCTGAAACTAAATAAGTACTGGAAAATCACACTGCTTTAGTGGCCTAGAACCAGAAGGTTTCTCTTTCAGCAGCTTCATGCAATGAAGGGCATGATTTATATGGTGGGCTTTTTGAGAGACATCTCTAAAGTCAAAAGCTGTTTTAAAAACAACTGTAGACAAGAAATGTCTACAATCAGATTTGTGCAACTCTTTGCAGTGGAAGAGCTACTTGATTGGTGGCTGAGGTAAAAATAATCCTTCTACTATTTGTAAGAGCTTGTTGCCAGCCACCTTATGTAGAGAGAGCACTTTCTTGGAACAGTCTCTTAATGCATAATTATAATTGCTGAAGAAAAGTGTCAAACGAACCTGTAATTGACCTGGAATATTGAAGTCCATCTAAATTTCATGCCACCTTTCCTGTTCTTCCATACCTATTTTCCAAAAGGAAGAAACAGGAAAACCCCACTGGAATCTCTGCCTATAAATACTACTTTTAGCAACCGTTTTGCATGGGGAGTGCTGCTTTGTCTTATGGCAGTCACCAGCAGACAAGGACAGATGCAGACTTATAAAGCTTTTATTTGTTCTCCATGTTTTTTTCCAAAGTAATAGGATTGAAAAGTTCCTGGAAAAGTGTGTGGTTTGACAAAACACTGATTTAGGAAATGCTCATTCAGTATCAAAGGAAAAAAAAACCATGATGGGTGGAAGAAGTTACACAGAAGTATTTTTCTTCACGTTTTTCCCCACTGGCAACCTAGATCAGAGAAACAAAAAGGTTTACTTTGTGAAATGGTGCCAAACCTGCAGCGCCTCAGCTCTCTACGTGCCGTGTAACGGCCCAGGGTTAGCTTAGAAAAAGCCAGTGGCTGGTGGCTCAAGGGAAGCTTGATGGCTCTTTGAGTTGGAGGACACCAATGGGTGGGAGGGTGGGCAGAGAGGGGCAGGTAGATCTATGACATGATATATAAGCATTGTTGCCGTTACCTACCCCACACGTTACACGCCGATTCCTAATGTGGCTCTGCTCTGGACTATTAGGTTTGCACCCTAGAAAAAAGAATACAAACAGTCGTGAGAGAGAAACCAGGGGAAGAATGTGTATAGTGGTTGAGCAGGAACTTTATAAACTTAAACTTGTGTCTGTGCTATGGTTGGGAGGATAATTCCAATGGTACTTGCTAACATTAGAATCTGTGCCCTCCTGTATGTTGGATATTCTTCATAGAATCATGGAATGGTTTGGGTTGGAAGGGACAATGAAGGTCATCTCGTCCAATGCCCAATTTTGCAAAGATAGAAAATAAACTTTCGGAGTGAGCTAGAGATGAAATAATTCTTTCCTAAGATGAAATAATTTCTTTATCTATGCAACACTTGGATTTGAAATAAAAAAGGATTCAATCAGTCAATACGCAGTTTAAGGTACCAGGAGAACAGTTCTATGATCCAAATGATACTTAGGTTGCTGTGTAAATTGTCATTTGTACTTCCTGTAAATGCTTTGCACTTGCCCAGCAACAGGGCTACAGATGAACTTCTCCTGCCGTTATTTCAGAGATGGGTAAATGTTGAATGAGTTAATGCATTTGTGGTCAATCATTTTGAAAACAATGGGATGACTGTTGATAGGCCATAACCAACTGGACTCCTCCTGCTAATTGTAGAGTCTTGAAATGGTTTGGGTTGGAAGGGGCCTTAAAGATCACCCAGTTCCACTCCCCTGCCATGGGCAGAGACACTCCCACTGGATCAGGAGGCTCAATAGCTCTGTATTTGCTAGGTGTCTCCATTAACTGATCCAGTTGCCCTTTTTACTGGCAATCTGTCAGAGTTCTATAGGAATCTAGCAGAAAAGGAAGCTGACATATTCTAGAGACAGCTTAAATTCCACACATTTTTAGCTGCAGCTTGTAGATATGCAACAGACAAGGCCTCAGAGAACCTGGTCTAATCAAGAATTTAGCTGTGCTTTCAGCACGTGACTGGAGTAGATTAGCTCCAGACAACCTTGCCACAGGGAATTGTTCAGTGGCTACAGTCTGTGACTGTAACCTGTACAGTCGTCATATACATAAAGTTCTGCAGACAGGCTTAGTGTAAAGGCACAGGGACAAGGATCCACAGCAGTGTGCAGAACCACTTCCCATGCGTGGTTCCTAGTGAGTTTCCTGTATGTGTTTTATGTTTTGGCTTTGATATTTTTTAAAGGAGATGGGTAGTACCTCTTCCCCAAAGCATGTCTCGATATCTGATTGCTTGCAGCACTTCTCTACCATGGCAGTGAAACCTTCAGCAATTGTCTTTATTTGTTCTTCTGTCATCTGGGGCTTGCGTTTAATGAGGTTGACCAGCAATCTGAAAATGAAGCCACAATACACAGTTAAGGCTACTTGTAGTTGAATTTCCCAGTTTTAAATACCTCTTTCCATACAGGTACAGCTTACTTATGAGGGGATTTTTTAGAATTCTAGAATGGTTTAGGAAAAAGCTTTTGGAAATGATCTGTATGTTATTCTAATTAAGCACATCTCATGACTTGCACTGGCAGTGGATCTACACGAAGCTGGTCAACTGGGAAACCCATTTGATTTGAAGAAAAGGCCCTATTTTGCCTTTTCCAAACCACAAGATGTCATGCATTGACAAGCTTAGTACAAACACATCATTCCATCTGTTTTTTCTCTCTGTAGTGAAGACCCAGTTAGATGACAAAACAGCTTCCTTCTGTCCCCCTGCCCAAAGCATTACATGTCAGAAGCTTTTCTACAAGGTATTTCTTTTAGCTTACTTCAACTGCCCTAACTCCTTTTCAGCAGGAGTAACGGTGCACAGTTTCTCATCGAAGCTGAACACGTTGGGGTCAAATGGTGGAGGCACATATTTGGTATCTACTCCCAGGGCAGTGAAGCACGGTCTCCTGTAAGCGTAGGAATCGCTGCAGCAGTGAGCCACGTTGTCATTTACAGGTGAGGTCTCCTGTCTCTTGCACATATCCTGAATCACCATGCTCAGCTGAAAAGAGAAGGAAAGAGTTACACCTTTGGCAATAACAGAAGGAATACATGATGTTTGTGTCATAATAGCGTAGCTGGGAGTGGAAGTTGTCAGATCTAAACACCTGCTTGGAAATGGCATGGTCTTAAAATTTAAAACAAATAGGTATTCCTGGAGTGGGGCATTTCTTAACCTGCAAACCGTGTATCCCCTGGGCTACAATCAGGGTGGGGGCATTAAGAGACGGTTTAGCTTTTCCAAAGCACGCTGCTACAGGCCCAATTGACTGACTTGTGCTTTCTGAGGGAGAGCAAATTTAGCTCAAATGTTCAAAAGCTTCCATCAGACAGCTATTCAGGTTCTTACGTCCATTAAAAATGAACAGACTTCTCATTCTGTTAGATGTGTAGCTTGGTTTATGGAAAATCATCATAAGAGTCCTATCTTACCAGAATTTAATGTTTTTGAGAACAGAAGAAATATCCAAGAGTAGAGAGAATAAAAAAATGTACTCACATATCCCTCGGAACAAGACAGGCGTCTGTCTTCAGGAAGCTGGCAGCACTTGGTACCCACGGCTGTCATTTTCTTCCCAATCTCCAGCAAGGTATCGGTTGACACCTGAGGCATTTTCTTAGTGTAGCGAACCAGGACTCTGAAAAGTCACATCAAGAATAACTCTTAGCTCACATTTGAAGAATGCTCTGCAGAGGTAAACCCCTGAAGTGAAAACAGAAGTGAAGACCAAATAAATGTGCCTGAAGCAGCCACCACCAGTGTTCACCCTCAAGAATACTGATCAGGAAGTGCTTACGCTTTCAGGAAGTCTTGCTCGCCGTGGGTGTTGAGAAGCTCACAGTTGGTCTTTACAACATCCTGAGTTTCTTGGATGTGTTTGTTCAATTCCTCTTGCTGCAAGCAAGTACCAATTGATGAGTAATGTTAGAGCAGGACATCCTGGTAACGGTCATACAAATGTACCTTTTGGCCTCTTCTCAATCTAATTAGCTGTAAGACACCCATTTTGTAAGGCTGATCACTTCTCACAGCCTGGACGGCAGAGGGGGGACCTGATTCTCACACAAGTCTTAAGCTCTAACAGAATTGCCATTAAAAATGCAAAAAGATTTTTGAATTAAATTAATTACCTGTTAGCCTTCCTTTCTAGACAATGGGGTTTTTTTGTTTGTTGGTTTTGAGTGTCAAGTATAGGATTATAAACTATGAGGAGAACGTCGTCTTTGTGTCCTGTGGCCAAAGCTTGTGCTCTGTGGGTGTGATTCGCTTGAAAACGAGGAAACCAAAGTTCAGGCATCTCTGTGTGAACTGGTTCCCATCATAATCCATGAGCAGCCATGCTCGGTATAAGCAGTGGAGCCCATGGAATAATCCTGTTAACCAGTTATTAATCATCTCCGTCAGGACAAGCAGAGACACTTCTGAGAGATAGAGGCATCAGGCAGTTGAGTGAGACTGGTCTGAAATTTTGTGAGGTGGCCAATGGAGTTACTTTGTGATCTGAGAAAATTCTTTCTCCTTGTCTTGGGCCCTGGAGTGCCTCACCTCCCATCAGAACACTAAATTCTCCTGGGATTAATCCCTCAAAATGCTTTCTGCCTGCTCTTCCGTAGGAGCTTCTCAACCCAATCGTTTCAAGATGGGTACCGACCAGGCATTCCAGTTATCTGCCAACAGATTTTGCACCTACAGCATTTCCGTAGCACTCAGCAGGGTTGTCTGTTTTGCAGCACTTCTCCAGGAGTGTTTCATATCCCTTAGCAATTCTCAGAATCAGCTGTGTGGAGAACTCGGGGTGTCTTCGTGAGTATTCATAAAGAAACCTGAAAGACACAGAAGCTGGCAGAATTAGAGCTCCAGACAATGTGCTGCTTTCTTCATGCACAACACAGTGACTGACAATGACAGCTCCTCAGGTGAGACCAAGTAAGGTGGACAATGAGCTTGGAATGCTGTTCGCTTGTTTTAGTAGCATTTTTCAGTCATTCTGCTGTCTGCCAACAGGGCAAACGTGAGGGGAACAAAACAATTCCCCAGGACAGAGCACTTCTTAAGCAGATACTGTGTGTGGGCATGCACAAAGCCCTCGAGTAAGAGAGAGGCACTGATAAATTCAGCTTTGATAAGCAGGACAGTGCTGAACAGGAACAGTCCCAAAGCATGAATGAGAAAGCAGGGGTTCAACTTGGGCTGAAGCCGCAGTAGTTACAGTAACTTCCGTGGGGTCATCTCTTGTCTCCACAGGCACCTGAAGTGCCCAAGAGGACAGTTTTTCCAGTGGTGCAAAAGGCCATAGTCCAGCAAAGACAGAGGATCTCTTGCAGGGACATTGATACAAGCCCGTGTACCACTGGCACTACTTACTCTGACAAGAACGCGTCGTGGTCTGCCTCATAGCTTTTACACACTTCTTTATCTTGGATGTATTTTTCAACTAGTGAAGGAAGACCTTCAGGTTTCTCATCAAATTCTGCTTCCATAATGCACTGGCTTCGTTCCACAATGGGCTTCTCACAGCACTCTTTGATTTTGCTTGAAAAAACGTCTTGTTTAGAGCACACATAGTTCATTAACTCTGCCTGTAAAATTAAAACATTATCAGACAAGGTATGAAATAATAAGTTAAAGCTAGATTCATTTATCTTCTCTCTCTTTTTTGAGACTTTTCCTTCATTTATTCTCAGCACTTTCCTAAGGAAAAGCTGTCTCTATACAAAAAGAAATAATCAGAGGGGTGGGCACATCCTGGATGTGTCAAGCATGACGTTTGCAGGTGAGAATACAGTTCCCTCCCCGATCTTAGAGAGTTTGAGAAGACAGACTCTGGAAAGCCAAGGAAAGTCATTGAGTTGTCTGTCACAGGGCTGCTGGATTGATCTCGTCAGTCCAGTCAGGTCTCCAGCTCTGACAGAGGACAAAACATGTAATGCCTCAAAGCCAGCTTAAAAATCGTGTCCAAGTTCTGGCCAGACAGGCAATGTTTAAATCCTGTCACTGTGGCACAGTTTTGCTAATTCTCCCATGCAAGCTGTTCTTGAGAGCTCCTTGGTACTACAGGAAAGCTGGACTAATGGCAGTACACAACAGGACAGCCAAAATATTGTGGCCTCTTTGCCTCTGCTTTGTTTGTTTGATTTGAAGTGAGTCAGTGCCACCAGTGTCCCTGATAAATGTTTTGATTCCACCCAGAGATGTGGGCTATGCTGGAAGCAACAGCTCTGTGCCCTCATGATCCCAAAGGTCTGGCTCTGGAACCAGTCTGAAACCTCATCACAGTAACAGCCAGCTGAGCTGGCCATGAACGTTCTGGTGGCTGAGGAACCTTCCAGCAGTGTGGAGCACAAGTTCCCTGGACTGCTAATGAAAAGCTGCACAAATTATTGTCCTCTGAAACACTTTCCAAGTCTGTAACACATTCTTGGCTCACCCTGTCATCCATGCACTCTATCATGTCCCCTGAGCAGCACTCTCCGTAGACTTCCTTGACTTCTTTTACAATTTTAATAAGCTCTGTGAATGGAGCCTTGGGATATTTCTGGCTCAGGCGAGTGAGCTTGCTGGGTGAAAAAGAAGAGAAATACATTTGTTTTAAAGCTCCACATGGAATAGAACCTTGCAAGTTGTTAACACTTATTGCACTGTAGATCAACATTATTTCAAGTCAATAGTCCTTCATTTTCTCTTCTGATTTCTGGTGGCTGTAACAAATGGGCATTAACACCTGCACCAGGAACCCAGCGCTCCTTTAAAATGGACATAAACAAACAAGACTGGGATTCTGCTCTGTCTGAGCTGTCTATGTAAGGATTACACCTCAGAATTCCCTCTTGAGTGACTGTGAAGCATCTTTTGATTACTGAGCACAGAGGTAGACAGTCCTAATCAAGTACTGATATACACAGTCCTAATTAAACCTTTAAATTGATGCTGACCACGTCTAGTGAGGAAATCCTTATCAGTGTTGGTGTGCTAGACCAGCCACAGGATGGAAGCAGCTCTCTGTGCCTGGGCAGGCGATCCACTTAGGAATCCCAAAGGTCTTAGTCTGTCAGCATCTCCTGGGTTGGTTCCACTTCTCTATGACTCTCATGGCTGATCTTTTTCCTAATACTTGCTATTAGCCTGGATCAGCCTCATGATTCTGGAGGTCATTTTTCAGCCCACCAGAGAACTGGATTGGCAGGACATGAACTACACCCCTGACTGCGCTCTGTATGATCACTTAATGGATTTTCTGGCTGATCAAGGAGTGGACAAGACATTTGCTGGAGCTCAGCACTGCACTGGAGCACCAGGAGTACATTAAATTCCTCAAAGAGCTTAAAAGCTTTGTCAAATGTCAGTAGGTCAAGCAAGGAAACTGATCTGCAAGTGCTGATTCCACAGCACTGTACCAGCCAGCAACACCCAAATATATCTCCACAACAGATATGGAGCTTAGAATTAGGAAATGAGGATTCTTCTGTTTGGGAATATGTCCAATCTTTATGCAGAAACCTGACCAGAATTAAATTCTACATTTAAATAAACACACTAAGAAATAGCTGTTGTCCTAGCACTGGATGCCTGTTGGACAATGGTCCTCAGCCAAACACCAGGAGTGCAGCGTTCAGACTCTGCAGAGAGAAGTAAATTGCATATATGCTGATATTTTCCTGGAGTAGTTTCAGGCTTAGGTTACTATTTATGAAAAAAAAAAAACCTGAGTGAAGCTTACTTTGCTTTGAAGGTTCTCTCTCCAAACTTGTCGAGGATTTCACAAGCGTGGCGCTGCTTCAGGCTGATTTTCTTGGCCTTTTCCTTTATGGCAGTCGCCTGCAGCAAGAGGATGCACATTGTCACATTGAACTGATCACATCTAACAGACTGAGAAAGAGGCAAATTGGCCAAACCCACTTCAGAAACGTAGCAGGTTCTGGGCTGGTTAGAGCTGATGAAAAGCCAAGCAAACTGAGAACTGCTTTTCACAGTCCTAGCCTGTTTGCAATCCAGCATTTAACTTCCAGTCTAAACACTATATACCTTACGTCATGGTGCAACTCTTCTACCAACAGGCTGCTGCTCACCAAGTACTTTGATTTAATTTAAACCCCATGGCTTCAACAGGGTCCAGGTTGTCTTTCAAAGCACCACAGTGATTATGCAGAAATCACTGAGGCTGAGCCTGAGACAAAGTAAAAGTTTTGCTCATGCCATTCTCAAGGTTAACATGAAAATCTTGGCTTCAGTTCTCTCAACTCCTTCCAGTACCTGAAGGGGGCTACAGGAAAGCTGGGAAGAAGCTCTTTACAAGGGCTTGTTGTGATAAGTTGACAGGTAATGGCTTTAAATTGGAAGAGGGAAGGTTTAGATTAGACATTAGGAAGAAATTCTTTACAACGAGGGTGCAGAGGCCCTGGCCCAGGCTGCCCAGAGCACTGGTGGCTGCCCCATCCCTGGAGGTGTTCAGGGCCAGGCTGGGTTGGGGTTCAGCACCCTGCCTCCTCAGCAGCGAGCCTTCTCCTCACAGTTTGCCACAGATGAAAATTTCCAAGCTACGCGTTCTTTTGCACCTGTGCAAAACTCGCAGCTCCCTGACAGTGGGTTAGCAAAGGGACAAAATGACAAGCTTAACCTACAGCTTGATTCTTTTGTTTACTCTTAAATCAAAATGTGAGGGTTTGGACCATCTTGGTTTCTCTGAAGACACATAAAAATGTATACTGAAAGCCACCACAGGGAAGCACAGTTTTGGAATGATAAACCATAATTTAACATTGGCCTTTTAAAGCCACTTCTCGCTTTAGAGGGAACTGCTGCTAAAATAGGAGACCTTTGTGTGGCAGACCAGTTGCTTAGCCTCCACCTCAGCTTCTAGCCACAGTCTAACATGGGATGTACCTTTTCATTCAAGCAAGTATCGATGTCGCTCTCTTTGCAACAGCCTTGAAGCGCGTGTTCGTAATCAGCAGCCAGGCTGAGGATTGTTGGGGCGTACAGGAAGGGGTTTCTTCTTGCAACAGCATAGATGAAGCTATAAGGAAAAGAAAAACATAAGTTACACATTCCAACCACAACAGCAATCTTGAGGCCCTTACAGCTTCTATATTATACTCTATTTATTATATTTGTAACTATTATTTCTAGTTTAGAAAGGTAATCTGCTTTCCCAACACGATGTCTACTAAGGACAAACTCTCTGTGTTGTCAGCTGCTACGTTTGGATGTATGATTTTTCAAATGCATTATCAGATACTTGAAATTTCTGCTTTTAAGAGTGAAAAATTAATCTGTGGCCATTTCGCCAAGATTTTATCGCCAATTTCTTATTCTTTTTACTGTTACCTTTCTTCACCCTTTCCGGTTACAATGGGGGCAGTGGAAAGATGGAGTGAGTGAATCATTAAATCAATATTGAAAACACTGGGTTTTCTGGGTGTCCCCCAAGATTCATAAAATGTGAAAAGTGAAAAAGTCAGAGCTTTGGCTATTTAATGACTGAGCAGCTGTTTCAAGTATGCAGATATGATGTTGAATACTTGCAACTTCTTCACATGTCCTGCATGCCCACACACACCGTGTGGCCTGGGGACTCTTCTTCTGCACCACTAAATACCCAAACAGTATGAAATGGCCATTTTCCTTACTGTCCCAGCAAAGACACCCGGTTGTCCTGGTACTCCTTGCATATCACGTCAGCAGCTGGTCTTTGGTAGGGCTGAATGAAGTCGGGCTGGTGCACTTTAAATGACAAGAAACACTCATTTCTTTCGGGATCGGGTTTGCTGCAGCAGTCGGCCATTGCACCGTAGGAGTCACGGAGCTTTTCCACTTGGCAAATTTCATCCAGGAAAATGGCAGGCTGTGAGGGTCAGAATTATTGTTTATAGAAAGTGTGCATTCTATTTATCTGTGTAAGAAAACCCTGACTGAAAAGTAAATACATTTTTACTAGATAAGATTTAGATCATAAATCAGAATAATTCATTGTTTTCAACTGAATTTCATTAAGTTTTATTTTATTTGGTCCAATATCAAAACTGTTCCAATGCCTTATTGAAAAAAACAATTTTAATTATAATTTAAAATACAAAACACAAACAGCGATCTCCTTTCACATACGAGCTGACTAATCTGAATTTTCAGATCAATTGAAGCAGGATTTTATGTTCTACTTGATGATCAGCTTGGGAAACCTTCAGGGAGAACTAATGTAGTTGTGTTCTTTGGTCTGAATGTCAGAGCTCACGGGCACCTGGCTTTCTAAAGGGCCAGGCTGAACCTGCTGGACATCCAGAGATCTCACACACCTGCAAACTCTTTTTGTTACCTGATCTTAGAGGAGTTGTCTTAAAACTCCTTGAAGTACCTTAAAGGAGCGCATAAGACCTTTTGCAGGTGTGAAACACCACATGCTTTGGTTATCTAGAACTATACCTGTATTTTACAGCTGAGGTGTTTGTACTAAATGCTAACGTCTATTTCCAGGCAAAGCTAAACTTAATGTGCCAAAGTGAGGGGTTTGGGGTCCTGTTTATGGCTCCACAGGTAATTTGGAAAGGTAGAAGTTCAGAACCTGACAAAAACAAGACTAAAATCTGAGCACTGGCTGATGACAACAGCAGCACCTGAATGGCTCAGGTATAGATCCTCACCGAGGATGATTCTGGTAGCGGCACAGAATGAGGAGAAACACAACAGCAAAGCTTTCACTGCCTACCAGGGATTTTGAGCAGTCAGGAGCATCCTCGTTGGCCACACACTTATGTGCCAGATCAACAACATCCTTCACCAGCTTAGACAGCCCTTCGTAAGAGCATCTCTGGAGATACTGGGCAAAGGTGATCAGGGTCCTGAAACACAGAGCGTGTTGTGGAACATGGAGATCAGACACGTACAGGCAATATTTTCGAAGGTGCTTCTGGATTTAAAGTTGTTTGTTCAAATGCTGTGCCCAACGCTGAAACAGAGCACCAGGAGGAGCCTAGCACCACATCCCCTGTCCTTCCTCTTCTCACCTCCTTTCTGAAGAATGTTTTTCACCTCACTTCCCAAGAAAAAAAGGCTTGATTAATAGATTATAAACAAACTGTAAAAGGCTGTAATTTGAGTTTTCTGCCACTTGCACCAGTGTATTTGAAAATGCCATAAACGAAGCTGGGTGTTTTGCCATTGATCTTTAGGCTGTCTTCTTTCTGAAAGAGTTACATTCCTGTTAGGGCCCTCTGCCAACCCCAAAACCAGTTTCAAAAGAGAATTCTTCTCCCAGAGAGCAAAAAAGTCATTGTGACTTTTGCAGGTCTTAAAATGTTTGTAGGCTTTGTCTGCTAACAGTGAGAAGGCTGGCTGGCTGCTGTGCTTCAGTGAGGCAAATACATCTCCACTAGCTCACACAGTGAGTTTTCATTTCTTTTATTTGTCCAATACCAATAGAGATGGAAAACAATCAGAAAATGTAAGGTGAACATTCACTTACGCTGCCTTGAATGTCTCTTCCTTCAAATCACCGAAGCGATGGGCGATCTCACTCTTGTGGTCTAGGAGGAAAAACAAGAGAACAATGACGGTCCCACTGGCTGTGCTACAGCCCTTAAAGAACGCGTTCTGAGCACCTTGGGCCAAGTTTTCACAAGTGTTCAGCATTCACCCATGCTCAAAGGAGCAATACCATGGCTTTGAAACAGCCCAAGCTGAGCACTGGGTACACCATCCAGGTCATCTGTGCTGCCTTCCCAAGAGCTTCGATCTAAAGCTTCCCCTTGAACTCTTTGCTGTCTCAGATGGCCACTCTTGTCCCTTTGTCCACAGGTACCTAACTCTTACGTGTGCTCCTCTTTCTGAAGGAACCTAAACATGTAACCTTTAGGATTCTGATACAATATTTACCTCTGTAAGCACAAAATGACTGCTGTAACTTACTTAAGGATGAGCAAACACATCCTTTGCGTAACCAACACTGCTACTGGCTCCTCCCTGCCAATAAAGCAGTGCAGTTGCAGTTTGAGTTGAGCAGGCATTAGCAGAATCTTCTCTCTTGGAAGACAAAATTACTAGCTTGACAGACTGATACTCTTGTTCCCCCCAATGGGTATCATCTGTGCTCTTCAAGGAAAGCGGGTAAATGCCTTCACTTGCCCTGACAGCAACAAGTAAAGGTTCAGTTCTACCGGATGTAGATTTGGGGATTTTTGACCTACTCGTGTGAAAGCCGCTGCCGTTAATTGGTGAGGATCTCACTTATGAGCTGCCATTCCAAAGACAGCGCTTCCAAAAGCACGGTGCATACGCTTTCTCTGTGCTGGGAAGTCACAGATTCTGAATAATCTATATCTATTCATGTGCTATACTGCAGAGGGACATCACCAAACATTAGCCATGCTAAGTTGTCTGGAGTGTCCTACCCATCTCCTCACCATTTCTCCATTTAGTTTCTTTTCAAGTCAACAAAATCTTTCCATTCTCTTTGGATCAGGCTTGCAAGAATCATTTGTGAAATTGCATTAAAGTCATTACATTGCTCTAATAAAGACTGCAAAGATAACCAATGAGTCTTCTTACCTGCATCGCGAGCAGCTCTTTGCAGGTTCCTGGATGTAGCTGAACTAAAGAGGAAAATAAAGGAAATTAACGTTACCCACTTCATGGTTGCAGATTTTGATGTGAGCTAAATAGCTCAGAAATGCTAGGACGATTGAAAGGAAAGCATTTTCTTATATACCCTTTACTGCCTGGGTCTGTAAAATATTAACCGTAGAGCTGGCATCTGTAGATTTCCACTTGGTCTGAGGAAGATTACAAAACTTGGACTGTCCTTGTCAAAAATGAATTTGATATTATTTGTTATGTGCTACTCTGGGCCTTTTTGTCCAGAAAAGCTTGAACCCTCTGGCACCCAAATTGATCAAGTTTTGCGTAAATTTCCTTATCAAATGACAAACAGGGAGTTCAAGGCATCAGACAAAGAAGTCATCGAGTTGAAGCCTATAGCTGGGACTTTATTTGCTCATATTTGTCCAAAAGCAAAGCGGGTTGGTATTGTCCAGTATAATCTCACCCACACAGGACTCGGTGTCCATATCTGCTTGTAATTAGACAATTGTAATTTAAAATCACTTTACAAAGATGAGATGGCTCATTGAGACTCTGTATAAAAATACAGATGGGTACAATGAACAATGAACCCAAAGCACAGGTCAAGAGCATCTCCCATTTCAATCAACTTAAAGAAATGAAGGTAGAAATTATGGAATGGGTACCAGGGCATCTGAATCACACCATACAAGTAGCTCTGGAATGGAACAGTTTCATGCAGACAATGGATCAGTGTCAGTAAGTAGAACTGACACTTTTACACTGTGTAAGGCTGCATCTTGCTCCAGATTCTGGGACTTACAGGTAGGGGAACACCCGAGAGGGAAGGCTGTGCAAACAGCCAGAGGGCTGATTTGAGCACCTCAGTTTGTCAGGTCCCGCTCTGGTTTCTGTGGGTGCTGCTGTTCCCTAGGATCCAGAAAACTGCCAAGTAAGTGTGTTAGCTAAGCAGTTTGCAAGAGCTGGCATTTCATAACCCTCATTTGTGCTGACACCCTCCCAAGAGTAACCTTTTAATTCAGCACCATTCTCCTCTTCAAAAATGTGCTATTGATCAGTCGGTAAGGTAGGAGATGAGACACGGGAGAACTGTGAAGTTTGAGAGAGCCCTGGGATGTGGAATAGAATAGAGAGATTTTTTTTTCCAGAACAGACAGTGAAAGGCTTAAAAACAAATAACAAGTACAAGGCTGGATCCTTACTGAATGCAAAGTGATGCTATGGTTTACTTAGAATGGATTCCTCTCTCTGGTGGTGGACGTCAGCCCACACAACTTCTCTCACTGTGTCGTGCTCTGCCTCTCAACTTGGTGCTTCCAGTGGCCAGTGCCTACCTGGTACAGCCCAGAGCAAGGTCTCCTAACACTTCCTTAGGCCTTAAGTTTCCCTTTCCTACTCTGTTTTTCCCTTCCCACGATCAGTTTGACCACAACTCTGTGTTAGTCCTCCTGGGAACAGTATGAATAGTTAAATTTCCAGTTTTCTCAAAATGTGTCAAAATAAATATATAAAAGACCACTTTGTTTTTGAACTTGAGTTTTCAAATATGTCTTAAAGAAATCAAATGGCATGTCTGAGCAGAAAATATTTGCAGGCAATTTTCAGTTAGAAGAATGTCAAGGCAGTGCACTTGTCTTCCAGAAAGACCGTTCTGTTCTCCATAACCACACAGAACTCAGATGAGTGCACAGAATAGTGACATTTGTATTATCTGTGCCTTTTGCAAGCAGGTTTTGCGTTTCCCCAAGTCTGCTCCTGATGGCTTTGTAGGTAAAAACCAGGATTCTTGCCTGTGGTTTAAAGGAACAAGTCTCTGCTTTGGGAATTAAAGCTTATCTGGAGAACTCTTACACAAAGGATGGCGAGGGAAAGCCCAATTTGCAGACAAGCACCCTGGTTTCATCCTAGTGTTAGAAATGGGGATTGTTTTCAGGTGGTTGTAGCAAAATCCCAGCTTTCTGGAGAATGATGGGAATTGGGATGACTAGTGTGGATCTTTCAGAGCTGTGCTGCTTTAACCTAACAGAATCCCAAGGGACAGCTGGTTAGATGCTGCAGTCTGTCTGTGTCTGGTGTCAAAGAAGAACCCACCACTAAAACATGGATCTTGTTGACAACCTGTAACCTTCAGAACGGTGCAGACAACCTAGCAAGTTTTTCTGCACAGTCCCTTACATCACTGACATTTGGATACATCAGCATTCCCAGTCTGGGAGCGCCTGCATGCGTTTTGCATTGATACAAATGGTGAGAGGTGGAATCGGGGGCTTAGCACAGTACTTGTTCCAAGCTCCCAGATAAACGGAGCTAACTCAGCAACCTGCCCAGCACCTTCTGCCCCAACAAAAGCTGCTGTAAAAGAGGAATACAGCTTTCCTACAACCATCAGCTTGATTCCCGTGTCTCCTTCTGCAGCTGAACAGAGATAAGCACACACTTAGGTGTCCTGTTGTTAACCATAAAGGGACTGTAAAATGCAGCCAGAGCAGAACATTGCCAAATCTAAGAGGTGAAAAAATGTGGCTGTGGCAAATCCCTCCTTAGAACAGCTCCTGGAATGCTCACAGCCCTCAGAAAATTACTTGGGGAGGGGAGAAGCATTTTCTGTTACACTGCAATTTAGCACCAGAAAAGGTGTCAATATGGAGTGTTGCATCTTGAAAGCCATCTAGAATTTTCCTTGATGGCTTTGTGCAGCGTTAGCAAGAACACTGCTGGTCCCCTGGAGTTAATATGTAAGTTTGGAATACAGGGTCCATGTTTATTTCCAGATATCTTCTGTTGTCTGTCCTGTACTTCATGCCAACCTTTCATATAACTGCTGAACGAGAGAGCTGAGCTCCAGCACTGGTGTTTGCTTACCAATATTAACTATTATCCTGAGCTTCCTGTTACCCAATTCCTCCTCGATGCGCTGAGCTCGCTCTCCACAAAGCTCTCCTGGCACTGCAGAACAGAACACAGCACTCACATTGTCACACACGGCTATGGCTAAAGTTACAGATGGTAGCCAGGGTTATTTCAGATGTCGGGGATGGAGGCACAGCAACTCCAAGAGTAATTGAGCTGGGAAAGAAGGATGTTTCACTTCTACATATCCCATCATACCACAGTGCACAAAGTGAGAGCGCACAGACAGAGCGGATGGTTTAATTCTCAGGCTCCTCCTGCAGAGATTTTCAGGGATACCTATTTAACCAGCTTCTGTTTGCACATGGCCAGTGCTGTGTGCTGTCTTATGCTGATACAACATCCTTAGTGAGGGTGAAGAGATGCCATGGCAGAGCCATAGCTCTGGAGGAATTTGTGATCTGTGAACAACACCTCCTTTATCAGAAAAATCCACCCATCCACCTCTGTGTGCAGGGGGTTTGAACTAAAAGGAGATTGCAGGAGAGGTGAAAGCACTCAGAGATTGAAGGGGAAGCTATCCATATGCCACTGGGATTCATGTTCCTACTAAAAGTTACACTTATGTGGACCAAATGGTTCTAAAACTGCAGGAGACTCCTGAGTAACAAACTGGACAGACCATCGTAAGAGCAATTGCCAGAGCGCTTTGGGGGATGAAGTCCTTTTCAAAGCAATCTCTCAAAAACCAAAGGCTATTGGTAACTCTCTCATTTAGTGGCTTTGTTTACTGCTGTTTCTCCTTTATCCCAAAGACGAAAAGTTTTGTTTGTGCAGATGGACTGTGAGATACACACCAAAGCTCGAGGTGTTCGTGTGCCAGGGTCGCAGGCACTGCCAATAACTGCAGTTTTGGTTTGGAGAGGGGGTTGTTCTTTGTTTTGCTTTGGCTTTTTGTGTATCGAATGATAACAGGAGAAGGGTGGCTAACTAGCAGTTGTTTTTACCTCCTCAAAATGAAAAATATCCTTCTGCCAAAGAGGATGAAACCAGCAAAAAGAACACTGTTTCCCTTCCCATCTGTCTGCAGGTGGAGGGGAGATAATGCTGAAAGCAGTGTTGCTGTGTCCTATTCTCTCTCCAAACGACAGTAGCTCATTTTTTAAATAACTCTAATTATCAGTGTATTTCTAAATTAACATCTGTATGTCTGGACACAGTCAGGTACCAGGCTTTTCCTGCTCTGTCGTATTGTGTTTGCTCTTCTTATCACTGATGTTTGGCTCCCATGTGAAACAAGTCAAACATCTCCAACAGATAAATATATGCCTTGTATTTGAACAGAGATGGACTCATAGATACCAAACGAGCAAGAAGGCCTGTCTGATGAGCAAACATAGACATGGGAAGGATCTGATGGCTGCGGCAGAACAGACCTGCTGAGGTGTAGCTAACAGCATTGCATGACAGGGCATGGCTGCTGGCACACCCGCAGCTCTGATGCGAAGCCACTCCCCTGCAGTTTTACAGAGTGCTCTCTCACTAAAATATGCATTGTTAAATCAACTGGAATGATGATTGAGAGTTCACTTTGAAGCCTACAGGAAAGCTGGGGACGGGCTCTTGATCAAGGAGGACAGGGATAGGATGAGGGGGAATGGTTTGAAGCTGGAAGAGGGGAGACTGAGATATCAGGAAGAAATGTTTTCCTGTGAGGCTGGGGAGGCCCTGGCCCAGGTTGTCCAGAGCAGTCGTCGCTGCCCCATTCCTGGAGGTGTTCAAGGCCAGGTTGGATGGGGCATGGAGCCTCCCTGATGCAGTGGGAGGTGTCCCTGCCCATGGCAGGGAGGTGGAACTGGATGTGCTTTGAGGTCCCTTCCACCCCAAACCATTCCATGATTCTATGATTCTGAGATATGTATGGTTCAACAATGAGCCAGAAATCACTTTGTTCTTCCATCTTCCCTACCTACACTAATCAAAAAGAAGAGTTCATACCCTACTGCACTTGTTGTGCTGTCTTCACATCCAAAATATTCTCCCTTTCAAAATTACTCTACACTGTCTGAGTCCCGTTATCAAGCCCTGTTCACTGTCCTGCTTTTCAAATCCTGCACACTTGATCCCTAGGGCATTCTACCATCCCTACCAAGTTGTCTCACGAAGCCCACAATGTGGTGATGCAGCTGTTTTCCTGATCAAGCAAGAGTTGCCAGTCTCATCCTTTGGCAGCCAGTACAAGAGCCGTGTTGTTTTGTCTTCTGAGGTGATACCTTACCGATCATGTCAGTTCATATTGACTCTCCATAATGCATTAAATCACTTGACTCTACCCAAACACACAGCCTACCAGCTGGAAAGTTCCGTGACTTCTTTTTTCCATATCCCTGTGAAGTTTTTGTCTGGCAATACAAGCAGGCAACCTGCAAAGCAGATGAGGCAGTGGCTTGATTATTTTATCCATTTCTAGTTACAAGGTCCCTCAAAAAGCACAGGTGATGGTTTGGTATGAGTGAAGTGCACATCTAAACACAAAACAGATGTAGGAAAGAATTACCGGGGGTGCAGCGTTACTCAGTTCATGAAGTCCTTATCAGAAAGAACCTTTGGCTTCTCTATTTTTTATAAACATCTTTGATACGCTATCTGAAATCCAAATTGTTGTGGTGGTGTGACTGATGTTTGCTTCGTGATATAACTGTCGGTGGGATCTTTCTTCTTCCTCTTACATAATTCTCGGGAGGCCTTTGGAATCCAGTACGTTCACTTGTGCCCTAGAAATGTTTTGGCACTCAGTTCCCAATTTCCACCCTGCTGCCTGAGCTTTGTAGCCTGTGGTGTTCCAAGCTTGACATCCACCTAGTTGTGCTGCCCTGTACCCTGCTGATGTCGTATTTCCACCAAAGCTCACTTTCTCAGTGCCTGCTTGCATTCATCTTCAAGGTGCCACTTAAAAACAATTGGCACAGCTGATGCATGTGGGACCACGCACATTCCATTAGTCTCTATTTTCAATGGCACATCAAGCACTGATTTTGTTTAAACTCTTTATTTCTGTCCATTTCCCACCAATTTTGATATATGTTTCATGTTTGATAAGCTGTTGTTGAGTCTATTGTTGTGCTTATGCTGAGCTTCATGTATTTCTAACGATCCTAACGGATCTGCTGTCAGCTCTCTGAAAATCCTCACTGAGAGTCTCTGCGGACTGTCCTTTTCACACCCTTTCTGCTTCTTGGCTGTTTGGTTTCTGATAGCTAATGAATGGCAAATCAAAGAAATTGTGGTGGCACTGAGCCTGCAAGAGTGCAGCTACAGTCAGCTGGGGTTGGATGGGCTTTGGTGATATCATAGAATCGCGTGGTTGGAAAAGACCTTTGAGATCATCGAGTCTAACCGTACCTGTCCACTACTGAACCATCCCTGAGCACCTCATCTGCCTGTCTTTCAGACCCCTCCAGGGATGGAGACTCTTCCACTGCCCTGGGTTGATATAGGAGAAGCACTCAAGTGAGCAGAGTTCAGTCAGGAGCCAGAGCTGAAAGTTTTCCTTTGCCAAGAGAGTCTTAATATTTCTTCCCTAGGTTTCATGTACTTGAGGTTTAGCAATGAAAGAGACTGAAAACTTCTGAGGAACAGCAGGAAATGTTCAGAGTGTTTTTTTGGTTTTAATTACTTTAAGGTGTTTATCTGTGACCTCCAATTTAGAAAAAATATGGCTACAAACAGTGTTGGAAGTGCAAGCAGGTGTATTGGCTAAAATCAGAAGAGAAGATGTTGAAAATGAACTAATGATTCTGGGGGCCGTTGGTTTTGCTACTGACTGGGAACAATTTAAGAGTTGAAAAGATTGCTTTATGAGGATGGTGAGACACTGGCACAGGCTGCCCAGGGAAGCCGTGGCTGCCCCATCCCTGGAGGTGTTCAAGGCCAGGTCGGAGGGGCCTTGATCAGCCTAGTCCGGTGGGAGCTGCCCCTGCCCGTCGCAGGGAATTGGAACTGGATGATCTTTAAAGTCCCTTTCAACCCAAACCATTCTGTGATTTCCATGATTCTATGTCTAGTGGGGCTGCAGGGCTTCTGGCAAACTTACACAGACCACCCTGTTCTGCAGCCAACACACCCGATGTAACCTCACCACTGACAGCCTGTGCCCCTCAGCACTGTTGACACCCTGACTTTGTCCTGTTTGTCATTTAGTTTCATTGTAATCTTACAGCTTTCTCATTCTGGCCTGAAGCATGCAGAGCTGATAAATATTTCCTCTTTCCTGTCCATCTCCATAGAAACAGATTCTGTGTTACTGCTATGACTGCTTTCTGATTTTGTGATGGATCTCCTGTTCTGGCCTCTGGATTTTTTATGTTGGTTTGTTTCTTGGGCAGATACCAGTTTAACTGTTTAAGATAACTTGTGAATGTTCAAGCATTAAGGAGAAAAAAAGCATGATCCTGTTCTCATTCTTTCCTCCATTTCTGAGTAAGCGATTGCTGAAGGTAAAGCTCTCATAACTTCAAAAAATGAAAAGATAGTTATTTTAAATGAAGAAGGAATAGGGCCGCCTCAAACATCCCCTACTGCCTTTGGAATGTCTTTAGTTAAAGAGCCAGGGCCTGAACTGGCCCTGAATAGGAAAATTTGATAGTAGTTGATTTGTAGTTCCTTGTGGCTGGAGGAGTGTTTGTAATGCAAGAGAGACAGATGAATGTGTAGGGAGGAACCCCTCCAGTCCCGTACAGTGAACACAGCACAGTTGTGTTCAAACACTTCGCTCCCTTCAGCACTCAGGCTTTCACTGTCCTCAAAGCTGCTCTCTGGACAGAGGTGGAACTCACCTCCTGACATCACAGCAGGGAACTCTGAGAGCAGAGGTGAGGATGAACAGGATGAAACGGGGTCCAGAGCTCAGCTAGGACTGAGCCACAGCTAGGGCTGAGCCTGCTCCATTCTTTCAAAGCTGGCAGGTTAAGGTGTGCTGAAAGCTGGCACTGCTGTTTACTCACTGACAGAAAAAGATAAACCACTTCTGCTTCTTGCTCTGCTGTAGTGAATTCTGAGTCTCCATGCATTAAACACCCTGCTTTCTGTGCCCACAGGTGAAATCCAAAACCACAGTGAAGTATCACAATGCTTTTTCTTAGCCACAGCAGCAGCAGCAAAAAAAATGTCTTTCTGATTGCCCTTTTCCTTCTTATGTTCTCCTTTATCTCTATTTGTTATACTATGTAATACCGGAAAAACTGGGATTCCCAATGTTAAGGAAGTGACTAAAATAGTAAGGAGCTGAAAAAATGTTGCTTGGTTTGCTTGTTTGTTTGGTTTTCTTTAGAGAAGTGCTTGTAAACTCTGATGTTAAAGGAAACAAGGGATTTAGGGTACCTAGTCTGACAGCCTTCAGGAAGACTTGATTTTAAAAGAGAGGCCAAAAAATGTCATTAAGCTTAGAAAAGATCTGTGTGGTTCATGAGTTACTCTTAAATGAGTAATTGGTGCAGACTGTCACATCAAAGCAATTAAAAAGAGGCACCCAATAGGTCTGTGGCTTTGCAAGCCCAAATGGCTGTGCTGGAATTTTTAATTTGAATGTTAACCAGAGGATCCTTCTCCAGCCATGAGAAGAAATATTAACAAGCTCTTTGCACATGAAGCTCTCAGTGTTGTCTTTTGGATCAATTAGGCAGCAGCTATACTCGCTGCCTCCAGCTGCCCTCCAGCCCCACTCTGACAGTCCTTGACATTTGCTTTCTGCTTAAACGCCTTTTACCCTAATACCAAAGGGGGTTTTGCTATGCCAGGCAAGCATATTCTTCATCCACCTTAAAAATAACTCAAGAAATTAAATTATAAGAGTGAATTCAGAATTACCTTTATTGGGCTCCTGCACTTTTAAGTGAACTTTGGTTTCTGACGTTTCTTCATGACTGTGAGCACTGGAAACAGAGTGGGATTTGTCTCTCTTCATCTGTCTATGGAACAGGCACCTGAGCTGTTCTCACTGCAAAGAGCCTCCAGCATTCCCTCACAGCCACCACAGATCGAATCAATACAGCCATGAAGGACACTTCTGGTCCAACCAAACGGAGGTGCTTGCGTTAGAAAGAGGAATCCTGCCTGGTGTTCATAAACAGCCGGTCACACTGCCTGATTTATACTGTTACATCTGCCTCCTGCATCTTGATAAGCATTTTCCATGCCAGGGTTGTCCAAAGCTGCCAGGTTCCTGGCTTCCTGGGAAGAAGAGTTGGAAGCTGTACAATTTGTGTGTTCAACCACATTTCTGATGGTGTCTACTGGCAGAGAGGAGACCCCAGTGCTAAGCGAAGGAGAGCCCAGTGCTGAGCTCCTGGTGTAAGAACAGGAAGCCCCGAGTCCATGGGGAATCACCCTTCTGAATGCATCCATTGTCCCTGGGGATGATGTCCTGTGATCTCCAACCACAGCAATTCAAGAGTGAATGTTTGAAACATTCAAACCTATCAAATGAGAAACATCTTTTAATCTGACCCTGACCTATGCCAAATAAAAACTCAAAACACATTAATGAACTACAGCACTGCTACCCCAGAACCAGCGCTCAACTATGACCTACATGGACACGTGCCCATTTCTCAGCCTCGGAATGACAGAGTCCAGCTACTCTGCCTGACCTCAACGCTTCTTCTCAGAGCCCAAAGTCACTGTTAAAATCCTGCATACGGAAAGCGCAGGGTCCATTGTTACTGGCAGGGCAAGTTTAGAATGCTCACTGCCATCCCCACTAACACAAACCAGACCAACACCTCTGATCTTGCGGGCACGTTTTTTTCTGACACTGCCAATCCCAGGAAATAGAATGAACAGGCTAACGCGATGTGAATTATACCTGTAAATCACCTGTTCTGGTAAGGCACCTCATGTCATGCAAACTGAAGAAGATATCCTCTAAACAGGCCCTCTCTCAAAAATAGAACCATTTGAAGCCAGCATGAAATCAAGAGAACAAAAAACAATACCATGTGGTCACCAGGCTTGCCTTGAAAATTAAGTTACCACCTCTATGAACATTCAAGAATGACTTTTCCTTGTTTAAGATCTACAGATCCAGGCCCTATCAAAGATCTGTAGTTGTCATGGCTTTAGAAAACAAACGCGGAAGCCCTTGGCCAGTAACCTTCACTGCTTCACTGATAACGTGTATTTCTATCAGTCCTCATGGCATTTATTCATGAAACTTTGCACCGAATTTTCTGTTCTTTGGGAAAAAACATATTGTACCATTTGGTAACAGAGAAAAATTCCACTGACATGGACTTGGGTCACTTTATCTTGCCACGCACAGAAAGAACACTTCATGATCAAGCTGTTCATAAATGCAATACAGAGTGATGTCACATTGGGGCTAAAATTTATTGTGTAGACAAAGTGAAATTTAGACTGGGCTTCCCAAAGAATTTCTGTGTAGTTTATTTTTTTTGTACTTTTTTTTCCAAAGAAAAAGACTATTTTATTTGATTGCTGGTTATCAAGTAAGTAATCTACTACTTCTGCTTGTAGTATGTAACTGCAGTTTAAGTTGGGTACGAGCAGCTGTAAAGGAGACAAACAAGAGCCTCCTGTCTATCCAGCATTGATATTGCCCAAGTAGCTATTTGAGAGCTCAGTGAGGTTTTCAGGCCCTCAGTGGAGGACTTTGAAACACATTCTGCATTGGACTAACTCTGGTGGAAGTTGGTGCTAGATCTTGCCTGACTTCACTGGAAACAGAGTAGATAAACAGCTGGCTGGACATGAGCCAGCAGTGGCCCAGGTGGCCCAGAAGGCCAAAGGCATCCTGGCTTGGATCAGCCATGGTGTGGCCAGCAGGAGCAGGGAAGGGATTGTGCCCCTATATTGAGTGCTGGTGAGACTGCACCTCGAATCCTGGGTTCAGTTTTGGGCCCCTCAGGAAGGACACTGAGCTGCTGCAGAGCATCCAGAGGAGGACAATGATGCTGGTTATGAGGAGCAGCTGAGGACCCTGGGGTTGTTTATTTTGGAAAGAGGAGGCTGAGGGGCCATGCTACTGCAGTCTGCACCTCTCTGAAAGGAGGCTGGAGCGAGGTGGGTGCTGGGCTCTTCTCCCAAGTGACAGGTGATAGGACAAGAGGAAATGGCCTCAAGTTGCACCAGAGGAGGGTCAGATGAGGTTTTGGGAAAAATTTCTTTACTGACAGAGTGGTGTAGCACTGGCAGTGGTGGAGTCTCCATCTCTAGAGAGGCTTAAAAGACGTGTAGCTGTGGCACTTGGGGACATGGTGGAGCTGAACTGACGGTTGGACTGGATGAGCTGAGAGGGCTTTTCCAACCTTAAAAATTCTGTGATTCTATGATCTTATTTTACACAAGTGGGTACAATGCCAACTGGGACGCTGTTCTTCTGTAAAACCTTCTTATTAGGCCTTGGTTTTGGAAGTAGAGGTTTAATTTTCAAAAGTGCCAGGGGATATTGTATCTTGTGTCTTTCCATACAGACTTTAGACACTCTGTACGGTATTTTAAGGAAGACATTTCACACCAAATCACACAAATATTTTTAGTCTGGTAGGCAGAAGAGTAGGAAATGTCCATGTAGCACAGTAAGGAATGAATCTGGGTTTAATTACCTCCTGTGTGTAAGGCCAAGCACCTCATTCAAAGCTGTGGCTGAAGAGTCATGCAGATGGGACAGCGGTAACAGGTGAAAAGGCTGCTGCAATGAGCTGTAGGAAAAGTACAGCTGGGAGGAGCTCTGACAAAAATGCAAACAGCACAATTATGGACAGTAAAAGGTCTGTCTTGGGTTACACTGAGATTATTCTAAAGCCAGTGTTCAAGCCTAATCCCTTCCCAAAAGAGAGCTCTGGCAGAGAAAGCTACGGTGTGTCCAGAGGTACCCGCTTTTGGCAAGGACAGGACTTCAGGAACACACAGCCTTTTCAGAGCCATCAGGCAGGAGAAGGCAGCCACCTACTGTCAATAGATCTCTCCTGCACAGAGAAGCCGTGGACTTCACCGTGGAGATAAACATCATGTTGCTGTGGGGAAGGAAAGGGCCATTCTTTCAGAGTCATCATTGCTACCAACTATTCCCAGTTAGTGTAACTATTCCAGGATAAAAAGCTTCTACGGGCTTTCCCCATACTATGCCACACTGGTGAAAGATGCTAAAACACCAGAATGCCTCAGCAACATCTAAAAACATCAAGATATCAGTTACTGGCGCTCATTTGACAGGTCCTGCAGCAGTCAGGCCATACGGTTACGTGAGGAGGAGAGTTTGCTTCCTGTTGATTTTATTTTCTTCCTTCTTTTATTCAGGCTGCTGTAAGTAAAACTCGTTGAATCTATTCCACAATATTCCATAATAATCCATTCTATACTGGAAGGTACTGAAAGGGGCTGCAGGAAAGCTGGGGAGGAGCTCTTGATCACGGAACACCGGGACAGGATGAGGGGGAATGGTTTGAAGCTGAAAGAGGGGAGACTGAGATGAGATTTAGGGAGAAACGTTTTCCTGTGAGGATGGGGAGGCCCTGGCACAGGTTGCCCAGAGAATCTGTGGTTGCCCCATCCCTGGAGGTGTTCAGGGCCAGGTTGGATGGGGCTTTGAGTCCCCTGATCCAGTGGGAGGTGTCCCTGCCCATGACAAGGGGTGCAACTGGATGGGCTTTTAGGTCCCTTCCCACCCAAATCATTCCAGGATTCTATAATAATTCCATGGCAGGTTAAAATTCAGAGTATAACAGTCATTAAGCAAGGAGTTTCTTATTAATTGTCAGTGATGTAATCTATTTAACAGAACTTAGGTGCATCTCCCTGGGAACAGTGCACAGAAGCAGTAATGTACCTTATTGTGAATATTCTAGCACACAAAAGAACACCTCTGATATTGCAGTGACAGTCTTAGAAAACTGCCCTAATGAAGTGTGTAACAAAGAAACCCTTGCTGGAATTTTGTTTAATAACAAAGAGAAAACCTGACCTGTGTGATTTATTCAGTGCAAAGTATTGCACAAGTCAAGCGAGACAGATCCTTGAAATCTCACTGAAATTGTGGCATTTAAGAGCTTCGCTGCACATGGAGAGGCTGCAGCGATGGCTGAAGGTCAGCTTGTGAGTTCAAACTGACTCTGGAATATGACATTAAGTATTGAATGGCAATATCTTGTGTGTAATTGACAGCAACACACTTGGGAAAACAAATCAGATGTTTTAGGTGGAACACGTGCATCAAAATTCATGAATGAGAATAAAAGATGCAGATTGACCTTCCAACGCGCTCCTAATGCTCACAGACATCCATCGGTAACTGTGTTCTGGTTTACTGCTGCCCTTTCTCAGGTCCTGCCTTAAAAATATAACTGAAATTATGCTCAGGATGGAGAAAATAAGGGAATGACAGGGGACAAAATGAAAATCCACCCCATCAGCAGTTTTCCTCTCGTACATGAAATGCTTATTGGAAAGGGCACTAATTCAGGAACACAAAGCAATTCAAGGCAGCACCTCACTCTCTAATTGGCTTGCATTAAAGTCAATGGTGTTGTGAATGTCACAAGCAATAAATCCCTAACTAGCCTGCTGGAAATAAATGACACCAAAAAATCACTTTATATTTACTGTTGGATGGAAAAAAATATTATTTTGAGGACATATATGTTTAGGAACCAAATGCTTTGGTACAATTTCATTTCCAGAACGTTGGGAAGAGTAAGAATTGTTATTCTGACAATTTTCTCAATTCTGACTGACAGCTTGTAGCTCCATCTACTGTGTCAAACTGAAATAACAGAAAGATTGAGCTGCCCTCTCTTTTAAAAAACCTGTATCCCAGCCTCCCCTAAAACAGAGATCAGGAATCAACAACATACAGCTGCTGAAAGGAAATGCACTGGTATGAAGATGAAATGGTAAATAACATGAGCCAATAAGTAAAAAAGGACACAATAAACAAGATATGGAAGGTTCTACTTTGATAAACAGAGGCTGCACAGGATCCAGATGGGATTAGAGAATTTTTGGTGATTGGGGGCTTTTTGACAGTTTTTCTAGTTATCATTTGAACTCTGCTAAAAATGGTTTTCTGCCACTTTACCAACGTTTTTTGAGAGAGTAAAGCAGTTTCTTTTGTTGCCTTCACAGAAACCTCTCACAAAGCTTTACATGGCAATTCTCACCCAGAGATAACCTACCCTGGCAGCATAAATATTTTCCAGGCATACTTTGTATGAAGATAGCAGGGCAACAGCTCGAACCGTGCTGTTGTGCATGCCAGCAGAAAGCTGCCTGCATTCAGATCTCCTGAGCTGCACAAACAGAAAAAATTTCAAGGACTAATTTCAGGACTAATCAACTGTTTACTTAAAAAGTGGTTACTATAGAAATTATCATTATGGACTGGCAGGGCTCAAGCAAAACATAAGACAAGTTTAACCTCCTAGCTGATGCCTGTGCAGTTGTCTGTACCTCAAACTAAAAACACGACTTCGAGAAGAAAACTCTGATATCCACATATAGGAGATTTTTACATTGAGAGGTTTCATTAGAAGCTTTGGATTATAGATCCATTATATATAAAATATGTAAGACTTCTCTTTATATTACAATTTCTCTTGCTCTTATTTTATTTTTCTATTCTACAGCACTTGCAGAGACTCAGGAAGAAACTCAGAATCTCACCCCAATGCTATTTGCCTCAATTTGCCATGGTATTTTTCAATTTTATACTCACAAAGGGTAAACATTTTGAGAACATGTGAAGCAAATTAGGAACCCAAAATCTACTTCCAGAAATATCAGGGGGGTTGAAACTAGATGATCTTTAAGGTCCCTTCCAACCCAAACCATTCAATGATTCTGTGAAATCAATTGTCCTTGTAAAAATATAAGTCACACAGTACTAGTAAGTTTTAGAATTACAGGTGCTTAAGCCATTTCTTAAGTAAGATACAGACTTCCAAAGTATTAAATATACTATAGAATAAATGTCTTTTTAGCTTCACGCTTTAGGTCAGCAATTAGCTAATCATTCCTTTAGAATTTCAAGTGCAAAACATATGCTGGGTGGTTCTGGGACTGCAGAGAGGGGTATAAAACAGGGACTGGTTTGCAAAGCTCACCATAAAAATACAAAGTCAAAATTTTACATCAAAACCTTGATTTTTTAATACAAAAGGCATTGCCTCCCTTT
Organism: Tapera naevia; assembly: GCA_033556795.1. Taxonomy (NCBI): domain Eukaryota; kingdom Metazoa; phylum Chordata; class Aves; order Cuculiformes; family Neomorphidae; genus Tapera; species Tapera naevia. Next base: position 1,105,761 of record JAUMJJ010000021.1, read on the forward strand.
GTCTCACCGGGCTCAAGTCTTTCTGGGGCCATCACTGTTCCAGCCCAGCCTTCTACCCATCAGCCATCTCCTAACTCCCATATGCTACACAGATTTCTCAAGGGCTGCCCCACTCCTCCAGGAAGACTGTTTCTAGGTCTCCTGTCTCCGCATAGAACCCTGAATTCCCAGCCCCCAAACAGCAGTGCACTATTACACACCACGAGTTACTCTGGTGCCATTATTGTAGCTTTAACACATGCCAGATCCTTGGATAAAACGAGGCTGGCGTGGCCACGACTCGCTAGCTCACCGTTAGGTTAACGTGCGTGCCTCTGGCCAGACACCCAAGCTAGGACAGCAAGACAAACAGTGCACCCTTAACTTGGCAGTGCTTTCCCTCAAAACACTGGAATCAGCTCTCACCCTTTGTACGAGGCAGTCACTCCTCAGCACTTACAGGAACTCAACTGCAGCAGTGGTATTCCCAAAGAGAGAAAAATTGATACTGAGATGGGCCAGAGGGAGACAATGGCAAAAGGCAGCCTCATGGCAATTGTAGTTGTCCTGAGTTGGGGCTTAAAGCTCCAATTTTCACACAAATACAAATTCATCCCTTTCCAAAAAGAAAAGTATTTCAGCCTTTCAGAAGTGCCATTTAAGTGCACTTACATTAAAAGTTATCGAAGTTAAAATCTGGATTATATAATCTTTGTGCATCAATAATGAGACATCTTTCACCCATTTGTCTCTCCAGCCCTGAACAAATAATTCCAGAAGTTCTGACCCTCATTCAGGAGCTCCTAGGGTGAAAAAATGCCTAAGATACAGGGGATGAGTGTGACCAGAGCATGTTTGGGAGTGCTGGATGGCCCAGCACTGAGCACAGGTGGGTGGAAGGAGCTGACACACGCATGCACCAGCAGGGAGAGGGCGCACATTTAAAACTGGTGCAGGTGGAGGCAAAGCCAAACCCACGGGTTGAAAACGTGCACATTATGGAGTGTGTGTGCTAGAGGGGTTAGTGACACTCAAACCAGCAGTAACTCTCTTCAGTTCCTGTTGGAGTTGCAACTGCAAACAAAACTCAGCACCCCTACTTCCTGACTTTGATGATGACATAGCCTCCAGCAGTTATAAATGAAACTGAAAACAGATTTGCAGAGACAGGTATTCCATGGCAAAGGTTTAAACAGGTGGGTTGTCCTGCAGAACTTTATACAGAATCTGGCACACACCAAACAGTTCCTGAGAGCATTCACTGATTCCACCCTCAGGTCTGAACTCACTGAGTGTTTGGTGGATTATAAAGATGATTATTTTTTGCAAGATTTCCTGCAGCTTTATGCTAGCAAAAAAGCCAAATGGCCAAAGTTAACCAATCTCACAAAAGGAAATGTATTTGTTAGGGATCTCTTCCCTGGTGAGGGCCTCTCTGATTTCCCATTGCTGTGTAATCCATTCCCTAAGAGCCCCATGAACAGGAAACACAGCTTTGGGTCACACACCCTCATGAAAACTGGGATAGAAAGAAATGATCTTCATTATCTAGTCTATCATTATAAGCCTGTCTTGATGATTATTGTGGTATCTGCAAAAATGGCTTATTTTGTTTCTAGAATACAAAGTTACATAACCTGGAGGAGCTCCAGGCCTTCCCAAGGCATTCTGTTGCTCAAACCATCAAGAGATCAATAACCAACATTCCCTCACAGCTTCAGCCCATGACAAAAGCAAGGCTTACAAGCCCCATGAGTCCAAGACCAGGCTTCTCTGGAGACCACAAGTGCTTTTGCTATTGTTGCACTCTCAGAAGGCTCAAACTAGTGAGGGTGGTAGGGAGAGCAGGTATAAATGGTGTTACAGAAATGGAGGAAACAGACTTGCTCTACACCACAAGATCAGGAGGAGAAACTCTTTGATCAGAGCAGAGGTCACCACCATAAAAGAAACTGAACAAATAATCCCAGCCTGTGCCAACAAAGGTGCTGTTCAGTATCCACTCCATGTGATTCAGGGCTTGAGAATACAACCCGGAGCGATAACGTAGCGATTCCATTAGCACAGAACTGGGCTGGGTGGCTCTAAAGACCCTTTCCAAGCTTGACAACTTAAACGGATACTGGAAGTAATGTGCAAATGTTGAAGCTCAGTATCAAATGCAGCTTTGTAACACAAACCAGATCATAGCCTAGGCAAGTGGTGGAAAAGCCCTTCAATGCCATTTCCCAACCTTCTGCTGCTCCGGAAAGGGACAGAGAGGACAACTCCCTGCTAACAGCTCAAAAGGCAAAATCCATCCCTGAGGCCGCCCTGCCTGAATCCAGGTGGGTGAATCTGGTGCATGTGGACAATCTCGTCCTCCACCAGGCTATTGTGCAGCCAAAGAAATCCGAGACATGTCTTGTCTGAAAAAGGCAGTCACCTCCTGGATCAAACTGGGAAGACTGGGTCACTTTTCCAGGCTTGTCGCCTGAACCAGGTGACATCCTTTCCACACGCACACCATAAATCTCTGATGGTAAGGCCAGGGTCGCCTGTATTTACCTACAATTCTGTTTTCTGGTTGGTGTGATTACAGCAAATGCTTAATTAGTGCTTGTACCTCATGAAAAATCAGTAACAATCAATCAGTGTATTTGACTGCAGATAACAGGAGCATTGTTCGGTGTGAGGCTTTTGTGCAGTCATACCAGGAAGTGGGAAGGTGGCTGGAACATTCAGTTTATTCCTCCTGGATCGCATCAAACTGTCATCTATAGAGATGTTTATAAGGGCATTGTTCAGTTTAGACCTTGGACCTGGGGATGAGAGGTTAAGGCCTGCAGTTCTAGTCAGATGACTTGGAAATGATGCAATTTAACAATGGTTACCCTAAGGCAGTCCCCATATTAAGAGGCATGTAATGAGGCAGTTTTTGGTGGGATGCAAGATTTGGGGGGAAACTGTGCAGATTAGCTTTCCTGAAAAGAATTTGAGAATTTTTTTACAAGCAATGTTTCATTTCCAAGCTGCTATAGACAGGACCGGTGCTTTCCAACATTATCCAAATAAGACAAAAAGAGGTAAGTAATTGAGTAACGACAAGCTCTTTGCATTCCTCTAAGTGGAACAGATACCACTGGCTTGAAACACCAACTCCAAACCATCAGAGCCATTACCCATCTGTACAATCATGTGGTTCTGCAGTTAAAAACATTTTCCTTGGGGATTTCCATCAGGTCTAAGGAAAAACAAAAAATTAAAAAAAAAAAAAAAAGCCCTTTCCCTGTTACTGGAGAGCAGAGACCAACACTCACCTCATCACAACCTCCTTTCAGGGAGCTGCAGAGAGCAATGAGGTCTCCACTCAGTCTCCTTCAGGCTAAACAGCCCCAGGTCCCTCAGCTGCCTCTCATAAAGCTTCTTCTCCATACCATTCACCAGCTTTGTTGCCCTTCTCTAGCATCCTCCAGCTCCTCAATGTCTTTCTTATAGTGGGCTATAGGCCCCATGGGCAGTGGTACAGACATCACTGCTCCTGACAGCATCTGACCAAACTGGCACTGCCAAACCTCGTGTCAGTGGGGGAACCTTTCCCTTTACAGTGAGGCCTTGAACACCTCCAGGGATGGGGCAGCCACCACTGCTCTGGGCAACCTGTGCCAGGGCCTCCCCACCCTCACAGAAAACCTTTCCTTCCTAAGATCTCACCTCAGTCTTCCCACTTTCAGCTTCAAACTGTTCCCGTCGTCCTATCTCTGCACTCCCTGATCAAAAGCCCCTTCCCAGCTTTCCTGGAGCCCCCTTTCAGTAGCTAAAGCCATTCTAGTACTGTTCCCCCTCATCCCATCCCTGCACTCCCTCTCCCTTCACAGCAGCTGGGGCAGGTGAGGAGGTGAAGTGGCAGGTTGGCCATCACTGAATCCTTGGCAGTCTCTGACAGATCTGGTGATCCCAAACCTCCTCCTCAGCCTGGTGGGAGAACTCTTCTCCTCACACGGAGGCCTTGAACACCTCCAAAGGTGGGGAAGCCATGACTTCTCTGGGCAACCTGTGCCAGGGCCTCACCAACCTCACAGGAAAGAATTTCTTCTTAATGTCCAATCTAAATCTCCCCCCTTCCAATTTAAAACCAGTCCCCCTCATCCTATCCTTGCACTCTCCGATCCAAAGTCCCTCCGCAGCCTTCCTAGAGCCCCTTTCAGTACTTAAACCATTCCCCTCAGCCCATCCCTCCGCTCCCTATCGCTACACACGGGCGGGGTTGGGCCCCGCGGGTGGTGGGGCGGCCGTCACGGCTCCCCTGGTAGCCTCTGGCGGATCTGGCGCAGCCAAATGCCCTCCTCAGCCCAGACAAGAGCCTTTTCCCCTCACAGGGAAAGCGCGGCCGCTGTGACCCTACGGGGGGCAGAGCGAGGAAAGGAGGGCGGGGGCGCGCGCGTGTCGCGCGGCGATGACGTCACCACCACCCGAGGGTGCCATGGCCGCTGAGGCGAGGATGAAGGGGAGGAGCGCGCGCCGGCGGAGTCGCGCGATGATTACGTTGGTCGCTCGGCGGGCGGCCGGGCCGTTGGGTGGGGTGAAGGGGGCCGCGCGCGCGGGCGGCGTCGCGCGCCGGTGACGTCACGTCACTTCCGGCGCGGCCGCGGTGAGGGGAGCGAGGCTCCGGCAGGCGCCTCCGCCGCAGCAGGGAGGGAGCGGCCGCCCGCGCGGCGGAGCAGCGGGGCAGCGCGGCGGGACGGGGCCCGGCGGGGTCTGAGGCGGCGCCGAGAGCGCGGGGCGTGCGGGGGAGGCGGCGGCGCGGGCAAATATCGCGAGAGGGGGCGCGGCGGCGGCGCTAGAGGTGACCGCGGCCTCGGCGGGGCCTCCTCTTCCTCCTCCTCCGCCCGCGGCCGCCATGGAGCAGGCGGGGGACGGCGCCGCCGCGGCTGCGGGGCCCGGGCCTCCCGAGGGGCTGAGCGCTGCGCCCGGTCCCGCCGCAGCGCCCTGCCCGGGGGGGCTGGTGCGGGTGTGCGATTTGCTGCTGAAGAAAAAGGCGGCCGGGAAGGCGAAGCGGAGCGGGAGGGCGGGCCGGCCGGCTAGCAGCAGCGAGAGCGGCGGCGGCGGCAGCGAGAGCAGCAACGGCGGCAGCGAAGAGGACGACGAGGAGGAGGAAGACGATGAGGAAGAGGAGGAGGAGGAGGTCTCCGAGGTAGAGTTTGGATGATGGTCAGGTGGGCGGGAGTGTGGATCTGATGGAGGGTAGGGAGGCTCTGCAATGCTGGATCCGTGGGTCCGGACTCTGCAGAGGGATCAGGACAAGCTGGATCCATGGGTCCGGGCTCTGTAGAGGGATTGGGACAGGCTGTGTTGATGATTTGAGGCTCTGCAGAGTAACCAGGACAAGCTGGATCCATGGGCTGGAAAGCAGGAGCACTCTCCAGAGGGATCTGGATAGACTGGATCCATGGGTTGGAGGGTAGGAAGGCTTTGTAGAGGGAGCTGGACAGGATGGATCCATGGACTGTGACCAAAGGAACGGGGTTCCACAAGGCCAAGTCACGGGTCCTGTGCTTGGACCACAACAACCTCATGCAGTGCTCCAGGCTTGGGGAGAGCAGCTGGAAAGCTGCCCAGCGGAAGAGACCTGGGGATGCTGGTCGACAGAGGCTGAACATGAGCCAGCAGTGGCCCAGTGGCCAAGAAGGCCAGTGGCATCCTGGCTTGTATCAGTCGTGTTGTGGCCAGTAGGAGCAGGACAGAGTTCATGCCTCTGTCCTCAGCATTGGTAAGGCTGCAGATCGAGTGAGTAGGTACAGTTGAACTTGATGATCTCAAAGGTGTTTTCCAACCAAACAATTCTATGAGATGGGGTACTGCAGGAACAGGACTGGATGGGGGGATGATGCCTTGAGGGGGCCTGCAGGGGTGGTCTTGGAGCTAGTGAGGCCTCTGCACACCACCTGCTTTGGAAAGCCTGCAGGAGAGGTTCCAAGGAGGGTAGAGGGGGCTTGGGGTTTCTTGGGAGGTTGGAGGCTCCCAGTAAGCCCCAACTGGCAGCTACCTTCATTTCTGGTTTTGGATGCACATGATTTTGCTGGGTAAGGCCAAGATTATGTTGCAGGTGCCCCTCAACGCTGCGGCTTGTGCCTGTCACAATCCAGTTGGGAGGTGGGAGTGCTGAGCCAGGGGATGTGCTCCTGGTGTGCCTGGGCTGAGCTTGTGGAGATAGGCCTGAGCCCTGGGTGTGCTGCTCAAAGGCTGCTCCTGCTGCCGACCCTGGGGCTAGATCGTCTGGGAGAGAAGCAGGTGATGTGGCAGCTAAAGTTAAGGCTACTGTAGAGCCAGGGGTGTTTTGCTCTCATCTGGCGCGTTCTCGGAGCCTGCCGGCAGCTGTGGTTTCAATGCAGCGCTGAAACAAGTGCCAGGAAGCATTGTTAACTTGTTCTGGTTTAATGTTGGGTTTTTCAGGTAGGTATCACTGGAAAAGGCCAAGCCAGAATGGAAGCCTCTTCTTTATTTGCATATACGGTGACACAGACTGTCTCTGGGGAGGGGCTTAATTCTGTACCCTTCTAAGCTGAAGGTTCTGCTCTTTTTGAAAAGTGTCCTCAAAAAAGGCCACTTTGAGTTTGTAAGTCTTGTTGAACTGGATTTCTAAGAGGTTTGGCTTTTAAGAGGTCTGTTGGCATCATGATTTAACCCTGGCCGGCAGCTCAGCTCACACACTCCCCGCTGGTGGGATAGGGGAGAGAATCAGAAAGGTTGAGGTAAAGACTGTTTAATAGGGAAGGGAGAAGCAGTGCGAGCCAGGCAAACCAAGGAATCATCAGCAGGCGGGTGTTCAGCCATCCCTAGGAAAGCTGGGCTCCACTACCTGTAACGGTTCCTTGGGAAGACAAACACCATCAGTCCAAACATCTCTCCCTTCCTTCCTTCCTTCTCCCAGCTTCATATGCTGAGCACGATGCTTTATGGCGTGGAATATCCCTTTGGTCATTTGGGATCAGTTGTCCCAGCTATGTCTCCTCCCAGCTCCCTGTGCCCCACACTGCTGTGTGCTGGTGGGGTGGGTGAGGAGCAGGAATGGCCTTGGTGCTGTGTGAGCACTGCCTGGGAGGGACCAAAACATCCCTATGTTATCAGCACTGTTCCCAGCACAAATCCAAAACACAGCCTGTACCCAGCTACTGCAGAGAAATTCAGTTCTGTCCCAGCCCAAACTAGCACCTGCTTCAGTGCTGGAAGTTCAAGGAGATAAAACTTGTAAGACAGGCAGCTGTGGTTCCATGCTGAACTGTGCCATCGAGCAGTCTTGCAGTGACCTGAGGAACTACCTTAAACGTGGAGCTTTGCTGTGATGGTGACAGGATGAAGGCCCTCTGGTGATGTAGCAGAGGCAGGGCTGATAGTTAAGCACGGAGCTGTGTGTGACAGCAGCCTTTGACAGAATTCATGTAAAGCCCAACCTATTGGCTGAGTTGTGGACAGGTCCATTTTGTGGTCCATAGCCCCTCTTCCAAACAGCTCCTTATGCTGCCAGCTTCAAACTGTTGTATGTGTGTGGCTCAATGAGAAGAGCAGAGGCAGACGAGGAATAAATAATCTGGGACACTGTGCCATTTGCAGCCGAAGAGTCATGGAATCATGGAATGGTTTGGGCTGGAAGAGACCTCAAAGCCCATCCAGTTACAACCCCCTGCCAAGGGCGGGGACACCTCCCCGCCCTTGATCGGGGTGCTCAGAGCCCCATCCAACCTGGCCTTGAACACCTCCAGGGATGGGGCAACCACAGATTCTCTGGGCAACCTGTGCCAGGGCCTCCCCATCCTCACAGGAGAACATTTCTCGCTAAGATCTCACCTCAGTTTCCCCTCTTCCAGCTTAAAACCGTTCTGCTTGTCCTTTCCCCACGCTCCCTGATCAAGAGTCCCTCCCCATCTTTCCTGGAGCCCCTTTCAGTACTGGAGGCTGCTCTAAGGTCTCCCTGGAGCCTTCTATTCTCCAGGCTGAACAACCCCAACTCTCCCAGCCTGTCTATTTAATATGGTCTGAGAGTTGCAAAGAGATAATGAAGCAAATGCTCACTGAACTATCATGAGGCAGCAGGAGAACGCTTCACTCTTCTGACAGAATGGCATGTGTTGTAGATAGCAGTAGCTCTCAAGGCAGTTCTGGCATCTGGAAGCTTCCTTGACATTGTCGTTCATAGTAAGCAAAGGCTTTCCCAGTCTGGGTCATCTGGGATTAGATATTAAGCAGGGGTAAGGAATGAAAAACAAGTGCATTGAATTTAAGTTTAGGATAGAATATGTTTGGTCATGTATTCACTTCATTTGTAAGAATTCTCGTTCTTGGTTATTCAGGTTGCTCACATAAAGCTGTTGTAGGCTTTGTCACCCTGACTTCAGGACGAAGTAATGCAGCTTGGTAGAGTCTGCACAGCTGAAATCACAGTTTTCAGGAATGCATACGTGGGGATGGCCTGATTAATGGAGCAGAGGATCTGACTTCAAAGTGGTTCCCAGTGGCTCCTGGGGAGGAAATATGTTGAGTGTTTGTAGCAAAAGGGAGTTTCCCTTCTCTGAAAGCAACCTGTCGTTTAATTTTTTCTTTTAAAAGCTTTAAAGAACAACAGTTAGTGTTTTGTCTGCAGGATTTTTATTTACTTGGGATTTAGCATTGTTTTTAGCTCAGACTTTCTTGAGATGTGCGTGGCTTGAGTGGCTTCAGCAGTTGGATCGGTGTCTCCTGACCACTGGCAGTGTGGAAGGCACACAAAATGACAAGCACAAAGAAACGGCAGCGTAGTGTTTTCCTGTAAATGGAAACTTGTGGCAGCACTGCAGAAGATGGTGTTCTCTCCCATCTCTGCAAACTTAAGACAGTTTCTCCTAGGCTGTTTTTTGCCCTTCCTATGGTTAATATGTTAAGACTTCTTTAATCTGTGAAGCAAAGCACTTCTGGATTTGACTGCGAATGAGATGGCTTCCAAAAATGAGGAGTGCAGTAGCAACAAGTCACAGGAGTTCTAACTGGAAACCTGGCAGGCACCAAAACCCCGTGAGTGGAAAGGCATTGTTTGGCTCTGTTGTCGCTGAGCTGATGGAATGGAATAAAAAGTTGTAATCAGATGTTTTCATCTCAGTCTCTGTCAGATATCCGTGCAGAAGCTTGGGCACTAGACAGGGCTTTGGGAGAGGTTAAATGGAGATCTCACACTGACAGCTTCATGAGCTCTTGTTACAATGTTGATGGCAGCCTCCAGGGTTGCTTTTTGGGACTCCTGGCTGCCAAAACCCCAGGATTTTAGGTAGTACCATCCAGTGCTGTCTGGAAATGGTAAATTGCCTCTTCCCCAACCACCAGTTAACGGAACAATGGCAACTCTTCAGCACACAGGGAAGGAGATCTTAAGGTAAGAGAAGAAGGACAGAAGCAGATAGATAGCAGGCAGGGCAGAGTGCCTGCTTCCTGGCAGAGCTATGGCCTCGGGCTAGGAACCATCCTGTACAAGGAGGGAAGTGGCTCAGCTTTCACAGAGGGAGTCTCATCAGCTGCTCAGGGGGGCTGTACTGCTCTTAAATGGGACTGGGTGTTCAAGGGGGAGCTGAAGGTGCCTCTCTTCTCCATCAGAATGTGTGAGGAGTGCTGTCACAGACAGCAGTGTTCTCCGGCCAGTCTGTTCATGGCATCCCTAAGGGGAAGCTGCTTTTCCTGTTTACTGGGGCTTTACACAGTGCTCCCTCTGTCCCCATCTAACGTGGCTGATGGCTGATATGTGAATTTGTAAAATAAATATGAAGAAAACTGCCCATCTTGGGTCAGGTGAAAGGTCTGTCTTCCGAGCTGCTAGGATGTGATGCACAAAAGAGGAGGGTGTGTGAGCTGCTTAGAGGAATGAAAGTTGACGTAGTAGGTCAAGCTTGGGAACATTATTATTTGAGAACTTTATTATTATCAGGGTTTTATTTTGTGCAAACGTGGTTTAGCAGTTCCTCTGCATGGGTTCAGATAAGAAAGAAATATGTAGGCATCTAGTGTTCTTGTATGGACCTGTTTTGCTAAACATTTACCTTCAAAGAATAGTGAAATAGTGCAAAAATGAGCAAGTCTTAGGAATTGCTACTTAAAAATTTGCATTAGGACTTCTTGTATTAAACACAAAAGTGTAATTGTTTAATAAACTCTGTTCATGAGCTTATTTCAAGTCTTTGAAGTTGAAGGATGTTTGCTGCTGGCAGTGAAGTTTATAATTGCTTTTCCTAATATCCTGTCCATTTTAAGAGTTTCCAAGTGCAGTTTTCTCCTAGAGCAGAGTCTTGTGATGATCAGGTGTAGGTCAGGCTCAGGTTTGTCTGCCTGTTTCTGACTGGTGCGGTTTGTTACTGGACTCTCATATGATGTGCACGTTAGCTTTCCTAAAGGGAATCCCCTGGAGTGTTTGCTGTACCTGTGCGAAGCGTGGGTTTGAGATGTTTTGCCTGTTCCTTCTTGTTTGGTCTTGGGCCTCAGAGCTGCTGAAAATAAAAGTTCACTTTTGTTTTTTCAGCTGCAGTTGAATTAGCAATTGAACTGAGCAAGATGAAGCAAATAAAACAACAAAACAGCACCAGTCCTCCAGAATGTCTTGGTGCAGGAGAAGCTGTTCTGAACTTCTCTAGCTTCAGCTGTGAGGTGTTCATCTGGAAACGGGTGGGATTTCGAGAGGCACGCAGTTGTAATGCTTGAATTGCAAAAGGCTTTAACAGCCTAACTGTTTGAGCAACCTGTTGATTTTTTTTTAATAGAATCATAGAATCTTCCTGTTGGAGACGACCTTTGAGATTGAGTCCCAGGTGTCTTAATTAGCACCCTGGAATAAAGCCTTTGGGAGAGCCAGTATGTCTCGCTTGACCGCTGTGTGATACATCCTATGTGCTACCATTGCTTTCATCTCCTTGTGTCTTCAAATATGTGACTGAACATGCACCTAATTGGGCTCTGTCCTGGTTACTGTGTGCCATCTGATGCACAGCTCCATCTCGTATTCTGCCTCATTGTTTATGCTGCAGTTCTTCCCTTTCTGACTCCTTTGGCAGTTTTTTTGCCTTTGGCGTTGTGTTTCTTCCCTTCAAAAGAAGAAATAGCAGTGAAATCCTTTAGGGAAACCCAAGCTTGTGTAAGACTGCAGGTGATTTTGGCGTTTCCCTCATCAATGTAGCTCATGTGGCATAGCAGTGGTTCCCTGACATCAGCAGGACTGATGTGACTGGAAAAGCAGGTGAGCTGCAGCAGGGGCTGTGGCAACTCCTTTTCCATCTCTAGTAAGAGCAGGGCGGGTGAGATCTTTGCTTTTTCTCACGTGAGGATTATGGGAAGTATGATGTAATGTAGCTGTCAAGGGTCAGCAGCCATTAATTGTATCTGGGCGTGAGTGGAATTAGAGATGGCCTAGAAGCTGAAACAATGTTCCTCAAAATCCCAGAGATAACAAGGCTGGCAGAGCTGGTGGCAGGTGAATCCCACAGCTGAGTATCACGATAGTGAAATCCTCGGGGACTGACTCCAGGAAGCGTTAACCAAAAGTGTTTATCATTGTCCTGGACTAGGATTCAGCAAAATCAGCCTGGAAAACCATGATAATGATTTAACTGGCTTTGCTATTCCCTGCTAACTGCCTTTCAGTCATTGCTGGCATCACCCCTTAGGTGGTGGAGAGTGTGTTCCCCCTTATCGAAGGGAGCTACGTTACTGGAGCTCACTGATTAGGAGATGGGGTGTGCTGGCAGCTGGCTGGGGTGCTGCACCAGGATTCAGTACTGTGTTTATATGCATGGCAAAGAGTCCAGGTATCAGGGCTGCGAATGGTGTTGGCTCAGACCTAGTGAGGGTTGTAATAAAAACCTTAAAGATTTTTTTTTTGTCTACTCTGCTTAATTGAAGTTAGTGGTGAATACTGGGGTTGAAAAAGAAGCCCCTGCAGAAGGCAGAGTTGGGTGCTGGCGGTGTCGTGTGAATTGGTTCACTTCCTCAGATACTTCTTCAGGAAATGTCCTTATAAACAGAATTCCTGTGCGCAGGCTGGAGTCAACCCCCCATATTTTTAGTTAGTAACTTAGTTCTTTAAAGGGAATGGTTTCTCTGGAGGAGATTTAGCTGAGAGAATTTCCTCAGTTGTCAGCTTTGGAGGCAAATGGGATTGTGTGTGTTTGAGTTTTCTCTCTATCTGTGTTTTGAAAACAAAACTATTTGTTCTTATTTAGGAAATAGCTGATTTAGAAATTGGATTTTGGAATTGAGAAATCAATGCCGTAGATCCAAGATAAGTGAGAAGGTTTTGTTTCCAGGATTAGCGAAACCAACTCTTTGTACTTTGTGTCAAAAAAAAAAAAAGGAATTATCCAAAATTGCTGTGTTTGAGGCTGTTTGAGCAGGATCCATGGCTCTCGTGGTGTATGTTCTGCTTATTCTCTCAGGTGATGTGCTCTGGTTTGATTGTGAGGCACTCCAGGTGACTGAGTTGGAATGGCAGCTTGGAGATGTGCTCCATCTGTAGAGCTTCTGCCTTGTGTAGGAACTTTGATGTTTCAAGAAGGAATGCTGATTGTGTGGGTGGGGAAGGTCTTGATGCTGGTGGATGGTCTGGATAAGGTCAGTTAATGAACATGTTGAAAAAGAGTCTGCCTTAACATGTGGTTGGCCTTACCAGTGCCCATAAAGATGTCTTGGTGTCAATGTGTGAATTCTGGTGACCTCTCTGCAGCATCACCAGGAGTATTTGAAGAAAATACACGTGGCCTGCAAAGGGCAGCGTTTCTGCTCTGTTTTCACAAGGCAGTTGGTGCTCTGTGTTAATCGGTGCTCAGAGGGGTTATCTCAGTGTGCCAGGTGCCCGTCAGCCACATTTCCCCCCCTATGCAATCATAAGCTCATAACTATCTGCAGAGCTAAAGCCGTGCGCAGGTATTACTGAGCTGTTGTGTCACCTTATTTTCATATTAGCTAACAGCTGTATTCCAGGCTCAGAATCTGCCACGGAACCAAGCTTGTCTTTAATCTATCTTTGTGCTTGCACTGTTTTCTTGCAGGCTGAATGCTGTAATTACGATCATTTTGTTTGCCTTGCCCATAGCAGTTTTGGACAGATTCACATTACTGGCGTTTGATGTGCAGGTGTTTTTCCACTGCTGAACCCTCAAATCTGAGCTGTATAATGGTGTGTTCTAGGAAATGAGCTGCAGGGAACCTCCATTTGAGTTTTTCCCCTGCCCCACCCCAGTTTTTCAAGCTGTTGTGGTGTTAATCATCGAGAATGGATTTTGAGATGTTGAGCACAGCTGTTGAGATGCTAGAAAGCAGAGCTAGAGGGACATTTGGATTATTAAGAACTATGATGAAACGTCGCTATGTAGGAGATCAGTTTGGGGTTTTTCCCTCCATTTTCCTCAAGTTCAACTTGAAACAGGCCAAAACTTAAGTGTCTGGGTTCTTTCATTTAGGTTAAAGGCATCTTTCACACAGCAATGTGACTGCTCCTGCAGCCAAGGAGACTGCCTCATGTTTGAGCTCGGGTTTGTCTCCCCTCGCCACAGTGAAAAGGAGGGGTTGTTTCCAAGTCTGTCGGTCTGTCCTTTGCAGGTGGTGTTCTGTGGGTCACAACCTCACTGAAGGGGAGCATCACAAGCGTCTCTCTCTGGGGCAGGGAGCAATCCAGAGATAAGAGAAGTCCGTTTATTGTCCTGGTTTTCCATATGCAAGAACAGCACTAACCATATTGTTGAACCAGAAGCTGGAGGTCCCCAGAATGTCCGTGTCTGGCAGGGATCTGGTTTTCCTGCCCTTGGGCTCTACCATTTCAAAACCCTGTCAGGTATTTCTTTTTGTCCATCGGTCTTGTCCTGCAATGCTTTGCCAGTGGAATTTTCCGTTCTGTGCTGTTCTGCAGGTGAGAACTGTTCTCCTCCCCAGCACAGTGAGCAATGCGTTAATGTAGTTCAAAATCTCAAGTCATGATGTGACTCAGTTTCTTTTCCTCGAGTGCTCAGTGCTGTTCAGCCTGTGTCAGCGTGGGTACCGAGCCCACAGGAGCTGGGGGAGCCGGGCTTGTAGGAAGCTTGCGGTGAGCACACTGCTGCCAACAAAAAAAAGGCATTCATTGCTCCTCCCAGCCACTTGGGAAATGATCCTGTTTGAAAAAAAAAAACTCATCAGCAGAAAAATGCTGTTTACAGTTGATCAGTTCCTTGATCCTGTGTGTCAGGCAGTGCATGAGAGGTTGTGCTGATGCAGCTGCGAGCCAGGGGCTCGGGCAGGGCTGCGGGGTTTGGTGGAACCATTCATTTAAATGCCTGTCAAAGAAACACTCGTGTTGTCTGGGAGGGCTGGAATTGCTTGGAATGCTGCGGATCTGGGAGAATCCCTGTATTCAAGGGCGAAGTAATGCTCTTTACTTGTTCTTTGGATCTTCTGTTTGCGAGTGACTTACACAGTCCTGGAAAGATGAATCACACAGAAATGGTATTCTTTTCACATACAGCTTTAAAACTGGAAAGCTTGAGATAAAATCAGCGCTGACTTCTTTTGTCTCTGCTACTTGTTAAGGTTCTTGAAAATCATGTGTTAAGGATAGGGAGGAAGAGAGGAAGGGAGCAGTATTTTCTTAAAATGTAATGTATTTTTGAGTATCACCATCACCATTCTTACATAATTTATTGCAGTGCAGCAAGGACATCGCTTTGTACTCTGATGAATATAAAATACTCACAAAGCATGGCTGGGATCGGTGCAATAATCGCAATACAAATAAGCAAGAGTGCTTTCAACGTGCCAGCCTGCAAGAGATGAACATATGCCTTCTGTCCATCTCCAGCACTAACAGCAGTGGAAGTTGGCATAACACTTCTGTGAAGTATCAGCTCCATAAAGGATCTCCTCAGAGATAAATACAGCGGCAAACTTTCTGTGTTAAACTTTGAAAAAGGGCTTTTCTGAAGGCTCTGCCTTTAGAAACTAATGTTATGAATTTTGTAGAAGTATTTGAGGCAGTGCCACCTCGTAAGCACTTCTGGAGTGAATTCAACTTGAAATGAAGTTTGTAGTTCGAGTCTTGATTAACGTTTTTTAAAAAAACCTACTTTTACATCTAAAAAAGAACCCAAACTGTTTTCAAGCAAGGCAGATGTCTTTGGTGGTAGCTGCCATCGTAGCTTGGAGATGGCTATGACAGAGCATGTAGTCTGTCCAAAGTCTGTCTTGGGCAAAAATCAGGCTGTTACTGTGATGATATCTTGAATTTCGAAGGGCAAAATGTTTGTGACTTAGTTGTGTCTTTCTGCTGGTAATCTGAGATAAACTGAACCTGTGGCTTTATTTCTGAAGACCGGACAAAGAAGAGGTGGGGAACAGGAGGTGCTGAACCCCAGCAGACAGGAAGTGTTTGCCTGGAAGTGTTTCAGTCTGGCAGCTGGTTCCGCTGTGCTGGTAGTAAATGCTGGGTGCTCCCTGGGCTGCCTCAGCCTTCCAGGTAAGGTCAGGTGAAACAAAATGTGAACACCGGTGTTAGGAGACAAAAGTTTTTCTTTGCATTATGTGTTTTTCCTTCTTCAGCCTTTTCTAGCAGCTTGCTCCAGGCTGTCAATACATGGGTAGGTTTGCTAGAGGTTTGGTCGATTAACTTGAAGATGCCAGCTAAGTAACTGATTATTGGGGGCTTTGTGAAAGAAATATGAAGTACATTGTTATATGTCTTGCATATTTCCATAACAATTAGGGCAGATCTCAACATCTGATACAAACCCATTCATCTGATATGAGGCCCCATTCATTATGAGCAGCCTATCTGCATGTAGAGCTGTTGAAACAACTACCTGGTTCACAGCTGGGAAAAGGGAGAAAGGACATCCCAATCCAGCAGATCCTGGATTAGAATTTGTTGTGTAAATACTTTATATGTGTTCACTTAACTGGATTATTATGCATAGAAGAAAATGATGGGATAGCCCACTGAGAAAGGGGGAGGAGGCTTTGTTCTAGAAAGTGGCTTTTTCTGGTTGAAGGTTTCTTGAGCCTTTGCAGGGAATGTATTTGTGCTTGAACTATTCTAGAACTTGTGGTGGCTTGCAGCTGTACTTGCAGAAAGTGCTTAACTTTAAAAGATTAGAGGAGTTCTAATGTATATTTATATAAGAAGGACTGAAATGAGTGATGAGGCTCCTTCATGCTGTGTTCTGTCCTTTTTAGGGTTACAGATTCTTGCGTTGTTGTCTGTTTATTGTGTTCTGCGAGTGCACAGCTAAAATTGCCAACAATACCTTGTGTTAGAGCCAGCAGAAGAGAGCATCTGTGTCTGGGAGTTCACATACCGATACTAAGCAGGTGAAAATGAAGAGCAGCTTCTCCCAAAGCAGGCACGTTCTCTACTCGATCACATAGAGTGCACAGGTAAACCCTGAATTAAATGAGGGTGTTTTTTACCTTGCACTCAGATTTCCAGGTACTAGTAAGTTACCTTGGATTAGTACCTATTGCAGAATTCCAGGGCATCAATGTGAATGTCGTAGTGCTGTACGCGACTCCTGCAGATGAGAAATCATTTCTCTGTTTAGAGGCTGTATAGATGCTGCTTACCTTACGCATACCTTTCCCATCACCAATATTTCACGTGGGGAATGAGAAAGCAATATATTTAAATTTGTTTGAGAAAGGATCCTCCCTGCCCAAGCTGGTGTCTCTTCTGAATGTACTTCCCATCTTATTTGGGTTTAGCCTCCAGTCAGGTTTCAGTAGTGCATTGAAAGCTCTTGGACTAAAGGTGTGGAACACCCCGTGAAAACATGGGCTACTTAAAGCGGAGAATTTACAGGAGGGTCCCTTATAGAAAGCTTCCCTTAGACAAGAAATTGTGCCAGTAATCTTACACTTTGAATGAAAACCCCTTAGGATGCTTGTGTCATGCTCTGTAATTTTGTCATGCTTGTGCAGCTTTGTGTCAGCAGCATCGGAATTGGCGTCGGGCAGCTCCTACGGAGCAAAATCACAGCAGCTTCGCTAATGAGAGAGAGAACGCATCGGAAACGAGAAGGCAGAACTGCAGGGATATGTCTTGACACAGTTGCCTTTTAATGATGCTCTGGTTTAGTTCATCGTGAGGGCAGTGCCACGGATGAGGAAAGGTATTTTCCTTCTTTTTCCGTGCTCAGAATTGCTGTATGGAATTGAACCCCAAAATAACAGGGCTGCTGCAGGCACTCACTGGGGAAGGAGGCTCTGCTGAGGAGAAGGGTTTCTCTTGCTCAGTGCCGCGATGCTGCTGCCTTGCTAGGCTGTAAAACTGTTTAGATGGTTGTTTTTCATTTTGGGGTAGGCGAAGCCTATCTCAGAAATATCTTTGTATGGTGCATCTGCCTTGTGTTTAGAGATTGATGGTGTAAAAGCAAGAGGCTGACAGTAGAGTTTAAGACTGTTAACTCAAGTGTTGCAGACTCCCTTCAGACAGAGCTGGTCTTTGGCATTCCTTGTCCTAGAGTTCCTGGGAAAAGTGCTGTCAGCTGAATGCTTGTAGGCACTGTTGGTGCATCCTTCTGGTTTCCATAGCTTCCCGGCGTTCTGCTGCGTACTTTTAACGGTTGTGGAAGTGATTGCCTGTTTAACTGACGCTGGAAGGGAAATCCTCTATGAAATGGTTGTGGCGTGAATGCTGAAATCTCCCAGTGTTTATTGGGAGAAGATTATATATATTTGAAAAGGGTTCTCGGTATACCAAGTCGTGGTCTTCCCTGGTCCTTCCAGAACCTGATAATTGATGGGAGCTGCCAAGTGTATGCATAGTGCTTGTGTTAATGAGAGGAGATCTGGGGAGGGTTGTTTGAAGGAGATCAGGCAGCTTTATCCCCTCAGACAGGTCATAAACATCTGAGTCTTTGGTCAGCAGTCAGTCTTTAAAGCTCTTGAGTTTTATATTGTCTTTTAAATTGATGTAAAAAGCTCCTGACACATTTATCTTGGCACTTTGAAAGGTAGTTAAGTAGCATCACCTTTCAGAGAGCGGTGGTTTCCTTGTGGGAAACCTAGGTCTCAAGAATACCATGTTTAGGCCCCCTAAAGAAAAGAATTTCATCCTGTCCAGCTATATATGCTTACCAAAACGAGTGAAACTAAATGAACAGAAAATACCAGATGTAGTAGGAGGGTCTTGGATGCTTTGCTGCTGCCCTGAGCCAAGTGAGGAGTGTGCTGGACAGAAATGAAAGAGCTATCTTGGGAGGAACCTTGGTGTTTGAGCAAGAAATAATCTTGGAGAGTCAAAAGAGTTGATACCTAGTTGTTGGAGAAAAGAAATAGGTGGGTTCGTTGTGGAAGTTTCCTCATCTGTGGGAGGGAACAATGGTGAAATGAGGGTGAGAGATAGTAAGGATGGGCAGCAAGGATCAGCTTGTGATTGCAGCACTTGGGGAATGCTCCACCACCGTTGCTGGCAGAGAGGGATGAAATGCTCAGCAAGAGACACTGAATTAGAAGGATAAAGGAATAAAAAGAAATTAGAATAAAAGTATGTCTTGAACAGGGAAGATTTTATCAGGTTAAAGCCCATCATCTCTGCGCAACCCCCTCCCAATAATAAAAAGTAAAGGAAGGCAGCAGATTTCTTTGATCTGAAGCTCACTAAAGCACTTGCCTGAAGGATGTTGGACGTTTAGTCAGGCTGACAGCTGCGGAGATGTGGTTGCTGTAAGACTGAAGGAAAAGAAAACAATATACTGGGTGAAAATAGAAAAAGCGGAGGAGGGTCGTGACTTCAAATGGTCCGTGAGGTCTGGGTTTGCAGTGAGTTGATTTATATAGTCATGAACCACTGGGGATCAAGGATGAGGAGTGATAGATCTGGCTGGAGGGAGAAGCTGGAACAGTTGGTTTTTAAGCTTCTCTGGAGTCGTGTGTACCCGCACGGGTGTCTGATTGGGGAAACACTCACTTCTGGCTTAGTTGTAGAGGGTTTGAAAAGCTCTATTTTTACTCCAAGAGCAGATAGGAAAGACTTGGCTCAGTCCAGCAAAAGGAACGTGGGTAGGAGTGTCATCAGTCTAAAAAAAGGAAGAAATAGGCCCAAAGCCAAAAACCATCGTTAGCAGAAGGAGGGGGAGAGGTGCATTTGGTGGTGGGTAATTGCAATGTGTCATTGTGAGTTGTTTACTGGTAGAGTGTCTCCAGTTACGTTAGATTTCTTGCCTTTTTTCACTGTCCCTGTGCTATCTTCAAGACAACCTTGGTCACTGCATATTCTTTAATACAGAACAGCTTTGGTAACTGTGTCTGACTTGGAGGGACACTGGCTGTCTGGGTTTTTAGTGCTGTTTCGGTGCTCCACTTCTGCAGCCTCTAAGACAGAATACAGCAAGTGCAGGCCACAGAAAGTCCTCCCTTTGGTGTGGGTGACCCGCCAAGACATTTGGTTGATTTTTGTTCATGATTCTCTAGGTCATTTCTTGTCTCAGGTGGGTTTTTTGCTCTCCTTTTAAGCAGTACTAGAAATGCACTCCCACTGCCAATGGCAAAGCTTGGGACAGGGTCCGTAATGGGTTGAGGTCTCGGGTTCTACACCACTGTATCCACTGTTTTGTTGCTGCCAACCTGGGTGTGCTTCTTGCCCAGAGTCTTTCAAACACGGGTTTTAAGCAGCCTTTGAAAAAGCTGCCAATATTACACCACTGAATGTTTCTCTTGCATGTGAACAACTGCTTCTATCTTACCATGGTTTTTTGTTTGGTATTAGAAGAGGAAACTTGGTCATTTGCAAGTTTTAATGATGGATTTTTCCCCTCTGTGGATTAAGTGAGTTTTCTGATTTCCTGGGTGTTTCTAATTCATGTGAAACATCAGTCTCCTCTTTGCAAGTATGTACCGTCATACAACGTGTTCAAATACATTATGCTTGTGAGAGATGCCTCCTTTGGCAAGGTACTTCATGTAACAGTGGTGGGATTTTTGCTTTGTGGTGCTCTATGCAGTGGAAAATCAGAATGTCATAAAATTTCAACTGGAAACCCACCCTGCTTTTTGGTCTGAGCTGTCTCGAACATCTTGGTTTTACCTGAGCTCATCTTGTTGGGATTGAGTGCCTACCTGGGAAGAGAAAGTCTTGGGAAAGCCATGCTGAAGGGAATAACCGAGAGATGCTTTGAACTGTAACAAAAGTCTGTTTTTTCATTTCAAACTGGTGTGGATTTTTAGTGATGAATGTACCTCGTGGTTGTCAGATAAGGTGTAAGCACCGCATGGGTCCTGATTTAACCAACCCAACCTTGGCACTGAGCTCTGCGACTGAGAACACACAAAAAAAGTGTGTTTATGTGCTGTGGGAGGGTTGGTGACCAGTACTGCTCGATCAGCTGTAAAGGGACAACAATGTGCTTTTGTGATATAAGAGTGGGAATTGTCTGATCAGTTGTTCCAACGCTTTCATTTCTGGGTGCCAGAATCTGTCTCGGATCAATTGTTAAAATGCTTCTGTTTCAGGGTGATGTAATCCAGGCGATGCCCACTCAGAATGCGCAGTGCTGCTCTGGTTTGAGTGTCTCTGGTACCAGAAGGTAGAACTGAGATCTTTTAAGTTTTAAAAACTGTTCTCTCTCCATCTCTTGAGCATTTATAGCCACGCTATAGGCATCATCCTGCGTGAGCAATGGTGCTCTTGCAGGTGCTTTTATTCTCCCTTTGCTCAAATCACACACTTATTGCTGAGGTGCTGTGTTGGGAACTTAACATGGAGTAACCCAGCCTTGATTTGTGCTCGTCGCTGGCTTTGGCTTTCATGGAATGCCACCTCAGGATTCCCTGTGGTCTAACATGTGTCAGCGTAGCTGCAAATAGGGCTCTTTTCCCTGTTTTTAAGCAGTGCATGGCTAAGTTTGTGTCCTGGAGCAGCACTTCAGATGTTTACTCTTTCTGTGTGGGGAACGTCAGGGGTTTTGGTGGCTTAGGCTGATGGAATGAAAGGGACCAGACTAAGGGAACACGATGGATGTGCGTGACTCAGAGCTGCCTTATACAGTACCACTTGTTCAGAAGGCTGCTTGGCTGTGGATGGTAATGGGTGAGAGTGCTGACTAGAGCAAGCCCTTCAGAGTCAGGCAAAATAATCAGCTTTTGAATACAAGCTGCCAAGTTTCAAAAACATAATGGGTTTTACCTAAAAACAGCCAGTTCAGGTAACGCAGAGAGCTGGTCTTGAAGGCAAGGAAGAAATGGATTTATGTTCACTTTTGTAGAACTTGAAGATGTATTTCCTGATCTCTGTTTAAAACCCCAAATCACTCAGTAGAAATAGAAAACAAATGAATCACGGACATCTCACCAGAGTCTCTTGGCTGGGTTTCCCCCCTGTATTTCTCCCTTTCTTGCAGGGATGGGATGGAAGCCAGTGCTAAAGCCTTTACGTTGTGCTGAAGATCTCTCTGTGGTGTAAAGTGTTGGGAATGGGGTTTATGGGATTTATGTTCCAGCCTATGAATTTTTTTGAAGCACTAAGTGAAGTAGCAGGTGTCATTGGGCAGACAAATGGGTAGAGAGGAACAGGGACACAAAGAGGCTTGGAGCATCAGGAATTGGGTGTGAAAGCAGCGATTGAGCATGGCTGGCGTTGGTGGAATATCTAACTGGGTAGGTGCTTTGCTGCCCACATTGCTCATGCGTAGAACCTGACTCCTTGTGGTGTAAAACAACTTGAGAAGCTCTTGAGTTATTCTTTCAATTATGGTTTTGTAAATGAAGCTATGTTGTTGCAGACAGAACTCTCTGTTTTCCAAGTGAGATTGGGGAATGGTATGGCTCTTAAGGTGAGCGTGTCTCTCCTTCTCTTGAAAATCTGGAGAAGGTGATACTCTTCAGTTTGCCTTGTGTGAAACAGAGAGCTTCTTTTGTTCCTGTGTGGTGCTGTCTTCCTGTTAGAGAATGCTTTCAGTGTTGTTGTATGTGAAGTATCTTAATCTCAGCACTGAGTTGGGTGTTTTCATGCTTGTTTTGTGTGCGATGTAAGTTATCTGTTAATTCTTTCCCATGTTGAGAAGACTCAATAACCAGTCTCCTGAGATGTGAGTCTTAGGTAGGAGGTGATGGCAGTGTTTTGTTTTAAATAAAGGAATCCTTCAGGTTGGCAAGGCGAGCTTGATACTTGGGCTAACATTTGTGGATAATTGCTTGGTCACAGATGCAAGGGGCTGCTAAGGTCATTCCAAATGCACTTGTCTAGAGGAACCATGGAATTGTGTCCTGTGATTCCTTGCATGGACAACAGTTTCCTATGGAAGGTAGGCTGTCATGTGTAGATGTCTGTGTGATTCATTTCTGTCGAGGCAGCGAAGGCTTCCACGCATTCCCTTGCCAATCTAACTTTAAGTTGTTGAGCTACTGCTTCCATAGGCACATACCCAGTGAAGTTTGGTAGGAAGTATGGCATCCCTGGAAGTGATCCTGCGGGGAGTATGCAGATTTAAGTGGGTTGGAGTCTAGAGTGGACATTGGCAAATGTTGTCTTGTCCTCAGAGTTAACCCCTGATAAGGATGAGTCACTAGATTGTTTTTTAGAGTCACAGAACCATGGAATGGTTTGGGTTGGAAGGGACTTCAAAGCCCATCCAGTTCCACCCCTCTGCCATGGGCAGAGACATCTCCCACTCCATCAGAGTGCTCAAAGTCCCGTCCAGCCTGGCCTTGAACATTTTGTGTTGTTTAGAACTTAAAACGCTGGCTGAATAGCAGACAAAGTAATGATGGCTCGATGTATTGGTTAACTCTTCCAACATCATATGTTGGAAGGAAACCCAACCCACGAAACAGGCAGAGTTCAGTAACAACAGGCTGAGAGAGCTGGGGTTGTTCAGCCTGGAGAAGGCAAGAGGGAGACCTTAGAGCAGCCTCCCAGTACTGACAGGGGCTCCAGGAAAGCTGAGGAGGGGCTCTTGATCAGGGAGTGCAGGGATAGGACAAGGGGGAACAGTTTTCAGCTGAAAGAAGGGATATGGAGACGAAATCTTAGGAAGAAATGTTTTCCTATGAGAGTGGGGAGGTCCTGGCCCAGGTTGCTCATAGAAGTGGTGGCTGCCCTATTCCTTGGAGGTGTTCAAGGCCAGATTGGAGGCCTCCGATCCAGTGGGAGGTGTTCATGCCCATGGCAGGGGTGGAACTGAATGGGCTTTGAGGTCCCTTCCAACCCCAACCATTCCAGGATTCTATGAAGAGCATAAAAATTCCACCATGACATGAATTTTGTAGGGTGTACTAAGTTCTGACACCAGGCTCAAGACAGCCACACAGTGTCCAAGATGAACAGCCTGTAGAGGAGAATCATAGAATCATTAAGGCTGGAAAAGCTTCCTCAGCTCATTCAGTCCATCAGTCAACCCAGCCCACCATGCCTACTAAACCACGTCCCAAAGTTCCATGTCTGCACATGTTTTGAATCCCTCCAAAATAAAGAACGTTCTTCTTGTTGCGAGAGTATTTGTTACCAGTAGAAAAAGATGATGTTGATGAAACAAAGTGATCCCTGGTAGTGTTTCTTCAAACCAAACTGTGAATTCTGTTCCCTTGGCCGTTCAAGCCTTTGTGCTCTGCTCATTGGAGCTTGTAAGAGAGGAAAATTCTGTGGGGTTGACAAGGCTTATTATAATTGGAACTGGAAAATCAAGTACTTGGAGAGCTGCAGATACAACTGCTCGATTATTTCAACCTGCTGTGTGCAGAATAGGTCTTGTCATCACCCAGTGTTGGAAGGAGCCTGTAGAGTTTATTGTTCTCGGCCTAAATAAACACTCGATGATCTGGGTGAAGCAGAGATGATGGTGGTTCTCACAACTATCTTGTGGAGACTGTCCTTCCCATGATCAGTACCTTTGGCACTAGAGTCACGGGCTGTCTCTGGAGTCATTGCCGTCCTGCATGAGTGAAGGGAGAGATGGCTGGGGTGGTTGGAAATGCAGTGGGTGGCAGCATGGCACTAGGCATCAGCAGGTTGAGGACGTTTGGCTGGCATGGGAAGCCAGGTCGCAGCACAGACGCAGTGTGGGCCATGCTATGGACCTGCTTAATGTGAGGGTTGGGGTGGTTTTACGTTTTTTGAGGAGCACGCTGTGTTCTCAGGGGTGGTTAAGATGGGGTGGCAATGGAGGCACTCCCGGAAAGCACCTGGACTTACGAGTAAGGATCCTGGAATGGTTTGGGTGGGAAGGGACCTCAGAGATCCATAGGATCATGGAATTCTGGAATGGTTTGGGTTGGAAGGGACCTCAAAGCCCATTCAGTCCCACCCCCTGCCATGGTCAGGGACACCTCCCACTGGGTCAGGGGGCTCAAATCCCCACCCAGCCTGGCCTTGAGCACCTCCAGGGATGGGGCAGCCGCAGCTCCTCTGGCCGAACGTGTTCGTGTCAACAGAGGCTGCTGGTGGCCCCCCGCGGTCGCTGGTATCTCCCACCCGTCCGTGAGCCGTCCCCAGCTCAGTGGCAGGTTCCGCGCGGCCGCTGGCAGCCCCCGCCCCCGGGTAGTCCTCCTCCCCCCCGTGCCCGGTGGTATCGCCCCCCCCGCGCGGTGGCGCCGCCCCGTGCCCGCCGGCTCCCCCCGCCGCGGCCGTTGTAGCCGCGCGGTGGAACGGTCCATTTCCTGTTCCCCTGTGACAGCGGGGGGGGGCGGGTGCCGGCTGCGTCCGTGTGTCCGTCCGGCGGGGCGGCGGGCATGGCCGCGCCGTGAGGCGGGCGCGGGAGGCCGCCATGGAGGCGTACGTGCTGGAGGACATCCTGGAGGTACGGCCGGGCGGGCCGCGAACAAAGGCGGGACGCGGCCTGCGGGCAGCGCCGGGGCCTGGGCCGGGCCGCGGAGGGGGCGGAGGCGGGCCCGGGGCTGGGCCACGGGGAGGGGAGCCGGTTGCTGAGGGACTGGGGGGTGCAGGGCTGGGCCGCGGGGCTGTGGGGGACACCGGTTCCTGAGGTACTGGGGGTCCGGGGGCAGGCCCAGGGCTGGGCCAGTGGAGTGTGTGTGGGGAATGCCCGTTAGCGGGGTGCGGGGGGCGGCTGGGCCAGGGGAGTCCGGGGACACACAGCA
Organism: Tapera naevia; assembly: GCA_033556795.1. NCBI lineage: Eukaryota > Metazoa > Chordata > Aves > Cuculiformes > Neomorphidae > Tapera > Tapera naevia. Next base: position 1,130,772 of record JAUMJJ010000021.1, read on the forward strand.
GTCCACGAGGTGCTGCAGGGTCAGGCCTGGTGTGTGCCGAGGCTTGGGCACTGGTGCAGTCCCTATAAAATGGGTGGGGATCTGTTCCTAAGGTGCTGAGGGAGACAACCCCACGGTTGGGTCAATGAGGTTTGGGCGGACCAGTCCCTGGGGTGCTGGGGGTGCAGGTCCAGTGTGTGCCAAAGGCAGGGCCAGTGGGGAGTGAGGGGACCGATTCCCAGGTTGCTGCGGGCTCAGGCTCAGTGTGTGCCTAGAGTTGGGCACTGGTGCTGTGTGTTCAGAGTGTGGGGGGACTGGTTCCCAGGATGCTGTGGGGTCAGCCCCAGTGTGTTCCTAGGGTGCTACAGGGTCAGTCCCGGTATGTGCCCACAGAGCAGCGCAGTGACCAAACAAGCAGCTCTCCTGCAGAGCTACTGCTGATCATCACTCTGTCTCCCATGCTTGTCGGTGCTCCTGTTCCTGCACTGAAGCCTGTGTTAGGCCTACGTAGTTTCGATGTTCCCAGCTATCTGAAGTATGCTCTGCTTGGGCTTCCTCTGCACGAGTAGGTCCTGCGTTACGAAATGAATAACATTGTCCCTGCTGGTGAAGGGAGCTTGGAAATGCTCTTTCAGCCACATGAAGCGAGGCCTCCCTAGGAACTCTAAAGTGAAACTTGTGTTCACAGTGACACAGACCTCTATTCCAGATTATATTAACTCCAATTGTTTGAGGAGGTATCTTTGGTGGTCCTGTGGCTTTTTTCTGATTTTGCAAGGAAAAACTCTGTTTCACTGCAAGCTGCTACCCTATAGCTGCTGTCAGAATTTAAACAGAACGGTACTTTCAGTGATGCATGTCCTGTAGGGTTTTTCCTGTCACAACCATGCTTAAGTTGCTCTTTATATGCCTTTAAAATGTTAAATTGATAAAAATACATAGTGTTGGTGTTAACTTCCTTGTAGACCTTGGAACAATTTAACGTAATGACATCCAGCACATGAACATGACTGCAGGTTGTGCTTAGTAAACCGACATAGATGTACAGAGAAGGCTTTTAGTGGTGCATGTCTGTGCCTGGGTTGCTGCGGTGAGAGACCAACAGGGAGCTGGGCTTTCTGCCATTAGACAAGCGCTTTGGTACCTCACTTGTCTTGCTGAGTAGAAAGCTTTTTCTTTCTATTTTTGTTTTCTTGTAACTATAATTGTCAGATGCAGCTCCATAAATGAATGAAGTGCTTGGCGTTTGTTAATATTCTGGTTTGGAAAGGCAGTACCAAATTAATTATGTCCATATAGTGGTATTTTTGGGGTTGTCTTTGTGAACTAAGCAATTTTATCTTGCTCCTCAGAGTAGAATGTAGTGACCACCAGGGGTGGTGGACGCCCCATCCCTGGAAACGTTCAAGGCCAGGTTGAATGGGGCTCTGAGCAGTCTGATCTGATTGAAGATGTTCCTGCTCGCTGCGGGAGGATTGGACAGGATGGTCTCCACAGTCTCTTCCAACCCAAACCATTCCATGATTCTGTGACTTTTCTGTTGATAATCTCATCACACATTATTTTCATGGTCATGAGACCAACTGTGTCCAGGTAAAATGTCTTTAATCACATGTGGCTTGCCTGACTTGAGATCTGTGTAAGCTGTAACTTGAATCAGTTGTTCGTGAGTCTCAGATACTCTTGTAGCATGAGAGGCTGTTCAGAATTCCTTAGTGCATCAGTAGAAGCAGCACAGTTGTGTTCCCAGTAAGGGTCCAGAAGTAAAGCTTGCTTCTCCTGAAACTTGCACCTGTTGTAACTTTTTATGGTGTGTGTTTTATTTTCGCATTTCAGTTTTTTTTTTTTCTGTGGAGCAACTTCTGATGTTCACTCAAAGACAGCATCATAAAGATGACGAGAACCGCTCTTCCTTAGGCAACTAAATCTGTCGTTGTTTTACTGAGCAGACCTGGTACTGCTTAGTATTCAGTTAAGTTTGGAGGGATCAGTCCTTTCTTCTTTGTAAAATATTCAAGAGTGTTTTCACCTCTGAGTTGTTCATAATTAAAAATGGGGGAAAAAGGCATTGTGTGTAGTATGGTCGTTAAGTTGATGAGTTGGTGTAGAGGCCAGGGTTCAAATTGAGTTAGAGGTCCTTACTGTAAAGAAGCAAGTGGGTGCTTCTGGGGCAAAAATCACCCCTGAGTTAAAAAGGTAGATACTAATCAGGTAGTTCATAGTTTGTATATTCTGTCTTCCCCCAGTATGAAGACTGCTTCTTCAGGGAGAGGAAGAAATGAGATGAGGTGAAGGGGTAGTAGCTTCTGCTTGTTTCATTGCTGAAGTTGCAGGACTCTTGGGAAGAGTGATTTCTAACGTAGTTCTTTGCTAGCTGAGGATAAAACTGCAATAGCTCTTCAGTAAGTTTGATGCAATGGCTGGCAGAAATGGTCGTTGGCCTTGGATGTCATGCAGTGACCTGGCTGCCATGTGCTTACACCACCTTCGCAGAAGGTGTCCTTCATGCAGAACCTGAGCTGACTTTGCTGCTGCCATCTGCAGAACAGCATTGTCTTGGCTCTGCTACTGGAATCTGATGTTAGAAATGCTGTGTGGGAATGCAGTTGGATAAAGTGTAGGTACCCTGGGGTTAATCTGCAGTTGGCTTCAGCTCATTTGGCTCTTCTGGTAGGTGTGTCTTGGCCATACTTGTGTGCTGATGTATGACCTAGCTGACAACAAGGCCTTTTGTTGGTGTAACTTCTCAGGTTTTGCCTCATGTGCTGGTGAAGGAATAGTTATGCAGCAGGAGCCTGTACAGTGGTATCCGTAGGGAGGCATAAACTCGTAGTGGTGTGTCTGATGCTTGAGTTAGGGAACACAAGTGTTCTCTTGGTCAGGAGAAGAGGAGGTACGCTTTGTCCTGACAGATGAGTACAGGGTCTGTATTGTCCTGTGCTGAACTTGGGCTAATAGCAGATAACTGAGAGGTAAATTTATATTCCCTGTGTTAATCTGAGGCATTTCAAGAGAAGCAGCCATGTGTTTTGATCTTCGGGTTCTTTGAGAGTTTGTTTGTGCTTGACCTCGGAGAAGGAGGCTGGAGTGCAGCGCAGATACTCGTGCGGCAGTTTCTTTACGCCCTGAGTAAATGCATTTAAGAGACAATCAACCCTTAATTTTGTAGCTTAAGGTAAATATCTTTCACCTACCTTGAGCTGCGTCTAAAGATTGTTATGAACAAAGCTTCAGTTCTCATTGTGATGGTGGGAGTACTTCCTGACTGCGGATGTGTTTTTCAGTGTTGTACTGGCATCGTTGGGATGGTTGAATAATGCCAAAGATCCTGCCTGGATCGTGTTCCGTGTGCCTGCTGCTGGTGTTGGTGAGGGGCGAGGTGTTGTGGGAGCATCACCACTTGCGCCTTCAGTAGCTACAGGAAAGCTGGGGAGGGGCTCTTGATCAGGGACTGCAGGGATAAGACAAGGGGAATAGTTTGAAGCTGGACGAGGGGAGACTGAGACAAGATCTTAGGAAGAAATGTTTTCCTCTGAAGGTGGGGAGGCCCTGGCCGAGGTTGCCCGGAGCAGTCGTGGCTGCCCCATCCCTGGAGGTGTTCAAGGCCAGGTTGGATGGGCTTTGAGCCCCCTGATCCAGTGGGAGGTGTCCCTGCCCATGGCAGGGGTGGAATTGGATGGGTATCAAGGTCTATTCTGACCCAAGCCATTCCATGATTTTATAGTCTCATCAGCCACAGCACAGACAGTGGAGCGTGGCTTAATATTGTGCCCAAAAGCTTTGTACAGATCAGACCCTGTCGTGCTTGAGTCCATGGGTATCTGCTAAAACAACGATGGAACTAAGAACTAACGTGAAATGGAAGAGTGATGTCTATAAATGCATACTTGGAGATCAGGGAGGCTTCTGCAATGCCATTTTTTAACAGGCCAAGGCTTTTAATATTTATAAACCTTGCAGTCTCCTGGTCTGAAGATTGAAATCAGGTTTATGCTACAGTATTTCTATGTGGGCATTAGTAGCTTTTCCACGTTCCAGCTCTTGAACAGCCTAATCCTTTCTCTGTTCCCCTTCTCAGAGTTTCTGTTGGTAACCTTGCCTGTTCTACTTCTACCTATTTTCTTGTCTTTTTAGAGAGAGTACCTAAATGAAGGCTAACAGTGTGCTTCAGCATTTCCTAGTGATGTGTTGCAGTCGTTCCTGTGTTGTCTGTCAGAGCAAGTCCTTCATGTGTTATGTTCCAAAAAAGCTGGAGCACTGCTGTAGCGTTCCTTATGTTAAGCCATCGTTACCAATCTGGGCCACTTCCAGTCCCAACCCCAGGAGATGCTTTTTGGAAGCTTGTGTTCCTGGCTTGGTCCAAAACAGTAGGATTTCAGAGGCTGACTCTTAAGAAATATTGAGCTGATGTTAACATGCGAAACACCACTTAAATACTGCAGGGTTGCCTCCACAATGATGTTTAAAAGGTTTAGTTGAAGCTGGTGGCAAGACAGCAGGAATGCAGGACTGAGTGCTGCAAGTACATCAGGAGCTGAGCTCTGACTTCTGCAGAGCTGGGAAATTGTGGTGTTGTCCAATGGGCTGAAGGAGAAATGAACTTGTTACTCTCCAGCAGAAGATGCACCGCAGTAAGTCCAGCCTTGTGTTTGGCTGTTTGTTTGATTCCAGTCAGTGTGGTGCCCTGGTGTCAGTCAATGGCCAGTTGATCCTGCCAGGGTTTACCCAAACTGTAAGAATAGCAGTTGTGTCAGGGTGTTCTGAGGTCAACTCCTGTTCCAGGAGCTCTCTGCATGAGTGAGTACTGAGCGTAGCTGAAAGTGCCTTCTCTGAAGTATCGTTCAGGGAGCAGAACTGGCCTGAGGAAAGGGAGTAAAGAACACACTAACAGGTGAGACCGGAATTCGTCACTTGGCTCATGTTCAGGGGTTGGCACCGACACCCCTGGTGATGACTAGGAACAGTCTTGCATGAGGCTCATCCTGCAAAGAAGACCAGGATGCTAGAACCTGTACTGTGTCCTTGTCTGGCTGGTAGTGTCACACGAGTGGGATCAGCTGGAGAAGAGGGCCTTTCTGAGTTGGTCTTTCTGAGCATGCTGGCTGAGGTGTTTGTGCACCTTACTGATCTACCATGCAACTGTTGATGCAGTAGAAACCTCTTTGTGCTGCCGCCGCCTTCCCCAGGCTGGATGGAGGTGGCAGAATGGTGTCAGTCTGATGGAGCGGCAGCGCTGGCAGTCACTGAGGCCCCGTCGGCTCTCCAAGGTGAGTGGGAACACAAGCAAAACTGCTTGGATATTGTCCAAGGGCTCTTTGTATATTTTGTGCTTTCAAGCAGAACTCGGGAAGGTGATTCCCCTCCCTTTTGCCCGTGCTGTGAGGCAGAGAACTTAGGACAAACATGTGTGTTGAGTCTTCTAGAAAAGCAAATCCCAGCTTTGATTCCAGTTCTTTTCCAAACCCTTCCAGTTAATTTGTTACGGGTGTCTGGCAGGGCAGGGAGCTGAAGTTCACTGCTGGATCTGGGTTCCCTTGTGTGACCAGCAAGCAGTAAAAGCTAGTCGATGCGATTTTTGTGGGTCTGAACCTGTTTCTCCTTGCCTTGCAGGAGGAGATTACAAGCTTGCTGGTATAATTAGAATCTATTCCTGATATTTATGTGTTATTGCTTTATCTGTTTCAGTAGCTGTTCTTTCTCAGTACAACGATAGGGAGATGCAATTACTGTGAGAGAACCCTTTAATACGGTAGTGCTGGGGTACGTGGGGAGCTGCTGTTTGAAAGGTCAGTGGTATTCGACTGGTGAGGGTCTTGCTAACCAGGATAACTAAACCAGGGCCTCGAGCAGGTGGGATGGGGCTGTCTGCAAAGGTCTCTCTCCAGCCCAGACTCTTAGGTCTTGCAAACAGTTTGTTCAAGTCAGGTACTTAATAAAAAACAAGAGAGAGTCGAGAGTGGTGTTTTAGACAGGTGAATTTTTTTCTAGATTTCATCCCACATACATATAGTCCTTAAACGCCGTAGAAATGTATAAAAATGTTATTTTCACGGTTAAGTTACTTGTACATTTTTTCCTGCTTGTGCCTGAAGTATCTCCCGATCGTCACCGTGCTGGTATTTGCTGACAGTGGGGACTGGTAGGAGGTCAGGCACTGTAGAGCTGTAACCCACACTCCAAACAACCTGACAACTTGTTAGACAGCCTCGGCATCCCAGTCAAGTGAGAAGGAAACAGAGAGCGGGCTGGTGGAAACTGTGGGTCTCCACCTCTTCATGGCCATGGTGCATGGTTCTGGTATGGGTTCTTCAGCTTTGTTGCACTTAAACAACATTCCTGGATGGACTGGACCATCTTAGGTGTTGTTTTAGGAAGAAGTGTGGTATTCCTGTCTCTCACGTGAACAGGCATGTTGTGTTAGGAAAAGAAGCTCTGTCTGAGCAGTTTTGTCTGTGATCCAAATGTGACTGAGTGTGGTTTGAGCTTGGAGAGGCAGGAGAGGAAACCACTCCTGATGCAGCTTGTCCTACTGAGGAGCTGTGTTCGTGTAAATATTGAATAAATACACTAAAATATCTTTGTGGAACAGATGTGATCAGTAGCATTCAGGGGAGAGGCGAAATCAAAATCGTAGTACTGGTTTGAAAGAACTTGGCACAGGATTTTTGTATCTAGTGTGTGAAGCCAGTAGTGTAAAGGAAGGACTTTACTAAAATTGCTATCTTTGCCCTTAAACCTTGATTGATATATGTATTTTTTTTAATAGGACCTCTTTTAGATAAGATGAAAAAAAGATCTGTTTGGGCTTAGTCAAATACTTGTACGTTACTTTAGCTACCTTTATGAGTCTGTTAATTTACCATATGTGAAAAATGAATCTGTTCAGTACATAGAAGCTTTCAATTGATGTGCCAAATAGAGCAAAATAAATGTAATTCATTTATTAGGTATGCCCAGCAGTGGTTTGTATTGAAGGCAGAATTCAGTGACTGTTCAGCTTGTCAGAATTTTAACCAAATGACTTGAAATTATTAGGAATAATGCTCAGTTCCCCAGGCGATAACAATAGGAATTCTAATCAGATACTCAACTCGCCTGTCTCCTAGTGTAACTTTATCCTCTCGCTTCTCATCCCAGAGAAGATGGGTAAACTAGGCCATACTGGTTCCTTTAGTGAAAAAAAGACTTCAGTTCTAAATGCCAAAACCAGAAAGGAAATTCGCTTTATGTTTTAGGTGGTTCCAGTTTCACTTTTATTGGGCTCAGTTTTTATGTCTGTAAGCGTGGCCAGTTGTTTCAGGACAGTTGCATAGCTGTTCCTCCATTGAAATTTACAGGACAAAACTAAATACTGATAGAACTTGAATGACCTGAAGTCATTTCAAAGCTTGTGACTTAACTAGTCCTGTCTTCCCCAAATCCTTCTGGTTGACTTCATAAACATCTCTGCTTATTACCTTGAGTCAGTTGTGCTGTGTGATGGGAGATGCTGAAGGGCAATTCAGCAGGATGGTTACTTGCAGGAAAGCAGATGTCCTAAGAGGACCACTGGTTTGTACATTCCCCTCCCTGATCATGGTGGATTAAGTTGGATGCAGGCTGTGGAACTTCTGGAGGCAGTATCCCAGCCAGTTTCTGGTTGTGATCTGCACAGGGCAAGAAAGGGCTTTCTGTAGTTCGCTGTGCAGTCGTATGGCATGTGGTGTTTGATTTGGTCGGGACCAGCCTCCTGCACTGATCCTGACTTACAGCACCTTCCTGACTGAGCTGTTCTTCAGCCCACTCTGTGCTGATGGTGGATTTGAAGCAGTAGCAGTGTGGCTGGTATCTTGACTATTTCCTAGTTTTAGGTAGGAGGGAATATAAGCTAAACCTGCATATGCTCAACAGAATAGCAATCTTACATACGTGTTGGGGAAACAAAGTGCTATATCTTAACCTTTTTTTTTATTGGTAGACACATGTAAAACTGATTTTTTTCCCTGTGCTCTCTAGTTTTTCCTCTTGCTGATGGGCATTGGTGTCCATGTCTCCCATGTGCTGGTCACTTAGCATAGCATGGCTCAGCCAAAGGTGTTACCAGCTTGCATCAAGAAAGAGGGCTTGTGGAACATACGCATTGTCCTTCTCTGGTTTTTAGTCCCTGAAACAGCGTGTTGCATTGAGAGGGATGGGGTCTGGTGCTGGTATGGTGCCCTGGGCAGTGGGCTGCTGCTCCGGTCATTGGATGGTGGGAAAGGAAAGCTGTGACAAAGCTAAGCCACGCACTGCCTGTCTTGAAGATAAAAGTGGTTCCAGTGATCCTGCGTTTTGTTATACATCTCTGCACACAAGTTGGTGCCATAGTGCTGTCAACAAGCCCGTGCACACATCACTGTTTCATTCATGCCGAAGGAAATTCTGAGTTGGACTGAAACAGTTTGTGTGCTCATCTTGTCCCTCCTCCACATGTCCTCGTTCCTTCTGCTGCTTCAGCCTTCACCACAGAGCACTTGCTGTTGTGAAGAACAGCTGACCAAAACTACTTACAGAAGGGAATGATTTCCTGCCAAATCTGTGTAAGGAAACATGTGGGCAGCTCAACATTATTTCTGTTTCAAACCAACTGGTGTTCAGGCTGCTTGCTCACTGTGCTCAGTAGCCACGCCGAAAGGTAGAATGAATTTGCCCTTCCTTTTAGTGACTGTGGACTTGAAGCCCAAAATGCACATGTCAGAGAATGTGAATCCTAGAGGAGTTCTCTTTTTTTTTTTTTTTTGACAGGAACAATGAGGAATAAACATGCAGCCTGGATGAGAAGGACTGGTAATCCTACTGAGCATTGTTTGTTGAGGGCAGTGAAGATGCTGTTTATCTGAAGTTGTTGGTTTTCCAAGGCTTTTATTTGCTTGGTGTTGTCTTACAGGAGAAAAAGTGTTCTGAAGGGAGTAGAGGTTATGCAAAGTGGGCAAAACAGGCAGACTGGAGTGGGAGGCTGACAGCTTTTCTGCCTTGCTGTGCTGGGAGAGATGGATGTCTGCCATCGGGATGTCTTTTCCTCTACAGCAGATCTTTGTGTTGCTGAGTGTGAGCATGGAGACAGTCTGCTGCCATGGAGGGAACAGACAGGGAGGGGTTAGGAGCATGGGGTGACAGTAATTTTGTTAGCATTTATTCAGTCCCTCTTGGGATTCTGGGCTCTTTGTATTGGTTTGTACCCTTCCAGGACTGTGGCAGAGGAGGCAGGGAGCGAGTGGGTCAAGTGGGGTGCATGGTTCACCTGAGACTGGCAGGGCCTCGGCCGTGCTTCCTTCCCTATGCTTATCAGCCCGCTGTGCTGCTACCACAGATGCAACGTTGCTTCCCCAGGGTTGGTAAATCGTCCTTTAAATGTTAAATCTCATTTTCCCAACCCAAGCTGGCTGTTGCTCCTGATGCTTCATGCTAACTCCCACATTGGCTGCTGTTAAAAAGAGAAAGTGGGATGCTTTTAGGGGGAACTTCAGTCTTTCATCCTCATTGTGGTGCCCTCTTTAATGTAGTTTTTGTTGTGCAGCTTCATTCCTGAGCAAGGGGTTTGGTACAAGGTCTCTGGTGGTTCTGTTCCAGTACGCTGGTGTAACTGCCACCAGCTTCTCCTGTGACTTTTATCAGCTGATGTGATGGAAGAGTACAGTTGCGATCTGTGTTCAGATAAACCCCAAGCACCTTCCCCAATGTGTTCAAGTGGGTAACGGGTTCTCTTCAGATAGTACCACCAGTGCCTTATCTGGTCAACTCTGTATCTCAGTATCTGTGTTTGGGATGAAAATACATGGATTGATTATGTTCTGAATCAAAATTCTGTTGCCTGGACAGCTTGCCTGCATGTCAGAAGCTTGAGGGAGGTTTTGTAGAATACGTGAGCACCTGAGCTGCTCTCTGTTTTGAGATTGAGTCTGTTGTAAGGTCAGAGTTGGAAACAGCAAGGCTGAAGCATCTCATGAAGGCTGGGAAAGTTGGAGGTTTCCCTCCTCTTAACTTTACAAATAGAGTGTGCTCTGTCTGTGGAAGCTCACTGCATAGATGTGTTCATGGAGGCTTTCTTTTTGGGACTGTAGTTTGAATGGACATAGGATTCCTGTGGTTTTAGGGCAGGAGGGTGGGCTTGCAATGATTGGCAGGAATAGCTTTGAGTGCCTGCCCTCTCTTTCCTCTCAAACTGCTTGGGTTGCTGAGTTTGACACTTCCTTGGCACAGGCTACAGAGAAGCTGCTTTTGGTCATCTGAGGCCTGGCCTCGTGGCGAGGAATAAGTGTGTTCATGTCGGGGAGAACAGCTCTCGTATGAACAGACCTCAGCTGCACTGTTGGAAAAGTGGTGAAGGCAGGGCCCCCAGGTGCTGCTGCTGCCTCGAGCTTTGTGGCTGCTGGCTTTGTCCATGTGGAAGTTGTGTTGCAGTTGTTTCCATTGTTCAGCCGTGGTGACCTACAGTCCTTAGAATAACCAGTTGTTTCAGCTGGAAATGAATGGGTGTGTGCAGTTCTGAGCTGAAACCTCAACCGAGTGTATTGGGCTGGTGAAAGGAATTGGTGACATTGCAGGTGAAGTGCTGGTGAGGAGTTGGGCCCTACTCGAAGGATTACAGCAAAACCTGAGGACAATGGAGAAATGGCTGCGTATTGAGCTGTGGAGAGAAAGCTTGGGGTACTTCTTGTAGACTCTGCAGGCAAGAGACATGCAGAAAACCCATGATAAAGATAAAACATAATCATTGGGATTTCAAACGTGACTCTTACAGAGGCTGCAGAACTGGAACAATACACATGTGCTTTTAACACCTCAGGATTTTATGTTTGTAAGTTTTCACTGTCTCCTTAGGTGTCATTTAAAAAGAGGGTGCTTCAAGGTTTTGAAAGTGTTGATGTGGATCTGTCAGTGTAGCAGAGCTCTTCATTGTGAGTTTGGAAATGCTCATATTGAAAATGCATCCATTAAATCTCTCCTTGGAGTACGCAGTCAAGGCAAAGGGTGAGTCCAGTGGAGAAGGAACATGACCAATTGTTAGAGAAGGATTTTCTCGTTCCTCTGAGCTCACCTTCCTTGAACGAGACTTAAGAGAATAATTAGTCCCTTGATAGTAGGGCAGTGAGGAACAGGGCGTAGCAGTGCACACAGGACTGCTTGGTCCTTTTTCAGGAGTGCACACGTTGTTCAGAGATGCTGGTGTTGCTGGGAATCGAGGTGCTCTTGAGGTGGCACTCCAAAGCCTGTTGTGAAGAGCAGAGTCACTCTTAATTACTTCCCAATTTTCACATATCGAATGACAAGACCGAGAAGACTTTGATACAGCTACGCTGTTCTGTGCTACTTGTGTTCTCTGTATACCTTCATTGTTACTAGTGGATCCATCAAAGCTGGCCACGTCATCCTTAAGGGTCAGTCTGCTTCTTCAGTTGGGGTGTGCTTTAAGTGCAAGTTATCCAGAGAGACTGAGAGCTCTTGAGCTGTCCTTCAGCTGGAGGAGAGGTGGGAAGCTCTCAAATGCCGTTGATGTAGCTCCGACGGCTCAGAGCCTGTGGTGCAGCCTGGGTGGAGAGGTGGCTGAGTGGTCCGAGGCAGCAGAGCCCTCTAAGCTTGTTATGGCTGTCGTGAGCAGGCTCTGGTTTGTGCGGACCTGTAAGTAACTTGTTAAGTAGCTTAAGTGATGCTTACCTCAGGGGCTGCAGTTGTTCAAGTGTGACATTGGGGGATTTTGGCAGCAGGGGGAGGGGGTGATTCCAGGAAGCTCAGTTGCCTCATCTCCTCTCTTCATGGCTGTTGTGTCTCTGATGGACAGACCTTTGTCCACTGCGGAGATGTGACAGTTTACTTATTAGAGACTGCCTGAGTAGTGTCCGGCTGTCTGTTCAGTACCCCTTGGTGTCAGGTGGCTTTGCAGAAAGCAGTTTCTCTTTTGGTTTGCGACAGTAAGGGAACAACCTTTGCTGTTGGTTGCTTGTTTTAGACCTCTACATCTCAGGGCTAGACCAGAGACAGCAGCAGTCCGAGTTCCTCACATCGCCAAAGCGTTGCTTCTGTGATCAGTGCTTTCTAAGCACACTCCAAAAGGTGGTTTCTGTCAAATTGTCAATTTCAGCTTTTCTGCAGGGCTTGGGAAAAAGTGCCTACCTGTGTTTGGGCAGTTGGACTGGAAACAGGTTTGTACTGTTAATGTGAAGTGTCTGAATCAGAGCTTTTGGGAGCAGGATTGGGGGGAAGCATTTTTAGAGTCAATATTCTGATAATTTCTTTTCTCATGTTTCATGTCCTATTATTTATGTCGGAGACCAAAATTTGTATTTCTTATAAATGAGAAATTGAGGCAGGGAGCTTCCTAAGATAAAGGGTTGAGGTGGTGTTATTTTTACGTTGGCATGAGATCTTTCTCACACAAACAATTGCAGCTGAATTCCGGCTAATGCATAAGTCTGCTTAATGTCGAGGTGTGCTGAGTGTTTGGAATGAAGATGGGAAATGGAAAAGCCCACTAAACTGAAGGTCTCTTCCCCTGTACCTTCACAACTGTCTTGTATGTGGGTTTCAGTCTGCCTGCCTCTCTCTTTGTTGCTTGCGAAGCCGTGGACGCAGACTGCTGAGGAGAGAAGGGAGTTTTCCTGCGAGTATCTCAGCACCTGCCTCGCTGTCAGAAACACTGCAGTGATAATGCAGGTGTCCCTGCAGCAGGAATGCTGCTGGTGCCAGCCCTGAGGACTGTTGTGCCGTTTCAGCAGCATGGGCTGTTATTCTGCTCACCAGTTCCCCTCCCTCTTGTTATATTTTAGCAGCAGCAAGAGAAACAGAGTGTTGTAGCTGGTGGAATAAAATGAAGGAAGAGGCTGTTGAGACATTCCAGGTGCTGGACTGCAGATTTCTGCTGAACAAGGCTCTTAGGTTTGGGGAGGGTCGCTCTGTGTTTGAAAGACAGCAGCTCTGATGATGTATCCCAGATAACTTGGAAGCAATCCTCCCTGTGCAGGGAAGAAATGCTGCTGTAAGGCTAGGTGGCTGCGGTGATGGGAAGGGCAGGGGAGAGGCACACGGCTTGGTCCTGCTTCCAAATAGATTTGAAGGAAAGACACAAACCTGCAGGACTTAATTTGAGTCGGCAAAGTCATCTGCTTGACTTGGCTGCAGGTGTGCTTTTCCTCTCAGGAAATCCTTATCTTTATATAAAAAAAGCATGTCTTGTCTAAATCTCCAGTAACCCATCACATCTACTCAGAGCTGTCCCTGTAAATTAGGTGATCATGCTGTTCAGTTTGTCCCAGTGGAAATGGCAAGCAGCACCAGAGGCTTCTCTTCAGTAAAGTTCTGCATGGAATTTTTGCTATCAGACATTATTAATGCTGTGACGATCTCATCGTAAAATGGCCTGAAACCTGTGTTAAGTAGCAGTTTCACCTGAAAATGTGTAGCCTTAGGTGGAGAGGCAGAATCATCTGCTTTGCCTTAGTATTCAATTTGATGAAGTCACGATCTGTTCCTGCAGTTTTACTGCATGTGTGTAAGTTGGTGCTGTGTTTGAATGTTTCAGGTGAGGATATTTTTTCCAGTGAGCTGCCTTTCGGCTGGGATGGGTTACTGCCCTTTGAAAGTGTGAGAAGGAATATTCTGAGGGCTGAAAGGCAGCGGGGAAAGGGAGCACAGGCATGCATTTCTTCCTTTAGTGAAGGGCTGAAAAATTTCCCACCCTTTCTTACCCTGAGCAGACCTGTTGCTCAGATGAAGCAAAATGGGCCATGAAGATGATCCAAGGGCTGGAGCACCTCCTGTATGAGGACAGGCTGAGAGAGTTGAGATGAGATCTTAGGAAGAAATATTTTCCTGCGAGGGCAGGGAGGCCCTGGCCCCGGTTAGCCAGAGAAGTGGTGGCTGCCCTGTCCCTGGAGGTGTTCAAGGCCAGGTTGGATGAGACTTTGAGCCCAGTGGGAAGTCTCCCTGCCCATTGCAGGGAATGGAACTGGATGGGCTTTGGGTTCTCTTCTCACTCAAACCATTCCATGGTTCTATGAAAAGTGCAGTGTGTGTTCGTGGTGTCGGCATTCTGAAGGACCTTTGGAATAACAAGTGGTTTGTCTTCCAAAGACTCCCAATGATTTCTTCAAACTTAGACTCAAGAGCTGCACGTGAAGACTTTGGCAGCCCATTAAGGTTAAAAGAAGGATGAAATTGTGCATGGTAATTTGCAGAGGTTTGGATTGTCTATTTGTATGTTAGGTTTTGGGTGTCTCGGTGAAAATTCAGTGCTTGAAATACTTGGCCTGGTTTTCCATGTTCCAAATATATCATTGCTTTGTTTTGATTCACTCTCCCCTCATGCATCCCTTGCTGTGCATTGAATGTTTAGATATGAGACGTTAAAAATACCTGGTGGTGTTGTGCAGAGAAAATTGAACTGGTTATTAGTCAGAGCTGGACTTTGTTCTTGCACTGGGAATGCTATTTTCTTTCCTCTTTTGTGTTCCAGCCGCAAGTTAATAGTATAAAAGCTGGTATTTCTGTGTAAAACAGATCCATGGGGTGTATTTGTGAAGCAAATAGTGGAAAATACTCTGCTTTAAAGAAATGCTCATGAAAGTTGTATGAAAGACAGATATATATGTATTTATTTGGTGCAGTGTCTTTGCAGTAACTTGGAGCAGCTCCACAGTAACCCCCAGGGCTGAAGGAACGGATCAGCAGATGCTCAGTGGAGCTGATCAGCAGGCAAAAAAGACTTGGGGACCACTTTTCATACAAGCACGGGCACAAACAAATCCCTAACCCTGTTCCAATCCCTGGCTCCGGGTCTCCAAGGAGTGGTTTGTCCATGTGCATGCCCTTCCAGCCTGTCCTGTGCATCCAGCCCGGCAGGGGCAGTGCTGCGGAGCCAGCTCTGAGTGAGTAGATGACATTGGCCCTAAGAACAATCTGTTGTCTTAGAGAGAGGAAGGACAGGGACAGCAACAACCAGTGCTCTGCCAGTGGAGCTGTGAGAGCTGAAACTGTTCTGCAGCGAACGCTGGGAACATTTTGGATACGAGCTCGTAGAGCGCAAAGGGGAGGCCGTGCAAGTGTCAGTCTGAGGGGGCTTTGTGATACCTGGCAGGCTCAAAAATCCCTGTTAAATTTCATATTGTCTTTAAAAATTCCTTGCTGCTCTCCAGAAATGTCACAGCTGGGAGAAATCAATTGTTACAGTGCTTGCAAAAGAGAAAATGTCCTCCTGTACCTCAAGAAGAAACAACAGAAAAGGACTCAAGGTCTATTAGAGGTGACGTTCAAGTTCACTACCTGGCAGTAGCCACGAGCTGTTCCTTGTACGCTAGGTCCTTCAGAAAGACTTTGTCCAATGCCTGGATGCTTGTAGGATCTGTTTGCACCCTCTGGGTATCAAACCTCCAAGGCCTAAGGTGATTCTAAACAAGGCAACAGGGGATTCTAAACAAGTTATCGGCGCCCAATGTGCGACAAAATTCATGGGAGTTGTTGGGTGAGAATTGAGATACAAACCTGTTGTTGGATTATAATCCTGGAAAATAGGGCCCAGCCCCAAAATCAGGGAAAGAACCTGCAGACAAGGTAGGTTTTCATGGAGGGGTTTCTTGGGGCCTTATAAAAGACTTGTCTGGGCGAGCTGGTTCATCCAAGCCAGGTTTCAAATGCTATTGTTTAGGAAGCTTAAAAACACTGAAGCTTAAAAACGTTTCATCCTATTATGTTAATGAGTCCGACTTGCTATTTCACAGCCCTCAAGATGTGCTGGTTGCAGCCCAACTGCTAGACACTCAGCTGCTTACTTGAGACATTTTAAAGAAGCATTTACTATTTTTTGAGCATGTCATTGTGTAAGGCTTCAGGTTACAGAAGTATTATATTCTCTATTTTGTTATAATAAACAGTGGCTAAAATACAGGAACTTGTGTTGCTTCCAGGAATCATAGAATCATGGAATGTTTTGGGTTGGAAGGGACCTCAAAGCCCATCTAGTTCCACCCCCTGCCATGGTCAGGGTCACCTCCCACTGGATCAGGGAGCTCCAAGCCCCATCCAGCCTGGCATTGAACACCTCCAGGGACGGGGCAGCCACCGCTTCTCTGGGCAATTTTATTTATCAAAAGAGAGGGAGGAGCTTTGCTTGGTTGGTTTGGGGTTTTTTCAGTTGTGGGATTTTTGGGTTATTTTGTGAGGGAACACTGGGAAGAAGTTTATTGTTTGACCTTCAATTACATCTGTGTGAGACCAAGTGGAATAGTATGTAATGACTTGAAAGCCACTGGCACCAGGATACGAAGTCTCTTTACATCAGTGTCTCCACGTGAGAGCTCTGCTGGTGGCAGGTTTGTGTGCGTATGGCTTGGTGGGGAGAGGTAGATAAAGCCTGAGTTAGTGTCAAGGCCTGAATTACGGCTATTATTGATCTGTGTCACGTGGAGGCAAGAGCTGTGCAGTCAGAGCCAAGGAATGCAGTTGTGCTCGGGTTTTTTGTCTCTAACCTGGCATTTATTAAACTGTGTGTTTGGTATTTGATGTTTGGCAGTCAAAATATGAAATTACTGACACCTTGCAGGGCTGTCTTCATGGTGTATAGAGATGGGTCAGGTTTTTCCTGGCTGAGGTGTCAGTGTGTCCACCTACCAGATGGCAAAACAGCAGTAAAATGCAGAAGTGCAGTCCTTATGTAAGGAAAAGGTACTGCCTCACCCAGAGAGTGAAATCTGGCACAACTTCATGGTTTGTGTCCCCCAGCAGCTTGTAGAATTGTAGAAGCATTGAATACCCTGGAAGGGATTACAGGCCAAATAACTTGGGCAAGTGTGGAACAGGAGATGGTTGTTGCAGAGTGAGGCGGGGAGCAGCCCTGCGCGAGGCCTTCTGTGGGGCTGTCTGAGCAATTGGGTGGTGTCAGAGGATGGTTTGGTCAGAGAAACACTGACTGAAAACCCAGATTAGATACTCTGATATGTGAGGTGGAGCATTGTGTGCTATTCTGTGGGATTTTTAGCTAAAGGAAATAAAAGGCATCTGAAGACCGTTAAAGGAAACGTCTGTTTACTTGGCCTGGTAGATGGAAACGCCTTGTCTTCAGTTCATAGCTTCTATAGAGAGGGCAACATTTTCTGAGAGATGAAAATGGCATTTTCTCTTCTCCTGAAATACAGCTTTACTCACCACTGTTAGACACTGTTTTATCTCCCTCACCCTGAGTAGTGCTGGGTGTTGTGCTGAGCTGGCTGCACAGATAAGGCTGTGGATAGAATGAAGATCTGAAGCCAAAAGGCAATTGTGGGAATAAGGAGGGGTGTAGCTGGAGGGAGTTCTGCAAGCCACAGGTTGAAGATGGATCTCTCTTGCCTCAGAAGAGAAAAGCCAACTATATTTAATGTCATAAAATAGTCTAAATACGTGATTTAATGTTAACTTTTTGAGGTGTTGCTCAGGAATGGTTTGAATGACCACACATAATATAAACGTCTTCAGAATTTTATTGCAGGAGAAGTTTTCTTCTGATGACTTGTGGATGTCTTGATTGTAGGTGGAGTCCTTTTCTTCTCTATTCTCCTCCTGTTATGGTGGTTTATTTAATCCTACTATGCTTGTATTTCTAGCTGGAAGGAAAATAGGAAGATTTTTCCATTTGAAACTTGAAGTTTATAAAAGGTCTGGTTTGGCAGGAGAGGATGTGAGTGGGGAGAGATGTTTTTCTCCTTGACTTCTGTCAGCCAGTATTTCACAGGGTTAGGAAGGACCGTGGCCAGCTGTGAGATCTCACACCCAGATGGGTTTTTTTCAGTCAGTCTAGGTTGCAGGGACTGGGTACAAGTCGGGTGAGCCAATAACCCTTCCGACTGCTCAGCAGTTTGCCTTGCCGGTGGTGGAATCTGTCACTCGGCTCCTGAACAGTGGCGCAGTTCCTTTCTCCTGCTGTTTGCTGCAGCAAGCTCGGTCCTCCGGAAGGAGACAAAATGGCAAGTCCTCAGATGAACCAAACCCAGCTGGAAAAGGGCGTTGGAGGTGCCAGGAGCAGGCAGTACCCAGGGAAGGACATTGGCGAGGCAGCAGTGACCTGTTCCTTAGGACTGGGAGGGGACTCAGAGGTGCCCTCACCAGTTTGCCAGACAGGAGAGCCACAGCCTGTATGAGTGTCGCTTGGAAACAGTGGTGCTGAGCTTGGAAACAGTGGTGCTGAGGAACAGCAGGCAGTCCTGCAGGACTGGCCAGTGCTCAGCGGCTGGTGGCATCAGAGCCACTTCAGTTGGAAGCTGGAAGTCCTCCCCTTCATCTTGCTGTGTTCCCAGGTTTGAAGGAGGAGGGCAAAGAGGCTTTGGGATTGGAAGGAGGCTTCAGAGATGCCCTTGAGATGTGTCCTTGTTTATTGTCAGACTTTGTCTGGTGGGAGATATTGTATCTTAGTTGTATTGTTGAAGTGATAAATTGAAGTCATTTCGAAAGCAGTTCTGAGTCTCCTTTCCCAAACAGACTAGGTGTTTGGGTTCAAGCTGTGTTCTAGTACCGTGTCTGAGGAAGGTTTAAGCTGGAGGCAGGCTGCAGAAGGAGAGATAGCAAGTGAAGAGCTCACACAACTATGAGAGAGTAGCTGGAACGACTGAGGGAGACCTTTCAGGAGACCCAAGATGAATTTGTCAGTCTTTATCAGGGCCTTTATCTGCAGGAACCTCAACTTGTGACGCTCATGAGACAGCTTTTAAACTTTGAAGACACACAAAATATATTTCTATCTTGACAGACTCTACTCTGTATGGAAATAGATTACAGACAGCAGCTGCTTTATCCACAGATGTTTGAGGTTATTTACTCTGTGTAAGAGTGGTTGGCACATGTGGTTCTGTTGTCTGGCAGACTTGTGTTTAGATTGACTTTGATTTTGGATTGGTCTTGAGTTTGGAGTTCGGTTTTTGATTTTTTTTTTTTGAAGGTGTGGATTCTTGAGGCTGCTGAGCTTTGTAGGGGAGTGCTTAAACTTGGTGTTTATAATCTGAATAATGGTTTGATGGCTCCTTCATGGCCATAGGGCTGTGTTCATGGAGCTTATCTTTGTGAAGTGCCCTTTCCAGAATGCTTGGCCCAGTCATAGAGTCATGGAATGGTCTGGGTAGGAAGACATCTCAAAGCCCATCCAGTTCCACCCCTACCATGGGCATGAACACCTCCCACTGGATTAGGGTGCTTAAAGCCCCATCCAACCTGGCCTTGAACACCTCCAGAGATGGGGCAGCCACAACTTCTCTGGGCAACCTGGGCCAGGGCCTCCCCAGGCTCACAGGAAAACATTTCTTCCCAAGATCTCATCTCAGTCTCCCCTCTTTCAGCTCAAAACCAGTCCCCTTGTCCTGTCCCTGCACTCCTTGATCAAGAGCCCCTCCCCAGCTTTCCTGGAGCCCCTTTCAGTATGGCAGGCTGCTCTAAGTTCTCTCGGACCTTTCTCTTCCCTGGGCTGCACAGCCCCACATGCTGCCAGGCTGGGCAGTCCTCCAGCTCTGGGCCATCCTGTGCCCCCAACCCTGCTCCCCCATCCCTGCAGCCACTGCTGGGTGCTCTGCAGAGGCTGTTCTAAGGTCTCCCCAGAGCCTTCTCTTCTCCAGGCTGAACAACCCCAGCTCCCAGCCTGTCCTCATATGGGAGGTGCTTGAGCACTCAGATCACATTTGTGACCTCCTCTGGACTCGCTCCAACAGCTGCATGTAATTCCTGCGCTGAGGGCTCCAGCAGTCCTCTTTTAACAAGCAGTAAAGCACAAATGAATATTAGGGGCTCTTCTCTCTAATGTACAGTTCTCTTCCTTAATTTGTGTGTTTCACTTCCAGAACAAATGGGAAGCGCCGGGAAGCAGCATTTTTAGAAGAACTTAGACCACTCAGCATCTGTTTACTGAAAAAGGCAGATAGAATGGGTTGCTTGTTTGTAGGTTATGTCTCCTTGAGAAAGATCCTGTGAAGCCCTTGATTGTTGTGTTTGAGTTGATGATACCTGGAATACGGTACTGGTCCTTCTATTTTTTAACTTGTTGGATTAGGAGACCTCAAACTTGAAAGAAGAGAGAGAGCTGAGATTTTTCTGCCAGTCATAATAAAACAGTCGGCACTAAAACAGTGACAAATGTTAGTTTTTCTGGGTTTGTGTGCTAGCTTAGTTCAGTGCCATTTGAGGGGAAGTTACTTCTTCAAAAGATGAATGGGTTGTGTGAAATAAAATAATTCTGTCTGTTATATGTGTTTTTCTTGCTTTGGGGAGGGGAAAACCCCAAACCATAGGCACTCATGGCAGCTACTGCCTCTACACTTTCTGGGAAGAGAGCTTTCTTCTGCTTTCCCTCCTGGTGTTAAGTTGGACTTGCAAACTGCAGAGCGCCGTGTGTTATATTAGAGATGTGGCTTCCAGTCCTGGAGCAAATGGATGAAGTGATATTGGAAAAACTCATTGCTTCCATTGGTGAAATCCCTTTTAAAGCAACTGCGAGTCATGTGGCTAATGAAATACTTGAAAAACAAATGTGAAGTGCTAACTGCAGCTCTGGGTTTTTTGTGTTTTAAGTATATTTTGGTCAGTTATATAATTCCTAATCCAGATCTGTTATTTTTCAGGTGGAATCGTTTATCTTGGATCAGGATGATCTTGAAAACCCGATGTTGGAAACAGCTTCTAAGTTGCTTTTGTCCAGTACGGCCGATGGTACTGACCTGAGAACAGTAGATCCAGAAACCCAGGCAAGATTAGAAGCTTTACTTGAGGCTGCAGGTAAGTCTTTATGTCCCACACAGGTTTAACCCCGAAGGCCTTATACATGAGACCATGCTGGAACTGCTTGCGTAACCCTAATCCATATGAGAATAATGCAAATGTGGGATGTAAAGCAGTGGAACTTGGCACATTTGTGCAAGTCATTGGAGAGAAAAGTTCATTAAAGCATTGGAAGTTTTGGGAAATCTGAGTTTGATGTGAAGGCCATACTTGTAATCAGATCAGTCCAGTGTTGGGTTTCTAAAAGCCTGAGTAAAAATTGACACCTGACCTTGGCTTGCAGCCTTATATCAAAAAGAAATTGCTCAACGAGGCTTTGTTTTGTAACCATTCCTGCATGCAAAGCTTCACGAGTTGGAGGGTTTCGCTCACATGCATCACATTCAAGTGCAGCTTTTAATTCAGTGCTGTAAACAGTTAATCCCACTATTCGGGAAGCTATAATTATGCTTGGAATGACTCTGCCAACACATCTCTTAGGCTCAATTGCACCTTCTCCCTTTTTCTCTTTTCCTGTCCTACATCCCCACTCGTGTAAATTGGAACAAAAGGAATCGGGAAGCTGTCTACGGCTGATGGTAAAGCGTTCGCAGATCCCGAGGTGCTTCGCAGGCTGACTTCCTCGGTCAGCTGCGCGTTGGATGAAGCTGCTGCTGCACTGACCCGGATGAGAGCAGAAAGCACAGCGAATGCAGGGCAGACGGACAAGTACGCTAAGTTTATACTGATTTTTTCAGTAGTTTACTACTTTCAAAAGTAGTTTTTCTTGTTGTATCACTTCTGATTACATGGTGGTGAAACTCTTACTCAAGTGGAATTAGTGCCAGATTATCATTTGTGGTTCTCCTCTTCAATATTCCTGGACTGTCAGGTCTCGCAGCGGGGAGTGAAGCAATTAATATTGCTAAGAATTTAGAAATCATGCTCCAAGTAATTTAACCTGACCAATTACAGAAACAATCTATTTAAGCTCTTAAATAGAATGGGCCTTAGAACCACCCAGCAAATCCTGACATGAGTCATTCAATCATACCATGAAGCTGGCTTTGGGATGAAGGGAAAACCAACCTGTTTTTTAAGAGAATGTCTTTAGTTGAGGAAAGAAAACAGTCTTGAGGCACTGGAGTCTTCCTGGTAGTCCAGTTTTCCAGCGATGGGTAGGACCTTTGGCAGAGCCCTGGCCAGAGTTGCTGCCTTGTGACGGGGCTTTCTGGCTTTTCAGATTGGAACAACAAAGCAGGAATAGGCTGATACTATGTGTTATGTCATAAAACGTCTCTTAAATATTGGTAATGGGAGTGGTTAGTGTACATGTTGCTCAAATTTCAGAGGTTATGTGGAAGACCTTAAGTAAAGAAATGGCACCTTCTTAATTAGCAGTTGGCACTTCTTTAGAGCATATTTCCTTTTTCATTGACCGTGTCCTCATGGCATGCTGGGTCTGTACTCTG
Organism: Tapera naevia; assembly: GCA_033556795.1. Classification (NCBI taxonomy): domain Eukaryota; kingdom Metazoa; phylum Chordata; class Aves; order Cuculiformes; family Neomorphidae; genus Tapera; species Tapera naevia. The sequence goes on from JAUMJJ010000021.1 coordinate 1,152,941, forward strand.
CATGTGGAGCAAGCATTTCAAGCCTGTGTTCACTTTTCAATGCTTTCTGTTTTCTCAGCCGCAGCTTGGCCGAGGCATGTTCAGAAGGAGATGTAAACGCTGTGCGGAAGTTACTGATTGAAGGCCGAAGTGTGAATGAGCACACGGAAGAGGGGGAAAGCCTCCTTTGTTTAGCCTGCTCAGCAGGATATTATGAGCTTGCACAGGTTGGTTTCCCAACTGGTTTTAGTATGTGCATATTGTACAAAAAGTGTTGGATTAATGTATTCCAGTCTTAGGCACCTGGAAGGTGGTGTTAAGGTAGTGGGAAATGTCAGTTAGCTGGCAAATGAAGACTTACATATAAACAAAATGCTGTTGAAGCATTCTTTATGCTTACTTCTCCAAGGGTTTCTAACACAAAACTTTGTGGTGTCGAAGGTGTGGGCTTTGTGTAGGGTTTCAGCCATCTCAGCGTGCTGGGTTGTCACTTGCCAGCGTTGTTGATTGATTGCCCTTCTGTTTGCAGGTTCTTCTGGCGATGCATGCTAATGTGGAGGACCGTGGCATTAAAGGAGATATCACACCTCTCATGGCTGCTGCTAACGGCGGGCACGTCAAAATTGTCAAGCTGCTGCTAGCTCATGGTGCTGATGTGAACGCACAGTCATCAACAGGTAAAGAGGCGTCCTAGAGCTTCTCCAGAGCTGCTGAAAAGCTGGGAGTTGCAGTTTGGGGGAAACTGCATGGAAATTTGGGAGGAATGGCTCTTGGCCAAGCAACACAGAATGCTTCCTTGTGGTTTTATTATTCAGCTTTTGCAGTTTTTAATTAAGCTGTAAAATATTGATTGTGGATGCACGAAGGTGGATGCAGCCAATTAGTAACTGAAAGGTGTTTGCTTGTGTGGGATTTGCTGTCACTTGGTATTTTAAGCACAGTTTCGGTGTACAGAAGACAATTATTTAGTCTCAGGTCTGGGAAACTTAAGGGAGAGCAGTAAACAGGAGAAGAAAGCCCCCCATTTTCTTCTTCTGCCTCTCCTCCAAGACAGTTGAGTAGGCATTGTTGTGGAAGTGACCAATTTGTGTGGCCTTGAAGTGAAGTTATGCAGTCAGCAGTCACTGACTGCTGAGAGAATGGCCCTGAGTTACCAGAAAAGCTGGAGACACCTTTTTTCCTTCACTGAGGTAGTTGTGAGCAATAACACTTCTTTGACCTTGAACTGTTTTCAAGGTTACTTTTCTAATAGCAGGTTCTCGGACTGTTCAAACACACGTTTTTGTGGTTTTCATATACTCATAAAGACTGTGGGCATTCTTGACCCAGCCCTGTAGAGGTGTTCAGGACTTGATTTAGAAGCAGCAGCTCATTCAGCTCCTTGTTTTGAGCTTTCCTTTTTGCAGCGTAGTGAGTCCCTGCTGATAAATGGGATTTTGTGATGGAAGCTGGGATTAGCCAGCATAGAAATGGGAAGAGAAGTACACCAGTACAGTTACCAGGCACGTTGAGATCTACAGTGACTCAGCACTGAGCTAGTTTGTGCAGTTACTTGCTGCTTTTCCCTCCATGTAGGTCTTGGTCTATAGCCTGAAAAACCCTGCTCCATATAGTAGTGATGAAAGGAGTGGAGATTGAAGAGTAGAAATGGTATCAAGTGCTGTTGTCAACCCTTTTTCTCTTTGGGCCTCAGGCAATACAGCCCTGACGTACGCCTGTGCAGGAGGCTACGTGGACGTCGTGAAAGTCCTGCTGGAGTCGGGCGCCAGTATTGAGGACCACAACGAGAACGGTCACACTCCTCTGATGGAAGCGGGAAGTGCCGGACACGTGGAAGTGGCCAGGGTGCTGTTAGAAAACGGAGCAGGCATCAACACGCATTCCAATGAATTCAAGGAGAGCGCGCTCACGCTGGCTTGCTACAAAGGTGAGGTACCAAACGCCAGGCTTGTTAGCAAGGTGGGGTGAGTGTGGGCAAGAGATAGGTGTAAACAATCTTTGCAAACATATTTGGTTAGCCTTGTGCTCTCAGACAAAGTGACTTTAAAGACTCTGACTAGGCACTGTGTGATTGGTCCTTTTGACCAGGCTGTGACAGCAGATATCCACCATGTGTAAAATGGTGATCAGTGTGGAGAGCGCAGTTATCAAGATGTAAAGCCTTTGTCTGAGTTATGGTGCTTTAAAAGAGTCTCTAGTAAAGGAACTGGGAGACAAGAAACTAATTTGCTCTGTCATAGAGAATGGTAAACTTTCTGTGTTGTACATGAAATCTCTGCTTAGATGCAGAGATTATTTAATTTTAAAAGACTTTAGCAGTTGGAAAACAGGCAGAATCAAGGACTTTCCCTTGTAGGTGTCAGTGCTTAGGCAATATGGTCTTCTGTTCCCTTCATTTTGTGTGTCAGACCCTGTCTATGACTTGTGAAATGCGCTTTCTGAAGTAGATTTCTGTCTCCATGCAGGCCATCTAGAAATGGTGAGGTTTCTGTTGGAAGCTGGTGCAGACCAGGAACACAAGACAGATGAGATGCACACTGCTCTTATGGAGGCTTGCATGGTAAGAGATGTGTGGCTTGAGCAGGGAAGTGCATGTGCTCCCTCTTTGCTTCCTGGAGGTGAACAAAGTGAATCCTTTTGGTCTCCTTTTGATACAGAACCTAACTATGGGATGATTTGGGTCTCCTGTGTTCTTGATGGCCTTTTTGCACAAGAAATTGTGTTTGGGTGGCTGAAATACCTGGTTGAAAAACAGTACTTCCTAAAATGGCAAAATCAAACTCATTCCTCTCGTGGCCGACAATGTAGTTGAATTCTTAAGAGACATCACCTGAAACTTGCACCACATGAGCCTTACTTAGCAGGAGAGTTCTTTTAACCCATCCGTTGGATCAGTAGGTTTCGCTGTGTCCGGCTGCACGTTGGTTTTTCTGCAGTGGCAGAAGCTGGTGAGTGAGGCTGTGCTCACTGTCCCCAAGCAGCTTCTGTTGTTTGCATCCCACCTTGCATTGATATTTCACCTCCTCCTTGCTTTTTTCCCTTCTGATTATTGTGGAGGCCTGGCTTGAAACATATTTTTGTGACCTCAGTCCAGAGAAATTAAGGCCTTCAAGACATAGACAAAAGTAAATAATAGCAATGTGTTTCAACAGAACCATTTTATTTTGCTTTGTGTTGTTTTGCACACTTCTGGGTGACCAATTTTCAGTTTACAATGGAAAAATCCTTCATCCAGGAATCTCTGAAGTAAATAACTTCAGATGGAAGATGCCCAGTGGTTATTGAAAATTTAACAATTCCGATGTGCTTATCATAGCGGATATGGTCTTAACCCATCTCTTGGAGGCATCTAACTTAGCTATGTCATGTTTTGGGAGCTTGGAAGCAAAGTTCTCCTTCGGTGTAGGTGGTTATGTTCAGGTGTGTGTGCACTGTTGTTCCAGGATGGTTCACACATCCATGTGAAAAAAATTGGATTGAAAGCTGTTTGGGAAGCAGTGAGGAAATGGAAAGGGAAATAATTAACTTCTTACTGGTAAGAGTCTGTTCACGTTGCTGCTTTGCCCAACAGAGGCAATTGTGCAAAGACAGTGTAGAACAGACCGCATTTTTAAGAAATGCAGTCAGATTCTGAGGACATCTCTGATTTTTGGATAATATTTTTTGCTGTAGAACACAAATATATGTGAACTTTTGTCTTCGAAAGGTTATATATGAGTATATATATATATATATATATATATATAAAAGAATCACGGAATGGGTTGGGTTGGAAGGGACCTTGAGGGTCATCCAGCTCCAACCCCCCTAACCCATATGTGGTCTATATATGGGTACATTTTCATGCTGGAATGGTATAATTGATGTTGGACTTGAAATTCTTTTGTGGTGAACCGATGTCTTCAGATAGATTTCCAATAGAATATGTGCTGTAAAGAAAGGGCTCAGATATACAAGACTTGCATAGCTGTTCAAGCCTAACAGTTTTTTGAACAGAAAACTATTTCCTGCATATTACCCGAGGTAATGGGATTGTTTCTATGGCCTTTTTCTTGGGAGATGTCTTTTGGTGATGGAGTAAATGTGCCCACTTTTTATTAAGACTTACTGAGCAATAGGAAGTAGGAAGAAGTCCATCTCTCATATTTCCGCAGGGAACTGCATCTAAGGAGGCGCTCCCATGCTGCTGCTCAGAATTGACGAGTAGTTGAGAGTCTCAGTACGTCACACACAAGCCAGTGAGACTCTAAACCTTGTCCTACGAGGTGTTCAGGAATACTCCTGACGGAGAGGGTTTTTTATAGACAGCAGTTAACAATGGCTTGATGCAAATGAGTTGCTGGGTGACGTCCTTTGCCTTGCGGGAGCAAAGAGCAGGTTTGTCTACTTTGTGCTTCCGCTTACTGAAATAACCTTGTCTTCCACGGTGAGGGCCCACATTGACTGATGTTCAGAGTACACCTGGTGTGCTTCTGCAGTTGGTCACATGACTGTGATCTAATAGCAGTGATGAGGCTTTTTCCTGCTGTTGTAGAAGAGCTGAACGCACTGCCCCATTGCAAGGTTTGTTAAGGTGTGGATAAAACAGCCTTGTGTGTTTACATGAGGTCTGACACAAAAACCTTAGACTGACCCTATAGCATGGGAACCCAGAGTGGGAGAGGAGAATCAGAGAGATGGGTATGGAACATGTTCTGCCCTGGCAAAGTGAGACACGGCTCAGCTGCATCGCCTCACTCAGTGCACTGGAGGTGCGTTTGAAGAGACATTTCTTTACCCTTGGTTGGAATGTGTCACTGTGCAAGAGGGAACAGTGAGTGAGCAGCAAGTTTGTTGTGAAACTGAAGAAACTTTCCAGTTATTGACAGAGCCTGATGTTGGAAGAGATCCCGAAGATCCCGTTGGTGCTCAGAGGAGCCAATTTTTTGTCAGTAGAAGATGGGAAAGCCAAACCAACCGAGACCCTCACCAGCCTTTCAGGAGATGCTCTGGGCATTGGCAGCATTGTGTGCGGCCAGGGGTCAGCTCAGAAGGGAACTTCTATGAAGGGGATCATAGCTGATTGTCTTAATTAGCTAATAAAAAGAGTTACAGGCATGGTCTCATTTTTTGCGTTGGACCTCATACACCAGCAGTTCTTCTCCACGTAAGCAGCTTTGAAGCATCCCTTTGTGCCGCTATTTACCACCATTGTCGGGAATTGGGGGTGATTAATGAGCTGTCTGCCAGAGTCTTATGGCTGAGGCACCGTCTTTGCATTTCCCTGAGGAAAGGCTCTTCATGGAGTCCTGGAGTTTTTCCCTTAAATTGTATTGCTATTTCATGTAGAAGAGGAATATGTCCTAGTTAATGTCCTAGATATTTTTCCGAGAGGAAATCACACTTCACTCCCTGGATATCAGAAGGAGGTATAAAACACTTTAGAAAATGATGCGTAACGATGTCAGAGGCAGGTTTGTATTTGGTCTTGGGAAGAGCATTCTGGGATTGCAGTTCCTGCTTGGCAAGGGTGGCAGTGGCTGCAGTTTGTTGCCTCTTAGTTAATTGCAGACCGAGGTGTGCTTGTCTTGTCCAGTGACAGCTTTGGGGCCGCCTGGTGCTCCTGGCAAACTGCTGCCTTTTCTGCACAACCCTCCTGTGTTTTGTGCGTCAGAGCTTTCCCATTAGCGTTGTTCCATGTTTGAGTGATGGCAGTTGCCTCCTGGAGAAAACCGGCTCAGAGGGTTTGTGCCACTGTTGTCTGTGCTCCTGTCCAAACAAAAGCTGAACTGAGTGGCAGTTTATGTCACTGTCAGGCCTCTGGTGGAAGCATGGAGCTGAAAAGCCACTTCAGATAGCTCCTGGATTTGCAGCGTGCTGAAAACTTGATGAACATCATACACTCAAGTATTTTAAAGGAAGAAAGCCAACTTAGGAGCTGCAGTTTGAAACAAGTTTGATGGCCTGGTAATGGTACCTGGAAAGCCTTGGCAAGGGAAAGCTGGAGTGGAGGTGGCTTCTGCAGTACAAGGAACCCTGGCAAATGGGCTTTTTCCCCTGCAGGGAGGGAGCAAATTCTGGCTCTGCTGTTAAATTGAGCAGTGAAATAGTTTTGCAGGAGCCAAGAGGCAAGCAATGTGATCAGGAGAGGAAGGAAGCAGAACTGTTGAACTGAAATCTTGTACTCTCTTCCTCATCCCTCCCCAGGAGCTGGGAGTTTGTAATGTAAATACTCTGAGACACTGACGGTCTGCATGGAAGTGGGGACGAGCTGTATTCCTGATGTGTTGTTAAATACATAGTGTATTTTAGTTATAAAAACGAGTGATGCAGCTGCACGTTGAATTTAAACCAGAATCCCCTCTCTTGTGATGGATTGGAGAGTGTTGGCAGTGAGGGACTGGTTTGCAAGGGGCAGATTTTTTAGTCTTTAAGAAAGATATCAGAAGATGTTTTTTAGCTGAAATTCTCTTAATCTTCCATTATTTGTTAGAATGTCTGTGGTATGAGTAGTGAATTTGTGGGCAGAAGGCGAGATGGAATGCATTTGAGTGGAACTTGTTCCTTAGAGTCTGTGTTCCTTAGATAACTTTGTACTTACAGTTCTGTGTGTGCAGTCTGTAACTGAGAGGAGTACGGGTGGTAGAGGAGTTGGTGGTGTTCTTGAGGAGGAGACATGCTTCTGCAATAGTGTCAAACTCCCTCTCTGCTGTTTGGGTTTTGTTTTGTGTCCACCGCCTGTCCCACCCTGGCAAAGCTGATCCCAAACACTTGAACTTGAGTCTGGTATGGAGGAGTTGCCCAGTGTGTTCCTTACCCCATTGGCAGGGAAGTTTGAGCTGTGGTTCACAGCGTGTTTGTTCTGAATTGACCATACTCAGGCAAATATGCTTGAGGGTTCTTCAGGTGCCTGTTTAACAGGAGCTCCTTGGCTCCTATCTGAAGACTTAGGAAAAATATTAAGCAAGTTCCATTAGATTTCTGAACTTTTTTACTCTCTGTGTCTTCTGGAGGAGTTTGAGTTGATGACTACTTAAAGTTTGCAGAAGAGCAATTTGTCTGTTTTGGCAATCTTTTGATCTTGGCTTTTTGAATTCCTAGGATGGCCATGTGGAAGTGGCGCGATTGCTTCTGGACAGCGGGGCTCAGGTGAACATGCCTGCCGACTCCTTTGAATCTCCGTTGACTCTGGCAGCCTGTGGTGGGCATGTCGAGCTGGCAGCTCTGTTAATCGAGCGTGGAGCTAACCTGGAAGAGGTAAACGATGAAGGATACACACCACTCATGGAGGCAGCTAGAGAAGGCCATGAAGAGATGGTGGCACTGTTACTTGGTCAAGGTAACTACTGCGGTGCCTTCCCTGGGCTGTAACTATAGCTGTCTGCATGTGCTGCGTGGGGAAAACTAAATTACTGCAATTTTTGTTTCCTTTTTCAACTTCCGAACTTTCCCCACATTTTTGAGCAGTTGTTGGGCTTTCTTTTTAGCAAAATAGCCTTTACTCTACTTGTTCACTTTGTAAGTGGTCGTTCAGAAATGTTCTTCAGAAGAGATTTGCATTTTTTCAGACAGACATTGAACAGTAAAGGGTTGCTGTGGGTAATTCAAGCTCTGTTTGATGCTCTGGCCTGTCTTCAGGTGGTGTTAGTGCTGAAGAGCTGTAGAGAAGTGCTTTGAGGGCCTCAGACGGGCTCCCAGAGGAGTTAAATAAAGCTGAAACCTTTTAGTTTGATACACTGTGATTTTTAGAAGAAGATTTCTGTATCTCTAGGAGTGAGATGAGTAATAAGAAGATGCCTTGTAAATCAGGAAGCAGCTCTGTCACTGATACTGGTTTCAGTAAGTTGAGCTTTCTGATGCATGTGTGGTTTTGGCGTTTCTTTTGTTGTTTTCAGGAGCAAACATCAATGCTCAGACAGAGGAGACGCAAGAAACCGCGCTGACTCTGGCCTGCTGTGGAGGCTTTCTGGAGGTGGCCGATTTTCTCATTAAAGCAGGAGCTGACATAGAACTCGGGTGTTCCACACCTTTGATGGAGGCAGCTCAAGAGGGGCATTTGGAGTTGGTGAAATATTTATTAGCAGCAGGTATGGAAGAATTTCATTAACAGCTTTGTAGAGACTTCGTGTAGCTGTAAGAGAAATATAGCTTTTTCTGCATTCATTACATTTTCGTTAGAGCTTCTGGAAGTTGGCTGTGGAACCTTAAGTCGTTTACTAGTTGGACCCTAATTCAGCTTTTGGAGATTAAGTTGATGTAAACTTGCTGGGAGCTGAACTTCCAGCTTGTGTTTATGTTTTTTTATTCCTCCAGAGTATCATTAAGTCCTCGGTTTCGTAGATGTTGTATTGGAAGCGGGGGGGGGAGTTAAAAACGTGTTCTCTGATCTGGTGAAGATTATGTAGATGTCCATGTGATGAACTTGCTAAAGCTCACATGCTCGTTATTCCTGCCGCAGGGGCCAATGTGCACGCGACAACAGCAACGGGCGACACCGCGCTGACCTACGCCTGCGAGAATGGCCACACCGATGTAGCAGATGTCCTGCTTCAGGCAGGCGCAGATCTGGTAGGTCATTGCCTTCTGGAAAATACTAATTAGGAAATACAGTTATAAATGTCTTTATTCCAAGTTTGCTATTAGATATCATAGTTGTGTTTAAATTATCTTTCAGCCTTCTCCTTTGAGCTAGGTAAGAATTGGTGATGCTTTGCTTTTTTTGAGGCTCTTGAATTACCTGGAAGTGCTTAGGTCAGTTCCAGTACTCTGATGTCTAAAGCGTTTCTGAGGTTGCTTCTACAGAGCAACAGAGGGTTTTACTTGTTTGCCACGTGCAGCCCTAAAGGGTTTTCAGCTCCAAATCACTGAGCTGGTTATGGGGTAGGACTCGCACTTCCAAACCTGGTCTATTCCTTATGCAATGCAGTTGCTGGTTCTGCTTGGTGTGCTGTTACGGAATTAAGGTCATGGACGGAAATTGATTTTTACATTGCAGTAGGCTTGTAACCCAGTATGTTATCAAAAAGTGAAGTTAAGCACGACAGAACGCACTTGGCTTAAAATCCCCACCATGTGCTTGAGTGCTGCTTGTCCAGAGTCTCAGACCAGGTAGGTGCTGAGTTTCGTCTGTCTGCAGGATACTCATTTCAAATGTTACACAAATTGCGAAACACTAAAAAAAGATCTACTGTGCCTGGTGTGTGTGTTTCCATGCAAAAAAAACCCAGAAGGCTGAATTGCATCCTTTCCCATGTTCTAGTTCTGAGTTTTGGATTGTAAGCCTTTCTTTCACTGCTCTAGGAGCATGAATCCGAAGGCGGAAGGACTCCTCTCATGAAAGCTGCCAGGGCAGGCCACGTTTGCACTGTTCAGTTCTTGATTAGCAAAGGTAAGAATAAGGTTTAGTTTTCCTCATCTTAGAAGCACTCAGCATTAAGAACATCATGTCACTAGAGTGTGATTTCCTTGGATTGGTTCCAGATGTTTTAACTCAACGAGGTCATTGATGCTCAGACTGGGCATATAATCACTTCTGGTTTCTGATGAGATTGGTGGAGCTGAAACTTGTTCTACATCCAGTTCTATTCCAGTCTCTGAATTCCTAGCAGTGTTTCTGTGCTCCTGGTGCAGCATTTGAGCCCTGGCTTTTCAGGAGTGTAACTTCAGGTGCCTCTTGGTTTCCGAGTTTCGCCTACAACTTACTTGGTGATGTCAGAACCATCAGCTCCAACCTTACATCCCTGTTGAGTGCATAGACTTGGTACAGAGCTTGGAATTACTGATTCTTCTCTCTAAAGCTGATACTGGCAGGTTTCTCTTGGACTTTCCTTGAATGGAGCAAGAGTGGCCTGAAGCTTCCAGTGAGATGTGACTTTCCCTGTGTAGATTGTGGAGGAAGGAAGCAGAGCTGCAATTAATCACCTGCCTGCTGGTGCTAAGATGCCTGGATCCATGTGCTGAATCTTAGTGCTTGACAAAGAGACATCATCCTGCCACAGTTGCTGCCAAGCTTAACAGCAATAGGTTTTCCCCTGCTCTGTTATGTCCTTTTTTCCACGTAGCCATTGAACAGAGATTTTGGAGTGCTTGTCCAGGTGTGGTGTTTGCTTCTTGTGACATGTTAAATGCTCTTCTGATAATGGTAATAATTGACTTCAATTTAATTTATCAATTGTAAGACTGCAGCTGTGGAGAACTACATGTTTGTATTTATGAAACAAGTTAACTTCCTGTCTCTTGGTAGAGAACTGTTCAAAGCCTTGAATAATCTTTTCTCCTGTTTTTTTGCAGGAGCAAACGTGAACAGGACCACAGCTAACAACGATCACACAGTGTTGTCGCTGGCCTGCGCTGGAGGCCACTTGGCAGTTGTGGAGTTACTGCTAGCTCATGGTGCTGATCCTACACACAGACTGAAGGTGGGTTGCTCAAATACCTGATTTTCCTCTGAGGGAGACTTTCGTTAATTTTCAAACTAATGATACCTGTAGTGAATTTGCTCCTTTTGTGTTCTCTGTAACTGATCCAACCAGTCTTAAAGAGAAGAAAGGTGCAAGAGGAGGCATTGTGCTCGTGAACGTGTTTATAGAAGTTGGAGATAGGAGCAGTGTAGGTCTACTGATTGCCATCAATGTCAAGGTTGCACTCCAGTTGTAAGGCTGTAATTGTGGAATAGGAAGGACAACTTTGAAAAGTAATATTTTTTTGGAAATAATGGAGTCATTAAGGTTAGCTGTGGCCTGACTACAGATGGAATGAACGGTTGTTAAAGCAGCGTTAGCAGATACCATGTTGTGTGTCTCAAAATGCTGCAGTGTTGCTATGTTTTGATGATACTGTTTTCTAATCCTGTCATCTTTCCCTCTTTAGGACGGGTCAACTATGTTAATAGAGGCAGCGAAAGGCGGTCATACTAGTGTGGTTTGTTACCTCCTAGACTACCCAAACAACTTGCTTTCAGCTCCTCCACCTGATGCTACTCAGCTGACCCCACCATCCCATGATTTAAATAGGGTAAGATTTAAGGGCTGCTTGTCTGTGGATTTGTGGGGCTTTCTTCTGGCAGCTTATTTGGGAGTTTAAATACGAGGGAAGAGTCAGTAATGTCATAGGTGAACACACTGAAAGCTACTTAGAGCTGTTGTGGAAGTGGTGAAGACTCTGAGCATCATCGTGTAGCACTCTCATCGTTGTTCTTATTGCTCTGTAAATATTATTGGGAAGAATGATGAGTGGGAAAAAAGTCAGCAAGTGAAAAGGTCTGCTTAATGAGACTCATCAGAATTACTTTTGTGGCCCATGGTTGCTTGTATTTGCTTTACCACACTGACATGGGTGCTGCTTGGCAAGTCATTTCTCAGTTTAAAAATGCAAAGTGTGCAGAAGTCAGATGATCTCAAACTGTTAACTTTTGAACTCAACGTATTAAAAAAACATGTTAAATCTTATTGGTCACCATTAAAGTCTGCTTTTCTGACAGGTTTTGTTTACCTTCTGTTGAGTTATAACTAGATCAGAGTATGAGAAAAGTAATCTGTTAGTATCCAACGTTTTAGGCTCCTCGTGTACCAGTGCAGGCGCTGCCCATGGTCGTCCCACCGCAGGAGCCTGACAAACCCCCTGCTAATGTCGCCACAACCCTTCCCATCAGAAATAAAGGTCAGTCTTAGTTCTGGGGCTTATTTTCTGAATATCCTTCCGAGGCAGAAGATAGAGGGTTGCACTTCCAGCAGAGTAGTTCCTCTGAAGAGTGTTCATGGATTCAGACAAGGAAAATGCAGTTTTTTTAAAGGAATTTCTTATCCTCCAGATACGAAGTGTCAGTCATCTAACACTGTAACCATAAAGCGTCAAGAAATCTGCCTAAGTAAATCTGTTAAAGAACATGTTAGTCTGACATAGTGGACTAATGCAAAATGTCACCCAGAAGCCTTTACAAAATCGATAATGGAAACTGTAAAACAATGTTATTCTCCATGTCATAGCTGAATTGATACCTTGTGTTTTCCTAGCATAGTAGTCTTGGAGTGGGTTTGACTAATTTGACTGAAGGCGGAATTTCTTGTGCTATAAAGTATTCAGTCTGATGTGGCTCAGGTCCTCCCAGGACTAAATTTGCATCTATTTTGCTATCGCCATTTTGACACGTAACGCTTTCTGTACTTAAGAATTCTCTTCCAAACCAATTTTTACCAAGGATCAGCAGTAGTGCAAATACAGGCGTGCATGTCATAAAATTAATACTGTGTGTACACTTGTATTGTTCTGGAAATGCAGCGAGGATGGCTGGAAGAAACTGGGCGCCTCTTCTGACTCAGACCCTGAGTTTTGATTTGCCTTTCGCCCTTCAAAATTAACCGATTGTTCCTTCTCCAACCGGTTTGGCAGACCATGTGAGCTGTGTTACTGTGGACTTCTTCATAAAAGCTGAATTGGATTAGTCCATCGCTCGTTCTTGCAGGAAGGCTGAAATATTTGCCTTGCCTGGGCAGAGAGCTGAGTTTTGACACAGGCAAAGTCATGTCTGCTATGGATAAAATGTAGTGGCTAAACGTACCCTGTTAGATCATGTTAAATATAAATGACTGTACTGGGTTCTAGCGCTGTTTGTCAACCGAGCAAAGCTGGGTACCTGTAGTGAAAGGATTCAGTACTCCTAGCAAGTGTAGTGCTTCCTAAAACATACCAAGTTACTCACAGAGCCAGTGGCCGAGAACGAGTCACCTCAAGATGTTTTTGCATCACTTGCTGTGCTTTCAGGGCTGTAACCTTACAGTTATGTCTTAACACGGTACCAGACGCAAAACATCAAGTAAAGCGAGAGCATATCCTTCCTTTTTGTTTCCATTTACCTCGTAGCACCACTTTGGTAACAGCAGCTCTTGAGGCAATCACTTCATTTGACGAAAGTGTGACGATTGTTGGAGTAAATATGTCACCAGGCCAGGGCCATTTGGGGTGTATGCGCAGTAACCTGCACTGTTAAATTGCAATCTGGCTGCTGGGTTCAAATTGGTAGCCAAGATTCCTGTGAGGGCCTTCCAGTACATGCGGCCTTTCCGTGGATGCGGTGTCTCGGTGGTAACGGGCCACTTAGCATCCCAGTGGTAGCTCTAGGGTGAGGATGCCATTCGTATGCACTTCCATTGGTTCTGAGGGGGTTTCTTTTTCACACAGCTGCTTCTAAACAAAAGTCCAGCAGTCATTTGCCAGCAAACAACCAGGATGTACAGGGTTACATCACCAATCAGTCTCCAGAGAGCATTGTAGAAGAGGCTCAGGGCAAGTTGACAGAGCTGGAGCAGAGGATAAAAGAAGCCATAGAGAAGAACGCTCAGCTGCAGTCCCTGGAACTGGCACATGCTGACCAGCTCACCAAAGAGAAGATCGAGGAGCTGAACAAAACGAGAGAGGAACAAATTCAGAAGAAACAAAAGATTTTGGAGGAACTGCAGAAGGTGGAGCGAGAGTTACAGCTGAAAACACAGCAGCAGCTAAAAAAGCAATATCTAGAGGTAAAAGCGCAAAGAATTCAGCTCCAGCAGCAGCAGCAGCAACAGTCTTGCCAGCATCTGGGACTACTGACTCCGGTTGGGGTAGGAGAACAACTCTCAGAGGGAGACTATGCACGATTACAGCAAGTGGACCCCATCTTGCTTAAAGATGATCCTCAGCAAGCTGCTGCGCAGACGGGTTTTGCACCAATTCAGCCTCTGGCGATGCCACAAGCTTTGCCTCTGGCAGCAGGTTCCTTACCTCCGGGGTCCATCGCAAATCTTACAGAACTGCAAGGTGTTATAGTTGGACAGCCAGTGTTGGGCCAAGCACAACTAGCAGGGCTGGGGCAAGGAATACTGACAGAAACACAGCAAGGGTTAATGGTAGCCAGCCCTGCTCAGACGCTCAATGACACGCTGGATGACATCATGGCAGGTGGGTTTATATTGTTATGAGCAGGTATAACATTTGCTTGCCCAGTTGAGGATATGTCCACCTCTCTGTATGTGTGTGTGTGTGTTTGTGTATTCCCGCTAGCTCTGCAGCCAGTGCCCCAGCCTCCTGCTCCCCTCTGTAGGAGTGCAGAAAACCAGCCTTAACTTTTCAATTTGCAGAGTTGCCTTGCCTTTTGTTGAGCAAACTGGTGCCTGTTTGTCAGGTTGGTATGTCTAGAGTGGTGTTTTTAACTCTTTGTAGTATGGGGGGGGATGTGCTTCTGATTTGGCCTGATTGTAGCTCAGGAACAATCATAGAATGAGTTGGGTTTGAAAGGACCTTAAAACCCATACAGTTCCACCCCCCTGCCATTGGCAGGGACACCTCCCACTGGATCAGGGTGCTCAAAGCCCCATCCAGCATGGCCTGGAATGACAGTGGTCAGTACTTCGGACTAGCCAACTGAGAGCTGACTTGGAGCACTCAGAGCTGGCTTTGAGCGACAGTAGCACCACATCGAGCCTGTAACATGTGCAGAACATGTAGACTTGTCGTTTGAATGAGAGCTGCTCTAGTTGGCCTCAAATAGACTGCCCATTGGAAGCTTTAACTTCTCTTTGGAAAAAAGGGTGATAGTCCCATGGCTTTTAAAAATGTCCACTCATAAACGTGGCTGCTTTGCCAGCAAAAAAAAAAAAAAAACAAACCAAAACTAGCCTTATCAAGTTTTTCTTATTTGCTTCAGAGAATTCCTTACCCAGTGACATTAGTGCTTTAAGGCCTTAAGTAATAAATAAAAGAAAGAAATAGGTTTTATGCCTGCTTCGGTTGCACTTAATCCCTTTTCCATGCCCAAATAGTCTCTGGAATACTCGTCATGACCACTTAGCAGGTGAACTGTTAAGGCAGAGCAGTAAAGGGCTTGGCGTTTTGTTTGGGAAAGGAGTAGGATATGGTGAAATAGCAGTAAATGATCTTTCAGTTTTAACTTGAGCTCCTTTCTGATCATGCTGGAAATGATGACAAGTGAAAGGTTTGCTCCTCAGCTGCAGATGCTGGACAGGCTGTGAGGCTGGTGGGTAGCAGTGGTTTGAGGATTGGTTATGGAACTCTCACAAGAAACACTCCACGTCTGAACTGGTGTGATAAGGATATAAAAGAAGTAATGGGGTCTCTGTTTTTAATAGGAAGCTCTTTTCCAAGTAGTAGCTATTCACAGGATTGTGTCGAGAAACAGAGCCTCCCAGAGAACTTCAGGAATCTTGACGCACTTGATAAGATGAATTCCTGGAGGCTACCTTGTGGGATGAGTCAGTTTGAACTGTAGCTATGTAAATTAAACACAAGAAAGAACACGCGTTGACTGTAAGCTCTTTGCAGTAGTGAAAAATAACTGTAGAGTGCCAGCATAGCAGAGAAATCCAGAGACTGTGTCCCACGCATGCCCTGTGCAGGAGCTGCAGAAGCTGAGGATGTAACTGCACTGGTGTAACTGCAGTTGGTTGTTATTGGGAGTGGTTACACTGATCTTGCAGATGGGTGGTAAATGCACTTGAAGCCTTGTCCTTGGAATGTTCAGAGTTCCGTCTACCACGAGGCAGCTGGGGCGGTGTGGGATGAGCCTCACAGCCCCACCTTTCAGACTGTGGCTGATGGTCATCAAGGCTGCAGGTGCGGGGTGGGTCTCAGGCCTCACCCCTGGAGCTGTTTATGCACAGAGCAGCATGGAGTGCTTGTGTGTGAATTCAGAGCATAACTCTGATTTTGTGCAATCCAGGGCATTTCATGCATCTGGAGTGCTCTGTGTTGAGCTTAAGCATGCATGGCAGGAACAAAGCTTTTCATAACATAAGGTGCTACAGGGGAACAGGGAGCAGAGGAGGAGGAATCAATGTGGGACAGGCCTGTAGAGTTGGTTTGAAAAAGGTTGGAAAAAGCCAAAGTGTCCAGTATATTTCTTGTACTGTGGTGTTTTTCAGTCCCTCACCTTGGCTTATTGCAGTGTGATGTGAAACAGGTCTTGTACGTCTACTGTTGGCATTGCAGAAGATATGGAATAGACCTGGGAACAGGGCTGTGCCCACTGTCAGACAGCACTAGTGAGAGACCTAATGGTCAAAGTAAAGGTGAAATGGGACTGTAAAGGTACTTGGTTTCAGTAACACCTTGCACTTAGTGAAAATACAAAGTATTCAGGGAAGCAGCAGACTTGAACAGGACAAGCAAACAATTCCTTGTCCTAGTGCCAGACTTTTTTCCAGGTGTACATTTTAATGTAGGACATGTAGATCAGGGAGGGGAAATTCTCTTGGCTCAAATATTCAGTTTTTGCATTAGTTTTCACGTTTTTAATTTATCAACTTGGCCGTTTCCGTTTCTCCCTGATACTGGGGCTGCATTTATGAGTGAAATGCTCCTCTGGATCATGAGATGTTGGGCTTGGGGGGAAGGCAGCAGCTGTCAGGATGTTCTTAATTTAAGCGAAGAGAAAGCTGATATCCAAAAATAAATTGATGTGAAGAGCAGCTCTTCTCCTGATATCAGTAAGGACAGGACTGATTGTTTATACCCAAATGACCTAAAAGACTTTGACTGGGGTGGTCAAATGGCACTGGGAGTTCCAAAAAAGAAGCTTGGCCTTGGTTTGTAATGTGATTAAGACTGGTAGCTGGTCCCTACCAAGTCATACGTATACTGAAATAGTCTAGTAGTGAGCCATTTTTGAAGAATTCCTTATCCCAGACATGAAGTAATGGTGTTTTAATGCCGACATACAGCCTTGTAGTTACTTTTTGCAACTGCTCCATTAGAACAGGCAGAGGGAAAGGATGAATCTTGGGCTGTCAGTCCATCTAGATTTGATGGTCAAGCTGGTTGGTTGCTCTTTGCACTGCTCAAGACTCATGAAAACCTTTTGGCTTGTTGAAAACTCCTCAGGTTTTCATTTGAACACCACAATGATTGTGTCCAATTACCCTTGGCTCGTTCATTACTGATTCCGCTTCTACTGAAATGAGTGCAGTCAGTCATTGCCCATAAAACTTAATATCTTCTCTGAGGGAAGTGTGCTGCAGGGATGTGAACTCTGTTTGTCTGTGAAACACACTTGGAACACATCTAATCTGAGAACTGCAGGTCAGCATGCATGTTCCCCTCTGCTGGCACATGTAGAAAGGTTTCCATGTGGGTAGTACAAAAAGAGTTTCCTACTTGTGGCAAGAGGGGTGCTGGCTTTTAAACATGTCCCATTTGTCTGTTTTCCCTCCCCTCACAACAACACTGCTGGTATAAAAGGCAGACTTCACCTGAGATGAGACCTTCCTCATCACCTTGGGCTTTGGGTTTTCCAGCCTGTGACCTGTGTCAGTTCCACCTGTGACACTGCAGATGCTGCCTGGCCCTGTACAGGGGCCGCAGCAGTGACTCTTAGCAACCCTTTTAAAGTACGTGAGATCCTCTGGCAGGGTTTATGTTCTTCCATGTGGTTTCCTTGATGATCATGCTTTTATATCGTGCAAGGTCAGCATATTTGCTTCATTTCCAGTCCACTTTACCATCTTTATTGGGTTCTTTTGGACTGGATGTGAAAGTCAAGAATCGAGGTTCTTTATAATTCTGTTACTGTTTTTTGCTGCTTTCATTTCCCCTTTGAACTTACAGAAAGGAGGTAAATGCGCCAGTTTTCCAAAATTCCTGTTTATAACCATGAGTGTAAAGACAGAGCAGGAGATAAACTGACAGCCTTTCTGTAAAACCAATTTGAAGTTGTGTTTCTAGGTGATATCTCTAATTTCGAGTTAGAAAAAGGAATGAGATGAGATTAAATTTGTTGCCCCGCTGGAAGGTGTTTTATTATGACCTTTGGTTTTTTGCTCTGTACAGAGCTCCCTGAGGCCACGGAGTTCTGACCTTATGCCACAATATTTTGGTTTAGCTCCTGTGTGTTCCTTTTAATCCCTATCTACTAGGATTTGTCATGTAAGATGAGAAAAATTTTCAAAAAGCACTCTCGTGTAAAGGTCAAGAGAGTTTGGATTTTGATTTACTCTTATATTTAAGATTAATCACAGCTTTTATGTTATAGTTTGGGGGTTCTCTGTTTCTCTCAGTGGCGTTCATCAGCTTCTTTGCTGGGTTTTGGTATAGGAAGTCAAGAGATTAAATTAGTAATGAATGACAACCAGAGCTGCCATGCAGAGGAGGGAGTGCCCAAACAGGCACATTAGAGTACAATTTTTTGGGCATTAGTTGAAAAATTGTACCAATTCAAATAAAATATAGGCAGTAATTATCAATGGCTGGCAGCTAGGGACACGGCTGTTTTTTTTAAACCTATTTGAAAAATGAACAGGACTGGAGAAGCTGAGGACAAAGGGACTTTATTTTGGTGTTCCGTTGGGTTACTCGGTGGTGCGTAACGAACACTGACAGTACATGCATTTTGCAGTTAAAGGTGCTCTTGTCCACTTGCCAGGAGAAGTGCCCAGAGTTTGACTTCCTCCTTTGCTGCTCACACCCGATAAAGGGCTGGAGGACAGTCAGGATGAAAGGCATGAAGTTCTTTTAAGGAAACAAACCCAAAAGTAGGCAAATGGGAGTTTTTCCCTAAAGGCTCTTGTAGATTCGAGTTGGCTCTGTGCTACTAAACCTTGTGTGTGTAGTGAGTTCCAGGGAAGCATGGCAGCCAGTGCTATTCCGTGTCGTGTCAGTACTGTCATCTGCTGTACAGTGGTGTTACCTCCTGCTTGGCTAACAACCTTGACCAACCTTTCTGCAAAACGGCTGTTAAGAAGCTTCTGCTTCTCTGGTTTCAGCAAATCCTGCCGTGTGAGCATCCCGACAGCAACACTATTGCTTTTTGTCATGTTGGTGGGGGCTCGGGTTGCGGGGCAAAATTGGGCAGATTTTCATATGCAAATCTTTAGATGGTTTGAAGAAAACTGCATTGATGGACTTTTTCAGCAGTCCTGCTTCCAAAGGTATGGAACTCCTTCTCCTAATAACGGCTGAGTCGTCGTAGGAAAGATCTTTGCTTTAAAAATAATAACACTATTTTTTTTTATGGTGGCCTTCTAGAAAACATGCCAGGCCAGTCTGGTATGTATCTGTTCCTTTGGTTGAATACAGTTATCCTTGGTCATAGCCATTAAATTCAGAAGTTCAAAAATTGGGTTAAACATGTTGAAAATCAGTATTTGTGGAGGAAAAGGTTTTGGGGCTTACTGTCTGTCGGTGGGAGTTGTGTCCCACTGTCCTTTGTCATGTTTTACTCTTCGAGTGGTTTTCTTTTACTAAGAGCGATTCTTCTGTTCAACAGCAGTGAGTGGAAGAGCATCTGCAATGTCAAACACTCCTACCCACAGCATTGCAACATCGGTCTCCCAGCCTCAGACGCCAACTCCGAGCCCTATCATTTCTCCTTCGGCCATGCTACCGATCTACCCTGCTATAGATATCGATGCCCAGGTGAGCCCTGCCGCTGGCACCGCGGCGCGGAGGTGGGAGGCTCCTTCGCTTCCGCGTCCTCAGGAACACAGTGATAGTCGACAGCGCTGTTGTGTAAGGAACTGGGCTTCAGAGGCTTCATTTGCTGCTTTTAGAAAGCCCCAACTCCCTGGAGAGCTGCAACCCACTTTCCTTTGTGCTCTTGCTGAGTAACAGAGGAGGTCTCTGAATGACTAAACACTTGTATTTATTATTTCTGTGTTGTTGGAATGATTATGAGAAACAGCGAGGTTGTCTTCTGACAGAAATGCAATGTTTTTCTGGCCTTGTTTCTCAGACAAAAGTCAGCCTTAAAATGCTGCACACTGTTCTTTCCATTTGCACTTGGAGTTGTTGGCCAATGATCCAACTCTGCAGAAGTATGAAAGCGCTGAAAGAAATATTTCTACAGGTTTTAAAAGGAGGAAATAATACAAGCTAAAGAAAAGGCTTTTCTGTAGTGAAAGTAGTTTTATAAAGGGCTGTTTTGCGTTGACTTGCTGGCCATCAAAAAATCAGCCTGCATCTACTGACTAGCATAGGTATGTGCGTCGCTCGAGGCCAGACACAAAGGGGGTGAGCTGAGGGCAATGTGGAGAAGAGGAAAGGTGTGAGATTGTCCTGGAGAAAGGGAGAGAGATCTCTGGAAAACCAGGGATGGCTCCTTCAGCTGTTTGGGGTGCTTGTCTTGGATGCTGCTGCGACCACATCCAGGAGCTCTTGCCATAAGCTGACCAGCCTTGTTGTGATAAGTTGCCAGCTACACTGGGTCATGATACAGTAAAATAAAACTCAGTTCTCATTGTAGCTAAGAAACGTGGATGTTTCCATTGTTTTGGTGTTTAAGAAGAGCAAGTTGTCATTGTAGTCAGTCCCTGTGCTCTGACAGTGCCACGGTCCTCAGGTTTCTCAGCCCAGTTGGTTGGTGGCCTTTCACATGGTCCCTATTGCGGAGAAATTAAGTGCACGTTGAGTCATTGCAAGTGTTCAGTAGGCAGAACCAAGGCTGATAAGGGCTCTATGCTGTTGCCCAGGACTATCTACCTCCAGCAATGCTCTGAAGAGAGACAACCTGAAAGTAGAGTGGAAGCTCAAAGGCTTCAGTACGTTTTCAGTTGTTTTGCTCAATTACTGTGAGTTGTGAACTCGCTGTGGTCGATTTCTGCTTGTTCAGAGGCTTCAGCAACAGGTGAGATTGGGGATTGCCCCCCTTTGATATAAACAGAGGCCTAAGAATTAAAGGTAGCGTTTTTGTTTTCATTACACTATCTGAAGGCCATGGTTGGGATAGTTAGCAAAGCATAGGTGGAACCTCAGTTCGTGAGGACTCTCAGTTGTGCCAGGAGATGTTCTCAGATCTCCTGGCAGAGCTGACCTGAGCAGTAGAATCCCATTAACAACTTGGAACACAAAAGGAACTGTAAGATCACCAGAAGACAAGTCCTAGGCTTATAGAAGCTCTTTATCACAGGTATAGTTGCACTTGGGCTGATACACAATATAGCAGCAGTTGTGCTTGGAAAAGGAAGGGCTTACCTTGTGTATGTGATGTCTGTGTCTTTCAGACTGAGAGTAATCATGACACAGCACTGACACTTGCCTGTGCTGGTGGCCACGAGGAACTGGTGCAAACACTGCTGGAGAGGGGAGCCAACATTGAACACCGGGACAAGAAAGGTGGGTACCTCACTGCGGCAGTCCAGGCCCACTCTGGATTTCCAGTGTATCACCCGAAATAAATACACAGTAAGCATGGTCATTATGTGAAGCTTTTGGCCTTGCTCATTTTCTTGTTTAACTGATGTTGTGTAAGCTTTGAATGTGGACTCTTGAAACATCCTTTTTCATTTCAGGGTTTACTCCGCTTATTTTGGCTGCTACAGCTGGCCACGTGGGTGTTGTTGAGATCTTACTGGATAACGGAGCTGATATTGAAGCCCAGTCTGAGAGAACCAAGGACACTCCCTTGTCTTTGGCTTGTTCAGGAGGGAGACAAGAGGTGAAGTACAACTTCTGTCTTCAAAATGAGTCTGTAGATCACACATCGTGTCAGTTACAATAAAGCAGCCTGCCAGGAGTTACAGTGCCTTCACTCACTGCTGTGTTCCAGCATGGTGTGTTTGTAAAAGGCGGCAGAGAATTAATATATTTAGTGATTTGATTGATCCATGCTTCTTAAACAGCATTTCTTGGAGAAATACATTGTCTTTTCTTCCATAGTTTTTGGGAAAGAGGATGGGAGAGCACTGGTCTTGGGCAGTAGAGGTGATGTAGAGGGATGCCTTTCCGCCCCAGTTTTGTATTTGGCGATGTGTCTGTCCTGGGACTTCAAGGGAAAATACTATCATTGAAAAGCCCTTGGCTGCAGTTGTGTGGGTCAGATCTAATTATGTTTTAACCATAAAATCCTAAAGTGCAGCAGATGAAACGTGGCACTGGAGGCGAGACCGTGGGTTTTCATCTCAGCATTCCGTTTGGTTTTACATTTTACAGACAGTTTGATTTCTTGTCAAGTCTTGTGCAGAACCTCATGACAGAATGTAAACTTCATGTGGAACATGGGGCGCTGTGAGTTGGCTTCTAAACCAATGTGTATGGAAGGAATAATGCAAGAAATGCTGATTTTTTGAAAAACAGCGAGGGATGCAGATGTTCTCTAATGACTCTTGCACCAGATTTCTGTCTACACATCATTTGAGGCAGAAGTGTGAATAGAGAGCACAACTCAAAGCGTGCAATTGCTTACTCCGCAGCTTGGGTTGAGGATGAGTTTCTGGCTCAATAGCGAACTGAACATTAAAATGGGAGAGGACAGAAAGCAGGAGTGCTTTTTATACAGTGTTCAAACTGAATCTCTGGATTTGACAGTCTAAACGAGGCTGTAATAGTGATAAAAAGCCCTCGGTTTTGTCTTGCTACATTATACAATATGGTGTGAATGGTTCAAGCGTGCTAATGAACAATCAGGGGTGATTTATTAAAGGGAGTTTTACAGTGGCTTTAAAGTGTAGTTGTAACCTCCTCTGTTCACAGAGTATAGGGAAGTAACTGCATGAAACGGCTTTCTTGCTGTTGGAAGAGGTCAAGGGTGTAGTTAGGGTTCAGAACCATTTGCCCTGTACAGATTTGCAAGTCCGGGAGAGAACCAGATGTTATTTCTTCGACCGCTGCAGGTGGTGGAGTTGCTGCTAGCTCGGGGGGCGAACAAAGAGCACAGGAATGTCTCCGATTACACACCTTTAAGCCTCGCTGCTTCTGGTGGCTACGTCAACATTATCAAGATTCTGCTAAATGCTGGGGCAGAAATAAATTCCAGGCAAGTTCCCTTTTTACTCCTTCTCTCACTTTTTTGTCCTGTCCTGAGCTTTGACCTTTCCAGAAGGATTTCTTGACAACCTGACAGCTATGTAGAATAATATTTTGCTATTCCTTCATTATTGCAGCCAATGCATTGTTTAATTTGTAGTAGGGTTCTTCCCCCTTAAGTTGGAAATGAACTGGGTTTGACTCTAATGCTCTCTTAAATCCCATTTCCCTCAGTGTATTTATTAACTAGTTTCCTGTATCACATGATTTGTCATCTCTGTCAAAGATAGAAATCCTTCTTTTTGCTGTGGTTGGTCTGTTGGATTGAAACGAGTTCTGAGTTACATGATGGAAGTGTTTGTGTGTGTTTATCCCTTTGTTTCCCTGTGTGGTTTAAGAAAGGCTTTTTCTCTGTGTGCATGTATGGAAAGCTTTTGCTTCAATCAGGAAGTAGAAAATAACTCAGCTGTGCTCTGCAGAAAACAAATGAGAAGTCCTGGCTAAAGTTAGGCTGCTCATAAGGGATTTGTTTAAATGTGCAGCAATTAAAGGCAGCATGCATAGTATTTCTGAGTTGGAATGTTTGTCCTAAGAAATGGTACTGTAGAGAACTTCTTGCCGTTTCAGTAACAGCAGCTGCATAAATGATTTTTCAGTCTCAAGTCCTCTGCCTTCACTGGTTTGGTTAAAATTCAGAAAACTTCAGAAATGGGACTATGATCTAAAGAGTGGGGTTTTCTTTCATTTCTTTCAGAACTGGTAGCAAATTGGGCATTTCTCCCCTAATGCTGGCAGCCATGAATGGGCACACTGCTGCTGTCAAGCTGTTACTGGACATGGGCTCCGATATAAATGCCCAGATCGAGACCAACAGGAACACGGCGCTGACCCTGGCGTGTTTCCAGGGCAGAACTGAGGTGGTCAGCCTGCTGCTCGACAGGAAAGCCAACGTGGAGCACAGAGCTAAGGTAAGGCGTGAAGAGCTGAGCGAGTCTCCCAAAAGAGGTACCTGTTGGTCACCACTTCTTTGGGGGTCATCCAATAACTTTCTTGCCTTTCGTGCAAATTGAATTCTAGTTCAGTGGACTGAACTGAACCATATATTGTAAAGAAAAATGGTGGCTGCGCCATTGTACTGGTATTTAAGGATTCGTCAAGAAACAAGTGTTTCTTCCGAAGCCTTAATTAGTCTCCAGGTGCTTACAAGCATAAAAATAGCACTCTGTTAATATATGTTAAATCCTTCTATTTCTTGAAGAAACAGCTAGAATCCTGGCCTAGCAGTGCCTGTGGTCTAATGTCGCTGTCTGACCTGCTGCTCGTATCCACAGCGGTGAGGCAGAGTTGAAAGGGGATGTGTGTGCGTGAGTCTGTCAGTTAATCCCAACCCTTTAAGTGGAGGAGAGGCTGTTCAGTACAGAAATTGCCAGAATATTGAGGGGGAGAAAAAAAGAGGCCTCCTCTGTACTTGATGGTTGCCACAGAGGAGCTCAGAAGGACCTGCACGGTGCTGGTGGCTGCTGGGTGTTCTTGGTGAAGTTATGTGTCCCTTTGACCTAGCCAGGTGCTTTCTGGGTCCTGCGATAAAGGATCTCGTAATGAAGGCAGGAGATGTGATCTGCATCATCTCTGTATAACATGGCCACTTTATGGGATTTAAAGCTGATGGTCCTCATTGTTCAGGGTTGGTTGGGTGAGTTTTGAGAAGCTGTGGGCTTTGGACCCCTCTCAGCACTGTGCTGCTGGGTGAAGACCCTTCTCCATCCGGCTGGAGGTGAGCTCACCTTCCAGGTGTTCCTCAGCTGTTAGGAAATGGCACTGTGTACGCCCGGAGTAGAGATATGGTTCTGGCAGTTGAAATAAACATACCTCCCACCCCCAACTAAGGGCTTGTTTTTCCCACTTGCTTCAGACTGGTCTAACACCATTAATGGAAGCAGCTTCTGGTGGATATGCAGAAGTGGGCAGAGTGCTGCTGGACAAAGGTGCTGATGTGAATGCTCCTCCAGTACCTTCCTCGAGAGACACAGCTTTAACCATTGCAGCAGACAAAGGGCACTACAAATTCTGTGAGCTTCTCATTAGCAGGTACTGTACGTGTGAGTGTACACCTTGGCAATGGCGTGACTGCCACGGATCTTTCCCAGTATACACTACAGGGTAGGACACAGGAAATGGGAATGTGTCTGTCAACTACTATGTATTTTTATTAATCAGAAGTGATCAAATTAAGTTCTTCTTGGTCTTAGAGAGCTTGTTTATGCCCAGATGGAGTAATTCAGTTTTTTCTGAATCATGAATGTTAGAAATAAACCTTTGATCGTAAGGATTACCCATGTGGTCCTCCTAATCCCTACATACAGCCAATTTAGATGGCAGTGTTGAGCCCTTATATCACAGAATCATAGAACGGTTTGGTTCAGAAGAGCCCTTTTAAGATTTTAGCCCAACCACCTGCTGTGAGCAGGGACACCTCCCACTGGGTCAGGGTGCTAAGCAACAGAAGATGAGCACAAAACATAGGTCTTGATGACTTCTGTTTTTCATATGGAAAATGATGCACTCTCAGAGTAAATATGTTTCCTGAGTATCTGTTGGATGTGGCATTGTCTCTGGTAGCACTGGTGGTTGGCTTGTGCTTGAGATGTCCTAAGTTCTGAGTGAGCTGATGAAAAATAGAGTGTGCTGGTGGATGGGAGTTACGGACAGCTGAAGAACAGCATCATTTAGAGTATTAAAAATGGTTTTAGGCTGAGGCGAAGCTCTCGACAGCACCAGAAGAAGCAAAAATGTGATTTTGGAAACTGAAGCACTCTGCAAATACGTTGTTTGATGTAAAAATGAGTATTTAATTTTATCCCATTGTTGCATGCCCAGTTTTTTGATGGAATGTGTTTGTTTTTGTAGAGGAGCTCACATTGATGTGCGGAACAAGAAGGGGAATACTCCGTTGTGGCTGGCAGCAAACGGAGGGCACCTTGATGTTGTGCAGCTGCTGGTGCAGGCTGGGGCTGATGTGGATGCTGCTGATAACAGGAAAATAACTCCTCTTATGGCAGCCTTCCGAAAGGTAGGATCTGAAGTTCAGCTTTGGTCTTAGCTGGTGTTGTCTCCATCATCCCTGCCCAGTTGTTAAACATAGGATATAGCTCACAGAAACTGCATACTTAGCTATTAAAATTAGCTGACAGATTTTTTTGGCGTTGAAGCTGCAAAAATGGGTATTTTTGTCTCCTTTGTAGTATCTGTGTCAAATTCTAGTAGAAATTTGCTTTATAGGCACTTCACTGAGGCTGGTTCTCCTGGGCCTGAGAGGTGTAAACTGCAATGTAGTTGTGCAGAGGGCAATGTGGGATAGAACTGGGGGGAAATTGGATCAGTTTCTTAGGCAAGAGAGGATGAGCCTTTTTGCCAAAACAAGTACAGTTTAGCCCAGTGTGGCTCTTGAGAGAATTATTGCCAACAAGGGAGTGTGGTTCCAGTGCTGCAGTACTTGAAAGATGACAACTATTAAGTTGCCAGAGCTGGGTGTTTGAAAAGTACCAAGATAAAAGGATGTGAAAGTATGGCCAGAGTAAGGGTGACTTGACAGAAACATCTCTCACTTATTGAGGAGGTAATAAAAATCCAAATAACAGAGCAGATGTTGAGAGCATCGTTTGAAGGAGCTGAAAATAAATGTAATTGCAGTGAGTGCTTGGGCTAAAGTGTTTCCTAGCGAACCAGAAGCAGTTGGCCTCACACAAATGTTGTCCTTGAAACGTCTTTCCAGGGTCATGTGAAGGTGGTGCGGTACCTGGTGAAAGAGGTGAACCAGTTTCCATCAGACTCGGAATGCATGAGATACATAGCAACCATTACTGATAAGGTAAGATAGTAGGGGAGGAAATGTTGGAAGAACGCTGCGACCCAGCTTCAGAGAAGCTGTTATGGTCCTCAGCATCCTGGCACACTGGGTTTCAGCCAAACAATGAGTCCTGTGGAATTTTCAGAAAGGGAACATGCAGACATCATAGCTTTGTGTACCTTAGTGCTGTGAGAACAGGGGTAAAGGTGCTGTTATTTATTATATTGATTTTCCAGGCTTATTTTCAAGTGTTCTCCCACCATTACATCGATCTGCTCTGTGTTCCTTGCAGTTGAATGAGGTGTACTGAATTGAAAATGGCTTTCGCAGTGGGGTAGAGTTGACAGAACAACCCTCTTCTAGGAGTGTGGGTGAGCCTGTGTGTGAAGGTTCACGACCCTATAGACCCAGTTTGTACTAGAAAGAAGGTGGAAAATATAATAGACAAACAAGTGGCTTCTTGCAGCATTGTGAGTGGGCGCTGCTCTTCCTGCAGGGGTTCAGGTTCTTTTGGTTCATCTTCAGTCCAGATAAACAGGGCACAAACTATTTTATAGTAAGAGAAACAAGAACAGTGACTGGCGCAGAAATGCGGTTGTAATGCACTGTCCTTTTGCTGAGCCACTGCACTGCACTGGAGTTGTCATCTTTCCAGGCATCAGGGTGTGGTCAGCATGTTGGGGCTGATGGAGGTGCCAATGTTAAAATCAGGGGTGCTTTATTGCTGGTGGTTGTGACCCCTCTCTGCTTCCATGATGAACCCTGCACATTTAAATATTTTCACCCCTGTGCAGCAGGTGTTAAATTCCAGGTGTAAACATGAGATCCCACAGGCCAGCCCGTGCAGTGTTACTCTTCCAAACAGGGCTGACACATGTTGTTGTTTCAGGAGATGCTGAAGAAGTGCCACCTGTGTATGGAATCCATTGTTCAAGCCAAAGACAGACAGGCTGCTGAAGCCAACAAAAACGCAAGCATTCTTTTAGAGGAACTGGACTTGGAGAAGGCAAGTTCAAAGAGTTGGGAGTTGTTAATGTTTATTGGATAAAATTCCAGTTTCACTTTCCTGTCAAGATTGAAGATTGGTGAAAGCATATATGAAAGTATGTGTAATTACTGCAATTGCAATCTGTTGAGCTGAGCGTTGTCTTGTTCAGGTAATCTCTAAACTTTACTTTATTACTCAGAGAAATTGAATCAAGAATCTTTGCTATAACTGTTTTGTCTGGAATAATATTGCACCAAAAGAAGGATTTCTAAGTATAATTTTTTACCAAGTATGTGATAGATGGGTATTTTCCAGTCACATTGGTGTGGATTTAGGTCTAAACCCAGTTTTGTGCCTTAAATAGGTAAAAAAACTACTAATGATGTTACTAGAAAGCATAGTGCTGTACTAGAAATGTAATGGGAAAATCCGAGTATAAGTGCAGCGTCAAGTGAGGGCGTGCTTCGTAGTCAGGCTGGCTGAAAGCACCTCATGTTCTGATCCTTGAAAGGGAAAAGGGAGGTGGGTGTCATTTGACCTGTGCTGCAGACAAAGTTACT
Source organism: Tapera naevia (assembly GCA_033556795.1). Lineage (NCBI taxonomy): Eukaryota > Metazoa > Chordata > Aves > Cuculiformes > Neomorphidae > Tapera > Tapera naevia. Next base: position 1,181,016 of record JAUMJJ010000021.1, read on the forward strand.
CCAAGAATCCTGAAAATGCGTCTTTGAGAACTTTTGCCTGAAGTTGATGTGGTGTCTGTCCTCGGTTTCTGACCCTCTGGTTAACACGAGCGAACAATCTGTTCAGAAGAAGTAAATACATGAAAATATGGATCAAGGAGAGTTTAGCTTCTATTTTGTAAATCTGTTAAGTCTGAAATGTAAATGTAGCTTCCTGGGAAATAGAATTTGCTGTTCTTGAAACGCATGGGCCATCTTGTAATCCTGTTCTTTGTGCATGGTTTACAGCTGAGGGAAGAAAGCAGGAGATTGGCTTTGGCTGCCAAAAGAGAGAAAAGAAAGGAGAAAAGGAGGAAGAAGAAAGAAGAACAAAGACGAAAACTAGAAGAAATAGAAGCAAAAAATAAAGAGAACTTTGAACTGCAGGCTGCTCAGGAGAAAGAGAAGCTAAAAGCTGAAGGTGATTTAAAATACTTGCCTCATTTATGAAACACAGCCTTGATTTTAATCCCAGTATTAAAAACTACTGTGCTCGTTAGAACTTGAACACAGGCTTTATTATGCCCTGCGGAGCTCTCCCTTCGTTTACCGGTTCCGTTAAGCCTGTAAGTTGGCGCAGTGGATCTTCTGGTGCCTTGCTGCAGCAAGGTGAGAGTTAGGGGTTCACTTAACCATGGGGATGCTCCTGGCTTGGGTCTACCAGGTCTCAACACTTAAAACCAGGTCAATTACTTTTATAGCTCACAAGCAGAATGATAATAATGATTAACTGGAAAACCTGGTAATATTGAAATTCCAAATCTGTATCATTCTTCTCTTACTCATAGAAAGCTGCCTCTCCTGTGTCTTGAGTTGCATATTGTGTTCCAATAAGTGGTTTTCCCACACTCTGATGTGCTGAAAGAATGGGAAGACGTATAATTTTTTAATGTTCTTTCATGTGCTTATGTCCCCTGATTGCTTGTGTCTGTCTTTCCATGCCTGAATTCAGTTTCACCATTCTTAAATAGCTTCTGCCTTTGTTCCAAGAAACAAATGACATTCATACCTGTGTTAGCATAAACCAGGGGAGCAGCTCTGCGATTTGACACATAGAATAGCCTTACAGATGTCCACACAGGCTTCCTCAAGCCAGCTAAATCACTGCTGGTTTTGTACTCTTCCATCAGATGAACCAGAGGTCCCCATGGAGCCTCCCAGCGCGACCACTACAACCACCATAGGTATATCTGCAACCTGGACCACATTAGCAGGTTCCCATGGGAAGAGGAACAATACCATCACCACAACAAGCTCCAAAAGGAAAAACCGGAAAAACAAAGTCACCCCTGATAATGTCCAGATTATATTTGATGATCAGCTCCCGATTTCCTATAGCCAACCAGAAAAAGTGAACGGTGAATCCAAGAGCAGCAGTACCAGCGAGAGCGGCGATAGCGACAACATGAGGATTTCCAGCTGTAGCGATGAAAGCAGCAACAGCAACAGCAGCCACAAGAGTGACAATCATTCTTCCACAGCCGTTACCAACACACAGAGCAACAAAAAGCAACCCTCGGTTCTTGTCACTTGTCCAAAGGATGAGAGGAAAGCAACTCCTGGCAAGTCATCCATAAAGTAAGTTGCTGTGACCATGTTTGCCAGGTTGGGGTGGTCGATACCCTATGTTTGAATGCTGAGTCCTTGTCTGTGGGGACTTTCCTTCTTGAGTTAGTTGTGTGTCCTTGCCACAGTGTGTACAAGGAGTATAAGCACTGTTGCAGTGGGAACTTGAACTTAGTAGTAGGTTGTGAACCAAGAACCATCATTGTGTACCTGGAATAAGAGCAGTGTTGGGCTGTTTAGAGATGTAAGCATCCCAATTCAAGCAACTTCTTAATAATACAATTTTTTCATATGAGAAGAGAAAAATGGGTTGAGGGGGCTGGAGAATGGGTGGAATACATGTCGTACTTGCTTTTTTTTCCACTGCCTAATGACAGCATTTAATTCCTTTTAAAGGTTGTCTGAAGTCATCAGTGAAGTGACAAGTAATTCCTTGTCTACTTGCACAAAGTCTGCTCCCTCTCCCCTTTCTTCTCCAAATGGAAAGCTAACCATTGCTAGTCCTAAACGTGGTCAGAAGAGGGAAGAAGGATGGAAGGAAGTTGTGAGAAGGTAAGCAGAACGTTCCACTACCTGCCCTTGCTGATGTCCTTCAGAATGTTTTATCTGATGTAGCCCTTTCTGGGATTGTATGGTAGTCTTAGTGGGCCTGATAGACTTCATAAAATTACTGCTACACAGGTTGAATCATAGATTATAACAAGGTTTTTACCCGCTTGCCCACTTGAGAGAGTGTTGTTTCTTTTTTGTCTAGATCCAAGAAGGTTTCTGTTCCATCAACTGTGATTTCCAGAGTCATCGGCAGAGGAGGATGTAACATCAATGCGATCCGTGAGTGCACGGGAGCCCACATAGACATTGACAAACAGAAGGACAAAACTGGAGACAGGATAATAACAATAAGGTAAGCAGGATGCTTGATTTGCTCCTTCCTGTGGTGATTTTAATTGGAGAACATTTCTTTGTTCAGAAAAATGAAAAGTCTTGACCTTACTGTCCCTTGAAAGATCACGCTGAGACAGTTCTTTGAGGTAGGGGAGATGAATGTGGTGGGGAAACCAAGAACAACTGTTGTGTTTCTACAAAAGCTGACTTGTGAGATGAGGTGGAGAACAAACACTAGGGTTGTGCATTTAGACATGGCTAAATAAGCACCTGTATTTAGGGAAGTGAACTTTTTAACCATTTGGGTGTTCTGGGAGTAGAGTTTGCAACTTGAGCTGCTTAAATAATTGTCAGCAACAAGAACCATGGCCAAGCTCAACCTTCAGCCAGAGAGTTATATTCTATCCGTGTTAGCATGACGGAAGAAGGCTGGGTCATGGGTTGGAGGTACTTGGCAATAACGTATGTAAATGCTTTAGATGTACTTCCCTTTTCCCCTCCTGCCTTTTTATAGGGGTGGCACAGAATCCACCAGGCAGGCCACGCAATTGATCAATGCTCTGATTAAGGATCCAGATAAGGAAATCGATGAACTTATTCCAAAGAACCGTTTGAAAAGCTCGGCTGCAAACTCCAAGATAGGGTCGTCAGCGCCTGCCGCCACTACAGCTGCTAACAGTTCCCTCATGGGCATCAAAGTGACCACTGTAGCTGCTTCATCAACATCTCAGACTGCCTCTGCACTCTCCGTGCCTGCAATTTCTTCCGCATCTGCTCACAAAACCATCAAGAACCCAGTCAATAATGTGCGGCCTGGTTTCCAAGTTTCTCTTCCATTAGCATATCCTCCTCCACAGTTTGCACATGCTTTACTTGCTGCTCAGACTTTCCAGCAGATCCGTCCGCCTCGGCTGCCCATGACGCACTTCGGAGGTACCTTCCCACCAGCTCAGTCCACATGGGGTCCGTTTCCTGTTAGGCCATTGACCCCTGCAAGAGCTACCAACTCGCCGAAACCTCACATGGTGCCTCGCCATAGCAGCCAGAACAGCAGCGGTTCTCAGGTGAATTCAGCAAGCTCCTTGACGACCAGTCCAACAGCTACAACAAGCTCAGTGGCTTCTACTGTGCCTGGTTCTTCTGCAAACGCCAGTCCAAGCTCACCTTCAGTCAGAAGACAGCTTTTCGTCACGGTCGTGAAGACATCAAACGCCACAACGACCACAGTGACGACCACGGCGAGTAACACGAGCACAGCGCCAACAAATGCCACGTATCCAATTCCTGCTGCCAAAGAACACTACCCTGCATCTTCCCCATCATCTCCTTCTCCTCCTGCGCAGCCAGCAGGAGTTTCCAGAAGCAGCCCTTCCGACTGCATGGCGACCTCTCCCAATAAGGGTGCGCCTTCGTCCGATCCGGAAGCGGGTAGTCCACCAGCAGTGGAAACGAGCAGCTCGACCAGCAGTAGGCAGCCCAGTTCTGGTACCACCGGCAGCTCATCCGCGCACCCTGCTCATCAGCAGCCTCCGGGAGCTCCTCTGCAAGAGGCAAGACCCCCTCTTCAGCAACCTCAGGTTCCTGCGCCAGATCCTCGAATGGTTGTGCCTCCAAATATATCAGCGACGAGTTCATCCGCTCCTGTGGCAGGTCCAGCAAACGCCCCGATGACCTATCCCATGTCTCAGACATCGATGGGGTCGTCTCAGCCTGCAGCGAAGATGGAAACCCCAGCCATCAGACCACCTGTCCACGGAGCCGGTAACGTCCACAAGAGTCCAGCTCCTGTGCAGAACTCTTCTGTCGCAGTCCTCAACGTGAATCACATCAAGAGGCCACACAGCGTTCCTTCATCAGTGCAGCTTCCTTCTACCTTAAGTACACAAAGTGCTTCTCAGAGTTCAGCTCACCCAGCAAACAAGTCCATGGGCAACAATTTCAGCACGACGTTACCGTTCGGGCCCTTCAGTACGTTGTTTGAGAACAGCCCTACGTCTGCTCATGCCTTCTGGGGCGGTTCCGTCGTCTCATCTCAGACAACTCCAGAATCCATGCTGTCGGGAAAGTCTTCATTCTTGCCAAATTCAGATCCTCTACATCAATCTGACACTTCCAAAGCCCCGGGTTTTAGGCCACCGTTGCAGAGGCCAGCTCCAAGTCCCTCAGGTGAGCCTGCGCTTTATGTTCATACCTTAATAATACACTTAGCTAATGACTGCTGTGTTTTTTTTGGTTGGAACACAGACTATTCAGCTTTTGCGGTCACTTCTAGTAAATGAAAGGGTCTGTGATAGAGCTTATAGCTCTGTACGTGTAGTTGGGTTCATCTTTCTTAATCCAGTAATTCAGGGCCACAAAGATGATCGAGGGCTGGAGCACCTCCCATTCAGGGACAGGCTGAGAGAGGTGGGGTTGTTCAGCCTGGAGAAGAGAAGGCTCCAGGGACACCTTAGAGCAGCCTCTCAGTACTGAAAGGGGCTCCAGGAAAGCTGGGGAGGGGCTCTTGATCAGGGAGTGCAGGGACAGGACAAGAAGGAACGGTTTTTCATCTGAAAGAGGGGAAATTGAGATCTTAGGAAGAAATTCTTCACAATGAGGGTGGTGAGGCCCTGACCCAAGTTGCCCAGAGAAGCGGTGGCTTCCCCATCCCTGGAGGTGTTCAAGGCCAGGTTGGATGGGACTTTGAGCCCCCTGATCCAGTGGGAGGTGTCCCAGGACAAGAAGCAATTTATCACAAATTGGAATAGTTCTGTGCTGGTGGCAGGGGAGGGGAGTGGAAATCAGAACGAGGTGTTTTATTATCTGAGCTGTCAGAGAATAGCAGACTGGAATGGGAAAAAGCATGCCGCAGCTCGACTTCTATCAAGTTCATCAGCTGTAAAATAGTTACGGAGTCATGGAATGGTCTGGGTCGGAAGGGACCTCAGAGACCATCCAGTTCCACCACCACCACACCCCCACCCCCCCCTCCCCGCCATGGGCAGGGACGCCTCCCACTGGATCAGGATGCTCAAAGCCCCATCCTCTTCCTTCTTTCTTTGTTCTTTCCATGATGCGGGTGCCCCCTTCACAGAGCTCCTGGAGCCCTGGGAGTCACTTGTGCGGGTTTCTCTTGCAGGTATCGTCAGTATGGATTCACCCTATGCTTCTGTAACACCTTCTTCTACACACCTGGGTAACTTTGCCTCGAACCTCTCGGGAGGTCAGATCTACGCGCCTGGGACGCCTCTTGGCGGAGCGCCTGCAGCTGCTAATTTTAACAGACAGCATTTTTCCCCACTCAGTTTGTTGCCTCCATGTTCATCAGCATCAAATGGTGAGTTCTGGTCAGTAGGAGAGGAGCTGAAAAGCTGCTGTACCAGTACAGGGACCTGCTGCTTTCCTCCACCTCTGGCCCCTGCAGTTTGACTCTGCAGCAGGGTGTTTGGGACAGAAAGCAAATAAACTGAGTGCTGGCTTACTGAGGGAACAAATTAGTCTTTTACTGGCAAAAACAATCAAAAACAAAGCCCTGAGAAAACCCACAGAGAAGAAATAAGGATGAAAAGATAAAACAAAAGAAAAAAAACCACACCAAAACAAAACCAAGAAGAAAGGAACCCAACCCAACCCACCATAGGTTTATTTTGGCTGTGCTTTGGGATACAATCCCCAAATCCTCTCTTGCTTATGCCCAGGAATGCTTAGTTTAGACTGAGAACCACCTGTAGTCATCAGTTGTACATGGCCAGTAGCTGGGCTGATGGGGCATGATGATCATTTTATGGAAGAGCCTAAATCGATGCGGAATGTCTCTGATCTAAATGTATAAGCATTAAAATGGTCCCCAAGAGTTTGCTGTGTGACTCTGGCATTGGCAACTCTCTGTTTCACTGGTTTGATGTATGACTTGGCACGAAAGGGTGGGTTTGTGGTGACTGGAGAGGATCTGGCTGCTGTTCCTAAGTGGTCTCATTGCTCTCCTTGCAGAATCTCCCGCTCAGCCGGTGTCTTCTGGAGTAAGAGCCCCATCTCCCACCCCTTCAGCAGTGTCCTTGGGGTCAGAAAAGCCCAGCAACGTTTCTCAGGACAGAAAAGTTCCTGTTCCGATTGGAACTGAACGGTCTGCACGGATTAGACAAACTGGAACTTCTACTCCATCTGTGATCGGGAGCAACTTGGCTGCTCCGGTGGGACACAGTGGGATCTGGTCCTTCGAGGGCATAGGTGGCAGCCAAGGTACGTACTGTTAAAGAGATGGTCCTCTGCTTGCTGTTGGCCACCAGTTTGTTTTCCTAACTTGCTTTTGGCGCCGAAGGACAATGCGGATGTGAGTGTCTCACAACGTAGGAGTGCTTTTTCCAAAAGAGTGGGAGCAGGGACTTCTGTTTGCTCCTCTGTCCGGTTAATTGAGTTTTAGCAAGGTCTTGGAAAACCTCAAGTGTTCTGAAACACCCTGGCTGGGAAGATTGGTTACTCAAAGCGAGAAGTAACAGGGAAAATAAACCCACAGGACATACGGGGATGAACTGAGTGAGGACCATTTGATTTAGGAAGAGGAGAAACAAAGATGTCTCAAGATGACGGATGGTTTTGTAAAACAGGATTTAATACTGAACTCTGATTCATAGCCCAGGCAGGGCTTACTGTGCTGAGGATGGTGCACTTCTTCAGTTTACGTTACCTTTGTTCTTTCCAGTCATGCCAGCTGCGTTTTACTAACGCAGGGCTCTGGGTTCCTCTAGCCACACAGAGCTCAGTATTCCAGAATTCATTAAAAACTGAAGTTACTGGTGGGACAGTAACTTAAGCAAACACTTCGGGAGTCGTGGATGCAAATTGTTGAAGAATGCTGAGGTTTTTGCTGTTGTTTTTTTTTTTATTTGGTGGGGATTTGTTTTGTTCTTTTTTTGCTTAGGCTAAGAGGGAGGGAATCCTGAGATGAGCTTGTATGAGACCTATGAAGGTCATTTCAGCCTCCTGCACAGAATGAGATTCACTGTGTGGTCAGACTGGGTTGCTGAGGGCTTTGTCCAGCCTGATCTTGAAAATCTGCAAGGATGGAAACTGCTCGCGCCCTCTGACCAACCTATTCTGCTGCTTGACTGAGGAGTCCAACAGGTTAAGGTTTTAATGGACAGACTGTGCACATGTTTTGCATGCGACAAGTGTACTGTCCTGGGTTGCTTCCCAAATACATGATAGATAGGATGTATCCAAACTGGTTTCTGTTTCACTAATGGTCTTTTCCCCATCTGTGTAGCAAGAGGCAGCTCATCACTAAGGCTTTAGGAACTGAATGTTTGTATTTGCATTGTCCAGATGTACAAGTTGCCCTGGAGGTCTGTCTGTGCTTTCAGAATGCTGCTCGCATTCAGTTTCCTTCAATTACTTCAACAGTTTGATCTTCAGTTCAGAATGGGATTGTCTCTGCTTTTGTTGAGCGTTAGGATGGCTTCAGAAATGTTTCTGTATCCCTTCTCCACTCTTCCAAATATCATTCCTTGTGTTTTGTTTAGAAAACCTGGGTTTCTGGTTTGAGCTGCAATGCCAATAGCAAGCAGCCTCTAATGAAGTCACGTAATTAGAACATGAACTCATGGCTGTGGCTGGCCATTTTCTGGGCTTGCTTTTCAGAAGTCTTTTTCTGTCTCTTAGTTCATTAAATAATTCAGAAATGGGCAAAAATAATTCACAATGGCAGTGAAGTGGAGGAAATCGCCTTCATAGCATACATAACCCTCTCACAGCACCAAATGCACAAGAAATGTAGGGTTTTGGAGGAGGAAGAGTTAGCACAGATGCCAGCTTTCCCTCTCAAACAAAGGTGAACTGCAGCGGTGCTGCTTTGGTTGGGTACAGCCGTACCAGACTGCTTGTGCTGGCTCAGGGTTCCTGCCATGGAGTAGCTCAGTGTGCAGGTTTCATTTCTGGTGCTCTCCATCCCACACATACTAAAGCTTTGGTGCAGGTGTAGTTGCACAGGAACCACAAGCTGAGCAAATGCCACGTGGAAATGTTTCGGTGTGCAGGCATTTTGTCTGCAGAACGGGTGTTGTAACGCTATCGCTGTGTCTTCTGTGCCCTTAGATAAAGTGGACTGGTGTCACAGCGGAATGGGGAGCCACATGATCCACAGGCCCATGTCAGACCCGGGGGTGTTCTCGCACCAAGCCATGGAGAGAGACAGCACGGGAATCGTAACGCCTTCCGGTACATTCCATCAGCCCGTTCCTGCAGGATACATGGACTTCCCAAAAGTCGGGGTAATGACCTCCTTTGTCTTGGTGTGTGCGGTTCCACTTGCTTTTCCCGTCGGTGTGCGAGGCAGGTGAACGGCACAGAGGTGCTGTTCACGCTGCAGTTGAGCGTGTGTGAGCTGTAAAACACTAACTCGCCCTCACGGTGCGGCAGAACCCTGGATCTAGTGAAAAATAACTTGTCCATGACGTAATAAATACCTGCACAGAAAGGTTTTTCTTAAATTGGGGCCTTTCATGGCTGCTTTAAGACAGAGAATTTCTGTAACACCAACACCCTTGTGTCATTCTCCACGTGCAATAGCAGCAGTGTTTGTGAATCTGTACCGATTTCTGCTTTCTCCTCCCTGCAGGGAATGCCTTTTTCTGTGTACGGGAACGCAATGATTCCTCCTGTAGCCCCCATCGCAGATGGTACTGGGGGCCCTATATTTAACGGGCCTCATGCTGCTGATCCATCTTGGAACTCGCTGATAAAGATGGTTTCAAATTCCACAGAAAATAACGGGCCTCAGACGGTAAATTTTCAATTTTTATATTCACAATTTTAACTTAAACTGTGGTGAAGGTGAACGCAGAGCTGTTAGAGTGTATGGAGATGCAGTGTGGTGTTTCTTCTTTCTGCTCGTGTCTCCAAGGAGCTGATACAGCCCCTTACTCACTATAGGTTACTGACAGCTTCTAGACCTTAGCCATGTCTCCAAAAGTCCATATGAGCTGTCCCAAGAAACAATCAACATCACTGTTAGTGCACTAAAAAGGAGAGCACTGTGGTTACTTGTGTGAACATGGTTGTGCTTGAGAGTCGTGGCGCAAGCTTCCAGCTGGACTCAGAGAAGCTGCCTCCTTAATCAAAGCAGACGCCTGGTTGATTACTGCAGAGCAGCTTTTTGATGATGTCTTGGGGGCAAGTCTGGCTAGAAAAGATAGTTTTACACTGCATATGTTACTCATTTATCCTGATTTCAATCTGTGCATTTCTGCATCTGGAAAACACAGGTGGTTTGCTATTGTGAGAAAAGCCTTTTGCTTGCTGTAATGTTAGCTTTCCCTTCCCAAAAGAAACCTGCATTAGGACTGAAGGGTTGTTCTGGGCACTGAAAGGTATGAAGACTTCACTGCCTTAGGACTAACGAGCTCTTCCATTGCCTGCTCTGATCTCGCCTGGGTTTTAGCCTTGCCCGCTAACTAGGAGTTAGGAACAGGGATTATATTCCCTTGAAGCTCTTGTCTGTTTGCAGCCAACAGCTAATATTGCAATGGATCAGCAGTAGCTCTCGCTATAATATAGCTTGTGTTTATTTTTATTATACAGTGACCTCTGTTATATTGTTAATAATGATATTTCTGGACTTAATGTGCTTGGGAACCATCCAAGCTGCTGAGAGAGCTCCTAGCACTGGCAGGAGGTGGGGCTGCAGGGAAGAGGCTCTCTGCTGTTGGCTACGGTTTGTGTGTTGCACTAAAGTGGCTCATGACCTTTGTGAGGTGACTTCTGGTTTAGGGATGAAACTGTCTCCCAGGAGAACATTATATTTGGGTTTTCACACAGCAGAAGGTGTTGATGTGCACTGAGGGAAACAGGTCAGGGTGCCAGAAGTGAAGTTCTTGATGGTCTGAACTTCCTAAGGTCAAGAGGAGAGAGTATCTTGCTCTGAAAGTCTGCAGGCACTGTCCTTGCAAATGATTCTGCACTTACCCAGAGTCCTGTTGGCTCTCCTCGGCACAGACCTGGCATGTCCAGAGGGAGTGCTTATTTCCCTGCTCTGAAGGGATACACTTCTCCCATGGAACAGTGAAATAAATGTTACATCAGCATTGCTTCACAGGAGGAACTGGTGGGTGTAAATAGCATTGATGTCTCTCTGGGAGTTTGTTGTGAAGGCAAGCAGGCAGGCTGGGGGACAGTGTTACCTTACACTGACTAGAAGGGGAGAGGAAGAGGGATCTTTGGCCAAGGTGGAAGAGATATTAAAGCCCTATTTCTCTCTTTCCCACCTGATTATATCAGAGTGAAGCAAGTGCTGAGAGGAGCTCGGTGTGGTTTGATGGTTCCCTGCTGTGTTTTCTGACATCGGGTTTACTGGGGAACAGGGAAAATCCCAAGCACTGCCAGGTAACGTTTTGACTTCTGCACTGCCTCGAGCACGGTGTTAAAGCCAGCTCTCTCTTTCAGGTGTGGACTGGAACTTGGACACCTCACATGAACAGTGTGCATATGAACCAGCTTGGCTGAGTGGGATCAACGTGCTAGCCTTGGGATTCCTTTTTTTGCAGAGGAAAATAAACGGCAGAAACAGTTTATGTGCTCCCAGATCATTCTACTGATGTGCTTGACTGAAGTGTGTAGGCTTTTTGCAGAAGAACTTACTAACTGACCTTTTTCTGTGAACATTGTGACCGCCCATTCCCCACCATCATACGTTTCAACTTAGTTAGCCTTTCTTCTTTCCTTTCCTCTTTATTTTTTTGACATAACTTTCTGTTGAAGCTGTTCTTTGGCTGGTTGGTTTTAGTACTGTAAACTGCTTCTGAGCAAACACAGAAATTTAGCAAAATTATGTAAACTTGATCCTGAAGTTTTAGAATGGCAAATAAATGTACAATTGTTTACATAACAAATGGCTAAGCAGAAAGTAAATTTCAATATGTCAGTTATAGAGGCTCTACTTTATGTAGACTTAAATTAATGTGAGATATGTACCTTCATATTCAGAAATCTGGATGTTTCCTTCATACATTAAACTATTAATAAGCATAACTTTTCTACTTGTGTAATTTAAGTACATTATAAATAACAAATGGGCATTATCAGAGGGTTTCTTTCCCAATGTGTTGGATTATTTTGAGAAGACTTGTATCAGATATCAGAGGTTCCCAGTTCGCTTGCAGAAAAGACTTTTCAGCACCTGAGAACACAGCGTTTTGGCACACTGGGAGTTGTCTCCACGCTGAACTCCCCTGCTTGGTAAACCTGGTAAATGGATCACGCTGCAGCATCTATTCCAAATTACTCTCGCAGCAAGGCCTGTTCTGTTCCCCGCATGCTCCCAGGTCTTCTCTTCCTCCAGTCCTTTCTTTGCATACCACAGTCATTTTCAAATGCCCATCCTTGGTGTGCAAGTTCAAGAATGAGACTGAACTTCCAGCTTCAGCAGTGCTTCCCTGATGACAGTGTGCTCCGAAGGAAGGCTTATTTCAGAGTAAGTGGCTTTGTTCCAGTAGGTGATGTCTTGCTGCCCCAAGTGGGTTTATGTGGAGAGGGCCAAGTGAGAATTCCTTTATGGCCATCTTCTGGAGCTGTCACCTTCTCCACCTGGAGGGAAGACAAGTACCACAGGTGAAGTCTTGGACTCTAAGCCAGGATCCCGGCACCGTTTGTGGTTTTAAAGCAGATCTACCAAGTGGATCTGTTGTGCAGGACAAGCAAGGGCCAACATACTCTCTCGCTGCTTATCCTGCATGGAGCCAGGCTGAAAGAAAGCTGGTTTTTTTCCTTGCTGTGTCACTTGGGATCACCGCTTCTGGGAATGTTACTGTCCTAAGAGGTACAATCTGGGAAAGAAATATTCTGGATGAGTTCAAGGGTCTGCTGTTGAGGCTGGAATTTAACAAGTGCTATTTTGTCTTTATTACCGTACTCCTTTGAAAGCCAGAGGAAAGAACCCCTTGTCCAAAGACCCTTCCTGCCTTGTAACTACTGTGCTGTTTGAGGTGTGTGTGCACCGCTGTCCAAATCGAGCCTGGAGGCGATGCTCTACATAAAAGCAAACTCATTTTTCCCTTTGTCTCACCTGAAATCTGTGAAGAGCTGGAGGTGGCACAATGGAGACCAGACTGAGGGAATGACTGAACCTGTGCACTGACACCTCGCTGTGCAAGGGGGATAGAGCCCCCCCAGCCTTTGCAATGGCCTTTGGCCCTGACTGGGACTTTTTCCTAAAAGCTTCAGTGGTTGTTTAGATTAGTGAGGTCAGGCTTGAGAGAGCTGGGGTTGGGGCTCCAGAGAGACTTAGAGCAGCCTCCCAGTACTGAAAGGGGCTCCAGGAAAGCTGGGGAGGGGCTCTTGATCAGGGAGTGCAGGGACAGGATGAGGGGGAAGGGGTTTAAGCTGCAAGAGGGGAGACTTAGATCTTACAAACAAATGTTTTGCTGTGAGGGTGGGGAGGCCCTGGCCCAGGTTGCCCAGAGCAGTGGTGGCTGCCCCATCCCTGGAGGTGTTCAAGGCCAGGTTGGATGGGGCTTGGAGAACCCTGATCCAATGGGAGGTGTCCCTGCCTGCGGCAAAGGGGTGGAACTGGATGGGCTTTGAGGTTCCTTCTGACCCCAAGCATTCCATGGTTGTGCTCTTAACTCCACAATGATCCCCCTGAGGTTTTATTACAGCTGTGATTTCCAGTGGCCAGAATTTTGGTGTTATTTTGTTGGTGTGGAAAACTCCAGCTGTGGCTGGGAGAGCGCAGGCAGGATGCTGCCTTGGAGCTTTCAGGCCAGGACCATCAGAGAGTGGAATCTGGTTCATGGAATGTGGAGTCTGGTCCATGGAATCGTGGAATCTCGTGTGGCTTTGGAAGGCTCAGCCAGGAACATTGTTTTTTTCTCTCAGACATATTTTTAAAATGTATTTCGCCTGTACTTCTCTTTATTTGAGCAATAACAAAGAACGTGCTGCTTTGGGCTCTGGCACGGTGTTAATCAGGAAGATAAACGAAGCTGTGTGTGGAGAGGGGACCTAAGGCTGAGGGAGCGGGGAGCACAGCCCCTTGTGCGGTGTCCACTACCCCCTGCCCCTCCTGGCCCTCGACACGTCTCGTCCTGATGAGGAATCGTTAATTGCGTCTTTCCCTCTACCCCGTTTCCCACCCCTCTGCCCGTCCTCCCGCCCTCACTCAACATGGCCGCGGCGGGGCGGGAGGCGCGTGCGCGGGGCACCTCCCCCAACCCCCCCCGTGGGCCTCAGCCACGTGACGCTGGGCGCGAGGGCCCTATTGCCGCCTTCCCGTTCCCGCGCGGATCCTTCCGCCCTTTGGATGGTGGCGCGCGAGCGGCGCGAGACTCCTCTTCCCGCCTCCCGTTCTCCGCGCGCCCCCCTCAGCCCCTGCGGCGCGTGCGCAGCGCGAGGCTCCTCTTCCCGCCTCCCGTTCTGCGCGAGCCCCCTCAGCCCCTGCGGCGCGTGCGCAGCGCGAGCCCCCCCGCTCAGCCCCTGCGGCGCGTGCGCAGCGCGAGCCCCCCCGCCCCCCCTCGCTCAGCCCCTGCGGCGCGTGCGCAGCGCGAGGCCCCTCTTCCCGCCTCCCGTTCTGCGCGAGCCCCCCTCAGCCCCTGCGGCGCGTGCGCGCGGCGCGAGGCGCCTCTTCCCGCCCTCCCCTGCCCCCGTGCAGGTCCCTGCGCCGCTTGGCGCGTGCGCGCGGTGCCCCGGCAGCACGCGCAGCTCCTTCCCGCGGCGCGGGGCGCCCCGCACAGACACCCCCACCCCCACCATGCAGCGGGTGTTGCGGGGCGCGCGCCTCACGGCTCTGTCTCTGGCGGCGGCGATGGAGAGCGGCAGCCCCGGCGGGTGGTACGAGCGGCTGGCGCAGTCGCAGCCCGTGCGCTGGGCCGAGCAGGGGCTGCTGGCGCTGCAGGAGGCGGCGGGAGCGCCCTGCTGGGCCGCCATCGCGGGAGGCGCCGTCCTGCTCCGCACCGCCGTCACCCTGCCCCTGGCCGCGCACCAGGGCCGCCTCCTGGCGCAGGTGGGGACGGGGGGGGCTCCCTCACGGGGTCCTCAGGAGCGCTGGAAATCTCGAAGGTTTCCCCAGGGGCCCTCAGGGCTCTGCGTCCTTCAGGGCGTCCCCCAGGTGGCCCTGAAGCTCTGCATCCTTCAAGGGATCGGTCAGGGCTTTGGGTCCTTGGGGCTCAGGGTCCTTCGGAGCCCTGGATCTGTCACAGGGAGTTCCCTAAGGGTTGGGCCATCGGGGTGGGTGCCCCCAGGGGCCAAACTGTGGAGAGGCTGGTGCGAGCTCACCGGTCGCTGCTGCGCGCGCCTTCACCAGCCCCTGCTGGTGCAGGGGCTTCTGTGGGGACAGGCCTGTGCCCGTCCCTTTTGGGAGGCGGGGAGTCTAAACCGTGAAAGCTGGAATGTGTCTCTTGGAGCTCTGTGGTGTGAGGTGCTGGCTGAAACGCCGTCACCGAAGTTGCTGCAATGCAAATGGACAAAACCAGCCATAAAATGCCTGTTTTTCCTCAAAAGTGAGGAGAAGGTTGGGGTGGGGGCGCTGCACAGGGATGGTGTGAAGCAGGTGCTCAGCCTGCTCTGTGTGGCTGCTTGGTCTGCTCAGGAGGGTTGTGATTCTGCACAGCTGCCAGGATTGGGCTGGAATCGGGCTCAGGTGGGAATTGTTCTCCACCTGTTTGGAGGTCAGGAGGGTCAGTGCAGGAACTTTCCTTCAGAGCCACCATTCAGACAGCCTCCCTATAGGAAAAGTATGATTTGTTTTATTGAAGTAGGTTTGGGGTGTTTTTTGTTGTTCTGCCATAATGCTTGTTCATTTTTCCTTTTGTTTTGATTGCAAAACTGAATATCATGTCACACTTGTGCATGACAGGGGCTCTGCTTAATTGTCAGGGTTGCGACTGCAAAAATGTGTATCCTGCTGCACTTTAAGTCTTGTTGAAGTGGCATTAAAGGCCTTTTTGTTAGGTAGCTCGTCACCGTTCTTGAATGGACACAAAAAGTTGCTTATTGGGAACAAAACAAAATAATTCAGTGTTTATTTCGTTTAATAGTAAGATAGCATCTTTGAGAAGTACTGACAGTAACAATCACTAGGACTTTCAGGTGTTCATTTTGTTGAAAGATAAAAGGTGGCTGCAGATATGAGGTCTGTCCTTCACAGTTGGTTTTGTTCTCTGTCCACATTGGGTGGGGAGAGGAAGCGCTTATACCCTGTAATTGTGCATAAATGTTTTTCCTTTTCTTCAGCTAGCTGGAAAATTTGCAGCCTGAGATTAAAATGCTGGCCAAACGTCTTCGCTATGAGGTGTCTATGCGTGGGAAGCAGCTGGGTTGGTCTGAAAAGGTGGCCAGGTAAATCGGTGATTTTATGTGCCTTGTTAATTCCATTCCTGATTGAGGGGTGGCAGGAGGGAATTTCCTGCAAATGATGACAGAAATATTCTGCCGTTGCCCAATGCTTAGATTTTTCTTACCACTTACGACTTGTGTTTGTTTTATTGTCTTTCAGAGTCTGTTTTAAAGCTCTACCCTTGTAATGGCTTAGGATCACAAAACCAAATCCAGGATTGGTTTTGTTGTCTTTACTTGTGGCTAAAGTTTCCTTAGCTGTTTCACAGTATCTAAATATGGCTGGAACTCGGGGTTGAGATGGTCGTGGTCCTGTTCGCACCCCATTCAGTAGCAGTGCACTGGGGATCACATAACGGGCTGATTGCATCTGTCTCGAGGAATATAGACTCTAGTTCAGACAAAAACCCTCATGAAATAAAATATTCAACAAGTTAGTGGTGGATGGCAATGGGAAATTTTTTTGTGAAAGCTGCTTATAGCAACAGGGCTAACAGCTGTGAGGGAAGGGGGTTGAGAAAGGAGTGTCTGAAGAGGAAACACTTCCAGGTGTTCCAGAGTTGCACCTGAAGGAGCCAATTTGAAGAATTGCTGTGTTGGAATTGGAGTAGTTACTCTGGAGCAGGTTTTGTGAGAGGGCTTTTGTTTTCTCCTTTCTAAAAGGTTCCACTTTAAGAAGAACCTGCGGCGGATTGTTACAGAGCTGTATGTTCGAGACAACTGCCACCCCTTCAAAGCCACTCTGCTGGTGTGGGTACAGATTCCGATGTGGGTCTGCGTGTCCCTTGCTCTGCGCAACTGCAGTGTTGGTGCTGCAGGCTCAGAAGGTAATCTGAACACACACATTCTTAACCATTGGTTTTCATTTGGCTACCGCTTTTGCAGGTGCTTCAGTGATTAAAGAGCACAGTCTCCAGAGCTTGATGTATAAGCTGATACAAAGACTGCTCCACTACTAAGTTTTTAAACCTAATATTTATCTGTGCTTAAGCTATCTGATAAAAATTAATTTTAAGACTTTGATTAGGTGTGTTGTATGTGTTGTTCTAGATTAGACTTCTGTTCATGTGACCAAAGAACTGATGTCAGAACCAGATCTGTCTTTTCCTTCAGTTTGAGCTCTCCCAGCAGTGCGGGAATGTTACGGGTAGCAGAGTGCCTGGACATGTGATCCACTAGACAAAGATATATGCTTTAATGGTATTTTCCACTCAGGAAAAATGTACCCAGAAACTTGGGGGACTTGATTGTAATACACAATATGGTTCTGATGAGCTTGAGGCAGCAAATCGTACTGAACTCCATATTTTGTCTTTTCTTTTAGTTCAAGAACAGTTTTCCACAGGTGGAGTGCTGTGGTTCAGAGACCTCACTGCACCAGATTCCACCTGGATCCTGCCTGTTTCACTCGGACTGGTGAATTTGATGATAGTGGAGGTAGGTCTGTGGAGCAGGTGGGATCATTGCAAATGGATAAGGTGTTTCGTAGGATTGTAATACAGTATTGCCAACTTACAAAACATGGTGATAAAAGGGTAGTTCCAGATTATCACACTTGAAAATTATCTTGTTTTTTTCTGTGTGTTTGAACATGTGGCTGCCTTGTTTAGAGATGACACATTCTAATGTGACACATCTCAGCCCCTTCTTTGGCTTTTCTTGAGCCTCAGTAAAGTTCAGTCATGACTCTAGAGTTTCTCTCAGAATGATGTTCTGATGAGCTTCATGGGCGTTAAGCGTCTAGAAGCATGTGTAGGGGTTTTTGATTTGTTTTAAACCCACCCCATACATTATTTGTTGCTGCCTTGTGCTCAAAACTAACAGTATTATGTGTTCTTCTTCAGAAACTGAAAAGATCCAGAATTAATTTTGGGGAGACTAATCAGTAGACACAGGAAAAAAAAAAAATCTTCATTTCCAGGTTTTGGGTATAATTCAATGGAAATATGTTTTTTTTCCTGATTTTTCTGTTAGGTGTTCTCATCAAACTCTAACCATTCTTACTCTGATTTCTTCTGCTAGTGGACTTAGAGAAGGAAAGTCAGTATGTGACTGTAGATGTGATTCCACTTCCGTTCAGTTCCCTGTTAACTGGTTTGGGTCTCTCCATCTGCAGCTTTTCTCTTAGGGTTGAGCCCTTGGGACTTATAGCTGTGCCACAGTGACTGTATGAGGCTATGTTACCTTGAAGTAATGGTTAGGGGCTGATGGGTGAGTGCAGTGTTTTCTGGAAAGGACCCAACATCTAAGACATTAGACAGGTCACATGGGAGATCGTAGCAGTGGGTTAATGGAAATAGAGGATGCAAAATGCAAAGAGTGCTGGGTTACAGGGAACCCCACTGCTGCCTTTTTTCTCATTTTAGTCATTTCAAAGGGAACTTATTTATAACTGTGGATTTCTTTCCTTTCAGCTCTTTGCTTCGCACAAAAAGGAAGTTTCCAGGTTCCAGAAGCTTGTTACAAATTTCTTCCGAGTGTTGTCAGTAGTAATGGTCCCCGTTGCTGCTACAGTCCCCTCCGTAAGTACAGCGTCTCAGTGACGCCGCCAGTGACCAGTGTGTTCTGGTGCTCACATGCCTGGGGGGTTTCTTAAACCATGCTCTAACACAAAGTAACCTAAAAAAAATATTTTGGCTGTGGATATGTTTAAATACACACATTTGGAGTATTTTTGTCCAAGAGGGAAAACTGCAGACATTGTTTGTAAACATCATTGTCACAAACTAGGAAAATCCAGAGCTGGTTAGCGTCCTTTTGTGATCTCAGCAATGAGGGGAAACCTTTAGATATGGACATAAGGACAAAGGTTTGCTCACTGTAAGAGGAAAACAGCGCAGTTCTTAAATTAGGGCATTTTCCACATTCTTCTTAAAACACTTCTAATTTTTACTGTGTGTTCAACTTCCGAATGTTTTGGTTAGCAAAAACGAAGTATCTGTCGTTTGTCTCATTAGCTTTTAGAGTGACATGTAGAAGTTTAAGCAAGTTGAATATGAATTAATGTGTGAACTGTTGTCAAACTTCAGTGTAGATGACACTTTTTTCCCAGAAGAGTTGAGAAAGAGTGAAAATTGGAAGCCATTGTTGTTATTGAGAGGAGTGGTCTTAGGTGAGTTGTTTTTCTTGGTGACTGGGAGTAACCAGTGGTCATGGTTCATGAAGAGCTGCCTCAAACTGAGTGTTCTCATCACATCTGGGGATTCTGAGCTCGATCTTTGTCTCGTTGCAGTCCATGGCACTGTACTGGCTGTCCTCGAGCTTCGCGGGGCTCTCGCACAACCTGCTGCTGCGGTCTCCAACCTTCCGCCGACTGTGCTGCATACCAAGGTCCAAATCGGACTCAGATACTCCTTACAGGGATATCGTGTCTGCCTTGGCTACCAAATACAGTTTTAAGAAATGATGTCACCTGAACAGTGTGGAGAGCTGTCCCAGGAATGTGGCAAGGGTAATTCAGTTTGTTTGAAGTGTACTTACTGACTGTAAAATGTTGCAGATGGAATTGTATTTATTTTCCAAATAAAGCATTGACTGGCCATAAAGTGTGGTTGTTCAGCACTAATGCATGTTTGTTGGGAAGCTTTGCTGTTTTGCAGTTAAAATAGTCCAGTAATGTCTCCAGAATTGTAAGGAATTGTACAGATGAGTATTAGTTAAAACTGTGACTCATCTAGCCTACCTCCTTGTGGTGGAGCTGATCCAGCCTGTGGGCTAGTGAGCACCGAGGTCTGAGGTGAGGGAAAAGGCTGGATGGACAGATGCTTTGTTTATTGGTTTGTTTAATTAAGACATTGGTGCAGACTGATTGGATATTCAAGTGGTTCACGTGCTGGCCTTTGTAACAGTTGTGGTAGTTGGTGTCCTGTAGCTGCGAAGAAGACTCTTAATAGGTTACTGTCAGTCTCTTGTGCATTAGATTTGGAGTTAGCAGGACGAGTTTCGTGTATCGTTTCTGGTGATCACTTTTGAGTCTTTGCTTATTCCTCATCCATTTTCCATGAATAGTATAGAGTAGCAGCTGTTTATGGTGTGTACTAAAATGAGGTAAGTAGCACCTTGAAAAAGAATGAGTTGTGATAAGAACCTAAATGCTTCCAACTGAATATCAGACTTAATTTTTAATGTGAGTTGTAAAGGTAAGTGCAAGTGTTTTATATTTAAGGGACCCGTGTACAGTATTTCATCATGCAGACATCAGTGTAGTTACGTGCAGGCCCTTCGTGTAAGGGTATTCAGATTCGCATCTCCCCTTGCTCTGTGTGCATCCTAAGTCAGCATTGAAAACAGGGCTGTGATACTTGTTAGCTTTAATAGTTTTGACTTGGAAAAAAGGCTCTTGTGCACAGAAGTTTGCCTCCTTTCTCAGCTATGGTCATTACTCTGTTAAAACATCTTATCTGTACTAAAATACTTGTCTTGGTATTTGCTGTTCCTAGTGAAGAGGATCAGAGCTTTGCTCTGTCCCTTCCTGTGACGTGTGCCTAACATCTGGTAATGTAGTCCATGTTGAGACGATGATGGAGCAAAGAAAGGTGTAATGATCTGTCTTGGTCAGCTGTCGAAAGGAGGAGTCCCAGTGAGGCATCTACCCTCTCCTTTGTGCTGGCTTTATGTGAGTGACCTGGCAAGTGGTCCTGCCCTGTTAGGGAGGGTGCTTTCTGCAAACCAGCCAGCAGAAGGGGGCTTCTGGAGAGGAAGGCAGCAAAACTGTCTGTGTGTTCTGAGAAACAGAACTGAAGTGGCTTGAAACAGTCTGTACAGTCTTCGTTCTGAGTGATAGTGTGTTATTCAAGTAATATGATACATAGCTTGGCCATTCCGTCATCTCTTCTGCTTGCTTCCCATTCTGAAAACTAAGAAATTGTAAGTTACCAAAACCTAATAGTAAAAGAAGACTGGAGATTTTAGAAAGGAGAGAGTTTCTTCCTTAACTTCTCTCTGCTAGTTTGCTTGAAGTACTGTAAGATAAGTTGGTCAGTGCCACATTCAAGATGCAAATCTAGAACACTGGATACTCGGCAGTATATCCTGGCTATGCTTTGTGGCAGTTGGAGTGGGAAACTCAAAGTCTTAGTTCAAAGGGATTTTGATTCAAAGCAAGAATTTTTTCAAGGGCAAAGTGTCATTTCTGGCACTTAGTTCCATGGTTTCAGGAAAGAAAAAAAGTGCAGAAGTGTTTTTGAATATGCTGTTGCACACCCTGGGGAGCTCAAGCTGCAGCTCAGTTGTTGGCCGTTGGGCTGTCAGGGTCCTGCAGTTGAGGCCAAGCAGACAGCCCAAGGCAGATCAAAATGGTTTTCTTCCTTCTTTCATCTCAGCGCTGTTTCCGAGCTTAATGAGCCCATCCTTTTTTAGTGTACACTACTTTTCCACCTCGTTGCTTTGTCCCTTTGAAGTAAGCCACTGGCAGGTGTCAGGACAATCCCTCTGACTGCCTGGTTGCCTTTGCAAAGCCACCCAGGTGCGCAGCACCGTGGCCAGTTGTCAGGAGAGCTCTTCCTTTTTTCACTTGTTGTTGTTGGACTACCTGAATTTAATTGATCTGACTTATTTCTCATGGCAAATAAAACACTCCTGGTTCCTGTTAGCTCAGCAGAGCACTAAGAGTAACAGCAGCTGCTGTTCTCTTACGGGTTACTGCTCTCATTTTAAAGTTTGGAGGATCACAAGTTAGTACTGTCTTAAAAGAGAGGGTAACAGGCAATGGGGCATTGCACTACATAAAAACCAGCAGAGAGAATGTCCTTAATGGCTTTTTTAATTCTTTTGGTCCCACTCCATTTTGTAGATTTAGGACTCATTTAGGTCATGATTTTGTAATATCACATTTTGGAATTGCTGTGTCTCAACAGTGCAAGTGTAGTCTTGCCCAAGCTGGACTATGCGATGCATTTGTGTCGTATTCAGGGGCACAGACATGGAGTTGATGCAGGGCCTTTTCTTGCCAGCCATGAGGGGATGGACGGTGTTGGATCTAGCAAAAGGAGCTGGAGCTACAGAGTTGAAGAATCATTTGTTTGGAAAAGACATTTGCGATCATTGAGTCAAACTGCCAAAAGCCTTTGAATACGTCAAAATCAGCAGAGTCAGTTCATAATAAGGGATCAGTGCTTTTATCCATATCACCACGATGGTTTTGATCAATTTTTTGGTTCACACCCTTCTCCAGTCGTGTTGTCGGCTTTGGGTTTGGGCTGGGATTTTTAAGGCCTGTGTAAGTTACGGGCTGAACTTTAGCGTGTGGATTAAGATGAATGCATACATCCATGTGTTCCTTTGAGAGTTGAGCTTTGTGGACTTGGTTTGTGTAACTGCCAATTCATAATTTGAATGCCTTAATTAACTTTGCAATTGAATTAACAGTAAATAATGATTTTAACCTACTTTATTTAATATAATCCTCAACTTTTGTTGCAAAGAAGAAAGGTAAGAGCCCTTCAGGAGAGACCACTGCTGTATATAGGGATTGGGCTTTTGGATGAGGATGATAGCCAGCCCAGAGCCCAGATGACTCTTTGCCTGCTGCTCCCCTTTTCTGGGGAATGAGGGTCCCCTCTAGCAGCAGGCAGGATGCCTGGGTCTGCTTGCTGCCACAGGCAGAGTCAGATACTTGAACCTGGTAAGCACAGTCTCTCTCACTGTCCGTCCCACCTGCAGTTACTCTGGCAAATTTGTCACTGGCCAAATTATTCTGTGTTCTGCAGATTTGACCAGGAGTAGGTAAAATCATAATCAAAATGATGTCTCTCCTTTTCCTTAGTTCCGTGGTAGAAAATAGCAAAGCAATCTGCAATATTATCAACTGCAATGAATGAGAATTTAAGCTTATGATTCCCATCTAATTTCATGCTTAGACTGATGGATTAAGACCATCACCATCTCTCTGAAGCAGTTATGTTCTGTTCCACTCAGTACTGGCAGGGGGAGGCTGAGGTCTGTGTAGAAAGTGTAAATCTAAAGAAACTTTTAGAACTCTCCAAACCTCTGCATTCTAAGCGTTGTGGTTTGAGCCATGTTATTTAAGGTTTTTTTTTCAACCTAATCCCCAATATTTTTCTTGATTATTATTTTTCCCTGCCCAGCATAAAACACTACAAAAGTACATTTTCTTGTTTGTTTATATGCATGTTTGTTTGCAGGATGTGTGAGGAATCACTTGGACAGAAAATAGTTTGTCCTGGATCAAATAAATGAACGTAATGTGAAACCCCTTGAAAATGGGAGGCAAATAATACTCATTTCTAAGATTTCAAGTGGACAATTAATGTGTTTACAGAAAGCCAACATGCTTCTGGGGACTGGTGAACGTTTTAACAAACGAAGTACCAAATGTGACTCCTCGAGCAAGCTTATAAGTGAATGATGGATGTTAAATGCTGGGGAGCTGGTTTCAGTTGAGCAGTGTGCTTGGAACTTATCCAGACTGTACAGGAGAGGATTCAGAAGGGTCCCTCTGCTGTTTAATATATATCACATATCTACAGAACGAGTGAGGCTTTGTTTGTTAAGGATCAATTCTCCAGCAGTGCCAGACAATCTTGCCTATTGTGGCTGCTTCCTCAGAGTCTGGTGAGCTCCACCCAGAGACTAAGTATTTCTGCAGTCAAACACTTGCTCTTTAACAGGAACAGCCATTTGTTGCTGCTCTGCATTGAGCCTTCTGTGCATGGATGACAGGCGAGTGTAGGAAGGACGAATATCCCACCACTGTCGTGCCTTATTGGTGAATTAATGCAACTGATTATTATTCAAATGTAATTTCCTTGTAAAGAGATGTTTTTGGTACTTGTTACAGAGTACAGCTGGGAACTCTTGATACTATCACGGGCTTGGTTTTGGCTTTATGAATCCAGGCTTCAAATGTGTTCAATGAACGGGCCAGAAGGGTTGAAAAACCATTTGGAATGTCAATGGGTACCACACACGTTGTAACGGGAAGAATGTTGTTTATTAGAACCAAATGCCAGCCTTTAGCATCCGCCAGTTCTGAGGGAAAGGGCCCTGTTAGATACAGGAGTTTGGGCCTTGTTCTGTTTGTTTTGAATTTGCCTGGGGACTGTTTCTCAGCCCTGATCAGCAGTGGAGTGCAGTCATTCCAGAGGGGATGGAACACAGAACCATGGTGAATGATTGATTGTTGGAAGTGGAAGGGGGTGAGCAGAGGTCTTTGGATTGTAGTTAAAACGCGCTCTTGCAGCCAAGTTAGAGCAAGCCAAGAAGCTGCTTTTCTACTCTAATCTTTCAAGATGACCTTTTTACGCTGCACGGAGATGGACTGGGACCTTTCAGGCAGAGACATGGTAGCTTTTGAAATACTTCAGCTGACTTGAGTCTTTTTTCCTGTTTCAGGGCTAAGACGGGTGATGGTTCGTGGTGACCCACAAACTTGTTGAAAACGTTTTAATTGCAGGTTTGTGTTGAAGTTTTTGAAGGGCCAAACTGGTTTTGAGAGGTCCAGTTGAGGTACCAGGGCACTTAAGCACAATGATTTTCTTCCAGCACCTGAGTTTGAACCGACAGTCGGCCTCTACACTGATGGATATTGCTGATTGAGGTTTTTCAAACATCTTTAAGGACAAGAGGCCCTTGAGAAACTGGAAATGTTATTGTTCAAAATGGCAAGTGCAGACAGGTTTGTTGAGGCAGACTGAGAGGCATTCAGAGATCGCTTGCTCTCCGTGCAAATCTCTTCCACAATTTAGTTTCATCACTTTTGATAAAAACCCTCACCATGAGGAGGGGCTCTCCCAACCTTCATCGTTAGTAGAGCTGCCATAGAAGGAAAAATAAGCATAAAGGTGGCTCCAGGTGGACAATAAGTGGTTATTGTTTGCCAGTTAATACATAGTATATGTTGTTAATGACAGGAAAATGAGTTGGTCTGTGAAGCTTCTTAGAGAGGATCCCCACCTTTTGGTCATGTTTGATGTCACTGGCAAGTGTGATAAATGTAAGAAGTGTCAACCAGAAGTTAACGGAGCCACATGAACACGCACGCTGGTTATCACTGCTGAAAGGGGCCAAGAGCAAGTCTGTGGCAAAACTGGGTGGACACTTGGGTTGTAACAAATTCCAGGTATGCTTTGTATGGGATGTGGTGTCTTTTCATGCTGCCTTGTATTCTCTTTACTATAGATATACAGAATCGTTATAGAATCACTGAATAGTTTGGGCTGGAAGGGACCTCAAAACTCATCCAGTTCCACCCCTTTGCCATGGGCAGGGACACCTCCCACTGGATCAGGGTGCTTAAAAGCCCATCCAAACTGACCTTGAACACCTCCAGGGATGGGGCAGCCACAACTTCTCTGGGCAACCTGTGCCAGGGCCTCCCCACCCTCACAGGAAAATATTTCTCCCCAAGATCTCTTCTCAATCTCCCCTCTTTCAGCTTAAAACCATTCCCCCTGGCCTATCCCTGCATTCCCTCATCTTCCAACTCTACTATCTAGACACTGGAGGCTGCTCACCACAAGTTTGTTGGACTCAGACCCAAACAGGAAATGCTAATTTGCCATTTTTGGTCTTGGAGTTTTCTTTGTGCTGCATAGAGAAGAATGTGATGTGCTTGGGTAAATGTTTTATTTGTGATGGGAATTTGCTTTGGCTAATGCAGTTTTTAAGACCTGTTGGTTCACGCAGAGTTCAAGGAACTTTTATGTAAGAGCCTTCAGTAACATTCCTTGAATTTGGCAAATTGAAAAAGCAAAACACCAGTGTTTGTCCTCTTTTGAGTACTAAATTGTTGCATGGATCCCTTAGACTTCCAACCAACCAGTGAAACAGCTTTTAGAATCTGCAGATGGCGTCATGTAAAGGCAGAGATGTGCATTATGAGTTGGTCTCCAGTGGTTTTTATTTTTATTCCCTACCTCCCTCTTAATGAGGGTGAGGCCAAACCCCAGCACCCTCTATAGGAGCTGTCACATGCAGATAGGATTTGTGTAAGCTTGCTTACCTCCAGCTATTTGCTATCACAATTTCCATGTATCCTAGTGTTCTGGAGATGCCAGATGAGAGGGAAGGCCCTGTATTCTATGTGTGTAGTTGCTGCTTCTCCCTGAATAGTCTGTAGTATGTTGGTGTTTTCCCCTATTTCTCTCACGCTTTCCATCTGTACAAGTGCTCAAAGCTTTTGCTGCCTCTCAGTCCATAAAAAAACCCACTCTTTGGTAAATTCTGCATTAAAAGCATCAAGCTAGGAAATATTTGAACTGATTGTTTCCTTAGAAGGGCAGACAAGATGTTTCTGTCGCTTGCAGTGAAGAGGGCTGAAGGGTACTCTACCCAAGCTGCCTCCTCCCACTTCAACCAACGGAAAGAGCAAAGGTCTCTGCTCAGAGTGGCATTAAGTGCTCTTTCTCCCACTTCCATCTGCAGTCATTCCATGCTGCATGCTTGGAATTCACATTGGGTTTGTGCAAAGCTGAAGGAGGAGGATAACTGTGGACAGGTTGCCAAGAAGCAGAGTGAGATGCTCAGCCTCCTCCTCAGCTGTTAGTTACCAGAAGGATTCCGGTCTCACAGAGGCACTTGGAGGAAAGCTACTCTGAATTTTCAAGGAAACCACTCCTGAAATCAGACCTGAGCAGCCACAGCTGTCTGTGCTCCGGGGCACAAAGTCACAGAGACGGCTTTGCCGCCGGGGCCTCCAGCTTGCACATCTCCTCACATCAGCATTGGGATTTCAGTCCTCGAGTCAGCACTGAGAGTTCAAAGCCTGAAGCGATTCTTCTGTGCAACCTCTCTTGACAAGAATACTGGGGCTTCTTCCTTTGTCATCCCTGCTGGGCAGCATGTGGATGACTGGCAGGCTTTATCCTAGCTGTGTTCCTGTGTTTTGTTTGCTTGTTTGTCTTTTCTCCGTGTATGCCACGCTTCTTACCTGTAAGAGCTTTCACTGCTGTATTTTGTGGTTGTTAGGGAAAAAAGGGAGGGAAAGATAAAGTAAAAAAAAAAAAAGGTAGCAGATGATGACTTTTTTTGTGTGAGAAGCCCTGAGTGGTGGGAGAAGTTGTTTGTAGAGCTCTGAAGAAATCTGCATTGACCTTGAAACGCGTTTGGCCTTTTTTATCTTATTCCATTTCCTGCAGTTATACCTGGGGTGAATTAATCTCTTTGTTAGCTCTGTCTGGCTGCTCAGGTGGATATATCATCATTCTTTTAATGCAGAGATGTGTCACCGTTTTTGTTAGCGCATCCCAGGTATGGCTGAATCTCTTAATTGCTGAGAGAAAAGACACAATTTGACCTTAGAAGTTGTTTAAAAATAAGCATATTCTAGTGCCAAAGTACGTACACACACACCTCTCTCTCCTGTCTCCTTTGCTCTCTGCCTGCTGATGGAATTCTGTGGAGTTTCCATAGTTATTTGTTTCCAGACCTGCTGGTGGCTGTGTGTGATTCATGTTTATGTACCATACATGCAAAAAAGGGCAATGACTGTTCTTCCAGTGTGTTCTGTTAATCTGAGCATTCCCATTGTGGAGAGCAGTGCTACTGCTGCATGTTACCGAAGGAATAAATGAACTGTGTGGAACCTGATGGTTTGCAAACATTTGCAAGTGCTCTGTAGTTTCACAGGTGTTGCTAAAATATACAAAAAGGACTGTTGTAATCCAAACCCACAGTCACCGACCTGGAGCTGCTGTGGACCAGGAGAGCTGTCTTTATCATGTGTATGTCCTTCCTCTTCTCCCTGGGCTTTGGATACGTGCTGGGTGGAAGTTGGGGTGCTGGGATGGCACCTGAGTTGTGGGGAACTGCTGTGGGAATAGCAGGTGCATTCCTTATGCTGACAGTGCAGCCGTTCTGCCTCCTCTGGGGAGCTCTGGCAGCAGCAAAGAGTTTTGATTTGAAGCAGAGTCTGTGCCCAGAAGAGGGCACCCCTGCCCAAAGGAGTAGCGAAAAAGATGAGAATTTAAAATGAGATTAGACTTCTTTCCTTTCAGTAAGATCTTGTTGGTTTGGGGCTGTGTGTGAAGCAGTCAATTTAGATTGAAAGATGAAATTTAACAGTAGATGATCTTGGATTAGCTAAATCCATTAACCAGTGGGTTTAAAGGTGGGAAATGAAGCAAAGCGAATGTGAGTGATGTTCATGGTGACACAAGTTCACCCAAGTTCAGTACTGTGTACAAGGTAGGTGGCACAGCATGCTCCTGGGGGCCATGCAGGTTGTGCTGTCCTTAACCAAGCTGAGTGCAGTGAACACTTTATGTGATGGAGATGATGAAATTTGAAGACAGTTAGAAGGGAAAGTGGAAGTGTCCAGATGGACATAGCGATTTGAGGAGTGCTTGTTCTTTTCACAGGGTACCGCAACCCAGGGATACTGGTTGCGTGTTCTGGCAGATCAGGAGAAGGATGTATGCAGAACAGCGTTGGTTCTATAAGAAACCATGACACAGGATGAAAGAGCTGGCATTTTCTCTGTTTGTACTTGTGAAATGATGTTAAGCAGTGCGCAGCAAGTTTGGAAGCTTTGGGGACGTTTCTGTTTGTCAGACACTGCAAAACAGAATTGTTTGGAGAGGCAGCATAAAGCGGTGTTCTGAAATTGTTCCTATCTTTGCTCAGCACAGCCAGTCACTGAAGCCATGGTTCAGGTGGGAGAGGACCAGCGATGACAGCACTGGGGCTCTGTCCCAATGGAATGACATGGGTTAATGTCAGCCTAAGACTTAGCTCAGCACCTGCAGTAACCTGGGCAGTGGATAAGGGAAAGAATTCTTTCCGCACTGGGGACCTGGCTGGATTGCTGGAGCTGGCTCTCTATGCGTTTGCCAAAGATTTTTAATGCCTACATCTTGTTAGGATTGTGGTTTTATGTCTCATCCAATAAAGGACAGGATAAATGTTGTTCTCTTTCAGAAAAAATACAACAGGCATGGTAAATGCAGCCAAAACTAACAATTGTTTAGATAAAGAGCCGTTTTCTGGGGAGTAGAAGGCTTGAGCTCTTTATTAGACTTGTGCTTGCATAATATGACTGCTATTAATTTCATTAGTGTTTATTGTGCTGACTCTAGTCAGTTTGTTTTCTTAAAACATATTTTGCATGGCCTTATCTTCCATTAAAGATACCATGCTCTGCAAGGTGACTCCCACGGGTGGTCTTGGTCCACCACTGGGAGCAGAGCTTGCACGAGCCCCAGCTCCCTTTGCAGGAGCTCCAGGCAGTGTGGTTGTCTTCTCTTTAGTGGTGGCGGTTACTGTGCTCTGGGGGCTGCAGCTGGGCCCTCTCTTTGCTTGTAGCTCCCACCCAGCAGACTTGATCTGACTGGGTATTATTCTCTGATTCCTTTACTGGTTTGTGGTGCATCTGCTGAAATAGCAGCTCACAAGGAAACACAAACAGTAGAGTTGAAGTGGCTGCTTTGCTTGCCCCAAACAAGCAAGTTTCATTTTGGACTACTGCAATAAAGGCCAAAGATGTAAAGAATGTAAAAGCTGAAAAAGAGTAGTGTGTGTGCTCCTTCCATGCTTCACCCAAGTGGGTAATAGCCAGGCTGGTGCTGAGGAGCTCTTCCCTGCTTCTTGCACCTACTGCTCTTTTCTGTGTTGTATAATGTGTGCATAATGAACAAATGTACTTCTTGAAGCGCAAATGTGTTTAAAAAAAAACCCACTGCTGTTCAAAAAGCATCACTTTGCTTGGGGACTTTAACTGTTAATAAAATTATCAGATGTAAACAGCAAGTTTATGCAGTGTTTCTGCAATTCCTGTTATTAAACAATTAAGTTGGGGTTTAGATTTGTTGACTTTCCACAATTACCATATTAACTTGCACCAGGGAGGCTTCTGGAGTGGTTCCAGTGCTAGGTACAGAACTGCAAGAGCACTCCTAACCCGAGAGCGAGCCCGAATTCAAACTGGCACAGACAGCATTAATGACAGCGGTCTTGGTTTCTGAGATATTTGTGCATGTGTTTGAGTTTCTGCTGTGCAATAGCCAGGCATGCGTGGTCAGAGGCTTCGCGGTGTCCTTGCAGGAGCAGCCTCAAAGCTGGCCAACGTGCTGATTTAGAGCCTATGGAATTATTGCTGTCCCGGACTCCAGCCAGCATCGTGAAACCACGAGAATCAGGCAGACAATAGGGTTTGTGTGGTGAAATATTTTTCCTGACCCTGAAAGATGTCATTTTTTGTATTTCAGAGATTGATGAGGAGGGAGGAGGATTCCACTGCTTTGGGTCCAGTCTCAAGGGAACACAGGAATGCTTGTCTTTTGTCCTGGGAGGCAGAATGGCCAACGGCTTCAGCCAAGGCCAGCACAGTGGTTTGGGGCAGCTTCATGGGCTGATAAATACAGCTCCCAAAGGTGGTCTCTGGCTACCTGAGGATTGCTTTGCCTGTACAGGTCATACAGTGGGCTGCGAGATGCAGCATAGGAACTTGGAGCTCGGCTAGAACCTTCTGGCACTGATCCCTGTGGATGGAGCTCAGTGCATATGGAGGGTGGTGTGACTTTATCTTCTGTAATGAATTTCTGCTTGTTCTCCTGCCCTCATCTCGTACACAGGTTAAAATTAAGGTGATGGCTCGTATGTGTTCCATAGTCTACTGGAGACCGTGTAACCCAGAATGGCTTGTGGCTTCCAAAACTTCCAGGACAGCCTGCTCAGTTTTGGGTTATGTGACGTTATCTGAGTAATTCAAAGGCATTTTTGTGATATAAATAAATTAGAATTCAGCAGAAATTTATTTTGTGTTAAGTAAAATAAAATAGTTTACCAGAAGCAAATGTGCTTTGAAAAATTCTGTCCCAGTTTATACAGCATTAAAGGCAAATAGTATTAGGGCAAAATCAAACTGGAGCTTTAATGAACCATCGTTTTAGGATGGTTCAAAAAGTGTAATACTGTGTAATCCTCATCAGAACTGAATATCCAAAAAGAATTTAAGCAGCTGAAAGCAAACCAAGAGTTTTGGTTTGGCTTCAATTTTGTCTTTTAAGATTTCTTTCAGCAAATCCATGGGATGTGAAGGGAATAGGTGACAAGTAGCAATAACTGCAGTGAGAGGATGCTTTAAAGAATCAGCCTTACCAGAACTTCTTCTGTGTTAAAAATGTGGAACTGGAGTAAACATTCCTACTCTGTGTTAGGAAACTAGGGCTGCAGTGGTTTTCCTGCAACCGAGCAATCTTTAGGCTGTTAAATATATGGATTTCATTCCTACTGGGGTGGCTTTTCCCTTACAATGCAGCCATTAACAATGTCACTGCTGTGGCATGCGCTTTGGAGAGTCTCACAACTGTTAAGTCATGCAAAGTCTGAAGATCTTGCAACGTAAATTACTTCAAAGTCATGGTAAAACATTGCAAAGAAACCTTTCTAGAGCTGCAGAGGCAGAGTCATTGGCAGGGCGTGCTCTCTGTCTTATAAAAACCTCCAAAATTTAAATGTACCATTAAAATCTTTAGAAAAGAAAGAAAAGATTGGCAGAGGAGTCTGGTGTGGGACTAGCATTTCTTGGCAGGGTGCACGTATTTTCAAAGCAACATTTGGAAAAGTTCTTTGTAGCATTTTTATTGTGTTTTTCTTCATCACTCCTGTTGCCAAAATAATTTAATGTGGGCTGAATACTTGCACTCGTTCTTGGTCACTTTAAGTTCTTTGACGTGAGCATCTCGTCTCAAAGAAAAAAAAGGCGACTTTTATCTGTTAGACAATTCAGGCTCTTTATGTGGAGCTGCATGGTGCAGCAATCCAGACAGATTTTTGAGGACTGCAGCCCAAGGCTGCACATCCTGTAGCTCAGGAATCCTTTCACTGCTTCCCCGGGGCAAACAGAGATGGCTGTTCCCTAGGTGATTAGTGAGGGTGGCGGAAGAGATCCTGTCTTGGAGATACCCCAGGAGCAATGGAATATAGGAAACCCACTTCAGTGTCAGTGGTTCGAGAGCAAGTGATTCGCATGGCACCAAACCCAGTCATAATCTGGAATTCCTGTGGAGCGGTAGTGTAGTTCTAAGAGTAATTCCTGTGGAGCGGTAGTGTAGTTCTAAGAGTAGGAGTTGCACTGATAGAACAGATAATTGTCCATCTGGCCTAATATTCCTGTTCTGGATGCTTTTAAGCAAGGTGTTAATCCTCCTTCCCTCGATGTTCTGTTAATTATCGACCACTACAGCCATGAGGGACTGGCGCAGAGGGGATTTCATTCTGATCCCAGCTGGTGAGCAGATTATGCCTTGCTCATAAGGATTGATAGCCCCAGTAATTCTTATATAAGCTAACAGCAAACCTTTCTGTGGTTCCCTGATAGTTATTCCTTTTCATAACGGAAATTCATTTATTTTGCAGAGATCAGCTAAATGGGGTGGAATCTTCCCGATATCCCAGCAGCTGTTTGGAATTTGCTAGCCAGTTTGTCTCAGTAGTCCAGTTCACTCTGCAAGTGCTTAAACTACAGTTGAACAATTCCTCTCACATAACGGTAGGATCTGCATCTTTTCATCCATAATGATTATAGTCCAATTATGTCTAACAAGATTGGCACTGATCCTTACACCTGACATGAAATGCTCCCATCTGTACAAATTTCAATGAGGAATACTACTCCTCATACTAACCAGTCTCTAATTTTCTGAGTGTACCCAGCTCCGAAATTTGTGTAGATGGTGTGAGCAGCCACCATGAGTATGAGCTCTTCCATTATTTGCTGGCTCAATTCAAGGAGGACGCAGAGAACTTGTGGTGGCCCTTTGCTGGTCTGCAGACTCCAGGGGTCTGGAAGAGCCACTGGTAGCTGGGATTAAATATTCTGGATTTCAAGGCTGGGATTTCTTTACAGAAGCAAGTTCTTCAGCCCCTTCTGATTTACTAATGTTTTCTCTTCCTCCTCGTTTTTGGGTTGCTTCCAATCCAGCCGTAGCAGCAGCTGTGACCAAACGTGTATCTTCATTAAGCTCATTTTGTAAGTCATTTGTGCTGTATCCGTTTTTGATCCTGAAATAACATTCTGATCACAGGTTTCTGTTCCAGATTAATAGGCTGGTTATGGAGTTTTCTTGTGCTGGGATGTGAATGAACAAACAAAATTTAGTTCAGTCCTGTTTATGGTTTCTTCCTGTTTCTTCCTGTTTATGGTTTCTTCCTCGGCACCTTTGGCTGAAACATCTGGGCAGTTCCAGCCATATGTTTAGGAAGCCAAAGTCAATGCCTTCCTTATCTCAGAGGGAATGTAGGGTTGGACACGGTTGAATGTCATTGGAACCTGGTGTTGCCCTGCCTACACAAGAGAAAAACAAGATGCAAATGTTGGTTTGCAGCACTGGCAGTGCCCAGTTCAGTCTCACCTCAGGTCTTCAAGATCAAAGCACAGAGCTGTCAGCGCGAACCATATCGTAGCATCATTACCCTTCACAGGCAGCTTCCAGCTGTCTGAAGAAGGTCAAAGATACAAGAGAGAAATCTGGCTCTCTGCATCCCGAGAATTCCACGCCACCAAGGGGATGTGGCTGTGGTGTCTGGGAGCCAACCGTGCGGCCTCCTCTGCCCGACCTCTTGTCAGAGGATTCGGTTGGATGTAGCTCTGCTACAGACAGGCCTGGAAAGGTACTGCATGATGTGATATATTTTAACAGCATGTTTGTCTCCGTAGCAGGAGGCCCATGGGCAATGCTTGTGCTAAAAGAGACAGAGGGATGATCAGGAACGAAAGGCCAGAGCTCACGGTATACTCCCTCCTTGCTCATGGTAAGTGTAATGTAAAGTGTGTTTGCCTAAATCACACTCTAGATGATGAAGTGAATTAAACGAAGAGAATGGGTTTTAGTTTGCCTTTAGTTTCGTTTTTTTTTTCCAAGTTGACATTTGCAACAGAATGAGACTATCAATGTTAGCAGTTATAATGGGTCGCCTGTGGGCAAGAGCTTCTTGGGGTGTCCTCACCACAATCCTTGTAAATACATGGTAACCCTTCCAGATTGGATTCTGAAATGGGTTTGTTCGTCCCTTGTGAGTAGTTGCAAATGAACCTGATTTTAATTGCTGTCAATGTTGACAGGCTCTTCTGATAGGCACTGGTTGACTTTCTGATGGCAAAACCCAATTCCTGTTTCTCCCCCCTACTCTTCAGTTTCTATAGGTCACTTTCATGTGTTCCAAACTCAGTTCCAGAAGCCTGATCTGGGTTTCCATCAGGCCGCAAGTCCACAGAGTGTGCTTTTCTTCCTGTGCTTCTGGTGAAACCAGTGTTGGGAGCTGTGAAATCCGTTGTGCCTTTGTACCAGGCTGTGTGTCAGTGTGTCATATGGAACGAGTGCTTTCCTGGCGGTGTTTCACCCACTGCATGGCTACTTCAGCCAGTGCCAGTGTGCTGCCAGTGGGATGACACGGGCATAAACGTTCTGTGTGATTGTCATCTCTGCAAAACACTCTATTTCTAAATCATTTACACTCAAAACAGGACTCAGGATCATTTGTACGCATTTTTTTCAGTCCTTTGCCTTCCCTTCTGTCTTTCCAAATAAGAATAACATGAAAGGCCTTTAATTTTCTGCATCAGGACTGGAGATGGGCTAGGATGTAAACTTGTTTGCCCTTTTCCAGCGTGTGCTGCATTCACAGACTGCGAAGAAGTCTGTGTTCCACCAGGGCCGTGGTAACCATTGCCAGATTTTTACTTGATGGACCCATTTTCATTTGCACTGTGGTGCTATTATCAGACTGAAAAACAACCCTTTCGTGTGCCAGACCTGGCCCTCTCTCGGATTGCTACTAGGACTGGCAAACATTTCAGTAATCTCATGTTCTGACTCGATTCCTGCATTCCCCACTGATTCAGTTATTTGTTAGAAAAATATGTTCCATTTGAAATTAAACACTGGCTGTGGCAGCCTGCATTTGTGTAGCAGCTTTCACCCTGAAAGATCCCAACCACTGCTCCTGACCAGCCCTGTGCACGGGATCACATCCTGGCTGGCACAGCCGCTACAACAAGAGCAGGGGTATTCACACCTGGGCTGTCGACGCTCCACAACCACTTCTTGCTCGGGCTGGAACACAGCAGGATTAAGGGACAGGGCTTCGGGAAAGGAAGTAGGGATCTGATGGAAGAATGGACAGAGGAGCCCGAGGATGACCTCCCCCTCCCCTCTCTGTGTGAGAAGCACAAGATGTTCTTCAGCTATTAAACACGATGGAAGCTGCTGGTTTCACTCAGCCCTGTCAGCAATCTCCCTCTCTCTTTGATAGGATGCATAGCTGGTTGAAGCACTGTTTAAAGTAAAAATCTCAGTTTCCAGAACTTGGAATCCCCCAAGAAGTTGAGGCAATGGGCAGATCAAAGTTTGATGGGAATGTGACCTTTAGGCAGCTGTTCAGGAGTTTGGCGTTCTGTCTTCACAGTGAGCAGGGCCTTTACCATGCCGTGTTCACCTGTGGGGCGTGTGTTCTCCCACCTGATCGGCTGAAGAGGCTGTGCCGGAGCCTCCTGATTGGGAACATGGCTCTCATTTACAACCCCGAGCTCTGCTGCCCCTGAATAGCAGTGTTTAGCAATACAGGTCACTGCTAAGTGAATATCGGTTCAAGCGGCACTTTGGTTGTTATTTAATGTTGTTTGCGTGATTGGAAGCTTGCCCTGGTGAAAATTGCAGGCAAATTTTGGATTGTGTAATGCTTTGTGACACTCCTACTCATACAGCCAGGGCAGGAGATGAGCAGGGTTTTCTGTGGGTTTGGGTTGTTTTTGGAAAAAAAAAAAAAAAAAGATTTCATTCTCATGTGTAGATCTGATAAGGAGGCTTTGTTCCCTTTTTTTCCTTTGAGGCTGTAGTTCCGTTATATTTGCTGGTATTTCTGAGCATATTCTCTTGACTTGAGTATATAGAGTAAGGTCTGAAAGGCAGCAGAAGAGACAAACTGACAAAAATTATATGTTTATATCTTTCTTTTGGTCTATGCCCATACAGGATGGTGCTGTGGGGCTGGTCTTTATATCTCCATACTGATTCCTTTCAGGTGTACAGGAAAATTGAGTCTTGTCATTTTATAGAGTCATTTCCTTTTCAGCCTTCAGCTATAAAAAAATGCAACTTGTTTTCATGTGAACTGCTTGTATTTTTAGGCAGGGGGATGCGTCTGTTTATCCTGAAACTGACACCAACGGGAGGTAAAACATAAAAGGTTTACAGCAAGTGATGCCTTTCTCCTTCTCTGCATTGGATAATGACTCTCCATCTCTTAAACACTTGCCCTCTCCATTGTACACTTAGCAAGGACCAGCAGCACGCAGAGAAGAAGTGCCATTTGTTTTATGTGGAAACTTAATGCTCTCAGAATGAGCTACAGTAACGCTGGAAAATATGATAATGGGATTTTCATAACAGTTAAAACTGGGCGGGCCCCAGTGGCACCACACTTTGATGTGCCCATTGCCAGACTGCACGGAGCCTATTCTTGCTGCTGGAAAAGGGAGGACAGTCCAGGCCGAGCTGATTCCAGTTGTGTTGATGTGTCCATGATCTGTCTGCCCACACTGGAGCACCTCTGATCAGTGATGAAACAGAGCTGGGGACTGGTGGGGATCATCAGAGTTGTTTCACATGTAAAGGGAGATAAAATAGGTCCCTTTTCAACAATCACACTTACGTTAAGTCCATATGGAAGTAACGAGGTTTATTTACACATTAATACAAATATTTGGTTTCTCTGGTGCTTTAGAAGCTGTAAGTGGTTGTTCACAAAGCGAATTAATGAGTTCCCTTAAAGCTTATAGAGTGGTGTTTAGAGACTGAGTATTCATGTTCCTTGCACAAAGCAATGTCCCAGCAAAGGTGGTAGGAGTTATGTTGGAGAACTGTGGAAGCAAGTTCTGGAGCATCCAGCAGATGGGTACCAGTGGGCCAAGCTGCACCGCAGTCAGAGCCACCAGCATGAAACTTTGACCCACAGTGATGTCTTTGCAGTACGGTAGTCTCAGTCTCCTCTCGCCATCACCCAAGTCTGGGGATTTTGCTGTGTTTGGGAGAGATTTCTGCAGAGCAGCCTCTCTATTTGTGTTTTATTTGGACTCGGTAATGGGAAGGAAACTCCTGAGTTTGGAGAACACATCAGCTTCCAAACAAGCAGACAATTTACATTGATGTTGGCATTTAAATGTGTTTTAAGCAACACATTTTCAGATTTTTAACCCGAATATTTTATGCATGTTTTATTCTGATTTATATGCATTTTACTATGAATGAGAAACACATTTCAATAAGAAGGTGCTTAAAAATAATGGTGAGAAAGAGCCGGAGTGACTTGGATTAATCAGCATCTTTCTGAAAAACGCGAACCGAAAGTTCTTTCATGCTTCCTTCCTAGAAAAAGAAAGACCAATTCCAGTGATCAACTACGTGATGATGAACTGCCTATCATGAAGGATGTCTTTACTGGTTGAGCTTCCTGATTGCAGCCACCCCTGGATGGAACCCGTGGAGAACAGCTGGAATACTGCAAGGTAGGAGTGAAAAAGAGGGCTTGGGTTTGTGGCTTGTGGGCAGTGGGGTCCCTGTGTGCTTCTTGCTACCACAGAGAATTAAAACGTCACACTGAGTGTGGCAGGGCAAGCAAGGGCCAGCTTTAGGCACCAGTGTGGTCTCTTGAGTTACAGTTTTCACTAGGCATTGTTGCGTCTTCTGCCGAAAAGGTGCATAGCAGGGCTGTGCGTGCTTAATGACAGACTCTGTCCTTTCTTAGGGGATAAAGCTGCTGCTCCCATTTTTCTGCCCTATTCCTATCCATATTTGCTTAGGATTTACTAATCAGCCTTACTAGATAGACCAGAAATATCCCGTGTCAGGTGAGTGAGGGCAGAGTTCCTCTCTCACTTTGTTTACATGTTTTGGTGATGGGCAGACTTACAAACCTGTGGGCTGAGTGTGGCTTTGGAGCTGGCTGCCTGCACCCAGGCTGAGTGAGCATCACGGCAGGAACTGGAATAGCCAGGGATCTGCCTCCAGTGCGTCTGTGACAGGGACTGGGTGCTCTGCAGAGGTGTTTATGCCGTGCTGTGAAGCTTCGTGATGGGTCAGGAAGCTCTTTTAGCCTGCGCTTCTGTGTTGCTCACCAAGGAACAGCTTGGGAAGACAGGAAGCTGAGTTTTTAGCAAGGAGTATTTATAACGAGTTTATAGTGTTTCGTGTTAATGCATCCAGTATTTGCTCTGTTGTTTCTGTAAGGAGCTGAGGCAGGACACAACCATGTTTCCTGGAGATTAGAAATTACCCAGAAGCTGTGAGATTTTTAGGCGACTTAATGAAAAACTGTGCAGAGCTAGGTTTTCAATTTGTTTTTTAAATGCTTCACAGCCATCAGCATCCTCTCCAGCAGTGGCAGCAGAACAATCCTTTAGCTGTTACGTGAGGCAGAATCTCCTTTCTGAAGTGTTGGAATGTGCAGCCGGTCCAGACATCTGAGCTGCTGGAAAAAAAAGGCAGGGGCACTGTGCGGTTTTTATTATTCTTTTTTTTTTTTTTGTATTGAGATACACTGGATTTGTGGGGTCAAAAGCATTTGGGCTCCCTCCAAGGAGCAGATAATTAGTAATTAATGAAAAAAATTAGTGCAGATAGCAGCAGAATGAAAACACCTACCCAGTTGGTTTGATGCAGATGACAGGAACGCTTCACAGCCTGTCTAAAACTCTTATGATTGGGCGTTCCGTTGTGCTCTTGGAGTGTGTCAGCAATCAGTGGGTCCATACAAAATTGTATCTTAACACAGCGAAATCAGGTTATTAACACAGGATTAAAGACATTCTGGCTTGAAGCCTGAAGCATTTGGCTTTGGGATTGGGTCATTGGACGGTTCCAGGGTTAATTCCAAATGTCCTGTTTTGCCACTGTTCATTGATGGCTGCAAATAGCTACATTTAAAATAAAAAGGAGGGGAGCAAAGGAGATTTCAGATATTCCAGGCTCTTCCAGGAGAGTCTGCCAAGTCTGCTGAAAGCCGAACTTAGTAACTGAAACTGTTGAAATCATAAAGGTTTATAGAATTTTCATTTTATTATGCTTTCATCCCGAGGTATTTAATAGCAGGCGTTGCACGCAGGATGTCATATGCATTTCAGCCTTGATCTGCAAGGTCATTGTTTGCATGACTAACAGCAATTCTTGCAGTGATTCCTCTCCCCAGGTGTGGCAGTGTACCCCTCTGGAATGTTCTCCATGTGACTAGGGAATATGTGACACACACGAGGGCTGTGTCATAGCATCTTGGTGATGTTGTGCATTGGACACAACCTGGAGTGGTTAACAACTCCAGCAGCCTCCTGTAGGACTGCCGGTGGTGTGTGCCACACATTCCTTTAATTGGAGTTAAACAAAAGGAATGAAATCGTTTTCCAAAATGTTCCTCTTGGTGTAAGGCTTCAACTACTGCTTTCCTCTTGTGGGAGAAGAATGTGGGGCAAGGAGGGAAACAGCCTCCTTGGGTAGAGTAAGAGCTGCCCATTAGCAGTTCTCTCTGAAAGCTAAAGGTGGGCATCGTTCCATATCAAATCCAGAAGCAATAGTGACAGGCTGGGCCGTCAGAGCATTGGACAGAGGCTCTGGGTTTTGAATTCTCTTCTCTCTCTTGGTTGGTCAGTCAGACCAAGTCCTTTCTTTATTGCATATCTGTATGAGAAGACCTGGGAGGATGCTGAGCTGTGTTGGAGCACTGGCCCTCTGGAGCCGTAGTTTCATCAATATGCCTTTCCATCCCACTTGGTTGGGTGTGAGAGGTTGGCCATCACTCACTTCCCATGCAGAGACAGGTGTTGCTGTGGCAAACCATGACATAAAAGCAGGAAGGAGGGAAACTGGGAGTGGGCATCCAGTTCCCTACATGGCTGTACATCTCCAGAGCAAAAATGGCCTTGGACCCTTTGTGCTGGGCAAGCCTCGGTGTCACTGTGGCCACCTAAATATTTGGGAGCATCCCTCATAAGCAGGTATTGGAATCACCATGCTGCTTGTTCCCATCCCTGCGGTCTCACAGGGTTTCATGGAAAGCGTTCCAGCCAGATAAACCACTTGATCCTTAGCTTGTGGTTGCTGGATGGGTGCAGTGAAGAGGCCACAAAAAGAGAGGATCTGAGCAGTGTTAGTGGAGATTGTTTGATCTGGCACGTCTGCCGGGTTATGTAATGCTGTGTCCAGCTTCTGCACAAGGAGTTGGAATGAGATGTTCTTCCTTAGGATTGTGGTATGATGTGTTCCTGTCTCCCATGTGCTGTGGTCTGTCAGCCTGGTGGGCTCTGCTGTCACTTTCCCTTGCAGCAATGAGTGCCCATACCAGGGGGACTTGCTTGTGGCTCTGGGCAGTCCTGAAAATCTGGAACTCGTTCCCTCTGGAGTTATGAAATGTGGACAGACTCCTCTTTTTTTTACAATGGAAAAGCATGAAATCACAGCCACATTGGCTGGAGTTATTATTCATTTAACAGTTAAACTTCCATTATGTTTTACTGTTTGCTACATGCCGGGTTTATGTGCTTCAGGTTTATGTGTTCTGCAGTTCACTGCTTGAGAGGAGAGCGAAGCGATTTACCAGTGCTGTGCCTTCCTCGCTGCTCACCGTGCTTTCCTTGTTGCTAGGATGGTACTTGTTTTGTGTGGCACGTGGATATATTAGAAAGTGTAAATGTATAACAAGTTTTACTGTCTCATTGTTCATAAGATCCCTAGAAAAGCATGGCTCTACGTACGTTGCGATAAATCCTCCTTATCTGTGGGTTTAGCCGCAGCTGGAAGCACCATTCCTTGTTGGTTCGGAAGGCAAAATTGCTAAGAGGGATGTTGTGTCTCACTGTTAACTGTCCAAAAATGCTTAAGGCATGGTGTTTGCTATTTTAAATTATTGACTTTCCTGCATCAGCTTGCAAAACTAAAACTCCCCAACTGATACTTGGCATTCTTTGAGATCAATAGCAAAACTTCTGTTCATAAACCTTGGCCTATGCCTATTGTCTTCTGTTTATTCATAGAATCATCTGGTTGGAAAAGATCTCTAAGATCATTGAGTTCAACCATAAATCATAGAATCATGGAATGTTTTGTGTCGGAAGGGACATCAAAGCCCATCCAGTCCCATCCCCCTGCCATGAGCAGGGACACCTTAGACTAAAGGCAGTGGATTCTCCTTACGGGAGCCATGAGCCCTGCTGATGTGAGCCCTCGCTTGTACTTTTATAACTTTTAGTCTGAACGTTCAAAGAGTGCTTGAGTGGGGAGAAGGGGTGGGGTACTTCTTCCTTAGCCCATCCATGCTGGTGGCGTGTGTGGTGTGAATGCCTTTGTTCCCAGAACCCCCCAAACACCTGGAAGAGGAGACTGGTCTGTGGGGTTGCTGCGCTGCAATTAGCCGAGGGAAAATGTCTGGGTGGCTGTATAGGATATGCAGGATTTGTCTAAAAGATGAGGAAGGACCCAGACAATAAAACATGTGTCTGAGCTTAAACTTTCCAAGTATGTCAGGGTTCTAGTTCTGGCCACCTCCGCTGCGCAGGAGCGTGTCAGGAATGTAGGGGTTTATCAGGGCTGGATTCCCTGCTGATGGATGCAGGCTCAGATTCCACCTCCGAGCTGGCAGTGCTTGGTTCAAGACTCGGTGTTTGATCTGCGAGCCTGAGCTCGTCACGGCGGGGATGCTGCTGCAGTTGGAATGCCAGCTGTGTTCCTGGGACTGAGCAGGTGTGCAGAACCCCTCACCTGGCGCTCCTGCAGGAGATGAGGACCGAGCTGCTGGAGAAATGGAGCAGGGCTCACAGTGCTAGCTTGGAGATGGAGCATGTTGGTGGAAGGCTGAGGTGGTGATGGTGCAACACAGTGTGTGTAGCTCCATCCAACTCATCCTTCTCTGCTGGCCTGAATGCCACCTGTGAGTGGCACAGCGAGCCTACTGGGTGGTGGCGGGAGCACCCTGCGCCTGCTGGGAATACCCAGAGTTGTGGAGGTGGCTTGTAGGTGTCCAGCTCTTGGTGATGTCAGTGGTGTTCAGCTGCCTCATTTTCCATAAGCTGTTTGGAAACACAGTCTGAGCCATCAGAATTCCAAACTGACAGCGCGTACTGTAACTGCATTGTTTTACAGAATTCCCTGGCAAGACAAAGGCATTGCCCACCACCTGCCTTGTGTGCTTGTCGCTGCTGTTGGTGCGGAACTCAAGTTTCACATGGGAGGACTTGCAGTCTCCAGTTGAGGACAGTCCTAAACCGTGGTGCAGACCATCCCGAGTGAGTGTTCTGGAGCAGCACTGACTGTTAGAATGTGGTTCTGAGAGCAGCCGGTCAGTTGGGCATTTGCGCACAGGGGTTGAAGGGAGTGGGAAGTTGGAATGCGGTGTTCTTTTGAGATGCGATCTGGGCAGTCTGGAGGTCAGCGTGAAGGGATTGCCTGTGTCTGCAGGCCAGTCTGGGGTTTTTCAGTGTGCACTCAGCTCAAGCTGCACATTCTCATTCTTGATGGGCTCAGGTTTCGGACCGTCTGCCCAAAGGGGAAATTTATCCTGGCAGCTGCTGAAAGGGGAACTCTTGCGGATTGGCACTGGTTTGTGCATTTAAAAAATGAGTTTTCTTTGCTGCGTGTCGGGTAGCTTTTCAGGGATGCTTTGTTTACATTTCCCTCTGTGTGCTCTGACCCTTTCCATCAGCGAGTGTTGATACTTGAATTCTTTCTTGCCGCTGCCAGTCACCACGTAGTCTGATTTTGCCTGCTTTCCCTGCTGCAAGCAAGCAGTACCTGTGCTCCGGTGGCATTCCATGCCAGCAGTGTGAACCGTGGGCCTGCTGCACTGCAGACAGACCCACTCACCGTGCGGTCAAGGGCCCTTTCGCTCCACACAGACAGTTTTATACAGATTTGTGTTGGTCATTTTGTTACTGATAGCTGTGAAATCATGTGGGAGTGCAGGCTGCCTCTTGTGAGCTGGGAAACTGGGCTCAGATCTTGTCAGAAGCAGAAGGGATGGATCATATGAAATGTCTGGAGCAGTCCAGAGCAGAGAAATGCTGTGTGGCTGTGTTAAGGCTTTTGAGGCAGTTTTAGTTAATTTCGGTGGTTACCTCTTCATAAGATGCCTGGCCTAGCTTAGATCAGTGTTGCCAAACAGTAGCTGCTAATGGCATAGGAGTATTTTAAACATCATGAGGTCCAGCCTCATGGAATATTTAGGGAAGACTTAACAAAATCTCATTAACAGTCCTTGATATGAGCTTAGGCTTTGTTTCCCTCCTCCCCCTTGATCCAATGCAGCCTGAACTTTGTCAGGGCCTTGCCATCTCAAAGAAAGCATTTAAAACTTGGTTGATGGGAAGTTTTAAATGGCAGTAGAACAATTATTTGTTTTCCAGAACAAGCTCTGGAAAAATTATGTGATGTTCTAAAATATTAACTTTAGATAGTAATTTATTACTTTTTTTTGCTGCATGGTTTGCATATGCTGCATAGATTTTTAAAAGATTCTTTAAAAATTCTGTTATTGTTGCGCAGTTCATCTTCTGCTTCACAGAGTAATACTGTTGCTCAAATTGTAACGAAGGAACATATCTCGAGGGCTGCGTTTTACTGATTGCCAGAATGCCTAAGAGCAAGGCCTGTGTTAGGTCCTGTTTGTCCTTTCTCCGATACGCAAAGTCTGTGATGGATGAGAACCCGGTGGAGGGATTGTACACAGAGAAGACACGGATGCATTCTGTGCCATAGGTTGCAAAGACAGCTTTGCTCGAGAGCTGTGTCAGCCAGTATTCTCCAAACTCTTCTCCTGGTGCATGCATGCCTAACTCCTGTCTGCTCTGTAACTCCAAAATATGCTCTGTAATGCAAAAGTAGGCTTGCAGAAGGGGCTATTTACCAAGGAAAATGTGTTTTCCTGCAATCCTGATGGATGGATTTATTGCTTCTGCAGTTTTTTCTGGAAGCCACTGCGTCGTGGCATCATGCCTTCTGGGTCAGAGATGAAAGGAGCTGGCCAATGACTGTGGAACCACAACCCTTTTTTTCCAAAGGCACAGGAAAATTGTAGCTGTTGTGTTGAAATGCACCATTCTGCCTGGTCAATGAAGACTAGCAGTTCATATTTTTGCAGCAGAGTGCTTGGATTCTTGGTTGCAGGACGTATTTGGTAGCAGATCTTTGAAGAGTCTGAGTAAAAAAAATTTTCATTTTGACCCCTTTTTAATATTTTGTGAAAAAAAAATGTGCTTGGGGATTCTGTTTGTGTGTGATCGTGCACTAAAGAGCTTGGGTGTCTGTGTTTGTCTGAAGTTTGTTCCTGGGCTAGGAAAAAACAGCAGATCATTCAGTGTGTGAGGCTGGCTGTGAAGTTGCTTTTGGGTGGCTGAAATTAGAAAAGAAAAATAATGCAGGTGTCGTAGCTGTGTGTCACCTTTGAAGGTTATGAACATCATTAGAAATCCCTTGGGGAAGCTGGGTATTCCCCAGCAGTACCAGCATTACCATGCTGCACAGGACTGCAATCATTCTCAGAGCTCATGGTCTTGAATGGGCAAGAGGAATGAGC
The DNA here is from genome assembly GCA_033556795.1 of Tapera naevia. Taxonomy (NCBI): domain Eukaryota; kingdom Metazoa; phylum Chordata; class Aves; order Cuculiformes; family Neomorphidae; genus Tapera; species Tapera naevia. The sequence goes on from JAUMJJ010000021.1 coordinate 1,225,290, forward strand.
AGGGGAAGGGAGGGCAGTGGCAACAAGGGGATAGGTGTAGGAGCTGGTTTAGTTTCACATCCCATGCAGTACAGCCTTACCTCTCATCACATTCTCACCTTGACTCAGCAAGTGGCCGGTGTTGCCCTGAGGAAGGGGAATGTTGTGGAGAGCTTGGGCTGCGTTTGGGTGCTGTCTGCTGGGCTGGAGCGAGAAGCAGGCATGCAGGGTACTGAAGTGGTTTTGCATTGAGGACTGTCTGTTTCTATCAGACCTGCCTTGGGAGGATTGTCATTGTGCTAGCAGGGCTTGGGGTCTGATGTGTTTTCGACTTGTTGGAAGCATTTGTGGTGGGAAGTGGCACTGGGGTGTTACGGTAAAGGCTTCAGTCCTGGAGCGCAGCCTGGAAGTGACAGCGACTGGACAAAGTACCGCTAAATCGTTGAGTTACGCGTGGCTTTGTCACTGCTCAAATCACACCCAAATCCAAGTGCTTTATGGTTTTAAAACAGTTTTTAACAGTCTGCTACGCTTTTAAAGTTCCAGGTTTCACTGAAACTCCAACTATTAAAACAGCCGAGAAGAATCTGTTGCTGGAGAGATTTCCAGCCAGGCTGAAACACAACCAGTGCTGGAATTTTCATTTGAAAAATCTGAGCTTGCAAAACTGCTTTGTGCATTTCCAGCCCGTTAAACTCTGGCCAGTCTGAGATAAGCAATGAAACTCCCGAGTATTTATTGCAGCTAACTCTAACTGGCAGAGGCTGCTCATGCTGCAGCCAAGTCTCCCTTGTCAAGAGGTGTGTGCAGGCTTGGTGTTTGCTGAGGTTCCTGCGTGTTACGCAGCCCACAGTGATGCTGCTCCATGGTCTTGAGTGACCCAAAGATGGACTGTAATGGTGATTTTCAGTTTGGTGGAGCAGTTTTCATTCCTGCATGGAACAATGACTTGAACTAATTGGGTTATCCATACATATGAATTCATACACACCAACACTTGCAAGGCTACAGCCAAAAAAATGAAAATATTTGTATTTCCTATGCCTTGACTAAAGCAACATTTTCAACATCATGACTGATTTATCTTAAATTGGTAGAACTTTAAGTCAGGTTCCATTGAAAAAGCTGTTATCTTGGAGTTGTTTGTAAGAGTTACACGTTAATCTCTAACAGAGAAAACCCACAAAGTTGTTTAAAAGCACTTCATCTGCTTTTAAATCATTAGGCTTTTTCAATGAAGAATCAGCATAAGAAAAATTTCATTTTGAATGATTAATCTCCTGGTCCTCAATGTGATTTTCAGTTTAGCCAGAAAAAAGTTATTGCCTCCTAAGGATTAGTTTCTTGAGATACTCATCAATATTACATCACTGTCCCCTGGGAATAACCGTTTCAGGCCCTTTCTGCCCCATTCTGTAAAACACTTCGTGAGAATGAGCCAATTCCCTGAATGAAATCTTATTTTCTCTGCCCTTTTCCCTGTGGAAGAAACCGATAAACACAGAAAAGAACTGAATGCAATAGAGGATACAAAGTGTACTTACTTATTTAAAATAAAGAGGCACAGAAATTTGTGCCTTGCTGTTACCTGGCACTCAGTCAGCAAGCAGATCTCTTACTATCAGCCAATTTATAACAAGTGAATTGACATTTCTATTTTGCAGCGCAAAGAACGTTAAATAAGTGCTGTCAGGATTTTTCACCAGTTCCCCTGGGATGAGCAGCTCTCTGCATGCTGACAGACACAAGCAACCTGCGCAGTGATACAGCTGGTTTTTAGTTGCATTACTGGACTGGTCTGTGTTAGCTGAAGGTTCTCCTGTGTGCAGTGCCTCACTGTTTGTTTGGAAAGAGGCTTCGGTGGGCATGTTGGTGTTTCCCACAGCATGGTCTGAGGGTTCTGCCCCCAGAGTGTTTATTTGTGGGGTCCGAGATTGGGGCTCATTGTTTGAGGTGTTGTGTGTCCAGTTGCCACATGGGCAGCAGAGGGCACGCAGGCAGGAGGGAGACGTTGTGTCAGTGCCTCAAATGAGACGCTCAGTAATGGGCGGCTCCTTTGTGTGCTTGGAAGTGTTATTGGGATGTGATACAGAGTTGTTGTCATCTGAAGGTCAGTAGGAGTGGATGAGGTAGATCTGATTCTGAGCTGGATCATAGAATAACAGAATCATAGAACAGTTTGGGCTGGGAGGGACATCAAAGCCCATGCAGCTCCGCACTCCTGCCATGGACAGGGACACCTTCCACTGGATCGGGGGCTGAAAGCTCCATCCAACCTGGTCTTGAACACTTCCAGGGATGGGGCAGCCACTATGTCTCTGGGCAACCTGGGCCAGGACCTCCCCATCCTCATTGTGAAGAATTTTTTCCAAATATCTACTCTGAATCTCCCCCCTTCCAGTTTAAAGCCATTCCACCTCATCCTGTCACTCCAGGCCGTTGTAAAGAGCCCCTCCCCAGCTTTTTTCTGGAGCCCCTTTCAGTACTGAAAAGCTGCTCTAAGGTCTCCCTGGAGCCTTCTCTTCTCCAGGCTGAACAAGCCCATCTCACTCAGCCTGTCCTCATAGCAGAGGTGCTCCAGCCTCAACTCCATGGCCTGTTCCAACAGCTTCATGTCCTCGTTGGGAAATGGTGGTCCAAAAGCATGGGAGAGAGAAACAGCATAGTTTGTTACTGGGGCACCCCAGAGAAGGTTTTTCTGTCTGTGTAGCTGTTGAAACAGAAAACTACTATAGTACCCTGGGGTTTGGTGATGTTGTCTGTGCTGTCATCGCTGATACTGCTGCTCAGACCCTGTAGATCTCAAAATCTGACTCAAGAACATGTGGTCAGTTTCATCAAAGCTTTAACCACATTGATGGATACTCCCCAAGCGAGTGCATTCACATCTCCCTGGATGTTCAGGCTCCATGGAAATGGTAATTCTCAAGCTCATGGCAGATTTTAAGCAGGTTTCATCTTTCTAAGATATTTCATAAAGCTGTAATTTAGGAATTGACTCTGGATTAAATTTATATGTGTCTATTCAGTGAGAGATCATGCTGGAGATGGCTGGTGAACAAGATTTTTCACCACTCCTGGGTTTGCCAGGCTGGGAAGCAGAACAGGAGTAGCCTTTCTGGTTTCCTACATTCCTTCAGACTCCACAAGAGCTTTTTGTCAGTTTGGTTTGGCTTTTCAGGTGAACATGAGCTTTGGTTCTTAATGTATTTCAACTGCGTGTACATCCTCAGAGCTGGCTCTGTTGTAGAGAGCCTGGTTCTATATATGAGCCCTCATTTATGCTCCCAATTCATATAGGAATGATGTTGAAGGCAGCCTCACAAAGCTCCCTTTGAGCTGACAGCAGCCTGTGTTTATAAGGTGGGTGAGTGAGGGGCGCGAGTTGGACATTTTTACCCAGGAGGAACACGTGGATGAAAAGGATGTTTAGAATAGTGTCCTATGTGCCACTTCAATATTGTGCTGCGGATACTTCCATCAGTTTTGAGATACACAGACATTTTTTGAGAGTGTCTCTGTGTTCCCTTCTGAACCAGCTGAGGAGGGAAAAACTGGGAAGCTTCCCTGAGAGCAGGAGAGGATGTTACGGAGAAGGCAGGCTTCAGAGGGGGCTAGGGGGCTCCAGGGGAGTTCCAGCGCACCTCCATCCTCCCCTTCTCTGATTTTTTGTCTCTGAAATGTCCTCTGATCTCTGGCAGCGACATCAAGGGTGGTGTCTTCTTCACAGCACATGAGATGGGAGATTGGGCAAGGCCAACATGTGCCAAAGGTGTTGTGGGTTTCTGGTGGGTTTCTTCTCTAGGCAGTGTAAGCCGTGGTGTGTTGGTAATTCATGTTTTAGAGGCTTTGGGCAGGCTATATGTGTGGGTTAGGGATGAGCAGAGGCCGGGGCACAGGGCTCATGCAAAAAGAAGGCAGAGTCTACCCGAAATATGTGAGACCTGCTGGTCTGTAGGAGCTCTCTGGTCTCTAGAAGCCGTCTTGTCAGCCCGGGACACGTGGGTGAGCATGTTCATGTGAGAAAACTGGGTATTGTTTCCTTAGGAAGGTTTGCTTAACTAATGTCCTTAATTTGCTGATGGTTATCTTTAAATTAGAGTTCCAATCCCTCGCCTGATTGCTTCAAGATGTACTGTTTTTTCCTGCATGGACTCTTAAATCCTGGGAGAATCCCTTTAAACATCTGCTCCGGTTTCAGTAGGGATAGCAATGTGTGACCGCCGCAATGCTGTAATTGGAGATGGCTCCTTGGTTAACTAAGTGGTTCCTGTGTCCACCTGGGCCCTTCGTTACTGAGAGCAGCTAAAACCATCCTGTAAGTGAAACAAATGCATCCGTTCACTATTCCAAAATGGGGTTCAGGGCTTTTTTTCCCAGCAAAATTTAGAATTCATCCAAATCCCAACTGGAAAAGCTTAGAATGTACATATGAGGATTGCACTTCTCCAGGTAGTTGCAATCAGGCTGCAGACAGAGCCGTTAGGACAAAGCATATTAAATAAATAGCTTTTTAGATACCTACCTATGTTAACAAAGGGAAGGTGTGAGCAAAGTGAGCAGTGCTAGCCCAGTCCATTTTGCACCGATAAATCCCAAATGCTCTGGTGGTTCACGTGGTTGCAGCTAAGAGTGGGGATTCAGTAGGCATTTTCACAGGTCACCTCCTGGAATCATCAAGAGAAATACTTACTGGGGTACCAACCAGAAGATTTCACCTATTGTATGCTAATGAGTAAAAAATTAAATTTATTCTGTTATTCAGCTAAATGTTGTAGGTAAATCTCATCTCTGAACACTGAGCCGCAGGGATGTCCTTGGGGAGCGCAATGCTGTGAGGATGGACACGGAAGTTCCTCAGTTAGTGATGGCCTCTGCTGTGGGAGAGGCTCTGCTTAGGGATGAGCTTGAGGAAGAAGGAAACCATTCCCTACTGCCTGAACCCTGTGCCCAGGAAAGCTGGATTTGTGGATGACTGGACTGAGGTTATATCCAGACCTGCACAATGAGACATTAAATACAGGAGGAGCCGGGACACGTGGGCCGTGTTCTCCGTCTCCAGAGCATATTTCAGATTTGATTGTGCTGACAAAACTTTATAGAGAGCAGCTCCAGCCTCTTTTCTCTTTGGCAGCCGTCGTGCTGGCTGCTCCCTAGCAGATGGACGCGCTTTCCTGGTTTTATGGCTTTGGGCTTGGCTCACGCGCTTACTGTACATGGCTGGGGGGAGAATTACCTGCCTTCATTAACCAGGCTTCAGTTACTCGCAGCAATCAACAGCTTTTTGTCCGAGTGCCTGGGGAGTCAGGAGGGGGAATAGCACCAGGAGTAGGAAGGGAGAGGTGGGAGAGCACCTGGAATGGGGTCCAGGCTGCGGTGGTGTCTGCAGCCAGTCGAGATGGCTGTCCCGGATCCAGGGCGCTGAGGTCTGGCCTTGCAGAATTCCAGCGTGGGTTAGTCTAGACTAAACACTTGGGGATGCACCGAGTCCATCACTCTTGCTCAGAGTCCCCTGCCAGGGACTGATTGGAGCTGATGAGCACCTACCCATGAGAACGGAGAATTCCAGCTAGAGGGGCTTTTTTTCCTTTTCTTTTTTTCTTTTCCTTTTTTCTTTTTTTCTTTTCCTTTTTCCCTTTTCCCTTTATTTCCTTTACCTTTTTTCTTTTTTGTTTTTTTTTTTTTCCTTTTTTCTTTTCCTTTTTTTTTCAAAGCATTTTACAGGTTTTGGCAGGCAGATGTTTTTGGCTCTAAAACCACAAAAACACATCCCGCATAGGTTCAGGTATAGGTGTTAATATTCTCCAGATTCCATAGTTTAAAAAACAATGCCAGTTACAAACAACCTCCCACCCTTCTTTCCAATCTAGTTAACTGAATTTGCTCTCTATTACTTTATTTTTAGACTTAACAGGCACTTTCCTTCAGGCCCTGTAAAGCAGAATGCACACTTTCCTTCTTGTTTTGATCCTCTTCTCATCCCATCTCCAGCCTTGTCGGGAAAGATGTAGGAGGAAACCATATGGGCTGATATTTTAATCGTTTCCAAGCAAACAAAGGGTTTTTTTGGAGAAGAAATATCAAAAGGCAATCGTTGTTAAAATTAAAGAGGGCTTTCAGTTCTTTTGTGTAAGTTTGAGTAATTCTAATTCAGAAAGTTAAGATTTTGTAAAATCCATGAAGTTTTTAATAATGCAATTTTAATCAATATATTTTCATATTCTTTTTAAATCTAAACCAGATCCAGAAGCAGCAATGAGGGAGCTGTGGAACTGTTAAATGTGAAAGCAGAAACTTTGTGAGGAAGGCAACTTCCTTCAGGCTTGTGCCTCCAGAAACGGCATTTATAAGGAGAAGGTAGCCTTGCTGTGACTGGGATGAGGTGAGAAGTTGCTGTGTGATCAGATGTTTGTGTAACAATAGTACAGAATCATCGTGGAATCATGGAATGGTTTGGGCTGGAAGGGACTTCAAAGCCCATCCAGTTCCATCCCCTGCCATGGGCAGGGACACCTCCCACTGGATCAGGTAGCTCAAAACCCCATTCAACCTGGCCTTGAACACCTCCAGGGATGGGGAAGCCACCAATGCTCTGGGCAGCCTGTGCCAAGGCCTCCCCACCCTCACAGGAAAACATTTCTCCCTAAGATCTCATCTCAGTCTCCCCCCTTTCATCTTCAAACCATTCACCCTCGTCCTATCCCTGCACTCCCTGATCAAGAGCCCCTCCCCAGATTTGCTGGAGCCCCTTTCCGTACTGGGAAGCTGCTCCTGGAAGGTCTCCCTGGAACCTTCTCTTCTCCAGGCTGAATAACCCCAACTCTCTCAAGCCTGTTCTCATAGCAGTGGTGCTTCAGCCCTCGGATCATCTCTGTGGCCTTCTCTGTACTCACTGCAACTGTTCCATGTCCTTCACGTGCTGAGGACTCCTGACATGAATGCAGGACTCCAGGTGGGGTCTCACCAGAGCACAGCAGAGGGGCTTGCCCTGCTGGCCACGGTGCTTTGGATGCAGCCCAGGACACTGTTGGCTTTCTGGGTTGTGAGTGCACATTGCGGGCTCATGTCCAGCTTCTCGTCCACTGTATTAACAGCAACATGGATTCACCTGCTACCAGTAAAAGAACTGGGGGCTAAGTGTGATACTTGGGGCTTCAGAAGCCCTTGCATCGGATGAGATCCAGTGCTTTTATTTTAAGCCTGAAGAGTTTCTTTTGAAGTGACCAGTCAAACTTGTCAATATACAGATCTCCCTGGGTGGAGAAATTCACTTGAAATGGGCAAAATTTTAAGAGTTAGGAGTTAAAAGATCTGATAATCACTAGCATGCGCTACTGTAAGGATCAGAAAATTATTGTTTTCTCTGTGTGTGGTGAGGTTCATTCCATGCTATTTCTGAAAGTCCTAGCTCAGCTGTCTGCCTGGATGGGAAGAAATGCAGACTCCAGGGAAAGTTCTCCTCACTTTCTCATGGCTTCTTAATTTCTCTGGTAAAGCCCATTTTGTCAGGAGTTGGTGAGTACTGGCTCCCGTTTTCTTGCAGCGGTCAGACAGCTTTACCCTTGCCTCATCTGTCGTTGCGACTGGATCAGAGGCTACCCGAGGGGCCCTGCTGCAGGCAGTCTCCCTTAGAGCTCTGGGAAGCAGCCAGGAGGACCTGAGGGAGAACTGGCAAAGATTTTGTTGTTAATGCCATCAGTTTCGCCAGTAAGGACTCTTTATATGGGGGTTTTTGTTCCGATTCCTGCTACTCTGCTCTCAGATCTCCTGAGCAGCCCTCCAGTGCTGCCAGTCCATGTCAGGAGGATGCTCCCTGCCTTTGAGGGAATTTCAGTGTGCTTTGTATTCATTATGAACAAGCTTTCAGAAGCAGCTGTGGCAAGGCGATAAAATCGCAAGGAGATAAAATCCCAATGTCCTGTATTCTACTTGTTGCAGCTGGAGCCTCTAGCAATCTTCCAAGCTGATTTCAGAGATTCTTGGGGCCTGGATGCTCTTGGCTGGGTGCTGGGACCAAGTAGAGTGCTGCAGTTGACAATTATTGCTTAGATTACCTGTAGTTTTGCGTTTTCCGTTCGCTACCTTAGATTTCCTTTGTCTTCTCTGTTACAGTCTTTGCATGCATTATAATGGTTTTATCTGCACAACCACAAATTACTCTTTTATTTCACTTGGTTGATTTCCCCGTTTACCCACGTTCCTTCTACCTGGCTACCCCAGGAACTGCTTTCTCTTCTTGAAGCAGTGGTGCAAGGGTGTTGGGTATTGTCCCCCCTGAGTCAAAGGCTTTGCCTATCCAGAAGCCAACGTTCCCTTTTCTTTTCCCCAGTCTCCTGTACCATGCTGCCAAGGCACACATCACTTCCATCTGCTGACGCTTCCCTGCTGCGCGTTCCTGTTCAGATAATGGGAAGGCAGACAGGGTGAGCGGGCACCGCTGCTTCATCTGTGCAGAGAGATGGCACGTGCTTGGAGCTGTCAGAATGGGAAGGTGTTTATGCCTGCCTCAAAGTCACCCAGATTCCCTGTGTCTGGAAGGTCAGTCTCCAGTTCAGAATAGGGCATTGCGTTACGCTTAAGAGGAGGGCTGGAGGACAGAGGCTAGGAATAGTCTGATAGGAGAAGAGAGGGGAGATGAACATCTTCGGCATTAGAAATCCTTCCCTGGCTTTCCCTAGGAGCAGGATTGAACCTGCTAAAAGAAAGCAGTGGGACAAAATGGGAGTAACAGGCAGGCAGTAACCTCTTGGGAAGAGACATTCCAGTGAGGAGTGCTAAGTTTTGGAATATCATGGATCTTTCCTTTCAGCTGGAAAGGTCTAATTTTATGCTGCTGAAGCAGATAGAGCCCTATCTCAGCCAATATGCTCCCCAAGGCACACTCCCATCCTTCCTGCCTGGGCCTTCGTTAACCTGCTTGATTCCCAAGGGAAACCTTAAAAAATACCTTTTTAAAATATATTTATAGATAGATAGCATAGTATTTTTTTTCAGAAGCCCAATGATAACAATGAACAGATAACAACAGCAGCAGTAAACTTTATTTTTCCAGGGCACTTACTCATTTCAGGAGCAGTCAGGAATTAAGGCTGGTCATAGCATCGTTACAGCAGAAAAACAAAGGACTCAGTTCTGTTATGGCTGTCAGACTGGGAGTGGAGTTCTAGTAGTAATTGGGGCAGTTATTAAGGTATTAATAGAGAAATCATGTTTTCCTGTCTCCTTGCCCGGCTCTGTCCTGGCTCAGTGGTGATGTGGAGACCACCCAGGCTCCAAGACAATTCCTGCAGCTGAAGTCTGAATGCAGTTCCAGAGCAGGGCTGAGAGGAGGAAGGGTGACAAAATGAGTTACAAAGTCAAAACCCTAATGAAACCTGAAGACACTGCTACTGCTTTGTGTTCCTGGGATGCAACCAGCAGGACAGGATTCAAACACAGAGGGCAGGCAGGTGCAGGAGAGGGTAAACCTAGGGCTTACCCACCCAGTCTGGAAAGAAGTACCAGATGGGATGGAAATGATTATGTGTAAAGAGATCAGTGCTTACCTTCTTGTTCCTTCATCCTCTCATAGGTGCTGAGGACAAAGACGCACCTGGTACAGAAAAAGGGCAGCGGGCTCTAAGCAGACGCTGACTGAACAGAACATCTGTGGGATGTGTAGGAGCTGACTTCAGCATCGTAGAATCAAAGGAAACACTGAGGTTAGGTTTTCTCATGGGCTGCATGTTTTGATGATTGCTAACCATGTCCATAACATTGGGATGTGGAGCACAGTTCAGTCGCAGCTTTAGGGAGAGCCTAGGGGCCTTCTGTGGGTTGTGGGTGAAGGGTGGTCCATTTCTTTGTCTTCAGCAGAGCGCATGATTTCCCAGCAGCCAGCAGTACCAGAGGACTAGGGAAGTTACGTGATTTGGCTTGGCCAATTCTGAGTTTGGGTTGATCCAGGGTACAAATTGTTTAATATAAGTGACGTTGTTTTATTAGCAGGATGGGAGTTGTGGAGGGAATATGTGACATTGACAGCTATGGGGGAGGCATAGGGATACGTTACCTTGGGACAGAAAGCCCTTTGCATGTTGTTTCATAGAGTATTTGTTCTGTGTGGGACAGTAAAAGCCCATCAGTCTTCATCCCTTTTACATCATGAGGCTGCAACCCATTCTTGCAAAGAGGGACTGCTCTTGGCATCATCCTGGGCTCTGAGCAGGAGGGGTTGTCTGTGTCCTTCCCCACAGAAACCCATCACTTCTCTGGTTTGTGCCTTTCTTGTAGGAAGCACAAGTTCTGCGGGACTGTCGCTGGCTTGAGACCATCAGGTTCAAGGATGAATGTGTTCCAGGGAACAGGAGTGCCCTGGTGGGGAAACAAGGGATATGAATTGCTCAAAGTCATGTTCTCTAGAGTTTTTACACATAGCATCTGACCTAGTGTTGCAGAGCAGATGCAAGGACTGCTGAAATCATCCCAGTGGGCATGGGGAAAAAATCCTAGAATGCAGTGCACAGTGGGAGCAGTCTGGAGTCTGTTCTTTGCTGATGGAAAATTAAAATTGACAGAAGTGCCTGTCTTGTGTTGATTAATGTTAACATCAAGCTCTGAGTGTGTGGATGGGTTTGCAGGTGAACTTGTTAGAGGGAATCCTCAAGAGAGGTGAACGCTGAGATCGTTTACAGAAACAGGAACACCATTGCCAACCTCCTCTTGCTGCTGCAGCAGGGCCTCAGACTGTCTTTATGCAGTCTTGTGTCTACGACCATTTTACTTCTCAAAGTTCAGAGCTGCTGAGGTAGGGAAATCTGTGGCATTACTGTGGATTTTTTTGAGTGCCATCCCATTTGAGTGACATGAATTTTTCATTACTGTTCCATTCCCTCTGGATTGGGTTGCAGCTAAACACGGTTCAATACATCCCTTAGAGCAACCGAGCCTTGTGCGGTTCAGTGAGAATGAAGCCAGTCCACAATTGTTGTTTACAGTCCAGTCTTTCAGTGCTCTGATACTGCCATAAGCAGTCCCTAAGGAAAGTATCCCATATTCCAGCGCCTGCAGCTCGTGTGGTACAGCAGTGCCGAACCTGATCTGCCTTCTCTAGTTCCTTCTGGATTGGAGTTGCTGAGACCGTATCTGTGTTCTGGTAGGATCAGAATGAAGTTCGATGGTGAAGGCTTAAGAAAACCCTGCCCAAGAAGTATTGATAGTGCTGGTGGGGCTGCCCAGAGGCTTTGAATATATTCACTTTTAGTATTTTCCATAGGAGTTCTTGGGAAACACCAGCTGTCTTGGTCTGAATTTTTATTTTGCTATGGAATTTTAATTTTCATCTTTGCATTTAGACTTGTACCTTTGAAATAAGTATCTCTGCATTTGGCATATTTCACTCTGATATTTCTGTTCTCCTGATGTTTTCCACTCTCTTCCTAGGAAAGTATGAGTACTCAAGTGTTGATACGGGGATGATTTTTAATGTTTTAGTTTCAATTCTTCACAGGGAAGGAATTATTTAACATTAGAACAGCGGAATTGGATCTGAAATGTTTTAATTAATCGAGCTGTACCTGAACTGGACAAGGTACTGAGCAACTGCGGTTGGCCCTCCTCTGCGTTGGGCTAAAGATCTCAAGAGGTTCCTTCCAGCCCCAGTTATTCTCTGAATTTTATGGGGCTCTTCTTTGGTACCAGGAGGATGGTGAAAAACTGTAATAAGGGAAGCTTTTTAACATACTAAGATCCTTCCCTCTTCTGAAAACTGACATTAAAACCCAGACTTCTCTGCCGTGGACCTCAGTGTCTGATACAAGCTTTTTCTTCCAAATCCACCCCTCCTTAGCCAGGCCTTGCCAGTCTTATTGTCAGTCAAACGCTTGGTAGAATTCTTCCCTGAATGCTTTTGGTCAGCACGCATTCTTAATATATCCAGAGTAAAATCCACAGCTGTCTCATTTCAGCACAGCTCCCCTCCTTCAGAAACGTCCAGCTGAAAGAGATGACACTTTTACAGGAGGTAAAAAAAAATCTTCATTGAGACAGGACTTATCCTTCTTCATTTGAAGTTGTTCTCTGTCTCACTGTAGTAGTACAGTTTTTTCACATTGTTGTTTTAGCAAATGCTCATTTTTTTCTGAAGATCAGTAAGATTTTTATGTGGTGTGTTTATTTAAAATAGTTTAAGATGGAAGACACAGAGATCCAACTTGAGCCTCATTAAAAGAACGCAGCCAGAAGTGGGAAGCCCTCAGAGGCCTCTTGCAGTGAATTATGGTAATTAGAAGCATGAATTCTGTCTGACAGCTCAGACTGCCTTGGTTGAGCTGGAGTTTTTCCCAAAACCTGCAGAAGTTTGAGGACCAGGGTCTGTCCAGATAAAACACTCTGCCTTGCCTAAGCAATCAGCACTGGTGCTGAGTGCTCTAGGTTCAGGCTCTTTGGGGTGCACAGCATCTCTGACAGCAGCAGGCGCAGCAGGACCAGGGGTTCAATGCTCAGGCTTCTGCTGACACATTCATTGTAATTCACAGTTCTGAATACGCTGAGGGCTTTCACTGCCAGAACTGCTGTGCCAGGGCCTCCCCACCCTCACAGGAAAATGTTTCTCCTAAGATCTCATCTCAGTCTTCCCTCTTTCATCTTCAAACCGTTCGCCTTCGTCCTATCCCTGCACTCCCTGATCAAGAGCCCCTCCCCAGCTTTCCTGGAGGCCCTTTCAGTACTGGGAGGCTGCTCTAAAGTCTTCCTGGAGCCTTCTCTTCTCCAGGCTGAACAAGTCCAACTCTCTCCAGGCTTGGATCATCTCTGTGGCCTCATCTGGACTCGCTCCAATGGATCCACATCCTTCCTGTGTTGAATGTAACATTTTGTTAATTAGGCATTCAAAGGAATAAGGAGAAGTGGGATGGAATGCATTAAATGCTTATCTTGCTGTGGTCATGTACTCCTCCCAGTAATCCCAATCTGTTTCTACAAGGGGAAACCCTTCTGCGAGAGTAAGGTGACAGTTCATAAACACAAACAATTGGCTGTTTAGATTAGGAACAATCAGAAAATGTTTCTGCTTCATCGGGTTCGTTCAAGAGGAACAGAGTGAAGAGGAGAGTTTAATTTTGTACTTGAATGAGAAAGGGATGAATTTCATCTTTGTGCAAGGTAGGAAACCAACTCAGCTTTGTGTCACTGCCAGACGAGTGGCACACGCACCTCCTGTATGAGGACAGGCTGAGAGAGCTGGGGTTGATCAGCCTGGAGAAGATAAAGCTCCGGTGTATTTTTTATGGCTGTCTTAGAGTCTTTAAGCAAGTGCCTTTTTACTGTGCAGGTGCTTGGTGCAATTTTGACACATTAAGGCTAGCTAGCAAAGCGTGTTTGTTGCCTTGTCTGTAAGTGGTCTTTTATACAGAAGCTGAGCATTTGTTAAACCATAACGGGTTACTGGAGGGATTTCTTCAGTTACGTTTTGTACTGGAAATACTGTCCAGAAATATGATGTCTCCTGAAGGGGTTGAATCAAGTGACACACAGAAAGAGAGAAACAAACAAAGGTGCAGATAGATGTAATAATATCTTTAGATTGCTGGTTTTCAGCGTGGGGTACTGCCAAGTAGGTTAAAAAAAATCATCTTTCAGTGAAAAAGCTGCTGGAAGCCGGTAATTGCGGTGCTTTTGAGAAGTCAAAGTCCATTCAAAATAGAGTAAATGAATGAATTCACTTTATGAAATATTAATCTGTCTCATACAGAGCTATTTTATGTTAGATCTCTTTTTAATTTGTATTGTTCAAATAATTCCATTTAGCCAAGGTCAGGGCTTGGATAACACATTCCCATCACTTGGTGTCTTTAAGTGCCACCAGGACCAGAGCACAATGTCAAACAGCCCAAAGAGTTTCATATTTACTCTGTTTGGGCTGTTCTCAGCTGTGCTGCTCCTTCCTGCTGCAGTCTGATCGATGCAGCCATTCGATAAGCATTTCTCCATGATGTGTCGTCCCTTATTTGCTGAAGCTTGGCTTTCCAAACAGAAACATGCACTTAAAATGCACTCTTTGTTTAAGACTGCATTCTTCAGTGAGCCACTTCCCGGTTCCAAGCAGTAAAACCACAGTTAAAGCAGTACCAGGAGGACGATGTACACAGCAAGGATCAACTCCGGGAGCAACATCTGGATTTGTTAGTCAAAGCAGGCCAAGTATGCTGAAATGTTACTTTTGGAGCAGGATTTTCTCTGTGTTTGGCATTTTGGTCCCCCTGTGTACGTGCTTCTTCCCAGTGACTGTAACGGGCGGTCCATGCTGAGCTGGGAGCTGCTGAGGGATTAACAGCGACCTTTGCAAGCGCAGCAATCTCTGTGTCATACTCAGCGTCCCAAAGAAGCCCAGTTGATTGTTTAGTCAGGGCTACTGCATGAAATGCCAGAACGTCTTTAGTTCTATCCATGGCAGTGCACATTTAATTTGAAGACTCCTTCCTCAAGCAGAATATATTTCTGTGTCCTCTGAAATGTGTGGAAATGTTAAAAGAATTTCCTCAGCTCCTTTCAGTTGGCAGGAGTGGGTGTTCTCCTCTGCAGGGCTTTGCAGGGAAGGGCCCCAACTCATCTTTCCTCTTGCCACTGCTGGCAGTTCGGAGCTCTGCTTTCGGGAGCAAGAACGCCTCAGTGGCTCCTTCACTGTGAGTTTCTTTGGGCAGTGAATCACCTCTGCGATCTGTTTGACCTCTTACAGGGCACTTGCCTTTAGGCAGTGTGACGCTGCCTACATTGGAATGTGAGCAGCTCCTCTTTCACTGTTGATGCCCTCAGTTACACCTGGGACCTGCACTGCCAGCCAGTGGCAGCATTCGCAGGGACTGGGCACCCTGCACAGCTCAGGAAATGTGACCTGAGTTGTAATTTGCTTTTGTTCAGCAGCTGATGAACCTGAACTGCCAGTGGCTGTTCTCAGCCGGGCAAAAAAAAACCCAAATCCATCAAGTGATCGTTTTCTCTATGAGCAAGACACCTTTCTGGAGGAATGGGAACTGGAAAACCAGGCAGGCAAGGACTGAGATTTGGGCTGCTATGCAAACTGCCTGACATAGGATGACATACGTGAATTCTGTGCCCCCCTAATTGCATTTTCTTTCCTTCTTTTTGTGTATTTTTGCCTCTATATTTTGCAGGGTCGTCTCTTGTCGTGTGTTTACCTACAGTTCTTTGCACAGCGGAGGTGGAGTCTTGGCTGGCAGCTCTGGCCACAGCGCTGCTGAGGACGGGTAATCCTGTCTTGCTGCCCTCAGATGTGGTTAAATGTCAGGTCATTCATCTGTGAGATGTTAGAGTAGATTTCTGATGAGTTAATATTCTCTCTCGTGCTATATGCATTGGAGCTTTCTTGTGTTTGGGGGTCACGCACACAGTCTTTTCTATTTACCAACAGATGATGAAAGGTAGGCATTGACTGGGAGTTTTCATGTAGATCTGGTTCATCACAGCATCTCCTGCCCCTGTGGACACGCTGCTATCAGTGCAACAGTCACGTAAAACTGCTGTGTAGTGCTGAAAGCAGCCTTTATGTCTGGCCACATGCGTATTTCCTCTCCCTAAAAAACAATTCACAGCTTACGCTGCTGAGTGACTCTTTTTACAGGTGTTTTCACTGTTGAACAGTTTGGTTCCGTTCTCTGTAGCTTGAGGAAGGGACGTGAAATGAGAAAGCATCACATAAGGCAAGACATGCGGAAGTGCTTCCAAGCGCAGGCTCCATGGTGATGGGAATGGCTCCTGTAGTGGGGAATTCCAGAGAAATGGCTCTGCCGGTGGAAGGCTTGAGAGGGCAGCAGCAGGTAAGCATCTCAACCTCTCATTGCTCGCTCCAGACACTGTGTGGTTTTCCAGTCTGTGATGCTAGGGAGTTCAGCAGGTAATACTGGGAACCCTTTGGGTGCTGAAGTGGGGAAGAAGAGGAGAGTGAGAAACAGAGGGAGCTGCTGGTTTGGGATGGGAGCTGGGCATCTGACTTGGAGGGGGTTTTGCCTTGTTCACAGAAATAGGCACCCGAAGTACAGATTTTTGTCTGTACGGATTTTCTTTGCAGAATTCCGATGAGACATTTCTTTGTCCTCTCTTGGTTTTTTCCAGTTTTAAACAACTGGCCTCGTCTTGGCCAAATAAATTCCAGCCACCACTGCTACTGTGTTTGGCACTGCCTTCTCGTTATATCCCATCAATGGTTAATTACACCCTGATAAGTGAGTGCCTTGATGGGCACAATCTGCAGGAGCAGCTGCATCACCTGCCTGCTTGAAATGAGGTGTTTAAATAACCTTTAGTTTGGTGAGAAGTGAAGAACACAGTGCTCCTTTCTCTAAAAGCTGGACTCTGGTATTTAGATGTATTTTTTAGTCAAAACCATATTCTTGGACAAAACTGTTTGCTGTCAAATCTGTGGAGTGAGTGAGTGAGTAAGACAAAAGCTCTTCCACTGCTGTTAGCCAGAAGGGAGAAAATTGCTTGTCCCGCTAGGGAGTTCTTACAGTGCAGCAATCTTGGCCCCAGAACAAGCCCTCGCTTCTAAACCGTCTCGCAATCAATGCCTCTACTCCGTCCTTGCTTGGTCCCTCTCCTTCTCACTAAAAAATGAGACTCATTTAACTAAGAAACAAAAGGTTGCTCATCTTATCAGTAAGATCGAGCAGGCTGGGTGTCCTTCAACAAGGAGTGGCACCTCTCAGCAGAAGGTTTTCCAGATGTGTGAGCTCGGGCTCTGGCTTTTTTAACTGTCAAGGAGAAGTCGGCGTTCCTACCGTACTTCAGTTTGCTCAGTGCCTCTTTCCCTTTGGTTTCTTCTTACTGCAACAATGACTTTTATTAATCTTTCTTCTGAGGTGTGGGAGACCCATCATCCCTTTGATGTGCTCACTCCCTGGGAGGATCAGGCGCTCACCTGGCAGCAATCCGTCGTCTTCTAAGGAGCTCCACTCATTTATATGTAGTGTTGTGTGAAACCGAGTGTTTTGGTGTAGGTGGAGTGGAATGATGTCAATAACTGCATGGAAAAGCTATCTGAACTAGAGCAGTAAGGGTCTGATGAGCTGCTGCCTCAGGTGGGATGGGCAGTGATGTTGGCACCACCAGCTGTCCAGCAGATGGATAACATCAGGGAAGGTGCAGGTGGAGAAACAGCAAAGGTGGGGCAAGAGAAGGACTGTGAACAATATTATAACACAAATAAAACTGAGAATCAAACATCGCTGTTAGCACTTAAGAGCAATTGAGAGAACTAAGTCCCAGTCCTGGGAAGTTAACAACTCTGGCGGCCTCCTGCACTGGGCCCACCAAGTGTGCTCTGTTTTGCTTCCGACACTAGGTATAAAGGCAGTTCTTTTCTTTCAGCTATTTTAGAGGCTATTTTGAGCAAGAAGAACCATACTTTATTGCAGAAAAGTGATTGTTGGTCCAGAATGTTTCAGGATACTTTCAGTGCTGGTTTCTTTCTCCATAGTTTGTTACAAGGAGAGTGTTTCTGCACACTGTCACTGGGGGGTTACGTTCACCACCTATCAGGATGCCAAACCATCTTTGTTTCTTTAGGGTTTGGGCTTGGCAGGCGAGTAATTTGCAGCAGCTGAATGGAGTAACTGTGTGAAACACAGGTGGAGACACTTCAAAGCCAGCAGCACCAGCACAGGGGAGGGAACCACAGGGCTCTCTTCAGCCCCATTCAGATATGTTTGCCCACTGGAAGGTTTGAGCAATGAGAGGAAAGTCAGTACTTTTAAGAAGTGGGGAGTGGGGTGCTTTTCCAGGAAGATTTAAGGTAGCATTTAATTTTACATGGAACCTCCCATCCTTGAGGTCTGCCAAGGTGTTTTATACAGTAACGTGTTAAATATAGAAAGGTACGTTGGTAGGCAAAACAGAACAACCACTAAATCAGTTCACACCTACATCACAGGACAGTAAATGAAGGGTTTCAGTAGTAGCAGGACTGTGATTCCTGACCTTTGGCAGCTCTTGCTGGGGAGATTTTAAGGAGTTAGTGTTTATTGCTTTCCGCTCCGCCCCTTATCAAAGCAGGGAAGCTCACTTCTGGCTCAGACAGCCCAGGAAGGTAACAAATGATCCCCACGTGCCTGGCCAGAGCTGCTAACTAGCAGCTGGGTAGTACCTAAGAACCCAAGCATAAAGAAAAGACATCGGCTGCTTTTGGAGGTTAAGAGCCGCAACACTGGCTGAATCAGGTTCTTCACAACCTGTGCTTGTGGCGCTCTGATGGGGGTGGTTCCAGACTGGGTCTTGTTAAACAGCTTGTGGTGCTGGCTCCGGGGTAAAGCAGCCTAAAAAGAAAGCCCAGGGATATCTTTTCAGTGTGTATATGTATACATGAAGTGAGAAGGCAAGGCAGATGGAGCCAGGCTCTTTTCAGTGGTGCCCAAAGCCAGAAGAAGTGGCCATTGGCACAAACTGAAACATAGGAGGTTCCTCCTGAACATCAGGAAATGCTTTTTTCACTTTGAGGGTAACGAAGCACTTGCTGCTCAGAAAGGCTGTGGGCTTGGTGATCCTGAGGGTGACTGAAAGTCACTTTGTTTGCTCTTGGGTACACATCAAGGAATTTTTACTGTAGCTGCTCCAGTCATATTTCCAATTCGGGTCTCTGCTGCAATTTGGATCTCTGCTCTGGTGCAGAATGAGAAGGATGGGTCAGGTAGCAGTGCTCTGTCCCTCTGAAGTGGTGGCTTCTTTTGCTTTTCCTGGTTGAGGAAGTCCTAAGACCTTGAAGCAAAACATTTATCTGTCTTCTGCTTCTTCCTTCTCCTACCTGCTGGCTGTAACCCCTGATCTCCTTGCTCCTTTCATCTGTTACCCCTTGTCTGTTTTTGCAGACCAGTGTTGAACCTGCTCTGGCAGTTGGAGCCAAGCAGTCTCGTTCACCAGAGTTCCCTCTGGTGCTGTCAAATTTGGAGGAACCAGACTGAAGGGCTCAGTCCTTTGACTGATGTATCTTAATCAGTGGTCTGAGTAATTAGTGAAAAGGATCGGCTGATGGCTTGGTGCTGGCAGGATTAAGAAGCGTTTTCCACATCCAGCTGATCAGCTGGGGGAATGTTGAGATGGGATTTCTAATGTTTGCTCTATTTTGTGCCAGTGACTTTGCATGGGTCTGTAATTTGTACTTGGTTTGTAAGCTCACTCCATGTTTATGAGTTCATTTTATTTCCATCTGAGTGTATGAAAACACAGTAAAAGTTAAAACCATACCCTGAAGGAGGAAAGCTGTGGAGAGGCCTGAAGTGTTTGTTCTGCATGTGGGACTGGCGAGTGATACACCGGTCCTTTTCCTTTGCCCAGCAGATTGAATTCCTCCTTTCTCCTGTGCTGAATTCAAAGTTCCAGTTGAGCATAGAATGAAACCTATGAAAATACTGTGGGATCAAGTGTTTCCTCCAACAAAGCACCAAGGGAGCAAACAGCAAATTAATAGAATATGAAAAGAATTGTGTTTCCTCCTACATGGCACTCTAGGAGAATCATTAGATGAGAGCTCTCTCTATTAAACAGGGATTGGATGAGCCTTTTTCTTCCTTTGAGACTTAAAATATGCATTTTTCTTTTAAGGTGCAGTTCATTGCTAATAAGAACCCAAGTTCACAATTTAATTATTTGGTTTTTTTAATAAAGGACATTCTACTGTTGCTCAGTGAAATTGCGGCATTTAAAAAACCCACAAAGAGATGGGGGGAAAATCCCACCTTACACAAATCTGCATTGAGCACTGCCCTGCATGAGAAAGGTGCTCTGGATGTGTTTGTACTGTGGGACTGTAGGCACAGAGCTGGTTTTATGATACCTAACTTTGGTGGTGAAGCGGTACAACAGTTCCTAGCTCTGTTCTGTCTCAAATATTCATTTTCCTCTTGAGCTGTGCTGGTATTCCTCACTTTCAGACCAGTGGTGGGATTGATCCAAGTCGAGCATCATCATTCCAGAAAAAAAGGGCAGGACAGGACGCCTTTCTCCCTCAGGCAACTGAGCTGAAAGTCTCCCTGGTGTGAACAAAGCTGCTTCTCGTTCTCACCCAGAGTGCTTTTAAATCTGTTCAGTCCTTGTTGGATTCACTTGGTCCTTGTTGGATTTGCTCTCCTGCCCCACGTACATTCATCAGAAGCAGTGCTGTGGTCATTTCCCCTTTTAAACAGAATACAAGTTGTTATTCCCATTTGCAAAACCCTGCTTCTCCATTTCCCAGAGGCAGCGAGCAGCTCCATTGAATGGGTTTCTCTCCGCGGCTGTTTCACAGGTCAGAAGGTTAACTTTTGTCCTTTCACTTCCAGTGTTTCAGAGGAACTCCTCTGTGTGTCCCCCTGAATTGTGAAGGCAAATGAGAAGCCCAAGTCATCCATTAATACATGGGCAAAGCACCATTCAAGCAGCCGCAGTGAAAGCTCTCACGTGCTGCCCTGGAAATAACCCCAGCCCTGACGTGGAAAGACTACCCAAAGTAAGGTCAGAAGCTCAAGTCTCTCTTTCAATTAAGCTTCTGGGGTTTAAACAGTGTTTGGAGTTGTCCCTTGTGGTTATGGTGATCTCTTAAAGATGTGTCTTTGGAAAGAGAGAGCGGAGAAGAGGAGTCCCGACAGGCAGAGGTTTATCCCTAGACATTGCTACTCTTGCATCCCAACTCTGTGTTGTTTTGCCTTATGTATTTAATGACCATGACCCTGTGTGAGAGTGACAAGCGCGATCAGGATGTTAGCTTAAGCTGCTTTGCAGAGACAAAGCACCTGGTTTAATTCGTGCTGGAAATGGAAGTGATTTGGAAGTGTCCCAGCAAATTCAAGTCGCAGTGGTAACGCTTGCCTGCCTGTACACTTTCCTGTGAAGCGTGAGGATGTGAGTGTTCTCCGTACAAAGTGCGAGAGAGGGAGAGAGCTCATGGCTGGGGTTTGCAGGAGGGCGTAAGCGAGCTGGGTGTCTCTGTCCTAATGGCTTGAGCACTGCGTAGGGCACTTCAGTGAGGCTTGGGTCAAACCTCTTTCAGCTTCTTTGAACATCCTGCCTGTGCTGGCCTTCCCTGTGCACTGGGGTCAGCATGCATCATGGAGTGCAAACCTGAATGAGTGCATAAAATGCAAGTGGTAGTGCCAGAGTTAGACTGTGACTTCACCTTCTGGCCCACTTCCTCTCTCTTATCCCTCTTCCAAAGAATTTCTGTGAGGATGTGACTAAAATCGAAGCCCTTGTTCGCAATTCCAGAGGAAAAGTGTCGAGCTGGTACAGTCAGCGGGAGGTGCACATGCAACAAATTAAATATTATTGAAATCCCTGGCTGGCTGCCCTGACAGAAAGGTTTGCTTTGACAATTCCAGCAATTCATACGTGCTGTCACACATTAGCTCACAACAAATGCTACAGAAAGTGCAGCCACTCTGTGGTCACAGTCATTACAGCAGCTCTCCCGTTTGGCATAACTGGGAGATTCCCTTTTCAGAGAGCAGTGGGACTGGAGTCCTTGGGTTGAGTGCTTGCTGGTGGAAGGAACCGTTCTGTCCAGCCAAAGGATGATAAAGTGGGAGACAGGAAGTGGAAAAACTCCCTGGCAAATATAATTCATGTTTAAGACCGCTGCGTGCGGATTCCCAGAAGCCGATAATTCCTTAAATAAGTGGAAAAATTGCTGTGAGTGTGAGAGCAGCTGTTTCTGTGTATCCAGTGAGTGCTCACCCTCCCGTTATCCATACAAGGGTATCACGCATCTGTCTACGGACACAAGAAGACAGCATAGCTCCCCACTGCCCAGAGATGCTTGTATATGAAAGTGTAAATAGGAAATTGTCATAACCAGGAAAACGCTGGCAAAACCAGGTGTGGGCAGCACAACCATCCCCATCCCCCAGCATGCAGGTGTAGTTCAGGTGCATTTGTCCCACACACAGGGGCAGTTCTCCAGAGATTAAAGCAGAGCACACACACGGACCATGCAGGACGGGAAATGTGTTTTCTGTCTTTATTTTATTCCAGAGGTTTAAGATAAGTGCAGGTGTTTAAATGGGCCTTTGGTGCTGCCAGCACTTCCAGGAACCTCTCGCAGCACAAGAACCACCAAGATCTGAACCGATACCACAGGCCGTTAAAAAATGGGCCTTGCTGGGTCTTATTTTTAGAATGATTTACGGGGATTTGTTTACTTATTTCTTAGGGGAATTCAGGGTGGGTTTAATTGCATTTTGTTTGGCACATGTCATTTCAAAATGCACCACCTTAAAATCAGAGCAGCTTTATGGAACGTGTCTGTTATCTGATGTTGTCCTAAGCGCTGCCTCTTTCCATTGCTTTTCATAACGTATTTTACAACTGTAATTTTCATGTCTCACATTTTTCTCCCTGGTCTCCTATGTCCTGTGGTTAAACCTTGACCATAAATCTCACGCTGCTTTCTTAAAAATAACAACTCTACTATATTTCTCCATTTAACAATCTGCTAGATTAACCATGTCTTGAAAACAATTCAGTATGGTTGTGGGGTTGAACATTCCCATTTTTAGTGCAGCAGGAAGGAGAAACGATAGCCATTTTGTTTATGGAGTGCTGGCTGGCAGTTCTGGTCTGACACCTTGGCTCGGAAATCCCTGTCTTGCTTGGCCATGGAAAACATCCAGGAAGGGTGATAGTGAAGGGATCTTCTGCATGGTGTGGGAAATCACATGGCAGAAGTCACTGGCTGCCAAAGAAGGCTGAAATGGTGCATAGGGGCTCTTGCAAGAAAAGGCTTTTGCAGCGTTGGCATTGCCATCTCAAACTGCTGTGGGGCTGCGGGGGGAGGCATCCTGTGGGATGGCCATGGCTGTACCCATGTGCCTGCGTGATGCCAGCGCCGTCTGGAGCTGGATGGGGCATCCGTGTTCCCTGTGCCACTGACGGATCACCTGGAGACCCGACAGCTGCGGCCAAGGGGGGCTACCAAACGGCACGTGGAAGGGACGGAAAATGTGGTTCTGTGTATCCAGGATTTGGGTGAGTTAGGGTGATTTTCCGGCAGTGTGCCTGCAGCCCTTCAATGGGAAAGTCTTTGTGCGGGACCTTTGTGCTGTGTGCACTCAGTGCCTGCTGCGACGCAGCTCCAGCCCAGGGAGGGACCGTGGGCATCACTGCAACACAAATAGTGACACATTTTCAAAGTGAGGCACAGACGTTCTTTTCAGATGCGTCCTCCACTAAGATACGGGTTGATGTTGCCTTAGGTTTAATGATCACACTGCACACCTCTAATCTCTAATTACTCGGGGAAAAAAGATCTCAACTTGTCATTAAGCAACATGGCCAGGACACATCCACCTTCTCTGGTCTCCCAGGAACAGGATCCAGGTGTCCAGGCCCATGGAGGATCCTGCCCATTGGTTGTATTCAGATCAGGGCATGCTTCATTGAGGAGAACCCAAGGCGCAGTGTCCCAGTCATTAGATGAAGTCAGGCTCTGACACCAAAGCCAGACGGCAGCAGAGCTGATACTGGAATGTAAGAAACGAACTGTGGGGTTAATGGGAAAGATTAAAGGAGAAAAGGAATTGAAAAGAAAGCAGCTCCACGGAAAATAGGGACGCATCCTCATGGTGCTTGGGAAGGGGCTTTGGTTGCCTAAAGCAGACATTCAGAGCATGTGCCGCTGCAGTCTCAGGCAGCTTGTGTTACCCCTGGCTGATGTTCAGTGATGCCTGGTTTGGAAGGAACAGGATTAGTGCTTGTCAGCCTGGGCATCAAACACAGATGGGCCAAGAACATGGTAGATGAGAAACCTGGTAAATGCAAATGATTCCTAAATAGTAGGAACTACCAGTGCAAAGCTGAATATCAAACCATGTGTGCAGACTCGACGGATGAAGGCTGTGGTTTGTCTAGACTATAGAAATTCCTGGATGTTATGGTTAAAGGACTTGTCTCAAAAAAAGTTAATATTTGAAAACTTGTGCAAAAACTCCTGTTCAGTTAATTCCTCTTGGTTTCACAGAGGGTATATTCTTCTTAGTTTGAATGAAATTGGTTTGTGTTGCAGGTACTTCTGCTGTGAGAGAATGTGAGAACTCACGGAGACCCTATTCCATATCCTTTATGATCAGGTAAGGCCACACCGAGTGCTCATCCCTTATGTTTTATCCTTGCCATGCAAACACTGCTGCAATCATTACGCTCCAGAATCTGGCCCTGTGCAAAACCTCTTTGCTTTGATTTGTTCATCGGATGTCGATGCTGTCAGTGTAGTGCATCACCAAGAATGCATGGATACAGAAAGCTGATCTGATGTAGTGTTAGCAAGAGTAATTTTAGAATTGCAAGTATTTAACAGATTTTTAACAGATTATATATATATGTGCATGCATATGTAAATACATCTCTACATATGGATGTATATCGGGTTGGAAATACGCACACTCTGGAAACAGGATTTCTTTGATAATAGCATGTCCAAACGTGGCTGTTGGAGATGAGAAATGTCTTTAGTTAATCTTGGAATCCTGCCTGGATGTACGTTTGTTACAGGCACAGTGCTTACTCTTGTTTCTTACCAGAAATGGCTGATGAGGCATCTAAATTTAATACCTTATTTTGCTCCCTTACAGTTCTCTCAAACCTTGATTCTTTGCTCTCAAAGATCACAAAACAGGGTATCTGCCCTGGCCTCCGGCTCTGCCTTTGTGTATCTTGGTTTCTTTGGTGTTTAGGAGCTTTTGTAGCTAATTTGGAAAAGCTCAACCACCTGGGATGTAAAAGAGACAGCTTTATTGAAAGGTGACTTATTTTAAGACCGCAGAAACAGTGCTACGAAGCACCAACAGTTTGGTTCCCTGTGTCTGACTGACTGTCTCCATTTGTCAACTTGCAGAGTGAAATCCAAAAGAGCTTGGAACTGAGCTAGATAAAACAGAAGGAAATGAGAACAAATAGTGAATGCACCTGTAAGTGGCCTGCGTGAGGCACTGGGGATTGTGCTGGCCCATAATTTCTCTGCAGAAAATAGATGATTTGCATCTATTGTACATTGCATTATGGAAAACCCCACCAGGAAACCAACATTGTTGTCAGGATTTGAATAACTTGTAACAAGTAAGATCTGAGATCACATAATGAATATCAGGGCAGGAACTAAGATGTGGAATAGCTGCACGTGAAGTACATGGTGCCCGTTTTGTGCCTTGGCTGGGAGCAGGGTCCTGTGGGAGATGTGGTGCATTAGCAAGTGATGCCAGGGCGCAGACGGAAGCAATCCAGGCCGGCATCCTGGCTCTAGCTCTGAACTGATGGTTCTGACTCTGGCTTTGCAAGCTTACTGTCCTTAACTTCCCCTTAATGTATAATTGTGTAGGTAGCAATTTATAGGACCACAGCCCTTCTCATCCAGGTCTGCCTGAAAAGCAGCTGTTGTGCACTGCGCAGCTGCCCACCGTTACAGTGTGCCAAGGGTGAAAGCTGTGTCGGATATTTTAGGTATAGAAATGCTCTTACACCTGTGATAGAATACATGCATACAGGCATTCCCACTGGCTCAGAAAAGAGAGAAGACAGTGGTGTTCAGGATGTGTTCTCTGGAACAGCAGGGCTGCTCCGCATGCTGGCATGGTTTAAATACTCCAGACAACCTGAAAATCATGGCTGGAGGTCTCTCTTCGAATGTTGCTGTCAGGCAACACGGGGTTAGTAGAAACCAGTGTTTTCCTCCTCAGGTATCTGTGATGGTTTCTGGCAGGCAGCTCAACTTACACCTGTGAAACCCTGTCATCACTTCTTATTCCAAAAACCTTTGAGCAGCAGGGATCCACTGGTGTGTGCTTGCTGGTCTGTTGGTTGGACATGACATATCACGAGGGGGAATGCAAAAGGGGCTACAGAACAGTGTGATGTTAAACTGGGATCCAGTATTAGCCATCTCGTGTGAGATGAGATAATCCTGACCCTGACAAAACTCCGCCCTCACTCAGGACTCTGCTGAAGCCAGAGGATGTGGGAGTGGATTATCTCTGGCTCCTCGGAGTGTTTGT
The DNA here is from genome assembly GCA_033556795.1 of Tapera naevia. Classification (NCBI taxonomy): domain Eukaryota; kingdom Metazoa; phylum Chordata; class Aves; order Cuculiformes; family Neomorphidae; genus Tapera; species Tapera naevia. The sequence continues at coordinate 1,251,269 of JAUMJJ010000021.1, forward strand.
AAAGCTCTTTGTTCTCCCCGGGGATCGCCCTGGTCATATCCATTACTACCTCGGGTTTGTGTAGGCTCATCTGTGTCACATCTCCTTGGGAAGCAGGAGGACCAAGGAGGCACAGCATGTTCATGAACGTTTTTGCCAGGGTTACAAGTGGATTTTGGTTTCTGGCTGGGCTGGGTGACATTGCCTGTTGTGTGGTAGAGGTTTGGTTGTATGCTGAGTTCCCAGCTAGGAGGAAGAGGTTGCTTTGTTTCCAGATTCCAGTCCTCTGGCAGTCTTGGAGACTCTGAGCTTTTAATAGGAAACATGGAAAGCTGGGGACGTTATTGCAGGCTTGGGAGCTGGAGCTGGGAGCCCCTGCAAGGGCAGCTGTGCTGGTAGAGTGAATGGATGGGAAGTGTGCTCTTTCCAGGTGGTTTGTGAATGCATGGATGGGAAGACGGGGAGCCCAATGTTTAGTGCAGAGTGCTCGCAACACCTCAGCAGATGAAGTGGGTTCTCTGTGTGTGTGTAGTCCTGAAGTTACTGTGTTTATATTCCTGTGGCTGAGCTGGGGCTGATGGCCCTCATGTCAGTGAGCTGGGTCAGGGATGGTGGCTTTAATGTTGGTGAGCTGGGCTGGGGGCGATGGCCCTAATCAGAGAATCATAGAATGGTTTGTGTTGGAAGTGACCTCAAAGCCCATCCAGCTCCACCTCTTGCCATGGGCAGGGACACCTCCCACTGGATCAGGGGGCTCCAAGCCCCATCCAGCCTGGCCTTGAACACCTCCAGAGATGGGGCAGCCACCACTGCTCTGGGCATCCTGGGCCAAGGCTTCCCCACCCTCACAGGAAAACATTTGTTCCCCAGATCTCATCTCAGTCTCCCCTCTTTCAGCTCAAAACCAGTCCCCTCGTCCTGTCCCTGCACTCCCTGATCAGGAGCCCCTCCCCAGCTTTCCTGGAGTCCCTTTCCGTACTGGGAGGCTGCTCTAAGGTCCCCCTGGACCCTTCTCTTCCCTGGGCTGCACGGCCCCACACGCGGCCGGGCCGGGCGATGCTCCAGCCCAGGGCCATCCCGTGCCCCTGCCCCCGCAGCCCCCGCCGGGCGCTCTGCGGGCCCCGCAGCCCCCGGGGCGTGGCGGGGGGCGTGGCCGCAGCGGGTTTATGAGGCGCGGGGCGGGCGGGAGGCGGCAGGCAGAGCTCCGGCCCCGCCGCCCGCAGCCCCAGCGGCCCGGGGTTCGGCCCCCGGGGCAGAGGAGAGGAGGAGGCGAGGGCAGGGAGCGGCTCGGGATGGTGCTCCTGCCCCTCTGGGTAGCGGCAGCCGCGCTCCTGGGGGCCCGCGCTGCAGCCGCCCGGCAGGTGAGTGCGGCTGGGGGGCCCCGCCGGAGGTAGCAAGGGCTCTGTCTGCCCGCAGCCTCCCTCTGCCAACGGCCCCGGGAGGCTACAGGGCCAAGAGCTCTTCCCTCGCCTCAGGCCGGGGGCTACTCTCTTCCCCAAGCTCTTCCCCGAGCTCCCCTCTCCCCAGGCTTTCCCCAAGCTCAGCTCTTCCCCAGGCTCTGCTTTCCTGGGACTCTGCTCTTCCCAAGCTCTTCTCCGGGCTCCCTTCCCTGTGCTCCCCTGTCCATAGGCTCCGCTCTCCCGGGGCTCTTCTTCCCAAGCTCTTGCCCGGGCTCCCGTTTTCCCTAGACCTTCCCTGGCTCCACTTTCCAGGGACTCTGCCCTTCCCGAGCTCTTCCCTGGGCTTCTTGTTCTCCGGGCTCCCCTCTCCTCAAGCTCCCCTCTTCCCCAGGCTCTCTATGGGCTCCGCTTCCTTGGGGCTCTGTTCTTCCTGAACGCTCCCAGGGCTCCCCTCTCCCCAGGCTCTCCCAAGGTTTCCCTTTCCCCAGGCTCTGCTATTCCCAGGCTCTCCTGGGACTCTGCTCTTCCCAGACTCTCCTGGGGCTCCCCTCTTCCCAAGCTCTTCCCAGGCTCTCTGGAACTCGGTGTCCAATGTGCAGCTCTCAGAACCAGAACAGGCGGGAAGCAGTGGTCCAAGGAGCACTTTCCACCACGTTACCCTTGTCCCCAGTGCGTTGCTTCTACTCACTTTGCAGAGCGCTGCACTCCACTCTCTCGGAGCGAGTGCAGGGCATCCCCGGTGCTGGGCCTGACCCTACAGCAGCCAGGGAGGTTGGTCCCTGTGTCCATGCCACGGCAGTGCTGAGGTGGCACTGGGCTGCTTCCACCATCCCTGCTCCAAAGCCCTCTGGACTTCCCATTTCCTTTCAGGAGAGCTGTCAGCGTGCGCCTCCTTACCTTACCGCCCAGGCACCCGTCCCTCTCCCAGCTCATTGCTTGCACAGATGTGGGGGCTTTTCTTTGGCCACTGAACATACTTTTTGGCCTGACATCATGATGTATAGAAATGGGCCATTCAGAATGGGGGCTTCTTAGCAGCCTTATTTATGTTAAACTTGCCATGGGATATGAGTGGGAACAGCAATTTATTCAGTTAAGGGAAAATGCTGTCCCTGGAAACCAAAAGCAGGAATATAAAGAAGGGTGTAATAGAGACAGAGGAGTTTTTCAGCCTCCTCGAAGCACTCTGTTGTCACACATTGCATTATAATGGCACTAACAACTTTGTGCATGTTTCTTTTCTCTCCTGCAGGCTGGTAAAGAAGAACAGATCCAGATAGGTAAGTGTCTTTTACTACTATTACTGCTATCAACGTGGAAATAAAAGAAGCTTAACCAAGCAGTTTATTTTCTGGAAGTGATCTGTATGCAGGCAGGCGTTCCTGTGTGTGCCCCACGCCATTACCACCCAGCAGCAGTTGTGCTTTCCAGCGCTGTGGCATGACTTGAATTTGCATGCCCTCTCGTCAGGCGGGTTTGCATCCCGATGCATCTGTGCTTCCCTTCTTAAACCGACAGAAGTTAAAAAGAAAAAGCGCCGCGTGCTTGAGCCAGCCCCTGAGCGCCAGGGCAGATCCGCTCTGGGTCAGACACTCTGTCTTCATTCCTGCATTGCTGAAGCCAGGAGGAAATGCCTGCTCCGTTTGGCTGGGGCAAACCCTGTCTTCAGACCATTTTTCTTCTGTATTGGAAGTGTTCAGCCTTTTCTTTTAGCTGGAAAAACTCAGTCTGCTGCCGAGGCCCCTTCATATTCACAATAGCACAGGTTGTTCCCTGTTGCATCGTAAACCAATATATCCACGTAAGGCAGCACCGGGCAGCAAGGTTTGTGTCTGGGTGCTTTGTAATGACACTTAAACCTTGCTGACCCTTTCCTAAAGATGGGAAGCTTCCTCTAATTAGGAGCATGCGCACACACTTTAGTTTCAGAAGGACTGCGTTCGTTTAAACTAACGGGTAATTTAGTGCTCTGTGGGATGGAAGAGCCTGTGGGAAGCTGGGGAGCTGGCCTTCTGCCTTCCAGGGCGTTTGTGGAAGGGTTTGCCATCTTTCACGCTCTGTATCTTGCCCAGCTGGGAAATGAGCTTCTTAATTTGCTGTCGAGGGTGATGCCTGCACAATGGAACGTGCTCCAGAGCTTTTCAATGTGAGGAGCAGCAGTGGGAACGGGCCCCAGGTGGTTCTGTTTCCAGTTGCCACTAGAGCTCCAATTTTGAGGTTTTGATTTGGGTTTTTGATCTGAGGTTTTGTTCACAAAGGAATTTGAAGTATTTCTCTGAATTTTGGAGGGCTTGTCTCAATTTCAGTCCTGGCACTGCGTTCTGCCAGGCTGAGGCTGGTTTCCACTGGGAGCAGTGAATGCTGGGAGCTGGGACCGTTAGGTGCGTTGAAACCTCACTGGCAAGCAGGCTCTTTTTCCAACGGTATGCTGATCCTGAGCTTTATTTCTGGTCGTTTCCATGAGGAATGGATTATATTTGAATTTCAGAAACCATCAGCTGTACAGGAATGCGTCTTTTAAATTATACAGGACATCAGACAAAATCCTTAACCTGGAAAATAACTTGAAATTTAACTTTTTCCTGTCTTTTGTGGTCCCAGTGTTGCTGTAGTCAGGATTGTCTGAGGCGCATGGGATTTGTCCTACACTTTAAGTTCTAAACTGTTAATATTTAAAATCTGGTCAGATACGTTCCAATTCACAGGCTTACTCAGTTTAGGGTTTCAATGCTGAACCTGTGTTGGGGTCACCTCCAAATGGGCTGTCCTGCTTTTACATCTGTGTTTAGTGTTACTCTGCTTTGGTGGTGTATGTTGGGATTTGGCCCATTGCTGGCTGCTGGCAGCAGTTCATCGTTCCCCCTAGCCTGGAAAGTCACTTAGAACAAATTAAAGCTTATAGGACTTTATCTTTTCAAAATATCAGTATGGAATGGATTCTGGAGATAGGAAGTGACCCAGACATCATTTGCTGCAAATTCTGGACACCATGACGAGGCAACTGTTGTGAAATAGCAAGCCTGAAAGTGCTCGCTCTTGGTGGTGCTACCTCTGCTTCTCTAGCCACCGCCTCCCACATGGCAGGGCATTGTCACTGCTCGGTGTACTTCTGAAAGAAAGCGCGGATGGCGAACTTGTGGAACGGCAGTGCCTGGTTGCCACTAAGCCTGGATAAAATACCTTGGTCTGCAGTTCAGCAGAGGCTGGGAAAACACCACAAGGAAGTTCTGGAGCTATCTGTATCCCTGGGACAAGATAACGGTGAAGGAAAGGTGTGAGGACACTGCAGAGACCATGTGAGCCTCTCTTTTTGCAGTGCCTCGCACGGAATTATACTGCATAGCGTCACCCCTATTGGGTGCAGAGTTGTGGGGAAATTCTCAATGAATCCATCCTCATTTTCTGTTTTGTATTTCTCCCTGGGCATTTCTGCCACCTAAAGGCAGCCCATTACAGAGTGAATGGCAGATCAGAAGAGATCCATATTATTGAAAGAGATGGACCGAAGCTGCTGCTTTGTTTTTTGGAGACCAGCGTCAAAGGAGGAAGACATAAAACAGTGACAGCAGAACTCCTGCTGGCATTGTCTGTCTGTCTTCTCTTGTTATCAGGGACAGCTCTGCGCTCGTCCCGTTGTGGTTACCTGGGGTGGAAGGACAAGTGTTCAGAATATGGGACACTTGTCTTATTGAAATGCTGGCCTTCTAATCCCTATGGCAGCAGGTAGTTCTGTATTTTCCAATACTTCTACTGGCAAGCTGGCCCTCTGCCACCCAGCAGTCAGATTGCATCACAGCTTGTGGATTCCATTGAGAGGATGCGGTGCAGGGATGCATGGGAGACATTACATTGGATCCAGTCCTATGGCCGAGGTAGCTGAGCTTCCTGACCCCACAGGCCACACTCAAATACATCCTACAGCAGAGGCAAGGGAGCTCTGGAAGCTGATGGTAGCTTGCTGGTAATCCCATGGTGTCGTGGGACAGTCTGGGATGCAGCATACAGCCCCATGCTGGGGCGGCTTGGATGGGACATTCTCAGCAGTTCCTGCACATTTATTTCCTTACCCAGCTTCCTCTCTGCCAGAACAGTTGTGCTTTTGGTGTCATTTTAATAGTTTTCTGCATTACTATTCCTAATTGAAAAATTTATTTGCAGTGTGGAGAGGCACATCATAATTAATCTGCATCTTATTGCCATGGCTCGGAAAATGTCTGGGACAAGAAGCTGCTGCCAACACTTGCCCTTAGTGGCTGTGATTTCCCAGGTCATGGGGACAAGCAAAATGCTTCTGCGATCCAGAATCAATGTGTTACAAACACTGCTCCCCTGGCTACAGCATGGAAGGCTGGGAAAAGGAGAGACCTGATGGCAAAATTTCTTGATGTGTGGTGTGAGCCAAACCAGTTGGAATAGTGGGCACCAAATGAGGTTTGCTGAAAGAAAAAGTAATGTCTTCAAACGTGGGTAGCATGATTCAGACGTAGAAATGGTTTGTCTGAACTCTTAGAAATGTCTAAATGTCTCCTTTTCCACCGATTCTGCTGAATTGCCGTTTAGTCTGAAGATATCTTCCATAAGTAGGTGTTTGTACAGTTGAGATTCTACTCTGGACAACCACACAAACGACTTTTGATCAGTGTATTTCACAAAGTCTTATGCCTAAAAAATAGTGCTGTGCCAAATACAGGTGATGAGGGAAAAAAAAGGCTTAGGACCTTTGAAGCTGAAAGACAAGCGTTGTGAGCTGGTGGTGTTAATTCCTGGAAGAAGGGCAGGGAGAGCCCTGCGCAGAGGCGCTTTCTGGCTAATTGTGCTTTGACACACAAGGGGAGAATGGGATGTTCACTCCTAAGTGCTTCCTTTCAACTTAAACACCAACCGGCAGGAGCAGCAGGATAAAGCCAGATAAAAATGAAGACAATGTGAAGTGGGTGTTTTTATTGCTCTGTTTCTCCTCTGATTGCTGCTGTGAGCTTTGAGGGAGCAGAACAGATCAACTCTGAAATGTTAGTGTAGGAAAGGGAGCACCTACAGCTGGAGTAGCATTTCCTCAGCCTGTGGAAAAAGGGTAACAGGAGTCGGCGGAGGAGCTCTGATATCTTCAGCGTTCAGTCATGTCACTTTTAATGTTAATTGCCTTTGAACAAAAGGCATTTCCTCTTCCAGCTCAGCAGTCGGGCACTCTGGAAAAAGCTTTTGCTGACTCAAAAACTTGACAGATCTTGTTTTCCACCCTTTGTTCCTGCCTCCTCGTGGCTCGCTGGCTGCTCTTGCTGTCAAAGTCCCATTTTAGTCCCTAGGAGCAGCAGTGTGGGACTCGATGATCCCTGTGGGTCCCTTCCAACTCAGGTCATGCTCTTGATTCTGCTGCCCAGTGTGCAGTGCAGCGTCTGGCCTGGGCTCTGCCCGCAGGGTTTGATCTCCAACCTGCAGGCTATCCTGCCCTGGGGAAGAAAGCCACAAAGGCTCTGGGTGAGGCAGAAGAAGGGATGGCAGCCTGCAAATGACATCTCAAGCTGGCGTGTGGGGAATGTGAGGGTCTCAGCTTTTACTTTGACCCACTTTGGATGCACAGCCCAGCGGCTCCGGCTCCTGTTCACACCCCAGTGTCTAATTAATAGAAATTAGTTTAGAGCTTTAATTTGGTCCCATCTCTAGCAATCCTGACAGAGAATTCCCAGTGTTTTAGGTGGGAATTAGCCGAAGGATAATGTCCTAATTAGGGTACCAGTTTTAGAACCTCATCTTGTGGGCGCATGGCATGTTAGGTGGAGGTGGCTGCAGCTGCAAACCAGACTGGGACTGTGTCCTGGGAGCAATGGACTGGGAAAGGCGAAGGAACTTTTCACTTACCTGATGCATGGTATTTGTATATTCTGTGAGGGTGTTTATAGTGCAAGAGGTTAAATGTCCATGTCCATCCTCCTAGCACAATACATTGATTTCTGTCAAATCCCTCTGTAACCGGTGTACAAGAAAATTGGGGGAAAAAAACAGTTGTATTCAGCCATTAGGGACATTTTCCTAATGAATTGAGTGTGTGTCTCTTAAGATATGCAGTCACTGCTACCAGGAGAGAGGAATTGGCTACTGAGCTTCTTCTCTATTAATTCTCTGTTCCAATGTGAGTCATGCTGGGAATGGGTAAAATTTAGCTCATTTAATTAAGAGTATGTATTTGAGGAATTCTCAGTGGCGCTTAGTGGTAGCACCTGAGCTTCCAAATGGTGGGGTTTTTAAATGAAAAGTATCGGTAATAGCAGTCTAATATTACTCAGCCAGTTCCCTCGGGAAGAGAAGAGCCAGGGAGTGATTATTTCTGTGCTAAGAGTCCTTTTAACTCTTACACAGTCTAGTGCCCAGGCAGTAAGACGTGGGCTTTGGTCCCATTCTTGGCCCAAGGCTTGACCTGGCCCAGGAATGCCTCTCCTCCTTTTACAGAATGAGAACTGGACACTGAATATCCTGATTACTTCCAGATTACAGAGGTCTCACAGAGAAGATAAGCTCCTTTGGCCTTCTTTTACAGTGATGTGAAATTGCCTGAAGGCACCAGGAAATGTGTGTGTGTGTCCATCCTGACACGGGGCTACAGGAGTGATAAGTGATAACAGGAGATCTTTCTCTGAGCAGAGGATCCTCTTCCTTTCCTCTTCAGTGCCTGCGAATAGCAGAGGGCAGAGAGGGGAAAATTGTTCTCTTGGGCTGATAATGCTGATTTCAGGAGACAGGTGAGGGGTTGCACAGAAAGAGGCTTTTTTGGGGCTGAGGGTATTATATTCGCTTAGGCAGATTCAGACCCCAGTGAGAAGGTTTCCAGGCAGCTGATGCTGCTAATGAAACAGGAATCCTGAGCTGACTGCTGGGAACCACATAAAATCATAGAATCATAGAATGGTTTGGGTTGGGAGGGACCTTAAAGATCATCCATGTCCAACCTTCCTGCCATGGGCAGGGACACCTCCCACAAGACCAGGCTGCTCAAAGCTTCATACAGCCTCGTCTTGAACACCTCCAGGGATGGGACATCCACAACTTTCCTGGGCAACTTGGACCAGGGCCTCCCCACCCTCATTGTGAAGAACTTCTTCCCAATGGCTAATGAAGAATTTCTTCCTAATGTCTAAATGATAGGGAAATGGGGTTCTCTGTACTCTTACCTTTTTCCTGCCGTGGCTTTGCTCGCTTGCCCTGTGCCTCTGCTAATGGTGGTAGCCGGGGGATAACGTCTGCAAGGAGCGGATTGCCCTGCAGCCTTTTCTGTCTGTGTGTCTGGGGTGCTCTGGCACCGAGGTGAGGTGTTTGAGCAGTGACTGCCCCTTGGAAGCCCCCCCGTGTGCGTAGGACACACTGCCCTGGTGAATGGTTGTGCTGGTGAGCTGCTCCAGTTCTTCAGGACTGGCATCAGAGCGTGGGTTTTTGGGGTTTATGGCTTCTCTGTATTGTAGTGCCGGATTTAGGTACAAATCTGTCAAGTTCTGTGTTGGTTTTCTTTACCATTTCTGCTGTTTCTGAGATCTGTTACTCAAGGTACACGAAGAGGAAGGATGATGCAAGTTGCTGGGTAAGGAGATTTGTTAGAGGAGATCCAAGAAGGGTGAGTTAGTGCTTATAGCACTGCTGGCATTGATTAACTTGTCAGCAGTCTGTGATATCTGCTGGATTCTCTTCCCTATTTCAATTTCCTAACACTGCAGGAATACGAATGCAAATTGCAGTTGTAACTAAACTTTATTTTCCAAATCTTAATGGAGGTCTCAACACAGGAGGAAGCAGTTCAGGTTCAGATGTGTGAGGGAGGTGCATGGCATTCCTTAGGAGAGAATTCCGCAAGGTTGGTGCCTCTTCTGCAGCTGTGGAGCAAATCTGAACCCCAGGAGACTCCCTGGATAAATGTGAATGAACATCGCAGGGTGTTCTCTGTGAGTTTTATGAAAACAGAGACATGAAAGACCTGCTTGAAAATTTTGGCATATGGGAGATTTTTTGCAGGTGCTTAATATGTGTCCCAGCATTGGGAATGTGTGTTTGCTTGAGGTGCTGAACTGGGCACAACTTCTTGTGTTTGTCCACTTTGTCCATATGTGTTCTCTGAAGTCGAAGTGGCCTTCCTCTCATATTAGAGGATCATAGAATGGAATCACAGAATCATTCAGGTTGGAAAAGCCCTCTCAGCTCATCCAGTCCAACTGTCAGCCCAGCCCTGCTGTCCCCAGGTGCCACATGCACATGATTTTGAACCTCTTCAGGGGTGGAGACCCCACCAATGCCCTAGACAGCCTCTGCCAGTACTACACCACTCTGTCAGTAGAGAAATCTTTTCCAATATCCAGTCTAAACCTCCCCTGGAGCAATTTGAGGCCATTTCCTTTTGTCGTATTGCTTGTTACTGGGGAGAAGAGACCAACACTCACCTCACTACAGTCTCCTCTCAGGGAGCTGCAAAGTGATGAGGTCTCCCCTCAGCCTCTTCTCCAGGCTAAACAGCCCCAGATCCCTCAGCCACTGCCCATAAGACTTGTACTCCAGGCTCTTATCCCTGGTTTGTCATTTCTTGCTTAACATGATGATGTGTCCAGTGCTTTCCTCCTCCTTTCTTACCTCCCTTCTCGATGTCTGTGTAGAAGCAGCACAAGGCGCGTTCAGAATAACAGGACTGAACGTGCCATGGTTGTGAGGAGCCCAAGCTGCAGCTGGGGCACTTGCTGAGTGAGCACAACCCCCAACAGTCCAGTTGGCTGTTGCCTCCTTGCATTTACCATTTGTCCTTGTGACTTGCACTCCTGGCCTTCAGTCCAGGCTCTTCCCATGCTCCTGTTCTAATTTCACTTAGTTTTGGGTATTTCTCGTGGCAGAATTCCGGAAAAGCAGACCCAGACCATACGGATTAGTGATTCCCATTAGTACCGATGCGGATGGAAGCTACATCTCCAACATCCTCTCTGCAAGTCACCAAAGAAGATCAACGCGTGAGGTATCCCAGAGCCCCAAGCAGCTGTATTTTAACATCACTGCCTTTGGAAGGGAATTCCACCTCCGGCTGAAACCCAACACCCAGTTAGTGGCTCCCGAGGCTGTCGTGGAGTGGTATGAAGACTCTGTGGAAACTGGTTGCGATGCTGGCAACACGAGTCAGGCTGGAACTGCTACTGAGAGGTTACAGAAGAGGGAGCCCCTGTGGACCAACTGTGCGTACGTGGGAGACATTTCCGACATCCCTGGAGCTTCTGTGGCCATCAGCAATTGTGATGGACTGGTAAGGCTTGGTTAATGGCATTAATGCCTGGTAATTTACCACTTGGTACACAGCTTTGTTTCTTTTCACTACGGATTGGTAATGGTATCATTTAAAGAACTTCATTCCTTAAACCCCTCAAGTCAGAACACACTGGTGTGTACAGGCCTGTTGCTTCAGTCTCTGATCTCAGTGAGCAAAGACCTTGGTGTCTCTGGTGCGAGGGAGGAAAATCAAACCTGGGTGTTGTTTATTTTCATTTGTACTTTGGTGAGGGGTTACAAATGAGAAAATGAATAATGAAGCTGTTTTAAGACATAAAAGGCAACCTTTGAGTGAGTGAGTAGTAGAGTTTGGCATCCAGATCCTCACTGTGTACTTCTCAGGTAGCAAAGTCACAGCTGCCCAAAAATAGCAACAGATTTCAGTTGTAAAGGGTTTATTTATAAAATAAGCTTGTGTTTTTATGTTCTCATAGGCAGTTTTGTTTCATCAGAAGGTATCACATCAGAACTGAGTTGTTCACATCTATATAGAGTTGGTTCTCAAAGCGATGCTGGCCTGATGGCCACATTAGTAGCAAACGCGAGGCATTTAGTGGTGGCTGCAGCAGATGCGACGCCTGCTTTGTAGACAAATCCCATATTGAAAGGCCATGGAACACACATACCGTGCGCTAAGTCAGTCACGCGCTAAGGAGGGCGAACAATGCTTACCTTGTGCTCTTTAAGTAGCAGAGCAGTGCTGGAACACGGCTGCTGCATCCAGAGAGATTAATGTGGTGGTTACCAAGCTGCTGCTCGGGAACAAGTCTGCAACAAGTGTCCCTTCTTGGAAATAGGTTTCCCTTTTCCCATCACGTGCCACGTGTTAATGGTCTGATTCCGTTTTACAATAAGTGCTGGCGAGCAAAGCTCCTGCCTCCGCAGTGCATCCCATCGTGTGAGGAATTGCCTCTGTCTCAAATTCCCGATTCTGAGCTTAGGGCTCTGTGCAGCCAAAACTCCTGACTGAAAGAAAGGGCGTCCTGGTGGTGTTTGCATCAGCTCATGTCAGTTTGGTGTGTTTGCTTTGGTTTTGGGGGTCTGTAGGAGAACATTGGCAGTGTGCTGTGCTTCCAAATGCCGTGCCTGGGTGGATGCAGCTTGGGATGTAGTTCTTGCAGTGAATGAGACCCCGAGCGCTGTGTTTTAGCAGTAATCCTGAATGAAGCTCTTGTGTTAAGTGAGGCAGCACTTTAAGACAATCAATGGGATTAACTGGGATTAGATTAAGGTTCGGCAGCATTGCCATTTGGCTGACAAGCTGCTCGTGTTCTCGGTTAATGAAGGAATTTCAGTCTTCCCAAACCTCCACATGTATAAGGGCCTTGTGAGGGTCGGGGTTATGGGGGGAGTAGGTGTTAAAGGTGACCACATGGGTTACCTGGCCCCTTCCCCATTGACATCTGAGCAGCATCTCCCTTCTGTCCTCCGTATAACGAACAGATCACTCAAAGTCACAAAGGACTCAATTTAATACATCTGCTTTAGTGTGTTGGATTGCCATGATGATGCTTTTCCTGGATGGCTGTGGGGATGCAGTGGTGTGGCTGTGCTCCAGTTTAAAAGTTTAATGTAGGCAAGGTAGGTCATCTCCTCCCAGGTGAGCCCAGACTGAGCAGTATCTCAGTGTTTGGCTGCTGTGCTCAGCTTCCTGTTCTACGATGCCAAGGTGCTACAGGAGGTTTAATGAAAAGCTTAATCCTTCCAGAGGTGCTAAAAATTTATCTGACTGTGGAATTTGTTGCTGTGTTGGTGTGCACCTCAAGAGCATTGTGTTCAAAAGAGTGGGTAAATAACCACATGGTGTGGAGCGAAGCAGAAAGCAGATGTGGCCGGTGGCTGTTTTCCCAGTTTGGTTATGCCTGGAGCAGGGCCCACTCTGCTGGGGATGGCGCAGAATGTCACCAGCCTCAAGAACCATTGCAGATGTGCTAGGGTGTAAATAAACAGCACAGCAAACTTGGCATTTAGAAATAAGGAAGTAGTCTAAAATTTGTCTCTACCTTTCATTGTAGAGACTTGCTTCATCTTCTCAGTTAGCTTCCTTCCTTCTGTAAGGGAACCCAAACAGCCATTGGTATGCGATGCCTTTGGATCGTATGGACCCCTGGAACTGGGTTTTGTAGACAGCACCTCCCTGTTTGAGGTGTGATCTGCTCTGTATTCACTCACATGCGGTGCTGAGCATGACCATTGCCTCCTACTGCCCGCAGACCGTTAGCCCTGTGGCTCTGAAGTGGAAGGGCCAGACCCTGTGTGATGGATCTTCACTCTTTGTCTTCAGATCCCAAGGAAAATGTGAGTGGTTTTGTGTTTTGGAAGACTGTTCTGCATATGCTCATGTGAAAGTACAGCTGGGTGCAAATCCCAGACCTCCAGCAGTCTACCCCCAACTTTGTGTTTTAGTTTTCCCACCTTGTGAAAGGAAGCTGATGAGTTCCCTGCCCTTGGAGGCTTTGGTGTTTGTTTCCTTAATGATTGTGGAGTTACCTGAGTGTCTGGCCGGGAGGGTGGGCAGAGACCGGCACAGAGCCTTTGCCTTGGCAGATATCCTTGAATACAGGCTGGAGTGTCTCAGACTGGAGATACACAGAGGCTTATCCGTAGTGCAGGAAAAGCCTTACAAATATGCTGCAATTCAGGCATGTGGTTAAGCACATACCCAGGGTCTCAGCAGTTCCAGCGCCTTCTCATCTGTGTCAAATGCTTTATTACCATTGTTCCATCAAGACTGAAGTATTAAGGCTTACTTTTTGTCCCTGTGTTGGTACTAATGGATTATTTCAGTGTGATCTGCCCTGAGCTGGCAAGGCGATGCTACTAAACAGAGGAGCGGCTTTATAGGAGCAGTGGTGTTTGTCCTGGAACACTGGAACTGCTGTTGAGCATCATGTTATGGCACAGGGGAAACCCTTGATGAGGTTGTTGATTCCATCATCCAAAAGAGTATTGTTAGGGAGGTAATGGGAGCATCTTGACTTCTCAGTGTGACAGTAGCAAGCACGTAGTGCGGTGCAATTGGGTGCTGACGGAAGGGCTGGGATGGACATTGCAGCTGGAAATGGTGCCATCTCCTCCCTCCATCCAGGCCGGGGGCTGTGTAGAAAGCTGGGGCTTCCACTGCCCAGACTGCAGCCTAATGGATGCCTGGTAATCCAGTACCTTCTGGGAGCACGGAACACAGGGCAAGCAAGAGAGACAGAACCGCATCCAACCATGTGCTGCTGTCTGCGGATGGCAGCAGTGTCTTGGGCTGATTGAACATTCCACATTGATTCTCCCCTGCCCTATCGCACCCTCCCACAGTAACTCATCCCTTAACCTGCCAGGCCTGTTCTTACCCCTTCGCTTGGCTGGTCTTGGCAGCCCTGCAGCGTTATGAACTGGGCTGGATGGGTTGCAGCTGGCTCTTTGCATTGACAGAGCCCATCTGATGACCTCAGCCTGTCCTCACTGGGTTGAGCGCCTTTGGTCGCTGTCAGCCTGGCCTTGGACTCCATCCCTGTCACCTCTCTTCTTCCTGGAGGCTTGTACAGACATTTCAGATGTATAATCCATAGTAAAGGGGATTTCTGGAAGTTTAGAAGCTCCGAAACTTTTGAAAAATGCCATGTTATTGTGTCACTTATTCAAGATTTCAGACTTCTAGCTTAAAGCACCGAGGGAAGGAGCATTGGGAAAAGAGATGGTGGTTGAAGTGGAATGCCAATATAGCGTAAAAGAGATTCATTGATTTGCCTGGTATACTTTCGCTTGAAACTGTTACTCAAAACCAGTGGAGTTACTTGTGCAGTGGAGTCAAAGTTGAGGCAGATGGTGGCTCAGGCTCCATTTATTTATTGTTTGGTTTTATAATTGTAATGGGTCTGGTGTTGGACTGCTAGGTTTGGGGTAGTTTTGCCCCCAGCTTTAGGCCAGTGATGGATTTACCTCACTCCTTAGGCCTCGCTTCTCCTTCTCTCCTGCCTTGTGTTTCTCCCAGTCTTGCTTAGAGCAAACTGCCCTTTCCCAGTAAACCTTCCCTTTTCTTCCAAAGCTCTTGTTAAAACTAATTTTTGAGAAGCTTTTTCTGGCACAGTAAAGTGCCAAAGAATGTGTCTTCAAGACAGACACCATAGGTAGAGGGGGAATCACTTGGAGAGCCTTTGCAAAGGATGATGTAAGCAAGGAGGTGATATCATAGAATAATGGAATGGGGTGCATTGGAAGGGTCCTTCCTCCCACTGGATCAGGGGGCTCAAAGCCCCATCCAACCTGGCCTTGAACACCTCCAGGGTTGGGACAGCCGCAGCTTCTCCGGGCAACCTGTGCCAGGGCCTCCCCACCCTCAGAGGAAAGCATTTCTCCCTAAGATCTCATCTCCATCTCCCCTCTTTCAGCTCAAAACTGTTGCCCTCATCCTGTCCCTGCCCTCCTTGATCAAGAGTCCCTCCCCATCTTTCCTGGAGCCCCTTTTTAGTCTTGGGAGGCTGCTCTAAAGTCTCTGTTCTCTAGGCCGAGCTACCCCAACTCTCTCAGGCTGTCATCATATGGGAATTCCCAGCTCAGCTCTTGCCCCTCTCTGCCTCCTGTCGTGTTCCTCAGGGAACCTCAGCCCATGACCAAAGTGAGGTGAAACCTAACAGAAAAGAAAACTGGTTTTAGAGGTGCAGAGAGGATCCTTTGGCTTTAGCAGATCGTTCTAGAGACCTTTTGTTTACACTGGCTTCTGGCTGCCTGCTTAGGGGTGGTGAAAGGGGAAACCTCTGTGCTTTGTACTTGATGTACAGAGCAGGAAATGGTACAAGGGTTGTGCTCAGGAGTTTCCACTTGGCTGCATGGTTTCAGGGCCCATCAAACCACTGTGTCGTCCTCTGCAATGATCATTTTCCTATGGGCTGCAGCTCCCGCTCCCTTTGTTCCAAGGATTGCGTGGTCATAGGAAAAACTGAACAGGCCAACAGTAGCACTGCTATGGGCTTCGTGTCAGTCCCATTGGGCCAGAATGTAAGGAGCCACGCAAATATTTTTCAGAGCACGGAAAGATGTGATCAATTTGGGTTATGAGTTTTCCAGGTGGAAAAAGGTGTCGTGGATTTTGAAAGTGGAGCCCAAAAAGCAAAGGTCTAATGGCCGCAATGACCTGAAGAAAGGAGCTGTTCTCCTGCCTGGAGAGAGGCGGGTGCAGCCCTGCCTGCAGCTCCTTCCCTCTACAAAGGGTAAGGGAAAACTGGGAGAGTGGCTTGAGCTGATGAAATAAATGAAATGGATGGAGCGCATGGTGCACCCCCACCCCACAGTCTCTGTCCAACTGGTGATCCAACAAAGAGCCCAGCTTCTGCTGTGGGAAAGAGTAAGGAGGCTGCTGGAGAGCATCAGTGAGGGACTGCAGATCTCCTGGGCCCTGGAGTGGGAACCAGGAGCAAGAAAACCCCTTCTGAGTAAAGGGATCATGGACAAACTTGAGAGGCTTTTTGCTCCTGCTCTCCAGCAGCATTCCCCAAGAGTGATTCCTCAGGGGAGAAGGACAGAGCAGGAACCGGGGCTGTAAGCGTTCAGTGAGGTATTTGAGGTCCATCTTTGAAATGGCTCAGTCTTCCCCCTCATCACTTGATTGCAGGAATTCTGTGCCTAAACCGTGCTGGTGATTCCTGAGAGAGCGCTGGGCTGCTGGAGACTGCATGGTTCCCCTGGGCCCAGCTGAGTTATCTGCACTGCTGCCATCGCACAGATGCTGTGGTTGGTCAAGGTGTACAGGGCCCTGCAGGGTGGTGTGCACTGTGTTCTCAGGGGCTCCACACTCCCCTGCCCGCACTGACCAGAAGTCCAGTGCTTTAAGTTCCTTTTTTCATTTTTGCTCAATCAGAAAT
Source organism: Tapera naevia (assembly GCA_033556795.1). Classification (NCBI taxonomy): domain Eukaryota; kingdom Metazoa; phylum Chordata; class Aves; order Cuculiformes; family Neomorphidae; genus Tapera; species Tapera naevia. The sequence goes on from JAUMJJ010000021.1 coordinate 1,267,779, forward strand.
GAGGGGGGGGAACCCTTTTCTGCTCACTTAATAACAGCCAATTTAAAAAGGATGTCCGTTTTAATAGTGTTTATAATTAGTTTTGATTGAGAAATGAGGTTTTTCCTTACTTAACAGCATCTCCATTCGAGGATTAATGTATTTATGGAACTTCCCATATTAGCCAGGTAAAATAGGTCTGAACACACCAGTGACTGCTGTGTGTTTGGCTTCAGAGCAGTCTGTTCAGCGGCACAAACAAAATAACACTGATTTAAACAGTGCATAAACCTACTGGATAAACAGTTGTTAAACCCAGAGGGCCCTCCAGCCAGGTTTAAGATCAGTGTCTCTGCTGTGAAGGTCCTGGGACCGGTTCCATTGTGCACATGCGTGGGTGTTGGATATACAGCAACAAACCCTCTGCTCCCTGAGGGCAGCACAGCAGCTCCACTCAAAAGCAGCATTTATTAGCTCTTTAGTTTATTTAACAGTATTTCTCATGTGGCTTATTTTAAGGAAGGATCTCTGTGTGAAGCAGTGTATTTCAAGTCCACGCATCCCCGGCTGGAGGTGTTGTATCTTGAAAAGCGGAGTGAGTCTGTTCTCACCGTCGTCCCTTGCTTACTCCTCATTTTGCTGATGGAGCGGCTTCCAGAGGCAAGAGGGCGTTTAAGCCGTGGAAGGGACAATTGTTTATGACCATGAATATGTGAACGTCAACATCTCTCGAGCATGGAACCAGTCAGATTTGAGCTTGTGGGGGTTCACAGCCCTTCCTGAGCCAATCTGAATGCAAAATACATCTTGCTGGGCTGCTCTTCGCCCTTGCGAGCAGATGGTGTTGCACAAGGTGCTGGTGTTCCTACCCCTTTTGTCTCTGCTGGCTGGAAGGATATTTCCCTCTTGGGAGTCCCTTCCACATATGGACCCTCACAGAGTGCAATAAGGTTGGAATGCACTTCGTTTATCGAATTAATTGGTTCCTGTGCTTTACATTTACAACTGTGTTTGCTACCATTCCATTTGTCCCATCAGGTTTTTAAGAAGTCCACATCAGTTGTAGTAGATGTTGAGATGTTTTGGGTGAATTCCTGAGCCCCTATGCTGTGGTGACTGAGCTGAGGAAGACCTCAGAGGCCCCAGCACCAGCTGGCACCTCAACAGGGACAACCTTGTTCCATCAGGCTTCAGTCTGCTTAGAGCCTAGGAGAGCAGAGGCCTTTGTGGTGGTCCTCCAAGAACCACCCGGTCACAACTGTCAGGAAGGTATGGGAACAGCAATCCCAACTTTCAGCTCCTGAATGGAGAGCAATGATGGATAAAGTCTTCCTGCTGCAACCCAGGCTCTGCGGGCTTGGTGCTGTGGTGTGGAGGCACTTAGAGGAGCAGGGAAATGCTCCTTCTCTGGTGTCTTTGGGAAGGGGTGGCTTTTCTTTGGCTGTGTCCCGGGGAAAGGATGATTTTAGTGTCGTTAGCTCCCTGCAAGATCGTTCTGGAGGAAGCTTCCAGAGGACTTTGGTGCTCTTCTCCCTTGGACTGTATCTGCTCAGAAAAGGGGAGATAGTTTAGCTGTTTTGGGATGGGCTTATGGGAAGCATTTGTGGACATTTTTTGGTAACAGAAAGGAAAGTCTTGATATTTGTCTTAGAAGTAGGTCTCTATTCTCTGTTCAGGAGAGAGTGGCAGCAAATTATTAAATACTTGAAAGCAAAGATGAAAGTAGACTCCATCCCACCTGTTTTGAGAGTCCTGCATAATTCCTTATCCTTCAGTTAAGGAGGGATATGGTGAGGGGCACCAAAAGTGTTCCTGCTGGGTCTTGTAGGCAGCTCGCTAGTAGTGACATCTTCCTGGGCTTCCTGCAGTTCTTTTGCTATGGCAGCAGCAGGGGAGGTGGTGCCTGAGAGCACAAGTTGGCAGAAAGTAAAAGTAACGCTCGTGTGTGGTACAAAAGAAAGCAGGTTGAAAGCTAGGAAAGCAGCTTTAACTGGAGCTCACAGGAAGGTGTAGTTGTTGAGCTGCCTTTGAATGGTATTTCTTCTGATCGTAGAGAGGTGAAATTCCAGGATGAGCATCACGTAATGAACTGTCCAGCCTTCTGCTGGATGAGGAGTCCATCTGAAGCCGACGGCTGGAGGAGCTGCTGCCACGCCGGGTGGTGCAGCTCCCACCTCAGCAACTGGGATTCAGTACAAGGCCAGGGAGGAAGCTGCTTGCCTCCAGTGGTGCGCTGGGGGCTAGAAGGGAGAGCAAGAGGTGAAGTCAGTTCAGGCTGCATCCAAGTGACTTGAAGTGATGAAATCAGAGAGCTCTTTGGAAGAGGAGAATTCACTCTGGGGGTGCTCTGGAACGCCCAACAGGAATACCCCAAAATGCTTGATTTGGGAACTTCAGAGCTGCCCCAGGCTTGCCAAAACATCTGTGCTACATGGCCACAGGGGGAAGATGCACTGCTGAGACAGTTACCAGGCTCTTCTTCTGTCTTCCTAGATTGGAGTGGCTGTTGGAAGGTTAATTAAGTCACCTCTCAGTGTGTGGTGAGCTAGGTGGAGGCAAGGAGTACAGACAGTTTGTGTTTGAAGCTGCGCTGGTTATGCAAATGCTAAATACGGAGGTGTTTTATTGGATCACCTTCTCTAGAGAGGGATTTAGGAAGGGGCATCTAGAGAATCTGCCTGGAAAAATTCTGGCTTCGTAAACCTAAAAAGTCTCAGCTTTGGTGGCCACAACTCCTAGACTTTATTCTGATTTTGAAAAATCATTCTTTACGACAGAGCATGGGTGTGTGTGCAGTTCACACCCTTTAAGCACTGTATTAAGGGCCTGGAAATGCTGTTTACAGGTCAGCATAACTTCCCAGTCCACCCTATCTCGTGTGACCAAGAGGAGAAAGAGTCCCTGATGGAGAGCAGCGTGGAGTGTGCTGGGAGGCTGAAATCCAGGGATTTACGTGTTCCCATTTGCAGCTTCTCTGCTCCCAGAGGTGCTCCTTTAGTGCCACCTTCTATGTCCTGTGTGGAGCCCCTCTCCAAAGCCAAGGTGCAGGCTCTCTGTCGCTGCTTCCCTCCATGCCATGTGGGAGAGGAGCTGGGAGGTGAGCCTGTCCCAGCTGGGGTCAGCGGCTGGTGGGTGGCTGCTGCGCTGGGTGGATGCTCTGTAGCCATTACTGAGACACACCTTGAGCATTGGCCGTGTGGAAAGGGCTCCTAAGGCAGTTAGACAAATAATTTCCCTTCTGCATTTTTCCTTTGTTGTTCCTAAAGCAGCAGATGCTCTTACAGTTTTTAACTCCTGAAGGCTCTCAGTGTATAAAACAGCCCAGGTTATGAAAATTACCAAATGCAGCCCTTTTTTATAGCTTGAGCAGTAAACCCCAGATTGTGCAACTTCTGTGGACCCTTGATAACGCACATGAACTGGGCTCTCATTCATGTTCTGCCTTCACATATCACGTGTGGGGCAGTGAGAGAAGATAAATAGGTACTGAAATAGTCTGCGCTCTCAAACCTTCGTCCCTGTGCCCTCTCAAAGTTCCCATTGACTGCGGGGTTTGTGCTGCGTCTGGAGCCACGCGTTGTCGGGCAGAGGCACAGAAGCCATATTCAGCGAGGCCTTTTTTGACGTTCCCTGTTTATTCAGCACTGAACTTGCTCATATCTGGAATTTGACCTCGGAGCCGCATGGTCTGAGGTCTGGAAAGGGGGCGAGAAACAAGGATGGACAGCAAATACCACACGGGGTGATGGGGAAATAGGGCAGGTCGGGAGGCGGGTGGGGTACTTTGGGCTGTGGGAGCTCAGCACCCATGTACCGGTTCTTCCCCTGTCCACAGGGACGCACTGCCACTTAGACCATCCCACTCTGGAGGAGCTATGGAAATCAGTGTTGGGCTGGTGGACCTCCCAACCTTGGGTTCCATTGGGAGCTTCTTGGAATGATGGATTGGTCCTGCCGTTGGGGTGAAGTACTTTCACTTTGGTTTCAAACTGGTATTTTTCATAGACGACTTGTGCGACCTGGCTGATAACTTCAGTAAATGACTCTGACTTACTCTTTTAAAAGAAGCAATGCCGCAACAATAAATTCACTTTCTAACTTCTTACAAATCCTACTGGCACTTGGCTTTCTTCTTTTATACCTGAATGAATCACTAATCTGCAAAATTGCCTCTCCTTTGAGAGGTTTTACCATGGGAGTTTTTGCACAAAGGCACAGAACCAAGTTAAAATGAGTTTGATGTAAATGTGACCAACTTTGGCATTTCTATACTTTGAAATGGTGCTTCTGAGCCTTTGATCAACAGAACTTTTCCATTCAGAGTGCAACACATCAGAAGGGAGATTGAGATGAGATTTTGGGGAGAAATGTTTTCCTGTGAGGGTGGGAAGGCCCTGGCACAGGTTGCCCAGAGAAGTTGTGGCTGCCTCATCCCTGGTGGTGTTCAAGGCCGGGTTGGATAGGTCTTTGAGCCTCCTGATCCAGTGGGAGGTGTGCCCTGCCGATGGCAGGGGTTGGAACTGGATGGGCTTTGAGCTCCCTTCCAACACAAACCGTTCTATGATTCTTCTCTACCTTGTGGAAATGGACTTTATTAAGGTAGAGCCAAGCTGTCTGGTCTTGCTTGTTTCTCAGGAGCATAAGAGTCACCACACTTGATAGTCTAGAGCTGTGTAGTTAGTACTCTGTACTTCTTTGTAACAGTGACCCATAGAAGCAGCTCTATGGGGAGAGAAACCGCAGCCCGGTGTAGTGGTGGGAGCCCACAGTGAAATCCCCGTAACAGTCTTCTGGCCTCTGAACTCAGGGAAAATCGTCCAAAAAAATGATGAATCCTACCCTATAAGTGCAGCAGGGGAGAGTCCAGAAGCGTTGAGATGGTCGCTGGAGGTACCGTTCTGGTGGGTGCCAAGGGGTAGGTACCCGCCTCCTCCCTGAATCACACTGGCTGCGTGAGAGCTTGAGGTGCCCATTGCCCATAAAATCAGTGGAGCTGCTGTCACGTTGGAACCTGTTGGATGGGTCTGGAATGCACAGTGGTGGGAAGTGCCTGGCGAAACTGGAGAGATGGTGTCCTAGGCCTGGGTCAGCCAGTGATGGTGGTATCAGATTTTTGCTCCCACTGATGCACTCATTGCTGGTGCTGGATATCTGGAACGTTTGTGATCTGTGGCTGTCGTGTGATAGTGTGCATGACTACTGCGTATGGGCAGCAGGCGGTATCTGTTACTGTCGCAGTGCTGTTGACCTTGGGTGTCCCCTTTCCCACCCTCCAGATTGTCAGATGTTGGTGTTTAGGATTATTTCATTTGCTGTGTAGTTTTGGAACATTCAGGCCTTGATCTGAAGTTTTTATTTCTACTCCTTTGAAGGCTGTTGAATGTCTCTGCTTTTTGTTTTTCTTTCCACTCTTTAGAGGAATCACAGAGTCACAGAATGGTTTGGATTGGAAGGGAGCTCAAAGTCCATCCAGTTGTACCCCCATGCCATGTGCAGGGACACTTCCCACTGGATCACAGGGCTCCAAGCCACATCCAACCTGGCCTTGAACACCTCCAGGGATGGGGCAGCCACTGCTTCTCTGGAAAACCTGTGCCAGTGTCAGGAAGCTCTGACTCTTTTGTAATCCCATGGCTCCAGGAGCTGGGAAGATGCCAGAGTTACTACAAGAACTAGCAATCCTGTGCTCATAACCTGTCCCTGTGGCACCGGAGCCCTCCTCTCCACGCAACCCCTCCTGGCACAGGGTGGGTTTGCCTTCGCTGCTGCTGTCGCCATGGACAGAGCTGTGCCTGGTGAATGTTTGTGCAGGGAGCTGCTGGCCTGGGGTTGTGTCTGACTGCGCCAAGCGTGCTCTGTACCTACCTTTCAGTTTTTAATAACTGATGTTCACAAACCACAATCCCCACTTTAAGGACAAAGCATTTCCCATGCCAGCTTTGCGTGGTGCTTTGCCAGGACGCCGGGCAGGCTTTCCAAGAACAAAAAACAGAGGCACATTTTCCACATAAAGTCCCAGTTTGTCTTTTCTTTTCCCTTTCCTGTAACTCCTGAAGGCTCTGCTGCTTCTCTTAGGCTTTCCGAAAGGGGTGAAAAGAAACCCAGCTTCTGGATTAAAACCAAGCAGGAAAGATTCCAGTTTAAAGGAATTTGTGTGTGTGTGTGGAGGAGGCTTAAAAGCTGAGCTTCAGTCCTGCATGGTGACCATTCTGTTGATATTTGCTTCTCTTCTGTACAAATTCAACACAGTATTGGTTGGTTTGGTGGCTCTTCTGAAGTCTTTTTCTCCTTAAGGCAGTGCGTCAGGTAGCAGAAACTGTGGGGAGAGGTTCTGCTCTCTTCTGGGATGCAGACACCAGCAAGGTGTGCTTTCCATTGTAGTTACCCTATGTTTTGAATGTGATTTCAGGTTTTTGCAGGAACATCACTCCATTTTCATTCTCCAGCCTGGAATCTTCTTTAATGTGGGCCACAAAGAGCTGCTCATCACCAACCAACAAACCCTTGATCACCCTGGGCTGCGAAGTTCAGAGAAATATCAGTCTGCTGTGGTTTGTGGTCATCACTGACCAAAGACTTCGTTTTTGAAAGCAGACGTGAAAGACGCTGCATATTTTCCATCTGTATAGTTTCTTTCCACCTCTTACTTTGTGTGTGGCTGGACCATTCAGAGCCGATGGTCCCTTCCCTACACTCCTAGCTCTCTCTGGTCTCCCGCACCGTGGTTCGGTTGGTTATGTGAGGTGTTGAGCTGCTTTGCACAGCATAGTGTCCGGTCAGATCAGCAATCTCATTTTTATGATTCAGAGCATGCTGCATGTTCTGGATGGGTTTAAAATGAAGGACATGTTTGTAAAATTAGTTTCTTGGTCATAGGAAGAGCTCTCCTTGGTTAAGGAAACAAGAGTGTTTCTGGTCAGTGTGACATTCATTGTTTCAGTACAAGTGTGTCTTAGCTTCTCGTTCCTAAACTGTGTCCCTTCAGCAGAGGATATTCACAGAATCATAGGACCAAGGAATGGTTTGGGCTGGAAGGGACCTTAAAGCCCATCCAGTGTCACCCCCTGCCACAGGAGCATGATTTAGTAGTGGATAGGTACAGTTGGACTTGATGATGTCAAAGGTCTTTTCCAACCAAGTGGTTCTATGATTCTGTGATTCTTAAATCCACTGTCGGTGTACTGTGAGGTGACAGCCTGTGCTCACTGATAACACCGTGCGAGGCGTTGTTGTGTACTTGTATTGAAACAGAGATGTGTACTTGGCACATGAGGAAATTCCAGAGGGAAACACCCCAGTGGGTAGCCACGAGGGGCATCACAGGACAAACCCCACAGCTTCAGCACTTTCTAGACTATTTTATAAGAAGAAACTCAGAGAATCAGTTGATTGTTGATAAAATATTGATCCCTCGTGGCATGAGAAATGACACCCGCCCAGTGAATCGGAGGTGAAACCCTAGAGCTGCACAGGTAGGAAATTTTGCATGACTTTCCACCCACTGCAGCTCTGTTCTGGCCAAGGGAAACGTGCTGCAGGCAAAGCATCCTTCTTTGCTTTTATTTTCCTTCCAATAAATCAAGCAGTGTTTGGTGTGACTCCCAAGAAGTTCTCGACTTTGGATTAAAAAAAGTGAGGAACAGGTAGTGGTGACGCAGGTTTTGCATCGTCACTGGACTGAACACACACCTTAAACCAACAGAGAGGGTGAAAGGTAGCAGTGTTTCCGCGCTGAGGCTGGGTTTTTAGAGGCAGCATCTTTTTTTTTTTTCTATAAAAACGTGTTTATATAGACTCCTTAAGAAGTTTAGACTGCAGGGCTGTCTCCAGGACCAGCCCCCTCCCCTGCGCCGGGTCCCACGTGTTTGTTTTGGCAGGAGGCAGTGTCTGCCTGGCTCTGCTGGGGTACTGAATGCAGGGAACACAGAGCTCTTGATGCCTTTCAATGGGGCTTCTATTTCAGTAGCAGCAGGATGGAGCTGTCGACCACCTGTTACTGTCCAGCGGGGAGAAGGGAGGAGGAAGAGGGATGGGGGAGAGACCTGCACAGTTTCCCATTCCATCAGTCAAACAGGGAGTGTTCTCTGGGAGGCAGCAGCTTTGCGTGGGTTTGACTGTTGAGTCCTTTCACTGCCGTTCTGCCTCGGTCAGCGTTGGTGGTAGGAGAAATAAATGCTGGTGGTGGCTGGAAGGGTTTGGGTCAGTGCAGGCAGCTTTTATTTTAAATTGGAGCCTCTTTTAAGAGGTTTTGTTAGGAGCCCAATAGGCGATTTGTGGCCCAAAGTGAGAATGGATTCAGATATCCTGGTTCTGTTGATCCAAGGGCTGGAGCACCTCTGCTATGAGGACAGGCTGAGAGAGTTGGGCTTGTTCAGCCTGGAGAAGAGAAAGTTCCAGGGAGACCTTAGAGCAGCCTCCCAGTACTGAAAGGGGACCCAGGAAAGCTGGAAAGGGGCTCTTGGTCAGGGATTGCAGGGATAGGATGAGGGGAAACAGTTTGAAGCTGAAAGAGGGGAGATTGAGATATCTTAAGAAAAGATGTTTTCCTGTGAGGGTGGGGAGACCCTGGCCCAGGTTGCCCAGAGAAGCTGTGGCTGCTCCATCCCTGGAGGTGTTCAAGGCCAAGTTGGATGGGGCTTGGAGCCCCCTGATCCAGTGGGAGGTGTCCCTGCCCATGGCAGGGGGGTGGAACTGGATGGGCTTTGAGGTCCCTTCTGACCCAAACCATTCAGTGTGACATGGAATTACAGCTGAACACTGTTCCCTGTGGACTTCAGGCAGTGAGAGCATGATGTTAGAGGTATTTTCAGTGAAGAGTGCTCTCACCCCAGTGTTTTTGTGGTGTTGCTTTATTTCAATCTATGCACACATTTACCTTCACACCGTTGTGTTTCAGCTTGTTTCTATGTTTTGAAAGCCGTGTACTTCCATAACACCCACTGAATCCACCACAGAGAAGGGAATGATATAAATGATGTTTTTAAACTGCCCTCGGTGCCCCCCATACTACAAAGAAGCAGTTTTTTAAACCCTGCTGTGGCACTCTGGGGTGCCGGGGCGTTCATTAGTGGCAATTTCAGCCTCCAGCTGCCAGATAACCAAACACATGAGGCTGCTCTGAGCAAACTTGAAATACAGCACTGATGTATTTGCAGAGCGTGGCCGGGCTGCTCCCAGACCCGTGCGGGGTAAAGCGGAAAGGCTACGAGCAGCTTTCTCTTTGTGGGCTGTTGCATCACAGTTCTCCCTCTCTGTCTCTTGGGGTTTCTTTATTGGTTGAGTCTTGGGGTTTTTTTTAGAGTTTACCCTTTTTAGTCAGGTGAGAAGGACTTAAGATGACATTCTGGGATGTCCCTTGCTAGGATAAAGTGTTCCTTGCCCCACACCTGCTCTCTGTGCTGCTTTCAAGTTTCCACACAGGTCCCTGCTGTGCTCTCACCATGAATGGTTCTTTCCTCTCTCGTGTGCGTATTTATACAGAGTCGTGTTCCCCGTCAGAGTCGTTGCTGTTGGCTCAGGAGCAATTCCATAGCTTAACTTGCCCTTGTGGGTTATTCACTCAGGGCTTCCTATTGTTTGTGATTCCATTCTTACTGTCTGTGTCTTTTTGCAGTTGGAGGGAAAAAATGGGCATTTTTCCCAGTTGTGCTTAATCAGTGGATTGTCCAGTAAGGAATGCGTCGTTTGGTGTCATCCAGGAAGCCCCCCTAGGTGGGCTGCTTGTATCAGACTCTGTTTGGCCCTGCTCCCAGTCACCTTTTATTGGGAACTCGGGCAGGACTCACTCCTGCATTGGTTTAGTTCAGTGGAAAAGTTTTCCCTGCGCTCACTGTGCAGCGTTACTGCTGGAGGAAGGGGAACAGAGCAGCGGGGCTGGGATGGGAGAATGGCTGGAGCCAGGGTGAAGGGATGACAGCAGCAAGGTGGCTGTGGAAAGAGGAGAGATAGAGATGAGATCTTAGGGAGAAATATTTTCCTGTGAGGATGGGGAGGCCCTGGCCCAGGTTGCCCAGGGAGGTTGTGGCTGCCCCATCCCTGGAGGGTTGGATGAGGCTTTGAGCAGCCTGATCCAGTGGAACGTGTCCCTGCCCTGGCAGGGGTTTGAAACTGGATGAGCTTTGAGGTCCCTTCCAATCCAAACCATTCTATGTTTCTACAACATCTCGCAGGGAGGGGAATTGGCTGCCCATATCCACACGGGACAAGCGAGGCCGTAGGGAAGCTGAGACGTCCACCTGCCTCCCCTACATCTGAAGGGGTGCTGAGAACAGGCAGATTCCTTTCCAGACACAGTGCCCCAAAGGCTGCTTCTCCCTTTCTTGGCTGTTGTGTTGTGTTCCCATTTCACATTTTCAGGCTGATGTGGACAGTTCCAGCTCAACTGCACAGAGCACAGACTTCTAACAGCATGTTCCAGTTGATGGAAATCTGGAACATACTTAATTTAGAAGAAGCAGCACAGTAAAATTAATAGCATTCCAGGGTTTCAGACTGTGCTTTCCTGTGTTGCTCCATAAATCTGCTTTTGTGGAAAAGAAAATTCCACGACATACTTCTTCCTTGAAATTCCACCACAGTCTTCTCTCTGAGTGAGCCTTTAAAATATGGGCCTAAACACCAGCCTGCTCTTCTGTCCCACTGGTGGGGAGGAGAATGGAGTGACAGTGGGGTTTCCAGGGAAGATTCACTTGAAGGTGCAGTACCTGCTTATGCTCCTCTTTCTCCATTGAAAATTGAAAGCTCTTTTGTTGGTGAAGTTTTGGAGAGGAGGGAATGGAAAATGAGCAGGATCTGTGTTCGTGCTTTCCTGTAGACTGTTAAAATAATAGAGTCATGGACTGGTTTGGGTTGGAAGGGGCTTCAAAGCCCATCCAGTTCCACCTCTCTCCCGTAGGCAGGGACACCTCCCATGGGGTCAGAGTGCTCATAAAATGGTCCCCAGCTGTCCCTGTTGAGTCTGAATCAAACTGGGGAGCTTGTGGTGGGCTCCTGCTGGTAATGTGCTGCTTATTTTCATTAAAATATTCATTTTTATACTCTGTCATTTACCTCCGCAATTCTCCCTACTTGTATTTGACAAATGATCTGAGCTTGGACTATGATATCTCCACATGTTGCAAAAAATAATTATAGATTAAACCTGTGTAGCGTTGCAATAACTAACGTAGTGTGACGGTGTCCAAGGCTAGAGTGTATGATTGCAACGGCACCTCCTCCAGCTGGAGCTCTGACACAAAAAACCCTGAGACTGTGCCTGCAACCTTTTTCATTAAACTAATTAAGACAATCAGCTATGATCCCCTTCACAGCAGTTCCCTTCTGAGCTGACCCCTGGCTGCACACAATGCGCCAATGCCCAGAGCATTTCTTGAAAGGCTGGAGAGGGTCTCGGTTGGTTTGGTTTTCACATCTTCTGCTGACAACAAATGGGCTCCTCTGAGCACCAATGGGATCTTCGGGATCTCTTCACCATGGGCCTCTCTGAATAACTGAAGATTCCATCATGGATTTCTTCGTTTTCACAACAAACTTGCTGCTCACTTGCTGTTCCCTCTTGCACAGCGACAGTTTCAGACCAAGGGTAAGGAAATGTCTCTTCAAACGCACCTCCAGTGCACTGAGTGAGGCGATGGAGCTGAGCCGTGTCTCACTTTGCCCGGGCAGAACATGTTCCATACCCATCTCTCTAATTCTCCCCTCCCACTCTGGGTTCCCATGCTATAGGGTCAGTCTAAGGTTTTTGTGTCAGACTTCGTATGGCTGTGTGTACAAGAGCTGAGCTCGCAAGTGAGATGAGAAGAGGAGGTTCTACAGCCTTGGTTTCCAGCTGAGCAGAGCTTGAGCCTCAACTCCAGAGCAAACCACTTACAGGCATTGCAGTGTCCAGTTCTTGGGGTCAGAGGCCGGTGCAGGGAGCCATCCCTGCGCTGATAGCTTGCAGGGGGGGCGCCACTGCATAGAAGGAAGGTGGTGGGGATAATGCTTGTTAGTAGTTACTCTGCTACGTTTTATACAAACATTTGTGTTTTGTTTGCTAATATCTTTGATAGTAACGTGCAGACTTTTCAAAACGTACATCCTGTTGGTGTTTCCCAGTGTTTTTGTGTGCTCTGTGTCTGTTTTTCCCTACACACTGTCTGTGCTTCTACTGGCTATGCTAGAAGATGTTGGGTCCTGCTGCCCTTGGCTATCAGCAGGGGTTTAAGTGCCTGTTTCCTGGAGCGAATTGCCAAAGGCCCTTCACTGTGACTTACTGTGATTTATGTCCCAGTGCCAGTAATGAAATTTTACCCGGAGCATGAGTCCCTTCCCTCTCACTGGGCTCAGCAGGTGGGACTGACTCCAGTGTGTTTCATTGTGGGAATTGCCAGGCTAAATCCACCTTGACTGCAGAGCTGTCCTGCAGACAAAGAGAGAGGGGTTTGAGGGAATGTCGAGAGCTGTGTGGTTACAGGATGGAGCCATGTGTGTTCATTTAAGTAGGGACCCACATGGCTTCTGCTGGTGGCGTGCCTGAGTGCTGAGAGTCCATATGGGTTAAGGACAGTCACAGTGCTCAGCGAGCCATCCCCTGTTACTTTATTCTCAGATGTGGTTTGAAGGGGTAATGGATCTCATATGAGATCTTCTCTCCATGCCTTTGAACAGTGGCCTTAGCCTGGTGAACATTCCCGGAGCACAGAGGGATGTCACCTCTGCCCAGAAGTCTGTGCAGAGGAAACACAGCGGGAGTTTGAGTCGTCCAGTCCCATCATATGCTGGATGTTCTATGCTTCCTCCCTCTTGAGATTTGTTTTTAAAGCATCTTTGGTCTCTCCAGTGATTTATTGATATGTTGTCTCTGTTCCTCACCAGGCTGGAATGATCCGAACGGACAAGGATGAATACTTCATTGAGCCTTTGGAAAGAGGAAAGCAGATGGAAGAAGAAAAGGGAAGAATCCACATGGTGTACAGGCGGTCAGCTGTGGTGCAGCATCCCCCCGAAACTTTACCAGATGTCCACAGGGAAGGTACAGTGCCCCGTGCTGGTTGTTTGCAGGTCTGTTCCAAGTGCACTCTAACCTAGGGTAGCTTCTGAGAGAGGCTGTCTGAAAAGAGAGTGTTTAAATGTTTTGCTGAAGCACGGCATCAGAGTCACACACGCAGTTGCTCTGCCGACAGCAGTGCATGCATCAGTTCATCAGAACTCAGCCACAAAGTGTTCTCCTCAAGAAAAGATGCAGAATGCTTGGGTTTTTCTTCCTGAAACTGAGAACAAATTTTGCACTGATTTGAGTGGAGACAAGGCCGAGCTCTGCGCAAGTTGGTGGGATATTGTGGGACATGAGATGTTAATAGCTCATGTGACTTTAATGTTCTAAGTCATTATTAAGGCTCACCTGTCCATCCAGTGGCTGTTTAGAGCTTGGGTCCTTTCTCTTTGTGAGTAGTAGCTACCTCGTGCTGATGGCTGATGCTGTTCGAAGTTCGAAGGCAGTTGTCTTGATATGATCTCTTTTGACATATGCAAGGATTCTCCTCCATCTTGAAGATAGTGTGGTTGGTCCATCTGAGAATAATTCTTGTGTGGTTTAATCCACTTCCTTGTGTGTTCTTTCCTTGCTTTTGGTGTTACACAACTCCTCACAAGTCGAGGCATTACATGGTGACACTGAGGGATTTGATACCGTAGGCTGAGGATGAAAGAGCAGCTCCGTTCCCCTTTGGTGCTCTGTCTTTTTGTCAGCATCTCTCAGCTTCTCAAACCCCTGTTTTTACTTTGTGTTCATGTGTTCTCAGAACTTCAAAGGGTTTGAGAGGAACAATAACTGTATACAACACCCAGAAATGGAATTAGGTACAAATACAAGACAGAGGGAGCCCATAAGGACAGCAGCTCCCTTTTTGGCACTGAAAGTGACCTTTTTAGTGTCAAAGCTGTGTGGCTGTAGCTGATTTCTTGTTTCTCAAGAAGTTCAGACCAAAAGGCTTGTTTCTTGTAGATGGCTTTGGCTGAGGGGATATGTTTCTGTGGTGCTGTGCGTTCTTACTTTAGCGTTTGTCTGGACAAGACGAGTGCAGTATGTAATACAGGTTGTGTGGGCAAGCGGAACCGAGAGCTGAAAGGTGGATGGGGATACCTGGAGGGAATTCAGGAGAAAGGAGCGTCACGAAAGGAGCCATAACTTGATCAGACATAGACAGCTGGAGGGAACTGGCTGTGTCTGAGAAAGGTACAGCCCTGTGTGTTAAATGGAAACAGAGGGTGTGGGAGGTGCTTGTGTTTGCCACTGCATTGCAAGGCTTGCCAGTCTCGCTGAGTGCAGGGGAGTGTTCTGTTCCTGGGAGCACTCTGAAGGCTGCTGGTGCTCGGGAGGGCTGGGCTGTGCAGTGCCTGTGTCACCAACCTCTTCTATCCACAGCAAAAATGAACCAGCCTTTGGCTGTGGTGCAGCCCATCCCTCTGTGTCCACGGTGTGCTCGGGTGGTGTTCGTTGATGGGTCTCACATGTACTCACATGAAGCGTCTCTGTATTTCAGCTTGTGTCATGCAAAATTTGGTGGTGCTTCCTGTATTCCTGCAGGGTGTTAAAGCATTTGGGATTTTTCTGAACAATCAGACAGGAGTGCAGGATTTCCAAGTCCAACCCCCACCATCTTATGCTCGGGGCTGTAGCACTGATGGCAGCACAGGGGGCATTTATTGCCTCAGGTGCTGTGGCCTCATAGAAGCAAGTACTTTTCTATGATCTGTCTTCTGCTTTTTCCTGATTTCCTTTTTTGCAGTTATTAGGGATGATGGTTTAGAAAAGTGGGAACCAGAAACTTGGCTTTCTGCAGGAAATGTTGGGCATTTAGCTACTGGATATTTTATGTTAGCCATTGCACCTCCGCAGCATGACTACCCTGCCCCCCAGCACTGCCCTGGGCTGTCCCTGGCTGCCTGTAGCCTCTGCAGGGAACGACAGCGCAGGGTGCCTACTGTCCCCTGTTTCCATCACTTGCTCTATGTGGAGCCTGGCTCCCTTAGGAGCGCGTTAGGTGTAACACTCCTTTGAGGAATGCAGTGGGATCGCAAACCTGTTAACATTGATGGCTGGGCCTTGGTTCTTCCCTCTGCATGTCTGTGCTTGGAGTGCTGGCAGCTTCGGCATCCTCACACACAGAAATGCTTCTGAAGGCCTTTTTTAAGCGCGTGGTTTTTACCCCTTCCGTTGTGGATAGGGAAGAGCCCCTGCAAACACTGAGAACATGACAAGGAAGGTGAATATTCAGAGAAGTGAAGTGGGGTCAGGTAGCGTGAGGGGGGATTTTTCCTTCCTTTTTTTTTCGTTTCTTTACTCTTTTTTTTTTTTTTTTTAAGTTTCATCATCTCCCAAGCTCAGTATCTGAGAAAATCCCCCAGTGGAGCTCTTGGAGCGGAGTACAGATATCTCTTGAACTGTGGGCGTTCATTGTTCTTGGTGTGTGCACACCCACTCCAGACTCCTCAAAGGAGCCCGTCGTTAATTATTGCCTTGTTACACCTCACTCTCTTTAGTCGTTTTGGTGTGAAATCATCTCTTGCTGGAATAACTGGTGGTTTGATGCTTGTAAAAACCTCAGCTCTCACTCTGTGATGTCAGGGGAACGTGGATAACTTTCCACATGGTGCCAGACGGGTGGCAGGAGTGATTGGTTGTATTTCATGTGTAATCAGTCTGCTAATTCAAAGTGTCCTGCTTTACTGTGTTTCTTGGAACCTGATCTTTCTTCCACTAACATGACGCACTGCAGGGACCTGTGAGAAGTAGCAGGTGCTGAGCAATTAATGTTAAAATCATTTAAACTCCAACCGACCTGATTGGTACCCGTAGTCTCCATTGTGCTGGGTTTGCTGGTTGGAAGGGCTGAGCCTGGGTTGGTTTTGGGCAGAGGAAGCTTTTCCTCCCCCCGTGGGATAGTAGCCAAGGCCTCCCTGGGAAGTCCCAGCTATTGAAAATCACTTAAACGCAGTAGGATGTGACACAGCATCAGCAAAGACCAAGTGGATTTCTCCCCTGGGAACAGGAGAGACTCTTGATTATTCGTCCTTATGGAAAGTCAGGCAGGAGCCACGCAGGAAACCATGTGAAAACAGGTTGGCTCATCATGTTTAATGTCATCACGACCTGTAACAAGGATACTCAGACTACGTTTTCTGTCCCAATTTTTGTCTGAATTTGAGGAAATGATGAAAATGTATTGCCTGTGCTGAGAAGTGAGGTGGGACCAACCACAATGAGCTTGGTAGAAGACTATGAACGAAGAGATAACGTGCTTACAGCAAGTGATGGTGAGCTGAGATGGGCTGCTGGGGCTGCAGGGGACCCTCTCACAGGGCTCAGAGGAATATAGAGAAACAGGTGGCTCTCAGAATTCCACAGTAATTCCCTTCTTTCATTTGACTTATGCTGGAGGAGAGACAGCACCCAGAAATGCCTTTATTGGCTGCAGGGACAAAGCAGCCTGGCAATGCTCATGAATCCTTCCAGCTTTAGGAAAGGTGCACAAAGAGAAGAGAAAGAGATGTTTCCACAGCCATCAGGCCCTGACCATCTATTGATCCAGCAGTATGGAAAGGAGGGGTCTCCTAGTTTGAGCTACCAAGCCCATGCTCTGCCATAGCATTGGGTCACCCAGCTGTGGGGCAGCAGATGCTCTGCCTATGGCGGGAGTGCTGGGGCATGGTAAGAAGATGGTGCCAGGCCAGACAGTTTCTCAGGTGGATCTTAAAGATACTGGATGGTTTTAAACATGTGGGACGAGTATCTGGTTAGGTGTGATCTGGGAATGCTATCATAGAGCAGGACGATCTCTAGAGCTCTGCATGGGTGTAAATACACACAGTTGTCTCCTAACAGCTTCTCCCTAGCGGGTTGCCCTGGGATGACGTCAGCTCGACTTCCCCAGTAATTTAAGGCTTGATCCAAAAGACACTGAACATCTGCACTTCTCATCAGTCGAGTGCTCAGGTGCGCACAGTCCGTGTTCACATCCTCAGAGTTATTCCCAACTAATGGCTGCTAAGGACGAACCCTTATTCTTAAAGGCAAAAAGAAACAAAGGTGAAGAGACTCCATATCAGGGGCAAAGGGTCTGGGAACATAGCGAATGAGCTTGACATAGAAATCTGGCAAAACTAGGGGAAAGTATGAATCTGTCATGGTAAAATGTTATTTAAATACATCTTTAAGATCTTATCACCTTTCACTGAAAAACGGAGAGAAATGCTCTTCAGAGCAGCCTGAGTTGACAGGATTGGGAAGTCTGGTGGTGAGGTCATTCTGTCTGGGTGGGCTGAAAAGGCTCTGCTCTCCTTTGTTAATAGCTGACAAACATCACCAGGCTGTGAGATTGGTAACCTTATTTCTTGAAAGCATTTGAGAGACAACAGAAACAGGCAACAAACTGCAGAGTTCAGAATCAGATCTGCAGCCCAGAGCCCTTCTTTCCAGGTTCTGCTGGAAATAATATCTAGATTGGATTTCTCAGAAAGGCAAAAGCCTGATCCAAGTTCCCTGGCGTTGGCAAGAAGACTCAGGTTTCTGTCATTGGGCTGCTGGGGCAAGTTTGGGGTCATATTCTGCTCGAGCTGATCACAGGGTTTGGTTTATCCGTCCTCCTGTCTATTCATTTGTTCCCTGCCCTTTCTTTTTGTATGTGACCCGATGCCCACCAGCCCTGGGCTCTGAGGTTACACAACGCATTAGTGCACTCAGAGCTCTCCTATTTCATCTTCCCCTTCCCATCGTCGTGTGTTTATTAAATGACAGCCCATTCACCCAGGGAGCACTTCAGATTAAAGCATTTTTGTAATTACTTCCGAACAGTGGGAAACGCGGAGTGGGAGCCTTTCTCTCCCAGCTTCCTTTTGAGAACTTTAATTTTTCCTAAAGAACCCAAGTGCTTGCCTGACTGATGGGGTTGCCATGGTGCTGTCTTCCAACGTCTTTGTCCCAGGTGGGAAACATGTAGGAGAAAGAAATGATTTGGGAATTGCTCCTGGTTGCCTGGGAAAGAAGCCCTGGGATAGAAGGTAGAAGAATGGGAAGACTATTGCCTGCTTCGGAGCCCTCCCTCAGCACTTCCCCAGGCACATCAGTGTTTCCAGGAGACGTTGGCCTGCCAGAAGGTGTCTGGAGCCTTTCTCAGTGGGATTTCTCATGCCCTGGGTTCTGGTGGAGGATTTGTTCGTCAGCAGTAATGGGAAGGATGGAACTAGTTTTTGTGGAGCCATGGTGTCCACAATTTGTGCCATGCTCTCTCACAATTCTTGTTTAAGTTGTATTGGTGGTGACACCCTGTGCAGGTACTCACCTAAAGACATCTCTTCACCCAGAATTTCTGGAGCTTTTGCTTTTAAGCCAGCCACTTTATGTAAAATTGAAACTAAATAGGATTCATTAAAGTTCTCGATTGGATATTGGTTTGTGGGGTTAGGTTTTTCCTTTATTTTGGTCCAAGGAAAGGTAGACAACAAAGTGGTTTTCCAACAGGAACAGCACGGCGCGGTACAAAGGGAAATGAGTGTTGGTGACGGATGTATTGACAGTATGTGGGGAAGGAGGAGAAGGGATCTCCGGATGGGGAGAAGTGGGAGGAAACATAATGAGAAAACCACCAAGCACTTTCAGAACTGGAAGTAGATGAGTAATATCTTGGAGCACAATGGAATTGCAGCCCTTTCCAGGGGCTTGGGGGCATGTGCGCTGCAGGTGGAAGTGTGCTCTCAGCCCGGTTAGGCAGAACCTGAACTCGATTTACCCTCCCTTGCCTGGATATCAATCTTGTTCAACTGCGGGATCACTTGATTACAACAAAGGGTAACAAAGAAGCCATGTGTATTTTTGGGTTCCGTAGAGCCACTCTTGCTTTGGGCTCAGCCTGGGATGCTCCCTGGTAAGCATGGCCTGGAACACATGTCCTCCCTATGCTTTTGTCCTCAGGGCTGGCCCATGAGTGGGTTTCAGACCTGCTTTCTTTGGCCTCGATTTTGGGCTTGGCCTACTTATCCTCAGATGGAGTTTGGGATTCACTTTGTACTTCGAAGTTGTCTGTTCCAGTATTTCCTATCTCTCCTCTTGTTTTTCATGATATCCATCACCGGAGACTGGATGGCTGGGTATGACATTGGCTCAGTGAGGTGTTTTTCCTCCCAGTTCAAGTCAGCTCAGTGGTGTTTCCAGTAAGGTGCTGGGCAAGTGCAGCCAGTGCTGAGTGATAAACGCCAGTGTCCTCCTCTGTGCAGTTATTGATGTGCGGCTTTAAAACAGAAACCAAATCCAATTCTTCCCTTAGCTGAGCATCCAAACCTTGTGACTCAAGTGGAGATAAATAAAGGTGCCTATCTGTAGACCGTACATTGGATCCTGCCTGCTGGGAGATCTCCAGTCCCCTGCGTGCACCTCTGTGGCTTGGTGTTCCATCAAATCCAAGTCACTCAGTATTTATGTTTCTGAGGATGGAGACCCCGCAGCCTCTCTGGGCTCCTGTTCCAGTATTTGATTATACTCATCATATTTTTCCCCCTAATGTAATTGAGATTTCCTTGTACCAACTGATGTCCTGCACCTCTCATCTGGTACAAACTTTCTGAACAGTAGTGATCGCTGTGTGCAGAAATTCAGGAGGCAATGCGGGAGCGGGGTGTTTCTTGGCAGATTCACTATCCGGCCTTAACTTGATTTAATAATTGCCCTGCATTAAAGGCTGAGTTTATGGGAAAAGCATTTACATGAATCGTAACTGGACAGATTAGACGAACAGGGCTGGAAGGTGTGGGTCGTCAGCAAGCAGAGAACGTAACGCGCTGCAGTCAAACTGGAGGAGTGTGACAAAGCGAGGGGTAGAGCCATGTTTGCTACAAGTACTCATCCCTCATTTTAAAAAGAGTTGTGAGATGTGTTGAAGTTATGTTTAAGGTGCACCCCTGAAATTGTATTCCTGATGTGCAGCCCTTTAGTGCAGCTCAGCACAGGACGTGGAGCTGTTGGAGCGAGGCCAGAGGAGACCACGGAGATGTTGCGAGGCCTGGAGCAGCTCTGCTCTGAGGACAGGCTGGGAGAGTTGGGGTTGTTCAGCCTGGAGAAGAGAAGGCTTCAGGGAGACCTTAGAGCAGCTTCAAGTATTGAAAGCGGCTCCAGGAAGGCTGGGGAGGGCCTCTTGGTTAGGCAGTGCAGGGACAGGACGAGGGGAGCGGTTTTAAACTGCAAGAGGGGAGATTGAGATGAGATCTTAGGAAGAAATGTTTTGCTGTGAAAGTGGGGAGGCCCTGGCCCAGGTTGCCCAGAGAAGCTGTGGCTACCCCATCCCTGGAGGTGTTCAAGGCCAGGCCAGATGGGGCTTTGAACCCCCTGATCCAGTGGGAGGTGTCCCTGCCCATGGCAGGGGGTGAAACTGAATGTGCTCTGAGGTCCCTTCCAAACCGGTGCGTGGTTCTATGATCAGACCTGCTGCGCTAGAAGTGCTAGAAAGTGCCTTACGCGCTGGTCTGTGTCCGGGAGGCTGCGCTTTCCCCCCGGTGACGGGAGGAGGGACATCCATCTGGTTAAGTCGTCTTCAGCTTTTGGCAATAACAAAGGAAAATGATTCTTAAATAAAAGCAAGGATAAAGGCTGGATTCTAACTGCAGGCACCCAGAGCCTGAGCGCTAAAACCCACAGAGAGCTCAAGGGAAAGGGAAAAAATGTACAAAGGTACATGGGACTTGCAGCTGTTCCAGGGCTCATACAGGTTCCCCATAAATCTTCCTTATGCCCCCAGACTGCACAGGAGGAAAGAGGCCTTCAGTGAGCAGTGGGGGTGAGGGACAGCTGGTTTTAAATACAGGGTGGGACAAGGGGTAATGGCTTTGAGCTGAAAGAGGGTAGAGTTAAACAAGCTATAAGGAAGAAATTCTTCACAATGAACGTGGGGAGCCCCTGGCGCAGGTTGAACGGGGCTTTGAGCTCCCTATCCAGTGGGAGATGTCCCTGCCCGTGGCAGGGGGTGGAACTAGATGGGCTTTGAGGTCCCTTTCAACCCAAACCATTCGTGATTCTATGATAACAAACACTTCTTGCTGACGTTTCCTCCCTGCTGACTGTTCCATTCTCATTGCTCAAGGTGGGAGGTGAGGAGAAGCTCTGGAGGGAAGGATCATGTTAATAGAGGTGAACAATAGCTGTCAGAAGCTCTGGATGGCATTGCAGAATGGAGCTCTGGAGCTCTGATGAGAAGTAGCTCGTTCCTACTCCTGTGTTCGATAGCAAAGTTGTGTGTGAAATGGTTCAAAGTACTTTGAGGCTGGCTGGGTGAGGTGGTAATGGAGCAGAGGGAGTAGGTGGTGGGACCCAGCTGTGCATGCCGGGCTGACCCCTCCTACCCTGGCTGCCGCACTCAGCTCCAGCCATATGAGAGGATGCACCAGGACAGGCCTCTGCAGAACCTGCTCACTGGACGCAGCAGAGCTGCCTTATCAGTGGTAGACCAGAGGGCATGGACTTAAGCTTCGTCAGGGAAAGTTTAGACTTGATGTGAGGAAAAAATTCTTCACTGAAAGGGTGATTGGCCATTGGAATGGGCTGCCCAGGAAGGTGGTGGAGTCACCTACCCTGGAGGTGTTTAAAGGGAGACTGGATGAGGCACTGAGTGCCATGGTCTAGATGATGGTTGGTGTTAGTGTTAGGTTATAGGTTGGACTTGATGATCTCAGAGGTCCTTTCCAACCTTATGATACTGTGATACTGTGATACTGTGATCAGGATGAATTTATGGGAATTCGACGTCACGAGTAGGAGGAAATGAATCCTCCCACAGCTCGTGGGGGCTAGTGCCTGTTTGTGTGTTTCACATGAGCGTCACACAGATTCAGGACTGAAATTGGATGCTGTGAAAGCACCAGGAGACTCTTTCACTGAAAGAAAAGATCTTTTTCAGTCAGTCTGTGCTCTACAGTGGCTTTTTTAACCTCTGTCTGTGATGGGAAAATGAACTCAAGCGTAGCAGTTTGTTTCCTAAAAATGGTAATTTTCATACCCTGTGCCTGTTGCTGGGTTTTTTCCCCTGAATTTGATGCAGTTTTGGTGGTTTTCCCCTTGTGGGACAGCAGGATTTGATGGGTTGGTTGCTTAGTGTATTTTCAGAAAGATTTTATAACTGCAGAAATAGGTGAGAATTAACAGCAAGGGGGAACTGGGCACCTTAGTCCAGTTTATTGCCCTGAAAATTTCCTGAAAAAACAGCCCTGGTTTTTCATAGAGGAGAGGGAAAACGGATCTTGTGTGCTTGGGGTGAGGGATGTGGGTGCTTGCAGAGTGCCTGGTGGGCCGTGCTCCTCTTTGGGGACAAACGCCCTCAGTGAGGACCTGCTAGGTTCCTGCTCAGCCAGAGGGGAGCATCGCACTGAGGTGTGCCCTGGACTTCCCCACATGCTTCCATGTGTCCCTGTACAGTGCCGTGGGGATGCTGAGTCAGAGAGAACTCATCCTGTTTGTGTTGTGTGGGATGACCGGGCACTGCCAAGGGAAGCTGATAGGAATGCGTGGGGAGGTGACTCACGTGGGAACATCATCCGTGCTCTTCCCGGTGGGCCAGGCTCCTTCAGACCCGTTCCTGGGTTGCAGAAGTGCGTCAGTCTTTCCCAAACACAACTGTGGGACCAGGGCAAGGAACAGCCTGCCCCAGCTGGTGTCTGCCCTGCGAACAGCAGGGGCTGCCAGAACACCTCGTCTGATCCTGCCTGGGAGAGCTCTGATAAGGTGGGGTGGGATCGGCGAGACAGTGGGAATAGGGGTGATGGACACACACAGACGAGCCAGAGTTGGGGCTGGAAGCGAGAGGGCTGCTGCGGGGGGGAAGCTTGGATCCTCCAGCTGTGGGGACCGGAGAGGCCAACCGGTGAGAAGCGTGGGTCAGGCTCAGGCAGACACCGTGTCGGTTGGGAAGAGCCCCAGGAAGGGGTGAAGGACTGGCTCCTATCTTCAGGAGCAGCCAGGGCAGGGTCTGTGTAGTGGGTCTTCCCTGGCAGGACAGCCAGCAGCGCCTGCTCAAACGTTCCCTGGAAAGTGCTGGAGGAGGGACAAAAGGACTGGAAAGGAGGAGGCTGAGGGGAGACCTCATCATTGTCTGCAGCTCCCTGAAAGGAGGCTATGGTGAGGTGGTTGTTGGTCTCTTCTCCCAAGTGATAGGTGATAGGATGAGAGGAAACGGCCTCAAGTTGTGCCAGGGCAGTTCAGATTGGACATCAGGAAAAATTCCTTCACTGAAAGGGTTCTCAGGCACTGGCACAGCTGCCCAGGGAGGTGGTGGAGTCCCCATCCCTGGAGCCATTTAACAGATGGGCAGATGAGGTGCTCCAGGGATGGTTTAATAGTGGACAGGTATGGTCGGACTTGAGGATCTCAAACGTCTTTTCCAACCAGGCAATTCTGTGATTCCATAAGTACAGCTCAGAGGCCTCTTGGGTGAATCCTTGCATCCCACCAGATAACGAGCAGGCAGTGTGAGAGGTGCCAGGGAGCAGGTCTGTCCCGGGCTGGGATGGAGCAGCCAAGGCCCTCGAAAGGCTCAGGAAGACAGAGTTGCCACACGATTTTCATCCTTCCCTTTCTTAAGTCGGGGAAAATCAACTGTGTATGGTTCAGCAGGCACTGGAGTTCAAGAGACCTCTCTCATACTCGAGTATTCATTTACACTGGGCTCACAACTCACCTCTGTGGGTAAAAGCTCTCCTTCTTTTGTTAATGGCAAGGGATTTTGTCAATCAGGTGGAAAGGAACAGTAAGATTTTGGTCCTTCTCCCATATTTCTGCACAGGCTGCCTGACTGTGGAGCTTGGTGTCTGGAAAAAGTCGGATTGATTTGCCCACATCCTCCCTGGAGCACACGGAGAATGCACTTGGGGGATGGGGTAGCTGGGCCAAAGCAAGGGAAGGACACATGCTGCTGGTCCAGCTTAGCACCAGCCCTGAGAGCAGGAGGAGGTGTGAGGGCTCGATGTGCTGCTCTGGTGCTTCTGAGGACTGTGCTGGGACAGAGGCATTGCCAAAAAGAACTTAAAAACGTCCTGATACCTTTGCGTGATCTTCCCACCCTCTTCTACAAGAACTTTGACCAGAAACATGTTAAAGTTGGGTTTTCTCAGGGAGAGGTGGTGCTCCTGCTCCAGCTCCAAAAGCAGCTCTGTAGAGCCACCGGTAGATTCAGGAGCTGTGGTCCTCCCTGGAAGGTGCAGGCAGCTGCTCTCTGTCATTATTTCTATATGGGTGGGCTCTGGCCATTTTATTTACTGCGGGAACAGAATAGAATCGGAGATGTTTCCTGAATGAAGCTCCGAGGTGATTTGCTGCTCCTGTCCTAGCAGATGGCAGCAGGCATTCTGGAGGCTGCCAGCAGACTGCGAGTCACGGAGCCGCTGAGCATAGAAGGGTCACAGCTCGCTAGGGTCCCAGTTAGTGAAGTTGTCTCACAGGATTAAAGGCAGTGGCTGGAATTAGTGTCAAAGCCTGCTGGAGATGTCAGTCCAGTCTGCCTGTGGCCTCCCTGGTTGGAGAAAACATTAGAAAAGTGGTCTTGTTCCAGGAGAAATGGCAATTTTCTCTCCTGAACACTAAATCTGTTGGCGATTTTAAGGCAGTGGTAACTGTTAATGATTTACAGAACCAATGGGGCGCGTGGTGACTGCTTTGTTGCTGTTCCCTGCCCTCGAGCATCTCATTAATCTTCTGTGACAGGAGGTTTGGGGTGAGTTTTGTCCTTTTCACGTGAAGATCAATGTTGTAGCAGTTATGCTCCATCCCTGGAGGTGTTCAAGGCCAGGTTGGATCGGGCTTTGAGCCCCCTGATCCAGGGGCAGGTGTCACAAAACAATTACTTAGCTATTTTTTTTAAATACTCAGTTTTAACCCACACTCAGTGGGCATCCAGGAACTGTGTAATTCATTTTGATAACTACTGTGAATAGCTTGTCCTTGGCAGTCCTTGAAACTCTACTGCCACGTAACTGGGTTTCTCTTGGGTTCTTCTACAGTTAAAATGGGTTCTTACCACTGACCACAAGTGAGTTTGCAGTGAGATACATTTGACATTTAATGGTATTTCTCACTTTTCTTTCATGGGGTTAATGGTTGATTTATTTCATGTCATTTTTCTTATTCAGCTTGCAGAGTTTACCCTGCCAAGGACAGTAATGTTTACTGCCAGGAGAAAAAGACTCCTTTAATTAACAGTTGCTGTGTACCAGGGAACACAAGGTGAGATAACTCAGTTAAAACAATCTGCTCTTGGAGTGACCAGCAGTTCTGTAATGCCGTGCACTGTTCCGGTGGCTAATTATACACTAACTTAATTAGCCAAAGGCCGATGTTCTGACCTCAGCAGGTCTGCAGTGTTTGCTGTTCTGTCAAACACACTTTGTGTTTCCGCCAGAGAGACGGGTGCATCGTTCGTATTTATCTTTGTGCAGCTGAAGTCTGTCAGGCTGTTGGGGAATGTCCGACAGCAAAAGACATCTGGGCACCCCTCCCCTTCCTGTCCAGAGACATCGGCATCGTCTCTAGGAACTGCTGATGCTGCAGGGAGCAGAGGGGCTCCCTCGCCGTCTCCAGGTGAGCCTGCAGTTGCTGGTACTGAAAGAAACTTGATAAGCACTAAAACCCCAAAATGTATTAGCCAGGCTTGTATTTAGGATGCTGTAACGTTTGTTCCTGTGTAGAGAACAAACCTGTGGCAGTAGTGGGGGAAGCAATGGAGAAGAGCCAGTGATGTCTCCTCCAGGTTCTTTGCTGTCTGCACCGATAGGATTTGAAAGCTGAGCACTTGGGTTCTTGAATCACAGCCACGCAGGTTGGTTCCCAGCTGTTCCTCAGATGTAAACGCAGAGTCCTCTGTCTCGAGCTGCCCTTTCTCTGTTTTTGAAGCCATTAATACAAAAAAAAATCACAAATGTTCATTTCCTAAATATGGGAAAGGTGCTGGATTGTAACGACTGCAACTGGAAAACATTCACAGAATCACAGAATCATGGAAGTGTTTGGGTTGGAAGGGACCTGAAAGCCCATCCAGTTCCAACCCCCTGCCATCGGCAGGGACACCTCCCAATGGATCAGGAGGCTCCAAGCCCCATCCAATCTGGCCTTGAACACCTCCAGGGATGGGGCAGGCACCACTGCTCTGGGCAACCATATGGGAACAGTACTCTGATGAAGCCCTCCTGGCTCCATCCATTCTTCCCTGGGCACTCTGCTCCCCAGCCACCCCTGGGTCTCTCCTGCCTTCCCTTATTCAGTGCTTTCAGAGCTGTTCCTGCAGTGACAACAGTTGGACTCGATGTTCTTACAACTCTTTTCTAACCTCAGTGCTTCTATGAATGGCATGCCCAACTCAGTTCAGCACTGCAGGTGTCTTCTGCTCTTCTAACCCTGCTGCCTGGCCATTCCATTTGACCCCCCCACCTCCTGCTGTGCCTTCTCGTCTCTTCCCAGCCCAGAGAGAATACATTGTTCGTCACTCACGCTCCGTTGGCAGTTCTCCTTGTGCAGACCAGTGGCTTTCTTGGTGCACCCTCCGCTCGTTAACCTGTCTTTTGAGGACAGCTCTCTCTTTTTGTCATGTTTCTAGTCAGACCCACTGTATTTTCCATGGAAAAGTCTTCCTGAATCTTCTCCCACCTCAGGTTATTTGAGTATTATTATTGTTGTTGTTGTTGTTGTTGTTATTGTTGTTATTATTATTATTATTATTATTATTATTATTATTATTATTATTATTATTATTATTATTATTATTATTATTATTATTATTATTATTATTATTATTTTGTCGCCATCTGTGCTTTCCACCAGACCGGAGGGTTTGTTAAAGCACTGACAGGAAATGGAGAGCAGCGCAAGAATGGGCCCTGTTCGCCAAATAGGGAACGATGGCAGCTCTGACAGGGAAATTCCTTGGCTTCACAGAGCAGCTTCAAAGAGAGAGTGTGCTACTAAAAAGGCAAACAGGGTACAGAGGGCTGCGTGAGCACTGTTCCACGGGTAGATGGCAGTTTGGATATCACATTGCCATGGAACCGTAGAACCATGGAAGGGTTTGGGTTGGAAGGGACCTCAGAGCCCATCCAGCTCCACCTCCCACTGGATCAGGGAGCTCAAAGCCCCATCCAACCTGGCCTTGAACACCTCCAGGGATGGGGCAGTTCCAAGTCCTACCTGTGCTGAGAACTTCAGAACTGGACAAAGGACTCCGCCTTGGGTCTTACCAGAGTGGAGCAGAGGGGCAGAATCCCTTCCCTTGCCCCACTGGTCCCACTGCTTTGGATGCAGACCATGTTGGTGTGGTTCTGTCAATAATGTTCAAGTGTTGTATTCAGATTGATTTGAAGTTAAGTGTTGGAAATGCACGGTTTTATCTGAGCTGCGTTGAGATCAACCTGTGAGTGTCAGGAGGGAGATCGGTTCTGGGCAGTGACCAGCGTGCGCAGTGATCTCCTGCAGAAGGTGCTTCACCTCCCATCTCAGACAGAGCAGCCAGGACAGAAATGAACTCCCTGACAGAGTCCCTCTCCCTGGTTACCACTGTGCAAGCAGACGTAAATGGCACCGTGTGTCGGGCCAGAAAGAGACAGAGGTCGGAACGGGACAATTTATGGCTCTCTGCTATTTTGGATGGGTTTGGGATGGGGAGAAGGAGAGGGGGATAATGAAAATATCCTGTGTGGAAACACAGTCAGATTCATAACCCATCTGTGCGAGGTGCAGTCGGGCTTGGCTTACTCGTAGGAATGCGCAGAAATGGAAAGAGGGGAAAAAGTGCTTCTTTGTGTAAGAGGTTGTATGAAAAAAAAGGGAGGTGTGACGGGGGAGGAATCCACCACAGAACAGCTGGGGGTGGGAGAGGTTCTGCTTCATAGGAGGCGGTGAGATTTGAGAACTGTCCTTTGATTCAGATACTTTCCCTCCCCCTTTGAGCCCTTCTTGCCTTAAAATGCTCTCTGACACAAGATGTGTGTCTCGGAGACAGGAGAGGCTCTGACCAACGTGCTGTGAGTTCACAAATGTACAGACATGTCCATGTGTGACTTCGAATCTGTCAACCCAGAAGGGCTTTCTGGAATGTATTTGTCGTCCTCCACTTCCTGGAGGTGTTCAAGGCCAGGGTGGATGGGGCTTTGAGCCCCCTGATCCAGTGGAAGGTGTCCCTGCCCATGGCAGGAGGGGTGGAACTGGATGGGCTTTGAGGTCCCTTCCAACCCAAACCATTCTGTGATTCTGTGATGAAGGGTTGTTTTTTTTTTTCAGAAAAACGATTTCATCTCCATTATTCCAGCTAATTCTTGTGTTAGAAAATGAAGTATTTAAGCCTGAGATAGGGGCGATGACCAAATAGAATCAAGGAATCACTGAGCTTGGAAAAGACCTCTAAGATCACCCAGTCCAACCATCAAATGGAACGGTGCTCAAAGCTTCAGTTGGAGTCACCTCAGTATCTAAATGTCCAACCACAGGGTATAAACGTGCATGTGCAATGTGTCTGGTGGTGCTCCTTCAGGAAGATGGCCTTGTCTTCACCTGCTTTCCTCCTTACAGTGCAATGACGGTGTGCAGTGTTACTGGAGGGTGGGCTGTTGATGGTTTGGCTGTTGAAATGCATCACTTGGTATCTTTGATAACCTTGCCTTGACCCAAACACAGCGAGAGCCTTGGCATTGAGGTTGTCCGTGAGATCCAGGCTCTTATGGATTTGCCCAAAGCGGAGTTCCTGGGGACTCTCAGGTAGAGATTGCTGCATTCCAGGCCAAACGTCTGAGGAACTTGTTTGCAGTCGCTGGGGTTGTCTTGGGTTGCTGTCTGTTGGGTGCTCACGTAGAGCCGCAGCTCTGCGTCCTGGCTGGTATCCAGACCCTGGCTCCCAGTGCTGCTGGCAGTTGGGTGCTGGCAGTGGAGGAGCCCTGCTTGACTCAGCTCGGTGTCGCTGCAGGTGCAGGTGCAGGCTCCACAACCAGCTGTGGGGCTTTGTAGTGCCTGAAGGGTGCAATCCACTTAGTGACAACTGAACAATTAAGGACAATTATGTGTTCCCTAGTGAGACAGGGGAAGGAAAGGACCCATTGTGGAGCAGCAGTGTAATTTGTGACTCAGGCACCACAGAAGGGTGTTTGAAGTTCTCTTTGTTTGGGTAACATGGCCTGCGTGACTATTGTCCCACATTTTTTTCCAGCTTTGCACACTCAGTTATTCCTTTTATGTGACCGAATGCTGTGGATTCCATTCTTCTCTCTCCTTTTAACTTTTATCTCTGCGTAAGCCATCCCACAGCTGAGTCTGCCCATGGTGTTTACCACCTTGGCTTTCACCTGCACTGGTGGCTGTGCGAGGAGAGCACTCTTGGAGTCACGGGGTGAGTGCACTTCCCTGAAACCTCCTCTTTTTCCCCGAAAAGTGGGCTCTGGGGTGGGGTTGCAATGGGTAGAGCAGCAGCACATCAAGCTTTGGAGATGAAGCTTCCAGCAAGGCAGGAAGCTCCTGTGGCCTGGGGTTTCCCAGCAGGGTTGATGTGCACCAAACATGACTCAGACTTCTTCATAGGATTAACTGGAAAGCACGAATTGGACAAGCCCAACTGCTAATGAAAGCCTTTCATGCAGTTCTGTAGCTTCTGCCAAGTGGCTCTTACATCTTCTCTTGTCTTTTCTGTCTGTTGAACAACTTAATGATGTAAATAATCAGTAGTTTTTACCTGTCACAGAAACACTCCAATGCTTTGCCAGGGAGGAGAGAGAGCTCCTCCGTCGCATCCTTCTCTTGCTCTTAACGTGACTATTTCTCATCCATAGAAACATGGAATGGTTTGGGCTGGAAGGGACCTCAAAGCCCATCCAGTTCCAACCCCTGCCATGGTCAGGGACACCTCCCACTGGATCAGGGGGCTCAAAGCCCCATCCGACCTGGCCTTGAACACCTCCAGGGATGGGGCAGCCACCACTTCTCTGGACAAGGTGTGTTCCTTGTTCACGTCTGTCCATGGAAGAAGTGTAACACATGTGAAAACCAGAAAGAAATCATTTCAGTCCCGCTAAATTCAGAAATCTTCTTCCATGTCTTTATTTGCAAAGCTCCTGGCTTTGGTGCTTTGACAGAGCTTTGTTTCTTTCCTCCTCCACTTCTCGTTTGTCCTTTTAGACTTCAGATGTGTTATTGTCCACTCTGGCCAGTGTCCTCCAGGTTTCAGAGCTCCATCAGTGTGATCAGTGACTCTGCTGCGGAGGGCTGCTGCAGCAGGAGAGGACCATATGCCCACCCTTAACTGGTCAGCAGTGCTGGTTTGTGGTGGTGATGGTGGTCTGCTTGGAAGTTCAGGAGAACTTGGAGCACTGGAGGTCAGCAAGGAGGGTGCTTGTGTCTGTTCCATTTACAGACAGAATTTGGGATTTCCAGCGTGTTGCCATCAAAACGTCCTCGCGCTCGCTCCGGCATTTTCCAAGTTGCAGGTCGCCTTGCTCCACCTTCTCACAACCAACATTTTTTCCTTGGATTTTACAATGTGTTTTCCCTGTTGGTAATTGCATTAATGGAAAAGCTTAGCTGCACCAGGCTCGGCTTTTCGCAGCTTCCATCTCCAGCTGGACAGTCTTGGCGCTCTGGAGCGAGGGAGCTGTTCCTTCTGCTTCTCCATAAGCAAGAGAAAACAAAGGCTGTACTGGAAAACAGCAAAAGCTCTTTCCTGAGTGGATGATGGATAGATAATTTTAAGATATTTATTTTTCAGCTGTTAAGTTATATTGTGTCATAAAATCCTGGAATGGTTTGGGCTGGAAGGGACCTCAAAACCCATCCAGTTCCACCCCCTGCCATGGTCAGGGACACCTCCCACTGGATCAAGGTGCTCAAATCCCCATCCAGCCTGTCCTTGAACACCACTAGGGTGGTAAATTGAAGTCCTTCCTCAGTAGTGACCAACAAGAGCAAACCGTTGGGATGAGGCACTGCAGCTCCGCCTTTAGCCAGGCAGGCCCTGCTCTGAATAATCCCACCTCGCCCAGAGCCGAGTTCCTGCTCCCTCCCTTCCTCTTCTGTCTGGCTCTGCGGGCTTTCGGAGGCTTTAGGCAGGTAAAGCTGTGCTGAGGGGTGATTGATAGTAGAAGGTGAGTGGCTCAAGGCAGATAAGGACTTCTGGATTCCAGAGGAGCACAGGCCCTGGCAGTAACAGGTCCCACTGGTGAGAAACAGATTCCTTTCACAGCATTTCCTACTAATAAACTGGGTATAAACATACTTTATCTAAGGGAAACGAACCCAGTAGTAGCTGATGTCCAGGCAAACAGAAGGTGGCAGAACTGCTTTGATGGGATGAAATGACAGGGAAGGAAAAATCGTGAAGCAGGTTGACTCAGGTTGTGCCGGCGTGAGTTAGATTGGATATTAGGGAAAATTTCTTTACTGAGAGAGTGGTAAAGCCCTGGCAAGAGGCTGCCCAGGACAGAGGTGGAGTCGCTATCCCTGGAGGGGTTCAAAACCATGTGAATGTGGCAGTTGAGGTTTAGCAGGCACGGTGGGGTTGGGCTCGTGGTTAGACTGGATGATCTTAAAGGTCTTTTCCAACCTTAAAGATTCTGTGATTCTGAGTCTGTTTCAAGGAGAACTTTGTTCAGCTTTTGTGATTAAGAAACTGTTCTTTTGCTGACTTTTGCTTTCCTCTTTTCCACGCCACCTGCAGTTGATCTCCTTCTGAATACCTGGGTTGATTTCTGGTTGGTGCTTTCTGTTGCATCTGAGGTTCAGGGCTTCCCCTGCCGATCTGTATGCAGAGCCCAGGGGGAGCTGGGATGGGCAGTCCTGACACGACAACTCCTGGTCCTTTCATGGATGTGCTCTCAGGTTGGCTTAGCAAGTTTACAAGAGCATTCAGCATTTTGGAGCTGAAATAAAGCAGAACAGATGTCGTTACAGCTACCACAGGGAGCTGCCAACACTCAGTACCTGCTGTCAGTGCTTCAGGGAGATCACAGTCCATCTGGAAAGGCCTTGTGTTCCCTGGTCTGACCAGGTTGTGGAGGAGGTGCTCTTAGAGCCAGGAACTGTGAGCATCCCTGACCATTGTTTGTGCCCAGTGCTGTCTCTCATTGCTGTCTTGTGTGCGAATACACAGACGAGCAGTAAATAAACATTTCTAGAGCAGCCTGAAAGGACTGAGCATTCAGACTTAGAGGGCAGAACTTGGTGAGAGTAGCTCTCTGCACCCTGGTGACACAGGGCTTGAGAGCTTCAAGGAACCACAGCCAGGAGAGAGAGCAATCACAGAAGCCCATGCTCTTCTGGTGGATAACAAGGAGAGCGTGCACCGCTCCTTAGTGTGACTAGCAATGACATCATGAGTTGGCCTCAATTCTTTTCCCTGAAAACAGCATAATGGGTTTTTTTAGTTGCTAGGGAATAGAGCTGTCCCTGGGGATGTTTGTGCATTCATTAAGAAGGGATGTACCTTGATCTTAATTGGCTCCGAACGGACTTTTCATTAATTTCACTCCACATCCGTGCAGCCATGGGGCCTCCCTGGACACAGTTCCCAGCTGTATTTTCAGGAAAAGGCTAAATTAGGCAATTGAATTCCTCCTTCTCCTGAATTAGTCAGTGGGTCAGCTTTTGCCAGAAAGGAACTCGAGCGTGCGGCTGCCCCAGTGACATCACCGTGCTCCGAGTGAGTGCCAGGGCGTGTGGCCTGTCCACCTGCCGTGGGGCGGTGCAGGGACGCGGCTGCAGTCACCTCCTCCTGCTGCCCATCAGCTCTAGCAGCCAGGCTCACCTGCCCAACCCACTGCTGTCCTCCTCCAGCACCGCTCAGCTCTTCACCGGGCTCTGGACCACCTCACGTGCACTCTAGCAACCCCCAGGCTCTCCTATCCATCTTTGCTCATGCTTCTTTTCTCCCCACAAACCTGATTTCTGATGATTTTTCATGCTTGTACTTAGGATCACAGGACCATGGAATGGTTTGGGTTGGAAGCATCCTCAAAGATCACAGAATCATGGAACAGTTCGGGTTGGAAGGGACCTCAAAGCCCATCCAATTCTACCCTCAGACCATAGACAGGGTCATCTTGCACTGGATCAGAGTGCTCAAAGCCCCATCCAGTCTGACCTTGATCCTTCCTGAAATGCAATTCCCTCTCCATTTGTCTCTGGAGACAGGACAAACCAGTCCCCGTTAGAAGCTCTGCCATCAGTCCTAGGCACTGACTCTATGCCAAAGCAAGGTAGGTCCCCATAAGCCAACAGCCCTGCCCGCTGTGTCCATCGCTTTCCAGCTCTGTGGATGCAGGAGCGGGACCACAGGGATAAGATGAGCCCCATTTCTCTCCAGATAGCGTTTGGGAGTGGGCGCGAGTCCAATCTTGCTCTGTCACCATTTGGAGACCTTGTCCTTTTTGTACCCTAATGGATTTGAACCACTTGTCTGCTGGCCCAGACATCTGCGGGGATGGGAAAGGTGTTTCCAAAAGGGGCAGAGGAGGAGGTGTAAATCTTGGAACAGCTGTAGCAGTGATGCTGCAGGATTAGATGAGCACTGATCTCGGATGCTGGTGAGGAATCTCCTTGCTCTCTGGCGCATGGTGGGACTTGGAGTCCTTGAGCACCTTGACAGAGGCTGATCTATAATTACTCTGCCTTACCCTCTGCCTCGGCCTTGCAGCTGTGCATCTCCGAGCCTGTGTGTTCGCTCATCTGCTGAACGCTCTTGGGCACATGGGAGGTGCCCAGGGGCTGAGCCAGGCACCGTACCCAGCAGCTGCGGAGCGGTTCTGCCTTCTCTCCCTTGCTCCAAGGGCCCCAGTGCCACTGCTCGAGGTGGTCAGTCTGTCACACTCAGCTCACACTGAGTGGAATGTCTCCAAGCAGCCAGATACACCTTGTTATTCCTTAAGCAAGTCAGCACGTGAGGAACATCTTTATGTTATATATAGGGACTCATAGAATCACCCAAGTTGGAAGGACCCAAAAGGACCATCGAGTCCAGCTCCTTTCCCTACCCAGGAGACTCCCAACACTCACCCTGTGGGGCTGAGGGCAGTGTCCAAATGCTTCTGGAATGCTGACAGGAGTGGATGCTGGGACTGCTTCCCTGGGGAAGTATGTATGTCTGTTTAAGGAGTGTATGTATGTGTAAGTATATACATGTGTGGAAGGAATGCTGCTGGTATCTGGCGTCAATGACTTTGTCTCACGAGTTTCAGCCCATGTATTTTATAATACAAAATCTGATTGTAAGAAGGTTCTGTGTGGGAGACGCTATGGGTTCTCTGTAGATACACAGAGGTCTGACTGATGACAGCGCTCATGGACTGAGACCTGGGTGGATCATGGTTTTATTTAATCATAGAAAGAACTGTGGATTTGTTCCTGCGAAGTTAGGCTCCAGGAAAGGTGTGGGCTGTAACTCAGAGTGGCTTTTGTTTTTCAGTACAGGAATGCATATAGGAGGGGTGCGGTTATGCCCAGTTTTTGATGTATGTGTTGGAAGTTCAGCATTTCTGCATCTAAGGCAGATTTCAGGTTATAAAACACACACACCTGGGGTCACAGAGAGGCTCCCCAGATAGATTTGAGGTCCCAGAACCCTACATCTGATTCCAGCAGCGCTGTTCCAAGTCTCCAGGGATGGCACATGGCGAGGTCAGCAGCCCTGGTTTTTGACAAAACCCGATGACAGAGTGTGTGTGGGAGGCTTCCTTCTGGTGCCTCTCTGCTCCATTTCCATGGCTTCATTTGCTCCAGGCACAAAGCTCCTCCTGCCTTTTCCTGGCAGAGGAATCCCTGGACTGGAGGAAGGTGTTCTTTGCTCTCCTCCTTTCTGCTGGGTGCTGTAGGCTGTCAGGGATGTGCACTGTGGAGAAAGGAAAACTCCACCTGCACGGGCGCATAATCAGGCTGTGTGTTTTGTCTTCACCCCCAAAATGAGCACCCTGACCCAGTGAGAGGTGTCCCTGCCCATGGAAGGGGATGGGACTGGATGGGCTTTGAGGTCACTTCCAACCCAAACTCTTCCATGGTTCTATGAAATGCTGGGATAACCATTTCCCTTGGCCAAAGAGCAAGGACCGTTCCTTTTCCGCCAGGTGAGATGGTGCTGTATGGGATGTAGGTGACTGGGCAAATATAAAAAGGAAAAGATAATGACCTGGCTAATTCCAGAATGAGATTAGTGGGATCAGTCTGTCTCGCACAAACCCGCAAACAGCCTGGCTCACTCTGGGCATAACGGCGAGTGCTCTGCGGGGTCGGCTGAGGCGCTCCGAGCTGCCAGCTGGCTTTGAGATTAATGTGCAAAGAACCTTTGTCTCCAGATGATTCATTTAGATAATTGACTTCAGTAAGTGTTGCTGTGATCTCTTCCCACTCACAACAAGGAGGTATTTTCTCCAACTTCTGTGGGCACTGGAGAAGAGTTTTATAAGGAAAGGTTGTTTCCTCCATTGACAGCAGCTCCAACAGGCAGGTAGGGGATGTCCAAAGGCATTCCCATGGCATTCAGTTCACAAAGCTATATTGTACCAGCTTCAGGCACCTCACGTTGTCCTCAGCCCTGCACTAACATGCAAAGATAGGATGCATTTTTCTTTGAATGCCAGTTTTCTTTATAATTGGTTGCACGCAAAGCCTGTAATCACACACGGGGGAGGTCCCAGCGCGTGTGTTTCCTAATTGTTGCCTCATTCTAGAGACTCAGCTGTGGTTTGTCTTGAGTTCCAATAGGTAACAGATTTCTTAGCACTGCAAGTGTCTGTCCCGCAGAGGCGGCAGGATGTGCAAATCGATTGGAGTAAAGAAGAGAAGTTGTGGCTGCCCTATCCCTGGAGGTGTTCAAGGCCAGGCTGGATGGGGCTTGGAGCCCCCTGATCCAGTGAGAGGTGTCCCTGTCCATGGCAGGGGTTGGAACCGGATGGGCTTTGAGGTCCCTTCCAACCCAAACCATTCTATGGTTCTGTGAAAACACTTTGCATATCTTTTGTTTTTGGTGAGAGGGAGGGTTTACAAGGAAAAGGATGGTTATGTCTGTTACTTATTGCAGTGCAGACAGGCTGCGAAAGTCTTGCTGAGCCCACCCAGCAGTTTGGCTTCTGCTTTAATGCAGATTTTGTGCAGGAAGCACTCAGACTGACCTCTGCTCTTCCATTCTGAGTACCTGTAAGTACCTGCTGAAGGCCTCAGGTTGCTCCAGGGGAGATTTGAGTTGGATATTGGGGAAATTCCTTTACTGACAGAGTGGTGAAGCCCTGGCAGAGGCTGCCCAGGGCAGTGGTGGAGTTTCCACATCCTCGGAGGGTTCAAAACCGTATGGATGTGGCACTTTGAGACATGGTTTAGCAGGCATGGTGGAGTAGGGCTGATGGTTGAACTGGATGAGCCAAGAGAGCTTTTCCAACCTCAGTGATTCCATGGTTCTATGATAAGGAATGGAGAACACTGCTGTCTTCACTGGCTGTAGCGATCACACTGCAGTGAAGAGCTCTCCACCAAGATCTTTCCATGCTGTCTCCTTCTGTGGCAGCATCCATAGATTTTTGAAAGCACTTGGAGTTGCAGGGATTGTGGTGTTTGGAAGAGCTCACCTTCTGAAGCCAGGATGCTCTCCACACAGAAGGGAGACACTTTTCAGTACAGCTTCACAGTCACCACACGGGTTGTAATTGCTCTCCTGTGGAACAGCAAGAGGCACAGAGCAGGAGCACAGGGTGGGTCAGATCAAACCTGCAGTGAGTGTGTCTGTGCCTGCATGGGGGCTCTGAGTGACGTATGGGTTCTGTTTTTGTGAGAATCACGGCGCCATGTCCCGAGCAGCACACACCGAGGGTGCTCTCTGTGCTGTCAGGACGGGTGTGTGCTGACCCCCCTCCCTGTGCCTCCACTGAAGCCAACTAGCACAGGACAGGCCTTTCCAAATGAGCCCGAATGAGTGGAGATCAGTGATGGTAAATAACGTCAGGTTGACTGCGCTGTTTGGAACGGATGTTAATGCCGTGTAAAGATCTGCTGACTCTGAGCTCTTATAAAATTTCCCCCAGTGCCCAGCGGAATTGGGAGCTCAAGGAAGGAGATTTAATGGTGGGGCTGTAGGTATCTTCCCACTTTGTGCTGCTGCTCCCATGTCCCGCTATCGCCCCTTTATCCTTCCATTCTGCTGGCAGTGGACACGGACAGCAGCCTCTGCCAACAGAGCCAGGTTCCATTCGGAATGCTTGACTCTAAGGACATTCAAGTGCTGGATTGTGGAAACAGCCAAATAACAGACAAGCCCCTCATATTACACTGTCATTTTTGGGCAGGACATCACAATTCCAGGGAGCGTGCTTGGGGAGCACACCCAGCTTCACTTCCCGACAAGGTACAGGGAAGGGCAGCACTCGGACTCAGGCTCCCTAAGGAATTCTGAGCCGATAAGTAGCTCAGCCTTGCAAGTCAACCGTTGTTTTCTGTCATCAGTGTTTCTGTTAAGGAAAATGTGCTTTAATGCCAAGAGCAGCAAAAAATGAAATCCCAGGAGAACTGTAGCTGGGGTGAGTGCTGCTTGGGATCCTCAGGGCTTCTGGGATGTTCCTTGGAACATGCTGTGTGCCAGGCAGGGTGAAGTAGTTGGGTTTTCACCTTGGAACCTGCTGAGGGGGAGGTTTGGGGTTCCTGTGAAGATGCAGGGCGCAGTTGCATTGTAGGAGCTGGGAGGCTCAGGCTGGGAAGGGTTTCCAGTGCTCCTTTTTCAAATCCTGGCCAAAAGTGGTCAGTCATTGCGTTTCTTCCTCGAGTGAGGTTATTTTTGCTCACTTTGAAGGGATTGCACACTTGAAAAACATTCTGTGGGTGCAGACGTGGAAACACGGGCACGTTGAGAACCCCCTGTGTGTGCAGCGAGCTGCTGCGTGTTAGAGAGGGCTGGAAAGGGATCCTGCCTTGCTCTGCCTGCTCACACAGGAAGAGATTCTCCTCTTTGCCTGGACTGCAAAACCAGAGTTAAGACAGGGAGCAAGGGCCAAAGGGAAGGTGCTGCGTGGCTCGGGCTTGCTGGCGAGCTCCCAGGCTGTTCCACTCATGCCACGGGCACCGCGATGTGGGGACACCGCTGCTCTGTTTCCATTAGTTGCTGCGCTTGGCAGCTTTGCCAGCTGTGGCAGGTTTGGAATCAGGCTCATCTATCAATTTCTGACTTGTGTGCCACCGTGAGGCTCACGCTCCTGAGAGGAGAGGGCTTGCAGTTGAGTTGCAGAGCTGCTTGCAGCCCTGGTCTCTCCCCACCGCCAGGGGCTGAGCTGCTGAACACGACTGAGGGTGACCTTGCCATTTGAGGTGGGGCTTGGGAATTATTTATGTGTCGCTGTGATGTTTCAGAGGGAAAGACTTTGTGGCTCATTCAGCCAAGAGCTCAGTCTGCTCAGGATTCACTCAAGATTTAAGGGTTGCTTTGTGTAGGTACAGCCTTGGCTTTCGTCAATCCCCGAGTAGAGAAAAAGGGCTGGAAAGCTGGGTCATCGCTTGGGGAAAGGCCTTGTCACAGCAGGAGTCAACCCAAACCGTTCTATGATCCCATGAAGAGTGTCCTGTTTTCCATATCCCCTGGCAAATCTCTTCCTATTCCTTTCTTCAAATCAGAGGCAGAGCTAGATATTGTACAGTTAAGATGTTTTTGTCATAGCAACAACCTAGGAAAGCTTGGTTTAGACTTCAGCTCTGCTGATTTGACTTGTTTCGAGTCTTGAAGACATTGCATGTGTCCAGATGTTAGGAGGGGAAGTATTTGGCCAAATTCTCCTTAGGGATGAATTTTATGTTTGAAATAAGAACCATGTGATAAATTATAGAACCCTGTGGCTGAATGAATTTTTCCAGTGACCATCTGGTGAGTTCCCCTACACCACAAGAATCATCTCTTCAGAGCTCCCAGTTTATGTATCCAAAGAAGTGGTGAGGATGTTGTGCAGGAGGGTGTTTCTGAAGTGGGATTGGAACAGATGTTGATGTCTCACTGTTCCTTGTAGACTCTCTTCTTGGCGGCCTGGGAGAGCTGAGTTCCCTGTACAGCAGCGTAGAGCAGCAACTCAACGACACCCTGAGGCGGCGCCGGCACGCGGGAGACGATGACTACAACATTGAGGTGCTGCTTGGGGTAGACGACTCTGTCGTCCGGTTCCATGGCAAGGAACACGTCCAGAACTACCTCCTCACCCTCATGAACATAGTGAGTAACTCCCATCGTGCCGTGCTGCATGTTTCGGAACTCTCGTAGGAGTCTCTAGGAGACCATGCTTGATACAAATGCTATCACTTTGTCTGCTGTTGGCTGTGGTCTCTCTTTCCCCCAGTAGTTCTCTAGGGTAATTCCAAGAATTGGAAATAATTGAAAAACAATGGGGCAAAAATGTAAACTTTTGATGCAGTTCTACCAATTCCTGCCTTCTCCTGCAGCACAGTTCTGAAAGACAGTGCTTAAAGAGCAAGGTGCAGAGCAAAAAAGTGTTCTGAACACCTAATGGCTCTTCAGAAGAGGGAAAACCTTGTAGTAATGTCCATTCCTTAGCTTATGTGGCAATATCTGTGTTTATATAGGAACTGCAAAGGAACAGGACTGTTCCCTCAGGGCTGCTTTGTCATTGCGTGTCTTACGTGGTTGGCAGATGTGCTTTGTCTATGTACACGTTTGTGGCTCTGATGTCAGTGGCAACGTGCTGTGTTCAAAGATAGTCTTGAAGGATCAAGATGAGATCCTATGGAAATGTTCATGCTGTGCGTTAAGGAGCCAGGTGCTATTTCAGCACTGAATGCTGGAATTGCAGCACTGAACGCTGGAACTACTCACACTTACCTGACTTCTGTTTTTTCTATCTTGGAAGAAATCTAAACCAAGCACAGGGAAGGCTGTAAAAGAGCCCTGTAATCCCTTGTGACACGTGGCCTTTTCTTAATGCATCCAAGCGTCAGACCCGTGTGGATGCATCTTAGAAGCTGTGGGGATCGCAAGGTTTTCCAGGAAAGAAAACCAATATCCAGATTAGAAGAGAATGGGCTTGCAATTAGTAAGGAACTGATGAACGTAGAGATGACTTTTATTTTTTCACGCTCACCTTTTTATTCCTGGAACAATTCAAAAATGATTCCTTACGAATCACCTTTGTAACTTTCCTTTATTCTGCATGACATCAGCCACCCTCATTCCCGATGGAGAGAATTCCATCCTTTTGCTATTGCTGAGCATCACTAACACCTCCTCCCCCTCGTCCCCAAGTCCCATTTCAGCTCCCTTAGTGCACAGGAGGGGCGGCCGACGTGAAGGACACACGTGGTGGATCCAGCCTCCAGTCCTTGCTGTATGCTTTGTCCAGATGCTCGTGCTGATTGTTTTCCCTATGCATTATCTGCTCTCAAGTGCTTTGCAGCGAGCTCTTCTTTCATGTTCTGGTGTCTCTCATGACATCGCGTTCCTCTCCCTGTTAGAAACCTGTAAGAAAAGATAGGATTTTGAAACGGCAACTATGGTGAGAGGTACCTGGCACACTTGAAGTGGATACTTAAAAAACCTTGTTGTCTTCAGCACTGTTAGATCTAAAATTGAAGGTCTCCTGCATTAGGAAGCAGATGTTTTTAACTGCCTTGGGAGGGTACTTAAGACAAAGCTTCCCTGGACTGAAGGAACTGAGTTGAGAGAGGTATGCACAGGTTGCACTCAGGGATTCTAAACAGGTTTGGACTTGGCAGAATTTGATATCTTTCCTTTTTCTTCTTGAGAATCAAGCAAAACCAGGCAGCAGAGCAGTACGTGTGCATTGTTCCTTCTCAGATTGCAAGTTGCTTTTGATAGAATTCCTCTTTTGGGGATCATCACCCCTCAGCCTTCTTGTTCTGTGAGTGTCACCTCCTTCCTAAAGAACAAATTTGGTTTGTTGTCCACATGCTGAGGTCAGTGGGAGCTTCCTGATCAGCTTCTGTGAGAGCAAGCAGTGCCAGATAGGTCTGAAAACTCTGGCTCACACCCACCCTGCAGTTCTTTATCTCCCCATCACTTGTTCCATCAACAACAACACTTTGTTAAAGATGATTCCAGAATATTGCCCTTTTAGTTTTAAAAATATCCGACTGTGCAGACAGCAGAGCTGATGCTCTGGCCCCAAACTTGTTCTCTCCTTGTTCTCTCACACATCTGCAGCTCCATCTGCTGGGAGCAGGTGCCAACACAGAGCCTATGCAAGATGCAGCCCCACTTCCCTTCTTCTTAGACAGGCTGGGAGAGTTGGGGTTGTTGAGCCTGAAGAACAGAAGGCTCCAGGGAGACCTTAGAGCAGCCTCCAGTACCAAAAGTGGTCCAGGAAAGCTGGGGGGGGGCTCTTGATCAGGGAGCGCAGGGATAGGATGAGGGGAACCGTTTGAAGCTGAAAGAGAGGAGATTGAGATGAGATCTTAGGAAGAAATATTTTCCTGTGAGGATGGGGAGGCCCTGGCCCAGGTTGCCCAGAGAAGTTGTGGCTGCCCCATCCCTGGAGGTGTTCAAGGCCAGGCTGGATGGGGCTTTGAACCCCCTGATCCAGTGGGAGGCGTCCCTGCCCATGGCAGGGGGTGGAGGTCCCTTCAGACCCAAACTATTCCATGATTCCCAGAGATTCACTCCTAGCGGAAATCCTGTAGCAAAGACACTAAAGCAACTCACATTGAGCAGGGTAAAAAATAATGTGGAGAAATCCTGACAAAGATTTGAATCTTGAGGTTTGTCTCCAGGAAGGTCAATCCCTCGAAGCTTGCTGTTTCTCGGCACGAGGGAGCTGGTGAACATGATTTCTGACAGAGACCTTTGTGGGAGTGATGCTATTAATGGGGAGAAACATGGGAGGAGTAATTGGAATAACTGCTTCACAGGCAGTCTGAGTTGTGGGCTCCTTCCTTTTGAAACTGTTCCCAGCTGCTCCTACAAGGATGGTGTCTTAGAAACCACAGGCTCGCATCATCGTGCCAGGTCTGGATGACTCAGAGTGACCTTTTGTTGGAGGGGAAAGGGGAAGGTCTGTTTGGCCTGATGAAATCCCACCCCTCTCATATACCTGGTGCCTCGAACGGGGAGGGTATTTTCACCAGTTACAACCCAATATTTGTTTTATTCTGAGTGCATGAGTGACCTCATTGATGATGTGCAGGCGTTTTACAACCTTAATTCCCATGCTGGCATCAGGACATTTCTCACCTTCCCAGGCACAAGGAAGATCCTCAAGAAGAACCATTTTTGACCATTCTCTATAAGTTTTTTTTAGCTTTACTGCCACAAATACTCTTTTGAATACAAAGATGACCACATAA
The DNA here is from genome assembly GCA_033556795.1 of Tapera naevia. NCBI lineage: Eukaryota > Metazoa > Chordata > Aves > Cuculiformes > Neomorphidae > Tapera > Tapera naevia. Next base: position 1,310,056 of record JAUMJJ010000021.1, read on the forward strand.
TTCTAATTTATTGCTAAAGATGAGGGCAGCAGTATTGGTTGCTTCTAAAATAACCTTTTTCCAAACAAAATCCACGGTGCAAGGCTTCAGTTGCTCAGCGAGCAGTGGGACTGCAGCGTTCCCGCTGGATTTCTGGCTCGGCGCGGGGCTCCCAAGTGGAACAGAAGCTTCTCACGCACTGGGAATGTTCCCTGAGCTCTGGTATGTGTGGGTGATAAGGGACAGGCAGAGCTTCCTTCCTAATGAGCAGCAACAAGACCGGTATTTCCAATCATCTGCTCATTTTCAAGGGATTTCTGGATCCTGACTGTCTTTGAGATCTATATTCAGATGTGAGTGTTGCTGTGATGAGCAGGGCCCAGTGTACTGGGGCGTTGGAATGAGCAGAGGGAGTGACCACCCAATCTTTATTCCTTTTGGCTAAAAGGCCTTGAATCACAGTTCTGCCTTGAAATGACGTGTGGAGACCCCACCAGAGAAACCTCTTGACCAGATCTGGTGCAGAGCCATGGGCTGAGGGCTCCCTGCGGGTTTGAAGGCTGCTCTGTCCTGTATGTGCCCTGCAGTCCTCCAGGACTGCAGTTTTGAGGTCCCCTGAGGCTGTTTCACAGCTGGCTGTTTCCTTAGGCCATTTTTTTCATGTAGGAGTTCTTTTCAGATCTTTGCACGCTTTACTGTGGCTGATGGAGTTTTTAACAGAACGCAGTGACTTCCAGAAACCACGTCTGTTTGGAGATATAACTGCCCTGTAAGATCTTCTACAGCTTTTGTGTTCCTGGCAATGCTGTTGGATTTGAAACCTCCAGATGAAAATTTCCACACCTTTCTGGGATTTGGGAACACTTGACCTGTTAATTTTAGGATGGATTTACAATCAAGAGTTCACATCTTCAAAGCTAAATGCATGCCTGCACGTGTGCTGAAATGGAGCTGCGCTGTTCGTGTCATTGGCCCAATATCCCTCCTGCCCAACCCGGAGCTGCAGAGCACAGCATGGCTTTAAGCCAAGTCCTTGAGTGTTTTCCCAAGGATGATCCTAAACTGAAGTCCCAGCACGTTTCCTCAAGCGAGAGCCACTGGCAGCAGATCCTTTGCAACACGGACAAAAATATGCTCACTCATTCTCTCCACTGAAATCCTCACCCTGGGTGTTTAAACTGATCCAAGGGAGAGAAATGGTCAATGGAGCAAACAGGAACAGAACTGGGAATTCATCTGGAGTCAGAGTGACCAGATGGCACCACAGAGATGACCGTATGGGAGGGACGGTGATGGTTTTATCTGTTGTTAAAGCAAACTCTTATCAGCTCTTAAATCCCCCAATGAGCTCAGACATTCTGCTACACCCTTGCTTTCAGGAGTAACCTCACCTCCCTCACCATATTTATCAAATGAGCAAAGTCATGCATTCAGAGAAGTACTTGCAGGGTTTGAACTTGATGTCTTTTATTCCCCAGTCTCCTTTTCTGTTGGCTCTGACTGAGAGGCCATTAAACTTGACAGAGTCCTGACATGTGGTACAGAAAGTTCTGCGTGAACAGGTGCGAAGATTGTAGTCTCCATTGCTCACTGCATAAAAATTACTTGAGACTTGAATCCTCTCTGAGAAGACTGTGGTGATGTGAGCACTTGGAATAACACACAGGTGGCCTTGGAGTTCCCGTGGTGTCACTGGTTTTTTTTGCCTTTTTAATTGTTCTTTTTTCCTCAGGTGAATGAGATCTACCATGATGAGTCCCTGGGTGTCCACATCAACGTCGTGCTGGTTCGGATGATCATGCTGGGCTACGCCAAGGTGAGCAAGCTCCTGAATCAGTTCTCCACCTTCATCTTCTTTGTAATTGCAGGCCTTGTGAGTCCCATGAAAAGCTGGGAAAACAGTACAGTACCAAGGAACTGCTTCCAGAGAGTGCTTAAGGGAATTACAACTGTTTAGGAGAAGCAGTCATCTCATTTCCCCACACACCCTGTGGTGTAACCACCTCCTGTTTTCACTCCTGTGTTCTCACGTTCCTCTGCTTCTTACCTGGACAGGACTGATAACAGTGCATGGTTTCACTGGTAAAACACACTTGGAGAGTTTTGAAAGAACTGCTTGGTTGGTTGTTTAGGATGAGAGGAGAGTGCTAATGCACTCTGGGGTTTGTTAAAGACCACAGCTGTTCCATTTAACTCAAGACGCTGGATTTGGACAAGCCAAAAGGCCAGTCTGATGTTTGCCTTCCAATTCAATTGACTGAGCTTGCAGGCAAAAGCCTCACAGAGCCAGATGTTCAATCTGTGCTCATCAGTGCCCATTCACTGGTGCTCCAGCGTTCTGCATCAGTTCAGCCATTGTCCTCTCTGTGTGTGTTGCTCCCTTCCTCCACACCAGCTGTGTGTGTCACCGCGTGCTCATTCATCTCAACCCAGTCGCGCTGTCGCTGGCAGCCCAGGACGTGAGTAACATCCAACAGGAGAAACACAAAGGTCCTTGTTTGGTCCTGACATCGGGCTGTGTGTTCCTCCTGTGTGCCCAAAGGCAGATTTTGCCATGGGTGATGTGAACACTAATTAAACTGTCTCCAGCCCCCACTAAAGATGTGCTGTCACACATCTGGGGTCACTGTTAACGCACACTTTTTCTCCTCTCATAGGAAAGGTGTCTTGTCATGGCTTGGAGCTCTAGGGCATTAAGGAGAGAAAAATGGGGACCAGGTGGTGCCCGAAGAAAATGCAAATTCATCTGAATTTCCTACCTGTACTGGCTCCTGGGTCTAACGTGTTGCTCTTTCAGTCCATCAGCTTGATTGAAAGGGGGAACCCCTCCAGAAGCCTGGAGAACGTTTGCCGCTGGGCATATCAGCAGCAGAAGTCGGACCCCAATCACTCCGAACACCACGACCATGCCATCTTCTTAACCAGGCAAGATTTTGGGCCTGCTGGTATGCAAGGTAATGCAGCTGTCCTGGAGCAAAGCTTTCTGGACGCGGTCATTCTTGGCTGGCGCCTGCCAGAAAGAGGGAAATTAAAAAATGGTGGTGTTATACAATCCAGAGACAATAACAAACCTTCAGTCAGCAAATCCTTAGGGAAGTGTTCAGTTATAAAGGTGTTTTGGAACCCGTCCTGCTGGGGAAAGCATGCACAGCCATCCTACCTTTAAGTGCCCTCTTCTGGCTTTGCAAAAGGACCCCAGCGACAGCCTGGGGACAGATTTCTTTTATAGACACCTGCCAGCTATTCTGATACCCACATGGATCTATGTGACTCGAGGAGCTGATGCAATGGGAAGTAAATTCTCAAAGTGTGATTTGTGTCAGTGCAGATGAAGAACAGTTTGTGTGAGACCACTGGAGATCTCTTTAATACCCAAGTTCTCCTTCAGGTCTGGGCTGCCGTGCCTGGAGTGGAACTGGTTAGGTTGAGCTGTTAAGGAATGCCCTGTCTTCAGACAGATGTGAGCTTTAAGGAAAAGGGACACAGTGTGCACCAGGCAGCCTGAAGATCCCAGCATGTAGCTCTGCCTTTAATGCAGCAGAATCTTCTGTGTTGTTGCACCATCCCTGGAGGTGTTCAAGGCCAGATTGGAAGGGGTTCTAGGCACCCTGATCCAGTGAGAGGTGTTCCTGCCCACAGCAGGGCATGGAACTGGATGGGCTTTGAGGTCCTTTCCGACCCAAACCATTCCACGATTCTATGATTTTGGTGAAGTGACACAAGATGTCCATGGCGTCAGTCCCAGAGTTGTCAGAACCGTTACAGAGGGAAAACTTGACAATTGAAAGAAAACAACCCCAGGTCCTCCTCAGGTCGTAAGTTATTGGGTGTCTCGTTTAAAATTAATGTAATGGGCAAAAGCATCATCGAGGCTTTCTGTCCGCAGGGTACGCGCCCGTCACCGGCATGTGTCACCCCGTGCGCAGCTGCACCCTCAACCACGAGGACGGCTTTTCCTCCGCTTTTGTCGTTGCTCATGAAACCGGTCATGTGTAAGTCCAGCTTTTGCCATTAGACTGCCAGCAAAATGTGCTGCTGCTTCTCCTGCTCGCTTCGGGGGGTGATTTCAATGGTGTGTGAAAGCTGTCCTCAGTTTATATCCATCTCCTTGGAACGCATCTGTGGCTCAAGCAATGAGGATATAAGTGGGGGAAGAAAGGAAAGGGAGGGAGAGTGGGAACTTGTATTCTCTAGGGCGAGTAAAAGGTCAGTAAGAAGCCTGAAAGTCCCAGGCAATGGTGACAGACACTGGACACCCTTAGCTGCTTTCTTCTCATTGAAAGTGCTGATTTGTTAGATTTGGTGCCTCTTCAAGCATGGTAAAATGTTCAGTTGGGAGTAAGCGATGAAGCAGTGATCTCTGGCTGTGCAGGTGAACTGAGGTCAGGCTCTGAGGATCTGATCTTTAATCCTGCGGGCTACTCGTGTGGCTCACTGCAAGGAGCTGAGCAGGTCACACACTGAGCTGTAACAGGGACACACCTGGAGATGTGAAGTCCACCACTAAACCATGCCCCTAAGAACCACATCTTTTGAACCCCCCCAGGGGTAGTGATTCCACCACTGCCCTGGGCGGCCTCTGCCAGTGCTTGACAGCCCTTTCGGTGAAGTAATTTTTCCTAAGATCTAATCTAAACCTCCTTAGTGCAACTTGAGATCATTTCCTCTCATTGTATCACTTGTTACTTGGGAGAAGAGACCAGCACCTGCTTCACCACAATCTCCTTTCAGGTATGAAAGTATACAAACATGAACAAATGTGTCAGAACCAACTGCTCCCCAATGAGCAGAACTATTATTTTCCCTTATCCAAAGCATCATCTGGTTAGTTCTGGTATTAACAAACAAAACAAAGGATGAATGAGATAGTCTTTTATGTTTTGGCTTCAAAAAGTCTGTTTGAAGCGCAGGTGGTATCTGTAGAATGCAAAGAACCATTTCATTCTGCACGATTAGGAACTGTTTCCTTCCCAGTCACTGTGCTGGCTGAAGAGCGGAGCTGCCGGGCTCTGAGCCCTCCTCTGTGTTACAGGCTGGGGATGGAGCACGACGGGCAGGGGAACCGCTGCGGGGACGAGACGGCGATGGGCAGCGTCATGGCTCCCCTGGTGCAGGCTGCCTTCCACCGCTACCACTGGTCCAGATGCAGCGGCCAGGAGCTCAAGAGATACATCCAGTAAGGACCTGCCTGCTCAGCACGGGTGGTACTGTTAAGGGAAGCGGGAGTGTCTGTGGTCCTGGGATGTGGGGCCGGGGTGCAAGAGGGCAGGGGGCAGAGGAAAAGCTATAACCCACGAGCAAAGTTTCCTCGCTTCGGGCTGTGCTGGAAGCCCGCTGCATCCCCCAAGGGCCGGCAGCAGATGTGAGAGTGTCCAGCCGGTGCTGTCCCTGGGCTTTTGATTTCTCTAGGAGTTACGCTGTGAAACAGGCAGGATGGAGCCCTGAACGCAGGAAAGGAACTAGCAGACATTGTGGGAGAGCAGGTGGCATGCGTGTGTGTGTCTGACACAGGTAGAGAAGGAGAACAGCTCCCCACCTGCTGGCTCTGGTCTCCCTTGTGTGTGTGCTGCTTCATCCAGCTGTTTGTCTGGCTCTGTCTCTGTTGCAGATAGCAGGGTTTGCCAGGCAACATGGAGTGAATGCTTCATGAGTTGACCCACGTCTCCTGTAGAAGAAACACAAAGCATAAAATAGTAACTGATGGAGAACTTGGAGCTGGAAGGGAAATATCCCTGTGCAGGCCCACCAGTGTCACTGGTTTAAGGCATCAGAGTAAACAGGAATGAGAAAAAAGGAAGGCCTTATTTGACAGTTGGACTTGATAATCTAAGGGGGTTACCTTAATGACTCTATGATTCTTGCCCTTTGCATAGCAGGGTGTCATCCCCATGAACAGGACAGATGTCTGGTAAGGCAGCCTGTTCTCCGCCTGCTCTCCTGTTCCAGAGCTCCATGAAGTCAACGAGAAGATTTCCTCTCACTGCAGTGGGCTCTGTGTTAGGTCTGGTGTTAGGAATTGTACCCCAGGTGGAAGCACACCGAGATGCTGCCCTTTGGCACTGAGGAGTGTTTGTTTTCTCCCTCTGGTGCTGGGGAAATGCTAATGTCACTGTATCACCAGGGCAGGGCAGGGCTGGAGGTGCCTTCCCTAAATGCAGGGGCTTTGCTGTTGGATCTCCCCACCCAGTGCTCCATGGTGTCCCAGGAGGCAGCGTTCATACAGAAGGGACCATCTGGGCTTTGAGAGGAAAGCACTATGGAAACAGGACAGAAATCTGGTTGGAGGAAAGGAGCATCACCTTACCTTGATCTTACTGACCAAAAAAGAAATCACCACATCTGCTGATGACTTCCTCTCCGTGTATCTTTCCACAGCTCTTATGACTGTCTTCTTGATGACCCTTTTGAACACGATTGGCCCAGACTTCCCGAACTGCCGGGCATCAACTACTCCATGGACGAGCAGTGCCGCTTCGACTTTGGCGTTGGCTACAAGATGTGCACAGCGGTACGTGCCAGGCACTGGCTGCAGGGAGAGAGGCTGCGTCAGCACCCTGCGGTCGGGCCGCAACACGCACCTTTCCTCTGAACTGGGGAGGAGTTAAACAGCTCTGTGGGCTCTCGAACAGCTCTATGGTATCTAAACAGATCTATACAGGGGAGGGAGATATTTATGGGTGGAGCCCAGCCTGCTGCATCAGTGGTTTAATGCGCGAGCGGCCGGCAGCACAGCCCTCAGACACAGGTGTGTGGTACTGAGCCCAAGGAGGAAGGGGAGAAACCTATTTTTCCCCACTTCTGGGTACCTCCTTTCCCCTACTCACCAGCTTGGCACCAGGGGATCAGCACTGTCCTTTGCTTTCTGAGGATGCTGTAGCCGTGTGTGTGAGATGAGCTGACTGGGTGTAGCTGTGTGTGTGAGAGGAGCGCACCGGGTGGGCTGAATCCTTATCAGTAATCTAATGCTGAGTTCTGTCTCATCAATGCTCTGCATTGCAGTTCCGAACCTTTGATCCCTGCAAGCAGCTGTGGTGCAGCCACCCAGACAACCCCTATTTCTGCAAGACAAAGAAAGGGCCTCCGCTTGATGGGACCGAATGCGCCCCAGGAAAAGTGAGTCCTGTTTTCACTGTGTTTGTATCCAACAAAACCCCCCACAGTTGCATTCAGAGGTTGAAGTTGAAGGGCCCAGGGGAGAACAGGGGATCACCCGACATCCCCTGGGAAGGGAAAAGGGGGAGCTGCACTTTCCATCTGCGATATGCCATGAGCTATACTAGGTCTGCAGTAAGTTCTGGACACAGAAACCCCAGCTGAGGTGTGACTCATTCTCAGCCTCTTCTGTGGCCTTTCTGTGATCTTCTGGGGATCGTTTCCCATCTACAAGGTGTCAAAAGTGTCCCTTGGAACCCATGGCAGCAGATGGTGCCGTTACTGCAGGACTGCTTCGTAGCGCTTGTGGTCCAGACATCCTGTGGCCAAATGTCTGCGCAGGGGTAGCATTAGCTCCTTATTTTCCCCTTTTAGTGTCCCCATTAGTGGGTGTCCTGCTGCTAATTCATGTTGAATTACAAAATTATACTCAAATAAATGTTTGTTTAGCAAATTCCATGTATTTTGGGATGCGGGAGAGCCACTTAGACCGTCAGAGGATGGTATCACCCCCTGCCTGGTGACTGGCCCTCTGTTCAAGCCTGTTTGCATCCGTGTGATGTTTGGCCAGAAAAGAAACAACTAATCCTCAGCAAAAGCTTTATCCTGCTTATATCCAGAATGTTAAAATTCCCTCATGAAAGGTGGTAGTGACTCAGACTTCCATGAAACAAGGACTTCAGTGAAGTGGAGGGTAGGACGTGATGAGCTCCATGTGTCTGCCTCTTGTTGAGCTCCAGCTCAGGTCCAGCAGTGTGGGCTGCTCATTCCCAGAGCAGACTGACTGCCTTTGGAGAGGGATCAGGTACTCTGGGGTGCAGAGTATGCGGACCCTCAGACCTTTGTCCACAGGGAACAGCCTGTTCTCCGAGGTGTCCCTTCCCAGCCCATGAGTTCTTTCATTTGTCTCTGATGATACACTTGGGTTGGGTTTTGTTTCATCCTCATGCATTGTCCTCTCCTGGTCTCTCCCAGTGGTGCTACAAAGGCCACTGCATGTGGAAGAATGCCAACCAGCTGAAGCAGGACGGCAACTGGGGAGCCTGGACGAAATTTGGCTCGTGTTCACGGACCTGTGGAACAGGAGTTCGCTTCCGGACACGCCAGTGCAACAATCCCATGTAGGTCTTGCGGCTCGCTGGTAGCTCAGCTCACTGGGAATCATTAGCGTTGTCAGTTTAATTGGCATTTGCATTTTGGGTGGAGTCTGCCAGGATTCACATTCTGTTCAAGCCCCTTGAAATACAGATTTGTGCAGGGAGATGGGAGCATTTCAGGAGAATCCAGGAATTCCCAGAGGAAAGCCTCTGGCAAACCATCCCAGGGGTTTAGTTCGTGCGTGACAGGGTGGAGTGTGTGAGCTCAGCAAGCAGCAGGAGAAACACAGATAATCTCTAATAGTGAAGAGACTGTTGGCAGGGTCTCTGTGCATGGGAAGTGCTGGGGTGGTACCTGTGCCGTGTGACAGCTCCATTTCCATCTCTGTCACTTTATGCGCCTCTTTTGCAAAATTATTTCTTAAAATGGAGGGTGAAATTCCACCTGAGGCAGAAGAAAAAGGCCCTGAGCTGAAGTGCGGAGCATTTTAGACTCTCCTGAATGTTTTCCCTCCACAGGCCCATTAACGGAGGGGAAGACTGTGCTGGTGTCAACTTTGAGTTCCAGCTTTGCAACACGGAGGAGTGCCTGAAGCACTTTGAGGACTTCCGGGCACAGCAGTGTCAGCAGCGCAATTCCCACTTCGAGTACCAGAGCAGCAAGCACCACTGGCTGCCCTACGAGCACCCCGACTGTAAGTGCTGTTCTGCCCTTAGTTACGAGCCCTGGAACCTCCCAGAGCTTATGGGAGACAGCATTCTCTGTCGTGGGGCAGAGGGTGGAGAGCTGCTGGCGGGGCCGTGCGGAGCTCTAAGGAGGAGCTCTCTCTCCGTCCTGTACAGGTTCCTCTGCCTCACTGTAAGGGTCAGGTTTGATCGTGGCAGCTGGGAGCATTGACAGCATTTCTCTAATGGCTTGAGAAGCCCTCCTTAGCATTTTCCCAGTCCTTTATGGATCCCCCTGCCTCGGCCTGGTTCTGTCAGTCTCCACCATGAACACGAATCTAATAACCCTGGAGTGACCAGGACAGCTTGAAGCACGAGGACAGGTTCCCTGTGGTCTCTCCCACAACACTTACGGATGGCTGAGGAGTTGGAGTCAGACAGGAACCAGGAGATGTGTGTTCAGCTCATGTTTGCAAAAGGGATAAGGAAACTTAAGAGAGCCAAATCCTTCATGCTTTTCTCCTGGCTTTAACACCATCCTCTCACAGACTCATCCTTCTGCGGTCATTTTTCTCCATCCCTGTGATTACATAACCTCAGCCCTGTTACCAGTCGTAGCAGAGCAGAAGCTGCTCTCAGAGCTGTCAAGAGCCCAGGCCTGGGAGAGGGGACTGATCTCTGTGAGACTATCTCAGTGACAGATCCATAATGCACAGAAAAGCAAATTAGTTGGGTTTTCACCCCCAAGGTGTCTGTTAAAGGTCGTTCCTATCCCTGCCCTATTCCCTTCCATCTTTCACTGGGATTTATTTCCGGATTGCTGTTAATTTATGCATTACTTTATTCTCTTTCTGTGCTACGCAGCTCATAAGAGATGTCACCTGTACTGCCAGTCCAGAGAGACCGGGGACGTTGCTTACATGAAGCAGCTGGCACACGATGGGACTCGCTGCTCCTACAAAGACCCCTACAGCATCTGTGTCCGTGGGGAGTGCGTGGTGAGTGCTGGTTTCCCAAGGCCAGTGCTGCCCGAGCTGGGCTGTGGTACAGAACCACTCTGGTTACCATCAACCAGAACATCTCAGAGCAGGGACAGACTTTGCACACGCTTCTAAATTAAATACTTGCAGCATCATATTCCTCGTAATTCCTTGAGATTTAGAGCAGCAGCACAGACCTGCTCCGCGGGAATACTTCACATACCTTCAGCTGATCGTTCCGCTTGCCTTTTCTGCACCTGGTTTCATGTCTGAAAACAACTGTGTCTATTTTTCTGCCTCTCCTATCTGTTTCAGTCTTGAAGTACAGTGAATAGCAAAAATCACTTCCTATTTTTCGCATGAAAATCATTATCCAACACCAGATTTGCAATTAATTTGTGTTTGTTGGGTGGCAATTTCCTGTGTTAATTCTGCGATGGATTCCCACCACAATTAAACCTGAAAAAGCCTTCTCTGTTCTTTTCACTCTTCCTTCTGCAGAAAGTGGGTTGTGACAAGGAGATTGGCTCCAACAAGGTTGAAGACAAGTGCGGTGTCTGTGGCGGGGATAACTCTCACTGCCGAACCGTGAAGGGGACCTTCACCCGCACCCCCAAAAAGCTTGGTAGGAATGGTGTTCTCCTGCACCCAGGGGTGGTTTCTGTCTGTCCTACGGCTTTCAGACGGGTCAGAAATGCAGAATGCGAGCTGTGAGCTGATGTGCAGATGTAGTTCAGTCCCCTATAAGAAATGACACCTGTAGAGGAGCTGTAGGTCCAGCTCACCAAGAGCTTTCTCTAACAAGCCTGGTTTCTGCTGTCCATACCCACACTTTGCAGTCCGTATGGTGCCTGCACCCATGGTCCCGCTCACTCCCAGGGAGATGAACTGGGCAAGGGAGAGGCCGAGAGATGCTGGCAGCGCCACCGCAATCTGGCTCAGCGTTTCTGCCCGAGAACCACTGCAGTGTCTGGCAGGGTGACAGCACGCAGTAGTGTCTGCACTGCGTGGGCAGTGCCCAGCAAGCAAGCCCACAGTGGTGGGAGCTCAGTCAGGGACGGCTGCGGTTAATGAGCCACTGCTTTCCAAGTGTTTATGGACCTGTTTATGAAATGTTGATTGTTTTACGGTAACTCTGGCAACCTAGTCCTTAAAAAGACTAATTGACCTCTTCCAACAGGAAAACATTTAAGCAAGAGGTGCCAAAAAGAATTCAAGTTTCTGGAAAATGAAATCTGCAAGTATCCAACTTGACAATCACCTCCCTGAATTACCACTGCTCTGGCTTTCATTGACTGAACAGTTGCTGGATGGGTCGAGTTCTGCTTTAAACACATTTGAACACATCGTGTGCTTTAGACTTTATGCTCGCAAAGCCCATCTGGCTGACCAGCACAGTCAATGAAACAGCAGGATTGGCTCCCGTAGCACTAATTACACATGTTCTATTTAAGGGAAAACCAGAGGAGCGTTTACATTGCCCAAAGGAGCTCGCAATGTTTCCCTTTCTGAAACAAAGGAGTCTAAAAACATGCTGGGTAAGTTTCAAGTGCTTGCAGGAAGAGAGGCATCCATGGCAACTCCAGAGTTCCTCCTGCCGTCCTCAGCTCTGTCAGACATCCGTAGTGCCAAGGCAGGCAGAAGCTTCATGTTTCATATGCTCAAAAGCTGATTGATCAAGGAGGAGATTGGCAGACACTGTTAGTGCAGTCACTTGGCAGCCAGGATTGTGATTTTACATATTCATAGCTCGTCTTTTCTTGATTCTCCAAGGAGCTGTAGTATGTCCAGTGCATGGCAAAGTACCAACACATTTGTTAGTCCCAGAGTCCCCAGGATGAAACAGAATTACTTAAAAGCAGTGGCTTGGTTTGCAATGCACAGATATTGAAACTCGTGTCGCATAGTGTGGCTGGATTACTGGGAGCATTGCAGCAGAGAACAAACCAGGGAGAAACTTACTCTGTTCTTTAAAAAAAGGGATCTGCAGAGATTTAGCATCATTAAATCTGCAGTTGTTAAAGAGAAAACGATAGAAATGTGAAAATCCCATGCACTCAGAGTGCTGATGATGCTCTTGTTTACAGCTCAATACCTGTGGACATCCCCCAGGAGGGTTTTAGTCTTCCTAATGACAATGTTACACTAATTAGCTCTGGTTTGGACTGATAAATAATTGACATTTAGGATAAGAATCATTTTCTTTGGGAACAGCTTTTTGCTGTTGGCTGAGAGTTGAATTCAGCCCTGTCCCCTGAGCAGCAGCAATGTAACGGCTGTGTTTGATGTTCGCAGTTGTAACTTGTGTGGGTGAACTCCCAGCCAAGCCTTTTCCGATGGGTAGCGCCAATGTGCTCTGCACTGCACCCACCCCGCTCAGCTCTCCGGTGTCTCACCGTGAGCAGACACACTCCAGACATCAACATCTGCCATGACAGCAAGGAAACTGAAATCTAATGGCCTGGCTGATGAGTGATTGCGAAAAAATAATGAGGAGGACTTGTGTTTCCCCCCAGACGCTGAGGAGCACAGGAAACATATGTTTGCCTGAATTGTTAATTTGATACAGGCTGTAGCAGTGTCAAGTGACAAATAGATTTGTAATGGCTTTCTCTTCACTCCCCAGAAGAAAAAGAACGTGAGAGGTCCCATCAAAGAGGTTACAAACCTATTTGTTCCATTGCTTTCTGGCACTGCTGCTCAGTTGGTGATGGATGCCCTCTCCTGCAAGGAGAAGCTGGATCCCATAGAGCGCTCTAACCATGGCTATTACTTTTTCTCCCCATCTCTGCTCTCTCCTTGACCCCTACACATGCCAAAGGGTACCTTAAGATGTTTGACATCCCTCCTGGTGCTCGACATGTGTTTATCCAAGAAGACGAGGCTTCTCCTCACTTTCTTGGTAAGTGTTTCTCTGCTCAGGTTTGGCTTTGAGGCACGAGAAGCATGGGCAGTCATGCAGAGGAACCTGAGAAAGGAGATCACCAAAATTAAGTGTTTGGGGTCAATACATGCATTCAAAATGGCATTGTAAGGACTGAGCCCTGCAGCACAGGCTCAGCAAACATTTACTTCTCAGTTGAACTCTTTGAACTATTCAGCTGATCCCAGTTTGCATGTTTACTAACCAAAGATGGTCACTGCTCACACTTAAAATGGGCACTAACAGGGTAAAAACCGTTCTACTACGTGAATCAAATTCAGTATCTGGAGTTGTTCTCATTTGCTGCCGATTGTAAGCAACATCTCTTGTACTGGGAAGGAGATGGGGAACTGGTGATGTATTTGCAGTCCATTTCATGTCAGATCTTTCTCACATAGTCAACATGGACAACATATGGTTGTCCATCAGTTTGTATCCTGCCATTTACCAGGCCTAAGGGATTTTTAGATCACAGGAGAGGAGTGAGATTTTCCATGGGTCTTAATGGCCTTTGAGTCAGCTCCTCCTGTGCTGGGCAGAGCCTGGGTTGTAAACCCTGCAGGCAGAGCTGGAGGAGTTACTAAGGAAAGCAGGAATAGAAAAGAACTGTAAAAAGAAGGACTGTCAAAGGGGGAAACTTGGCTTTTGAGGTCCAAGGGCTTCATTTTGCCCCAAGCGTAGCCCAACAGTAACTTCCAGGGAATGAGAGCTTTGCTCTGGCAGCAGGCAGCAGTCACTGTGATCACTGGAACTGGTCAAATTTCTGTGTGGGCTTTTTAATCATACACTGGAAAAGTTGTACAGAAGGAAAAACAAGAGTGCCATCTTTCAAATTTCTACTGTATTGGCTTCTAATTGGAGGTAGAAATAATAATAATGAAGTGTGTAATAACGTGTGGTGCAGGAGCCCAAACCCAAGTAGTTTCCCAGGGAGCCTCAGCTCTTTGCTCCCTGATTTTAGCATCTGGCACACATACATAGGCAGAAGAACCTGAAATGTGATGAACAAGTTGGCATTGTCATAGTCGAGGGAAATAAGATGTGCAATGAACACCTGCTGAGGTGTCCCTTACACTGATGGGCATTCCCAGTAATATGCCAATAAGGAAGCCGAGTGATTGTGAAGATTTGACCTGAGGTCCTTTCTGCTCCCCAAGGTCCTTGGGAACGAAGCTGGGCTGGAAAATGTGCATGTGACATAAGAGGTGCTTTGGTCTAGTTCTGTCTCTAATTCACATGGGTAAGGGGGCATGAAACTGAAGGAAAAACGCAAATGCATCTGTCACCAACCTGGGAGTTGGAGGCTGCATGAGATGGCCCTGGAGGGCCTTTCTTTGAGCCAGTGCATCCGTAGCCCTTTCTCCTGGCAAGTTTCACCTAAGCCGCCGTGACTGCTGCCAATGCGATTGCTGGGAGGCACGACCGGCCCTGTTTTCCATCCTTTCAGCCATTAAGAACCAGGCGACCGGACACTACATCCTGAACGGCAAAGGGGAGGAGGCCAGGTCCCGCTCCTTCATTGACCTGGGCGTGGAGTGGGAGTACAGCATAGAAGATGACATCGAAACCCTCCACACCGACGGGCCCTTGCACGATGCCGTGGTGGTGCTGGTAGGTGACCCTGCTCTTCAGTCTAGTACACGGTGTGGCCAGCTTAGAAATGGCTCTGTGTTTAGTTCTAACTGTGAAAACAGAACCAGTTTTATTTTCCCCAGGAGTTAATTAGCACCTTCCACTTTTACCCAAAGAGCCAGGCCTTGGTTTCCATACTTTGCAAAGGGATAATAACAGCTCTGGGTTTTCACCGCTGCTTACCTTCAATTATTAATAGATCATTCCTCGGGAGAATGACACAAGATCCAGCCTGACGTACAAATACATCATTCACGAGGATTCAGTGCCAACCATCAACAGCAACAACGTCCTGCAGGAAGAAACAGACACCTTTGAGTGGGCGCTCAAGAGTTGGTCACAGTGCTCCAAGCCCTGCGGTGGAGGTAGAGAGATGATGTAGCACCTGCCAGTAATAAATTATTTATTCAAATTACCAAAAGTGGAAGAGCGAAAAGTGGGGGAAGTGAATGCCTTAGGGATCTTGGCTTTCCTTTTGTTTTTTAAAAGCAGTTTTTTATTTTGGGTGCCCAAGCTTAAAATATCTTAAGTGCCTGATTATTCACGAGTGCCTAGAAAGAAATAGTCCTTTTTAGGTGTGTAAATTGGGTACCCAAAGGCAATCTGGAGGTACAGACGCGGGCATTTATGCTGCTGAGCCTTCACTGTACTTGTAGGATGGACACGTATGTGACTGACACAAAGAATAGGGAATGCAGATGCATAAGAAACTTGAACTCTTACAAACAGCAGGTTCTGGTAGCAAAACCACTAAACTGAGACTTGGATTCGGTCCCAGGTCAGTCCCTGGTCAGTGACTGGCTGTGTGGTGAGAAGGAGGTGACTGCTGCCCTCTCTGTGCTGTGGTTTGTGTGTAATGCAGAGGTTAGGCTGAAAGGGTCACAACTGTCCCTTCTGGCCTTCAGAACCTCTCAGTGTCATATTATAAACACCATCCACAGAGCACTGGGCAGCAACCTTGCGATCTCTGAGCAAGATGTGAGCATATTTAAATAGTTTGGAGACTTTACCTGTCATGTAAAACCATTTAATAGGCCACAAAACTTAATTTAGACCAAAAATGCTATCAAGGACCCGTTTTTCCTGATTTTCCTGAACTCTTCCGTAGGGTTCCAGTACACCAAGTACGGGTGCCGCAGGAAGAGCGATAACAAAATGGTTCACCGCAGCTTCTGTGAAGCCAGCAAAAAGCCAAAGCCCATCCGCAGAATGTGCAATCTCCAGGAGTGCACGCGGCCTCTGTAAGTACAGTCATGGAGACAAGAAACTCCAAGGTGTCTCCTTGGGGTTGGTGTGCAAGTTAAGCCAAGGCAAACTCAGCAGGATGCTGACGGCTTTCCAGCCTGGAGTTCTGTGCCGTGGATGGCTTTTCTGCCTGTATAGGCATGGTTACTGGTGTTATTGAGGGGTTTCGTCACAAAGATATTGTCTATGAGGGCTGCCTGACTTGGCAGCAGTGTGGATATTAGGTAAAAGCCATGATGGTATCTTATTCCTTTCTACTTCCCAGCTGGGCAGCAGAGGAGTGGGAATACTGCACCAAAACCTGCGGGAGTTCAGGGTTCCAGCTGCGCACGGTGCGGTGCATTCAGCCCCTCCACGATGGAGCAAACCGCTCTGTGCACTTCAAGTACTGCAGCGGCGAGCGCCCCGAGAGCCGCCGGCCCTGCAACCGCCTGCCCTGCCCCGCGCACTGGAAAGCCGGGCCCTGGTCCGAGGTAAGTGAGCTGCGGGCAGCGACCTGCCCTTGCTGACACCTCCACAGAGAGCTCTGGGCTGGGCTCAGAGCTCTGCACTGCACAGGCAGCTTTCCAAAACCCAAACTCTGCAGCAGATAATGCCTCCCAGCTCCCAGAGCTCTTCTGGCTTCTCCAGCAAAGAAAATACAATATGGGGTGCACAGTCCTGCAAAACAAATGCTGAAATTTAGGTTGGTTTTCTCTCAGTTTCCAATTTCCCTCCTCCCCATTTCTGAGGACAGTGTAGCATTTTTTACCAACTTGGGTTGGTTTGGAATCAAGAGTTTTGGCAAGGGTCGATATTATAATGACTTGGGAACAAAGAGCTGAACCCTGCAGCTGACTCGGGGAATACTGAGCTTTCTCTGCCCTTTGTGCTGACAGGCTGACAGAGTTGGGATTGTCCAGCCTGGAGAAGAGAAGGCTGCAGGGAGACCTTAGAGCAGCCTCCCAAGTACCGAAAGGGGCTCCAGGAAAGATTGGGAGGGGCTCTTGATCAGGGAGTGCAGGGATAGGATAAGAGGAACAGTTTGAAGATGAAAGAGGGGAGATTGAGATGAGATCCTGGGAAGAAATGTTTTCCTGTGAGTGTGGGGAGGCCCTGGCACAGGTGGCCCAGAGAAGTGGTGGCTGCCTCATCCCTGGAGGTGCTCAAGGCCAGGTTGAATGGGGCTTTGAGCCCCCTGATCCAGTGGGAGGTGTCCCTGCGCACGGCAGGGGGTGGAACTGGATGGGCTTTGAGGTCCCTTTTGACCCAACCGTTCTACGATTCTCTTTGTGTCCTACAGTCAAGATCAGGTAGTGGATATGGGAAGAGCAAATAGCAAAACTGATAATATGCCCTAATAATAAATTTAACATTGCAGACAGCAAGAGGCAAGGAAAATACCATCCTTCTCCTCTGCCTGTTTCCCCATAACGCCAGCTGTCACTAAAGTCTGCTCTCAGGACGAGCTGCTGCAATGTCTGGCCTGACCCGACAGCCAACCGGGGGCTCTTTCAGACACGTTAATTTTCGCGCGTGGCTGTGAAAGCGAATGCCCTGACCTGCCCGTGTCTGCCCCGCAGTGCTCCGTGACCTGTGGCGAGGGCACCGAGAGCCGGCAGATCACCTGCCGCGCTGGCAACCGCTGCGACGGGGAGAAGCCAGAGGCAGTGAGGGTTTGCAAACTCACTCCTTGCAATGGTAAGAGAATGTTTTATCACGAGTGTGCGGGCGTGGGTGACAATTCATGTCGCAGTGCAGGGAGCACACTGCAGGGGACAGCCCTTAGATTCCTTGCTGGAGTGAACTCCAGAGGGAAATAAAAGACGTATCTTGAGGTCCAAATAAAAGCTAAGCTTCCTGTGTACATGTGTGAGGGTTTCTAAGATGAGGCAGAGTGCACACAGTGCACACACCAAACCTGTACTGTGTTCTAAAGCTACTGTGCTGACGGCTGGCAGCCACACCACACTGTTCATCTCTTCTCTGCCAGAACGCACCTTTCCTTAGAGATTCTCCTGCTTTTTTCCAGCTGAAGGCGCCCTGTCATTTAGTCCATGACGTCACTGATCACAGGTGATGGGTGCTTCTCTCTTGTGAATGTGCCTGAAATTGGGGGTTCAAATTTGTTCCCCTGTGTTGCATTTGCAAAAATCTGAGCTAGAGGTGAAGGTCAGTCAGTCCAAAGGAAACGCCGCTCTCCCTCCAGACCCCAGGATCAGTTTGACAACCCTGCCAATTGAGGAAATGAAGAAAAGATACATAAAAAAGACAACACAGAGCATTAATAGGTGCCTGGGAATCTCACTGCATTGTTCTCATAGAATTTTTTAACCAAATTTTAATCTTTTTCAGACACCAGAGCTTTTTTCCTTCAGGTCCACGACCCTCTAAGATTTGAGGTGTATTTGGTTTTTAAATCCCTCCTGGCAGTCCCAACACTGATCACCAGCTGGTAGAAAAAACAGAGTAGGAGTTCTCCAAAGGCGCAGTTTGTGACTCTAACGGCTTCCCACAAGCCTGGGAAAGGTCTCTGCTTCTGCTCTGATTTGTGACAGAACTCAGCCCAGAAAACAGTTGTGGGAGCAAGGAAGAGTCAAGAAGCGTGATATCCACTAGGTGGGAGCAGACCCCTGCCTGTGACTGTAGAAATACAGGATTTTAAATCCTCTTTTTTGACTGCTGATATAAGAAGTATTTTCAAAACTGAAAGAAATAAGGGCAGCATCTTGGCAAAACAATTCAGATAATTTTCGTCTTGTGCTTTAAGCATCCCCTAAAGGATCTGTACTTTGTGATCTTCTTGAACCCAGCATTAAGTCCCTACCTTTCAAAAAGCAGCAGCAGGTGATCCTTTCTCTCCGAGTGAGAGTTACTCCATCTCTCCTGGGCTGTATCGGGTGGTCTTGACTAACGATGTACCACCTACACACAGGACTGCCGAGAGTTTAGCCTTTACTGGAGCTGTCCTGAACGCCTGCTGCAGTTGGGATTCCTTTTGTGCTGTGCGCATTCTCTTCTATTCCATGACAAAGCGTGTCTGCCTGCAGGAGCACCCCCAGCTCTTCCAGCACTTGTCTCTGTGGAGCCGAGTCCCATAGTGTGACAAAATGAGGACACCTCCCATGGATATTTCACTTAAACTTTCTATGTCTCTGTGATCAGAAGGGAGGCAGGAGATGGGATTTTACCCTGCAGGTCCTTAGTGATAATCAGAACAGCACTCCTGCTGTTGTGGCTGTGCCTGGTGAGTGGAATGAGTTTTGTGGACAACCTGTGTAGAACAGACCCATGAGAAGTCTTTATACGAGCTCTCCCAGCTTTGCAACACCAGGTGAAGCAGAAAGCAGGGGTGGCGTTAAACACCAGTCCCTAAACACCAGCTTTCAGTGGGAGTTCTCGGTGGGGCACTGTCAGCACACAGGGCACTGACAGTGACAGCGCTGCCTCCTGCGAGAGCTGTGGCGATTCTGAAACCTAATGTGAGCAGTTTGAGGTGATTTAAATTATATTCTGTACCTCCTGTAAAGATCCCACGGGGGGCCGCAACGCTTTCTTGTGTCTTCTGCTCTTAGCTACCGAGCAGCCAGTCACGGAGTGTGCGAAGGAGAGCTTTTATGGTGAGCAGCAGTGGAAGGACCCCAGTGCTCCCGTACGGAATAGGAAGTGGTTCCCTAGGTGGTGCAGAGTTAACCCAAAACATAAGAAAAGGGCATTCTGTGAGTACACAGCTCCACGGCTGTACCGACAGAACCTGCGGGGAGAAGTACAGACCCAAATCTTTGCACTGTCGCTTGAGTGGTGAAATCCAACCCATCGCAAACTGATATCACAAGAATTAAGAGAGCAAAGGGCCAGATAAGATGCAGTCATCACCAAAAAATCACTAGTTGGTGCTTGAGGTGATCCTGTTTGCTTTGACCTCTGTACTGACACAAACTACAGCATGCTAACAGGATGGCTGCATAATTTTCCAGGTCAGGTGTTTTCATTGACACGGATTGTTCTGTATACAATGCAAAGATTTGTGTTTCAGTAGCAGCTTTTCTAGTGTAGATGAATTATCAATATATCATTTCCCCTGCTGTATTCCTGCTGGAAATACCCTGCTAGGGCCTTCCGGAGCGCGCCTATTCCCATGCGGAACTAGGCTTGTCAGGAACAGACAAGCATCCATCCCAGGCAGCACTTTGGGATGAAGAGCAAGGAGTGGTTTCTATTACACACTGCCACCCTCTAATTTTCTATTTATACACAACCCCTCTGATGTCCCTGTGTACTTTTACCAATTTCAGGGGAATTAGGCTGATTTGCACTGGCGGAGAGGCTGGCTACAGGTAATCTTCTACAATAGGACACCTTGGGTATCTGAGATCCTGTTGGATCCTTGGAGCAACCTGATCCAGTGGGAAGTGTCCCTGCCCATGGCAAGGAGTTGGAACTGGATGGACTCTGAGGTCCCTTCCCACCCAAACCATTCCGTGATTCTATGAAAACTTTATCCAACAATAACGTTTTAAGACATCACCTAAAAGGCCTCTTTGAGAGAGAGATTGCTTGGGATTTAATTTCTTTAAGGGAGGACGTAATTGTTTTTAATGCTGTTGATCGACGACATCCTCAGGCTACACGGGAAGGTGATTTGGAGCGGGCAGAGCTATGTCTGGCTGGGAATCTGGGAGCTCTCTTAGGTGAGCTTTGGAAATGGTTGCTTGTGGCTCTCTGCAAATACAACTTGCCTTTCCACAACTTTTTGGAGTGCACAGAGCCGAAAGTTTCAAAGTGACTGCTGGTTTCTTTGGTGTCAAACTACGGTTACTTTTTAGGGTGAGTTCTCTTGGGGCTGAAGCATCTTGGGTTGTCTGTTCAGAGTAGCCCATTATCTGTGAACGCAGGCAGAACTTCACCTCTGCCCATCCAGATGCTCTCTTGGCGTCTCACTGGGTTTACAGACACTGTTGTGTTTGTTTTGCAGATGAGCCCTGCATGGGAGACAAGTCGATCTTCTGTCAGATGGAAGTGCTTGCGCGCTACTGCTCCATCCCTGGCTACAACAAGCTGTGCTGTGAGTCCTGCAGCAGGCGCAGCAGCACCCTCCCACCACCGTTCCTCACGGAAGCCACTGAAACTGAGGAGACAGCGGTGTTTGACCAGAGCGACCTGCTGAGGGCTGCAGTGGCACCAACCCCTGTGGTGCCCCACCACACAGAGCTCCTGCCTGGGAGGAGTTCTCCAGGCAGGCCTCCCTTTGCAGAAGAGGACACGGATATGCGTGGCTCCCTATCCAACGCCAAGCCCAAAGGTGCTGAATTTCCACAGTGGAGAGCTCTCCAGGCAAGGAAGCCTTCAAGGCTGTTTGCTTTGCTGCACCAGTCACCTGCCAACAGCAGCAGTCTCAGTCCTCATCCTGCCCTTGCGCTGGCAGCAGCTCTTCCTGTGGTGCCAGCAAACAACACCATGGCAGAAGCTCCTTCTCCATCGAGAACCTCAAGGAGGAGTGAGAAGCATGTTGAGAGGAGATAGCCTTCGAGGTCCTCAATTGTGGAAAGATGAACCTGAGTGTCTTGTGGAGGACAGCCTCTGAGAGAGGCTTCATTCAGCACTTGGGGTTTAGCTTCCACACTTCCAGACACCGTGGTGCAAGCTGCAAGCAGGACACTGCAGGTCATCACCTCCTCTTCGTGTAAATACAAAGAATGAGAAGTGCTGGTTCACTTCCCCGTCGCTCCTGTCCTCCCTCCACTCCCGGCCAGTGTGAGCGTGTCGGAGGAAAGCACCAAAGAATATCCCTCGCAGCGAACAGGAGTCGCTGAGGCACTGGTCAGGCTCTGGTGCAGGAAGGGGCCTGGCCTCACCACCTTATCTTGGGTTTTAAACACTCCCGCGTAGCAAATACCCCACCAAACGTTTACACGATACAGAATACTTTTGCAATGGGATCCGTTAAGACTTGTTGTGCTAATTTATCTGTATTGTATGAGCAAGCTCGCAGCTCTTGTGTAAATACTGTACATTGCAGACAC
The DNA here is from genome assembly GCA_033556795.1 of Tapera naevia. Taxonomy (NCBI): domain Eukaryota; kingdom Metazoa; phylum Chordata; class Aves; order Cuculiformes; family Neomorphidae; genus Tapera; species Tapera naevia. Next base: position 1,331,732 of record JAUMJJ010000021.1, read on the forward strand.
CAGTGTTATTTTTCCGAGTTCCGTGCTGTCAGTGTCTTCCTGCGCTGCGTTCCGGACAGTTGCTGGGTGCCTGCTGTTGCGCACTGCCTTACGTACGTCCCAGGAGGTGACCCCTCAACAGCATTAGCAGAAAAGGAGGAGTTCTGTTTTCATACGAGTTACAGGGTTTTGGGTATCAGCAATGTGATGCTTTCTTCTGAAACAGGGGAAAAAAGCGAAAACCTGAAGGTATGAGGGTGCTTAGAACCACCTGCCCAGTGAAATTTGGTTTGGAAACCTCAGTGTAATTCCAGCCAAGGGTTGGAAAACTTTTCTGTGCCTGTGAAAGGAACGCTGACACCACAGCCAGGGCCGAGCAGGCACTGCTTTGGTTCAGGAGTGGCAGCACTGTCCTGAGAGTCAGCTTGTGCCCAAGAGGTCAGCCCAGAGTAGGAAACTGTATATGCTGTAAGTACTGTAACCTGTCACATTTCCCAGGTGCTCTCTTTGGTATTTCTGAAGATGGAAAAGCATCACCGGGGTAGAACTGGTGCTAATGAGGAATAGCTGTGGCAAGGCTTTAAATAGAAGTCTTGGATGTAAAGCATTGATGTAAAGGTGAGAGATATTTATTCTTCAGCGTGGTTCACCTCCAAACCTCCGCAACCACAATGCATCTGACTGCAATAATGTATGTCATTTATGTCAGTGACCATCTTGTTCACAGCCCACCCAACCACGCTCGCTCCTGTGTGTTGCTGTAAAGTACTTGTATATAGGATGGAGAACTAAAGATATTTATTAAAAGTTGATTTCTTGATAGTATTTTATGTACTAAATATTTACAGTAAGGGCAGTTGGCTGTTCTTCTTGCCAAGGTAAAATACAGCTGTATTTAGATACCTGCACACGCTATGTCAGATGGATGGAACAGAAATCTAAGCTAATTAAACTACTGCAGAGAACTCGTTGATCTTATTCTTTAAAAACAAAGTCTTACAACGGGTTTCATTAACGGCTAAATAGGTTATTAAAGTTTCACATGCAATTTCTGCTTCCCCGTGCAAGCCCTTCTGAGCAACCCATTAAGAGAGCAGTGAGTGTGTATGTCTGGAATGCCATGAAGTGGATCAGGACCCCAGAGGTTAAATTCTAGAAGCATCTGTACTGATGGTACAGAATCACTAGGAAGCAGAAAGCACTGCTGAAGTCCATGGGAATGAAGGCAGGTGATCCTGGTTGGGGAGGTACGGGGTCATCCTGCACCCAAGGCATCCTACATCGTGATCCGTGCCTTCAAACCCGTGGAAGAATGGACCCAACGCCTCTAAAGAGCTGCTGCTATGAGGCTTCTGGAGGTCCAAGAAATCACAGTTCATCAGACAGTACAGACAATCTCTGAGCCTCAGATAAGTGTGTGTTGCTCTGAAAGTCCCCACCAGTCACACTCTGGCTCCTCTCATCTTTCCCCGTACACGGCGTGGGTGTAGCTAATCCTGGCACCTTTCTGGTTTCTGTTCCACCAAGCTATTCTCCTTCCCCTAGGCGGGCACTGCTGGTTGTACCGGGGAGCACAGCAATAAAAGCATTCATGTCACACCTCCTTCTCTGGTTTCATTCACATGGAGGGGCTGGTTGTGTCTGGTTTTTATGGAGCCACCCTGACACCTCCGGAGTTCCTGGAGCACCCAGGCTCTGGTTTCACTGCCTGGGGTAGGTCCAGCAAAGCCAATCTGGATGCAGTTCTGGTTGCCTGCTTTCAGGAAGAATGGATCTGGAGTGGAACTTCTAGGGAGAAGCTAATCTTATAAGAAAACAGGGAAGTCTTCATCTCTCTAACTCTGGGGTTTAGCGTGGTCTGGAAAAACTTGGGGTTTAACCCAGTGTAGAGGAACTTGGGGGTTTAATCTGGCTTGGAGGAACCTTGCAGGTTTAAGCTGATCTAGGGGAACTTTGAGGTTAAACCCAGTCTGGAGGAACTGGTATTTAACATGGTCTGGTGAAATTAAGGGTTTAAAGTGGTTTGGAGGAACTCTGGGGTTTAACCCGGTCTGGAGGAATTTCAGGGCATTATCACAGTCAGAGGAACTCTGGGCTGTAAGACAGCAGAAGAGGCAGAGCAGCAGCTCTGGTGGCTGTGTATATACAAGGCCGGCAATGATGCTGCTGCTTCCAACCCAACATGTAACTACACTGCAAGGAGTGAGCTATGGCACATGTGTCCCCCCGGCCTCATCCCACCTGGAGTGCCGTGGTCTGAGCAAGGAGGGATGACTTCCAGGCACCTCCATAAAGGCTGAGGGGTCCCAGAGAGCTCAGCCATCACTGGTCCCACCAGACAGAGCCTGTGCAAACCTGCAAAAGCAGCACAGCTTCAGCACGGTAACAGCCTTTGCCTCATTGCAAGTACTCATGGTGGGGCACCAACTGCTGGTCAGGAGCTTTGCACTGCAATCTACCAGTAGTCTGTAATTATTGATTTTAATGCTAAATGATGTTAGGGAAAAAAAAAGCAAAACAGAAAATTAACACTAAGGTGCCAGATTTCCAACCCACTGCCTTGACAAGAGAGGTTTGTAGCATGCAAGTCTCAGCTAAGCCTTGGTTTTGCTACGTTTTGCCAAGAATTGCATTCTTGAGTACATTCTTGACAGGTTTAAGGTGGGCAAGTAAATCTGAACTGTCTAGTTGAATTCTAAGTCTTGTAGAGAGAACTAATATTAACATTTCCTAAGCAAGTCTTCAAAAAAAATTCTAAAATCTACTTAGGCAACACAAAGAGTTCTAAAAATGCTCCATTAATCAAAACTCTGCTGATCAAAGTTCAATGTGCAAAGTGTTAGGGTAAGGGGGGGGCGGGTGTGTTGCAGCTGGCAATGACAATAGTTGTAACTGCGTCGATTTTCCACTTCTGGAGAAATTCACTGATTCACAATACCTGAGACACACCTATTTTAACAGAAAACTGCAATTTTAACTGTTACCAGCTGAGAGCAGCACCTCCCATATGGGGACAGGCTGGGAGAGTTGGGATTGTTCAGCCTGGAGAAGAGAAGTGCCTGGAGAAGTCTCTCCAGAGACCTTAGAGCAGCCTCCCAGTACTGAAAGGGGCTCCAGGAAATCTGGGGAGGGGCTCTTGATCAGGGAGTGCAGGGATAGGGGAACAAGACAGCAATTAGAAACCTGGGAAGTCAGAGGACCTCGACAGATCACAGGCAGGAAGGCAAATAAATTACCTGGACAAGTCAGTTACCACCTGCCAGCCCACAGCAACCTCTGTGCTCGCATGGCCCTGTGTGCCAGGCTGTGAGCACGGCCTCTTGGGTACAAGGATGCAGTTTTAGGACCAAGTGACTGCATTCATGCAGAAGAGAAATCCCTGTTCATGGCATGTGTTCTTTTCTATTGATGATTTCCAGGATGGAAACCATTTCCGTTGGAGCCAAGGCAAAGCCCCCAGGCCAGGGATGCTTGCACTGCAGCCCCTGGAGTTGCCCACAGCTCCTGTGCCACCTGCCTGACAGCAGGGCTCGTGGTATTCATTTTATGGATTTTAATGCCTTTTCTTTGGGTACAATGCACAATATTTTAGCTGTTTACTTTTACCCTTGTTCCACCCACACTGTAAGGAAAGTGTAAAACCCCTTTGAAATCTGATGGGTGACCGATCATGTATGTATACACACGTGTAAAAGAATAACAGTGATTTTACTCTGTGGGGAAAAGTCACAGCTGCTCCTTCCCCTCTTTCAGGATGACACTATAATATGATGACTAGGCATGAAATAAAAATTATAACAGCTCATTTAAATAAATTAGTTTCACGTCTGCATGTCCTGGACCCAAATACTGAGTCTTCAGCATTACAATCACACTCAAAAGGGTGCAAGAGAACATATTATATTTGAATACCAATCCTAAACAAATCATCTCTGCAGACTCCAAGGCAAGTAATGCCCAGACCTCCCGATGCTCGGTTTGACCAGAGATTGCACCCTTGCCATGCAGGAGCTGCTCTGTGAGACACAATTCTTCACACAGAAACTCAAATGCATTTTAAAAGCTATAATAATAGTTTTATATATAAAAAAACCTAACCACCTAAAGTAGCAACTCTTAAAATTGTCTTACTCTTATTTCCTAGGAAACCAAGTGCCCGGGGCCAGGCACCCTAGAATGGCCTGAGCAGAGCCCAGGATCTGCTTTCTGGCTGTCTGGAACGAAGGAGGCACGGGATGGCATCTGTTCCCTGGCAGCCCTCTCCTCTGAGTGTTGTGTATCCAGAACCCATTACAACATTTAGTTTGCTTAGTATTAAAAAAACTGAAAACACATGGCCAAATTCCCTTTACGCAGTGGTTTTATATCAGACTCAGCATCAGGGTAGGTGGCTCAAGTTGTTTCAGTGCCATCAGCAGAGGTTTGTGCTTCTGAGAAAAAACAGTTGCCGTTAGGAGGCCTTTCTCAGGTAAGCAGTTATGTGTAACACACTTTCAGGTTCCCAGGATGTGGGAAAGAGGCACTACAGAAAAGTGTAGGAAATCTGTTTGAGACTGAAGAGTGCTTCCTGAGCCAAGGTAAATGCACTCTGTGAGCCCTAAGTGGTTTTCAGCTTCTCCCACGCCGTTTGGAGCAGCCTGAACACACTTAGCACGGGCAGCGAGTCATTAGTGAAGAGAGGCTGAAAGCCATGGAATTAAAAGTCAATTCCCTAATGAGAAACAGAGGCAGCTCACCAGGACAAATGCAAATGCAAAGCCTACTCCCACCTGGAACAAAAAGGACACAGGAGAGGCCAAAAACATCTTCACAGGAGCCTCAGCCTCTGATTTTTACGTGCTGCAAAAAAGCATGTACAGCTACATCTGGCTCTCAATCTCTTCCTGACCTCTCTCTAGCTCTCAGCACCTGGAATTTCCTCCAGAGTGTGAATCTGACAGACACCACTGCAAAGCCTGTTCCCGATTCAGGGAGACTTGGAAGGATACAAAGGTTTCCACCTTTTCAGAATCCTGAAGGGGATGTAAGGAGGGTGAAGGCTGTTTTTCCTGCCCTCTCACTCCCTCTCTGCACTTTGATGCTTCCTGGATCCCAGCTGCATGTTTCCAAGGAAGCAACAGACAGCAGAGGCTTCTGCCGTGCTCTGAAGAGCATCTACACGCCTCTGCGGTCTGGGACTGGTCTGCGATCACCAGTTCATTCCCCTCTGCTACCTATACCAAGTACCAACACGATAGCTCTGCACAGTACTGTGGGAGCAGAGATCAGACTCTGCTGGTGAACAGATCATACCGGCTGATGTGGCGTACAAGCCCTGGCACCCAAAACTAGAAAATGAGCAGGTGACACACACAGAAATCTGTGCTGCTGGAAGGAATCTTTCTTTCAAATTAAATCATAAATGTAATTGCTCTGCATTACATGCATACTTCCTCACTTATATCCCAGTTCCATCAAAATACTTACAGACATTCCTTGCAAACTGGCCAATAACATCTACTTTTGTGAAGCACCCAAACATGCAGAAAAGAACCAAGACTGAAAGCATTCATGGTGCAGTGAGGAATGAAGAATTGTCAGTTGTCTGTCTTTGGATAAACAGTTTAAGGAAGAACCAGCATTATCCTTGCTCAGTGGCGAACATGTGAAAGGACACAGCCAGCCTACCTGAAAGCGAGGTGGTATTTGATGACCATTCAGCTAAGGATGCTGAAGCTTTCAGCCATCCAGCTCGCTGGGTGTCCACCTGGGGAAAAGAACAATGTTCAAGGTTAGATCTTCAAGTTTAGCAGTAAAAATTAATTTTGGACTCATGCCCCCACCCCCCCAGTGAGCCCTGTGCTCATCTGCTTGTAGAGAACACCTGTCATTTTTCTGTGGTCTGGAGTCTGGGAGGGTGACTGGGTGGGGGAGAAGCAATAATTGTTTCCAGCTGAGACTCTGGGGATCTGAGCTGCTTGACCCCACCCTGTGTTTCTAACCAGAGCACTCTGCGTTTCTTCAGCCCAACATGGTCTTCTTTTTTTTTGTTTGCCCTTCAAATAAAATATGCATTTTGGAAGTATTTTCTGACAGTGTGTGTGTGATCTTGGACAGGCATTACCCTTTGGTCCCACCCCTGTGGCAAAAGCAGGGAGGGACACAATGACTCCCACAGCTTTTGGCTAGTTCAGAAATTCCTGTGTTGGTGAAAAGGGAGTGGAAGCGGAGAAATTGTGCTCACACAAACACCCAGCTCCATCATCACCTGCTGCTCATCTGGGCCCACCTCCTACCGGGACTTCCAAGAGTCCGTGGTCTGCTCTGAGCACCATCCCACAGTGCTGGAGCTCTGGGCCTGGAAACGAGCCTAAAAGACCTGCGTTTGCGTTGCAGTCTCACGTGGCCAAGTCAAGTCCTGCGTTTCACACTGGACACCACTCAGGGGTTGGTTGGGGGCACATAAACAGTGAGTGGGGTTCAGGCACACAGCGCAGATGGTGCTACACACAGTCAATCTTGGAAACAAAGATCAAGTCCTGCATGTTAGAGAGCTGGCTTAGTAGTGGACAGGTACAGTTGGATTCGATGATCTCAGAGGTCTTTTCTAACCAGGCAATTCTATGATTCTATGTTGGGCTCAGAAACCAAGTGCTGTGTTGGGAGGGGCTTGAAATGAGTCTCAGAGACCAAGTCCTGTGTTTCGCACTCTTGAAACCAGACTCATTCAGGCTCAGAAGAAGAAACAAAGTACATAAGTCCTGCATTTGGAGAGCTTAAATAAGAGACCAAGATCCAGGCATTTAGGCTCAGAAACAAGAGACTAAAAGTGCTGCATTTTCAGAAGTCAAAATCAGGCTCATTTGGCCAATTTGGGGGCTTCATAAACAGAAACTAAGTCAGTCAAGTCCTGCATGTCTGGGGCTTAAACAAGGCTCCTCTGGCTGGGTCCAGAGCTCAGAAATAAAGACCAGGTCCTGTGTTCATTGGGCTAATACAGGGGCTCACAGAGTTTAAGTCCTGCTCTTTGGGGCTTGCAATCAGGCTTATTTGGCCTGATTGAGGGCTTAGAAACAGAGACTACTAGAGGTCCTGCATTTTGGGGTCTCAAACAGACAATTTTTGGGCTCAGAAAAAAAAAAAAAAAAAAAGTCCTACATTTGGAAAACTTAAAGCAGAGCTCAAGGCCATGGTGTCTGGGCTCACAGAGGCTAAAAGTGATGCATTTTGGAGGCTTGAAACCAGGCTCATTTAGCAGGTTCACAAACACAAACTAAGAAGTCCTGCGTTCTGGGGGGCTCGAAACTATGGTCATTTGGCCAGATTGAGGGCTCAGAAACACAGACTACAAGTCTTGAGGCTTGAACTCAGGCTCATTTGGCCAGTGTTGGAGATGAGAATGAGGCCCACCTGCTGTTTATTTGAGCTGAGAAACTGGGCTCATTGGGCCAGACTGAAGGCTCAGAAAGAGAGAGTTGAAGCAGACATCAAATCCTGCATGTTTGGGATCAGAAATGGAGATTAAACGCTATGTTTTGTGGGCCTGAAACCAGTGAGGGCTCAGAGAATACTTAAGTGCTGCATTTTGGGGTCCTGAAGCAGAGACCAAGCCCTTTCTTTTGGGGGCTCAAAAGAAGGTTCACTTGGCCAGGTGTAGGGCTTAGAGACTAAGTTTTACATCGCTGTGGCTTGAAATGAGGCTCCTTTGGTCACATTTAGGGCTGAGAAACAGAAACCTAGTCCTGTGTTTTGGGGACTTAAAACCAAGCCCAATCAGGCAGTTTTGGGGCTGGATACTGAGCTCCTTCGGCCAGACTGAGGGCTCACAAAGAGATCAAGTCCTGCATTTTAGGGACTTTAAACCAGGCCCATTCGGGCCGTTCCTGGGCCGAGGGGCAGCCCAAGCCCTGCGGTTCGGGGCGGTCCCCGGGCTCTTCTCCCGCTGCTGCGGCCCAGGAGGAGCACCGGCTGCGTTTGGAGCCCCAGCCGCGCCCGCAGCCCCGGGCAGCCGCTGCCGGGCAGAGCCCCGGCCCCGCTCCTGGGGGGATCGCCCGGCTTTACCCGCGCCCGCACCGAGCCGCCGCCTCCGCTCGGGCACCGGCGGCACTGACGGCACCGAACCCCGAAGAGACCCCGGCACCGCTACCCGCAAGGGGAACCCCCGGCTACCGGCAGCACCGAGCCCCGGCAGCAGCAGGCACCGGCAACGCCGAGCCCTGAGCCCCGCCACCGGCAGCCCCGGGCCCGGAGGAAACCGCAGACACCGGGCCCGCAGCCCCGGTACCGGCCCCCTGAGGCTCCCGGAGCCCGGGCCCAGCCCCGCCGCGGCCCCTCAGGCCCCGCGCCCGCCCAGGGGAGCGGCGGCACCGCCACCGGAGCTCCCGCAGACACAACCCCGCTCCCGGCCCCGGCGCCCCCCAGTCCCGCTCCGCCGCAGCACCAGTACCGCTGTCGCCGCCGCCGCCGGGAGCGCGGGCGCCGCAGGGAGCGGGGGGCGGTGCAGGGAGCGGGGGGCGGGGCTGAGCAGGGAGCGGGGGGCGGTGCAGGGAGCGGGGGGCGGGGCTGAGCAGGGAGCGCGGGCGCCGCAGGGAGCGGGGGGCGGGGCTGAGCAGGGAGCGCGGGGCGGGGCTGAGCAGGGAGCGGGGGGCGGGGCTGAGCAGGGAGCGCGGGGCGGGGCTGAGCAGGGAGCGGGGGGCGGGGCTGAGCAGGGAGCGGGGGGCGGGGCTGAGCAGGGAGCGGGGGGCGGGGCTGAGCAGGGAGCGGGGGGCGGGGCTGAGCAGGGAGCGGGGGGCGGGGCTGAGCAGGGAGCGGGGGGCGGGGCTGAGCAGGGAGCGGGGCGGGTGCAGGGAGCGGGGGGCGGGGCTGAGCAGGGAGCGCGGGGCGGGGCTGAGCAGGGAGCGCGGGGCGGGGCTGAGCAGGGAGCGGGGGGCGGGGCTGCCGCAGGGAGCGGGGGGCGGGGCTGAGCAGGGAGCGGGGGGCGGGGCTGCCGCAGGGAGCGGGGGCCGGGGCTGCCGCAGGGAGCGGGGGGCGGGGCTGCCGCACGCGCGCGGGGCGGTGCGCAGGGGGAGGAGTGGGCGGGGCCACGGCGCGCGCGGGCGGTGCAGGGGAGGAGTGGGCGGGGCCACGGCGCGCGCGGGCGGTGCAGGGGGAGGAGTGGGCGGGGCCACGGCGCGCGCGGGCGGTGCAGGGGGAGGACTGGGCGGGGCCACGGCGCGCGCGGGCGGCGCAGGGGGCGGGCGTGACGCAGCGCGGGGCGGGGCCACGGCGCATGCGCGGGGCGGGGCCGCGACAGGGGCCGGCGGGCGGGCCGGAAGGGGCGGGTCCGGGCGTTGTTGTCAGGGCTGGGTCTGGGGCCGAGCCGGGGTCGGGGTCATACC